>CM060931.1:374740113-376053863 GCA_030765085.1 Allium cepa
CATTGTTTGCCTCGGCCACACCTATTACCACATACTCCTCCTCCTTGCCTTGCTCTAGGCTGTGCCTCTCTGCTGTGACCAGATCCGACAAAGTTTAGCACATAGGTCGAGCCCAAACATCAACACTCATTGCCTTTTGCCTTCACAGCCCCTACCTCTTCACATCCCATTGCTTTGCCTTTTATTTTCTGCCCATAGCCGAGCCCAGTGCTTCAGATTTGATCATAGCTGAGCCATGTGTTGATGTGGTCGAGCCTATATAGGTAGTGGCCGAGCCCACTTGCAAGTGTCAAGTCATTTTGGTTCACTTTGTCCTTGTTTTGTATTTTTTAATTCTTATATTCTTTTGGGTTTGAATCTAAACTTATATTTGCTGTACATTTTGGTTGCTACAAGATCTGAATATTGGCTCATCATCCACTCGTATCTAAGTCGTGCCTTTTCATGCTTTGCGGAGTTTGGGTTTGTGTTTTGAATTTGATCTCTAGCTTTAGAAGGTGAGTTATTCACTATCGACAAAATCGTGCTTATATAAATGTGAAACAATATCACTTGAATTGTAGTAGTTGATATGCCATGTTATATGCTCACATCTGCCCGTTATCTGACATTATATGATGATATTAACTGATTATATACCTGTTACATCACCTTATATGATATGACACATTATACTGTTTATTCATTTACTACTTCTCACAATGCAAGTTCCTTGTAGAATAGAATCACTATGGGTTGAAATGATACATACCCGAACGGACTTTAGAATAAGGAAAAATCATTACGAGCTGAAATGATAGGCTCAAGCGATTTTTATTTATTTTATTTGACTTGGAATTGCGAGTTTGAAATGATAGAACCCGAATATTTTATTTTAAATTACGGATTTAAAATGATACATATCCGTATCACTTGACCCAGGTTAGAAAATTATATAAAGACCCGTGGTTAATTTTAAACAGTTTTTGGAAATTATTAAGTATTTTGAAATTTAAAATATGAAATTTAACTTAAATTGGATTTAAATGATTTAAATAAATGTTATAGTGATTTTCTATAAGTAAAATGTATAAGCAAATTATGGATTAAAATGTAAATTTTGATTTGACTTAATAATTGAAATTTTAGGGTTCAAATGGAATTTTAAGCTTAACTTAGTGATAAGAATATTTTATTTATGAAATGGGTATTTTAAATAAAGTATTAGGTTATTTGTTAAAGTAAAAGTTAAGCAATTTATAATGTATTTGACTTAACAAATGAATTTTAATATAAATTGGATATTTATTAATAAAATGTTATTTTATTCAAATTATAAGTTAAGTAATATCCAAAATATAATTTTGAAAAGTGAAATAAGTTTGATAAGTTAAAAATCAGAAAAGTTGAAGATATATTGTTTTAGGAGGGTATAGTAAAAATTATAACAGAAATTGTAGCGTTTTCAAAATGCTGTGGTTTTAAAGTAGCATTTGCTAAGTGTTACCATGTCTGAAATATAACTATGTTCTGAAATACTAAATATACCTATAGTAGCATTTTTAAAGTGCTGCAGTTTTTGAATTTGAACTGTTCTGAATAATATACCTACAGTAGCATTTCTAAAGTGCTATAATTTCTGAAATTGGATTGTTTTGAAATACTAATATATCTACAATAGCATTTCTAAAGTGTTGCAGTTTCTGAAATTGGATTGTTTTTGAAATACTAATATACCTACAATAGCATTTTTAAAGTGCTGCAGTTTCTGAATTTGAACTGTTTTGAATATGCTAAATATACCTACAGTAGCATTTTTAAAGTGCTACAGTTTCTGAATTTGGACTGTTTTGAATATACTAATTTTACCTACATTAGTATTTTTAAAGTGCTGCAATTTCTGAAATTGAACTGTTTTGAAAATACTAATATATCTACCATAGCACTTTATAAGTGCTATTGTTTCTGAAAAATACAATGCTTTGAAATTGTTATAATTGAACGAATGAACTTAGAAAATGCAACAATTCTGAAAATTGAATATTTGATTAGGAAGGATAACGACTTCATATTTGAATGGTTTAAATGAATTATTTTGACTTGGAATATAAACCATTTTTGAAATTTATAACCACGGGTAATAATAACGTTTGGTTGTTAAAGAGACCGGGATCGGAAGTTGTCATACTCTCTGCCAACTCCGAATACCACTTTAACAACCATGTACGTGGTGGAGATTCCAGAATGAAGTAGGATGGTGGCGATGTCCTTTGAGGAATGTACATGGACCCGACTCCCGTGAGTTGGCATAAGGTTGCTAAAACAGGAACAATCGACTGGCTAAGCAGATCGCTCCTCTTATAGGACACACTTCTTCGTATGCCATTCTATTACTTTGTGATTGATTGGTGTGCGCATTCGATTTTTTTGGAATGTGGCTCGAGGTGGGCTGTAGTAGCTGCTACGCGTTACCATCGGTCCGGAAGTGCAATTGATATATCTACTCTAGCATTGCCTAGTTGTGCCGTGTCACCTACCCTAGCGCGCCTTATACGATTTTGTTTTATACATACCTATGGAGTGCCCTCTGACGACGCCCACTATGGGAATATATAAATGTGTTAAGGGGGATATTGGGTAACTCCTTAATGCTGTTTTCAATTATATTATACTTTACTTTAGACACTATTATAATAGCGTATATTACTACATAGTAAATAGTTTAACGGATCCTTAAAGGATGCCTGGTTCCAAGCATCCTTTTAAGTTACTTGTGCATTTATATTACAGTTTACTTTAGTTGGTTTACATTGTATAAGTATGTATGTCCTGACTTGAGTGTTCGTGTTTATTTCTTACGCTCAGGTCAGCCTGAGCATTTCAGCTTTGGACATCACATTTTGGAGCTAGGATTGCTGGAGATCATCTGGAGCTAGGATTGCTGGAGATCATCTATCTACCTAGTTGTTATCTATTTCTTTTCAGTGTTTCTATTTAGTTCATGTACTAGTGGACAATTATGTATCTGGGATTTCTGTTGTATTTACTTTTCAGACTATGGTATTTTGTACTTTTTTTGAGACTGTGTTGTAGTAGCTTCATGAACTACTATTGTTATTTTATTTCCGCTGCGAGTTATTCTGATTTATCTATGTCTAGGATTCTGTGATTGGTTTTATTTGCTCCAAATTATATTACATCTACTGTTTTGAATTATTCAAGTCAGACATGGGTGGTTTTATTATCGATTTGAATGGTCCAAAATAGTGGGTCGTTACATTTGGTATCAGAGCTTTGGTTTTAGGCAAACTTTAGCTTGCGGAGCGAAAACTCATTAGAGATAGGGTAGAAATACCCTAAAATGAGTGATATCAATCATAGAATCCTTTCTTTATAAGAGAATGTATTTTAAAGTATAAAATGATTTTCAAATGATTTTCAAAGGATTTTCAAAGTATATTTTGATAGAACAACTTTTCTTGTTTTGAAATCAAATTTTTCTTAACTTTTGTCTTTTCCTTTTCCACCATGTTGGAAATTTCCTCGTTTGGGATATTCAATTCTCATTGAATCTTATCTTATATTATCTAATCTTGTCTTTTTTTCTCAATTACTTTTGTTCTAAAATTCATTCTTGATTTTTTAGGATGAGTCGTAGGAACGCTAGAGGTAGGGGTCGTGGTGTTGCCCCAGCTTCTGAACCAAGTGCACCAGTTAGATTCACGAAACTCTGTAAGGAATACACTAAACTTGGTGGAAGCAAAGTTTACCGGATCTGAGAGCATTATCGAGGCTCAACAGTGGTTGAAGGATTTGGAGAGGATTTTCTCCGGTCTTGAGATCACTAATGCCCAGCAGCATCAATTGGCGCTTGGCAGTTGAATGGAGCAGCCTTGGATTGGTAGGAGTCTGTCACAGCTCACATGGCTATGGCTTACATTTCTTGGGAGAAGTTTAGGTACCATCTTCGGTTTGTCTTGAATTTCATTCAGCTTTCTATTTTTGAAATCTGTCTTATGTTCTTTTATCGTGCTTTAGGGATGCTTTTATTGTGAAGTGAATTCCCGAGGCAGGGAAATCTCAGTTGTATCGGGAATACATGGATTTGAAACAGGGCAATATGTCTTTTGCTAAATATGAGAGGAAGTTCAATGAACTTTCTAATTTTCGTCCTAATCTGATTGACACTCCTCTTAGGAAGAATGAGAAGTCATTGCCGGTGCCTATCTGGAGTACTATGATCGTCTCATCACTCATGTGCATAGTCCTTTCACTACTCTGATGGACATTGCCATTAGATATGAGAATCCTACTTTTAAGGATCCTCCAGCTGCTCATTTGTAAAAGCCCGCAAATCCGTACTCCTTTGAGCTGGCAACGTTCCACAACAACCCAGCCAAAGAGGAACAAATTTACGAGTCTTTAGGGTTAAAGAAGACGAAAGAAGATAGAAGAAGAAAGAAAAAGATAGAACAGAACAGAAACAACAGAATAATATCAGAATCTCACAATCGCAGCGGAACAACATATAATAGATAAATGAATAATCTTTAAACAAAAAGAACTATATCAGTTATTACATTACATCATCAGAGTGTACAACAACAAACAACAACAAACAGCGGAAAAGAAATACTATATACTACTGATACGCCATGCCATCCAGCTTGCCTCCTGCAACTTCTGAATTTCAGAATATCCTGATAACCTGAATCTAGACTGTCCGTGTGGAAATTGGTGGGCACCCATAGTTTAGGAAGGAAAACAATAAACTCCGTGTCAGTCATGGGACTGGTGTGAGAACTAAAACAGTTTATCTTTAAAACAAAGAACAGGATAATTTTAAAATAGATTCGTAATGCTTTTTAGAAAATGAGACTACCATAAGGCCTCCCGCACACACACACAATGCAAACGCAGAATCGGAGGAGATTTCTCCTTATGATAGTCAAAGATGCTTGATACGCATTAGAAAGAAACATTTGATATTATTACTAGTGCATAGTGTAGGAAAAAATCATTTCGAAAATAAAGATATAAATCTTAGCCAGCATAGGCATTCCGCACTTATGCCTACTATAGCTATCATGTTCAATAGCAGGTTACAGCCACATTCCATGGCAGGTTATACAACTAAAACCGTACAGGATCGTATTGTTTCTTTGGATTTCCAACAAATGGTCAGACCAAGGAACTTCCCATTGCCACATGGGTACGCCTCTGGAAAGATGACCCGAGAACCAAACCGGATCTCTGCCAACACAAGGCCGGGTTACCCCTAACTGGGTAACTACTGACACGAATATGTCATCCCCCGATCGTAACCGATCTATCCGAGGATCCTCGATTTCCAACAACCATAAAGCAATAAATTTGCAGGAACAACATAGGTTAAGTATCTGGGCACCATACCATGATACCACCTCTATCCAGAAGGAATGACATACACTAAAGGGGTGCTACCCCCTAATAACCTTGTTGCATCCTTCCTGTTTTGACCATTTCCGAGGTGTGAGGTCTGACGATGTCTAGTCCACAAAGCAACGCTTTATTCAAAAGCTGTGCTTTGGGTCAACAAATGATCAAAGTAATGATCACCAAGATAAATGATCAAACAAATGATCATATCACAAATGATCAAACAATGATCATCCCACAGCAACACTCAGCATGCCACACTACCAAATTGGGAGTATATCACTAATAACCTTCAACTACAGAACTTCTGAGCTCGTACGTCTCAGAGAAGGGTGTTAAGCTAAGAGAATAAATTCTCCGCCATCAACAGAAATATATTTGAAAGAAATCAGCTTTATATCTCAACTTGTAATGTCAGACATACAATCCATACAAGTCTGTTCCGGGCTCGAACAGAACCGAAGGCACTTACAAAGAAGTCCTTGCATTCCGGATAATTTCTAATCACGTCTGGACTTCCCATCACTAAGGGTGATAAAACCTCTATATCGGAGATCAGCCGATGCAGAGAAACTCAACGGTAATCCTTCCGTTTTCCAAAATATCTGGTCTTCAACACCGGTCATCAAATGCAATCCATTACGACGTATCACATATTCGGAATGGGTTATACGACCCCAAGGTCCTTTCCCGGCTAACCCGAATAGTGAGCGCTTATTCAAAAATAAGTGTGGCATTCAAATTCAAACAATCACAACAACACCTATTTAAAGGTAAATATTGATAGTCGGATTATTTAACTATCAATAGGCATGCTCAACATCACCAGATTCCAAATAATTTGCCAAATTATTTATTTTCCAAAATATCTTTACACGATATATATATTTTCCACACTTCAACATTTGAAAATAAATTTTCAAATCACTTTTCACCTTTACCACTTTTGAAAACAAATTTCAATCATTTTCCTTATGCGAACTACTTTCATTTCAACATGGTTCATTTAAACCAATTAAATAAATCCTTACCGATTTACTTTATATTTACGTTCCAAATCCGTAAATTAATTTCCATACTTCAAAAATAAATCAACGTTTATTTTTAAACAAATTCCCCTTTTCATTTATAAATTCCATAGTGAATTTACATTCCAAAATATTTGTGAATATACGATTTCAATTATTCATTTTAAATTTATCTTCAAAAAGATAAATTCTCAAAACGTTTCATTTCACATTGGAAAAACATTTCCATATTTATTAATAAGTAATTCACAAATCCATTTATTTTCAATACTTAGAAAATATTCAATATACTTAATATCGAAATTAAGTATATATTTCATTCTTTAAGGAAAACATTCACTTAGGCACATTTATTTGAGTCAAAACGAATGTTGCGTAAAACACCGTTACGACGACCCAAAATCACTAGTATAGGGATTCAAAATTAAAATAGATATATAAATCCCAATACTATACGAAATATTTCCTTTCGGAAACCATTTACTATAACAACAGTGTATTTCCTTATTTCCCGAAAACATCTATTTCAACAATGAATGTTGAAATCTATGTATTCGATTTATAATACATTTTAAAACATCGTTAAAACGATGAACTTCATTTTATAATATTCATTTTCCTAAGCATATCCATTTAATTTGATAATATATTCACTGTCCAAAATCGTGAATATACTTCCTTAACCAATTTCAACTTTCAATTTATCAAATTCCATTGATTTCGAATTTATAAACAATGTCTATAAATTCCATTTCTATTTATAAGCTTCGATTTATAAATCTCCTTTATTAATCCAATTCAATTTATATAACTCAATTATATGCCAAAAGTCCATATTATAAGTTAAATGCTTATAATCCATTTATTTACAAAATCATTCTCTTAAAACTACACAAATTATAAATCTTATTACTTATAAGATTTCATTTATAACCCTATTTTCAACATTAATAGAACTCCTTTTAAAATTCTATTATTTCGATTTATAAAATATATATTTTATAAATCTCAACTATAAACCATTTTTGCTTCATCAAAGATTTCAATTTAAATGCAAAAATCTGATTTATAAGTTAATTCCTTAAAATCTTTTGTCTTACAAGATCTATTCATTTTATAACTTCACAATTCATAAATCTATAAATTTTCATTCACTTATGAATCCATTTATACTTCATTTTAACAATTATAAAAACTCGTTTTATAATTCCAATATTTTTAATTTTAAAATATCAAATTTATACATTTTTCATATAACCCGTTTTAAAATAATTCAAAAATCCCAATTTAACTATTTTATAAATTTATTAACTACTTATCTCAAAAATCACCTTTTGGTTATACTTCACAAAAATCTTAATTTTTATAACATAAAAATTTATAACGTTTTAATTATTTAAAATGAATCAATTCAAATATTTAATAAAACGTATACTTTCAAAAATAACTTTAAAAATTCTTTTAAAAACCAAAATCATTACTTTAAAACTTCAAAAAGGATCCAATGATGCAACAACACCAAGTAGTCAATCACGGCATCCAAATATCATATATCGATATGATAATCAACAAATATCACAATATCTGTAAATAAATCAATACAGTTGAGGAATCCAGTTGGATCCCTCCAACCTATTTCCCTGCATCCAAAGATGTTAGCACAACACCAATTACGTTCCAGTATGGAATTATCGCGGTATAAAGGATTTATAAAATATTATCCGCTTAATAGACGGCGCAATAGGGTCTCATCCGCTATATAATGCGGAAAATCAACTCCAAGTGCATATATAATACCAATTTCACTATACGGTGAAATATTCGTGGTATATGTTTTTAATAAATAACATCCGCTTACTAACGGCGCATAATGTCTATTTTAACAATCAATAGATAACAATCATCATTCAACATACAATCAATAATTTTAAATCTAACTATTTAAAATTAAAATCGAAACCAATTCGATTAAGTGAGAAGTTCTCACCTTGATTTCAATTTCGTTTTTATTTCGAATAAAATTAAACGCGCGTTTAATTTTACCCAAAATTCTCACTTGCTCCAAACGACTCCAATCCAGCTCCATAGCGTAGTGTTCGTCAATACGAACCCGTCGCAACTTGTTTCGTCCAAAACGGACCTCGTATGAATACAATGTTTTAAAGTTTATACGATTTTAAAAATAATATAACTATTTACTATTTCTTTTATAATTACTGGACTTAAACCTAAGCCGCACGATTTCACTCCCTTGCATCAGGCCGTCCCCTATTCTTTCTCTTCCCCGTTCACTCTCCCAGGTGAATCACGCAAGAACCCAATACTAGCCGAAATTAGGGTTTCAATTTTGCAAGCAAATCGAACACCTAGAACTCGATCAAAGTATACCACGTCAAAGGCCATCACAAACGCTATCTTCGGCCGTAACCCCATGCAACTCGGCCTCATCACGCTACTCGAAACTTGTGCGCAACTGGTCACGAACGCGGACCCTTTTCGGCCTCCACGCTCCACCATATCCCATCTCCACCGTTGGATAGCGAGATCTCTTCGTCCTCTACACTTTTGCTTTAGAACTCGAAGGCTAATTTTTTGCGAATTGAGAGATCGAAGGGGAAGGAAATGGACAATTTCTGGCCTTTAAAACTGTAGGAGGCGGCCGGCTATTGATAATTAGGTTTAGGGTTTTCTTTTGCAAAATGAATTGTTGAGGTGCTTATATAGAAAATATTCCAAAACACTATTCATCCTGGATTTTTCGAACTCCAAACGAAGCGTGCCGGTTGGCGTTTCTAAGGTTTACCCCGCGTTCCGGACACAATGGAACGTGTTTCGGAGGCCAACTCGATCATCTGTGCGAGTTACGGCAATAAACGATCGATTTTAAATTAAACCGATTTAAACTAATTTCTGTGCGTGTTAGCTTTGCCCCCAACAAACGGTAAATTCGATTGGTACGAAATTTGAAACCATACACTAATATAATATTATGGATCCGATGAAACTGGTTTCGTCGAAATCCGAGACTGTTTGAAAAATTACTATTTTAACTCGCCAAATTAATATTAAAACAATTTCGATGCGTTTCGAGCTGCCACGGTCAAACGAAAACTCCGATTGCTACGAAAATTGAAATCCGATAATAACAAACTATTACAGATCCAATGGAACTAGTTTCGTCCAATTCTGAGACTGTTCGAAAATTGGCTATTTTTCAGTCGATAATTAAATATTAAAATATTCAATTTTCACAAATAAACTTTTAATTCAATTTTAAAAGTTCTATAACATCTCTATAACTTCAATATGATTAAATAAATTTTACAAATCAATTTTAATCATTTTAAACCCAAGTTTCAATTATTTCTGTATTTTCAACTATTAAATAATCGATTTAATTATCCAATTAAATCCAATATTCGAAAATAAATTATTCGACTTATAAATTTCACTTATTAATATTTAAATTCAATTAAATATTCAAATTTTAATTAACAAAAATTCTGGGTCGTTACAAACTTTCCCCCTTAAAAGAATTTCGTCCTCGAAATTATCAAGTAAGAAAAGTTACAGAATCCATTAACTTTCCAAAACAAACCATTCAATTTAGATTTTTACAAATCTCTTAAATGTTTAACTTTCCCAAAATTTATAGTTAAACCTCTTACAAAATCTTTACTAAGTTTCCAAATCCAAACTTAGTTTTTAAAAATTTCCCAATTTTCTCAAAAAATTTCTAACGCCTTAAATTTTCGGAAAAATTCGCGAGTCTCCTTTGCGCGGCTCGATCCGAAAAAAAAAGACAGTATATATATCACAAATATGCATCTCATCAAGTGATGAGGCATCCCGCAGGGAAAAAAGTGTCAAAGTACGATATTTAATCCGAGATATGTACCTTATTTATTATTAGCGAGCGTATACGGCTAATATAGCGCGAAAGCGAGCTCCAAATGCGAAGCAAGCGCAATCCGCACCTACTAAACACTCAACAAACAAATGAGAACATGTATATATGAGAATAATACCAATATACATCATATAACAACATAATAACTATATGTGCCAACATAGCAATGCATTCAATAGCAATAAATGCAACTACCAAATCAATATAAATTTACTTCTCATTAACATTTAATGAATTGGTTTTCCAATTAATTCATTAACATTGGATTTTACTAACATTTATTCATTCATTTCGAATTAGTTTACATTCACCAATTAAATTAACATTAGTTCACTTTCAATCCAAATCAAATTCAATTCTATTCAAGTTCATTTTCTTTCAAGTTGGATTCAATTTCTTTAGCTTCCAATTTCGCTAATTCACTTTCATTAACACTTAATGAATTTATATACAATCAATTAATAACCATATAACAACCAATGTTTATTTAACATAACCAAATTATTCAATTTACATTCAATTCATTAATATATTCAATTGCTAATCCCTTTAACAATATAAGGTTGAATTTCATTCATATAACTCAAGTTCAAATTCCTAATGACTTCATTTCATTGATTCACTTATTAGTTTACTTTGACACCAAAATCAACTTTATTCAACATTATTTAAGTTATGTTCTATTTAAAACATCATTTGTTTATTTTATTAATATCAACATCACTTAATAGGTTCAATAGTTGGTTCATTTTAACTTTTCACATTATCTAGATAGAGTTTCCAGAATTCAATTACCCGGTTTTTCTCCAAAACCATTTTGAAATTATAATCAACTCAAATCCAATTTCCTATGGAAGCAATCCATCACTTTAGAAACTCGAAAATGAATTCTAATGATGTGGCCATCATCATCAGGATTATTTTCCAGCGACCAAAGTAAGTCCAGTGCTTCCTCACTTCCACAAATTCATTCTAAAACAATTTTCCTCCAAAAATATTTCCTAAAATAATATTCAATCGTTTCCTTCAATACTTTGGAAAATATTTCAACATTCCCAAGAGCTTTAAATCCCCAAACCTTTTGTTTTCATTACAGTTAAAACACTTTTCAAATTTCCTGGGATTTAAATTCTGGTTTAAATCAAATTTAGTTATTCTTCCTTAGGATAAATCATACTTATAGAATTTTATTTGGTTATAAACCCTTTAAAACTCTAATTTCTTATATTTGATTATTTCATTAACAACCAAACATCCAAAGAGATATAATATTTTCAGAAAATTATTCCTTCTATATCAAAATATAATTTTCAGGAAAAATTATTCATTTACCCGTTTTAAAACAATATCGTGTCAAATTGTTCTGTACAAGTGTTTAGAGATCCCTATCAACAACGTTAATTACTCGTATTGACTAGAATCCATATACCACCCAACAAACCAATCATCACAATATAAAACAATTTATATTCACTAACAAATACGCGCCCGTATCTATTATTACACTCAACTCATTCTAGAGTACAACTGACTCCATCTCTAATGAGTAATTCCCAACAGAGCCATGGTTGTCGCTTAACCATATGCTCTGATACCAAATGTAAAAGCCCGCAAATCCGTACTTTTTTGAGCTGGCAACATTCCACAACAACCCAGCCAAAGAGGAACAAATTTACGAGTCTTTAGGGTTAAAGAAGACGAAAGAAGATAGAAGAAGAAAGAAAAAGATAGAACAGAACAGAAACAACAGAATAATATCAGAATCTCACAATCGCAGCGGAACAACATATAATAGATAAATGAATAATCTTTAAACAAAAAGAACTATATCAGTTATTACATTACATCATCAGAGTGTACAACAACAAACAACAACAAACAGCGTAAAAGAAATACTATATACTAGTGATACGCCATGCCATCCAGCTTGCCTCCTACAACTTCTGAATTTTAGAATATCCTGATAACCTGACTCTAGACTACCCGTGTGGAAATTGGTGGGCACCCAGAGTTTAGGAAGGAAAACAATAAACTCCAAGTCAGTCATGGGACTGGTGTGAGAACTAAAACAGTTTATCTTTAAAACAAAGAATAGGATAATTTTAAAATAGATTCGCAACGCTTTTTAGAAAAGAGACTACCACAAGGCCTCCCGCACACACACACAATGCAAACGCAGAATCAGAGGAGATTTCTCCTTATGATAGTCAAAGATGCTTGATACGCATTAGAAAGAAACATTTGATATTATTACTAGTGCATAGTGTAGGAAAAAATCATTTCGAAAATAAAGATATAAATCTTAGCCAGCATAGGCATTCCGCACTTATGCCTACTATAGCTACCATGTTCAATAGCAGGTTACCGCCACATTCCATGGCAGGTTATACAACTAAAACCGTACAGGATCGTATTGTTTCTTTGGATTTCCAACAAATGATCAGGCCAAGGAACTTCCCATTGCCACATGGGTACGCCTCTGGAAAGAAGACCCGAGAACCAAACCAGATCTCTGCCAACACAAGGCCGGGTTACCACCAACTGGATAACTACTGACACGAATATGTCATCCCCCGATCGTAACCGATCTATCCGAGGATCCTCGATTTCCAACAACCACAAAGCAATAAATTTGCAGCAACAACATAGGTTAAGTATCTGGGCTCCATACCATGATACCACCTCTATCCAGAAGGAATGGCATACACTAAAGGGGTGCTACCCATAATAACCTTGCTGCATCCTTCATGTTTTGAACATTTTCGGGGTGTGAGGTTCGACGAAGTCTCGAACACAAAGCCACGCTTTATACAAAAGCTAAGCTTTGGGTCAACAAATGATCAAAGTAATGATCACCAAAATAAATGATCAAACAAATGATCATATCACAAATGATCAAACAATGATCATCCCACAGCAACACTCAGCATGCCACACTACCAAATTGGGAGTATATCACTAATAACCTTCAGCTACATAACCTCTGAGCTCGTACGTCTCAGAGAAGGGTGTTAAGCTAAGAGAATAAATTCTCCGCCACCAACAGAAATATATTTGAAAGAAATCAGCTTTATATCTCAACTTGTAATGTCAGACATACAATCCATACAAGTCTGTTCCGGGCTCGAACATAACCGAAGGCACTTACATAGAAGTCCTTGCATTCCGGATAATTTCTAATCACGTCCGGAATTCCCGTCACTAAGGGTGATAAAACCTCTATATCGCAGATCAACCGATGTAGAGCAACTCAACGGTAATCCTTCCGTTTTCAAAAATATCCGGTCTTCAACACCGGTCATCAAATGCAATCCATTACGACGTATCACATATTCGGAATGGGTTATACGACCCCAAGGTCCTTTTCCGGCTAACCCGAATAGTGAGCGCTTATTCAAAAATAAGTGTGGCATTCAAATTCAAACAATCACAACAACACCTATTTAAAGGTAAATATTGATAGTCGGATTATTTAACTAACAATAGGCATGCTTAACATCACCAGATTCCAAATAATTTTCCAAATCATTTATTTTCCAAAATATCTTTACAAGATATATATTTTTTCCACACTTCAACATTTGAAAACAAATTTTCAAATCACTTTTCACCTTTACCACTTTTGAAAACAAATTTCAATCATTTTTCTTATGCGAAATACTTTCATTTCAACATGGTTCATTTAAACCAATTAAACAAATCCTTACCGATTTACTTTATATTTACGTTCCAAATCCGTAAATTAATTCCCACACTTCAAAAATAAATCAACGTTTATTTTTAAACAAATTCCCCTTTTCATTTATAAATACCTTAGTGAATTTACATTCCAAAATATTTGTGAATATACTATTTCAATTATTCATTTTCAATTTATCTTCAAAAAGATAAATTCTCAAAACGTTTCATTTCGCATTGGAAAAACATTTCCATACTTATTTATTAATAAGTAATTCACAAATCCATTTATTTTCAATACTTAGAAAATATTCAATATACTTAATATCGAAATTAAGTATATATTTCATTCTTTAAGGAAAACATTCACTTAAACACATTTATTTGGGTCAAAATGAATGTTGCGTAAAACACCATTACGACGACCCAAAATCACTAGTATAGGGATTCAAAATTAAAATAGATATATAAATCCCAATACTATACAAAATATGTCCTTTCGGAAACCATTTACTATAATAACAGTGTTATAGTCCACCATTTCCTTATTTCTCGAAAACGTCTATTTCAACAATGAATGTTGAAATCTATGTATTCGATTTATAATACATTTTAAAACATCGTTAAAACGATGAACTTCATTTTATAATATTCATTTTCCCAAGCACACCCATTTTATTTGATAATATATTCACTGTCCAAAATCGTGAATATACTTTCTTAACCAATTTCAACTTTCAATTTATCAAATTCCATTGATTTCGAATTTATAAACAATGTCTATAAATTCCATTTCTATTTATAAGCTTCGATTTATAAATCTCCTTTATTAATCCAATTCAATTTATATAACTCAGTTATATGCCAAAAGTCCATATTATAAGTTAAATGCTTATAATCCATTTATTTACAAAATCGTTCTTTTAAAACTTCACAAATTATAAATCTTATTACTTATAAGATTTCATTTATAACCCTATTTTCAACATTAATAGAACTCCTTTTAAAATTCTATTATTTCGATTTATAAAATATATATTTTATAAATCTCAACTATAAACCATTTTTGCTTCATCAAAGATTTCAATTTAAATGCAAAAATCTGATTTATAAGTTAATTCCTTAAAATCTTTTGTCTTACAACATCTATTCATTTTATAACTTCACGATTCATAAATCTATAAATTTTCATTCACTTATGAATCCATTTATACTTCATTTTAACACTTATAAAAACTCGTTTTATAATTCCAATATTTTTAATTTTAAAATATCAAATTTATACATCTTTCATATAACCCGTTTTAAAATAATTCAAAAATCCCAATTTAACTATTTTATAAATTTATTAACTACTTATCTCAAAAATCACCTTTTGGTTATATTTCACAAAAATCTTAATTTTTATAACATAAAAATTTATAACGTTTTAATTATTTAAAATGAATCAATTCAAAGTTTTAATAAAACGTATACTTTCAAAATTCACTTTAAAAATTCTTTTAAAAACCAAAATCATTACTTTAAAACTTCAAAATGGATCCAATGATGCAACAACACCAAGTAGTCAATCACGACATCCAAATATCATATATCGATATGATAATCAACAAGTATCACAATATCTGTAAATAAATCAATACAGTTGAGGAATCCAGTTGGATCCCTCCAACCTGTTTCCCTGCATCCAAAAATGTTAGCACAATACTAATTCCATTCCAGTACGGAATTATCGCGGTATATAGGATTTATAAAATATTATCCGCTTAATAGACGGCGCAATAGTGTCTCATCCGCTATATAATGCGAGAAATCAACTCCAAGTACATATATAATACCAATTTCACTATACGGTGAAATAATCGCGGTATATGTTTTTAATAAATAACATCCTCTTACTATCGACGCATAATGTCTATTTTAACAATCAATAGATAACAATCATCATTCAACATACAATCAATAATTTTAAATCTGACTATTTAAAATTAAAATCAAAACCGATTCGATTGAGTGAGAAGTTCTCACCTTGATTTCAATTTCGTTTTCAGCTTTTATTTCGAATAAAATTAAACGCGCGTTTAATTTTACCCGAAATTCTCACTAGCTCCAAACGACTCCAATCCAACTCCATAGCGTAGTGTTCGTCAATGCGAACCCGTCGCAACTTGTTTCGTCCAAAACGGACCTCGTATGAAAGAGATACAACGTTTTAAAGTTCATACGATTTTAAAAATAATTTAACTATTTACTATTTCTTTTATAATTACTGGACTTAAACCTAGGCCGCACGATTTCACTCCCTTGCATCAGGCCGTCCCCTATTCTTTCTCTTCCCCATTCACTCTCCCAGGTGAATCACACAAGAACCCAATACTAGCCGAAATTAGGGTTTCAATTTTGCAAGCAAATCGAACACCTAGAACTCGATCAAAGTATACCACGTCAAAGGCCATCACAAACACTATCTTCGGCCGTAACCCCATGCAACTCGGCCTCATCACGCTACTCGAAACTTGTGCGCAACCGGTCACGAACGCGGACCCTTTTCGGCCTCCACGCTCCACCATATCCCATCTCCACCGTTGGATAGCGAGATCTCTTCGTCCTCTACACTTTTGCTTTAGAACTCGAAGGCTAATTTTTTGCGAATTGAGAGATCGAAGGGGAAGAAAATGGACAATTTCTGGCCTTTAAAACTGTAGGAGGCGGCCGGCCATTGATAATTAGGTTTAGGGTTTTCTTTTGCAAAATGAATTGTTGAGGTGCTTATATAGAAAATATTCCAAAACACTATTCATCCTGGATTTTTCGAACTCCAAACGAAGCGTGCCGGTTGGCGTTTCTAAGGTTTACCCCGCGTTCCGGACACAATGGAACGTGTTTCGGAGGCCAACTCGATCATCTGTGCGAGTTACGGCAATAAACGATCGATTTTAAATTAAACCGATTTAAACTAATTTCTGTGTGTGTTAGCTTTGCCCCCAACAAACGGTAAATTCGATTGGTACGAAATTTGAAACCATACAATAATATCATATTATGGATCCGATGAAACTGGTTTCGTCGAAATCCAAGACTGTTTGAAAAATGACTATTTTAACTCGCCAAATTAATATTAAAACAATTTCGATGCATTTCGAGCTGCCACGGTCAAACGAAAACTCCGATTGCTACAAAAATTGAAATCCGATAATAACAAACTATTACGGATCCAATGGAACTAGTTTCATCCAATTCTGAGACTGTTCGAAAATTGGCTATTTTTCAGTCGATAATTAAATATTAAAATATTCAATTTTCACAAATAAACTTTTAATTCAATTTTAAAAGTTCTATAACATCTCTATAACTTCAATATGATTAAATAAAATTTTACAAATCAATTTTAATCATTTTAAACCCAAGTTTCAATTATTTCTGTATTTTCAACTATTAAATAATCGATTTAATTATCCAACTAAATCCAATATTCGAAAATAAATTATTCGACTTATAAATTTCACTTATTAATATTTAAATTCAATTAAATATTCAAAATTTAATTAACAAAAATTCTGGGTCGTTACATTGTTCTTGCATCATCTCAGTCTTTTTCTGGTAATCCTAGGAAGAGGAAGCCTAACTTTAGCCATCAGAAGAAGAATCGGAACAAGACTCCAGGGTTGGGATCATCTTCTTCATCTTAGAGGCAGTCTGTCGACCTTTCCTCCATTACCTGTTTCAGATGTAATCAAAAGGGACATTATGCTAACAGTTGTCCTACTTTAGTTGGTGCTGCTATTCCTCCTCCAGGTCAGTTAACCAGGCGTGATCTCTATCATATCTGTTGGCAGCCTGGCCATTTCAAGAAGCACTGCCCTACTCAGCAGAAGGGCAAGTCTTCTGGTATTTTTGCTGCTACCTCTGCATCTTCACCAGCTCCACATCCCACACCTGCACCTGCTCTTGCTCCTAGTGATTCACAAGGTACACTTCAAGGCACTTTTTCACCGTTTTATTTTCCTGTTCGTGTTCTCTTTGATACTGGAGATTCCCATAGCTTTATCTCTATGGATCTTTGTAACAAATTTAAGCATCTTCTTGCTCCCGAGTTTGCTCCTGAGCTTTTGTGTGTTTCAAATCCTATTGGGAGTCACACGAACCTTAGTAGGATTTGTAGAAATGTGAAACTCTTCCACTATGGTTATCGATTTTCTAGTAATTTCTATGTTCTAGGTTTTGATGCTTTTGATCTATTGCTTGGAGGTGATGGCTGAAGAGGCATGATGTCGTTATCTCTTGTAAAACCCGAACTGTTTCTCTTGCTGGAGATAAAGGTGATTCTTTGGTGATTTAGTTTTGCATGCCTCAGGATTTTGCTGGCAGTTTTATTTATCCTCTTGACTCTTCTCCGGATGATCTTGATTCTACTCATGTGGTTAGACTCTATCCCGACGTATTTGGTGAAGTCACTTCTTTACCTCCTTAGCGGGAAATTGATTTCTGTATTGATCTTATTCCTGGAGCTCGACCTGTAGTTCTTCCACCCAGAAGAATTGCACCCGTTGAGAAGGTTGAGTTAAGCAAGCTATAACATTCCGCCTTTTCGTACGTTTAAATCAACGATAAATCACATACGTCAGACTCAAACCATACAAAAGAGCTGATTGTTATTGGGGTAAATAAAAAGATGGAGAAAGAAATAAAACAAAATAGAATCTCACAACGGATATAATAATCAAATAACAGTTCATGAAGCTGCTTTACAAACTGTTTGATTTTTCTTATCCAACACGTATCAAAGTTACACATACCAGAGATTAATAAATAATGCAGCGGAACAGTATGAATGTAGTGGAATGACACAATAAATAATAGTAATACAATCTTCATCTTCGTACTCTAGAAATAAAGTCTTCAAACCCTGAAATGCTCAGCTGACCCGAGCGAATTGAGAAGACAAAACACTCGAGCCGGAACAAAAAGATCTTATGTGAGTTAAATCAATGGTAAATAATATGAGTGGAACGGTGTCAGAAATGTTTAAGGGATTTTACATCTCCTATCCAGTGTCAAACGTGAGTGCAGTAACTTAAGAGATTATCGTGATTCACATCTTCTAAGGATCCGTTAAACTATTTACTATGTAGTAATGTAAGCTATTATAATAATTTCTATAGTAAAGTAGACTTACTTTTAAATAGCTTTAAGGGGTTACCCATATAGCCCTTAACACGTAATAGTGCCAGTAGTCTATACAGTACCTGCATATCTCCTGATCGGGAGACTACGAGAAGATACTCCATAGGTATGACATAAATCAAACTCGTAGTAAAGCTCGCTAAGTTAGATGACACGGCACAACTAGGCAATGCCAGGGTAGATATACCAATTATACATCCGGGATGGTGGTCACGCATAGTGCACAGCTACTGCCCACCTCGAGCCACAACCCCAAAGTCAAAGGCACCCAACCAATCACAAAGTAATAGAATGGCATCGAAGGAGTGTGTCCGATAAGAGAAGCTACCTCACTGGCCCGTAATCGCTCCTGTTTTAGCAACCTTCTACTAACTCACGGAAGCTGGGTCCATGTATATACCTCAAAGGAACGCCGCCGCCATCCTACATCATTCTGGAATCTCTACCGCGTACACGGTTGTTAAAGTGGTTTTCGGTATCGACAGAGAGTATGCCCATATCCGATCCCGGTCTCTTTAACAACCAACCGTTATTATAACACTGTGGTCATTTCAAAAAAATTTATACTGTAAATCGAAATATCATTGCCATTTCAAAACCATATAAATATGACATCATTTCCATTTCAAACTTAATCAATACGATATCATTTTTATTTCAGTTATATCCTTTTCCAAAATCATAGCACTTTCAAAGTTCTACACTTCAAAACCAAAACATTTGAAATTATAACACTTTCAAATAATATTACTTTGAAACTCGTAACTTTGAAACATAACTTCCACCACTTGAATGATTTAAATGTTAAAATATTTTATATAATAAATTGCTTCTTCGATTTCGCAAATCAATTCCAAAGCAACTTGAATTCCAAAATTTTAGATTTAACCAAATCCCAAATCATAAATTTCAATTCAATTCAGTTTCCAAATAAACCATTCCAAATTATATTGATTTCAAAATAGATTTGATCCACAAAATAAACCATTTCAAATTCAGTATATTTCAACTTTAAGTATTCAACAATTTCAGACTAAGTTTGATAATTTCATATACATCAAATTCAATTTTCTATTATTTAGTTTCGAAACATTTACTTAATAAATCCATTATCATGTAAATAAAACCCAAATTACAAATAACTAAATGTTTACTTCAATTTATCTACACTTGAAATATTCATTTGATTCACCTTAAACCAAAATCAAGTTATAAAAATCATACCTACTAAAATTTCAAATTTAATAAATTTCACATCAAACTTACTTGAGTTTAATTCTTAATTAAATTCAATTTCAAATAAATCTCAAATTTATCTTCCAACCTTGATTTATTTAAATCAATATAAACTCTACATTAAAATATATTTTAAATACTTAACCATACTGTCTTAAAAAAAAATCAAACTTATTATTAAGCTTATTCTATATTAAAACAAATTTTACATAGCATAAAATCAAGGATAAAATAACATTTATATAATATCTAAAATCAGTATTTATCTAAAACCATATATTTCTTTACAAAACCATAGAAATCATTTCAAGATATTTTTATATATTGACCATGGTGTTTGTATATATTTTTCTATCCTATGGTCAAGTGAAACAGATATTTATCATTTCAATCCGTAACTTAAAATATTAATACGGTTATATATCATTTCAAACCGCAATCCCGAAGGAAATAAAAATCCATAACAATTTGCAGTTTGTAACAATATAAAATACAACATATATTCATCCAATATCAATCATCATCCAATTCAATCGATAACATCAATATAGAACAGATAACAAATAACAGGTATTTACTAGCAGTTTATATTCAATAAAAAATTAAATAATTATTTTATACAAATAAATTTAAATAAACTGAGATGATGATTCAAAATATGCCAAACAGTCATAAATAAATTTCTAATCACAACATAAATCAATTTAACAAACATAAGAAATTTTAGAAGTTGTGAGTGGGTTACAACACTCACCTTTTGAATTAAAATTGAATTTAAATACAAAATAAGCCCAAAATTTGAATGGACTCAGAATTCAGCCAAACCAGCGTCAAAATGTCTGAAATTTCAATACGATCCTAGTGCAAGAAACCTTGCGTGAATTTGACATCGTATGTAAAAAATATGGGGATTAGAACGATTGAAATCAAAAATTAAAATAAAATAAAATAAAAACAAACGAGGCAACCGATGACCTTCTTCGCCGTCGATAACCACGGGTTTCAAACCCTAATTTCTCAATCAACGTCGATCTGACCGATGATCTCACCCACAAATGAATTAGATGAAATCCCCAAACGAATCTCCACAACCCAGCACCTAGCAATCGACGATCGGTTACAGTCGATCATGACGAGACAAACGACCAAGAATAATTCTTCAATCTCTAGACAAATAGGGCTTCAAACTGAAAAATGAATTACAGATCTGAGATGCGCTCGTCGAGAGCTTCAGATCGATATATAATTCGATACAGTTTGTGTAGATTTGATTTTGAAGTTGAATTTTTGAATTGAAATTGGATTGAGGAGTTTTAGGGTTTTAGCCATTGAGGAAGAGGAGCAACCGAAATTTCTGTATGTATAGAAATGAGAAATAGAAAGGCTGCTCGGGTTTATAATAGGGTATTTATAGCTAAAGCTGAAAATAGAATAGATGGACACGATTGATTTACACGTTGAACGATAAAATGGCTCGAAAAGCCCATTTCGACTCTGGAACGAAAGTGGGCCAACCCATATATCAAAATATATGTTTTTGAATATTTTAAAATCAATGGAATGGGTTTCAAGTCCAAAATCCATCGTATGAAGAAGTTATGCTAAATTAAGTTATTTCAAATTGATTTCAATTGGTTTCAATTTAATTGATTTCTGGGCATTTCGAGTCCGTACGATCAAACGACAAGTCCCGTCGTTACGAAACATGAAAACCTATAATAATTCACTATTATGGATCTGACAAAACTTGTTTCGTTGAAATCTGAGCCAATGGCAAAAATGGCTAATTTTTAGTTGATTAAATAAATTAATATTAAATTAATATTAAATTAAATTAAATCACTTTTCCATTCAATTATCGTTATTTCCAATTTCTATCACTTTGGATTATTTAGTAATTTAAAATCCTTTAAAACAAATCCTCTTATTAACTTATTATTGGACATTTCACAATTTACAGAATTAGATTTTAATACCAATTACTTCAAAAATTATAAGTTTAAATTCCCAATTAATCCACATATTTGATTTCTAAATCTTGTTATTGAATCCATTATCACCCTATAGGTATAATTATCGTTGGTTTATATTTATTACATTAATATACCCCAATTCATTATAATTCCAATTAGCATAGTAATTAATTTCATTCTCTTACCATAATCTATTTGTTATGAATTGAATTCCCATTAATTATAATTAATTTCAATTAAGCATATTTTGATTCAATTCCAATCCTTTTATTTAGTCTATTATTACTCTATAAACCTAGTTAATATTAATTTGTCTTTCATGACATTAATAAATTCAAGTTTCTAACTCCCTTTTTATTAACTATTATTTTCAATTATATTGAATTTGTCAAATATATGCGTTTATTAACATCTCAATGAATTTATTCAACTAGGTTTCATTCTTTTATTCCATCCTTGAATAAAATATACATTTCCATTTTTAACATTCACTTCATTATAAATTATAAAGTTTTTATTTCTCTCTAAATTTTATTACAAAAATCTTATTAAATTAACCAATTTAATTATCGAAATTTACGGGTCGTTACACTCTCCCCCACTCAAAACTTTTCGTCCTCGAAAAGAAAAAAGAAGGGAAAAGAAAGAATTGAGTAAATAATACATCTTATTCAAAAATATTAACTTTATAAAAAATAAATTTACAAAATTAATTAATTTATACAAAATATACCAATTTATAACCATTAAATCTTCTTATACTCAAATTAATAAAGTTTGGAAAACTTTTTCCAAAAAATTTCTAAGTCCAAAATTTACGGAAAATTTCGGCAGAGTCTCCATTGTATGGAGACGCTTGAAAAAAATTATAATATCAAATATAACAATATATATCACAATATCATAAAATAATATATCCCAACAACGGGAAAACAATATAATAACGCTATAAAATCTTAATCCGAGACCGTACCTATTTGTCGAGCAATTAAAGCTTACTTCTCAAACCAAAAGCAGTAGCAATTGCTTCCATACCTGTATTTCACTTATATAATCCAAAACGAGTTAATAATTATATAAAATGAAATATCTAAAGTTTTTTCAACCACTAACAAACAAACCGATATAAACAACAATCACTTGTAACCAATTTACAATCATCATATAAAATCAACACAATCAATTATCCATTCATGTCAAACAAACAAATAGTTGTTCGGGTTCAAAACTTCAATTTGTATAGAATGAAAAATAAACTACTAAGTGTACCATTACCCAACAGTCTTTGATGAAACTAAATAGATTATTCATACATCTGAACAAATTTAAACTGTCCTTACCCAAACAACCATAAGTCATACAAACAATGACCCAAACCATAAATTAAGTTCATTCTTATTAATTTCATTTCACAACATTTATTGTTTCATTTCCTTTTCATTCATATAGCGGTCCATCTTTTAATTTACATTTACTTCTTACAAACTTTTACTTTTATTCATTGATTCAATGTTTATTTCATTTATTTTCATTTATTACTTAATTTCATTTATTCATTCATTTATAATATTCATGTGCAATTCAATTACTTAGCAAATTAATACATTAACTTAAGTCTACAATCATATATTTACTGTATTCGTCTTTTCTACTTATTTCATTTATAAATAGCTTCAACCATTTACTTAAGTTTATTATCATTTATTTATAATACTTACATTTCTATTAAATTAGTAGCATTTATATCATAACTTAAGTTTGTAACCACTATAACATCAAATTCCTATTTATAAAAGTAATTCATCAAACCTTTCTATTACATAAGTTTTACTTGTAAATTTTTCCATTACATTTTCTTATCAGACATTTCAACTTTTAAATCTTCTGGTAAGTTATATATACGCTTTTTAATAATGTAATTGAAAATTATACAAGTTCATCTTATTCCTTTTAATAAATTAAACGTTCGATAATCAAAATTTTGTTTTATAGGTTACAATTTCAACTTTCTTATAATTCCATTTATAACTTAGCATTTACTCTCTTATTTCATTTAGAGGTTCCAATTACTAATTAGTTACATTCCATTTAACTACAATAATTGAAACTATTAATTTACGGAACTTAAGAACTAAATACCGGGTTTAATTTCAAATCATTTTAAAATAATAAATAAATATATATACTTACAACATATATATCCAATTATATTTAAAACAATTTAAAATTTATATGTGTTTATCAAAATGAATCTGTAGTAAAGCTACTATAGTGGTCTTCCCACTTAGAAACTCGAAAATGAATGTCGATGATGCGTGCACACATCATCGAAATTATTTTCCAGCGACAGAGAGGGGAGTATAGAGCTTAATTCCTTCCAAAGTTTCTTTAAAACGGTTCTTTTAAATCATATTGAAATATTCATAATAGAAAATATTTATGAACAATATTATTATATTACAAAATCCTTTGAAAACAATGCAAAATCCCGAAACTAAAGTTCTAAAATTTCCAATTTTCATTTATTTTATTTGCTTCAAATCTTATTTCCAATCAATGTTTAAAATTTCACTACCTAACAATCAATATATTACAACCAAATATATCATTTATAAATCAATATTTTATATATAAAAATATATAATAGGCAAAATTATTTCATTTACATATCTTTCAAAACAAATATTGTGTCGGTCTGTCCTATTAAGTGTTTAAAATCCCTATTGATGTCATAGCGTCCTATGCACCAACCAGAATTAATAAATACAAAATGGAACAAAATAACGCAATATAAAACTTTTTATAACACTAACAAATACGCTCTCTCATGTATATACAATCAACGACTCATCATAGGGTATTACTACCCTATTAGTACAGAGTCAAACCCCACAAAGCTAAGGTTTATCGCAAAACCAAAGCTCTGATATCGAATGTAACATCTCGCCTTTTTGTACGTTTAAATCGATGATAAACCACACACATTAGACTCAAACCATACAAAAGAGCAGATTATTATTGGGGTAAATAAGAAAAACGGAGAAAGAAATAAAACAAAACAGAATCTCACAGCGGAATTACAAAATATAATAATCAAATAACAGTTCATGAAGTTGTCTTACAAACCATTTGATTTTTTCTTATCCAACACATATCAGAGTTACACATACCAGAGAACAATAAATAATGCAGCGGAACAGTATGAATGTAGTGGAATAATATAATAAATAATAGTAATACAATCTTCGTCTTCGTTCTCCAAAAATAAAGTCTTCAAACCCTGAAATGCTCAGGCTGACCCGAGCAAATTGAGAAGACAAAACACTCGAGTCAGAACTAAAAGATCTTATGTAAGTTAAATCAATGGTAAATAACATGAGTGGAACGACGTCAGAGATGTTTACAGGATTTGACATCTCATATCCAGTGTCGAACGTGAGTGTAGTAACTTAAGAGATGCTCGAGATTCACATCTCCTAAGGATATGTTAAACTATTTACTACGTAGTAATGTACGCTATTATAATAATGTCTATAGTAAAGTAAACTTACTTTTAAATAGCGTTAAGGGGTTACCCATATAGCCCTTCACATGTAACAGTGTCAGTAGTCTATACAGTACCTGCATATCTCCTGATCGAGAGACTACGAGAAGATACTCCATAGGTACGACACAAATCAAACTCGTAGTAAAGCTTGTTAGGGTAGGTGACAAAGCATAACTAGGCAATGTCATGGTAGATATACCAATTACGCATCTGGGCCGGTGGTGACGCATAGCGCGCAGCTACCGCCCACCTCGAGCCACACCCCTAAAATCAAAGGGCCCCAATCAATCACAAAGTAATAAAATGGTATCGAAGGAGTGTGTCCAATAAGAGGAGCTATCTCACTGGCCCGTAATCGCTCCTGTTTTACCCATCTTCTGCCAACTCATGGGAGTCGGGTCCGCGTATATACCTCAAAGGAACGCCGCCACCATCCTACCTCATTCTGGAATCTCCACCGCGTACACGGTTGTTAAAGTGGTTTTCGGTATCGACAGAGAGTATGCCCATATCCGATCCCGGTCTCTTTAACAACCAACCGTTATTATAACACCGTGGAAATTTCAAAAAAATTTATACTTTAAACCAAAATATCATTGCCATTTCAAAACCATTTAAATACGATATCATTTCCATTTCAAACTAAACCAATACGATATCATTTTTATTTCAAATATATCCTTTTTAAAATTCATAGCACTTTCAAAGTTCCACACTTTGAAACCAAAACATTTGAAATTATAACACTTTCAAATCATAATACTTTGAAACTCGTAACTTTGAAACATAACTTCCACCACTTAAATGGTTTAAATATTAAAATATTTTATATAATAAATAGCTTCTTCAATTTCACAAATCAATTCCAAAGCAACTCGAATTTGAAAATTTTAGATTTAACCAAATCATAAATTTCAATTCAATTCACTTTCCAAATAAACCATTCCAAATTATATTGATTTCAAAACAGATTTGATCCACAAAATAAACCATTTCAAATTCAGTATATTTCAACTTTTAAGTATTCAACAATTTCAGATTAAGTTTGATAACTTCATATATATCAAATTCAGTTTTCTATTATTTAGTTTTGAAACATTTACTTAATAAATCCATTATCATTTAAATAAAACCCAAATTACAAATATATAAATGTTTTCTTCAATTTATCTATACTTGAAATATTCATTTACTTCACCTTAAACCAAAATCAAGTTATAAAAATCATACCATATAAAATTTCAAATTTAATAAATTTCACATCAAACTTATTTGAGTTTAATTCTTAATTAAATCCAATTTGAAATAAATCTCAAATTTATCTTCCAACCTTAATTTATTTAAATCAATATAAACTCTATATTAAAATATAATTTAAATATTTAACCATATTATCTTCAAAAAAATCAAACTTATTATTAAGCTTATTATATATTAAAAAAATTATGTAGCTTAAAATCAAGGATAAAATAACATTTATATAATATCTAAAATCAATATTTATCTAGAACCATATATTTCTTTACAAAACCATAGAAATCATTTCAAAATAATTTTATATATAGACCACGGTGTCTGTATATAATTTTCTATCCTAGGTCAAGTGATACAGATGTTTATCATTTCAATCCGTAACTTAAAATATAAATACGATTATATATCATATCAAACCGTAATCCCGAATGAAACGAAAATCCATACCAATTTGCAGTTTATAACAGTATAAAATACAACATCTGTTCATCCAATATAAATCATCAAATATTTGTCACAATCATCATCCAGTTAATCAATAATATCAATATAGAACAGATAATAAATAACAGGTATTTACTAGCAGTTTATATTCAATAATAAATTAAATAATTATTTTATCAAAATAAATTCAAATAAACTGAGATGATGATTCAAAATATGCCAAATAGTCATAAATAAATTTCTAATCACAACATAAATCAATTTAACAAACATAAGAAATTTTAGAAGAAGTGAGTGGGTTAAAACACTCACCTTTTGAATTTAAATTGATTTTAAATTCAAAATATGCCCAAAATTTGAACGGTCTCAGAAATCGTCTAAACCAGCGTCAAAATGTCCAAAATTTCAATAGGATCCTAGCCCAAGAAACCGCATGGGAATTTGACCTCGTATGTAAAAGATATGGGGATTAGAACAATTGAAATCAAAAATTAAAATAAAATAAAATAAAAACAAACGAACCAGTCAGGACACGCCATGTCAACCCTCATCCTCACGCGTTCACACTTACAGGAGCCCACGCACCCCGTTGACCCGCCACTTTGGCCATATTTTGCAAGCGCCACCGACCACCGGCCTATCGTCGACCACCACCGTCGCACGCCCCTCGGCCAGCCGCATCCCTCAGCATCCATCCCGAGGCCACCGATGACCTCCGCCGCTGCCGATAACCATGGGCTTCAAACCGTAATTGCTCAATCAATGTGATCTGGCCGATGATCTCCCCCGCAAAAGACTTAGATGAAATCCCCTAGCGAATCTCCACAGCCCAGCACCAAGCAATCGATGATCGGTTGCAGTCGATCATAACGAGACAAATGGCCGAGAATAATTCATCAATTTCTGGACAAATAGAGCTTCAGATTGAAAAATGAATTATAGATCTGAGATGTGCTCATCGAGACCTTCATATCAATATATAATTCAATACAGTTTGTGTAGATTTGATTTTGAAGTTGAATTTTTGAATTGATATTGGATTAAGGAGTTTTAGGGTTTCAGCCATTGAGGAAGAGGAGCAAAATAAATTTCTATACGTACCGAAATGAGAAATAGAAAGGCTGCTAGGGTTTATAATAGGGTATTTATAGACAAAGCCGAAAATAGAATAGATGGACACGATTAATTTACACGTTGAACGATAAAATGGCCCGAAAAGCCCGTTCCGACTCCGGAACGAAAGTGGGCCAACCAATATATCAAAATATATGTTTTTGAATATTTTAAAATCAATGGAACAGGTTTCAAGTCCAAATTCCATTGTATGAAGAAGTTATGCTAAAATCAAGTTATTTCAAATTGGTTTCAATCGGTTTCAATTTAATTGATTTTTATGCGTTTCAAGTCCGTACGATCAAACGACAAGTCCGATCGTTGTGAAACTTCAAAACCTACAATAATTCACTGTTACGGATCCGATGAAACTAGTTTCGTCGAAATCCGAGTCAGCGGCCAAAATGGCTATTTTTCAGTTGATTAAATAAATTAATATTAAATTAAATCACTTTTCCATTCAATTATTGTTGTTTCCAATTTCTATCACTTTGGATTATTTAGTAATTTAAAATCCTTTAAAACAGATCCTCTTATTAACTTATTATTGGACATTTCACAATTTAGAGCATTAAATTTCAATTTCAGTTACTTCAGAAATTATAAGTTTAAACTCCCAGTTAATCCATATATTTGATTTCTAAATCTTGTTATTGAATCCATTATCACCCTACAGGTATAATTACCATTGGTTTATATTTATTACGTTAATATTTCCCAATCCATGCTAATTCCAATTAGCATAGTAATTAATTTCATTCTCTTACCATAAATCTATATGTTATGAATTGAATTCCCATTAATTATAATTAATTTCAATTAAGCAGATTTTGATTCAATTCCAATCCTTTTATTTAGTCTATTATTACTCTATAAACCTAGTTGATATTTTTTTGTCTTTCATTACATTAATATATTCACGTTTCTAACTCCCTTTTTATTAACTATTATTTTCAATTATATTGAATTTGTCAAATATATACGTTTATTAACATCTTAATGAATTTATTCAACTAGGTTTCATTCTTTTATTTCATCCTTGAATAAAATATACATTTCCATTTTTAACATTCATTTCATTATAAATTATAAAGTTTTTATTTCTCTCCAAATTTTATTACAAAAATCATATTAAATTAACCAATTTAATTATCGAAATTTACGGGTCGTTACAGAAACAAATTGAGGACTTGTTCTCCAAGGGTCTGATTAGACCTAGCCATTCAGAATGGAGAGCAGGAGTGGTTTTCTTCACTAAATCCGAAGGTTTTTTGAGGATTTGTGTTGATTATAGGGAGTTGAACAGCTCACAATGAGGAACAGATATCCTATGCCTCGTATTAATGATATGTTTGATCAACTCCATGGAGCTACTGTTTTCTCGCAGCTAGATCTTGCCATAGGTTTCTACCAGCTCAGAGTTGCTGAGGAATGTATTCCTAAGACTGCTTTCCGTACTGAGAATGGTTTTTATGAATGGTTATTTATGCCTTTTGGTTTGACAAACGCTCCTGCTTTCTTTGTTGATTTGATGAATCATGTTTTTCGTGATGAGCTTCACTAATTTGTTCTAGTCTTTGTTGATGATATTCTTGTGTTCTTCAAGTATGAGGAAAAGCATAAATCCCACTTGAGCTTTGTTTTGGGACTCTTAGGAGTCATCAGTTGAAAGCTGAATTCTCTAAATGCCATTTCTAGAAGGATGAAGTCCAATTTCTCGGGCATATTGTTTCTAGTAATGGAGTTTCTGTTGATCTAGTCAAGATCGCTGTGATCAATGTAAGTCTTCCTTCTTTTCTCTTCCTGTTATTTGATCATTCTATCTTTTTTGTGGTCCTTATTTCTCTCTATTCTGTTGAGGGGTTGGGAAACTCCTAGGACTCCAACTTATATTCTCAGTTTTCTAGGCCTTGCCGGTTACTATTGGAGATTCATTGATAATTTTGCTCGGATTTCTGCACCTCTTACTGCTTTAACTCGAAAGAATGCTAAGTTTATATGGAGTGATATGTGTGAAGCTACATTCAATGAGTTGAAGTGTAAGCTTACTTCCGCACCAGTTCTTACCGTTCCGAATGGAAATAAGGGATTAACGGTATACACTGATGCTTGTCGTCATGGTTTGGGAGCTGTTCTGATGCAAGATGGGAAGGTGATTGCTTATGTCGGTCGCCAGTTGAAGACCCATGAAGCCAATTACGCAGCTCATGATCTGGAATTGCCTGCTGTTGTCTTTGCTTTGAAGCTTTGGAGGCATCATCTTTTGGGTGTTAAGTTTGAGCTCTTTACTGATCATCAGTCTATGAACTATATATTCACCCAAAAGGATTTGAATCAGCAGGCAGGTTCGGTGGCTTTATTTTCTTGCTTCTTATGATCTCGACATTAGATATACCCCTGGAAAAGATAATGTCGTGGCCGATGCTTTGAGTCGGAAGAAGGCCATGTTGTGTCAGCCTATTGTTTCTTCTTCTTCTCTTTTGGATCGTATCATTGCTAAGCAGGATGAGGATGACATGCTTAGGCATATGAAGGAGAGTGTTCATAGCAGATTTGGTGGTAGTAGTCTTGAGGGTAGTCGAGCTCAGATCGATGATAGAGGGATTTTGAGGATTAATAATCGGATTTGTGTCCCGAATGTTGATGGATTGAGGCAAGAGTTACTTCGGGAACATCATTGATCCAGACTTTCTATTCATCCTGGTGTGATGAAGATGTATCAGGACACGAAGAAGCTTTATTGTTGGAGAGGTATGAGGCGAGATATCTCTATCTTTGTTAGTAGGTGTGCGACTTGTCAACAAGTCAAGGCGGATCATCAGAAGACCCCAGATTTGTTGCAGCCCCTTGAGGTTCCCAATTGGAAATGGGAACAGGTTTCCATGGATTTTATTGATGGTTTACCAAGGACTCGGAGGGGTAATGAGAGTATTTGGGTTATTGTGGATAGATTGACCAAATCAACTCATTTCATTCCGCTCAAATCTACCCATTCTGCTTTCGGTCTGGCTGAGATCAATATGAGGGAGATTGTTCATCTCCATGGTGTCCCTATCAGCATTTTTGTGATCGAGACCCTAACTTTACCAGTCAGTTTTGGAAAGCTTTTCAGGAATCTTTGGGTACTCGTCCGAATCTGAGCACTTCTTACCATCCGCAACCGACGGTCAAACGGAAAGAGTGAATCAGATTCTCGAGGATCTTTTTCGTGCTTGTGTTCTGGATTATGGAGGATCTTGGGAAGATCATCTCATCTTGTTGAATTCACCTGTAACAACAGTTATCAGGTATATTTCAGTCTTCTATTTTAATGTTATCATAGTCTTTTATCTATCTCATTTCGTCTTTGAATTCAGGCTAGTATTGAAATGTCTCTGTTTGCTGCTCTTAACGGAAGACCTTGCAGATCTCCATCTGGCTGGATTGAATCCGGTAGTCGTTTGGTTCTTGGTCCTGATGTGATTTTGGAGGCTTCTGAGAAGGTTGAGGAGATTAAGAGGAAGATGAGGATTGCTCAGGATAGGCAGAAGAAGTATGTTGATCGGCGTAGGAGGAGTTTGGAGTTTTCTGTTGGTGATCTGGTTTTCCTTAAGGTCTCTCCCTTAAGGAATGTGATTCGGTTTGGTCGTAGAGGGAAGCTTGCTCCTAGGTTTGTTGGTCCTTTCCGTATCTCTGAGAGGATTATTTCTCTAACTTATCGCTTGGATTTGCCCAAGAAATTTTCTGGAGTGCACAATGTATTCCATGTTTCGCATCTTCGTCGATATCTGCATGACCCATCTTTGATTGTTCATCCTTCTTCTCTCGAGAGTTTGGATATCGAGCCTAATCTGACTAGCGAGAGGAAGCCATTGCACATTGTCAAAAGAGGTACAAAGCAGCTAAGAAGGAAATCTGTCAACCTGGTCAAAGTGCAGTGGAGTACGGATGATCGGGATAGTACCTAGGAGATGGAGGAGAGCATGTGTGCTTCGAATCCGGAATTATTTGTTTCAGGTGCTATTTGCCTTTCTATCCTATCTTTCCTTGTTTTTGTGTCTTGTTCCTTTTCAAGGACGAAAATTTTTGAGTGGAGGAGAATGTAGCAACCCATACTTTTATAATATTTTAATTCAATTTTATTTGAAAATTTTGATTTTTAATTATTTGAAATTTGAAATTTTGGAATTTTCCAATGTAATTTTGGATTTTGTTTACAATTTAATTTCCAAATACAATAAAATAAATATTTTTTGAAATTTTTATATTTTGGTCAACTGAAAGTCAAAGTTTGACCACAGTTGAAAATTTTAAATTTGAATTTTAAATTTCTAATCTTTTTCTTTGAAACTATATTTGATTCTGATGTTCGTGCTGCTTTTCGTTTAGTAAAATTCTGTTTTATACTTTTTAAATTTGATAACTTTCAGCGTTTTACACGCGATTATTTTCATTAAATGTTGTCTATTTTTTATTTTTTGTTTTTCAACCTCCTTTCTATTTTTCTATTTTCTATTTTATTTTACTTTTCCATTCTCTCTTCTATTTGATTTTATTTGGATTTTTGGGCTTGGAAATTCAAAGAGTCTTCGGTTTCTTTTCTTCGAAATCAAGTAAGAGCTCTTCATTTTCTAGCCTTTACACTTTCTTAGCTGTTCACTCTCTAACCCTAGCCGCCACTCCTCTTTGCAAATCACGTAAAAACATCTCATTCTCATCTCTTCTCATTTTATTTCCTGAAAGAAAAATATGCAGTAAGTTTCTATGGCTTTCTCTTCTCTTCTTTTATTCTTTTCTTTTGTTTTTCTCAAGCACAAGCTTGGCCACATGCACTAACCGACCATCATCTCTTCATCACACCTCAGACTGGCCTCCACCATCACCTCCATCGTGTTATGCCGTGACCAAAGACTCAATTCCCATCACCAAAATTGCAAGCAAACCCGAAGCCGAGCCTATTGATCATCACCATCTCTTTGTTTGCCTCGGCTACACCTATTACCACCTACTCCTCCTCCTTGCCTTGATCTAGGTCGTGCCCCTCTGTTGTGACCAGATTCGATAAAGTTTAGCACATAGGCCGAGCCTAAATATCAACACCCCTTGCCTTTTGCCTTCGCAACACCTACCTCTTCACATCCCATTGCTTTGCCTTCTATTTTCTGCCCATGGCCGAGTCCAGTGCTTCAGATTTGATCATGGACGAGCCATGTGTTGATGAGGTCGAGCCTATATGGGTAGTGGCCGAGCCCACTTGCAAGTGTCAAGTCATTATGGTTCACTTTGTCCTTGTTTGGTATTGTTTAATTCTTATATTCTGTTGGGTTTGAATCTATACTTATATTTGTTGTATATTTTGGTTGTTACAAGATCTGAATATTGGCTCATCATCCACTCATATCTAAGTCGTGCCTTTTCATGGTTTGCGGAGTTTGGGTTTGTGTTTTGAATTTGATCTCTAGCTTTAGAAGGTGAGTTACTCACTATCGACAAATCGTACTTATATAAATGTGAAACAATGTCACTTGGATTGTAGTAGCTAATATGCCATGTTATATGCTCACATCTGCCCGTTATCTGACATTATATGATGATATTACCTGATTATATACCTGTTGCATCACCTAATGATATGACACATTATACTGTTTATTCATTTACTTCTTCTAACACTGCAAGTTCCCTGTAGAATAGAATCACTATGGGTTGAAATGATACATACCCGAACGGACTTTAGAACAAGGAAAAATCGTTATGAGCTGAAATGATAGGCTCAGGCGATTTTTATTTATTTTATTTGACTTGGGATTGCGGATTTGAAATGATAGAGCTTAGATTTTTTATTTTAAATTACGGATTGAAATGATACATATCCGTATCACTTGATCTAGGTTAGAAAATTATATACAGACTTGTGGTAAATTTTAAACATTTTCTGGAAATTATTAAGTATTTTGAAATTTAAAATATGAAATTTTAACTTAAATTGGATGTAAATGATTTAAATAAATGTTACAATGATTTTCTATAAGTAAAATGTATAAGCAAATTAATCATTAAAATGTAAATTCGGATTTGACTTAATAATTGAAATTTTAGGGTTCAAATGGAATTTTAAGCTTAACTTAGTGATAAGAATATTTATTCATGAAATGGGTATATTAGATAAAGTATTGGGTTATTTGTTAAAATAAAAGTTAAGCAATTTATAATGTATTTGACTTAACAAAGGAATTTTAATATAAATTGGATATTTATTAATAAAATGTTATTTCATTAAAATTACAGGTTAAGTAATATCCAAATAAATAATTTTGAAAAGTGAAATAAGTTTGATACGTTAAAAATGAGAAAAGTTGAAGATATATTGTTTTTAAAAGGGTATACTAAAACTTATAACAGAAATTGTAGCGTTTTCAAAATGCTGTGGTTTTAAGATAGCATTTGCTAAGTGCTACCATGTCTGAAATATAACTATGTTCTGAAATACTAAATATACATACAGTAGCATTTTTAAAGTGCCGTAGTTTCTGAATTCGAACTGTTTTGAATATACTAAATATACCTACAATATCATTTTTAAAGTACGGCAGTTTCTGAATTTGAACTGTTTTGAATATACTAAATATACATACAGTAGCATTTCTAAAGTGCTGCAGTTTCTGAAATTGGATTGTTTTGAAATACTAATATATCTACAGTAGCATTTCTAAAGTGCTGCAGTTTTTGAAATTGGATTGTTTTGAAATACTAATATACCCATAGTAGCATTTTTAAAGTGCTGCAGTTTCTGAATTTGAACTACTTCGAATATACTAAATATATCCACAGTAGCATCTTTAAAGTGCTGCAGTTTCTGAATTTGAACTATTTTGAATATACTAATTTTACCTGCAGTAGCATTTTTGAAGTGCTGCAATTTCTGAAATTGAACTATTTTGAAAATATAATAGATCTACCGTAGCACTTTATAAGTGCCGTTGTTTCTGAAAAATACAACGTTTCGAAATTGTTATAATTGAATGAATAAACTTAGAAAATGCTACAATTATGGAAATTGAATATTTGATTGGGAAGGATAACGACTTCATATTTAAATGGTTTAAATGAATTATTTTGACTTGGAATATAAACCATTTTTGAAATTTATAACCACGGGTAATAATAATGTTTGGCTGTTAAAAAGACCGGGATCGAAAGTTGTCATACTCTCTGCCAACTCCGAAAACCACTTTAACAACTGTATACGTGGTGGAGATTCTAGAATGAAGTAGAATGATGGTGATGTCCTTTGAGGCATGTACATGGACCCACCTCCCATGAGTTGGCATAAGATGGCTAAAACAGGAGCAATCGACGGACTAATGATGTCGCTCCCCTTATCGGACACACTTCTTCATATGCCATTCTATTACTTTGTGATTGATTGGTGCACGCCTTTAATTTTTTAGGGGGTGTGGCTCGAGGTGGGCGGTAGTACCTGCTACGCGCTACCACCGGTCCGGAAGTGCAATTGGTATATCTACCCTGGCATTGCCTAGTTGTGTCGTGTCACCTACCCTAGCACGCCTTATACGATTTTGTTTTGTACATACCTATGGAGTGCCCTCTGGCGACGTCCAGTACGGGGGAGATTACGGTATTGTATAGACTATAGGAATATATAAATGTGTTAAGGGGAATATTGGGTAACTCCTTAACGCTATTTTCAATTATACTATACTTTACTTTAGACACTATTATAATAGCGTATATTACTGCATAGTAAATAGTTTAACGGATCCTTAAAGGATGGACGGTCCCAAGCATCCTTTAAGTTACTTGTGCATTTATATTACAGTTCACTTGAGTTGGTTTAGATTGTATAAGTATGTATGTCCTGACTCGAGTGTTTGTGTTTATTTCTTACGCTCAAGTCAACCTGAGTATTTCAGCTTTGGAATTCACCTTCTGGAGCTAGGATTGCTGGAGATCATCTATCTACTTAGCTGTTATCTATTTCTTTGTAGTATTTCCATTCAGCTCATGTACTACTGGACAATTATGTATATGGGATTTCTGTTGTATTTACTTTTCAGACTATGGCATTTTGTACTTGTTTTGAGACTGTGTGGGACTGTGTCGTAGTGGCTTCATGAACTACTACTGTTATTTTATTTCCGCTGCGAGTTATTCTAATTTATCTGTGTCTGTGACTCTGTGATTGGTTTTATTTGCTTCAAATTATATTGCAATCTACTGTTTTGAATTATTCAAGTCAGACATGTGTGGTTTTATCGCCGATTTGAATGGTCCAAAAAATAGTAGGTCGTTACAGATAGGATTAAATCTTGACCTTGGTTGAAAGCTAGACTCATTGTGTATAGAGAATTTATCTTGTTATGGCTTGATATATTCAGAGTATGAGAGATAGTTAGCTTATCCAATTTTCTTTGTAGTAGAGTTAGGGAGTTTTCCTTTATGTAGGCAACACTTTTGGTGAATCCATGCCTTTCAAAAGTAATTTTCCTTTTTATTGCACTTTGTGACTTCCTTGGTAACTGGGTCTCTCGCTGTTGCAGATGGAAATTCCATAATTATTCTAGATACTTTGCATTGATCGCATGCTGAATCCATGCTATGGTAGGGACCGTGAACGCTTTTAGAATTCGATATTGTTATGTTGGAGTCACATGATTCTAAAGTCAATCCATGTAAAAAAATATTATCTAAGTGGAAACCTAGGTCGTGAGTATTTTATAATTTGAAGCAAGCTATAATATGAGATATCTTTAACCGCTTTGTAGTCTTATTTATCCTTTTTCAGATGATTTTTGTAGGTCTAGTTTGAACCTTGTAGCTTGAAAATTATATCGTTGGATAATGATTTTACTTCTGAGTTTTTGGGCTTCTTCCTTATTATGTCTCGATATAGTAATCATCTTACCTATGATTCCTTGTCTATTGTTTTGCTTTATTTGACTAAGGTGATCCATGGAAATTTTCCTTGAAGTTTTTTCTTCCTTTTTGATTCAACTATTTGCTTGATTGATTCATCCATTTTGGTAGCGTGTGGTCACATCTCTTGATAGATACATTTCATTTTTTTTAGCCTTTCAAAAGTTACTTGGTGTGTCCTAATGGTCCGGATAAGAGATTTCATTGCCAGTGTTTGAAGTTTGAAGAAAATTTTGTAAAATTTATAATCTCATAATAGAAATGGAAACCTCGAATAAAGGATTAAATAATCATGATACATGAATCAGTAGTCCTTTAATCAAGAATAGACTCTTCTGATTAGAGTTTAGAAAATAGATGACTATAGTTCTGAAAACTTTTCATAGTTCGCAAAGTATATACTTTTAAGGACTTTCCATGTGAAATAATCAGTAATAGCTCTTTTGATTTACAAAGAATATTTTCTCAAAGATATGTATGATAGAATTCTTTGCATAAAATCACTTTCTAAAATAAATATTATTATAGCTTTGTAAAATTATAGCATCTCAGGCTTTACTTAGTGAAAGTAATATCTTATTTGTAAGTCTAAAAAGTCATGATTCATGAATAATAGACTCTATAGACAGGAACATACTTTTCCATAAGAATTCTTTTTTTTCGAAATAATTTTTCATAATGAAGAATTGTTTCATAAATCAAATTTTTGTGATAGGGATTAAAATTCTATATATCATCAGAAAATTATATGTTATAAGGAAATCAGATTTACAGAGATGTACATATATGAAATTAAGTTATACAAACTTGTATACGAGAAGTTATATATGCATGGAACGATGTGCATGAAACCTCTTAATGTCCAAAAATCCATTGTTGTAATCAAAATCCTCTGATGCTATCTAATGTGGTTAAAGTCATCGTTTGCAACATTAATTCATGAGTAGTATTTTTGATAGTCATGTCATTATCGCTGCCATCCATCATCAGTTGGCTTCTTTAGGAATTCTTGATGATTTTTATAGCTTGAAACTTTTCTTGAACCTTACACATATCTTTCCTTCGGAGATGGGTATCCACTTGAAATTTAGTCATATATATAACCTGCACTTTGCCTGAACCTTGTTGACATCTCGATCCATATATATATATAATCTCATAAAGCCCGTTTATTCACTAAAATGATATGTACTTGGAAAGCCGACATGTGTAAAAAGCAATTTATTATGAAATTGTATATGCTTGAAGCTCTTAAAAATTGGTATTCATTTAAAAACTTGGTTATATATGAATTTGAAATCCTTACACATCTCACCTGGAATCAAATATATATCATTCAAAGGTCCATATATTCATTTGAAATCCACACCTCCAATGATTGGAAATTATATGCTTTTGGAATTGCTTTTATTAAAAATCACATAAACTTTAAAACTTAGTATATCATGAGCGCCATGCACATATACTTGGAGTTTGAGTCCATATATATATTGGATCTCACCTTGTTAAAGTTTGCATTTAGAAAACTTATTTACATTTTTAAATTTTTATGGATATACTCGAAACTAAATATATGTGTGTGTGTGTGTATTTGGAAACCATAATAGGCATATGCACTAAAAACCCATTTATTTGAAAATTAATATCTCTAAGATCTTCTGTACATATCTGAAGCTCTGTGCTTTTGGAAATTAAGCTGGACATGAATATTTCATATATATTTGAAACTAGAATCTAATACATATTCGAAAGCATTATACATTTACTTTTAAAATCGGCATTTGGCACTAATTTACATGAGATTATCATGCATGAAAGTTTTATATCCACAATACTCAAATTACTCTTGAAACTCATATATCTGAAACCGGTAGGTATTTAAAATTTCATACAACTAAAATAGTATGAATCTGAAAGTGGCTTTCTCATATACCCAAAACTAAGCACATTTGAACTCTTGTATAAAATTTCGTTTCAAACTGATATATATACTCAAGAGTTTATATACTGGAAACTCAACTTTGTGTGTTAAAAACCTCAGGAATATAAGAGACTGTACTTATAAGATACCATGCTTGAATGCTTGAAATTTTTCAGCCTGTATGTTCAAAAGCATATATATGTGTGTGTGTCACCGTATTCAAAACTTGTTAAAACCTGATGCATATTTGTGTGTATTCTGAAAAGCTTGACACATTTACAATTGTGCACTTAAAACTTCGTTTTATTTAAAATCTTTTGAAGCTTTCTGATATGCATGTTCACGATTCTGGTGCATATAAAACCAGGTTGTACAGTTAAAGCGCTCGGCAGATTCAATACGGTGGAGGTGCAAAAAGTCATAGTGGGGATACAATAAGGATATAGCGGCATATATCGGATGACTCTAAAATAGCATATAAAACTCGTACTTAATGTTTTTACAAATATATAAACGGTAATCAAATGAAAAACTAACATTCAATTGAATTATAATTAATACATAAATAATTTTATATAAAAACATGTGCGAATATACTGTAAATAAACTTAAAACTATTATGTAACATATTGAATTTAGTAGAATATTAGAGTATTTTCATTTCTGAAAATATATTAAAAATTCAATTAAGTAAGTTAATTTCATAATTTGTACAATGTATAATTGTCATTTTTTAATTCATTTCTTTTAAAGAAGATATAGCGGAAATAGTGAAATATAGCGGGAATAACGGGATATAATGGAAATAGCAGAGCTTAAAGCGGAAAGGCTATATTTGGGGCTATATGGAAAAATTGTAGCAGTAGAAATCTGCCATGAGTTATAGCAGGGTTATAGCGGGGTAATAGGGGAGCATTAACTGCATAGAAACCAGGTATATGAAACTTATGTATATTCAAAACTGACAGTCAATAAAAAATTGTATGTGTTTGAGGTTTACACATTTACGAAAACATGGCATATTTAAAGCTTTCCAAACCTCAAAGTATTTGTTTGAAATTGGTATGTACCAAACTGTACATACTAAATACTGATATAGATCCAAAAAAATTCACATTAGTCACTCTTTCAAAACTTTAGATAATACTCAATAAGCTTTTATATTCAAGATTGTTATATAAAGGCACAAATATGTGACCGTGTTTATTCTTATTTAAAAGAAAATGTATTCGCGGCTATACATGTTTGAAATACATATGTTCTTGTAATCAATATGTACATATAATCCATACATTCATATAAAAGATAGTGATATATTTGAAATTTCAAACATGTACAGGGAAAATTTGATATCCATCGAAACCTATACTATTTAAACCGTGTAATGTTGAATATACGAGTATATGATTTTTGTTTGATGATAATAAACATTTATATATTCACTTGAATGTATTTGTTAATATACTATTTTATTTTCACAGATTAAATAAATATTTGATGAATAAAATAAATAACACAGAATTTGAATTCAAACGGATATTTTATTCAAATAAATATTTATTACAATTTTTGAATAGTACAAATTTCAAGCTCTCACTATGTATATATATATATATAATTTCAATTACAGTACAATTTTGATTACATCACGATTCACAATTACATTTGACCTCACTACATATCACTCATTCACTCAACTTGTATTTTATCTTCAACTTCACTCCAAATTGAATCCAGCATCTGAGCAATTTGCAAAAATAAATATTGACGCGGTAAAATTGAAAAGGAAATATTTTTGCAGTATAAAATAAAATGTGGATTTTGAAAATAATATTTGCCTCGGTTATTTGAGTTGTTCGTCATCATTTAAATTCGACTTCATCATACACGAACAGCTTGTGACATGCACAGTGTATCACTGTACATGCCACAAGGCCGTGTACAGCGATATATACACTTGATAAAATTACAGGGACAGGTGAGCACAAGGTCAAACCCAAATCAAAGTTGGGTTCAACTCTAGTGAAACCACAAACGAGCATAAGGTCAAACCCGAGCTTTAAAGCTGGATTCAACACATGTGCAATTCCAAAAATCAATATGAAGTTCAAGTGAAATCAAAAGTGACGTGCACAAGCACAAGAACATGTCAGAGAAGCAAGTGCACCACAAACCAAACAGGAGAAAAACCCGGCTATACAACGAACACAACCACTTGAATAAGCAAGAGCGATGCAACATACATATGCACAATGATATATGATATGGATTGATACAAGTAGTGACTCAATACAACCAGACCAGTTCAGGTTAAAGAGGCAGTGGTACAAAATACATGAAAATATAATCACAAACATGTACCATCTCAATACATATATGCAGCCTCGACTAAAGTTCAAGTCACATATGAAAACGACTCAAATGAACAAAGTGCAAACCTAGAACAACATAGATGTCGATCAGGTTTCACATTGAAGAAAATATGCAAAGCAAGTAGCATAATAAAAGAAAAAGAGGAATAATTCAAGTTCACCATGCAACAGTAAGTGATAAACTAGAATAACATCATATGCACAAAACCAAATGCAAGCCAACATCAAAGCATTCACCAGCTCAAAATGCTATGCACAAGAACCAAGGTCAGAGGCGACATCAAATGATCATGTGACAGTGTATGCAAACTGCCCAAATATATGTGAAACTTCATCAAACCAGAGAATACAAACTATGACACAAAAGCACAATCTAGGAAAAGATGGATCACCACCAAACCAGGCTACACAATGAACAACTACCAGAGACCATCACACTTGTATACACATATACAAGCAACTGAAGTGCAGCCACAAATGCAAATTGACTCGGTGGCTCAACAACATATATATGTACAGTTACAAATGAGCACAGCATCTACCCAGTAACCATCAAGTGAACGAAGTGCACATGAATGCACAATGAAAATTCACAAACAAGTCAAGTATGCTACAGGTTGCAAATGACCAGAGGCAATAAACACAAATGGCCAAAGTTGAGTATGATACTGAATAATCATGCCAAAGTCATGGAATCGCATACACACAGTCAAGTGACCGAAATAAACAGTTCAATATCAAAGAAATAGATCAAAGTCAAAACCATGGTGAGCAAGGAAAACGAAGACAGAGAAATCAAAGCCATGATCATCAAGAGATCATAAATATACGAGACTGATAAAGTCAGAATCGATCTCAAGCATCCAAGCAACATCAACCGGCCGAGCAAATCAATTGACAAATTCAAACAAATATATACGAACGCAAATATAGGAATTCAACTTCTATAAATCTCATTCATCATCGGCAGTTTTGAATCATCGAGTTCAAGTACGAAAAACTTTATAGCCAAAAGCATAAATTACATACCGAAGCAAAAATTAAACTCGTCAAAGCAGCCGAAGTGACGATCGAACAAAGCTACACGCGAATAACCATTTAATCGATCGATTTAAAGTCGGCACTTCAAAAACCCTAATTTTTAGAAATGAACGAGCCTAATATTTTTCACAAGGAACGACCGCCATTTTCACAAAAGAAAGGAACGGAGCGTATAAAAGAGGAACTAGATCGATAAAGAATAAATTGGGCCGGCTTCTATAATTTATTTGGGCTGTTATATTTAAAATTAGGGTTTATTTATTTCATTGATTAAAAGTGTTTTTAGTTTCTCTTTAAACCGTTGTAATTACTAGTCGTGTGACCAGGGGACAAACTACTTGGCGTAGTTTGAGAATTCGCAACTCAGTGGCTGAGTTGTGTCAGGGTTTTGAGCGTAGAGTTAAGGCTAGTCGATAACGGGTGCCATGAGTTTACGTGTGTAAGCGTTTGACTATTTAATTTCTAGTAGAAACCTTGGGGGCAGCACGTAGGCGGGTTTTTGCCGAAGCTAGGTAAATTCGGTGTCGTTCTATTTCTGCATTTATTATTCTACAATTATCTGTGCTGCTATAATTCTGACATATCTGTGTTGAAAATAATTTTATAAGCTTTCGCAATAATTTTTATAATTAATAGTATCACCCTATTCACCTCCCCTCTAGGGTGAAATCGATCCTACAAGTGGTATCAGAGCTAGGAATAGAAGTCAGCTTTTGTTTTTTTTTTTTAAATTTGATTTTTTTTCAAAAATCAATTTTTGTTTTTAAAAGTTGAATTTTTAAAATGGCTTCTTTTAATAATGGTTTTGCTAAGGGTCAGTCCATAGTTAGACCACCAATGTTCAATGGTGAATACGCCTACTGGAAAAACAGAATGAAATTTTTTCTAAAAACCATTGAAGCTTGGAATATTGTTGAGACAGGTTATAAAGCACCAACTATAATTGTAGATAATCAGGAAATAGATAAACGATGGATCAATGGACAGAACTAGAAAATAAATTACAAAATGCTAATGCTAAAGCTATGAATTCTATCATCTGTTCATTGGATCAATTTAAATTTAATTGTATCTCACATTGTCTAACTGCGTAGGAAATATGGCGCACACTCGAAGTGACTCACGAAGGAACGTCTCAAGTCAAGGAATCTCGCCTTGCCATGCTAAGCAGCGAATACGAGAATTTCACAATGGCCAAGGAAGAAAATGCCAAAGAGATGTACGGACGACTTTCCAATATTGTATACAAATCAAAAGCTCTTGGAAAATCATACATGGAATTGGAAATAGTTCGAAAAATTCTCAGAGTCCTTCCACGGAGTTTTGAAGCAAAAGTCACAGTTATTCAAGAATCAAAGGATTTGAAACAAATCAAGGTGGAAGAGCTCATCGGAAATCTCACCACTTATGAGTTAGAAATGAAATTCAAGGAAGAGCGTGAAGGAGGAGACACTCGAAAGAAATCAATAGCTCTTAAAGGAACTACAGAAAGTGATGGCGATGATGATGATGGAGCAACATAATTGGAGCTGATAATAAAGAAATTCAAAAGGTGGAATTACAAATACGGAAATCCAGCTCTAAATCGAAAATTGAAAAGCAGAATAGTCAAAGCACTAGACAACTCAGACGAACAGAAGATCATCTGTCACAAGTGCAACCAACCCGGACACATCAAGCCCAATTGTCCTCAAAACCGACATGACTTTGAGAAGAAATCAAAAAGGTGAAATTTTGTAGCCACGTGGAATACAAGTGATGAAGATAATCAAAGTACTAGCTGTGAGAGTGAGAAAGCAGATATGTGCCTTCGAGGTAATATAACTGATAGCGACGATGACGAGCCAAGTGAGGTATCAAAACTTACTCATTCAGAATTACTTATATATTTCCACGAAGTAAATGGCTGTTTTGAACGACTTAGGGAGAAGTATGCCAAACTTAAATCACAAAAAGATACTTTGATAGATTTAAATAAACGACTTGACCAATTAGTTAAAACCTATCAAAGTAGGATCCCTAACTGTGATAAGTGTCCATTATTTGAAGAAGAAATTAAAAAATCAGAAATTAATATAAAATCACTTGAAAATGAAATTCTGATTTTGAAAGAATGTGAAAATACAAGAAGAGAAAATTCTATTAAAAGGTGCACACAATTGTTAAACCAAAATGAGTCTCTCAAAACACAAGTCCAACAACTATCAACGACTTTAGATAAATTTTCAAAAAGTGAGAAATCGTTGAACATGCTATTAGGAAAACAAACTATGAATACAGTTAGACAAGAACTTGGGTATAAATCTAAAAATGTTAGAAATAAGATTAATCAAGTAAATTCAATGTGCACAATTTGTAGAAAATTTGGGCACGATCAAAACAATTGTTGGTATAGACCCAAACACGCGAAAACTATACCAATTTGGGTTCCAAAAGGCACAAATATCAAATCTCTCAAAGTTAAACAAATCTGGGTGCCGAAAGGATCATATATAAATAGTTTTGGGTCTCCACAAAATTATTTTTCAAAATATTCTGCCACTAACAATCATGGACCTATAAAAACAAATAGGTCACAAAAATCTTTTATCGTGTAGGATTGGTGGTAGGCTAAGGAACAACAACAGTGTTATCTAGATTTTGGCTGTTCCAGAAACACAACGGGCGACAATGAAAAGTTCCTTAGCCTAGTACAAAGGTGACAGAATCACAATGGGCAACAACGAAAAATTATCGTAAAGGTAAAACAGGTAATTTTTCTTACTTGTAATTTATAAGAAGTTTAACTATGTAAAGATTTATCTAGAAGTTTAACAACGAAAAACTATCGTAAAGTATGATTTGAAAACTTAGTAAAGATTTATAAGAAGTTTAACTATGAATTTTGGAAAGTTAATAGATTCTGTAACTTTTCTTACTTGTAATTTCGAGGACGAAATTCTTTTAAGGGGGAAAGATTGTAACGACCCAGAATTTTTAATAATTTAAATTTGAATATTTAATTAATTTTAAATATTTATAAGTGAATTTATAAGTCAAATAAATTTTTATTTGAATTTTTGGATTTAATTGGATTATTAAATCGATAATTTAATATGTTAAATTATGGAAATAATTGAAAATCGAGTTAAATATGATTAGAAATAATTTGGAAAATTTTATTTAATCATACTGGAGTTATAGAGATATTTTAGAACTTTTAAAATCGAATTAAAAGTTAATTTGTGAAAATTGAATATTTTAATATTTAATAATTGACTGTAAAATAGCCAATTTTTGAACAGTCTCAGAATTGAACGAAACCAGTTTCATTGGATCCGTAATAGTTAGTTATTATCGGATTTCAAATTTCGTGTCAATCGGTGTTATCGTTTGATCGTGGCAGCTCGAAACGCATCGATTTATTTTTAATTTAAATTTGGCGAGCTAAAATAGCCATTTTTCAAAAAGTCTCGGATTTCGACGAAACCAGTTTCATTGGATCCGTAATGTGATATTATTGTAAGGTTTCAAATTTCAAGTCAATTGGATTTACCGTTTGTCCGATACGAATTAAAACGCCTAGAAATCGATTTAAATCGGTTTAATTTAAATTGAGCGTTTGCAGCCATAACTCGCACAGGTGTCCGAATTAGCTTCCGAAACCTGTTCCATTGTGTCCGGAACGCGGGGTAAACCTTAGAAACGCTGGTTACGGCGCCTAAATCGGAGTTCGGAATTTCCGGATGAATAGTGTCGAACGAAACTCTATAAATACACCCACCATCTTCATAATTTTATAAAAAAATAACAAAACCCTAACCCTAATACTTGCTAGCCGCCACTTTATGATGAATGGCCAGAAATTTCCCAGATTCAACCCTCAATCTCTCCCAATCTACAAACATTTAGGAGAAGTGATCAACTACAAACTTGTAGAGCGTATCAAGAGCTTTAATTTCATACGGAGATGATCGAAAACGGAGCAACGTGGGGGAAGCGAAGTGGGGCCGTTCTCTGTAGGCTGCGCACGACTTCCAAGGCACATGTGCAGGCCGAGCTTGGCATGGAGGGGGGCGAGTGAAGCTCTTGCTGCGAGCTTTCCGTTGGTGTATCCTGATCGAAGTATAGTTGAGCGATGAGAGTGCAAGATGAAACCCTAATTCTTGTAATGGGTTTATGTTTGTTCGGCCTCAACCTGGAGATTTGCGTGATGAAGGAGATGGGGGGTGTGCGGTCGTGATGGAGTGATGGGGGATCCTACGGCTACTGTTTGATGTGGGTTTAAAATAGTGAAATTATGTTGTAATTTGTATATAAATTAATTCGTGTAACTTCAATAATTCGTATCTTTTTCATACGAGGTCGAAACTGCGCGAAACCAGTTGCGTTGGAATCGTATGGACGAGCACTACGCGATGGAGTTGGTTTGGAGTCGTTTGGAGTTAGTGAGAATTTTGGGTAAAATTAAACGCGCGTTTAATTTTATTCGAAATAAATCGCTAAAACGGAAATTAAAACCAAGGTGAGAATTTCTCACTCAATCGAATCAGTTTCGATTTTATTTTAAATAGTTAGATTTAAAATATTTGAATGCATGTTTGAATGTTGGTTGATATCTATTGATTGTTAAAATAGACATTATGCGCCGTTAGTAAGCGGATGTTATTTATTAAAAACATATACCGCGAATATTTGATAAACGGTGAAATTGGTATTATATATAATATCAATATATATATATTGGCATATGTATATATTGCAGTTGTTGATTTCCCGCATTTTTTGTTTAGCGGATGAGACCCTATTACGCCGTTATTAAGCGGATAATATTTAATAAAAACATATACCGCGATAATTTCGTACTGGAGCGAAATTGGTATTGTGCTAATGTTTGTGGATGCAGGGAAACAGGTTGGAGGGATCCAACTGGATTCCTCAACAGTATTTATTTAATTTCAGATATTTTGATATTTGATTGATTATCATATCGATATATGATATCGTTGTTGTCGTGATTGACTATTTGGTGTGTAGCATCATTGGACCCAGATTTTGGGATTTTAAAATGATTTTAAAAGTGATTTTGAAAATATACTATATTTTTGGAATTGATCCATTATAAATAAATAAACGTTATAATTTTTAAAGTTATAAAAATTATGGTTTTTGTGAAATATAGTTAAAAAGCTGATTTTTAGAAATACGATTAAAAGTCGATTTTTGAGAAATATGAACTAATGATTTTATAAAATAATTTAGATTGGATTTTTGAATATATGATAAAAGTTTAAATATAGGATTTATAAAATTTGATTATTTTATAAATCGAAATGATGAAATTATAAAGGAATTTAAAGACGTTTTAGAATAATAATATAAACTGATTTATATTAAGAGATTTATAAATGGATATTTATAAATTGAAATATAGACATTATAAAACGAGTTTTTATAAGTGTTTGAATGTAGTGAAAATGAATTTCATAAATGAATGAAATTTATAGAATTATAAACTGTGAAGTTATAAATGAAATTTATAAATAGTAAGATTTATAAATTTGTGAAGTTAATTGAAGAATAGATTTGGTTAAATAAATGAATCTTATAAGTTATAAGATTTATAATTATGAAGTTTAAAGAACGATTTTATAAAATAATCGTTTTATAAGTATTTAACTTATAATATAAACATTTAGTTTATAATTGAGTTATAAACTGAAATATGTTAATAAAGGAATTTATAAAAAAGAAGTTTTTATAAATAAATAGAAATGGAATTTATAAACGTTGTTTTATGAATTCGCAAACGACTTATTTTGATAAGTTAATTGTTATAACTTATAAATGGAGTTATATTCACGTTTTAGACTGTGAATAATCCTTTAAGTTAAAAAGTATAAAAAGGATGAAATTTGTTAACATAGTATATTCACGTTTTTGAATAGTGAATAACATGTTAAAGAAAATGTTTTAGAATGTGATATTTTAAACAGAATTAAAACGATCTAACGATGTTTTAAAGGTGTTGAGATTCGAAACCATAGATTTCAACATTTATTGTTGAAATAGACGTTTTCGAGAAATAAAAGGAAATGGTGGACTATAACACTGTTGTTATAGTAAATGATTTCCGAAAGGAAATGTTTTGTATAGTATTGGGATTTATATATCTATTTTAATTTCGAATCCCTATACTAGTGATTTTGGGTTGTCGTAACGATGTTTTACGCAACATTCGTTTTGACCCAAATAAATATGTTTAAGTGAATGATTTCCTTAAAAGAATGAAATATATACTTAATCTCGATTTAAGTATATTGAATATTTTCCAAGTGTTGAAAATAAATAAAATTTGTGAATTACTTATGAATAAATAAGTATGGAAATGTTTTCCAATATGAAGTGAATATTTAGAATTTATCTTTTTGAAGATAAATTGAAAAGAATAATTGAAATCGTATATGCATGAATATTTTGGAATATAAATTCATTATGGAATTTATATGTGAAAGTAGAATTTGTTTGAAAATAAATATTGATTTATTTTTGAAGTGTGAAAATTATATATCGTGTAAAGATATTTTGGAAAATAAATAATTTGGAAAATTATTTGGAATTTGGTGATGGGTGCATATCAATTGATAGTTCAATATTCGACTATCAATATTTCCCTTTGAATGGGTAATTGATGTGATTTGTTTGAATGTGAATGCTACACTTATTTTTGAATAAGCGCTCACTATTCGGGTTAACCGGGAAAGGACCATGGGGTCGTATAACCCATTCCGAATATGTGATACGTCGTTATGAATTGCATTTGAAGATCGGTGTTGAAGACCGAGTATTTGCGAAAGCGATAGGATGACCTATCGATTGTCTCTGCACTGGGTAGCTCCTGGTATTGAGATTCCTTAAGTGATGGGAAATTCGATCGGGATTGTGAATACCCGTATTTCAAGGGCTTCGTAAGAAGTGCCTTCGGTTTTGTTCGAGCCCGGAACAGACTTGTATGGATTGTATGTCTGACATTACAAGTTGAGATATAAAGCCGATTTCTTTCAAATATATTTCTGTTGGTGGCGAAGAATTTATTCTTTTAGCTTAACACCCTTCTCTGAGACGTACGAGCTCAAAGGTTATATAGTTGAAGTTATCAGCGATATATTCCCAGTTTGGTAATGTGACATGCTGAGTGATGCTGAAATGATCATTGTGTTGATTATTTGTGATAGGATCGTTTATTTGATCGTCTATCCTTGTGATCATTGTGTTGATCATTTGTTGACCCAAAGCATGGCTTTTGTATAAAGTATGTTTTTTTGGACGTGACTTCGTCGAGCCTCACACCCCGTGAATGGTCAAAACAGGAAAGAAGCAGCAAGGTTATGAGGGGTAGCACCCTTTAGGATGTGTCCATTTCCTTCTGGAAAAGGGTGGTATCATGGTATGGAGCCCAGATACTTACTCATGTTGAAAACACTTTATGATTGTGTGAATTGATTACGAGCGCTCGGTTGATAAAGGTCCCAAAGGACCGGGGGATGGCATATTCGGTCAGTTGTTACTCAGTTAGGGGTAACCCGGCCTTGTGTTGGTAGAGATCCGGTTTGGTTCTCGGGGATGTCCATCCAGAGGCATTCTCATGTGGCAATGGGAAGTTCCTTGGCCTGACCATTTGTTGGAAATCCAATTCCCAATACGAAACTTTTACGGTATTAGTTGTAGAACCTGCTATTCACTTATGGTGGTCACCACTGTTTGGATAGTAGCTATAGTAGGCATACGATAATGGTCGTATGTTGGCTAAGATTTATATCTTTATTTTTGAAATGATTTGTTATTACACTATGCACTAGTAATAATATCAAATGTTATTTTAAATGCGTATCAAGCATCTTTGGCTATCATAAGGAGAAATCTCCTCCGATTCTGCGTTTGCATGTGTGTGTGTGCGGGAGGCCTTATGGTAGTCTCATTTTTAAAAGCATTGCGAATTGAATTTAAAAATATTCCTCTATTTTGATTTTAAAGATAAATAAACTGTTTTGAGTTCTCACACCAGTCACATGACTGACTCGGAGTTTATTGTTTTCCTTCCTAAACTCTGGGTGCCCACCAATTTTCCACACGGGCAGTTAAGAGTTAGGTTTATCAGGATATTTTGGATATTCTGGAGTTGCTGGAGGCAAGCTGGATGGCATGGCGTATTACTAGTTTATATAGTATTTCTTTTCCGCTGCACTGTTTATTGTTGTATGTTGTTGTACACTCTGATGATATGATATGATGTAATGAAATATAATGTGATGTAATAACTGATATAGTTCTTTATTTAAAGATTATTCATTTATTATTATATGTTGTTCCGCTGCGAATTGTGAGATTCTGTTGTTGTCCTGTTGTTTCCTTTCTGTCCGTTCTATTTTTAAAATTCTTCTATCTTCTATTTTTCAAATTCTCTGTTTTCTTTCTCTGTTTTCTAAAAATTGTCTATCTTCTTTCCTCTCTATTTCCTATCTCTTCTCTCTTCTTTCTTTTTCTTTTCTCAAATTCTTTTTTTTAAAAACCCCATAACTATTCGGTTTTTCGGCAACGAAAATCCGCGTACGTTACATTTGGTATCAGAGCTGATGGTTAAGCGACAACCATGGTTCTGTAGGGTATTACTCATTGGAGATAGAGTCAGTAGTACTCTAGAATGAGTTTGAGTGTAATAATAGCTATGAGAGCGTACTTGTTAGTGAATATGAAATTGTTTTATATTGTGATGATTTGTTTATTGAGTGGCATATGAACTTTCGTCAGCGTGGTCCGCAAGACTATGCCGAAGGGGTTTCTAAACACTTGAATAGAACAATTCGACATAATATTGTTTTAAATTGGGTAAATGAAATAATTTTACTTGAGTATATTTTATATATAAAGAAATAATTTTCAAAAATTATTAAAGTGTATATAAGTAGATTGTTTAGTTGTTTGAATAGTCTAAATAAAAGAATAATTGTATAAGTAAAAGAATTATAAGGATTGAATTATAATTAAAATGATTTACAATTGTGAAATAAACTTATATATATAAGAAGTGAAACTATATGGATATATTATGAATGATAATTGGTTGATGGTTGAATATATATTGCATTTGTTGTTTTACTACATGTGCTATGTGACATATATAGTTATTATGGAGATATATGTTGTATATTGAGATTATTTTCATATATGCATGTTCTCATGTTGTTTGTTAAGTGTTTAGTAGGTGCGAATCGCGTTTGCTTCGCATTTGGAGCTCGCTTTAGCGCTATATTAGCCGTATATGCTTGCTAATAAAATATAAGGTACATATCTCGGATTAAATATCGTACTTTTACATTTTTTTCCCTTCGGGATGCCTCATTACTTGATGAGATGTATATTTGTGATATATATACTGTCATTTTTTTTTTCGGATCGAGCCGCGCAAAGGAGACTATGGCGAATTTTTCCGGAAATTTAAGGCGTTAGAAAAAAATTTGAGAAAATTGGAAAATTTTGAAAACTATAACTTTGATTTTGGAATTGAAAGTTAAACTATAGTAGTTGTTTTTGAAAAAGATAACTAAGTATGATTTGAAAACTTAGTAAAGATTGATAAGAAGTTTAACTATGAATTTTGGAAAGTTAATAGATTCTGTAACTTTTCTTACTTGTAATTTCGAGGACGAAATTCTTTTAAGGGGGAAAGATTGTAACGACCCAGAATTTTTAATAATTTAAATTTGAATATTTAATTAATTTTAAATATTTATAAGTGAATTTATAAGTCAAATAAATTTTTATTTGAATTTTTGGATTTAATTGGATTATTAAATCGATAATTTAATATGTTAAATTATGGAAATAATTGAAAATCGAGTTAAATATGATTAGAAATAATTTGGAAAATTTTATTTAATCATACTGGAGTTATAGAGATATTTTAGAACTTTTAAAATCGAATTAAAAGTTAATTTGTGAAAATTGAATATTTTAATATTTAATAATTGACTGTAAAATAGCCAATTTTTGAACAGTCTCAGAATTGAACGAAACCAGTTTCATTGGATCCGTAATAGTTAGTTATTATCGGATTTCAAATTTCGTATCAATCGGAGTTATCGTTTGATCGTGGCAGCTCGAAACGCATCGATTTATTTTTAATTTAAATTTGGCGAGCTAAAATAGCCATTTTTCAAAAAGTCTCGGATTTCGACGAAACCAGTTTCATTGGATCCGTAATGTGATATTATTGTAAGGTTTCAAATTTCAAGTCAATTGGATTTACCGTTTGTCCGATACGAATTAAAACGCCTAGAAATCGATTTAAATCGGTTTAATTTAAATTGAGCGTTTGCAGCCATAACTCGCACAGGTGTCCGAATTAGCTTTCGAAACCTGTTCCATTGTGTCCGGAACGCGGGGTAAACCTTAGAAACGCTGGTTACGGCGCCTAAATCGGAGTTCGGAATTTCCGGATGAATAGTGTCGAACGAAACTCTATAAATACACCCACCATCTTCATAATTTTATAAAAAAATAACAAAACCCTAACCCTAATACTTGCTAGCCGCCACTTTATGATGAATGGCCAGAAATTTCCCAGATTCAACCCTCAATCTCTCCCAATCTACAAACATTTAGGAGAAGTGATCAACTACAAACTTGTAGAGCGTATCAAGAGCTTTAATTTCATACGGAGATGATCGAAAACGGAGCAACGTGGGGGAAGCGAAGTGGGGCCGTTCTCTGTAGGCTGCGCACGACTTCCAAGGCACATGTGCAGGCCGAGCTTGGCATGGAGGGGGGCGAGTGAAGCTCTTGCTGCGAGCTTTCCGTTGGTGTATCCTGATCGAAGTATAGTTGAGCGATGAGAGTGCAAGATGAAACCCTAATTCTTGTAATGGGTTTATGTTTGTTCGGCCTCAACCTGGAGATTTGCATGATGAAGGAGATGGGGGGTGTGCGGTCGTGATGGAGTGATGGGGGATCCTACGGCTACTGTTTGATGTGGGTTTAAAATAGTGAAATTATGTTGTAATTTGTATATAAATTAATTCGTGTAACTTCAATAATTCGTATCTTTTTCATACGAGGTCGAAACTGCGCGAAACCAGTTGCGTTGGAATCGTATGGACGAGCACTACGCGATGGAGTTGGTTTGGAGTCGTTTGGAGTTAGTGAGAATTTTGGGTAAAATTAAACGCGCGTTTAATTTTATTCGAAATAAATCGCTAAAACGGAAATTAAAACCAAGGTGAGAATTTCTCACTCAATCGAATCAGTTTCGATTTTATTTTAAATAGTTAGATTTAAAATATTTGAATGCATGTTTGAATGTTGGTTGATATCTATTGATTGTTAAAATAGACATTATGCGCCGTTAGTAAGCGGATGTTATTTATTAAAAACATATACCGCGAATATTTCATAAACAGTGAAATTGGTATTATATATAATATCAATATATATATATTGGCATATGTATATATTGCAGTTGTTGATTTCCCGCATTTTTTGTTTAGCGGATGAGACCCTATTACGCCGTTATTAAGCGGATAATATTTAATAAAAACATATACCGCGATAATTTCGTACTGGAGCGAAATTGGTATTGTGCTAATGTTTGTGGATGCAGGGAAACAGGTTGGAGGGATCCAACTGGATTCCTCAACAGTATTTATTTAATTTCAGATATTTTGATATTTGATTGATTATCATATCGATATATGATATCGTTGTTGTCGTGATTGACTATTTGGTGTGTAGCATCATTGGACCCAGATTTTGGGATTTTAAAATGATTTTAAAAGTGATTTTGAAAATATACTATATTTTTGGAATTGATCCATTATAAATAAATAAACGTTATAATTTTTAAAGTTATAAAAATTATGGTTTTTGTGAAATATAGTTAAAAAGCTGATTTTTAGAAATACGATTAAAAGTCGATTTTTGAGAAATATGAACTAATGATTTTATAAAATAATTTAGATTGGATTTTTGAATATATGATAAAAGTTTAAATATAGGATTTATAAAATTTGATTATTTTATAAATCGAAATGATGAAATTATAAAGGAATTTAAAGACGTTTTAGAATAATAATATAAACTGATTTATATTAAGAGATTTATAAATGGATATTTATAAATTGAAATATAGACATTATAAAACGAGTTTTTATAAGTGTTTGAATGTAGTGAAAATGAATTTCATAAATGAATGAAATTTATAGAATTATAAACTGTGAAGTTATAAATGAAATTTATAAATAGTAAGATTTATAAATTTGTGAAGTTAATTGAAGAATAGATTTGGTTAAATAAATGAATCTTATAAGTTATAAGATTTATAATTATGAAGTTTAAAGAACGATTTTATAAAATAATCGTTTTATAAGTATTTAACTTATAATATAAACATTTAGTTTATAATTGAGTTATAAACTGAAATATGTTAATAAAGGAATTTATAAAAAAGAAGTTTTTATAAATAAATAGAAATGGAATTTATAAACGTTGTTTTATGAATTCGCAAACGACTTATTTTGATAAGTTAATTGTTATAACTTATAAATGGAGTTATATTCACGTTTTAGACTGTGAATAATCCTTTAAGTTAAAAAGTATAAAAAGGATGAAATTTGTTAACATAGTATATTCACGTTTTTGAATAGTGAATAACATGTTAAAGAAAATGTTTTAGAATGTGATATTTTAAACAGAATTAAAACGATCTAACGATGTTTTAAAGGTGTTGAGATTCGAAACCATAGATTTCAACATTTATTGTTGAAATAGACGTTTTCGAGAAATAAAAGGAAATGGTGGACTATAACACTGTTGTTATAGTAAATGATTTCCGAAAGGAAATGTTTTGTATAGTATTGGGATTTATATATCTATTTTAATTTCGAATCCCTATACTAGTGATTTTGGGTTGTCGTAACGATGTTTTACGCAACATTCGTTTTGACCCAAATAAATATGTTTAAGTGAATGATTTCCTTAAAAGAATGAAATATATACTTAATCTCGATTTAAGTATATTGAATATTTTCCAAGTGTTGAAAATAAATAAAATTTGTGAATTACTTATGAATAAATAAGTATGGAAATGTTTTCCAATATGAAGTGAATATTTAGAATTTATCTTTTTGAAGATAAATTGAAAAGAATAATTGAAATCGTATATGCATGAATATTTTGGAATATAAATTCATTATGGAATTTATATGTGAAAGTAGAATTTGTTTGAAAATAAATATTGATTTATTTTTGAAGTGTGAAAATTATATATCGTGTAAAGATATTTTGGAAAATAAATAATTTGGAAAATTATTTGGAATTTGGTGATGGGTGCATATCAATTGATAGTTCAATATTCGACTATCAATATTTCCCTTTGAATGGGTAATTGATGTGATTTGTTTGAATGTGAATGCTACACTTATTTTTGAATAAGCGCTCACTATTCGGGTTAACCGGGAAAGGACCATGGGGTCGTATAACCCATTCCGTATATGTGATACGTCGTTATGAATTGCATTTGAAGATCGGTGTTGAAGACCGAGTATTTGCGAAAGCGATAGGATGACCTATCAATTGTCTCTGCACTGGGTAGCTCCTGGTATTGAGATTCCTTAAGTGATGGGAAATTCGATCGGGATTGTGAATACCCGTATTTCAAGGGCTTCGTAAGAAGTGCCTTCGGTTTTGTTCGAGCCCGGAACAGACTTGTATGGATTGTATGTCTGACATTACAAGTTGAGATATAAAGCCGATTTCTTTCAAATATATTTCTGTTGGTGGCGAAGAATTTATTCTTTTAGCTTAACACCCTTCTCTGAGACGTACGAGCTCAAAGGTTATATAGTTGAAGTTATCAGCGATATATTCCCAGTTTGGTAATGTGACATGCTGAGTGATGCTGAAATGATCATTGTGTTGATTATTTGTGATAGGATCGTTTATTTGATCGTCTATCCTTGTGATCATTGTGTTGATCATTTGTTGACCCAAAGCATGGCTTTTGTATAAAGTATGTTTTTGTGGACGTGACTTCGTCGAGCCTCACACCCCGTGAATGGTCAAAACAGGAAAGAAGCAGCAAGGTTATGAGGGGTAGCACCCTTTAGGATGTGTCCATTTCCTTCTGGAAAAGGGTGGTATCATGGTATGGAGCCCAGATACTTACTCATGTTGAAAACACTTTATGATTGTGTGAATTGATTACGAGCGCTCGGTTGATAAAGGTCCCAAAGGACCGGGGGATGGCATATTCGGTCAGTTGTTACTCAGTTAGGGGTAACCCGGCCTTGTGTTGGTAGAGATCCGGTTTGGTTCTCGGGGATGTCCATCCAGAGACATTCTCATGTGGCAATGGGAAGTTCCTTGGCCTGACCATTTGTTGGAAATCCAATTCCCAATACGAAACTTTTACGGTATTAGTTGTAGAACCTGCTATTCACTTATGGTGGTCACCACTGTTTGGATAGTAGCTATAGTAGGCATACGATAATGGTCGTATGTTGGCTAAGATTTATATCTTTATTTTTGAAATGATTTGTTATTACACTATGCACTAGTAATAATATCAAATGTTATTTTAAATGCGTATCAAGCATCTTTGGCTATCATAAGGAGAAATCTCCTCCGATTCTGCGTTTGCATGTGTGTGTGTGCGGGAGGCCTTATGGTAGTCTCATTTTTAAAAGCATTGCGAATTGAATTTAAAAATATTCCTCTATTTTGATTTTAAAGATAAATAAACTGTTTTGAGTTCTCACACCAGTCACATGACTGACTCGGAGTTTATTGTTTTCCTTCCTAAACTCTGGGTGCCCACCAATTTTCCACACGGGCAGTTAAGAGTTAGGTTTATCAGGATATTTTGGATATTCTGGAGTTGCTGGAGGCAAGCTGGATGGCATGGCGTATTACTAGTTTATATAGTATTTCTTTTCCGCTGCACTGTTTATTGTTGTATGTTGTTGTACACTCTGATGATATGATATGATGTAATGAAATATAATGTGATGTAATAACTGATATAGTTCTTTATTTAAAGATTATTCATTTATTATTATATGTTGTTCCGCTGCGAATTGTGAGATTCTGTTGTTGTCCTGTTGTTTCCTTTCTGTCCGTTCTATTTTTAAAATTCTTCTATCTTCTATTTTTCAAATTCTCTGTTTTCTTTCTCTGTTTTCTAAAAATTGTCTATCTTCTTTCCTCTCTATTTCCTATCTCTTCTCTCTTCTTTCTTTTTCTTTTCTCAAATTCTTTTTTTTAAAAACCCCATAACTATTCGGTTTTTCGGCAACGAAAATCCGCGTACGTTACATTTGGTATCAGAGCTGATGGTTAAGCGACAACCATGGTTCTGTAGGGTATTACTCATTAGAGATAGAGTCAGTAGTACTCTAGAATGAGTTTGAGTGTAATAATAGCTATGAGAGCGTACTTGTTAGTGAATATGAAATTGTTTTATATTGTGATGATTGGTTTATTGAGTGGCATATGAACTTTCGTCAGCGTGGTCCGCAAGACTATGCCGAAGGGGTTTCTAAACACTTGAATAGAACAATTCGACATAATATTGTTTTAAATTGGGTAAATGAAATAATTTTACTTGAGTATATTTTATATATAAAGAAATAATTTTCAAAAATTATTAAAGTGTATATAAGTAGATTGTTTAGTTGTTTGAATAGTCTAAATAAAAGAATAATTGTATAAGTAAAAGAATTATAAGGATTGAATTATAATTAAAATGATTTACAATTGTGAAATAAACTTATATATATAAGAAGTGAAACTATATGGATATATTATGAATGATAATTGGTTGATGGTTGAATATATATATTGCATTTGTTGTTTTACTACATGTGCTATGTGACATATATAGTTATTATGGAGATATATGTTGTATATTGAGATTATTTTCATATATGCATGTTCTCATGTTGTTTGTTAAGTGTTTAGTAGGTGCGAATCGCGTTTGCTTCGCATTTGGAGCTCGCTTTAGCGCTATATTAGCCGTATATGCTTGCTAATAAAATATAAGGTACATATCTCGGATTAAATATCGTACTTTTACATTTTTTTCCCTTCGGGATGCCTCATTACTTGATGAGATGTATATTTGTGATATATATACTGTCATTTTTTTTTTCGGATCGAGCCGCGCAAAGGAGACTATGGCGAATTTTTCCGGAAATTTAAGGCGTTAGAAAAAAATTTGAGAAAATTGGAAAATTTTGAAAACTATAACTTTGATTTTGGAATTGAAAGTTAAACTATAGTAGTTGTTTTTGAAAAAGATAACTAAGTATGATTTGAAAACTTAGTAAAGATTTATAAGAAGTTTAACTATGAATTTTGGAAAGTTAATAGATTCTGTAACTTTTCTTACTTGTAATTTCGAGGACGAAATTCTTTTAAGGGGGAAAGATTGTAACGACCCAGAATTTTTAATAATTTAAATTTGAATATTTAATTAATTTTAAATATTTATAAGTGAATTTATAAGTCAAATAAATTTTTATTTGAATTTTTGGATTTAATTGGATTATTAAATCGATAATTTAATATGTTAAATTATGGAAATAATTGAAAATCGAGTTAAATATGATTAGAAATAATTTGGAAAATTTTATTTAATCATACTGGAGTTATAGAGATATTTTAGAACTTTTAAAATCGAATTAAAAGTTAATTTGTGAAAATTGAATATTTTAATATTTAATAATTGACTGTAAAATAGCCAATTTTTGAACAGTCTCAGAATTGAACGAAACCAGTTTCATTGGATCCGTAATAGTTAGTTATTATCGGATTTCAAATTTCGTGTCAATCGGAGTTATCGTTTGATCGTGGCAGCTCGAAACGCATCGATTTATTTTTAATTTAAATTTGGCGAGCTAAAATAGCCATTTTTCAAAAAGTCTCGGATTTCGACGAAACCAGTTTCATTGGATCCGTAATGTGATATTATTGTAAGGTTTCAAATTTCAAGTCAATTGGATTTACCGTTTGTCCGATACGAATTAAAACGCCTAGAAATCGATTTAAATCGGTTTAATTTAAATTGAGCGTTTGCAGCCATAACTCGCACAGGTGTCCGAATTAGCTTCCGAAACCTGTTCCATTGTGTCCGGAACGCGGGGTAAACCTTAGAAACGCTGGTTACGGCGCCTAAATCGGAGTTCGGAATTTCCGGATGAATAGTGTCGAACGAAACTCTATAAATACACCCACCATCTTCATAATTTTATAAAAAAATAACAAAACCCTAACCCTAATACTTGCTAGCCGCCACTTTATGATGAATGGCCAGAAATTTCCCAGATTCAACCCTCAATCTCTCCCAATCTACAAACATTTAGGAGAAGTGATCAACTACAAACTTGTAGAGCGTATCAAGAGCTTTAATTTCATACGGAGATGATCGGAAACGGAGCAACGTGGGGGAAGCGAAGTGGGGCCGTTCTCTGTAGGCTGCGCACGACTTCCAAGGCACATGTGCAGGCCGAGCTTGGCATGGAGGGGGGCGAGTGAAGCTCTTGCTGCGAGCTTTCCGTTGGTGTATCCTGATCGAAGTATAGTTGAGCGATGAGAGTGCAAGATGAAACCCTAATTCTTGTAATGGGTTTATGTTTGTTCGGCCTCAACCTGGAGATTTGCGTGATGAAGGAGATGGGGGGTGTGCGGTCGTGATGGAGTGATGGGGGATCCTACGGCTACTGTTTGATGTGGGTTTAAAATAGTGAAATTATGTTGTAATTTGTATATAAATTAATTCGTGTAACTTCAATAATTCGTATCTTTTTCATACGAGGTCGAAACTGCGCGAAACCAGTTACGTTGGAATCGTATGGACGAGCACTACGCGATGGAGTTGGTTTGGAGTCGTTTGGAGTTAGTGAGAATTTTGGGTAAAATTAAACGCGCGTTTAATTTTATTCGAAATAAATCGCTAAAACGGAAATTAAAACCAAGGTGAGAATTTCTCACTCAATCGAATCAGTTTCGATTTTATTTTAAATAGTTAGATTTAAAATATTTGAATGCATGTTTGAATGTTGGTTGATATCTATTGATTGTTAAAATAGACATTATGCGCCGTTAGTAAGCGGATGTTATTTATTAAAAACATATACCGCGAATATTTCATAAACAGTGAAATTGGTATTATATATAATATCAATATATATATATTGGCATATGTATATATTGCAGTTGTTGATTTCCCGCATTTTTTGTTTAGCGGATGAGACCCTATTACGCCGTTATTAAGCGGATAATATTTAATAAAAACATATACCGCGATAATTTCGTACTGGAGCGAAATTGGTATTGTGCTAATGTTTGTGGATGCAGGAAAACAGGTTGGAGGGATCCAACTGGATTCCTCAACAGTATTTATTTAATTTCAGATATTTTGATATTTGATTGATTATCATATCGATATATGATATCGTTGTTGTCGTGATTGACTATTTGGTGTGTAGCATCATTGGACCCAGATTTTGGGATTTTAAAATGATTTTAAAAGTGATTTTGAAAATATACTATATTTTTGGAATTGATCCATTATAAATAAATAAACGTTATAATTTTTAAAGTTATAAAAATTATGGTTTTTGTGAAATATAGTTAAAAAGCTGATTTTTAGAAATACGATTAAAAGTCGATTTTTGAGAAATATGAACTAATGATTTTATAAAATAATTTAGATTGGATTTTTGAATATATGATAAAAGTTTAAATATAGGATTTATAAAATTTGATTATTTTATAAATCGAAATGATGAAATTATAAAGGAATTTAAAGACGTTTTAGAATAATAATATAAACTGATTTATATTAAGAGATTTATAAATGGATATTTATAAATTGAAATATAGACATTATAAAACGAGTTTTTATAAGTGTTTGAATGTAGTGAAAATGAATTTCATAAATGAATGAAATTTATAGAATTATAAACTGTGAAGTTATAAATGAAATTTATAAATAGTAAGATTTATAAATTTGTGAAGTTAATTGAAGAATAGATTTGGTTAAATAAATGAATCTTATAAGTTATAAGATTTATAATTATGAAGTTTAAAGAACGATTTTATAAAATAATCGTTTTATAAGTATTTAACTTATAATATAAACATTTAGTTTATAATTGAGTTATAAACTGAAATATGTTAATAAAGGAATTTATAAAAAAGAAGTTTTTATAAATAAATAGAAATGGAATTTATAAACGTTGTTTTATGAATTCGCAAACGACTTATTTTGATAAGTTAATTGTTATAACTTATAAATGGAGTTATATTCACGTTTTAGACTGTGAATAATCCTTTAAGTTAAAAAGTATAAAAAGGATGAAATTTGTTAACATAGTATATTCACGTTTTTGAATAGTGAATAACATGTTAAAGAAAATGTTTTAGAATGTGATATTTTAAACAGAATTAAAACGATCTAACGATGTTTTAAAGGTGTTGAGATTCGAAACCATAGATTTCAACATTTATTGTTGAAATAGACATTTTCGAGAAATAAAAGGAAATGGTGGACTATAACACTGTTGTTATAGTAAATGATTTCTGAAAGGAAATGTTTTGTATAGTATTGGGATTTATATATCTATTTTAATTTCGAATCCCTATACTAGTGATTTTGGGTTGTCGTAACGATGTTTTACGCAACATTCGTTTTGACCCAAATAAATATGTTTAAGTGAATGATTTCCTTAAAAGAATGAAATATATACTTAATCTCGATTTAAGTATATTGAATATTTTCCAAGTGTTGAAAATAAATAAAATTTGTGAATTACTTATGAATAAATAAGTATGGAAATGTTTTCCAATATGAAGTGAATATTTAGAATTTATCTTTTTGAAGATAAATTGAAAAGAATAATTGAAATCGTATATGCATGAATATTTTGGAATATAAATTCATTATGGAATTTATATGTGAAAGTAGAATTTGTTTGAAAATAAATATTGATTTATTTTTGAAGTGTGAAAATTATATATCGTGTAAAGATATTTTGGAAAATAAATAATTTGGAAAATTATTTGGAATTTGGTGATGGGTGCATATCAATTGATAGTTCAATATTCGACTATCAATATTTCCCTTTGAATGGGTAATTGATGTGATTTGTTTGAATGTGAATGCTACACTTATTTTTGAATAAGCGCTCACTATTCGGGTTAACCGGGAAAGGACCATGGGGTCGTATAACCCATTCCGAATATGTGATACGTCGTTATGAATTGCATTTGAAGATCGGTGTTGAAGACCGAGTATTTGCGAAAGCGATAGGATGACCTATCGATTGTCTCTGCACTGGGTAGCTCCTGGTATTGAGATTCCTTAAGTGATGGGAAATTCGATCGGGATTGTGAATACCCGTATTTCAAGAGCTTCGTAAGAAGTGCCTTCGGTTTTGTTCGAGCCCGGAACAGACTTGTATGGATTGTATGTCTGACATTACAAGTTGAGATATAAAGCCGATTTCTTTCAAATATATTTCTGTTGGTGGCGAAGAATTTATTCTTTTAGCTTAACACCCTTCTCTGAGACGTACGAGCTCAAAGGTTATATAGTTGAAGTTATCAGCGATATATTCCCAGTTTGGTAATGTGACATGCTGAGTGATGCTGAAATGATCATTGTGTTGATTATTTGTGATAGGATCGTTTATTTGATCGTCTATCCTTGTGATCATTGTGTTGATCATTTGTTGACCCAAAGCATGGCTTTTGTATAAAGTATGTTTTTGTGGACGTGACTTCGTCGAGCCTCACACCCCGTGAATGGTCAAAACAGGAAAGAAGCAGCAAGGTTATGAGGGGTAGCACCCTTTAGGATGTGTCCATTTCCTTCTGAAAAAGGGTGGTATCATGGTATGGAGCCCAGATACTTACTCATGTTGAAAACACTTTATGATTGTGTGAATTGATTACGAGCGCTCGGTTGATAAAGGTCCCAAAGGACCGGGGGATGGCATATTCGGTCAGTTGTTACTCAGTTAGGGGTAACCCGGCCTTGTGTTGGTAGAGATCCGGTTTGGTTCTCGGGGATGTCCATCCAGAGGCATTCTCATGTGGCAATGGGAAGTTCCTTGGCCTGACCATTTGTTGGAAATCCAATTCCCAATACGAAACTTTTACGGTATTAGTTGTAGAACCTGCTATTCACTTATGGTGGTCACCACTGTTTGGATAGTAGCTATAGTAGGCATACGATAATGGTCGTATGTTGGCTAAGATTTATATCTTTATTTTTGAAATGATTTGTTATTACACTATGCACTAGTAATAATATCAAATGTTATTTTAAATGCGTATCAAGCATCTTTGGCTATCATAAGGAGAAGTCTCCTCCGATTCTGCGTTTGCATGTGTGTGTGTGCGGGAGGCCTTATGGTAGTCTCATTTTTAAAAGCATTGCGAATTGAATTTAAAAATATTCCTCTATTTTGATTTTAAAGATAAATAAACTGTTTTGAGTTCTCACACCAGTCACATGACTGACTCGGAGTTTATTGTTTTCCTTCCTAAACTCTGGGTGCCCACCAATTTTCCACACGGGCAGTTAAGAGTTAGGTTTATCAGGATATTTTGGATATTCTGGAGTTGCTGGAGGCAAGCTGGATGGCATGGCGTATTACTAGTTTATATAGTATTTCTTTTCCGCTGCACTGTTTATTGTTGTATGTTGTTGTACACTCTGATGATATGATATGATGTAATGAAATATAATGTGATGTAATAACTGATATAGTTCTTTATTTAAAGATTATTCATTTATTATTATATGTTGTTCCGCTGCGAATTGTGAGATTCTGTTGTTGTCCTGTTGTTTCCTTTCTGTCCGTTCTATTTTTAAAATTCTTCTATCTTCTATTTTTCAAATTCTCTGTTTTCTTTCTCTGTTTTCTAAAAATTGTCTATCTTCTTTCCTCTCTATTTCCTATCTCTTCTCTCTTCTTTCTTTTTCTTTTCTCAAATTCTTTTTTTTAAAAAACCCCATAACTATTCGGTTTTTCGGCAACGAAAATCCGCGTACGTTACAATATGAATTCAAACGGATATTTTATTCAAACAAATATTTATTACAATTTTTGAATAGTACAAATTTCAAGCTCTCACTATATATATATATATATATATATATATATATATAATTTCAATTATAGTACAATTTTGATTACATCACGAATCACATTTACAATTGATCTCACTACATATCACTCATTCGCTCAACTCGTATTTTATCTTCAACTTGACTCCAAATTGAATCCAGCATCTGAGCAATCTGCAAAAATAAATATTGACGCGGTAAAATTGAAAAGGAAATATTTTTACAGTATAAAATAAAATGTGGATTTTAAAAATAATATTTGCCTTAATTATTTGGGTTGTTCGTCATCATTTAAATTCGAATTCATCATACACGAACAGCTTGTGACATACACAGTGTATCACTGTACATGCCACAAGGCTGTGTACACCGATATATACACTTGATAAAATTACAGGGACGGGTGAGCACAAGGTCAAACCCAAATCAAAGTCGGGTTCAACTCAAGTGAAATCACAAACGAGCACAAGGTCAAACCCGAGCTTTAAAGTTGGATTCAACACAGGTGCAATTCCAAAATCAAGATGAAGTTCACGTGAAATTAAAAGTGACGTGCACAAGCACAAGAACATGTCAGAGAAGCAAGTGCACCACAAACCAAACAAGAGCAAAACCCGGCTATACAATGAACACAACCACTTGAATATGCAACAGCGATGCAACATACATATGCACAATGATATATGATATGGATTGATACAAGTAGTGACTCAATACAACCAGACCAGTTCAGATTAAAGAGGCAGTGGTACAAAATACATGAAAATATAATCACAAACATGTACCAGCTCAATACATATATGCAGCCTCGACTAAAGTTCAAGTCACACATGAAAACGACTCAAATGAACAAAGTGCAAACCCAGAACAACATACATGTCGACCAGGTTGCACATTGAAGAAAATATGCAAAGCAAGTAGCATAAGAAAAGACAAAGAGGAATAATTCAAGTTCACCATGCAAAAGCAAGTGATAAACCAGAACATCATCATATGTACAAAACCAAATGCAAGCCAACGTCAAAGCATTCACCAGCTCAAAATGCTATGCACAAGATCCAAGGTCAGAGGCGACATCAAATGATCATGTGACATTGTATGCAAACTACCCAAATGTATATGAAACTTCATCAAACCAGAGAATACAAACTATGACACAAAAGCACAATCTAGGCAAAGTTGGATCACCACCAAACCAGGCTACACAATGAACAACTACCAAAGACCATCACACTTGTATACACATATACAAGCAACTGAAGTGCAGCCATAAATGCAAACTGACTTTGTGGCTCAACAACATCTATATGTACAGTTACAAATGAGCACAGCATCTACCCAGTAACCATCAAGTGAACGAAGTGCACATGAATGCACAATGAAAATTCACAAACAAGTCAAGTATGCTACAGGTTGCAAATGACCAGAGGCAATAAACACAAATGGCCAAAGTCGAGTATGATACTGAATAATCATGCCAAAGTCATGGAATCGCATAAACAAAGTCAAGTGACCGAAGTCAATAGTTCAATATCAAAGAAACAGATCAAAGTCAGAACCGTGGTGAGCAAGGAAAACGAAGCCAGAGAAATCAAAGCCGTGACCATCAAGAAATCATAAATATACGACATTGATAAAGTCAGAATCAATCTCAAGCATCCAAGCAACATTAACCGGCCGAGCAAATCAATTGACAAATTCAAACAAATATATACGAACGCAAATATAGGAATTCGACTTCTATAAATCCCATTCATCATCGGCAGTTTTCAATCATCGAGTTCAAGTACGAAAAACATTAAAGCCAAAAACACACATTACATACCGAAGCAAAAATTGAACTCGTCGAAGAAGTCGAAGTGAGCAACGAGGAAACGATCGAACAAAGCTACACGCGAATAACCATTTAATCGATCAATTTAAAGTGGGCACTTCAAAAAGCCCTAATTTTTAGAAACGAACGAGGCTAATATTTTTTACAAGGAACGGCCGCCATTTTCACAAAAGAAAGGAACGGAGCGTATAAAAGAGGAACCAGGCCGATAAAGTAATAAAAGAAATTGGGCCAGCTTCTATAATTTGTTTGGGCCGTTATATTTAAAATTAGGGTTATTTATTTCATTGTTTAAAAGTGTTTTTAATTTCTCTTTAAACCGTTGTAATTACTAGTCGTGTGACTAAGGGACAAACTACGTGGCGTAGTTTGAGAATTCGCAACTCAGTGGCTGAGTTGTGGCAGGATTTTGAGCGTAGAGTTAAGCCTAGTCGATAGCGTGTGTCGCAAGTTTACGTGTGTAAGCGTCTGACTGCTTAATTTCTAGTAGAAACCTTGGGGGCAGCACATTGGCAGGTTCTTGTCGAAGCTAGGTAAATTCTGTGTCGTTCTATTTCTGCATTTATTATTCTGCGATTATCTGTGCTGCTATAATTCTGATATATCTGTATTGAAAATAATTTTATAAGTTTCCGCAATAATTTTTATAATTAATAGCATCACCCTATTCAACCCCCCTCTAGGGTGAAATCGATCCTACATGCAATATTCAATATAGCTAAAGCTTTTATATATAACACTTTTATTCGCAAAACCATTTTTTGAAATTTTGATGATATATATCTGAAACGATATATTTGGATATTTTAGAAATCCATATTCATATATCCAACACTTCTGATTCTTAAAGCCTGGTACACTTGAAATTGACATATGTACATAAGCTTTAAAGTCGTGCATCTCTGAAGCTTGTTGTACATTAAAAATCATTCACATGTTCAAAATTATAAACATGATACTATGTTGGTTTAAAATTACTTGTATGCAACCAGTAATATGTGAAACCATACATTTTATGAAATTTGCAAAATTTTAAAATCCTTATATGCTCGAAAATTGTAATTCATAATTTACGAAACCAAATTTCTTTGGAAACTTCTCAGTTTCGAAATCCCTTTTCTTCGAAATCAATGAGTTCAAAATCCCTTTTCAATAAATGAGCAGTAGGTTTTCATGATGCCATACTTTTGAAATCAGTTAGCACATCATTTTCGAAGTTCAAAGTGGGAAATACACCTTTTATAATCAATTTTCGAAGATTGCTGACCTTTGAAATTGAATCACTAAACTTAATTTAAAGTCCCATACCTGGGGTTCTCTGTTTTTGGAACATAAGCGCTGTCTTTATAACATTATGGTGGGTCCTCACCTGAGCCACCACCAATGAGCGGCGCCGGCTGGTTGTCCTCTTCGTCGTCATCAAATTAATTTTTCAATCATTAATCACTTCGCACTGAACCACTTCGACGACAACTTCAAGCATCACCTCGACAATAACCACTGGACGAATTTGGAGATCACTGACCGCTTCGCTAATTGCTGAGCCACTTCGAAGATCACTGACCGCTTCACGAATTACCAAATTACTTCGACAATCACAAACCACTTTGACGATACTTACCGAACAACTTCGATGACAGGCACCTCATGAATTCGATGCACCACTTCGCCACTGAACTGCTTCGAAGACAACTTCGAAATTTACTATGACAATAATTAGTGAACCTAAATGTCAATCAGATCTCGACAGTGAACTTGAATGTCAACCAGATCCTTCAGATCTATAAACTCAAGGTCGCAATTCCTTATCAACTTAGATGCATTGATCCAAAGATCTTATAAATTTGGGGATGGATTTAATATTGGATATCGAATAGGTCTTGATTTAATTGTAAATAACATAATAAGGGGGACGATGCAGAAAATAAAAAGGAAAGAAGATGGCCGAAGTGAATCTCATGAAGAATGCTGACGAACCATTTCCTAAGTTACGAAGTGGTATTTGATTGTTTGAACATGTGCGCAGTGGTATTGATCTTCGCTGTTTCACATTTCCTACAGACGTAAACGTCAGCGTTCGTTCATTAGTTTCCAAATTATTAAATTTAAAATAGATTTGAAAATTTCTCAAAGTATGAAATTCAACCCCTTTAGGGTATTTTGGTTTATTTTTCAAACGTGCGGAGGTTCAAGCCCTTTTTTTAGTGTCAAAATGCTAACGATTAAATTCACCAGCACCTACAAGTTGTTACAAAGTGGCACATTCGAAAAAGTTCCAATTATATCATTTGGTTTTGTAATAACTCGCAAGTCCGTTTAAATCATAGTTCATACATTCAAAAAAAAAAAAAAAGACAAGTACATACGTCATTGAAAAAAATAGACAAGTTTATAAATCAAATATGCAAGAAGACTCAAGTCAAGTCATTTTATTCAATCACGAATAGGTACAAATATGCAAATATTTAAGTCCTTATATGCAAATGTCAAATGTCCTTCTTTGTTAGTCAAATGTCAATAGTTCTCAAGCTCATTAGAAATTCTAGCCTAAAAATGATTTATGCTAAGAGATGGATAGAAGTTAAATGCCCATTTTCATGATAGGGTACATCTATGTATACATAGCGGTTGATAGGAGGTTGGTTTGCTCCAATTCGCGATGTGGGACTTATGGCACGATGAGACTTGTGAATGAATGTGAAGGCTTTTGAAGGTTTGTGAAGGAATATGCCCCAATTCCTCTTGAACTAGCTTTGCGAATGACTCCAATCCTTCTTCCTTGCATTACTTTCAACATTCTCCAGCATTGATGTTATGCAACATTGACTATTATGAAACGTGGCCTTGATTCATGGCTTACGGCATGCTTTTTCATGACTACGACAAGCTTAGCTTTGACAGTGTCGATATGGTATGTTATTGGATTTTGACTCAATTCTTCTGGGGATATGTAACGCTGCTTTTATACAATATTAACAGCCTTTGTAGTAATTGTCGATGTAACGACCTACCTTTTTGGACGATTTAAATCGACGATAAACCATATACGTCAGACTCAAACCATTTAAAAGAGCAGATTGTTATGGGATAAATAAGAAAAATCAAGAAAAGAAAGAAAACAAAAACAAATCTCACAACGGAATGACAAAATATAATAATCAAATAACAGTTCATGAAGCTGTTTTATAAATACATTTGATTATTATTTTATAACACAAAATCAGAGTTACATAAAACATGAATAAATAAATAAATAAATGCAGTGGAATAACATGATGCAATGGAATAGATATAATAAAAGATAATAGTACAAATCGTCGTCTTCATCCTCGAAAAAACAGTCTTCGATAACAAAAAAACTAAGACTGACCCGAGTGAATCTAAAAGACAAAACATTCGAGTCAGAACTAAAAAATCTTACGTAAGAAACAGTACATAAATATGAGTGTAATGACGTCAAAGATGTTCACGGGGTTTGACATCTCCTATTCAGTGTCTAATGTGAGTGCAATAACTTAAGAGATGTTCAGAATTTTCATCTCCTAAGGATCCGTTAAACTATGTACTATGTAGTACAACATGTCTATTATAATAGTGTCTACAGTAAAGTAAAGTATTAAAAATAGTGTTAAGGTGTTACCCATATCCCACTTAACACATTTTATATAATGCCGTAGTCTATACAGATACTGTAAACTCCACCCGTAGGTGGTGTAACGACCCAGAATTTTGGTCGTTAAATTTTGAACATTTAATTCATTTTAAATGTTAAACGGGGATTTTGAATTGATTTTGAAATAAGGATTTTTGTTAAATCAATAGAATTTGGTTGTAATTTTCAATATGGAAATTCAATTGAAATTTGAATAACAATAATTTAATAATGAAATTTAATAATATAATAATGTGAATAATCAGATTTTGATTTAAACTGAATCAGAATGATTCTAATGTGAATATAAAGTCTATATGGTTTATAATAGAGTTACTAAAATTTTAAAAGTGAAATTTTAGGTGATTTCGACGATTTTGAAAATCGCTCGAATTTATCGACGAGTTAAAATAGCCTTCCGGGGCACAGTCTCAGAATTCGACGAAACCAGTTCCATTGGATCTGTAATAGATATTTATTATCGGATTTCAATTTTCGTAGCAATCGGAGTTGTCGTTTGACCCTGGCAACTTAAAACGCATAGAAACTATTTTTATCGATTTAATTTAAAATTGTTTGTTTATTTCTGTAACTCGCGCATATGATCGAATTAGCCTCCGAAACACGTTCCATTGTGTTCGGGACATGGGTAAAACCTTAGAAACGCCTGGCGGCATGTTCAATGTGGAATTCGTTTGATAATCTTGTTAACTTGAGAATAATATTAAAATAATATTTATAAACGTATATATATATACACGTAAATCAGAGAAACCCTAGCATTCTTCCTTCAGCCGCCGGCTAAACATCAATGGCCGGAAACGAATGCTTTTACCCCTCGTTTTTCTCCTAATCCAATCGTTTTCGTCAAAGGTTCCCAACTAGAGAAACATGGAGATCGACGGGAGCTTCCTATCCATACGGGCGTGATCAAATTTCGTGCAGCGTGGAGAGCAGGGGATCGCCGCAACCAGCTTGCGTATGGAGTGTTGCCGCGTCACATAGGGGTGACCGAGTGCAACTATCCTCTGGCCATAGTAGTGTGCGAGATGCTCTTCGTAGGGGTCGAGTTCGATCGTCGGCTAGTGCGTCGTAGGGGCCGCGACGACCAACCCTAGGCGGAGGCGTGGGTTTCGTTTAAACCCTGGTACGCGATGAAGAAGAAGGAGTTTCAGTGGCCCTGATTCGTATTGCAGATCCTACGGCCTTGATTAATTGGTAATTATAAAAAAAAAGGAGGGGAATTTGTTCTATAAAATTTTATTCAAACTTTAAAAATTCATAACTGTAGCATACGTTGTCAGATTTCGACGAAACTGGCGATGCCGGAATCGCAGCATCGAGTACTACGCTGTGGAGCAATTCTAGGATTATTTTGAGCAAGAGAAAATTTTGGATTAGATCGAATGGCTCCATTTAATTCGAAATTTAAACGCTCGTCTAAAATTCGAGGTGAGTAATCTCACTCAAATCTGGATACTAATTAATTTAAATAGCTAGTAGTTAAATGTTTGATTGGTTGTTTAGCTGAATATGATAATTATTATCAGATTGAATTGATATTTATTGGTTGTGCTAATATCTGTGGATGCAGGGAAACAGGTTGGAGGGATCCAACTGGATTCCTCACAAATAGGAATTTTATTTATATTTTGTGATATATCTTATTGATATCTTGTGTTAAATTAATTTGGTGTTAAAAGAATAAATGTTTGGAAATCAATAGGAAAATTGATTTGGTGTTTGGAAATGATTTTGAAATCAATTTGGAAATCGTATACCAATGGACATTTGGAAATGTAAATTCACAATGGAATTTATATAGGAAAGAGAAATTTGTTTTAAAAATAAACATTGATTTATTTTTGAGGCGTGGAAAGAAATTTACAGAATTGGAATATAAATTTAAAATAAATCGACAAGGATTTATTTAATTGGTTTAAATGGACCATTTTGAAATGAAAGTGTATTTTCCCTGAAAAACCGAGTATATTTCCAAAGTAGTTATAAAGTATAAATAAAAAAAATTCTGAAGTTGGATTTTAAGGAATATTTTGGAGGTAAAGTATTTGAACTCGGCAGATTTCTAGTAAAAATGAATAAATATTTGGAAATTTATTCCACGTGAGGGTAGTGATTTGAAATTTGTTTTCAAAATATTGAAAATGTGGAAAGTAATTTGAAATTTGTTTTCAAATTGTTGAAGTGTGAAAATATGTCTTGCAAAGATATTTTGAAAATAAATAACCGAGGGAAATTATTTGAAATCCAGTAATTGTTGTCAATGTTGATTGATAGTTAAATAACTGACTATCAATATTGGCCTTTTTAAAAGGCATTTGAATTTCAATGCGACAGTGAGTCGGATTCCAGTTAGTTATCCGAAACCCACATCGAATTGTAATGGTGGATCTTTGTGATTGATAAATTTACTTTATCTATGAATCTGTGAATGAAGATAAGCGTTATGGATCATACCGCTTATCGATATTGATATATCTGTGATGATTGATGCTGTGCACTATTGTGTGAAACTCCCTGAATTACACTATACACACACAAATATGGATTTCACGAGGAAATCGGTTAAGTCGCAGATTTTTGAAATGGTTTTAAAAGTTGAATTTTGAATTCAAATGGTTTGGAAAAGGAATTTGAGTTAAATATGAAAATCTTTTGAAAAGAGGTTTTTGAGGATAAAAGTTATTTGAAAAACTTGATAAAGTTTTGGAATTTAAATAATTTGAATTAAATTTGAATTAAAGATTTGAAATTGAAATCTATGTTTGAAAATTATGGTTTAAAAAATGTTTTTACACAGTTATAAATGTGTTTATATGGATTTTAAAACATTTTAAAAGTATTATTTTGAGAATTTGAATTCAACCCAAGTATTATTATTGAAGGGTTTTAACTTGAGCAAATGTAATCGGATTTTCCCGAAACGAAAACTATTTGTTTTCAAATAATAATAGCTTTCATTTAAAGAAAGGATTTCCAAATTGTGTTGAAAGGTTTCAAGTTTGAAATGGAATTGAAATGTTTTGAAAGGCTAAGAATGAATCTTTGGAAACGTGTTTTGAAAGCTATAAGTTAAATCTTGATTTACAGATTTAACAAGTTAGTCCAGTTGAAATGGAAATTGTTTTGAAATCCATGAATGGATCTTTGTGAAGTGGGTGAACTTTGTGAATTAAATCTTTTTGTTTAAAAGATTGGAAATGATAATTTGTTTAAACCATTTGGAAGAAAGGTTTTGGGTAATAAGTTGTGACTAAATTGAAATCCCATTATCCATATGTTTTTAAATATAGCGCTCGTTATTCGGTTTAGCCGGGAGAGGACCTTTGTGTCATATAACCCATTTCGAATAACGATACGACGTTATGGATAGCATTTGAAGACCGGTGGTGAAGACCGGGTATTTGCGAGGGTGATATGATGACCTATCGATTGTCTCTGCACTGAGTAGCTACGGTATAGAGATTCCCTAAATGATGGAAAGTCCGATCGGGATTGTGAATACTCGGAATTGCAAGGGCTTCTTCGAAGTGCCTTCGGGTTCTGTTCGAACCCGGAACAGACTTGTATGGATGTGTGTTTGACGTTACAAATTGAGATGTAAAGCAGGTTTCTATCAAATACATTTCTTTTGATGGCGGAGAATTTATTCTCTTAGCTTAACACCCTTCTCTGAGACGTACGAGCTTAGAGGTTATGTAGTTGATGGTTACTAGTGATACATTCCCAATTTAGTAATGTGGCATACGAAGTGCTGCTGATCATTTGTTGATTGAAGCATGGCTTTGTGAAAAAAACGTAGCTTTTTGGACGAGACTTCGTCGAGCCTCACAACTCGGAAATGGTCGAAACGAGAATGTTGCGGCAAGGTTTTTTAGGGGTCGCGCCCCTAGGGTATGTCCATTTCCTTCTAGATAAGAGGTGGCATCATGGTATGGAGCCTAGATATTTAACCTATGTGGTTATTGCAATCTCATTACTGTGTGATGTTGCTTTGTGGTTGAGGATCTCGGATAAAGGTCGGTAACGACCGAGGATGGCATACTTTTTTTGTGTGGAGTTATCAAGTTACAGCTTCATTGCACCCAGAAGCGTGTGGTAACTCGGCCTTGTGTCAGCAGAGATCCGGTTAGGTCCTCGGGGGCATCCCTCCAGAGGCGTATCCATGTGGCAATAGGAAGTTCCTTAGCCTGACCATTTGTTGGAAATCCAAAGAAACAATACGCGCCCTGTACGGATTTGGTTGTATAACCTGCCATGGAATATGGCGGTAACCCGCTATTGAACATGGTAGCTATAGTAGGCATACGATGAAATGTTATATGCTGACTAAGATTAATATTATACTTTTGAAATGTTTTCTGCACTATGCACTAAGAATAATATCCAAAGGTTTTCGCGTATCAAACATTTTTGACTGTCATAAGGAGAAATCTCCTTCAAGTGTGTGTTTGCATTGTGTGTGTGGCAGGAGGCCTTATAGCAGTTTCATTTTCCAAAAGCATAGCGGATTCTTTTTATTTTCTTTATGAAAATAACTGTTTTTTTTTTAGATCTCACACCAGTCCCATGACTGCCCTTGAGTTTATTGTTCCCTTTCTAAACTCTGGGTACCCATAATTTACCACACGGGCAGCCTAGAGTCAGGTTAACATTATTCGGGAGCAAAAATCGGAAAAGAGATGCCATGGAGATCAGGAGCAAGCTGAACGGTGAAGTGTATCGATAGTATATGTTATATTCTTTTCCGCTGTTTGTTGTTGTAACACTCTGATAATGTAATGTGATGTAATGCAATAACTGATATTCTTTGTTTTAAAGATATTCATTTATCTATTATATGTTGTTCTGCTGTGATATGTGAGATTCTGTTATTGCTTCTGTTCTTCTATCTTCTACCTCTTCTTCTTTAACCCTAACGGTTCAGTTTCCAGTATTCGACTGTGCGGCATTCGATACAGTGGACATATTGATATCGATTTTTGAGCGTCGAAAAATTGAGTCGTTACATGTGGTATAAGAGCATTTGGTTAAGTGACAACCTTGGCTCTACTGGGCGTTACTCATTAGAGATAGAGTCAGTAGTACTCTAGAATGAGTTTGAGTGTAATAATAGCTATGAGAGCGTACTTGTTAGTGAATATAAATTTTTTTTTATACTGTGTTGACTTATCGGTTGAGTGTTTATGAATTCTGGTCGGTGCGGGAAGTACAACCGTATCGATTGGGGTTTCTAAATTCTTAAACAAGATAAACTGACATAGTATTGTTTTAAAGTGGGTAAATGAAATAATTTTACCCAAAATTATATTTTTATATAAAATAGAATAATTTTTCTAGAATTATTATGTCTTTGGATGTTTGATTGTTGGTACTATAATCAAATATAAGAATCTAGAGTTTGAAAAGGTTTATAACCAAATAAAATTCTATAAGTATAAATTATACAAAAGAAGAATAACTAAATTTGAATTAAACCAAAATTTGAATCCCGGGAATTTTAAAAAGGGGTTTCAAATGAATTTAAACCAAAGGTTTGGAAATTTAAAATCTTGGGAATGTTTGAAATGTTTTCCAAAGTGTTTGAAGGCAATGATGGAATATAATTTTGGGAAGTATTTTTGAATGAGAATTGATTTGAAATGAATTTGTGGAAGTAAGGAAGCACTGAACTCACTTCAGTCGCTGGGAAATAATCCTGCTGATGATGGCCACATCATTAGAATTCATTTTCGAGTTTCTAGAGTGATGGATTGCTTCCATAGTAATTGGGTTTGATATCTGTTTAGATTTGTTTGATATACAGGGTGTTTAGAAATTTCAAAGGGAGATTTGTTTTGGATAAAAACAAGTTGTTTTGGAATCTGGAAGTTTGATTTGATGCACCAAGTAAGTATGAGTTTATTACTATTTCAAAATGGTTTTGAAATAAGTAATTGAATTCTGGATATTCTATTTAAATAATGTGTAAAGTTAAGATGAATCAATTATTGAACTTATTAAGGGAAGTTGATATTAATAAGAAGGAAATGAAAATTTTAATCCTGGAATTAAAATTTAACTTGAGAATATGAAAGTGAATAAAATATATTTGAATTTAACTTAGACTAAAAGAAATTGAGTTGAACGAAAGTTTAATTTAATTGAAATGATATTGAATAATTAAATTCTCACTCAACTAAATTTAAAGGAATTGTTTGAGAATGAATTTAGTGTAAGCTAAATTAAATGGAAATTGTATTGGAATGGTTATGTTATAAATAAATTCAGAAATGAATCGAGGAGATGAATTAAAATTTAAAGTGGATTGAATAAATAAACAAATTGAGTTAAAATTTGTAAATGAATTGGAATTTGATTGGATGAAAATCAAATTAAAATAAAATAAAATTGATATAGATTGAAATGGAATTAATTTTAATGGTTATAAGCTTAAGTGATGGTTATTTGCTTGAATGACATGAAAATTTGCATAGAAATTGATCATTTTGTTGTAAACGGAATTGAATTGGTTTAAAGGAGCAAAATGCAATTGGTTTTTAAATCAATTGGAATGGATTGAAACTGTATTAAGTGAATTTGCGTATAAATGAAAGTGGATCATTAAAGAAATGCAAATGAATCAAATTTAAAATAAAAATTTGATCGCGAATCAATTCGGAATTGAAGTAAAGCAAATTGATGTAAATAGGCACAGGTTGGTCATATTGAAGTAATTTCGAATTGGCTTGTTTGGAATTAAAATGAATTGTATGCAAGTAAGCGAGTTGTCAATCGCTTAAATGGAATAGACTGGTTTGAGAATTTATTTAAAGCAATTGAAATAAGTGTTGCAACCTTACATGGGTGCTTATGAAAGTATATAACATGCGTTGTTTATAGAATTCATGTTTTAGCAATGTTAATAAATTACATATATTACATACTTACATGTTTTAATTGAGTAATTACAGGTACAAAGAGCAATCGATAGAGTTGGAGCGCGCATATGCAATATTATTTAGCCACTTGCTTTTAAAATGCTAATAAAAGGTACGCCTACGCAATAAAAATAGGAAATATGAACTGTTTTTGGTTTTCCGACCGTGTGGGTCGATGTATATATATTTATATCTATTGTGATATTGCAAAAGCTCCTACGTACAAAGGAGACGCTGCCAAAAATTTTCCAAAATTGTGGGAGTTAGAAATTTTTTGAAAATTTTGAAATTTTTGGTTAACTGGTAAAGTTGTTTTGAAAGGATAATGAGAACAAAGCTTTTAGGTTAAAATAAGTAAATGATTTTGGAATCGACCTAAAAGTTTTGGTGAAGTAAATGTAAGTTTGAGTCAGTAAATGAGTTTAGTAGCATTTTCTTACCTTAGCAAATTTCGGGGACGAAATTCTTTTAAGGGGGGAAGGATGTAACGACCCAGAATTTTGGTCGTTAAATTTTGAACATTTAATTCATTTTAAATGTTAAATGGGGATTTTGAATTGATTTTGAAATAAGGATTTTTATTAAATCAATAGAATTTAGTTTTAATTTCCAATATGGAAATTCAATTGAAATTTGAATAATAATAATTTAATAATTGAATTTAATAATATAATAATGTGAATAATTATATTTTGATTTAAACTGAATCAGAATGATTTCTAATGTGAATATAAATTCTATATGATTTATAATAGAGTTAGTAAAATTTTAAAAGTGAAATTTTAGGTGATTTCGACGATTTTGAAAATCGTTCGAATTTACGACGAGTTAAAATAGCCTTCCGGGGCACAGTCTCAGAATTCGACGAAACCCATTCCATTGGATCCGTAATAGTTAGTTATTATCGGATTTCAATTTTTCTAGCAATCGGAGTTGTCGTTTGACCCTGGCAGCTCAAAACGCATAGAAACTATTTTTATCGATTTAATTTAAAATTGATTGTTTATTTCTATAACTCGCGCATATGATCGAATTAGCCTCCAAAATACATTCCATTGTGTTCGGGACGTGGGTAAAACCTTAGAAACGCCTGACGGCATGTTCAATTTGTAATTCGTTTGATAATCTTGTTAACTTGAGAATAATATTAAAATAATATTTATAAACGTGTATATATATATACACGTAAATCAGAGAAACCCTAGCATTCTTCCTTCAGCCGCCGGCTAAACATCAATAGCCGGAAATGAATGCTTTTACCTTTTTCACCTAATCCAATCATTCTCGTCGAAGGTTCCCAACTAGAGAAACATGGAGACCGACGGGAGCTTCCTATCCATACGGGCGTGATCAAATTTCGTGCAGCGTGGAAAGCAGGGGATCGCCGTGACCAGCTTGCGTATGGAGTGTTGCCGCATCACATAGGGGTGACCGAGTGCAACCATCCTCTGACCGATAGTGGTGTGCGAGATGCTCTTCGTAGGGGTGGAGTTCGATCGTCGGCTAGTGCGTCGTAGGGGCCGCGACGACCAACCCTAGGCCGCGGCGTGGGTTTCATTTAAACCCTGGTACGCGATGAAGAAGAATGAGTTTCAGCGGCCCTGATTCGTATTGCAGATCCTACGGCCTTGAGTCATTGGTAATTATAAAAAAAAAGTAGAAGGGGGGAATTTGTTTTATAAAATTTTATTCAAACTTTAAAAATTCATAACTGTAGCATACGTTGTCAGATTTCGACGAAACTGGCAATGCTGGAATCGAAGCATCGAGTACTATGCAGTGGACCAATTATGGGATTATTTTTAGCAAGCAAAAATTTTGGATTAGATCGAATGGCTCGATTTAATTCAAAATTTAAACGCCCGTCTAAAATTCAAGGTGAGTAGTCTCACTCAGATCTGGATACTAGTTAATTTAAATAGCTAGTAGTTAAATGTTTGATTGGTTGTTTAGCCGAATATGGTAATTATTATCAGATTGAATTGATTTTTATTGGTTGTGCTAATATCTGTGGATGCAGGGAAACAGGTAGGAGGGATCCAACTGGATTCCTCAAAAATAGGTATTTTATTTATATTCTGTGATACATATTATGTATATACTGTGATAATGTAACGACCCGTTAAATTTATGATATTTAATAAATTGAATTAATATAATTTCAAATTTTTTGAGGAATAAATGTAGAGATTGGGTATAGTAGTTGAAATTTAGGGTAAAAAATATAAATTTATGACGATAAATGTGGATAATGCAAATTGTCACAATTTGATTTAAAGTTAATTTTAAGAAACAAACAAATGTTGAATCTGTGAATGTAGTACAAATAATAACTTGAATGGTGTTCATTAATACAAAGATGTAATTAGTGTAGATAGTAATAATTTATGCCTGTAGTGAAAAAGAAATCTAATAGAGACATAAACTCTAATTTTATAAAGGAGTATAGATCTGAACAAATTTATGAAGATTGATAAGGACAGTGTTTGTAATCAAGTTTGGTTATTAATATTTGAAAGATAGAGATGTGTAAATACGTTAATGAATTTATAATGGGAAGGAATGGTAGAATGAAATGAATATATATAATAATAAGCAATTGATTCAATTAAGGGAGTTAAATTTTAATAAATGGTCATTTAATAAATTCAACGTTCTGTGAGAAATCATAATAATTGTGTAAAATCAGCACAAGTTGGAAATGCATAAACCTTAATAAACTTTCTAACTTAACAAATTAGTGCAAATGTGGGAACTAGTTATAAGCGTGTAATTATGGGTATGATAACAATTTGTGTAAAATACCTATATACTGGAAACACGTTTGCAAAGGATAATTAATTGAATTTGGTGAATTAGGAATGAATTCAAAGGTTACATTAAATTAAATATGGGTAAAAAGAGGTTAGACTAAGAAAGTGATATTAATTGATTTTTAAGGCTTAATTTATACGTTAATAGACAAGACTCCGCATTCAAACCTTTATACAAAGCTAAGCGTAAATAGAAGCACCAATGTAAAATAATGTAAATAGATGGGTATCAACATTTATTTATGTGGTTAATGGGATTTAATTACTATAGTATGAAAATCGCAATTTAAGGAAATTGAAATAGTAAATTTGTACGTTAGTTGATTAGCTGGAATGTGAGGATATTTAATGAAACAGTGAAATCAAATGGAAATAAGGTTTCTATCATACATTGGGAGTTATATTCACCATAAAGGGTTAATTGAAAACCAAAGGAGTTAATAAAGGAATCAAGCTTTATTTATTTGGATATAAGACATGGTAATTTGGATCATTGCAATAGATATTAATTTAAGGTTACCTTAAATAAATTGAGGTAATAAATGGAGAATAGTGTAAATATCTTTATAATACGATGGTTTGTGAGTAAAGGGAATGGAAATAAATTGAAATAAAGCTAATTTAATTATTTTGGTTGTTAATGGGTATAGTTAAATAAGGAGAAGTTATAGGAAATAAAACGCGCACTAATGAGATGTAATATAATTCCAAAGTTATTTATACCCACAAATAGGTTAATTACTGTATAGAAAGAGTCTAAATCAATAAAGGAATTTATTAAGATTACATTTATAATTTTATAACCTTTATGCTGATTTAAGTTCAATTAATTTATTTGATTAAATAGTGCAGTAGCTAAATTTGTGAAATCTAAATCTATGGAACAAAGGGTGTAAGATCTTTACTGATGGAAATTAACGTTACAGGTAGTGTAAATTCCTATTTTAATAAGACTATGGGTTATAGTAAAGATTTTAAATCAAGATTTAGCTACGTGAATAAAAAGAATGAAGGTAATTGAGTTATTGCAATTAAGAAAATTTAAACGTTTATTAATACGTTAAGTAAAACTTAAGTTGGGATTTAAAATATTTGTGTATATAAATTTCATGCATTTGGCTATAATGGATTTAATAATAAAAATGAAACGGTGAAATCAAATGGATATAAAGATTTCAATTATACCTTGAAATTCATATTCACCATAAAAGGTTAATTGGAACCAAAGTAGTTAATATAGGAATCAAGCCTTATTTATTAATTTGGATTTATTGAAATAGTTAATTCCATAAAGTAAAGTTAAAGCTAATTCAAATTTAGTTGGACCATTGTTGATATAACTTTAGAAAGCAAGATTTTATCTATAATTTGAGTATTAAATTCAACAAATGGTGTTTACTACATATAAAATGGAATTAAACGTAAAATATTACGTTATTGAATTTAAAATGGAATTTGTAAACAATTGAGTGAATTTAATAAATTTATCAAACTTATAATGTTGAATTCGTTAAGATTGAAATTAATAATAGTTAAGAAAAACGAGGGGATAATAATTTGAAATCATAGCAATAGATATTAATGTAAGGTTACCTTAAATAAGTTAAGGCAAATCAATGGAAGATACCTTTATAATACGATGATTGTGTGTAAAGGAAATAGGAATAAAAGTTTATTAATAATTTGGAATTTAATGTATGGTAAAAAGTTTATTTGCAATAAAATGAGTTGGAATGGAAATCAAATCTATTTATCTAATTGGATTCAAGTTGAGAGTATAAGAGTATAAGACTTAATAATTGAGTTTTGAGAATAAAGATTTTATGTCCAAATAATAAGAAAGTGCAGATATTAACACTGAAAATTGATATATTTATAGATTTTAATTCACATCCAAGCTTGCTAAATCATTTGGAATTGATTGGATTATATAAGTAATGAAATTTGACCAATATTAGGGGTTGATAATAAGGTGTGAATGGAAATTTGATTTGTTATATTAAATGAATGGGATTCAAATTTATTGGAAAAGGTAAATGGATATTTGGTAATAAATATAAACGGACTTCAATAGTGAATTTAGTTAATTTGAATACATAATAAATAATGATTTAATGGAAACATATACTCTGTATATATCTATAAGATTTGAGTGGAAATAATATATACTTACAAATGTGGAATTTAGAGTCTTACAACAATTATTAGGAGTGATATAATTAGTACATTCAATCAATTTGAAAACATTGCAATAGATGTAAATTAAGGGTTGTGTTAAATAAAGTAATAAATGGGAAATAACGTAAATGTCTGCATAGTATGGTGATTTGTAATTATTACGTTAATTTAAATTATCGTTCAGCGCGTTTGTTTATCAGATTCATCTACTCTAATTCTAACCTATCTATATAAACCCAAATATTAAACCTAGCCTCCATTCTATGCTCATTTGCTGTACGTTCATTTCTTCAATTCTTTCTCTTCCTCAATGGATGCAAATTTCAGATCTAATTTCAAACCAAATCAAAAGCTAAAAATTTAAAGTCTTCAGAAAAATTCACAAAAAATTATGTGTTATAGATTTCATCGATACGAATCTGCATCTGCTGTTCGCTTTCCAAGATGGTGACCGGATTTACCAGAAATCACGGTCAAACCTTGAATTTCGAAACCCTAAAGGTTGAATTGGGGCTTTTTGATTTCTTCATCTTTTTGCGAAATTGGAACATGGGTTTGGTGAGATTAGTCACTAGGGGTGCACAGGAAACGCTGACATGGCAAGTGGTAATAGGTAGGTTTATTTTGTTTGAATTTAATTTAATTTTGATTTTTCGAACACGTTAATACATTTAACTTCCACATACGAACTCCGTTTCACACGAAATTTCTTTTGATCGTAATTAAATTTCAGATCTGTTGGCGCTAGTTTGGACAGATTTGGAGACCGTCGAATTTTGGGTTTAAATCGGATTTAAATTCGATTTAAATTCAAAAGGTGAGTGTTTTGACCCACTCACAATTATTAGAAGCTTTTATGTTTGTTAAATAAATTTTAGAAATGAATAGAAATTTATTTATGAGTATTTGGCATGTTTATTTCATTCATATTTGTTGAATTGCATTTTATTAAATTTAACTGTTAATTTAATTGATTTATTGCGTATTAATTGACTGTTGGAAATTTTTGTTGCATATGAATTGCTATTTAACAGTTGTATAAATTATTACTGAATAAACTTTTAGATTAATAGTTGATAAATTTAATTTGAATAAACTGCCAGTTATCACCTGTTATATATGATCATATATATAATTGTTATTGATTGATATTGATCGATGTTGTGATTGGATGATGGATGTGTTGTTGAATGAATGTTTTATTTGGATATCATTAAACTGCAAGTTAGTATGCATTTACATTTCATTCGGGATTGCGGTTTGAAATGATATACAACCGCAGTTTTATTTTTTTAAATTGCGGATTGAAATGATAAATATCCGTATCACTTGACCATAGGATAGAAAACTATATACAGGCACCGCGGTCTATATATAACTATTTTTAATGTGATTTTTATGGTTTGGATGGAATACAGTTTATAAAAATCTTAAATTTTATACTGAATAAATGTTTTCTTCCATATTTATATACATATGAAGTTGAAAAATTTGAAATAAAAAGGTGTATAAATCTCTTTATTAAAATGGAAGAAAATTTAGAAAATGGAGTTTGATAATTTATATCCTATGTTTAAATGTTAAGTTGGAAATTTTAAGATATGATATTTATAATTGGATTTTCCCAAAATAAATTAAAATGAATATTCTAGTATAACTTGAATTGGAAAATATATATAATTTATTACTAGAAATTGAAGTCTTATAAATTATGGATTCTATGTGAATATTTAAGGCTAATTAATAGAACATTTGATTTGAAAGAATAAAATCCAACTTTAGTTGAAATATTTATACTCAAAATGGATATACGTATATATATGAATTTATTGAAATGGTTTTGGAACTTGAAGCGATATTAAATTTTGGTTTTAACTTTAAATAAAGAAATGTATTGTAAAGCCACGAGAAATATTTCTTTTCAAAGTAACATTTAAGTTAAACCACTTATTTTATATACTATTGAATATCCAAACCATTTAGTTTTGAAAGTAATGGTTTTAAAAACTATGGATTTCGAAGTATTATGTTGAAAGTTAATATTCAAATATTTGGTTACGAGGAATTTTAAATTTTAAAAGTGGCATAATTTTTGGAAAAGATTTATATTTGGGAAATGATATCATTGATTTGGGTTTTATAAAATAATATCAAAATGAATCTTTTTGGGTTTTAAAGAAGAAATGATATCGTAATATTATGGTTTTGAAATGGATTATATTCTGGTTTTAAAGTATAAACTATTTTTAAATGACTGCGGTGTTATAATAACGATGGGTTGGCAAAGAGACCGGGATCGGATATGGACATACTCTCTGTCGATACCGAAAACCACTTTGACTAACCGTGTACGCGGTGGAGATTCCAGAATGAAGTAGGTTGGGGCGACGTTTCCTGTAAGGTAAATACGTGGACCCGACTCCCGTGAGTTGGCATAAGGTGGCTAAAACAGGAGCGATTGACGGGTTAATGAGGTCATTCCTCTGATCGGACACTCCTCTTCGATATTATACTTCGACTTTGGATTGATTCAGTGGCCACTTCTATTTTTGATTTTGGGGGAGTTTGTTCGAGGTGGGCGGTAGCTGCGGCTACGCGTTACCATCGACCCGGAAGCGTAATTGGTATATCTACCCTGGCATTGCCTAGTTGTGCCGTGTCACCTACCCTATCGCGCCTTATACGATTTTGGTTTTGTACCATACCTATGGAGTGCCCTCTGACGACGCCCAGTACGGGGGAGATTACGGTACTGTATAGACTATGGGAATATATTCTGTGTTAAGGTGGAAAATGTAAAGCCTTAACGCTATTTAAAAGTAAGTTTATTTTACAATTAGACACTATTATAATAGCGCAATATACTACATAGTAAATAGATTAACGGATCCTTAGGAGATGTAAATCCCGAGCATCTCTTAAGTTACAGTACTCATATTTATTTCTGTAAAATTTAACTTACATAAGATCTTTTAGTTCTGACTCGAGTGTTTTTGTCTTTTCAAATTCGCTCGGGTCAGTCCGAGCGTTTTAGGATTTGAAGATTTAGCTTTGGAGGACGAAGACGAAGATTTGTATTATTATTATTTATACTAGTGCACTACACCATTTAATTCCGCTGCATTGTTGTATTGGTATGTGTAACTCTGATATTTATTGCACAAGAAAAATAAATTATTTTGTAAAACAGTTTCATGAACTGTATATTTGATTATTATATTTTATCCTTCCGCTGTGAGATTCTGTTTTGTTTTATTTCTTCTCTGTCTTTCTCATTTACCCCATAACAATCCGACCTTCCGTATGGTTTGAATTGGCACGTGTGTCGGTTTAAAGTGTGCGAAAAGGCCGGACGTTACAGTTGGTATCAGAGCTTTGGTTTAACGATAAACCTTGGCTTTGTGGGGTTTGACTCTTTGTTAATAGGGTAGAAATATCCTATGGGAGTCGCTGAGTGTATATATATGAGAGAGCGTATTTGTTAGTATTAATAAAAAGATTTTTATATTGTGTTAATCTGTTCCGCTTTGAATTTATAAATTCTGGTTGATGCATGGGACGCTATGTCATCAATAAGGATTTCTAAACACTTAATAGGACAGACCGACATAATATTTGTTTTAATATAGGTGAATGAAAGAATTTTGCCTATTATATTTTCTATATATAGAAATATTTTTATAAAGATATATATATATTTGGTTGCTATAGATTGGGTGTTAGGAAATAAAATATTTATAAGAACTGAAGCTAAGTTGAAATTATGATAAATCAAATTGGAGATTTTAGAACTTAAGTCCGGGATTTTGAAAATCTACTATCAAAGGATTTATGAAATATAATGATTCGGTTTATAAGTATTTTTTTATATAAATATTTCGTATAAATTGGAAGAATTGTTTTAAAGAAGATTTTGGAAAAGAATTAAATTCTGTACTTTCCTCTCTGTCGCTGGAAAATAAATTCGGTGATGACGGCCGCATCATCGACTTTCATTTTCGAGTTTCGAAGGGGAAAGGCCACTGTAGTAAATTCTACTGCAGATTTATTTTGAAAGTTTCTAAAAATTTTCTTTTATTGTTCTAAATATAATTAGAGATATTGAGTTGTAAGAACTTATTTATCTATTATTTTGAAATAAATTGAGATTTAACCCGGAATTTAATTCTAAAATCTCCCATTAAAAAATTATTAGTGAAATAAAAGATAAGTAATAAATGAATTGAAACCTCTAATTTAATAGGAGAATAATTGCAAAGTTATAAAGAGGAATTTGCATACATATGAGACAAAGAGTAATATGGAAAACATCAAATTTAATTAAAAGAATGGAGATTAAACTTGTATAAGTTCAATTACAATTTCCTTAACATAAATAACTTACCCAAATATAAAAGTTGAAGTGTTAAATGAGAAACTGGAATTGAATATTTTACAAGTAGGAATTTAGGAAAAATGAAGTATTCAATAAATTACTGTTATAATAAGAATTTAATGGTATAAACTTAGGTTATAATTGAAATTTTACTGAAAAAGGGTTAAGAATTATTAATAGATGATATGAACCTAAGTATATAAAATGAAATTCAAAATAAGAATTGATTGTATGATTATTGACTTAGGTATGTTTTAATCTTCCCTATTCTAATATAATGGAAAGTAGGAAAAAGTAAATGACTGCAATTCATAGTTAATGGATAAATAAAAACTTCCACTTATAAGAATGAATGTTAGCAGATTAAGAATTTAAGGGAAATCTTACAAGTGAAGAGTAAGGAAATGAAGATATTCAAAATATTTGTTGTTATTAATGAGAATTTATTTTATAAACTTAGGTAATAAAAGGAAACTTAAGTAATAAAAGGAAATACAAATATAATGAATTTTGGGATAATTGGAAAATTAAACTTGTAAGAAACAAAGAAATTCCTCCATAAAGGAAGGGAAGAAAATCAAACTACTGAATTATGAAATAAATGTATAATAAGCTATTTTGGAGTTGATTTGAATTTTTTGGTTGATGTATGTTTGTTGGGTAGGGAATTGTGGAGTTGTTGGATGAACAAATAATCTATCTTTGTTCCATCTAAGACTATTGAGTAACGGATGCACTTGATAGTTATTCTTCATTCCGTACAATTTCAGAATTTGAACCCGAACAACAAATTGATTGTTTGATTGAATGATTGTCTGTTGGTGGCATGTGCTGGTTGTTAAAATTTATGGTTGTTGCATTTGATTGGATATGATTGATTATAAAACAAGTATATTTCATTAAAGGAAATTAATCCAGTAAAATATAAGTTAATATTTGAAATAAGATGTACTGTTTATTCTTCCTTCTCCATTCTTTTTCCTTTTCGGGGACGAAAAGTTTTGAGTGGGGGAGATTGTAACGACCCGTTAAATTTATGATATTTAATAAATTGAATTAATATAATTTCAAATTTGTTGAGGAATAAATGTAGAGATTGGGTATAGTAGTTGAAATTTAGTGTAAAAAATATAAATTTATGACGATAAATGTGGATAATGCAAATTGTCACAATTTGATTTAAAGTTAATTTTAAGAAACAAACAAATGTTGAATCTGTGAATGTAGTACAAATATTAACTTGAATAGTGTTCATTAATACAAAGATGTAATTAGTGTAGATAGTAATAATTTATGCCTGTAGTGAAAAAGAAATCTAATAGAGACATAAACTCTAATTTTATAAAGGAGTATAGATCTGAACAAATTTATGAAGATTGATAAGGACAGTGTTTGTAATCAAGTTTGGTTATTAATATTTGAAAGATAGAGATGTGTAAATACGTTAATGAATTTATAATGGGAAGGAATGGTAGAATGAAATGAATATATATAATAATAAGCAATTGATTCAATTAATGGAGTTAAATTTTAATAAATGGTCATTTAATAAATTCAACGTTCTGTGAGAAATCATAATAATTGTGTAAAATCAGCACAAGTTGGAAATGCATAAACCTTAATAAACTTTCTAACTTAACAAATTAGTGCAAATGTGGGAACTAGTTATAAGCGTGTAATTATGGGTATGATAACAATTTGTGTAAAATACCTATATACTGGAAACACGTTTGTAAAGGATAATTAATTGAATTTGGTGAATTAGGAATGAATTCAAAGGTTACATTAAATTAAATATGGGTAAAAAGAGGTTAGACTAAGAAAGTGATATTAATTGATTTTTAAGGCTTAATTTATACGTTAATAGACAAGACTCCGCATTCAAACCTTTATACAAAGCTAAGCGTAAATAGAAGCACCAATGTAAAATAATGTAAATAGATGGGTATCAACATTTATTTATGTGGTTAATGGGATTTAATTACTATAGTATGAAAATCGCAATTTAAGGAAATTGAAATAGTAAATTTGTACGTTAGTTGATTAGCTGGAATGTGAGGATATTTAATGAAACAGTGAAATCAAATGGAAATAAGGTTTCTATCATACATTAGAAGTTATATTCACCATAAAGGGTTAATTGAAAACCAAAGGAGTTAATAAAGGAATCAAGCTTTATTTATTTGGATATAAGACATGGTAATTTGGATCATTGCAATAGATATTAATTTAAGGTTACCTTAAATAAATTAAGGTAATAAATGGAGAATAGTGTAAATATCTTTATAATACGATGGTTTGTGAGTAAAGGGAATGGAAATAAATTGAAATAAAGCTAATTTAATTATTTTGGTTGTTAATGGGTATAGTTAAATAAGGAGAAGTTATAGGAAATAAAACGCGCACTAATGAGATGTAATATAATTCCAAAGTTATTTATACCCACAAATAGGTTAATTACTGTATAGAAAGAGTCTAAATCAATAAAGGAATTTATTAAGATTACATTTATAATTTTATAACCTTTATGCTGATTTAAGTTCAATTAATTTATTTGATTAAATAGTGCAGTAGCTAAATTTGTGAAATCTAAATCTATGGAACAAAGGGTGTAAGATCTTTACTGATGGAAATTAACGTTACAGGTAGTGTAAATTCCTATTTTAATAAGACTATGGGTTATAGTAAAGATTTTAAATCAAGATTTAGCTACGTGAATAAAAAGAATGAAGATAATTGAGTTATTGCAATTAAGAAAATTTAAACGTTTATTAATACGTTAAGTAAAACTTAAGTTGGGATTTAAAATATTTGTGTATATAAATTTCATGCATTTGGCTATAATGGATTTAATAATAAAAATGAAACGGTGAAATCAAATGGATATAAAGATTTCAATTATACCTTGAAATTCATATTCACCATAAAAGGTTAATTGGAACCAAAGTAGTTAATATAGGAATCAAGCCTTATTTATTAATTTGGATTTATTGAAATAGTTAATTCCATAAAATAAAGTTAAAGCTAATTCAAATTTAGTTGGACCATTGTTGATATAACTTTAGAAAGCAAGATTTTATCTATAATTTGAGTATTAAATTCAACAAATGGTGTTTACTACATATAAAATGGAATTAAACGTAAAATATTACGTTATTGAATTTAAAATGGAATTTGTAAACAATTGAGTGAATTTAATAAATTTATCAAACTTATAATGTTGAATTCGTTAAGATTGAAATTAATAATAGTTAAGAAAAACGAGGGGATAATAATTTGAAATCATAGCAATAGATATTAATGTAAGGTTACCTTAAATAAGTTAAGGCAAATCAATGGAAGATACCTTTATAATACGATGATTGTGTGTAAAGGAAATAGGAATAAAAGTTTATTAATAATTTGGAATTTAATGTATGGTAAAAAGTTTATTTGCAATAAAATGAGTTGGAATGGAAATCAAATCTATTTATCTAATTGGATTCAAGTTGAGAGTATAAGAGTATAAGACTTAATAATTGAGTTTTGAGAATAAAGATTTTATGTCCAAATAATAAGAAAGTGCAGATATTAACACTGAAAATTGATATATTTATAGATTTTAATTCACATCCAAGCTTGCTAAATCATTTGGAATTGATTGGATTATATAAGTAATGAAATTTGACCAATATTAGGGGTTGATAATAAGGTGTGAATGGAAATTTGATTTGTTATATTAAATGAATGGGATTCAAATTTATTGGAAAAGGTAAATGGATATTTGGTAATAAATATAAACGGACTTCAATAGTGAATTTAGTTAATTTGAATACATAATAAATAATGATTTAATGGAAACATATACTCTGTATATATCTATAAGATTTGAGTGGAAATAATATATACTTACAAATGTGGAATTTAGAGTCTTACAACAATTATTAGGAGTGATATAATTAGTACATTCAATCAATTTGAAAACATTGCAATAGATGTAAATTAAGGGTTGTGTTAAATAAAGTAATAAATGGGAAATAACGTAAATGTCTGCATAGTATGGTGATTTGTAATTATTACGTTAATTTAAATTATCGTTCAGCGCGTTTGTTTATCAGATCCATCTACTCTAATTCTAACCTATCTATATAAACCCAAATATTAAACCCTAGCCTCCATTCTATGCTCATTGCTGTACGTTCATTTCTTCAATTCTTTCTCTTCCTCAATGGATGCAAATTTCAGATCTAATTTCAAACCAAATCAAAAGCTAAAAATTTAAAGTCTTCGGAAAAATTCACAAAAAATTATGTGTTATAGATTTCATCGATACGAATCTGCATCTGCTGTTCGCTTTCCAAGATGTGACCGGATTTACCAGAAATCACGGTCAAACCTTGAATTTCGAAACCCTAAAGGTTGAATTGGGGCTTTTTGATTTCTTCATCTTTTTGCGAAATTGGAACATGGGTTTGGTGAGATTAGTCACTAGGGGTGCACAGGAAACGCTGACATGGCAAGTGGTAATAGGTAGGTTTATTTTGTTTGAATTTAATTTAATTTTGATTTTTCGAACACGTTAATACATTTAACTTCCACATACGAACTCCGTTTCACACGAAATTTCTTTTGATCGTAATTAAATTTCAGATCTGTTGGCGCTAGTTTGGACAGATTTGGAGACCGTCGAATTTTGGGTTTAAATCGGATTTAAATTCGATTTAAATTCAAAAGGTGAGTGTTTTGACCCACTCACAATTACTAGAAGCTTTTATGTTTGTTAAATAAATTTTAGAAATGAATAGAAATTTATTTATGAGTATTTGGCATGTTTATTTCATTCATATCTGTTGAATTGCATTTTATTAAATTTAACTGTTAATTTAATTGATTTATTGCGTATTAATTGACTGTTGGAAATTTTTGTTGCATATGAATTGCTAGTTAACAGTTGTATAAATTATTACTGAATAAACTGTTAGATTAATAGTTGATAAATTTAATTTGAATAAACTGCCAGTTATCACCTTTTATATATGATCATATATATAATTGTTATTGATTGATATTGATCGATGTTGTGATTGGATGATGGATGTGTTGTTGAATGAATGTTTTATTTGGATATCATTAAACTGCAAGTTAGTATGCATTTACATTTCATTCGGGATTGCGGTTTGAAATGATATACAACCGCAGTTTTATTTTTTTAAATTGCGGATTGAAATGATAAATATCCGTATCACTTGACCATAGGATAGAAAACTATATACAGGCACCGCGGTCTATATATAACTATTTTTAATGTGATTTCTATGGTTTGGATGGAATACGGTTTATAAAAATCTTAAATTTTATACTGAATAAATGTTTTCTTCCATATTTATATACATATGAAGTTGAAAAATTTGAAATAAAAAGGTGTATAAATCTCTTTATTAAAATGGAAGAAAATTTAGAAAATGGAGTTTGATAATTTATATCCTATGTTTAAATGTTAAGTTGGAAATTTTAAGATATGATATTTATAATTGGATTTTCCCAAAATAAATTAAAATGAATATTCTAGTATAACTTGAATTGGAAAATATATATAATCTATTACTAGAAATTGAAGTCTTATAAATTATGGATTCTATGTGAATATTCAAGGCTAATTAATAGAACATTTGATTTGAAAGAATAAAATCCAACTTTAGTTGAAATATTTATACTCAAAATGGATATACGTATATATATGAATTTATTGAAATGGTTTTGGAACTTGAAGCGATATTAAATTTTGGTTTTAACTTTAAATAAAGAAATGTACTGTAAAGCCACGAGAAATATTTCTTTTCAAAGTAACATTTAAGTTAAACCACTTATTTTATATACTGTTGAATATCCAAACCATTTAGTTTTGAAAGTAATGGTTTTAAAAACTATGGATTTCGAAGTATTATGTTGAAAGTTAATATTCAAATATTTGGTTACAAGGAATTATAAATTTTAAAAGTGGCATAATTTTTGGAAAAGATTTATATTTGGGAAATGATATCATTGATTTGGGTTTTGTAAAATAATATCAAAATGAATCTTTTTGGGTTTTAAAGAAGAAATGATATCGTAATATTATGGTTTTGAAATGGATTATATTCTGGTTTTAAAGTATAAACTATTTTTAAATGACTGCGGTGTTATAATAACGATGGGTTGGCAAAGAGACCGGGATCGGATATGGACATACTCTCTGTCGATACCGAAAACCACTTTGACTAACCGTGTACGCGGTGGAGATTCCAGAATGAAGTAGGTTGGGGCGACGTTTCCTGTAAGGTAAATACGTGGACCCGACTCCCGTGAGTTGGCATAAGGTGGCTAAAACAGGAGCGATTGACAGGTTAATGAGGTCATTCCTCTGATCGGACACTCCTCTTCGATATTATACTTCGACTTTGGATTGATTTAGTGGCCACTTCTATTTTTGATTTTGGGGGAGTTTGTTCGAGGTGGGCGGTAGCTGCGGCTACGCGTTACCATCGACCCGGAAGCGTAATTGGTATATCTACCCTGGCATTGCCTAGTTGTGCCGTGTCACCTACCCTATCGCGCCTTATACGATTTTGGTTTTGTACCATACCTATGGAGTGCCCTCTGACGACGCCCAGTACGGGGGAGATTACGGTACTGTATAGACTATGGGAATATATTCTGTGTTAAGGTGGAAAATGTAAAGCCTTAACGCTATTTAAAAGTAAGTTTATTTTACAATTAGACACTATTATAATAGCGCAATATACTACATAGTAAATAGATTAACGGATCCTTAGGAGATGTAAATCCCGATCATCTCTTAAGTTACAGTACTCATATTTATTTCTGTAAAATTTAACTTACATAAGATCTTTTAGTTCTGACTCGAGTGTTTTTGTCTTTTCAAATTCGCTCGGGTCAGTCCGAGCGTTTCAGGATTTGAAGATTTAGCTTTGGAGGACGAAGACGAAGATTTGTATTATTATTATTTATACTAGTGCACTACACCATTTAATTCCGCTGCATTGTTGTATTGGTATGTGTAACTCTGATATTTATTGCACAAGAAAAATAAATTATTTTGTAAAACAGTTTCATGAACTGTATATTTGATTATTATATTTTATCCTTCCGCTGTGAGATTCTATTTTGTTTTATTTCTTCTCTGTCTTTCTCATTTACCCCATAACAATCCGACCTTCCGTATGGTTTGAATTGGCACGTGTGTCGGTTTAAAGTGTGCGAAAAGGCCGGACGTTACAGATAAATTGATTTGCTGTTAAAAGAGTAAATCTTTGGAAATCAATAGGAAAGTTGATTTGGTGTTTGGAAATGATTTTGAATTCTATTTGGAAATCGTATATGACATTTGGAAATGTAAATTCACAATGGAATTTATAAAGGAAAGAGAAATTTGTTTTAAAAATAAACATTGATTTATTTTTGAGGCGTGGAAAGAAATTTACAGATTTGGAATGTAATTTTAAAATAAACCGATAAGGATTTATTTAATTGGTTTAAATGGACCATTTTGAAATGAAAGTGTATTTTCCCTGAAAAGCCGAGTATATTTCCAAAGTAGTTTTAAAGTATAAATAAAAAAGATTCTGAAGTTGGATTTTAAGGAATATTTTGGAGGTAAAGTATTTGAACTCGGCAGATTTCTCTTAAAAATGAATAAATATTTGGAAATTTATTCCACGTGAAGGTATTGATTTGAAATTTGTTTTCAAAGTATTGAAAATGTGGAAAGTAATTTGAAATTTGTTTTCAAATTGTTGAAGTGTGAAAATATATCTTACAAAGATATTTTGAAAATAAATAACTGAGGGAAATTATATGAATGTCGATTGATAGTTAAATAACCACTATCAATATTGGCTTTTTAAAAGGCATTTGAATTTCGATGCGACAGGGAGTCGGATTCCAGTTAGTTATCTGAAGCCCACATCGAATTATAATGGTGGATCTTTGTGATTGATAAATTTACTTTATCTACGAAGCTGTGAATGAAGATAAGCGTTATGGATTATACCGCTTATCGATATTGATATATCTGTGATGATTGATGTTGTGCACTATTGTGTGAAACTCCCTGAATTACACTATACACACACAAATATGGATTTCACGAGGAAATCGGTTAAGTCATAGATTTTTGAAATGGTTTTAAAAGTTGAATTTTGAATTCAAATGGTTTGGAAATGGAATTTGAGTTAAATACGAAAAGCTTTTGAAAAGAGGTTTTTGAGGATAAAAATTATTTGAAAAACTTGATAAAGTTTTGGAATTTAAATAATTTGAATTAAATTTGAATTCAAGATTTGAAATTGAAATCTGTGTTTGGAAATTATGGTTTAAAAAATGTTTTTACAAAGTTATAAATGTGTTTATATGTATTTTAAAACATTTTAAAAGTATTATTTTGAGAATTTGAATTCAACCCAAGTTTTATTATTGAAGGGTTTTAACTTGAGCAAATGTAATCGGATTTCCCCGAAACGAAAACTATTTGTTTTCAAATAATAATAGCTTTCATTTAAAGAAAGGATTTCCAAATTGTGTTGAAAGGTTTCAAGTTTGAAATGGAATTGAAATGTTTTGAAAGGCTATGAATGGATCTTTGGAAACGAGTTTTGAAAGCTATAAGTTAAATCTTGATTTAAAGATTTAACGAGTTAATCCAATTGAAATGGAAATTATTTTGAAATCCATGAATGGGTCTTTATGAACTGGGTGAACTTTGTGAATTAAATCTTTTTTGTTTAAAAGATTGGAAATGGTAATTTGTTTAAACCATTTGGAAGAAAGGTTTTGGGTAATAAGTTGTGACTAAATTGAAATCCCAATATCCATATGTTTTTAAATATTGCGCTCGTTATTTGGTTTAGCCGGGAGAGGACCTTTGTGTCATATAACCCACTTCGAATAATGATACGACGTTATGGATAGCATTTGAAGACTAGTGGTGAAGACCGGGTATTTGCGAGAGTGATAGGATGACCTATCGATTGTCTCTACACTGAGTAGCTACGGTATAGAAATTCCCTAAGTGATGGTAAGTCCGATCGGGATTGTGAATACCTGGAATTGCAAGGGCTTCTTCGGAAGTGCCTTTGGTTCTGTTCGAACCCGGAACAGACTTGTATGGATGTGTGTTTGACGTTACAAATTGAGATGTAAATCTGGTTTCTATCAAATACATTTCTGTTGGTGGCGGAGAATTTATTCTCTTAGCTTAACACCCTTCTCTGAGACGTACGAGCTCAAAGGTTATGTAGTTGATGGTTACTAGTGATACATTCCCAATTAGGTAATGTGGCATACGAAGTGCTGCTGATCATTTGTTGATTGAAGCATGGCTTTGTGAAAAAAGCATAGCTTTGTGGACGAGACTTCGTCGAGCCTCACAACCCGGAAATGGTCGAAACAGGAATGTTGTGGCAAGGTTTTTTAAGGGTCGCGCCCCTAGGGTATGTCCATTTCCTTCTATATAAGAGGTGGGATCATGGTATGGAGCCCAGATATTTAACCTATGTGGTATTGCAATCTCATTACTGTGTGATGTTGCTTTGTGGTTGAGGATCCTCGGATAAAGGTCGGTAACGACCGGGGATGGCATACTTTTTTTTGTGTGGAGTTATCAAGGTACAACTTCATTGCACCCAGAAGCGTGTGGTAACTCGGCCTTGTGTCAGCAAAGATCTGGTTAGGTTCTCGGGGGCGTCCCTCCAGAGGCGTATCCATGTGGCAGTAGGAAGTTCCTTAGTCTAACCATTTGTTGGAAATCCAAAGAAACAATACGCGCCCTATATGGAATTGGTTGTATAACTTGCCATGGAATATGGCGCTAACCTGCTATTGAACATGGTAGCTATAGTAGGCATACGATGAAATGTTGTATGCTGGCTAAGGTTAATATTATACTTTCGAAATGTTTTCTGCACTATGCACTAAGAATAATATCCAAAGGTTTTCGCGTGTCAAACATTTTTGACTGTCATAAGGAGAAATCTCCTCCAAGTGTGCGTTTGCATTGTGTGTGTAGCGGGAGGCCTTATGGCAGTTTCATTTTCCAAAAGCATAGCGGATTCTTTTTATTTTCTTTGTGAAAATAACTGTTTTTTTAGATCTCACACCAGTCCCATGACTGACCTGGAGTTTATTGTTCCCTTTCTAAACTCTGGGTGCCCACAATTTACCACACGGGCAGCCTAGAGTCAAGTTAGCATTATTCGGGAGCAAAAATCGGAAAAGAGATGCTGTGGAGATCAGGAGCAAGCTGGACGGGCGAAGCGTATCAACAGTATATGTTATATTCTTTTCCGCTGTTTGTTGTTGTAACACTCTGATAATGTAATGTGATGTAATGTAATAACTGATATAGTTCTTTGTTTTAAAGATATTCATTTATCTATTATATGTTGTTCCGCTACGATATGTGAGATTCTGTTATTGCTTCTGTTCTTCTATCTTCTACCTCTTCTTCTTTAACCCTAACGGTTCGGTTTTCCGGCATTCAAGTGTGCGGCATTCGATATAGTGGACGTATTGATGTCGATTTTCGAGCGTTGAAAAATCGAGTCATTACAGGTGGGCTATCAGAGAGCACTCCACAGGTACGAAACAAAACATACTCGCAGAAGGTGCGATAAGGCATGTGACACTGCACTCGAGGCAATGCCAGGGTAGATATACCAATTGTGGATTCGGACTGGTTGTAACGCATGACAGGTACTACCGCCCACCTCGGAACACACCCCCATAATCAAAATCAAGTGGTGGCCACCAAATCAATCACAAAGTAATAAAATAGTATCGAAGAAATGTACCCGATGGGAGGAATGACCTCACTTTGCCCGGCATGGCTCCTCTTTAGTCACATCAAGCTGACTTATGGGAGTCAAGGTCACATAAATACCTCATACAAAATCTTTTGCCAAATCATCCTACTTCATTTCTGGAATCTCTAACATGAACACAGTTGTTAAAGTGGTTTTCCATATTGGCAGAGAGTAAGACAATATCCGATCTCAGTCTCTTCAACAACCAAACGCTTATTTCACACCGGATGGTTCTTTTACATTTCAAAAAGTCTATTCGCAACTGATATCGAAATATCATTTTCTCAAAATCATATCATTTCAAATCATATTCACTTTCAAAATCATATTCACCTATAAAATCATATTTACTCAAATATGTCATTTTACAAAAAGGTATCAATTCCAAATTCCAACTTAGGTTGTATCATCATCAAGGATCTAAATATAAATACTTCAACTTTACAAGTTTGAAATTTTAGAAAATAGTTTTAATAGTTTAAAAATAGTTTAAAATAAGTTGAAATAGTTTAAATAGTAAAGATAGTTTAAATAGATTTAAATTTGATTTAATTAGAATTAAAATGATTTATATAGATATAAAATTGATTAAATAAATGTAAATTATATTAATTAGATTTTAATAGATAAAATAAACATAAAATAGATTAAATAGATTTAACTTATATTAAATAGATTAAATAATTTCAAAATAGATTAAATAAATTTAAAATAGATTAAATAGATTTAAAATAGATTAATATAAATTTTATTAGTTTAAAATAGGTAAAATAGATTAAATTGGATTAAATAGGTTATAATAGATTAAAGTAAATTAAAATAGTTTTAAATTAATTAAAATAGTTTAAATTAGTTTGAAATAAATTTCAAAGTTATATCCAAACATTTCAATAACTCAGTTTCAATAAATTCATTTATATTTAACACTTCAACTTTGAAATTCCAATTTAAATCCTTTGAACAATTTATTAAATCAATTCCAATTTCAGCATAACGCTTGGATTATCGAAAATAATTCAGTTTATATAAATCGGTTTCTATTTCAAAATGCCAGTTAACTGAATTCAAAATTTAAAGAATTAAAATCATTTAATTTAACCAATCCTGTGTCCGTATATAATTTTCTACCCTATGGTCAAGTGAGATAGATATTTATCATTTAAATCCGCAGTTTAAAACTTTATGGTTATATATCATTTCAAACTGCAATCTCGATTTAAATAAAAATCCATAAAATCGCTCGAGTCTATTATTCCTACCCATAATGATTTTTTTCTAATCTATGGATCGTTCGGGTATGTATCATTTCAACCCATAGAAAACTTGCAGTGTTATAACGATGTAAAAATACAACATCCAATCATCCAATATCAATAATCAAACTCTATCACAATCATCATCCAAATTAACCAATAAACATCCATAGATAATTGATTATCATTAACAGGTATTAATTTGACAATTAAATTCAAAATTAAATTAAACAATGATTAAATGCAATAAAAGTCAAATTTAACTAGAATGAAATTAAACATACCAAACACCGATCAATTAACTTCTAATCACTTATAAATTTAATTTAACTAACGTAAGATAATCTAGTAGTTGTGAGTGGGTTAATACACTCACATTTGAATTTCAAATCGATTTCAAACTCAAATAAAGGCCTAATTTGAACGGTCTCAGAATTCGACCAAATGGGTTACAGAATGTCCGGAATTTCGATACAATCCCAATGGAAGAAACCGCGCGTAAATCCGATCTCGCATGAGAAAGTTACGACAGTTAGAATATTTGAAATTTTAAAGTCCAAATTAAATAAACAAAATAAATATGTTACCACGTCACCAAGACTGTATGAACGAAACCCTACCCTATAACGTTTGATCGCAATCTCGAACCCTAGCCACCGCTTCACGCGCTAAAGCCACGACCAACGACCATCGTCGCAAGACCAGAGACCACCCTCGCATTTGCCACCTCAGGCCGCCCCACTGGCCCACGCGCGCAAGGCCCAGACGATGGAAGACGGAGCGCCACCTCTGCCTTTTTGCACGTCGTTCGAGACTACTTCGACCATATATGACCCAAACAAACCGTATAGATCCACACCTCTCGACACCCTCTCCGGTGCCGTGCCTTTCGATCATCAATCAGACGACGATCCACCGTTGGATCGTCAAAACTTCATATGGACGATCAAAATCAATTTGGAGATTTGTGGACAATTGGTGATTCGATTCGAGAAATGAATTACACCAGTGAATTACGCTCGTCGAAAGCTTCGAATTGATATATAATACGACAGAGTTTGGAGAAGTTTAAATTTTTAAAATTTATTTGAAATTGGATTTTAGGGTTTGAGTTCAGGGAATTTGGTTTCTACCATTGATTGTCGTTTGAAAAAGAGGAGGTAGATAAAATATACATACAGATAATAAGAAATGGCTGTTAAAATTTGAGAAACAAAGCTATTTATATGGACAAGGCTAGATAAGAATGAATGGACAGATCGAAACGGTTACACGACCCAAAAACCCCGTTCTGCCCCCGAAGCGAAAGTGGATCATCCAATATATCAAGATAGATGTTTTCAGTAATTCTAAACTCAATGGAATAGGTTTCAAATCCTGATTCCACTGTATGAGGAAGTTAGCTTAAAATCAGCTTATTTCAAATTGGTTTCAATTGAATTTAATTAAATTGATTTTTGCGTGTTTCGTGTCCGTAAGACCAAACGATAAGTCCGATCGCTACGAAACTTAAAACCTTACAATAATTCACCGTTACGGATCCTATAAAACTAGTTTCGTTGAAATCCGAGACATTGACCATAATGACTATTTTCACATTAATTAAATAAATTAATATTAAATTAATTAAATCATTTTTTTATTCAATATTTATAAACTAATAAATTTTATCATATTTTTTTATTACTTGGTCATTTATAATAGCTCTAAAATAAATTTACATATCAATTCAGTGTTAATTATTATAACAGTTACAATGTTCAATTTTCAACTGAAATTAAATCTAGTTAAATATAATTTAATTCCAATAAATTGATTTAATTTGATTTCAATCTTTTTATTTCATCATTCATTACTCTATGCATATATTCAACATTGGGCTATAGCTTATTACATTAATATTCTCTAATTTTCATCTTTTATTTGTATAACTACTATATTTCAATCATATTGAATTTTGTCGAATTTATTATAATTCGAAATCTCAATAAAATAAATATATCTTCGTCCCACTCTTTTTATTACATCAATTATCACCTTATAAATATAATTAGTATTTCTATACATTTTATTGCATTTATCGTTTTACAATTATCATCTTAACTCACTATGAAAGTAACATTAAATTACATTTAATTGTGATTGATTAAGTGAATTGGTAACAAATGACAATCGTCACCATTTCTATATTTAATCACATTTGTATGTTTGTTATTTACATACAAATTATATAGTTATTTACAAGGCACTAATTCTATTCAATCACACTTTATTACTTACAATTTCATTAATTAATACAACATTTAAATTATCAGTTACTCTTTTAATCCAAATATCAATTAATACACGTTATTACAATTAAATACAATCTATTACCAATTATAACTCTTTAATTATTTTAGTTAATTGGAGTTACATTTAAAGCAGTTATTAATTACCTTAAATTAATAATATTACATTGCATTCCCGTTATATTCTTATTATTAAATCACAAAAAAAAATTCTCCCAATATTAAATCACAAAATCTTTTTAAATTTAATATTTTTAATTATCGAAAATTACGGTTCGCTACAGTCGACGAGCTTGTGTTGAAGGCCATAGATGGAAAACAATGCTATTTAAGTCAAACATCAAAGAAATGCGGCATGGTTTGCGTCAACATTCATTGATGGCTTATAATGTTTTTGATGCCTTTGCCTCTTCGGTTGCATGTGATATCGATCCTTTTTCCTTGTTGAAGTGTTACGACGCTAATGACTTGCGACGTGATGAAGTGTGACGTGGTCGAGAAATGGCACCTAAGAGACACAAGAATGACGATGGCTATGTCGTTGAGCTCTTCGAACATATGCAACGTCGTTTATATCCCATATTCACGAAGTGCGATCTTCTATTCCTTTGATGTTAGCATAGAAATGTATCCCGAAAGTCATTTAAGAAGCTGTGCTTGAAGCCATCAAAAGATCGTCTTCGAAGTCAATTGAGAACATCATTGGCAATAATGAATGTAGGTTAAGAGCGGCATTGGCTACAACAAATACTGATGACCAGCGAGGAGGGTTGTCCCTGTTCTTCGACACTATTAGCTCCTCATCATTAACTTCTTCGACATTGGAATGTGACTTTCCCTTTGAATTTGTCGATGGAATTCAATGGTATTGAGTCACGAAGTGGTGTGGCTGAGGAGTGACACCTAAGATACACGTTGCCGTCGAAGTCTGGAAATGTGGTGCTGCTCTTTGACATAGGATTTAGTGACATCAATCCCTTTACAATGTTAGTTTTCATAATATTATTTTTGATATTGAAATTATATGGATAACACTTGAGATCAATAATTTGGAACTTTTATAGATGCAGGGCAAATGATTTTTTCTTACTTCGACATTGAAGTTGAAAACTTGAGAAAACCACAAGCCGAAGTCAAGAAAAGGGCAGAGACACTACCAAGGTATTCGAAAATGAGAGGACCAAGCATCACAATGAGATGGAGACTGCATACCATTGGAATCATGATTTAGTGCTAGAAAGAGATGCCTCGAACAAGGATGTGATTGATTTGCCAGCAAATCCCAGGAGCAAGAAAAAGAGGAAAACGATGCTCTCCAACAAGCTTAGGATTATTATAAAGAGCTGCTTACTATTCACGATGAAAGAGACAAGGAGGTTGATCGTGCTAATGGCGTGGACGTGCTTTTCAAAAAGGAGGTTTAACCAGGAAAAGAACAGATGATGAGAGGTTCGAACCAATGCTCAACAAGTACAATGCCAATATACACAGAATTCTTTCCATTTCTTAGGATCTCGTCATCGAGGAAGAAACAGAATTCTTGGAAGGTGGTGAGGTGGATCTAGCATGGCTTGAAATGGAGATCATAGTAGGAGATGAACCCAGGGTGTTAAATAGGGCCAACTTATTATCCATTCGGAGCTAGCTGATATAGTGTAGAAAAACTTAGGCGAAGGTTTCAGATCATTGCTTAAAATGCCACTGCTTGGGGACATCTTCGAACCTAAAATTGCTCAAGATCCATCTTCTGTCCCGGGATATAATCCAGAACAACCCCAATTGTTAATGTCCGTTATCCTTTCTCCTATCTTGGAAGGGAATTTTGACGGCACTCCTCCCCAAACCGAAGAAGGTATCTCGTTGAACTCACCTGTATTTCAGGGAGTCCATACGTTGCCAATTAACATGTCTGACCTCTCTTTTTATATCTCTCAAGTTTCAGGTAAACTGTAGTTCGTCCTGCTTCCTGACAAAGATGCCTAGTCAAGACAACAAGCATTTACAATAGAATCGATTATCATGACCACTTCGATGATAGCACCGAGCATCTTGACTGGTCAGACTCCTAGGCCCAGTGAGCGAATGATAGATGCGCTATAGGATGAAGGGATTGGTGAGCTTCAGGGAGTTCGGATTGACAACGACTTTGTTAATACTAGGTCTTGAGAGCCTCTATGAGGTCCCGCAATAAGTAAGCTATGAACTTGTCCTGGCCAAAAATGGTTAAGCCGGAGAAGATAGAGACTTTTCCTCCTCCGCTATGCATAGCTCTGCCAGTAAAATATTTGTGCTCCCGTTGCCATTCCTCCACCCACGAGCACCCATAGCGTTGTTGTTGGGTCATTGCAAAGCACTCTGTCTAAGGGTTCAAGAAGAGGCTGGAGGAAAACTGATCAAGTGACACCTCCTTCTAGGAAGGAGAAGAAAAAAAATCCATGAATCAGAAGCATAAAAAGTGATCGTCGGTTGCTTTTATTTTGGTTGTACATTTACACACATTCTATGTAACACCTCTAATTTTTGATAACATTATTCAGGAGATTTAATTAGATAAACTAAATAGAATAATGTAAATGTTAAGTCATAAGAGGATTGAGATATGCATATAATTAAGGTCGTGCTCAATTTAATTAATTAAACGGGCTTAAAGTAAATTAGTTTGCATAAAGGTATATTGGAAACTAGCCGCACATAACCCCTTACCCTTATATTGTCTCGTTCCTCATTTTCATTTTCCCGTTTAGTCATTTGGCAAACAAAAACAAAAACAAAAACGTAAGAAGAGCCTACCATAATCGAAGAGAAAAGAGAAAAGAAATCAAAGAAAAGTTAAGGATTAAAGTTAGGGAAATAAATCTAAATCTCAATCCAATCTCATTATCTTAATCAAGGTGAATAATAGTTTATACCATCTCTATTTTGTTTTATAATCTTATTTTTTTGGATTGTGGGTAAATTCGTTTTTATGATGATTTGGATGAAGATATGCTTGAATTACAATTTGTCTTATTTAAATAAGAATGTTTAAATAATATTATATGTGGTTTTAGAGCAAAACCATTTGATATTGTTGTTTAAATGCCATGGAAAAAATTTATGTTGTATAAACATGATTTTGGAGCTGGATTTTAATTTTGAAAATTTTCCAAGCTATGCGAAGATTACTATGAATTTCAAAGGAAAATATGGTTAATTGGGTTTACTAATTTATTTCGGAAAATATATTAAGAATTTGGGTCTGAAATTTTGATATGCTAGATAACATAATGAAAGTGAATTTCTGTAATTATTGGGGATTTTTCCTAAGTGATTTACTATGCAAATTAAATTATTTTAGAAGTAGAACTTCTTTGCAATATTGATTTTGCTTAATGGAAGGGCTTATTTGTTAAGTTAACCATGGTTTAGATCTGAAATTAAGCGATAGTTATTTTAGTAAAGAATTTAAAAAGTTAAGGCAACCAATCTTATGTTTATACGTGGCAGGTTAGTTAGAAAGCATTTGCCTTAATTGGCATTAGTCAGTTTTTACCTAGAAAAGCAGGTTCCGCCTCTAATAGAAGTACCTTTCGACTCAGAGCTTCCATCTTCAATCAAGTCGAAAACCCACTAAGCCGAAACCAATACACAAGGTATCACTTAGATGGTACGTAGTAGAATGGAGAAAGGCGGAAGGCTAGGTGTCGGAAGCATTGCTTCTGGTGGGGTCGATACCTTTGTTTGTTTTAGAAAGAGAAGAATATGCCTTTGTTTTATTAAAGTCTTTGAAGGAGTTGAAGCATATGTTTTCGAAATAGGTTTTCTAAAAGCTTTTGAAGGGGTTGCCATCTTATGTTTTAAAGAGTAAGCTTTTAAATGGGTTTCTTTACTTATAAAATAATGTTTTCGGAAGAAGGGGCTCCAGCCTAGTTGAAGCCCCATTGCTGTTCTTTTGCCTTTCGAATATATTGAAGTTATAGATGTCTTCGAAGAGAAGTTTTGTTTAAAAGATGCTTTAAGCCACTTCCTAAATGCTTTTGAATGGGTCCAAGGTTTTTGAAGGCAATGACTTTGAAAGGTAGTTTTGACGCTATCCTTCAATGCTTTGTTTAAATGATTTGAAGTTTTCAAAAGGGATGGTGCCGATGCCATCAAGTTTTCCCTAATATTTTTATATGATAAAAGATGGTTTCAAAAGAGATACTTTCAGTTAAACTCATTTTGACCTCAATGATATTTTTAAAGTATAAACCCAATGGTTTCGAAAGGAGGATATTCAATGGTTGCAGAAGAGATACTTCCAAAGATTTCGAAAGGGGTACTTCCTATGGTTTCGAAGCTATGCTTCTAAAAGATAATAAGCAATACTTTAATACATTCGAAAGGTTTCAAAGGAGAAGTTTTAAAGTGTTTCGAAAGGCAGGGGCTTAATGTTTTGAAAAAAGATTTATATGCTTTCGATGAAGGTTATCCAATGAGGTCGAAAGCAAGGTTTTGATGGTTCCGACAGCCTTAGCTCTTTCAAAACAAGTAACCTAATCTCATTTTTAAGGAAAACCATGTCATAATTAAATAAAGTATTTTGAAATGAGTTTTTTAAGAAGTTTTCTTTGATTATAGGGTTAAAGGGATTAGCCAAGTTATTGTGTTTGCTTCTTCATATATGTATATATTCTCATTGTAATGGACCCATAACTATATTTTGGGGAAGAGCAGAATAACCATCTAGGTTAACCTAGTAGTGAATATAACGAGCTACTTCGAGCCACTAAAGTGTCTTCTTCGATCAAGGAGGCGGCTGCTTCGAGTCAGAGCCACAAATCAATAAAAAACCTTCCACTTCATATCCATTAACGTCACATCCATCTAGTTCGTATCCATGTGTTCCAGATCCATCCCCTTCATGCACTTCATATCGATCTATTGATTCCCACACTTACTAGCTTCGTATCGATCAACTTCCCACACATTTCGTATCGATCAGACAATTGATCGATACGAAGCAATGAACAATGGATCGATACGATGCCATAAAATCTAGCATCAACGCAAAGTGCATAGGGACCAATCTAAGTTTATTTCCTCCACAACTTCTTGCTTTCGTATCGATTCTTTTTATGTATGTTTCCTATCGATCGGTCAAACGATCGATACGAACCAGTGACCAATCGATTGATACGAAAGCATGAACACAGGATCAATACGAAGACGTCCTCCAAGCATGGATATGAAGGTAGCTTCCAAGATCGAATATGAAGAGGTTAAAGTCAAGTAAAGGAAACAGTCATATGGTGCAAAAGGTGGATCTCCCTCGCTCCATGCCATAGCAACTCCTTTGATCAATACATACAAGATCGATATGAGCTTGATTGATACTAAGATATCGATACGAACAATTCAACCAGCTTACAAATTCCATTTTGGATCGATCATAACTCGAAATCTACATGCCCAAACGCCTTCAAATTTTCACAACAGCTTGCATGCCACCATAGAAACATTCGTGATCGATTCCATCATCATTGGATCATTTTTTGATGGATATAAAGTGATTGTGGATCGATCATGGATCGATCCCAAACGACCTCATATCGATCTGGCGGACCCACCCGCATGCAAGAAGAGGTATTCCGAGAACCAAGTCAGATATTTCTAGCCTATGCCTATAAATAGCAGCCCAGTGCCAACAGAAAGGGGACTTTTTGGTTCTTTTATATCGTTACTCTGCTGGAACTCCATTGTAACTTGAATACTATCGCTTGTACCATTGTAAACTAATTGAGAAGAATCAATAAAAAGTGAATCTTCAAAGTGGACGTAGGCTACAATGTTGAACCTCTATAAATCTTGTCTTCGTATTGCTTACATTTTAAAATTTTGAGTGTTCTTCACATTTAGATTCTCTACATATTGTCTATCTATGATCCGTGATTGTGAGTTGGTGCTTTCATCTGCAATTGGTGTTTGTGACCAATTTTAGTGCAAATATTTTGGTGCTTTCATTGAGAAAGCTAGCATTCAGGGATTCTACAACTTGGATTTTGGATCCGAAGGCTTAAGGACTTGGATCTGGAAAGCTATGACGAAGCAATCAATAAGGAGACAAAGAGCGGAAAGGAGTTAGCATGAAGGAAGCCAGTAGGCATCTTAAGGAGCTAATCAGACTTCAGTTTTCATCACTAGAAATGAGATGGAGATGATGATGATGGAGGCTATGCAGGAAAGGTTGCTGAAAAGGTAGGAGGAGATGATGCAGAACCTACTCCAGTAGATTGGACAAGCTAGAGTGCAGAATCAACAGAACGCAACTGTAGGAAGTGCTGGAAATAAAGATCAGGAGCACGGAACAACTAGGATTCAGAATAGAGCGGGACCATCAAGAGCAGCCCCCGAGCTAGGGGCATGCCCTCGGAGCATGTTGATCCAATCTCAAGCAGGATATTAGGCAGTAGTATGCAATATGGCATTGATAGAGGAATGGATGCTCGTCCAGGAGAGTAGATTCCAAGATTCCCTCGTGGAATCGAGGGGCAAAATGGAAGCAACAGATAAAGACTACAACTTGATGATAGTGACAGATTGGCAGATATGGTCAGACGAGCCATGAGAGGAAGGTTAGTGAATAGAGATTGTTTGCACGAAAAATGGGCAAACACCTTCAAGTCGTACGAATTAGTCGATTTTATGTTGTTCTTAGTGATTTGGGTGATTCATGCAAATATGTAAAAAGGAGGGACTAAACTGTAAAAGACACACAGATTTATAGTGGTTCAGCCAGAATGTGCCTACGTCCACTTTATATGTTATTCTCTTTCACTGTTCAGATTACAAGTACAGAGCTTTTATCACAAGTGTATGAAAGTTGTTTGAAAGTTCTATCCATGCTTGAGCTCTCAAAACCGTCCCCCATTGTTGTACCCCTACCCCTCTTTTTATAGAGTGAGGCTGGGGGTAGGGGTCTTGGATGTATATAGCTGCTGGTGGGCTTGGGCTGACATGATCCGGCTTGGCAATGTTGGTTCGGTAATGTTTCGGTCCGGTGGTGAGTAGAGCATGGATCGGTCCGGTGATGTCTTGGTTCGGTAGTGCCATCCTCGCTTTGGTTCGGTGGTGCCTTCCTCACTTTTGCCCGGTGGTGCCTTCCTCACTTTGGTCCGGTGGTACCTTCTTCTCTTTGGTTCGGTGGTGCCTTCTTTGTTTCGATTCGGTAGCATTGGTCCGGTGGCCCTGGTCCGGTGGAAACATGCCCAACATTTGCCCCCCAAAGTGGGACATAAGCCTGCATATGTCGTGCTTTGTTTTAGGTCATTCAGCTTGGACATTCTTATTCGGTCCCAAGTGCCGAACCAGTTGGTCCGGTCGTCTATTTTGCCTATAAGTATGGGCCTTACGCCTCTGCTATTCCATATCTTTTGAAATACCCGAACCAAACTTTGTTCTGCCGAATCAACCATATCACCGAACCAAATTTGACTGCCGGTCCAGGTGATTTAGTCTTCTTTCGCCGAATGATATTTATGCTTGAACTACCGATTGAGTCCGGGGATTACGAGTGCCGAATGAACTCTTAGCCTCGAACTACCGAATGAACTTGGGGAGTACGAGCGCCGAATGGTCTTTTTGCCTCGAACTACCGAATGAACCTGGGGAGTACGAGCGCCGAATGGGCTCTTAGCCTTGAACTACCGAATGAACCTTTAATGTTTTGAATCATGAATGAGATTCCAGACTGTTGGTACTTGTTTGCCTACATCCCTTGTTCTAACGATGTGTTTTCTTGTGTTGCAGATAATGTCTCATAAAGTAGAAACTCGTTCTGACAAGAAGAAATCCAAGGACAAAGGGGAGTCCTCTACAGTGTCCCCGGTTCAGTCAGAGCCAGAACGACATGGACCGTCTCGGAGATCATTAGTAGATGGGTACGGCCCTCAGGAGCTCTTGGACTCACCGCCTGACTGCTTTCCCAGCTCCCTCAAAGATGAGCAGCTTGACGTTATATCTAGATCCTTTGGGATTGACAGAGCGCATATGATGTCGCTAGGGAAAGGAGTGATGCCGTATAACCCCCCTGAAGGATATTTTGCTTATAGTAGATATCACTGCATGTGCGGAGCCATTCCTCCGATCAACGCTTGGATAGTCAGCTTCATCACATACTCGAAGGTGGCCCCTTTCCAGCTTCAGCCCAACTCCTATGCCATCTTGGTGAGTTTGTTCATTATCTTCCAGAGAAAATACGGGCGTCTCCCTTGCAACCGGGAGATCCGGTACCTGTACAACTTGAGAGGCTACAAGAAGGGGTCTCCATATATTAGCTTAGAATCTTCCGTATCTTTCAAGCCAGTCCTGGACTTATATTCAAAATTTAGCATGTTCAAGAAGGAATGGTTCTTTGTCAAGGATGACTTTGTTTCCTTCCACCGTTTCACCTCTGGCTGTAAGTTAAATCTCATTTATAATTTTCATTCTTTATAATGCTCCTCCTTATGTGCTTTATTTCTTGCTAGCGACAGGTGGCTTTGCGGTTGTAGAGAACGATCGTCTGGTTCAGATGGCTACGGAAATAGAAGCCATTTCGGAAAATGAGAGGGCAGCTTCTTATTTGATTAGGAATGCTACTCTTTTGGGGCCCAACTTGATTTTGCCACGCCAGTCTGTGGTCAAGCAAAGAGACACAGCTGAGGAGAGGGCCGCCAAAGCTAAAGGAGGGGCTACAGCGAAGAGCGGCAAAAGGAAACCCTTTTCGAAACATTCAATTGCCGAGGGGAAGAAACTTAAGAAGTCCGATGGACCATACACCCTACACATGTACAGACATCCCGGAGGAGGAAGATGTGGAGGAGGAAAGAGGCGAGGATGAAGGAGGTGAGGTGGAGAGTGTAAGTGGTGGAGAAGGTGATGGTGATGGTCATAGCGATGATGGTGGCGACGGACAGAGTGGCGACGGCACCGGGGCTTTGTCTTCTAAGCAAGCAGGTGTGATCCAGGAGTGGACAGATGATGCTTTCCGCCTAGCTTTTGAAGGGTTGGAGGAAGGATCGGCTTTAGTGGAGAAGTCTAAGAAAGCTGATAAGGCCGAAACCGGCGCCGATTCATCTTCCAAGAGCGCTTCAGCTGAGGCAATTCCTGTGATTCAAGGTGAATTTTTGACTCCTGCAGATTCCATTTATGATAAGCATTTAGGAATATTTTATGGTCAGCTCCCGTCCTGGAATGAGATCCAGGACTTATTGCAGTATCCAACTCCTCCCCAGGGTTTGTATGGCAAAAGCGTCTCTTTACTCTTCTTAACTTGATATATTTCTTGAATTATAGTTCAATGTCTGCTTGTAACGCTTGGTTTTTATCCCAGAAGCGGGTAAGGCGGCCAAGACCTCAGATGTTCGGCACCGTCTTGAACAATACAAACTTCTCAAGGCTTCTACTAAACCAAAGTCTCTGACTAATCGCCTTAGAGACGTAGTCGGCTACCGCCCTCTACTTGGAATTATCGAAGAGGACGTTCAAAGGAAGAAGAGGAGTTGTGCCTTGTTTGAATCCCCACCTGGTCCTCAGTCTCCCACTCAGCTTCTTCAGGATACCACGGAGGAGAATATTGAATTTATACCTTCTCCGCACCTGTCTGAAAATCCTACTGTTACCCGGATAAGTCATCTCGGCTTGGCTCGTAATCCGTTTGCAGGTCATCCGGATCTGGATTCGAGCTCTCGTGATATTACCTTTGATGAGGCTACCGGTGAGCATTTTCTCCCCCATAATCCTGTGGTGAGAGTATTGGATGAAGCTAAGTCCCTGGACCTTGATTTGCTTACCACTCGGGTTGTAACTTTGAGGGACGAAGCTAAGGCAAATATTGACCGGGTTGATGAGGAAACCAGAAAGATGATGGGGCATCATGCCCGACTGGTCAAGGCTGGAGAAGAAATTGGGAGTGCTAACATTCGACTGCTGCTAATGGTTTCCACCAGGCCAAACAACTTGCTGATCAGGCCATCCAGATCTCTCAACATGAGGCCGCCTCAAGACAACTAAAGGAAACCATGGAAAAGGCCAGTCGAGCAGAGTTACGGAAAATGGAGGCTGCTTGTAAGGGACGGATTGATATGGCTATCGCGACGGTGGATGAGGTCCGGAAAGCGGATCTCGAGCGGGTACAGGAGTTATCTGGGAAACTTGAAGCCCCAGAGCTTACTCAAACCAAGTTGAAGGAGGAGATGGAGGCAATGAGGAAATCCTTTCAGGCTGACTGCTCGCGATACCAATCGGAGATGGATGCTGCTACTGTAAAGTTGTTGGCTTCTGAGGACCGAATAAGGGAGTTCGAGGAGAATGACGGGATAATGGATGAGATGCTTCAGGACATATACTTTCGCACTTGGAAACAGGGCAACTTATCTTGGATGGATGATTATCCCCGAGTTATGGCCAGGATTTATCTCAGGGCCCTGGAGGAGGCTAAGGCCAATGCAGATAGGGAGGGTGGCGTGGCCTTTAGAATGGACGTGGTCACGGCTCAATTCACCAAGGAGGAGAAAGCGGCGGTGAAAGAGGGTATGCGGCTGCTTACTATTGAGGAGGTTGGTGTGTAGTTAGAGGATGATGATCAAGGAGCAGATGCTGGTAAGTCTTCCCTTTTAGCTTCTCGTAACTTGATTGCTTTTTTTTGTATGACTATTAATGGATTCTCTCCTGAATTGGACAGGCGGGACCTATGGAGCACCAACCACATCTGGTTAACATGTTGAGAGTTCCAATCCCGCGGTCAAGGACTTCTCGGAGGGTCAGTAGGATAGAGGTAAAGCTCCGATGCAGCCAATTCCTTGACTTGATCTGGATATCTTTTGGTTTGTTTGACATTGCTGCCTATGTCAGTCCCAAAACATTCGTGTAACCTTTAAGCTGTAATTGTGTTATTGGTAATGAACGACTTTACTATGTAATTTCAAACATAGGCTGATTCTGTCATATTTGAATGCTTTTGTCATTTTGGTGTGTTGCATAAGAAATATAGCTGTGCGCACGTCCGTGGTTTTATTGTGTTTGATGTCAAGTTCTTGCTTAAAAGATAATTTCATATCTTGCAATATTAGTATGATGTGCGAATAAATTAAGCTACGTATTCATATACAAAATAAGAAAGTACCGCCCTTCATGTTTTAGTTGTAGATGGTTGCTTTGAATGCTTTGTATGACTGAGTATGGAATGCAGCTGAGTGACCTGTCATCCAATTGTGAGTTCCTGTCCCCATTAGTGAGCGTCTCCTATTTCGTGTCATGTACTTTAGGGATCGTTATAGAGGATAGGAGGAAAATTTTTAAATAAAATAGTAGTAAAACTTCCAATCACGGAAGGCCTGCGATGTGCTTAAGTTCGTGGCAAACGGGTTTTGCAGTCACTTTCCCTAGCTGTGGGTCTTGGCGACATTTGTCACCCATCTTATGCCTCTGTGGGGAGTTTCTCTTTTTTACCACAGCCGTACTTAAGACACTCGGAGCCGAGATCGCGCACAGTAACTACCCGGGCCATTATGGCCCGTAATCGTGGGTATTATTCGATTTACCGTGGCCGGCTAGCGTGGGTGCCAATCGTCAACTGCGAACTACCCTTGGCTGGTCACACTTTATGTTGGGATTTAAAGTAGGTTTACGATTGTCGGCGAGCCGAACGCCGTAATGAGCTGCCTAGGCTATAGTCGGCTTACTCGGTGGCTTATAATCGGCTCATTACAGTTGGCTTTAAGGGCCGATCGCGAGCAATGAGTTAACCCGCAGCAGAGGGATGCTGGAGCAAAAGTGTCCCATTGGCGAGGGCATAGATTCGTATAGTACCTGTTAGGTCTTGTCCAGGTGAAGTCGCGCTGTGATGTGTCTTGAATGAAAATGCCATTACACAGGATTTTGTTCAATAGAAAAGGATAAAGTTAACAAGCAGCCAAGATATAAAGGAACAAGTTAAAAAAGAGACAAGTTTTTGAAGTGGTTCAGCACGAAAATGCCTACGTCCACTGATTCTCTTTGTTAATTCACTTCATATGGGAAGTACAAGTTAAGAAAAGTATCGACGAAGGTGTTGGATGTTTCATGCCCTCTGGAACACCTCTCCGTCCACTGTTGACAAAATATAAGCTCCGTTGTGGAGATCTTTATGAATTACATATGGTCTGTCCCAGATTGGATCTAGTGCTCCGGGGCACGGGAAGACTTGCTTGAGGAAAAAATCTCCTTCTTGTAAGCTACAATGCTTGACTTTGGAGTTGTATTGTGCTGCCACTTTTTGCTTGTGAGCTGCTGCTTTGAGTGCTGCATCGTTTCTTCTCTCTTCAATTAGGTCCAAAGACATGTGAAGGAGTTCTTCGTTCTCTTCTGGGTTATAGTGGATCCTACGGTGGGAAGGCACTATAGTTTCGACTGGGAGCATGGCCTCCGATCCGTATGCCAAAGAGAATGAGTATGCCCTGTTGATGTTCTCAAAGATGTGCGGTAGGCCCAAAGTGCCATAGGAAGTTCATCCACCCAAGCGTCTTTCGACTTTTCAAGTTTCTTCTTGATTAGAGTTTTGAGAATTTTGTTGACAGCTTCGACTTGTCCATTTGCCTGGGGGTAAGCTACAGATGAGAAGCTTTTGTGAATTCCGTGCTTTTGGCACCAGTCGGCGAACTCTTCGCTGTCAAACTGAAGTCCATTGTCCGATATGATTTTGAGTGGAACCCCGTACCTGCATAGAACATTTTTGATCAAGAAGTTAATAACTTTTGCTGAGGATATTTTATTTAGAGGTTCCGCTTCCACCCATTTGGTGAAATAGTCGACTGCCACTATAGCATATTTGGCTCCGCCTCGGCTCACCGGCAGTTCGCCAATCAAGTCAACTCCCCATACAGCAAAGGGCCAAGGGCTGGTCATTTGAGTGATCTCATTTGTTGGTAGTCGAGGAATCTTAGCAAACTTTTGACATCTGTCACATTTTTTGACGAAGTCTAAGGCGTCTTTGTTTAAGGTAGGCCAGAAATACCCATATCGAAGTATCTTCTTTGCCAGAGTCTGCCCTCCAATGTGATCTCCGCAGCTTCCTTGATGGATGTCTGATAAGATTTCCTTAGCTTCCCTTCCAGCGACACACCTTAACAAGGGGTTAGAGAAGCCGCGCCGATAGAGGATGCCTCCTTGTATTGTGTAGCGGGAAGCTCTCCTCAAGATTTTCTTGACTTTGTTACGCCCATCGAGTAGTGTGCCATCTTGTAAGAATTTTCGGATGGGAGTCATCCAAGTTTCCTCTTCGATTGCAGCTATCAGATTCACTTGCTCGAAACTCGAGGTTAGTTGCTTTGAGATGGCTACTATTCCGAAAATGGTGCCGTCTCTCATGCTAGCTTGCTTTGCCAGTTCGTCGGCCTCTTGGTTCTCTTCTCGAGGAATGTGTTTGATCAAATAGTGATCCAATTGATCGAGTAGCAGCTTGGTCTTCTTCAGATATGCTGTGAGTCGTTCTCCTCGAGCCGGAAATTCTCCAAGTATTTGATTTACAATAAGTTGCGAATCACTATGAAGACATGGAGAACTGACTCCAATCTCTAGGGCCAGTTCCAATCCAGCTATTACTGCTTCATACTCTGCATCGTTGTTGGTGGCAGCGAATTCCAACCTTAGAGCATAATGTAGCTTCCTTCCCCTGGGAGTGATTATTACAATACCTGCCCCCGAGCCTTATTTATTTGATGCTCCATCCACAAAGAGATTCCACTTAATGTCTTCTGCTATTTCAGATTGCTCTTTACCTTCGTTGGCAGTGAATTCGGCAATGAAATCGGCCATGGCTTGTCCCTTGATGGCGGTCCGAGGATGGTAGGTGATATCATATTGACTCATTTCAATGCACCATTTAAGTAGTCACCCAGAAGTGTCGGGACAATGAGTACCTGCCTTAGCGGTTGATCGGTTAGAACTCTGATGGAATGGGGTTGGAAATAGTGTCGCAGTTTCCATGATGTGATTAGTAAACAGTGTGCTAGCTTCTCAAGTTTAGGATATCTGGCTTCTGCCCCCGTAAACCTCTTGTTCACAAAGTATACTGGCCGCTGTGTGCGGTTGTCTTCTCTCACCAAAGCGGCGCTCAGATCATGAGATGACACATCAAGGTATAGGTATAGCTCTTCACCTTCGTTTGGAGTTGAGAGTACTGGTGGTCTCTGGAGGTGTTCGATTAGGTTGAGGAAGGCTGTTAAGCATTCGTCAGTCCATTCAAACTTTTCTTTGTCTTTCTTTAGAGCTTCGAAGAAAGGGATTCGCTTGTCAGTCGCTTTAGAGATGAATCTACTTAGTGCGGCCGCTTTCCCATTTAGGCTTTGCATTTCTCTTCGAGTGGAAGGTATCCTGATATCTCTCAGAGCTCGGACTTGTTCGGGGTTTGCTTTAATCCCCCTGGCATGGATGATGAATCCCAAGAACTTCCTGATGATACTCCGAATGAGCACTTTAGAGGATTCAGCTTCATTCCATATTGGCGAAGTACTTGAAACATCTCGTCCAGGTGGCTTACGTGATCGATGGCTTACCTCGATTTTACTAGCATGTCATCCACATAAACCTCCATAGTTCGTCCTATCAGTTCCGCAAACATCTTGTTGACAAGGCGCTGATAGGTAGCTCCGGTGTTTTTAAGTCCAAAAGGCATTACTCTATAGTAGTACAATCCCCGGTCAGTGATGAAACTAGTGTGGTCTTGATCGGGGGCGTGCATATGAATTTGGTTATATCCTGAGTATGCGTCCATAAAAGATAAGAGTTCGTGCCCGACTGTGCTGTCCACCAGCTGATCGATTCGGGGGAGTGGGAAGCAATCCTTCGGGCAAGCGTCATTTAAGTTGGAGAAGTCAATGCATGTTCGCCACTTCCCATTAGCCTTCTTTACTAGTACCGGATTAGCGATCCACTCTGGGTAGATGGCTTCTCGTATGAAGTTATTGGCAAGCAAGTTCTTTACTTCTTCATCGAGGGCTGCTGATCGTTCTGCCCCCCATACTTCTCTTTTTCTACTTTACTGGCACCTTGGTAGGATCGATGTTTAGTACGTGGCATGCCACGTCTGGGGAGATTCCAGTCATGCCAACGTGCGTCCATGCAAATACATCTAAGTTGTGGCGGAGAAAATCAATGAGTTGATCCCTCAATTCTGCTCTTAGCTGAGATTCGATTTTCAACATTCTACTTGAGTCGTGTTTGTCTACAGATACAAACTCCATAGACTCTGCAGGCTCGGCGGTGGCCTCCTCCACTTTGTCCCTGGGGTCTAATTCATTGGAAGAATCACTGGTATATCGAAGAGGAGGGGATTTCTTTAGTTGCTATGCTTCCAAGTTTTTCATGCAGAGAGTAGTCTCTGCATTCTTCCCTTTATCCTTCCTGCGATTATTGTGAAGTTCAGTTACATAGCAATCTCGAGCGGCGTCTTGATCTCCCTCTACTTACCCTATTCCATTGTCTGTTGGAAATTTCATCTTCAGGCACCACGGGGCCAGGACAATTTGGAAGTCAGACAAGGCTGGTCTTCCTAAAAAGGCGTTGTAGGCTGAGTGGTTATCTATTAGCGCAAATGTTTGTTTCCGCACAACGGAGCGGGGGTAACTTCCTATTTCAACAAAGAGGTCCAATTTTTCTAGGGGCATCTTCGCGTCTCCAGTGAAACCGTGTAGCGGATTGTTGCAGGGAGACACATCCTTCATTGACAGCTTCATTCTGTCGAAAGCATGCTTGAATAGGATATTTACTGAGCTTCCAGTGTCTACTAGAATTCAGAAAACTTCGGCTGGGCCGAATCGGGCAGAGATGACCATAGGATCCATGTGAGGGTACTGCCTTCCTTCTAGGTCACGCCTATTGAATGTAATGTCATCATCTCTTTTCGCTTCGGGTGGCATTCTTCCATAACAGAATTAACACAGCCTTCATTGTTTCTAAGTGACTTTCTGTATCTTTCCATCTCTGTCCAGTTCCTGTCGGCGATGTGTGGTCCTCCCGATATGGTATGGACCACTATCTTCTCTTGACTGGAGCCGCTGGTGTTGCGATTTCCCCTTCCTGTTTCTGGGAGGGGTAGCCTTGGGTTCTCATTGGCAGGAGCAGGGGTCCTGTTCTGACCTTTTACATAGCGTTCCAGTCTCTTCCTTCTGATGTGTTCTTCAATTAAGTCCCGGAGATGATGGCATTCATTGGTATCATGCCCATGAGATTCGTGGAAGCGGCAGAACTCTCCAGACTTAACTGCGTTATCTGATTCCTTCTTGTACGGGGGACGTCTGCATTTAACTTCGTCTTAGGTGGCCAGGAAGATGTTTTCGATTGTTTCATTCAAAGGAGTGTAAGTGTCAAATCTCGGTCCTGGCCGATATAGACGTTTTTCTCCCTTCTTTCCCCCAGCATTGTCTCTAGAGTCATTTCTTCGAACGTCCTTCGCTACAGCGGGTGTGTCGCCATGAGCTGCCTTGGTTTGTTGCCCTGTCTGTCTTTCAGTGGCAGGGTCTTCAAGTCTCATATATCTTCCGGCTTCATGGAAGAAATCGGGTAAGGTAGCTGGTTTTTCTTTCGTTAATCTTCTAGCAAACTTTGTATCCGAATGCACACCACTACAGAGGGCCATTAAGATAAGTTTCTCATCGGCATCTTGGACTGCGGCCGCTGCAGCATTGAATCGGGTTAGATATTGCTGCACCGTCTCTCCAGGCTTCTGTTTGATATTAGATAGGGAATAAGCGTCCTTGGGTTGTTCCACATGAATGCGGAACTGGCTGATGAACTTTTCTTTCAACATTTCCCATGAGCTGATGGATCCTTGGGGTAGATGGCAGAACCAGGAGGTAGCTAGATCTGCCAAGAATAGTGGAAAGAATTTGCACAATACTCCTTCTGTGGCTCCGTTCATGAGCATATGCTGTGTGTATCTCTGCAAGTGTACAACGAGGTCAGAGATTCTCTTGTAAGGTTCCATTGTTGGCATTTTCCATTCTCGGGGGATGATGGCAATTTCGATATTGCGGGTGAAAGGGCTGGTTACCCTAGCGCCTATCCCTCGATCTCTTTGATCCCGTTGGACGCACTCTCTGAACAATCGCGCCATCCTTTCATCAGAATTTGGAGCAGATAGAAATGAGTTTGGTTCTTCTCTACGAGATTGATTCCGTCCAGATGACTTGTAGGGATGGTATCGTCTATCACTCCCAATATTTTCTAGTGGCTGTCTCTGATCTTTTGGGAGCATGCTAGGGTCAGCTACAGTTGGCCCTTGCCTTGATCTTCCCCTGCTGGGTTCTGTTCCGAGCACTTCCTTGGGTCCAACATTGGGCTAGACTCTAGCTCGGCCCCGTTCATTGGTGTTTCCATGGCTAGGTAGCATGACAGGCTCAGCTACAGCCGACCCTCACCTGGTACCTCCACCGCTGGGTTCGGTTCCAAGCGTTTCCTCGGGTCAGAGTTCGGGCTGAGTTTGGGCTCGGCTTCTACCATTGCTGTTTCTGTTGTTAGCTTCTTCGAAGAAGAAAGATCTTCGAGATCCTCCAGACTGGGACTCATCCCATGATTCAGTGTTGCGGTTGGATTCTTCAGCATCCCTTAAGAGTGACATGATTCGGTTCACCAAGGCTTCTTGTTGGGATATGAAGCGGTCAGTCACTTCAGCCACAACCCTGTCTAGATCTGCCCTAGTAATTGCTGCCGGCTGTTCCGTAGCAGGGGCTACCGGATTTGCCTGATTTTCATTTGGTACTGCTGTTGGAACAGGACGATTCTCTTGATCTGGGATCACTGGATCTGGAATACTGTTAATTGGGACGTTCTTTCCTTTGTTAACATCTTTCTTCTGCCTGGAAGGCATGTTTTCTGAGCAATGAGCGATGTTGTAAGAAAGAAGGTTAAGTGGGAGAAGCTGAAGCTTCGAGCTCCCGTTCTCAGTGAAAGCACCAAAAATGTTTGCACGAAAAATGGGCAAACACCTCCAAGTCGTACGAATTAGTCGATTTTATGTTGTTCTTAGTGATTTGGGTGATTCATGCAAATATGTAAAAAGGAGGGACTGAACTGTAAAAGACATACAGATTTATAGTGGTTCAGCCAGAATGTGCCTACGTCCACTTTATATGTTATTCTCTTTCACTGTTCAGATTACAAGTACAAAGCTTTTATCACTAGTGTATGAAAGTTGTTTGAAAGTTCTATCCGTGCTTGAGCTCTCAAAACCATCCCCCATTGTTGTACCCCTAACCCTTATTTATAGAGTGAGGCTGGGGGTAGGGGTCTTGGATGTATATAGCTGCTGGTGGGCCTGGGCTGACGTGATCCGGCCTGGCAATGTTGGTTCGGTAATGTTTCGGTCCGGTGGTGCGTAGAGCATGGATCGGTCCGGTGGTGTCTTGGTTAGGTAGTACCATCCTCGCTTTGGTTCGGTGGTGCCTTCCTCACTTTGGCCCGGTGGTGCCTTCCTCACTTTGGTCCGGTGGTGCCTTCTTCTCTTTGGTTCGGTGGTGCCTTCTTTATTTCGATTCGGTAGCATTAGTCCGGTGGCCCTGGTCCGGTGGAAACACGCCCAACAGAGATCTGGAAGACATGAACAAGAGCCCTTTTCCTTCCACAATTAGGCAGGCAAGAAACCCACCTGAATTCAAGCTACCAACACTGGAGACGTATGATGGAAGGACGGATCCTGCTGTTCATCTGACAACGTATATGTGACATACGGAGGTACTGGAGGCATCGGAGGAGGTTATGGCCCGGTGTTTCCCCTTGTATCAGAAGGACATGGCAACACTGTGGTTCAGGCAATTGGAAAGAAGCTCGATTGGCACATGGACCGAGTTAATTGAGAAGTTTATGAGGCAGTTCAAAGTTCATATCTCAAGGACTAAAAATGTGATGAGTCTGACAACACTAAAGCAGAAGACCGAAGAGTCTTTCAGGAACTTTTTAACGAGTTTCACTGTAACAGCGGGATCGGTGGATTCTCCAGATCCATCCATGGTCTTGATGGCAGATGTACCTGGCATACCCGATGGCACGAAATTCAAGAATTCATTGACAAGGGATCCATCTATGGATCTAGGAGAATTTTACCATGAAATAGAAAGGGTTCTGTGACAAGAGGATGCAAATGCTGAGAGAGAGGAAGGAGAGGGAGTTGATGTTTGTGCAGTCAAAAGCGAAGATTCGCCCGGAGAGGATTCAAGCAAGGATAAACGGAAACAAAGAGCAGAGGATAGCTGTGATGAGCCAAAGCAACCGCGAATGGAACCGAGATTCACCACTTATACGGAGTTGAATAAGACTTTGGAATGAATCTGCCAAGGCAATAGGGGGTAGGTTCCCCATCGAAGGCCAATGAGGAGGGATCCAACCAACAATGAAAGAAAATCAGACAAGTACTGCCTATTCCGTAAGCTGGGAAGTTACAGTACCAACAAATGCAGGCACTTAAAGGATGAGATTGAAGGACATATCCAGAATGGAATGCTATTGCAGTACGTGAAAAAGTGACCAACGACGGTGGAGCACGTGCGACCACCAACCGCACCAAATGTGGACGACTCCTGATCTAGGCATCGTCAGCTTATCATCAACCGATTGGGATAATGAAAAATAAGTAGCAAACCGCACATTAACAATGGTTAAGTCGCTTACACATGTACGGGAACGCAAATGTTCCTCAGGCATGCTCTGAGACAACTACAAACTGTCACAGTGGAGGTGTTTGCACTTTGACGTTACTGTTTTTCTTTTATTTTCTATTTTTTGCATTTGGACTTGATTTAGTTGGATATCTTTATAGTAAGACGCATTAGAATGTAATTTTGATGTTAATAATTCCTAAATTCGCCTCGAACGGAAGACGACCTCGAACGGTGACAATTCGCCTCGAACGGCACACGATCTCGAACGGTCAGTATTCGCGTCGAACAGCACCCGACCTCTAACAGTCACAATTCGCCTCAAAAGGAACTAGACCTCGAACGGTCATAATTCACCTCGAACTACACCCAATCTTGAGCGATCACAGTTCACCTCGAATGACACCCGACCTCGAATGGTCATAGTTCGCCTCAAACGGTCACAATTCGCATCGAATGGCACTCAAATTCGAACGGTCACATATCACCCCGAACAGCATACGATCTTGAAATTTCTATTCACAGTCAGGTAAGAATATCAATCTCTTTACAGGTCATTAATAGGATGCAAAATTCCAGCATATAACACTACAAAACAAGCCTTCCTATCGCAAGGCATGTTTTGGGGGGCAAAGTGTTAACCCGCCTTTTGGCAAGGCAATATATAGGTGGATTTAACCTACTCGACTACATAATGATCGAAGTTGGATTATCATAGATAATAAACATGATTACGTGGTCAGGATAAAGCAGAGTCGATGAACAAACATTACAAGATATTTAAGTATGGTTTCGACAAAAATCAAGTCGTTTCAAATTGCTCGAAGTCTGCTCCGAGTCACCTTCGTGTTTGCTTCAGGTTTCCAGGCATGTTTTTTCAAGTTAGAGGGGTGCCTACTTCGGGTCATTGATAAATTAGCATGGCTACAAGGACTCCACGAGTAACATCAAGCCACTAAATGGTCTACTTCGGGTTAACGAGGCGGCTGCTTCAAGTCATAGTGAAAAATCAATCTAAAACCTTCCACTTCATATCCATCAACATCCTATCCATCTAGTTTGTATCCATATGCTCCAGATCCATCCCCTTCATGCACTTTATATCAATCTATTTATTTCCACACTAACCAGCTTCTCAATACGAAGCCACTAACCGAGCATCGATGCAAAGTGCGTAGGGACCAATCTAAGTTTATTTCCTCCACAACTGCTTGCTTTTGTATCGACCCATTTTATGTATGTTTCGTATCGATCGGTTAAACGACGATACGAACCAATGACCATCCGATGGTACGCAACGCAGGATTGATGTGAAGAAGTCCTCCAAGCATGTATATAAAGGCAGCTTCCAAGATCGATACGAAGAAGGCAAAGTCAAGTAAAGGAAACGGCCATATGGCGCAAAAGGTGGATCTCCCCTAAATCGTGGCTTCACGTCATAGCAACTCCCTTGATCGATACATAGAAGATCGATACGAGCTTGATCGATACCAAGCTATCGATATGAACAATTCAGCCAGCTTACAAATTCCATTTTGGATCGATCATAACTCTAGATCTATAAGTCCAAACGCCTTCAAATTTTCATCATAGCTTGCATGCCACCAAAGAAACGTTCGTGATGGATCCCATCATCATTGGATCATTTTTTGATCGGTACGAAATGATTATGGATCGATTATGGCTCGATCCCAAATGACCTTAACTCGATTTGGTGGGCCCACCTACATGCAAGAAGGGGTATTCCAAGATCCAAGTCAGATATTTCCAGCCTACGCCTATAGATAGCAGCTCGGTGCTAACAGAAAGGGGACTTTTTGGTTCTTCTACGCTATTACTCTGTTTGAACTCCATTGTAACTTGTATACTATCGCTTGTATCACTGTAAACCAGTTGAGAATCATCAAAAAAACAGTGAATCTTCAAAGTGGACGTAGGCTACAACATCGAACCACTATAAATCTTGTCTTCATATTGCTTACTTTTTTAAATTTTAAGTGATCTTCACATTTATATTCTCTACACATTGTCTATCTGTGATATGTGATTGTGAGTTGGTGTTTTCATCTTCAATTAGGTGTTTGTGACCAATTTTGTTGCAAACATTTAGGATTAGACATAACCGGTTGAAAAGTTCTGTTGGATTTTCGAAAGGAGAAGAAATGCGAAGGTTCGGGCCACCTTCTAGCACCAAAAATATTAGTGCAGAGTTTCATCGGCATCAGCACCCTAGAGTCCAAAGAAAAATATCCAAAAGTTAAGTTGGAATATTGAGTTAGAAGTGATGGTTATTGAGACGTAGTATTGTTGTGCTTGGATGGGGAGTTGTTAAGTCGTGAGGTAGTAGATGCTAAAAAGGTAGAACGCAGAAAGTAAATAACACCACGACTTTTATCGTGGTTCGGACAGTAAGTCCTTATGTCTACTGTCCTTTCTTTATTTAGTTACTCTTATATAGGCAATAGGTTTATTACATTGAATCTAAGCGTTTCCGCTATTAATGAGTTTTTGATTAGATCTCTAATATAGGAAAGTACCAATCGGTTCTTGTTTGTTATGAGCCAAAAGGTCCCTTGTGCTTTGAAATTGCCACCTATTTATAGTCAGCATGCCTTGACGCCATTGGTTGAGCGCCTTCTTTTTGGATTGATGACCTGGCTTACTATGAGTGGTCTTGATTCGAATGTGACTTGAAGCAGATTACTGATGTGATGCTTTTATATATAGCTTTTGGATATCTTTCTTTCATCCTAACCTTTGGTCTTTGCTTGGGCTATCTAAGCTATTAATTATTGTTATTTGTTGAATTATTTTAGTCTTTGGCAACTGATGCTCTCGGTTAGGCTTCTTACCTCAACTGAATTATAACCTCGGCATTGGTTGACACATTGGTTCATGCTCTCGGATTGCATATTTTTTTAGAAACCGAAAGATAGTTATTGGAACTATAAGCGAAGGAGCTTTCCTTTCAAATATTAGCAATTTCTAATTTTTAGAAATTATAGTGCAACAGACATCATCTTGGATTTTAAGTACTTTTTGAAACCTTTTTCAAGGTAGTCCAAAACGTTTTGTTCAATATCCGAATCACCTTCAGGTTGAAACATAATTGATTAATTTTTTTCTCCTGTTGTTTCCTGACTTGCAAATTCACTTCATAGAACATGAGTTTAGCGATTAACTCTTCAACGTTAAGTTTGGTAAGGCCATTTTCTTCTTCAATGGTTAGAACTTTCCTTTCCCGGTCATTTCTGAAAAGATCTTAATTATTTTGAAACAATATCAATTTTAGATGTAATTTCTCCTAATATCTTGTGAATGGAATATGTATATCTGAAATTGACTCATTGTCCTTCATTTTAAAGAGTTGTAATTGATTTTTCAACATTGAAATTTTTCTCTGTTTAACTTTGTTCGTACATTCATAAGTAATTTGCAAAGTTTTTCTTATTTCATATGCAGAGTTATATATAATAACTCTAATTTTCTTATCTAAGGCAAAAAATAAAATTTTCATGGCTTTAGAATATTTTTCAACGAGAGTAACTTGTTAAGTAGTCCATGTAGTAAATTCAGTAGTTGATGCTTCATACTTAGTTTGAGTCATGTTTCAGATTGCATAACTATTAGCTTGCACACACACACACACACAGATATATATATATATATATATATATATTTGTGTGTGTTCTAATTCTGATGGACCAAATTGCTTGGTTAGTACCTGTAAAAAGAGAGGGTCACGCGGTTGATTGGCATTCTTGAAAAATAATGAAACTTGATGCCGTATTATTTTTCCAAAATGATGTTACTATTTTTGAAAGACCTTGCTCTGATACCAAATGAAAATCTAGAGGCTTAGTTAATAATAAACTAGGTATTAATAAGTATGATGGATGTATAATGTAATAGCTAACAATAATCAAAAAAGAAAAATAAATCCAAGCCAGGATTTTTATACTGATTTGGGCTTCGTCCTACTTCCAGTCCAAAGGTTCCTCTTTGGATTTTCACTCGAACAAAAACCCTCTCTTAACTTATAGGAATAGTTTTACGTAGACTCTGCCTGATCTCCATGAACAGGACTTCAACGCTAACTGTTTGAGGACTGTGTATTAGGACTTCAATCAATACTTCAATGGAAAATACAACAAACTTCTTCTTGTATCTACAATATATATATGGTCTTCTATTTTAGTACAACAACCTATAATCCATATGTGGAAAGAAATGAATGCTCAACTAGAAAAATGGGTTAACGATCAAATAGTAGTTTGGAATTTAAAATCAGATTGATCGAAGTGGTATTGAATAGTAAGCAAGTAAGCAAAAAAGTCATAGTAAAAATAATTATAAGTTAGAAATTGCAGTGATTATTTTTTCTAGATGGATCATGATGTTATTTATAGTGAGGGAAGGATGTGGGAGTAGAGATGTAATGCTTGATGGAAAGATCAAAAGTCAAGATGCTTCGATGGAGGAATGATGCAATGATCGATAAAGGGGTGCGATGAAATACTAAAGTAATTGGTTAATCGATTAGCTCATAATCGATTGACCTATTAGCTCATAATCGATTGATCAATTATGAGTAATCGGTAGATCGATTACCTTAAAACTAAATGGTTGTGTGGTGTAGCGGTAAGTGTGCATGATCTTTCATCAACTGCTTGTGTGCGAATCTTGTATAACAAAATTTTTGATTTATTTTTAAATTTCTATATAAAAATTAGTTAAAATTATTGTAAAACATTACAAACTATTTTGAGTTAATAAACCAGAGTTTAGAATGGATTGTACATCAGAAGTGGGTTTTAACATTTCAAAATAAGACTCGATAAATACATACTCTTCTTTCTAGTGCAACTCTGATGCCAAATCTTCTGATGATCATTTAGAAGCTTTGTTCTTCAGTTCATAAATGTTTTTATTATATCTTATTGATTTTCATAATGTAACTCTATAGTTTCCTTGCATAAAAATATTTCTATTGTATTTCGTTAACATCATCAAAAGCGAGGATTAACAACTTCTCCTAAGAATTTTTTACTTATACATTAACGTGTTAATTAATGTTCCTTATACCTTTATATAATAACATACATACATACATACATACATACATACATACATACATACATACATACATAGATATATATATATATATATATATATATATATATATATATATATATATATATATATAAATTCAAAAGCCTACTTCATTTCGAATAAGATCTTTTATAAGAACAAATTCATGCAATAATTATATAATTGCTCCTAGGGTACACTTTTAACTCTATCGGTAATAACCTATAGAAGACTCGTTGAGTCGTTTTGTTGTTGTTCCAAACAATCTCAAGTACCTAATTCCTTAGTGTCCTTAACAGTCATCGGTAATTCACTGTCAATCCTATGTGGAGTGCTACTTTTTGGTACATCCTGATATCATTTTCTCGATGCACCTTGACTAGAAATATTTGAGGAATAATTATTTAAATATCGATTTAAAACTCTAGATTACAATAACTACATTGATTAGATTCTTTTTCTAAAATTTTCTACTTGCATATATTTAATGTATTATTACTATTAATTATATAATAATTTAGCAATACATATAAAAGAAAATAAAACAAAAGGAATATTTTACTTTGAACAAGATTCTTTACAACAGTAAATTTACATAAATATTTACATAATATTCCATATGCCACCCTCTTAACTCTATCACACATGAAATCTTAAGAAGCTTGGAATAGACCTAAGCCGACTATGGGTCATTTATGTGTATATGGTAGCATTGCTTACTCTCATGGTCCTAGTGAAACAAGAGGCAAGTTAGATGACAAATCAAGAAGTGCATTTTTGTTGTGGTATACTAAGAAATCAAAAGCCTTTAAATTGTACAACTGAATTTATAAGAAGGTCTCCATAAGTAGAGATGTGAAACTTGATGAATAAGCATCTTGGAAATAGGATGAACCAAATGCAAAAAATTCCAAGTGCATTGATATTCATTTAGAAGATGTTGTGTATAAAAGAAATGATGTTAATGATGGAGAATAAAAATTTGAGACTTCATCTTCATCTTCCTCAAATGATTATGACTCTCTTATAGAAAGATGAGGAGTATTGCTGATATTTATGCTTTTTTGAGTGAAGTGAATAATGATGTTATAAAATTTCTCTCTTTGTCAGTGATGATTTTGCGTTATTTGCTGATACTGAACCATTAGATTTTAAAGATGCATCATGTGATAACAAATGGAAGGCTACTATATTGATTAAGAAATGTAGTCGATTATGGAGAATAGGACATGAAAGATTGTTGATCTTCCTATCGAAACAAACCACATGGAGTTACATGGGTGTACAAGACGATGCCGAAGGAAAATTGTAACGACCCAGAATTTTACCACTTTAAAATATACTATTTAAAGTGATTTTATATATAAAATAGGTAAGGTTATATGATTCAAATAATATTAGATAGGATTTGGAAAGAGAAATACACATAAAAATAGCAACATTTAACTATATCGACAAAAGTGACAAAATGCTGATTTCAGAAAAGTAAGATTCAATGGTTAAATAAATTATTATAATTTATTTATAAGTATTTATATTATTAAATAAAATTATACATATTTACATTAAATTTGGTTTACATAAATAAATAGTTTAACTAAAACGTCAAAATATGACTGTAAAACATTTTGTTGAAAATCAACGCGTTATTGATTAAAAGCTGTCGCCACGTTGTCGCACCTTTATTTTCTTATATAGGAACATATATTCAAATATTGTAAGTATTAATTAATTCACTAATCAAGTTTAATTTTACTAAATAAGATTAGGAAATTCTATAATGTCATTAAGAAAAGTAAGTAAGTTTAAGAAAAGTCAAAAGTAAACACAAATCCAAATCACATCAAAATCCAATAAAGTAATTACTTTTCTATACTTAATCTTTAAGTGACTAAGATATAAAGTAAGAAGTAAAAGGACGATATTGAGTGTTGAAAAAGTTGAGTTTGCTTTAGGTTGAAATAAGGTTAGTTTGGTAATTTGGTAAGATTATTTTGGTAAATTACCACTTTTTTTTTCTATAAATACCCACCTCCTTCTTCGCTTTCATTAACATTTTTATTCTTCTTTTCTTAAGCTACTTCACCATCTTCCTCTCCTCATTAATCGCTTCCAAGCCATAGAAAAAATTTAGAAAGAAATAATGTCAAAATATTTACAAAATATTCAAAAGAAATCAATGTTCATTCTCTTTGAATCAAACTCATTTTTCTCCATATTTTACCACTTCTTCTCTTGGCTATAACTACTTCAAATTTGAACCAAAATACAATTTTTTTAAATCATTTATTTTTTCAATGGCTACAACTTTCAAGTTGACCACTTTATCTCATTCTGTTATTAACCATGTCAAAAATCCACTTCTTTCCAGTGCATTCTCTGGCCCAGTTTTTAAGATAGAGAATAGCCCATTTTGTTTTGATCATAACTTGATAATAACAGATTCAAATTAATAAATTATTTTTTTCAAATCATATGAAATTCTAGTGCCTACAACTTTTATGTTGACTACGTTTTCCAGTTTTGAGGTTTGCCATACCTGAAGCTCAATTCTTTGTAGTGCATTTTTGGATTTCATTTTTGTCAATCCGACAACATCTCTTCTTTATTCTATCATATCTCCCTCAAAACAACTTGGATTCAAATAATTATTTTTTTCAAATTTAAGAGAAAATAATTTTCAACGACTTTTACTTTTAAAAGATTTCTAATTTTATAGATTTAGAGGGCCTAAAATTAGATACAAGAAAACCTTTTTATTGGATCTAAATCTCGAGAATTCATGTTCAAAGCTCTACCGCTTTTTCTCTATCATTTCGGCCAACCTCCCTCTCAAGCCTCAGCCAAGCTATTGGGAGGGAGGTGGCATTTTTTTGCTAGTGTTTAATGGAGTAGGAAGTAGTTAGTGAAGTGTTGGTTGATTAGAATATTGGTAGGAAGTTTATCCCTTTGGTTTATGGTGAGAAACTTTATTTAATATCTATATTCATATACCTACATGTTTGATGATGTATTATGATTTCTGTGGATGCTTATATGTGATTTGATCATCAAGCATTGATTGTTTTATATTGTTGTTAAATTGTTTTACCAAGTCACGTTAATACATGTCGGTAAGCACAAAGGAAATCACTTTCCTTTAGAAAATGAAATGGTGTAAATGGAATGCTTAAACCTTTTGGAAATAGTTTTCAAATGAGTTAGAAATATTTTGTAAACATTTAAATATGTTAAAAAATAGAAGAAAATAAAGATTTCATCTTGTATATTTTTAATATGTCCAAAACAATTTTCTAGAAAAATCGTGCTTTTGTAGTAAAGTGATCAAAGTTTAAAATTGATATTTTAAATGTTTTAAAATTAAGAAATAAATTCTAAAAATCTTTTGTATTAAAAATAGATTTAATTTTAAAAGATGGATTTTTAAATGATATAAAAGTCGTTTTGAAGAATAAAGCTTTTAAAATATATTTGCAACACTTTTCGCAGCGCTTTTCACAGTAGTTTTGAATAACTTTTGAATCGTAGTTTTAAACCTAACAATTCTTTTTTAAATATTTTTAGAATGACTTTTAAGGAATAATTAAGTAATTTAAAGATGATATGGAAGTTTTAATAATTTGAATAAATGGTTAAGATGAATTGTTTATACCACTTAAGTAAAAAGTGAAGAATATTGAATATAATAACAAACCGAGTATGCGGAAAAGACCAGTACGTTTTTCCCACCTGTGAGATCTGGAAAGATAAAAAAAGATTTTTAACTAAGGGTTAGGGATGGAGCAACTAGTGCCCTGAACTTAACTGACCTGTATTTTCTCTTTTTAGGCGAGGGGTCGAATAGATCGAAAGGAAAGTCCAAATGCTCTAAAAGATCATATTTAAAATTTTTCCAAGATAAAAGAAAAGAAACAAATTCTTTGAATATTGGTTAACCACTTAACATCATTTTATCGATGATTATCATGAAAGAACCAGTATCGGATTTGCTTGGATATGTTTAGCATGATAAGGGGTTCCCGCTTTGTGAACAGTGACAAAGCTTAGACATTTACATCTATATGTCCCTAGTTTGAAAGGATTGGTTGACAGTCGAGAGGCTTGCCGTAAAACCATATTCGAGGTGCCACATGTAGTCAACTCCTTATTGAAAAGAAAAAGGGTAGCAGGATGGTTGAAAAGCCTATCGGGGTGGGTCCAAAAACCCAATTCATTACATTTGGTATTAGAGCTGAAGGTTAAGCGAGAACCTTGGCTTTTTTGGGGTAAAAACTCATCAGAGATAAGGTTAGTAGTGCCCTAGGATGAGTAACTCGTTAGAGATAGGGTTAGTAACATCCTAGTATGTGTTTGAGTGTATTATATATGAGTGCATATTTGTTAGTGAATAATAAATTGTTTTGTGTTGATTTATCTGTTGAGTGATTTATCGATTCTGATCGATGCACCTGATCACCTTTATCGACGAAGGTACCTAAACATTTAAACAAGGCGAACCGACACACTGATTTTGAAAAATTGGTAAATGAATAATTTTACCTAGGATTATATTTTGAATATAAAGTATATATTTTGAAAAGTTGTATAGTTAGGAATCAGGATTAGTGAAATTTAAATATGAACATCTTGTGATTAGAATTTCACAGTGTGACTATTAGATGTTTCATACAGATAATCGATAAGTAAGAAATCTAATAAGCTAATTAAGATCTTTAATACTTATTCCAAAATAATAAATTAAGAAATGATAATGTTAAGTTACAATCATAAATTGATCAATTGTTTGATTTATAGGTTTAAGTACAAACACATTGTGAATTAAGTTTCACGATTTGACTATAAGGTGTTTGTTAATAAGATTTGTTTAAGGAACGAACACATAAGATAAAAATGTATTTAAATGATTTTTAAAAAGATAAATATAAAAGGAATGATAATTTAAATTTGAGTAAAAGAATTGTGGTAATTTAAATGAAGTTAATTAATATAAGATAAAATGAATTTATAAAATAGGTTTTATAAAGTAATCTCTAAAGGATTTTGGAAGTGGTATTATTTCAAATAAAAGGGGTATTTATGTTAACTAATTCGATTGACTCGAAAATAAACTAAAAATGGGCAAGTGATGTGTTCGGATGGTAGGCACTTCTCTTAAGTATTACTCTTCTTGTTAAGAGGATATATGATACTATTGGTAGTACCCAGTTCCTTGAATTGTTTTAGAGTTACTTGATCTATATAATTTTCTTAAGTTAAAGAAATAATGTGAATCATTGATTAGTAATCTTTATAAAATTGTTTAAACCAAATATAATTTGCTAATTGATAAGATAAAGCAGGGTTCTCGACGATTTTGGACAGTCAAAATTTTCTAAATCACACCCAAATCAGAGCTAAGGAATTTATGAAAACTTTTGGTAAAAGATGTGAAATACATTAAGTAAATGAAATAAGATAAGGATAATTTATGATTTTGATTTATGGAGGAAAAAACGATTTAAGAGCTAAGAGTATGAGGATATAAATACGGGTGGTTTTAAAAAAAAATTCAAAACTGGAAAAGTAATAATAGTATTAAATAGGATATAAGTTTTATAACTTATGAATTTGAGATAATAGTAAATTACAACAGAGTACAAATTTGTTAGACAGATGCATTTAAGTAAAACCAATTTGAAATTTGGGATTTGTATATACTCTTAGGATAAATGTATATCATACAAACATAGATTTAAGTCCTAAACTATTAAGTAAAATAATGCCTCCTCAAAAAAAGATAATTATAACATGGAAAATGTTTTATTAATGAATTCCAATATTAATTAACGATTTGGAATTAAGTCTTTAAAATATGATTAAGATATAATAAACTGTAAGTTTTACGAAATGATTCATAAATAATATTAGTGTCAAAGGAAATATACTGAGTTGAAAGATTATGGGAAAACTTTCTTATAAAGATAAATTATCTTTTGAGTGAAAAATGGTTTCTTTAAAATATTTTCCTTTAATAAAAATATTTGGAAATAAATAATTAAAGGGATTATATAAAAAAGAACCTTTATAAAATGTTTAAACTTAGGACAAAAGTTTATGAAAAGTTCTCGAAAGTTAATAAATACATATGTCATATGTAGATCATCTCATCGCACAATTTTAATCTAAGATTCAAGTTCGGAACTTTGAGGTGTTTACAATGGTCAGAAAAAGGATTTGTCACTCGATTCTTGATGACGAACATTGATGAGGGTTTATGGTTAGGTACTTTAGTTTTCTATCATAGTTGAGAACTATGCAAGGAAAGCAAAGGTTCTAATCTAGAAGCCCGATCAGAGTTCGCACTAGAGGATCGGAGGACCAATACTAGTTTAGAAGTAAATTTGTGTATTCGAATAGGAGTTCGAAAAGATATTTCATATGGATGAACTATGTACATTATATGGAATTAAGTTTAAAGATAAATGTTTTGGCCAAACTTTTATTTTGGGTAATTTTGAGGATAGAATTCTTTTAAATAGGAGAGAATGTAACGACCCATAATTTGACAACTTTGAAATATACTATTTGAAGTGATTTTAAATATAAAATAGGTAAGGTTATATGATTTAAATAATATTAGATATGATTTAAAAAGAGAAGTATACACAAAATAGTAACATTTACCTATATCGACAAAAGTGACAAAATGCCGATTTTAGAAAAGTAAGATTCTGTGGTTAAATAAATTATTTTAATTTATTTATAATTGTTTATATTTTTAAATAACATGATACATATTTATGTTTTGATTTGCTTTACAAAAATAAATAGTTTAACTAAAACCTCAAAATGTGACCGTAAATTTTTTTGTTGAAAATCAACGTTTTGTCGATTAAAAGTTGTCGCAACGTTGTTGCAGCTTTATTTTCTTATATAAGAACGTATATTTGAATAGTTTAAGTATTAATTGATTCGCTAATCAAGTTTAATTTTACTAAATAAGATCAGAAAATTCTAGAATGTCATTTGGAGAAGTAAGCAAGTTTAAAAAAAAGTCAAAAGTAAACATGAAATCCAAATCACATCAAAATGCAACAAATAATTACTTTTCTTTACTTAATCTTCAAATGACTAAGACATAAAGTAAGAAGTGAAAGGATGACTTTAAGTGTTGAAAAAGTGGAGTCCACTTTAGGTTGAAGTAAGGTTAGTTTGGTAATTAGATAAGAGGTTATTTTGGTAAATTACCACCTCTTTCTTTTTCTATAAATACCCACCTCCTTCTTCACCTTTATTCACATTTCTTCTTCTTCTTTTATCAAGCTTCTTCACCTTCTTATTCTCCACTTCAATGGGTTCTAAGTCATAGGAAAAATTAGAAAGAAATAAAGTCAAAATATTTACAAAATATTCAAAAGAAATCAATATTCATTCTCTTCAATTCAAACTCATATCTTCTCCATATTTTACATCTTCTTCTCTTGGCCATAACTTTTTCAAAATCGAACCAAAATACAATAAATAATGTATTTTTGCAGCGGCTACAACTTTCATATTCACCACTTGGTCTCATTCTAAAATTAACCTTATCAAAAATCCACTTCTTTCCAGTGCATTCTCTGGCCTAGTTTTTAAGACAGAGAATAGCCCATTTTGATTTGGTCATTACTTGATCATAGCAGATCCAAATTAAGAAATTCATTTTTTCAAATCATATAAAATTCTAGTGGCTACAACTTTTATGTTGATTACTTTTTCCATTTCTGAGGTTTGCAATATCTTAAACTCAATTTATTTAAAGTGCATTTTTGGGTTTCATATTTGTCAATCCGACAACACCTCTTCTTCATTCTATCATATCTCCCTCAAACCAACATGGATTCAAATAATTCTTTTTTACAAATTCAAGAAAAAAGAATTTTCAACGACTTTTATGCTAAAAAAATTTCTAAATTTTGAGATTTAAGGGCCTAAAATTAGATATAAGACAACCTATTTTTCGGATCCAAATCGTGGGAATTCAAGTTCAAATCTCTAGCGCTTCTTCTCTATCCTTTCGAGAAACCTAGGTCTCAACCCTCAACTACGCTATTGGAAGGGAGAGGGTGTTATTCTTGCTAGCGTTCAGTGGAGAAGGAAGCAGTTAGCGAAGTGTTGGTTGATTAGAATGTTTGTAGGAAGTTTACCGCTTTGGTTTATGTTGAGAAACTCTATTTAATATCTATGTTTATATATATACCTGTTTGATGATGTGTCATGATTTCTATGGATTCTTATATATTCTTTTCTCATCAAGTATTGATTGTTTTATATGATCGTTAGATTTTTTTTTACCAAATCACGTTAATACATGTCGATAAGCACAAAGGAAATCACTTTCCTTTAGAAAATAAAATGGTGTATATGGAATGCTTAAACCTTTTGAAAATAGTTTAAAAATGACTTAGAAATGTTATATAAAAATTTAAATATTTTTAAAGAAAAAAAGGAAGAAAATCAAGATTTCATCTTATATATTTTAAATATGTCCAAAATGGTTTTCTAGAAAAATCGTGCTTTTGTAATAAAGTGACCAAAGTTTAAAATTGATATTTTAGTGTTTTAAAAATAAGAAATAAATTATAAAAATATTTTTAAATGTATTAAAAATATATTTAAGTTGAGAAGATGGATTTGTAAATGATATAAGAGTCGTTTTGAAGAATATAGCTTTTAAAATATGTTTGCAACACTTTTCGCAACGCTTTTCGTAGCGGTTTCAAATAACCTGTGAAACGTAGTTTTAAACTTAACAATTCTTCCTTAAATCTTTTGTGAATGAGTTTTAGAGAATAATTAAGTAATTTAAGATGATATGGAAGTTTTATTAATTTGAAAAATGGTTAAGAGAAATTTTTATATCACTTAAGTAAAAAGTGAAGAATATTGAATATAACAATAAATTGAGTATGCGGAAACGACTAGTACATTTGTCTCTCCTGTGATCTGAAAAGATAAAACAAAGTATTTAACTAAGATTAGGGATGGAGCAACTAATGCCCTAAATTTACCTGGCCTATGTTTTCTCTTTTTAGGCGAGGTGTAGAATATATCAAAGGGAATGCCCGGATGCTCTAAAAGATCATACTTAAATTTTTTTAAGATAAAAGAAAAGAAACAAATTCTGTGAATATTAATTAACCACTTAACATCTTTTTATCTATGATTAGCACGAAGGAACCGAGATCGGATTTGGGTGATTCCTATCCGAAGAACCAGGATCGGATTTGGGTGATTCCTATCCGAAAACCACTTCAAATCAATTTTTGAAATAAAACATATCGAAGACAAAGATCAGTGAAGAAAAAGATCTTCATAATGTAGGATTACTTGCCACTAGTCCCTGGAGGTTAAATTTACCATATGTAAGGTGGCAGTAGTGATCTGTTATGAAAATCTTAGATTTGCAAGAATATGATTTGAAGTTAAGAAAGAAATCTTTTATTAAGGTTTAATGAATGATTTGGGAACATTTTTTCTAAGTTAAAAGTTATAAATTTAATATGAGAAATCTTTGATTAATATTTAATGAATGATTTAGGAATATTTTCCTTAAGTTAAAAATTATAACTTGAATATAAGAAATTTTTGATTAATATTTAATGAATGATTTGGGAATATTTTCACTATGTTAAAAGTTATTGAATATAAGAAATTTTTGATTAAGATTTAATGAATGATTTGGAAAGGTATTCCTAAGTAAAAGAGAAAATTATTTGGAATTATTCCAGGTTTTAAGAAAGGTTTAAATAAACCAAATGATTTGATAAATGAGGCTTAAGAATTCCATATAATCTTGAAAAGAAAATGGAATAAATTGAAAAGAGTATATCTAAGAAAGAGATTTGATTTAAACAAAAGATGAAGTAATTAATTGATGATTGATATCCACATATGAACTTAACATCTTTTAAAGCAATTATTGGCTTCGAAAGAACCAGGGTCAGATTTAGGTGATTCCTATCTGAAAATCACTTCGAGCCAATGTATACGTTCGAATGGGAAGATATGTTGAAGATGATGATTTTTAAAGACCGTGGATCTTCATAGCATGAGGACTGCTTGTTGACATTCTTTGGGTCGCTCCCATTATAGAGTTATTTATAGCAGTGGTTTCCTCATTGTGGAGATTTTTTCGGATTGCAAGGACTACTCGCTACTAGTGGTAGTAGTAGAGTGCCTTCGATTTCATTCAGTCCCAAAACGAACTTGTATGGACGAATGTATGACATTGCATTTCTAAGACATAACGTTTGACTTGTAAAAATGTACATTTGCTTGGTGGCAGAGAAGGCAACTTCTCTTAGCCTAACACCATTCTCAGAGACATATAAGCTCAGAGGTTGTATGCTTGTGGGAGTCAAAAAGTGATCAAGGGAATGGTCGTGTAGCATTCAAAGTGGAACCTGTTATGATCAAAGCGTGGTTTTTTATAAAAAAGCATAGCTTTGAAGAAATTGAGCATAGCCTCACATACCGAAAGATGGCATGGGATACAATGTGGTCTGTGACAGACACAAATTTGGAATAAGTGAGTGTGTATGGTAGTGTCCAATATGTTAGGCCCTTTGGGGGACGACGTCTCTCAATGAATTTATTGCTCCATTTTGATAAAATGGTTAGCTTGAGAAAAACAAGGAACTACCGGTTATTAGTGGTAGTATAGAAAGTACAAAGTGACTAGCTTGAGAAAGGCGATTAAGGCACCACGGGAACAATTTTTGTTATACGTGGATCGGAGAAAAAGCCACTAGTTCCCTATCATGTTGGGAATCCAATCCCAATACAAGATTTACAGTTTTGATTGTATTCCCAAAATAACTATAATGACTTGCAAACATTTTAGCTACCGCTTTTGGTATCATATATTCCGTTCGGTATATTCCATCGACCCAGTCCGGATATATTCCCTTAGACTTAGTATGGGTATTGATACCTTATTTGAATAAGTTTATTTGAAAAGTATTTTCAAAAGAATCTCTATAAAAATAATATCATTTTGGAATAAAGTGTTTTGGTTATCATAAGGTAAAAACCCGTCCATGTTTATGTGTGGGCGTGGTCTTATGAGATACACTTCTTTTCAAAGGTTTTGTTAACATCGTCATGATCTATACATTTAAAATTTCGAGTATCTCACGCTGGTTTATCAAGCCTGATCCGGGTATTTTTAATACTCGGGTCAGATCCGAGGAGTTTCAGTTTGAGTTGAAGATGGTTGGAGTTTGAAAAGGAGAGCTGGAGATCTTCATCATCGTATGGATGTATTCTATTAACCGCTACATCTATTGCATTTGTTTTGTTGTTTTTAGCACTTGTAAGGATAGAAGTTTGTAACTGCCCAGGCTAAATCTAGATTAGACTCCGATATTGTATTTTAAAATTTTCCATTGTAAAGATTATTATTGAAATAATATATGTTATTCCATTCGTATGAGATTCTGTTCTGTCTTTGTTTTCTTTCTACCCTTAATGGTCAGTCATTTCGTGCAATTTGAGTTAGACATGTGTGGTTTATTGTCGATTCAAAAGACACGGAAAAACGGTTCATTAAATCAGAACAAAAAACATAAAATTCTTTTTTTCAAATCATGTATTTTTCTAGTAGCTACAACTTTCATGTTGACCACTTTGTTTCATTCTAAAATCAACCATGTCAAAAATCCACTTCTTTCAGTGCATTCTTTGGCCCATTTTTTAAGATGGAGAATATCCCATTTTGTTTTGATCATTATTTGATCGTTTTTGACCCAAATTAAGAAATTATTTTTTTCAAATAATATAAAATTCCAGTGGCTACAACTTGTATGTTGACCACATTTTCCTTTTTTGAGGTTTACTATACACGAACCTCAATTCTTTAAAGTGCATTTTTGGTCTTCATTTTTGTCAATCCGACAATACCTCTTCTTCATTCTATCATATCTCTCTCAAAACTACTTGGACTCAAATAATTCTTTTCTTCAAATTTAAGAGAAAATAATTTTAAAAACCTTTTTAGTTAAAAACATTCCTAAATTTTGAGATTTAAAGGGCCTAAAATTAGATAAAATATAACTTATTTTTCGTATCTAAATCTTAGGAATTCAAGTTCAAAGCTCTACCGCTTCTTCTCTATCCCTTCGGCCAACCTCCATCTCAAGCCTAGGCCAAGCTATTAGAAGGGAGGGGGTGTTATTTTGCTAGTGTTTAATGGAGTAGGAAGTAGTTAGTGAAGTGTTGGTTGATTAGAATGTTGGTAGATAGTTTATCGTTTCGGTTAATGGTGAGAAACTCTATTTAATATCTTTATTTATATATACATATTTGATGATGTATTATGATTGCTACGGATTCTTATATATGCTTTTATCATCAAGTATTGATTGTTTGATATGATTGTTAAATCGTTTTACCAAATCACATTAATACACGTCGATAAGCACAAATGAAATCACTTTTTTTGAAAATGAAATGATGTACATGGAATGCTTAAACCTGAGTTAAAAATGTTTTATAAACATTTAAATATGTTTAAAGAAATAAAGAAAAAAAATCAAGATTTCATCTTGTATATTTTAAATATGTCCAAAATAAATTCCAAAAATTCATGTTTTTTGTAGTAAAGTGACCAAAGTTTAAAATTGATATTTTAAATATTTTAAAAATATGAAATAAATTTGATAAATCTATTAAAATGGTTTAAAAGAGATTTGGAATGGAAAATAACAATTTTCAAATATTAAAAAGTTATTTAAATCAAATAAGCTTATATAGCACTTTCCTCAACACTTTTATGCTGTGAATTCTATAACCTTTTAAATATGAGTTTAAACGTAATGATATTTCCTAGAATCAATTATGAATGTTTTTAAAAAGAAAAATTAAGAGTTTAAAAGTTAATTTAGAATCTTATAAACAATTCCAAAATAAAGCTAATAATTGGGTATGCGGAAACGACTAGTACATTTGTCCCGCTTATGAGATATGGAATGATAAAACAAGGTGTTTAACTAAGGTTACGGATGGAGTAACCAGTGCCCTAAACTTACCCGGCCTATGTTTTCTCTTTTTAGGCGAGGGGTGGAATTGATCGAAAGGAAAGCCCGAATTCTTTAAAAGATCACATTTAAGTTTTTCTGAAATGAAAGAAAAGAAATAAAATTTTTGAACGTTAATTAACCACTTAACATTTTTTATTCGATAATTGGTACGAAAAAACCGGGGTCGGATTTGGGCGATTTCTATCCGAAGAACCGGGATTAGATTTGGGTGTTTCCTATTTGAAAATCACTTCAAACTAATTTTTGAAAACCCATATGAACTTAAAATCCTTTATTCGATGATTAGTATAACGGAACCGGGATCGGATTTGGGTGATTCTTATCCGAAAAACCAGGATCGGATTTGGGCGATTCCTATCCGAAAACCCCTTCAAACTAATTTTCAAAATAAAGCATATTGAAGACGAAGATAATTGAAGATGAAGATCTTTATGATGTAGGATACTTCCCATTAGTCCCTGGAGGTGAAATTCATCGTATCTAATGTGGCAGTAGTACTATGTCATGAAAATCTTCGATTCGCAAGACTATGATTTGAAGTTAAGAAAGAAATATTTGATTAAGATTTAATGAATGATTTGGGAATATTTTCCATAAGTTAAAAGTTATAACTTGAATATGATAAAATATTAGATTAATATTTAATGAACGATTTGGAAAAGTATTCCCAAGTACAAGAGAAAATCATTTGGAATTATTCCAGGATTTAAGAAAGGTTTAAATAAACGAAATAGTTTGATAAACGAGACTTAATGATTCCCAATGCACATGAAAATAAAATGGAATAAATTGGAAATAATATATCTAAGAAAGATAGACATGCTCTGGGTCGCTTCCATTATAGAGTTATTTATAACCGTGGTCTCCTCGTTGAGGAGATTTTTCGGATTGCAAGAGCTACTAGCTGCTAGTGGTAGTAGGAGATAGTGCCTTCTGTTTCGTTCATTCCCTGAACGAATTTGTATGGACGAATGTCTGACATTGCATTTTTGAGATACAATATTTGACTTATACAAATGTACATCTTCTTGGTGGCGGAGATGGCAACTTCTCTTAGCTTAACACTCTTCTTTGAGACATACAAGCTCAGAGGTTGTATGCTTGTGGGAGTCAAATAGTGATTAAAGGAAAGGCAGTGTGACATTTAAAGTGGAACCTGTTATGATCGAAGCGTGGTTTTGTATGAAAAGCGTGACTTTGAAGAAATTCAACATAGTATCACTGGCCTCGCATCTCGGAAGATGATATGGGATACTATGTGGTCCGACAGACACAAATTCAGAATAAGTGAGTATGTATGGTGGTGTCCAATATGATGGGCCCTTTAGGGGATACATCCCTCAAGGCATTTACTGCACCATTTTGATAAAGTGGTTAGCTTGAGAAAAGCAGGGAACTACCGGTCATCGGTGATAATATAACAAGTACAGTTCCAAGTGACTAGCTTCAAAAAGCTGATTAAGGCACCGCAGGAACTATGTTTAGTATGCGAGGATCGGAGAAAAGGCCACTAGTTTCCTATCATGTTGGAAATCCAATCCCAATACAAGATTTATGGTTTTGATTGTAGTCCCAAAATAGTAGTAATGAATTGCAAATATTTCAGCTACCCCTTTTGGTATCATATATTCCGTTCAGGATATTCCATTGACCCAGTCTGGATATATGCCTTAGACTTAGTCCGGATATTGATAACTTATTTGAAAGGTGTTTTTAAAGGAATGCCATTAAAAATAATATCAAATGTATTTTGGTGTAAAAGTATTTTGGTTATCATATGGTAAAAACTAGTTCGTATTTATGTATGGGCGTGGTCTTATGAGATACCCTTCTTTTCAATGGTTTTAATAATATCGTCATGATTTATACATTTGAAATTTCGAGTATCTCACGCTGGTTTATCAAGACTGATCCGGTATTTTGAATACTCAGGTAAGATCCGAGTAGTTTCAGGTTTAGTTGAAGATGTTTAGAGTTTGTAAAGGAGAGCTCGAGATTTTCATCATCGTATGGACGTATTCTATTATATGCTGCATCTATTGCATTTGTTTTGTTATTTTCAGCATTTGTAAGGAAAGAAGTTTATAGCTGTTTAGGCTAAATCTAGGTTAGACTCTGATATTGTATTTTATAATTTTTCGCTGTAAAGGTTATTACTAAAATAATATATGTTACTCCATTCATGTGAGATTCTGTTCTGTCTTTATTTTCTTTCTACCAATAATGATCCGTCTTTTCATGCGATTTGAGTAAGACATGTGTGGTTTATTATTGATTCAAAAGGTATAGAAAAATTGGAAATAGTGCTTAACATGAAAGTTGTAGCCACTAGAATTTCATATGATTTGAAAAAAAAGAATTTCTTAATTTGAATCTGCTATGATCAAGTTATGATCAAAACAAAATGGGCTATTCTCTATCTAAAAAACTGAGCCAGAGAATACACTGGAAAAAAGTGAATTTTTGATATGGTTAATTTTAGAACGAGACAAAGTGGTCAACATGAAAATTGTAGCTATTGGAAAAATACATGATTTGAAGAAAAATAATTTTGTTTTTTTGTTCTTTTTTGAAGACGTTATGTCCAAGAGAAGAAGAGGCAAAATATGGAGAAAAGATGAGTTTGCTTTGAAGAGAATGAACATTGATTTCTTTTGAAAATTTTGTAAATATTTTGACGTTATTTTTTTCTAATTTTTTTCCTATGGCTTGGAAGCAATTAAAGAGGAGAGGAAAATGATGAAGAAGCTTGAGAAAAGAAAAAGAAGAAATGTGAATGAAAGTGAAGAAGGAGGTGGTATTTTTAGAAACAAAAGTAGTGGTAATTTACCAAAATAACTTCTTACCAAATAACCAAACTAACCTTACTTCTCCCTAAAGAAGACTCCACTTTTTCAACACTTAATATCATCCTTTCACTTCTTACTTTATGTCTTATAACTTAAAGATTAACTATATCAGTTGGTGGCGGAGAAGGCAATTTTTCTTTGCTTAACACCCTTTTCCGAGACATACGAGCTTAGGAAGTTATACATTCTAAAAATCAGTCATGTGACAAGGAATGGCAATGTGGCATTCAAAGTGGAACATGTTATGATCAAAGCATGGTTTTGTTCGAAAAGCGTGGCTTTGAAGAAATTAAGCATAGCCATACTAGCCTCACATTCCAGAAGGTGATATGGGATACTATGTAGTCTGACACAACATAGATTCGGAACAAGTGAGTATGTATGGTGATGTCCAATACGTTCGGCCCTTTGTGGGAAAACGTTCCTCAAGGTATTTATTGCCCCCTTTTTATAAAGTGGTATATGGATTCTGGTTGGTGCATGAGAGCTCCATGTAATCGATAGAGATTCCTAAACATTTGAATAAGGGGAACCGACACACTAATTTTGAAAAGATTGGTAAATGAAATAATTTTACCTAGGATAATATTTTGAATATAAAGTGTATATCATAAAAAGTTGCATAGGTAGAAATCAGGATTAGTGAAATTTAAATATGAACATCATGTGATTAGAATTTCACAGTTTGACTATAATATATTTCAAAAAGATAATTGAATCTGATAAGGTAATTAATATCTTTAACACTTATTCCAAAATAATAAATTAAGAAATGATAATGTTAATTACTATCATAAATTGATCAATTGTTTGATTTAAAATTCTAGGTACAAATATCTTGTGAATTAAGTTTCATGATTTGACTGTAAGGTGTTTGATAATAAGATTTATTTAGGGCATGGACATATAAGATTAAAATAATATAAAATGATTATGTAAAAGGAAAAATAATATAAAACGAATGAGAATTAAAATTCGAGTAATTTAAAGAGTTGTGCAAATTTAAATGAAGTTAATTAATATAAGATAAATTTATAAAATGAATTTATAAAATATGTATTATAAAGTAATCTCTAAAGGATTTTGAAAATGGTATTATTTCAAAGAAAAAGAGGTATACTATGATAACTAGTTCGATTGGCTCGAAAATAAACTAAAAATGGGCAAGAGATCAGTTCAGATGGTAAGCACTTCTCTTAAGTGTTACTCTTCTCATTAAGAGGATATATGATACTATTGGTAGTACATAGTTCCTTGGAATGTTTTGGAGTTCCTCTATCTATATAATTTTCTTAAGTTAAAGAAATGACGTGAATCATTGATTAGCAATCTTTATAAAAGTATTCAAACCAAAGATAAATTGGGATGGCTAAATGAAAAAAAAAACAGAATTTTTGACGATTTCGAACTGTCGAAAATTTCCAACTCGTACCTAACTCAGAGCTAAGAAATTTATGAAAAATTTTGGTAAAAGATTTCGAAATACTTTGAGTAAATGAAATAAGATAAGGATAATTTATAAAGAAAAAAAGAGAGATTTAAGAGTTAAGAGTATGAGGACTTAAATATGGGTGGTTTCAAATTTTGTTTTTTTGCAAAGCTAGAAAATAATAATAACAACTCTTTAAAAAGGTAATTATAACCTAGAAAATATTTTATTAATGAATTCTAGTGTTAATTAAGGATTTGGACTTAAGTCTTTAAAATATGCTTGATTTACATAAGTTGATGTAGTAAACTTAAGTAATAGTTTCACGAAATGATTCATAAATAATATTAATGTTAAAGGAAATATACCGAGTTAAAATATTGTGGGAAAACTTTTTTATAAAGATAAATTATCTTTTGTGTGAAAATAGTTTCGTTTGGAATATTTTCCTTTAATAAAAATATTTTTGAAAATAAATAATTAAAGGGATTATATAATGAAGCACCTTTGTAAAATGTTTAAACTTAAGATAAAAGTTAATGAAAAGTTTGTGAAAGTTAATAAATATATATATTATATGCAGATCATCTCGTCGCACAAATTTTGATCTAAGATTCGAGTTCAGAACTTTGAGGTGTTTTACACTAGTCTGAAAAAGGATTTATCACTCGATTCTTGATGACGAACATTGTTTGGGTTTGTGGTTAGGTATTTGAGTTTTCTATCATAGTTGAGAGCTATGCAAGGAAAGCATAGGTTTATAAGTAATGAGTTTGATTAAAGTCTGCACTAGAGGATCGAGGGATCGATACTAGTTCGGAAGAAAAGTTGAGATTCGAATAGAAGATCGAATAAGATATTGCACAAAAGTGATATATGAAAATAAGTTGGTAAAATAATGTTTGGTCAAACTATTGTGAGTTTTAGGTTCGGTGTAATTTGAGGATGAAATTCTTTTAAGTATGGGAGAATGTAACGACATAGAATTTGACCACGTTAGGATAACTATTTAAAGCGATTTCAAATATAATATACATAAGGTTATATGATTCAAATAACATTAGACATAATTTGGAAAGAGAAAAGTATAATTTACCTATATCGAACATTTACCTATATGGAAGTTGGTAAAATAATATTAGATAAAATAGGTAAGTATATATAAAAATAGTAACATTTACCTATATCGAAAAAAGTGACAAAATGTTGATTTCAGAAAAGTATGTTTCAATGGTTATATAAATTATTTTAATTTATTTATAAGTGTTTGTATTTTTAAATAATATTATAAAAATTTATTTTTAAATTTGGTTTACATAAATAAATAGTTTAACTAAAACGTCAAAATGTGACCGTAAAATATTTTGTTGAAAATCAACGTTTTGTCGATTAAAAGTTGTCGCAATATTTTCGCGCCTTTATTTTCTTATATAGAAACATATATTCAAATAGTGTAAGTACTAGTTAATTCACCAATCAAGTTCACTTTTACTAAATAAGATTAGGAAATTCTAGAATGTCATTAAGAAAAGTGAGTTTAAGAAAAGTCAAAAGTAAACATCAAATTCAAATCATAAGAAAATCCAACAAAATAGTTGCTTTTTTTACTTAGTCTTTAAGTGATTAAAAAAATAAAATAAGAAGTAAAAAGATGATGTTAAGTATTGAAAAAGTGGAGTTTGTTTTAGTTTGAAATAATGTAAGTTTGGTAATTTAGTAAAAGTTTATTTTGATAAATTACCACTTCTTTTTTCTATAAGTACTCACCTCCTTCTTCACTTTCATTCACATTTTTTCTTCTTTTTTTCTCAAGCTTTTTCACCTTCTTCCTCTTCTCCTTAATGATTTTCAAGGCATAGGAAAAAATTAGAAAGAAATAATGTGAAAATATTTACAAAATATTCAGAAGAAATCAATATTCATTCTCTTCAAATCAAACTCATCTTCTCTCCATATTTTATCTCTTCTTCTCTCGACCATAATTTCTTCAAAACTACACCAAAATATAAAATTATATTTTTCAAATCATGTATTTTTTCAATGGCTACAACTTTCATGTTGGCCCAGTTTTTTAGACTGAGAATCATAACTTGATCATAGCAGATCCGAATTTAGAAATTATATTATTCAAAACATATGAAATTACAGTGGCTACAACTTTTATGTTGACCCCTTTCTCCACTTTTGAGGTTTGCTATACCTGAAACTAATTCTTTGAAGTCTATTTTTAGGCTTCATTTCTGTCAATCCGACAATATCTTTTCTTCATTCTATCATATCTCTCTCAAAAAAACTTGGATTCAGATGATTATTTTTTTTAAATTCAAGAGAAAAGAAATTTCAAAAACTTTTTAGTTGTAAACTTTTCTAAATTTTGAGATCTAGAGGGCCTAAAATTAGATACAATATAACCTATTTTTCAGATCTAAACCTTGGGAATTCAAGTTCAAAGCTCAACTGCTTCTTCTCTATCCTTTTGGCCAATCTCCATCTCACGCCTCGACGAAGCTATTGGAAGGGAGAGGGTGGTTTTTTGCTAGTGTTCAATAGAGTAGGAAGTAGTTAGTGAAGTGTTGGTTAATTAGAATGTTGGTAGGAAGATTATCGCTTTGGTTTACGGGGAGAAACTCTATTTAATATCTATATTTTTATATATACATGTTAGTGATGTGTTATGATTGCTATGGATGCATATATATATATATATGCTTTGATCATAAAATATTGATTGTTTATATGATTGTTAAATTATTTTACTAAGTCACGTTAATACACGTCGATAAGCACAAATTAAATTACTTTCCTTTTGAAAATGAAATGGTGTATATGGAATGCTTAAACCTTTTGGAAATGGTTTTAAAATGAGCTAGAAATATTTTATAAACATTTAAATATGTTTAAAGAAATAAATAAAGAAAATCAAGATTTCATCTTGTATATTTTAAATATGTCCAAAATAATTTTCTAGAAAATCGCGCTTTTGTAGTAAAGTGATCAAAGTTTAAAATTGATATTTTAAATGTTTTAAAAACATTTCTAACTCATTTTAAAACTATTTCTTTATGTAAACAAATTTAAAAATAAATATGTATAATGTTATTTAAAAATATAAACACTTATAAATAAACTAAATAATTTAATTGTCCATTGAATCTTACTTTTCTGAAATCAGCATTTTATCACTTTTATCGATATAGGTAAATGTTACTATTTTTGTGCATACTTTTCTTTTCAAATCCTATCAAATATTATTTAATCATATAACATTACCTATTTTACATTTAAAATCACTTTAAATAGTACATTTTAAAGTGGTCAAATTCTGGTCGTTACAAAAATGGTAATTTGAGAAATACAAAAGTCTATTTGTAGTGCAAGGATACAAGCAAAAATATGGTTCTGATTGTACTAATTTTTTCTCTTATGGTTCGTCCTGAAACAGTTTTTTTGGTTTTAACTTTGACCGCATAAGAAAAATGGTAGGTATATTAAAAGAATGTCAAATCAACATTTTTGAATGGAGTCCTTAACGAAGAAATTTACTTGAGCTACCACTTGGTTATGTAAAGAAAGTAGATGAGAAGAAAGTGTGTCATTTAAAGAAGGTTTTGTGTGGTTTGAAGCAAGAATTGATAGAACGATATAATTGTGTTAATGGATTCTTTTTGAATGGAGGATTCAAAGGATGTCCTTTTGAGCATTCAATCTGTATCAAAGGAGCAAGCAAGATAACTATTTAATAATTTCCTTTATTGTTGATTTGGTACTTACTGTAAGTTCTAGTAATTAATTTGAAGAATTTGAAGTGGGCATGATGAATGAATTCAAAATATGTGACTTGAGTCTTCATCGTTACTTTTTTGATATCAAAGTAAAGCAAAATGATGATCATTACAACAGAATTTCAGATTGCCTATGCCAGTTTGGTGTAGGGAAGGCGTAGGGAATTTTGTTTTCCCTACACCATTGCCCAACGCTGTCGCTTTTCTTATGCCTTCCTTACACCAGTTTTCATACGTCTTCTTCACACCATTTCCCTACACCATCCCTACACCAATTTTTTTGCACATTTCTAATGTCATTTTACCTAGGTATTTATGACATCTTCCCTACACTGGGCAATGCCAGGGTAGATATACCAATTGCTATCCGAGCTGATGGAAACGCGCAGCGTGCAGCTACCGCCCACCTCGAACAAACTCCCCCAAAATCAAAAAATAAATAAAGTGGCCACTGAATCAATCCAAAGTCATAGTATAGTATCGAAGAGGAGTGTCCGATCAGAGGTATGACCTCATTGGCCCGAGAATCACTCCTGTTTTAGCCACCTTATGCCAACTCACGGGAGTCGGGTCCACGTATTTGCCTTACAGGAAACGCCGCCACCAACCTACTTCGTTCTGGAATCTTCACCGCGTACACGGTTAGTCAAAGTGGTTTTCGGTATCGACAGAGAGTATGTCCATATCCGAGGTCTCTTTACCAACCAATCGTTATTATAACACCGCGGTCATTTAAAAATAATTATACTTTTAAAACCAAAATAAAATATCCATTTAAAACCCATATAAAACGATATCATTTTTATTCTTAAAACCCCAAATCAATACGATATCATTTTATTTTCCAATATATATTATTTCCAAAATCATAGGGTTTCCAAAGTAAAATATTTAGAAATCAAAACTCTTGAATATAATATTTCCAACTTATACTACCTTGGAAAAAACATAGCTTTGAAACGAATTTCCATCTCTCAAATGGTTAAATATTTAACTACTTTTATAAAACAAAATAGCTTCTTTAGATTTCACAAATCAATTCTAAATATCGATTTAAACTTCTAAATACCATTTCAATTCTTATGGTTAAAAGATTTAAATATTTCACCATTTCAAAAACAAACTTATTTGACAAACCCATATGTATCAAATCCAATTACTTATTATTTAGACTTGAAATGTTTACATATTGAATTCAATATAATTTAAGTAAACCTTTAACTTCACATAACTGGAAAATTTTTCAATTTATTTAACTTGATATATTCATTTAAAACAACCTGATACTCATTTAAATCGCTTTACACAAAATCAAGTTATAAATCATATCCTTTAAAAATTTAACTTTTATTTAAATTCCGATTTAACTTAATATTCAACTTCCAATTTTATTCTCATTTAAGTCAATAGAACTACCAGAAATTAAATTTTAATTAAATGCTTAATCGTATTTGATCTTAAAATCAAACTTCGGTTTATACTTCAAATCAATTTTTATACAAAGCCTAAAACCGGAAAATTTCTATATATATATATAGCTTTTATTAATGATCAAATCAAAACCCATAAACCATATATATATGTATAGCTTTACAAAACCATAGTAAAACATTTCCAAAATAATTTTATATATTTACCGCGGTGACTGTACAAAATTTTCTATCCTATGGTCAAGTGATACGGATGTTTATCATTTCAATCCGCAATTTAAAATAAAAAAATGCGGTTGCATATCATTTCAAACCGCAATCCCGAATGAAATGAAAATGCATGATGACTTGCATTTTATACAATATAAATATAGCATCCATTCATCCAAATATCAATCATCAACCATTATTTGCAATCATCGTCCAATTTAAACAGTCATCGATATAGAGCATATAAATTATACAGGTAATAAATAACAGTTTATATTCAATAATAAATTTAATAACTGTTAACTAGCAGTTTATATGCAAAATAAATTCTAACCGTAAATTTATATGCAATAATTAAAATAATAAACAGTTAAATAAATAAAAATGCGAATTAACTGAGAAGATGAATAAAACATACCAAACAAATCATATATAAATTTCTATTCATATCTAAAAATCAATTTAACAAACATAAAATATTTTAGAAGTTGTGAGTGGGTTAAAACACTCACCTTTTGAATTTAAATTGGATTTAAATCCAATTTAAACCCAAAATTTCGCAGTCTCCAAATTCATCCAAACCAGCGTCAACAGATCTGAAATTTCAATACGATCCTAACAAAAATAATTTCGCGCGAATCGGACACGGTCTGTGAAAATTACATAAGTTAAATGTTAAAGAAATTGTATTGAAAATCAAATAAACTAAAATAAAGAATACCTCTCTTCGAGAACTATGACATATAAATTTTTCTGGAATTTTTAGAGGAGTTTGAATTTTTATTTATATTTTGGACTGTAATTGGATCTAGAATTTTGCAGCCATTGGAAAAGAAGAAGTTGAAGAAAAGAACACACAGAGAAATGAAGATAGATGGAGGCTAGGGTTTACATAGCCTATTTATAGACAAAGTGAAAACGAATAGGTAGGCACGAATTTTAAACACGCAAAACGGTTGTTGGCCCTCTAGAATATTTCATATTAATTGGATACGTTACGGATTAGTAAATAAATAAATTTCTTCCTCAAATATTTACATTGAATTTTAAACGTATTTACAAATATAAATTTTGAAGCTTTATTTAAGTTTCAATATAATTTCATTAAATTTCAAATTCATAAATAATTTCCATTTTTAACTAAATTTCAAATTACCGCAATAATTATCTTAGATTCTTATTCATTCCCAATAGATTTAACTATTGTAAATCGACTAAGTTTACATACTATAAAATCCACATTCCTATGTATATATAGTTTTGAATTCCATACTATAAATATTTTATTAACATTTCGCAAATACATAAATTGGTATTGCACTGTTACTTAAATAAATAGCCTATACCAATCACTAATTAAATGGGTTACCAAATTTTGGACTGGTTAATAATTATTAATTATTGCTTCGTTTCTTAATTATACACTTGCATGGGTTATGCTTGTCTAATTATATTCCCATATTAATTAATGTTTCCAACAAACAATAACCTTTCCTTAGTCCCACCCTTTTTACCCAATATTTCCCTGCAAATAATACATTTTCCCATACATACTTCCATTTACACCTAAACTTATTATACCTCTTTATTTTCTCAAACAAATTACAATGATTAAACAAATTTAAATGAAAATTTGAGTTGATAGATTCATAGATTCAAATGTTTACTTTATTTCAATATCTACTAAACTTTGGAATTATAACATAGACTCCAAAATAAAATCCTCCACTCTAGTCATACAAGTCTTATTGAAATAAAATGTATCTACCCTATTTTTAGGTCTTGGTTCCTAATATCCACCCGTTTTGACTTAATTTAAAATAGCGTACAAATTACATTACCTTTAATTGCAATAAATCCTATCATTATATTCCAAATGAATAAATTATTAATTGGTTAATTGAATCAGATTTACACTCAACTTTAAATATTTGCAAATTTTGTCAGTTTGGATTACTTGGTAAATTTAGAATCCCTTAAACAACTTCCTACATAAATTTATTATAGAATAATTCAAAATTAACGTACAATTCCAATTTATGCAGCGATTACAACTTAAATTTCAAGGAATTTATTTATTTAGGTTTAAATCCTATTATTCACTAAAATTGTCATCCCATGTATACAATCCACATTGGTTTGTATTTATTCCATTTACCTCTTTAGTCATAGCGTAAATTTCTCATTAATACACATTAAAGTCCACTAAATTTCAACTGCCTCTTAATTTCCATTTATAAGTCTTAACACCCTAAATTTGGCCACTTCTAACATGGTATTACTTCTCATATTAAATGTAACTTTTATTTAGTGTATTAACATTTATTTCTATTTAAATTTCATCAACCAAATTAAACATGTAACTTATAACTATTTCTTACAATCCAAATTATTACACCCATTGTCATATTCTGAATGGAGCCAGCATTTAATTACACAGTTTATCTCAATTTCATTAGGACAATATTTAATTCTCTTTGATAACATTAAATCCCCAATTTATTAAATGGAATCAATATATCTTTCTTTATATACTGTACGTCTAAATATCTTAATTATCAAATTTCAACTTATCCCTCAACCCCCAAATAACGTTATCAACAATCTTCATATTATAATTAATACTAACATTTATTTCATCTTATAGAATCAACTATCTTTGTTGACAAATTAACCTACCTTACTGCACAACTTAAGAAAATTAATTGCAAATATGATCTCACATTAGACTTCATAAATTATCAGTTGAAATCTACATAAAACCTTTATTTAATTAAAACCTTGCTATTATACATATTGACTCTTTACATGGAATTAGATTACATTCCTTAATTTCATTAAAACTTTATTTCTCACCTAAATCGCAAAATAGTAAATTTCAATTACTATAGAAATTTTATTTAAGATGAATTTGAATCCCAATCAATTGTTATTGCACTCCTTATTAAATTACATTCAATTTACACATTTTAGAATTAAATTCAAATTACCTACAAATCTTATTTCATTCATAAATGCCATCATTTACCACATTATTGCATGGTTTCATTTAATTATATTCATGCTATTCATGTTTCTATTAGACTTGCATACATACTTCCGTTATTATTTAATCAATTATTAAACATTATGACCAAATCATCTAACGAAATTGTATAATTTTCCATTTATTAACATTCAGTTACTATTCAACATGTTTAATTCATTAGATAAATCAAATAATTACGCTTGCTTTTCTCATTTGATTTTATAACCTAATATACCATTCATATTAAACCTATTTCATTCAATTCATACAAATTCAGCTAGATTAACTTTACTGTCTAGATTTTCATGCAGTTACTTTTAATAAATCGAATATTGCATTGGATAATTTTACTGCTTACCTTTCATATATAAAAAAAAAATTCAAAGTGTACGCTCTCACTACTACCTTTATTAGGATTTATTCCCTATACTAATATTTAGATTTATTTACCCTTTATATTTCATCTCTTTTTAAATTAAATTACAAAATCTTAATTAAATTAATCAAATTAAATTGTCAAAATTTACGGGTCGTTACAATGCGACTCCACTTGGTACTCTTATGGATGTTGTTTTAAAGTTGAGTAAAGATGAGGATGGTTAAAAAGTTGATGCAAATCTCTAGCGTAGTCTAGTAGGGGATGTTATGTATTTAACGACGATAAGGCCTGATATTGCGTTTACGGTAAACATAATTAGTCTATTCATGAAGTTACCTGAAACTCCGGTAAGAGAATACTAAGATTTGGTGCTATTGATCATGGGATACACTATAAACGTGAGAAAGGTCCATGTTTTATTGGAATTTGTGATAGAGATTGGGGAGGAAATATTGATGATGGAAATGGTACCTCAAGTTTTGTGTTTGACTTCGGGTCATATTCTACTTTGTGGAATCCAAAGAAGGAATGTATTGTTGCCCTTTCTACCATTAAGCCGAATACATTTCATTGGCTTCATCAGGTTGTCAAGCACTTTAGCTTAGGTGGATGATAAAAGAACTAAAGCATGATCAACCTAAAGACACTACAATATTTTATGATAATAGTTCAACAATGTTCTTGTCAAAGAATTATGCATTTCATCTTATGAGAGCAAACACATTCGAATTAGTACATTTTATTCTTGAGCTAGTGAAAGATGAAGTAGTAGATGAGAAGTATTACAAAATAAAAGATTGGTTAGCAATTACGTTTACGAAGGCATTGGAACCAAGGTTTGAAACTCCGTTTTCTGTTTCCGTTCCATTCGTTAGAGATTTTCAAAATTTCGGTTCCCTTTCGGAAATTTTGGAAATTCCGTTTAAATTTTAGTCTGGCTTTTCATTCCCAACTAAATCAACATTTCTTTACATAAGCATTCGATAAATAAAATACAATAATTGTATGATTATAATTGTACGATTGTGGTTATGATTTAACTAATATAATTGTATTGGAAGATGCAACAAGTTATATTTCTGATAATTAAACAAAGCCCTATTCCTTGAGAAAAACTAGCCCTAAAGTTTTTTTATGTTCTAATTTTAATAATAGCCCAATGACCCAAATATTTCAGAGCGGCGCTTTTACATAATTTTGTTTTCTAACTTTCAAGCCCTAGTTTCATTCTTCATCGAAATATCTCCTCTCTTTTGATTTTTCTTTGAAGCTCAATTTCCCTTGCTTCACGTTATTGTCTTCCTCCATACTCCAGCCATCGTCTATTCAACCGAACCCAACTCTTCAAATAAATCACAAAATTGATCCGAGTTCTCTTGCTCATGTTTGCGCTTGGCTTTCTCATAGTAATTTTGCAAGCAATCTATCCTAGATGTCGCGTTTGTACAGCAGGTAACTGTAAACAGTTTTATTTTTTTCAACCGTGAATGGCCGGAATGGAAATTTTAGCAGATTCCAGTCTGGTCTACGTCGGAACCGGACCGGAGTGGCCGGAATTCCGATGTGTCGGCCGGAATCTCGAACCTTGATTGGAACACAGAACTTATGTAAAGCTTTGAGTCATGTAAGCCAAGTTCAAGAGGGATATTGGAAATATAAGCTTGACTGAATGGTAACACTCACACCTCTTCAAGTCCAAACTATGTTTCTTTTCGTTAAAAAGATGTCACAATTTCAATATAATAAAATTATTATTTTGAATATCCTGTAAAGCTATTGTACAAAACCTAGGCTCCGTTTGGTTTCGTTTTGAGTTTTGTGTTTTCAACATGCACTACAAAATACAAGAAATTATATGAATTTTTTTTTTACAATTCTTAGTCATCGCGACGATGGACGGGAAATGGAGGAGATTAATTGTTTTTCATCCTTTTGTTATGTCTCAAAACGCAAAAAATCAAATAAACTTGTTTTCTATTTTCTATGTCGGTTTCTTTTTTCAAAATTGTGTATTTTTCAATCATATATAATAAATACAAATTTTTGTTTAGACAAAAACATAAAACAAAAATGGTAAACCAAACCGGCCCCTACTTTTTAGTTTGTTGGCCGCATGAGAAAACAGTTGAATTGTATCTTCTCTTATGAATGATAATTACTGTACCTGATCTTGAGAACAATTTTTTCTTTACTTTTTGTGTTTGTCTTTTTGTTTTGTGTTTATGTTTGTTTCTAAAGGTTGTACTCCTCTTGCTTCTCCTCCCTCTTCATGTATACAAAGAGATTCACTTGTATCCATAAATATTCTTACATTTATATGATAAACAATTAACATTAACTAAATATGCACAAAATTAAATATACTTCTCGATGGCATTAGTCAATGTTTCTTTAGGCACAGCACCAATGATACTATCTTTCTTCTCTCCATTCTTGAAGAAGAGAACTGTTGGAATGCTTCTAATTCCGTACTTGCTCGCTATATTTGGGCTTTCGTCCGTATTGACTTTGTAACACGAAACTTTGCCTGCGTATTCTTTTGCCAGTTCGTCAATTATAGGTGCAATCATACGACATGGGCCGCACCATGGAGCCCAAAAATCAACTACAACTGGTATGTCACTTCCAATTACCAAATTTTCCCAGTTCTCATCTGTTACTGCTTGCACTGTATCACAAAAAATGTTTCTGCTTCAGTATAAGTAAAATAGCCAAACTGCCGCCCTTATAAACAAATAATATATGAGAATTTACGTAGTATTTAGTTCTAAAATAGCGCAGGAGAAAGGATGTAAATACTTGGTCATAACGCAATGGATTTTTGGTGTAATGACACAGCAATTCAATTTTTTACCTCTGTGAACTCCTTTTTTATTTTTAGAGAAAGGATGTAAATACTTGGTCATAACGCAATGAATTTTTGGTGTAATGACACAGCAATTCAATTTTTTACCTCTGTGAATTCCTTTTTTAGTTTTAAAAACAGTACACGGCTAAGTATAGAATCCAATGTCATGAGTCCTAACAAAGGTAATTTCCTATCTTATGACACTGACTTGGATTGCTCTTCTCCGTATAATGTAAAGATTAATAAGCTTTTGTTTGTGAATTTTCCAATATCCAAAAATAACTACAACATGATTTGATTCTGACTTAATGTCATTATTGAAACATTCATATTTCAAGATCATTTCATATTACAAAAAATAGATTATAATATATGCATATTTGTTTTTGGAGAGTAAAAGGGAAAAACTTACCACCATCCACAGCATTCTTTGCTTCACAAACAATTCGTGCTGTGCGACCATTCATGAGTCTGGAAGTGTTGAAAGCAGAACTTGAAGATGAAGAAAGTGAATATTTAGATTTTCTTGAAATTACATTGAGCTTTTCTGTTTGGAAGTAACTCAATTTGGTTGTGGCAGGAGAAGCTGCTGCATAAGAAGAAATGGTGCTTACTTGGAATAATGTTTCTAATGCCATTTTGTTTACTCTTTTTTTTTTTTTCCTCTTCTTTGCTTTTGAATTGTTTCGCTTTATTTTTTATTTTTATGTTTTATGTGTTAGTGATATTTATTTTTATGCTGAAGAAGATAATACTGGCATGTGGCTCATGTGCAGTTGGCTGATATTCAGTGAGAATGTGAGGTTGCAGAACACTTGTGAGTTTTGTGGATGCAATTTCCTTTTGCATTCGACAGTCTATCTTCAAATAACACACACCCACTTCTTGCTCTACACAGCCTTCTCACTTGTGTTCTTCGATCTAAGTCATGTTAATAGGTTAGCCGACAAAGGAAAAATAAAAATATCTATCTGCCAGAACTGAAGTAGAAATTTGACAGAAAAATGATTAGCAAAGGCCAGTGCAAATTTTGCACGGCACATGTGTTGCTTTTCTCCTGATATATATGTTCTAGAATTTTGATACTTAATCATAACTTTCTACAAGATTTAGTGTCACAAACCATTTATTGATATTATTAATACACGCACATGGGTGTATGTATGTATGTACACACACTTTTTTGCTATTAATACGTGTGTATGTGTGTATATGTTGAAAATTCAGCATCGGACTTAGTGAAGTTTGAATAAATCAAGTTCAAAGTTCAAACCTGTCGTGTGTACACACAGTGTCAACACCCAAGTTCAAACCACATTCATATGCGAACTACGATGATGGAGATATTGCAATTTGAATAATCGGGTTTTCCAACTCACCTGATGTACTCATCTTGAAGAGCTATATGTGATTTCCCAAGAACGGGATGTCCAAGTGTTTCATAGCATTCCATATGATAATACAAGAGCGTTAGTCCAAGTTTTGTCTAAATCCGAATTAAGATGTGAAGTTTGAATAACGGTTCAACCTTGCTCCCAAAGAAAATGACTTAAGAACCAAAAAGTTGAATGATTGCAAAATAAGCTTTTAACATTATTTGGGACAGTTCCAAGGTGGTGGCTAACCGAGCACATTAATGGGTTTGATTCCCCTTGGACCTAGCCGAAACGGTTTGGTTTGGCCCCCATCATAGGCCCCTCAACTTCGCCTTTAACTTCTCCATTTTACTCCAGACCAAACCGACAAACTCAAAACCATATTGATTGTCAAAAATATTGATTGTCAGAAACCTACACCAAGTCAACCGACGACATGTTTCTCAGTCTATACTCGTGGATCTTGACGTATCTCACCCAAAAAGACTTTGGGGGACATTTTGGAGAGGTTTTAGTACCCAGATACTCCCTGCTCGTCTTATAAATACCATAAGATATCCAATTTTCGGATGACTCGACCTATTATTGTAGCAATTCTACAAAACTTCAGTGATTTCATTTTTTTACTTATACTTTACTATATTTCAAACTGTATAAGTGTAACCATTAGCAATGAAGATCAGCGTGGACATGGGCCAATGATTGCCTAACCACAATGAAAGTTTTTTTTATCAATTCTTTTGTTTTATATTTTGTATTCTATTAACGTGATCATTGTTTTGTTTACATACATACATACATACATTATATACATACGTACATATACATATATACGTATATACATACATACATATACATATATTGTTCTATCTTTATATAAAAGTATAAATGACAATCCTAACCATAGGGATCTTAATCCTCATAAAACCCAAGTTTGTGATTACATAATAGATTCCAAGTTCATTGTCACATACTGTGTTTTAAACTTTACATACATCTCTTTAGAGTGTTTTCTAAATTTTTGAGAAAACATTTTGTACGCTTTCACTGATAACCTTAGATCTGACTCGTTGGTGCTGGAAAGACCTGTTTCTTTATTCTACTAATGAGTCTTAAAGCCATGGCCTAGAAAGCCGAGGACAAAAAAGAATCTGATGAAAGCACATGAATTTGATCATGGAAGCACCCAAGAGGTCACCTCCAACTCGACTCAACCTGCAAATCTCTCGACCAAAGATTAGGTCCAAGGCATAATGACCAATCTGGAAGCTATTATTGTTTCTCAACAACAAGAGAATTTCTACTGATTATCCGAGGGAATTAAACACCAAATCGCCTTAGAGAGCAAGGAATAAGAAACTAAAGGAAGACAAATAAGTTGCTAGAGTGAGGTTTGGTTAAACCAACCTCAATCTTTAGACCAAACACACTGGCATTAGAATCATCTAGTTTGTAAGAGACTAAACTCATTATCAGTGATGCTAAACCCCTAAGCTCACATGGTGAATCCCTTATTTGGGAATGCGATGAACCTCTTCGACATCGCAATGGAAAATACAACTTTGTTGCCATGAGCAAGAATCTCAGAGGAATCTACCCAAATTTGAGGGATGAAGGCACCATACTATCGATCATTCACCTTCGAATTGTCTATCACAGTCAATTGCATCATCAAATGCATGGCCAAGATGTTGCTAGTGACCGAACCATCAAAGGAATCCTCGATACACTAAAGTGAGCAAAACTAAGATGATAAGTTGTGCCCTTCATGGTGAATATCCTGAATCCAATTCATAGGAAGTTAACAGAAATTTGTTCACTTTGAAATTCGAAAACCTAGGAACCAACCAAATTTTAGTTACCAACTATGGAATTGCAAATGCATGTAGCTCTCATACCATATAATTATAATCTTTCACAAACTATGACATATTGCTAAGATTTTTTTATGAGTAAAGAACTGCCACCTAAATTATATCAATCTGCAACTTAATGGGCCTAAATTTTCACAAAAATCATAACCCAAGTCCATCAAAGCACAGATGTTGGATTTGGTACCTACAAATAAGCATGAACTCTTTGAAGATTGATATAAATCTAAACTTACAATGGAAAAATAATAGGATAGAATACTGACTTTGACTACTACATTAGATTAGTGGTATTCCTTGAATAGCAATTGCCACATCAGCATCGAGCATAAGAGAAAGAAGACTTCTCTAACAACAAAGTACATCCTGCTCCGATGACCTGTTCCCTTAAATTCTATCTCGTGGGTTGCAATGTGGAGGGGGTCAAAACAATGTTCGGGTGATTGGAAATATAAATTGAACATAACATAAACTTATACCGATTGATTTCCATTAATTGTTATGTCCATTAAGGTTAGCAATTCTAATCTAACCATGCATTGTACACACGATTACTTACTTATCCCTTCCCAAGGTATGAAATACTAATGAAGCCATGTCAAAAATCCAATACTTTCGAACCCATTTGTCAATTAACACTTCTAAATATGAAGCATGTTTCTATAATTGTTTTAAAAAGAGAAATAGGAAGACTCTACCATTTAAGACCGTATTCAAGGTAAACCCCATCATTTAAGACTTTTTCCAAGGTGGTTTCCTAACAATGTTGTCAATGGTTGATGAGTCCTAGCTACAAGACCTCTAACCACTATTTAAGGCTTCTGACGTTTAGTATCCAACTTTTACCACATCTATCGCCGATAAAATCTTAGCCATATAATAAACAGTATCCAAACCACTTGATACATTTTATTAGAAAATAGGCAGACTCTGATCATTTTAGACCTTAATTAAAGTAGAGTCCATTATTTAAGACCTATCTCTAAGGCGTGTTCCTAAATGGTATTATTGTTATCACGACTTTAGCAATGTAAGAGACTGTACCCAAGCAACTTAATACTTCTAAGTGGAAAATAGGCATACTCTAGTCATTTAAGACCTTAATTAAGGTAGATCCTATTATTTAAGACCTATTTTCAAAAACATGCTCCATAATGGTACTATATAGCTATTATTGCTTGGAAATCTCATTGAGCTACTTAATACTTCTTTTATAAGAAAGATGAGGACTCTACAGTCACATAAGACCCCAACTGAATCGGACCCTTCCCGAGATATTCACTATCACTCTTTAATTATAAATATGGCATCTCATTACTTCTTTCGATAGGGAGGCGGGCACTCTAGCCTCTTAAAGACCACAACACTGAAGTAAACCCTTCTTTTACACATCCTTATTTACTTATTTGGAATCTCACTAGGTTACTTAATAATCCCATTTAGGAAAGAAGCAGACTCTTCAGCCACTTAAGAACTCAAACTAGAAACGAACCCCTATAGAAATATCTCTCGCTGCTTCTAATTCTAAATTTGGATCATCTAATACTTTCCAATTAAGAAAGTAGGTCCAAATCTCTCTTGTTGTCATGGGTCCTAGGATTATAGACGTCTTACATCAGTAGTAAGTACACCCAACTGTTGATAGCCTTAAAGTGAAGGGTAGTCTTCTGTCGAGTGACTCTACTAACCTCGCATTACTAACCCACTATGCCCAATTAACCATACTAAATCTTTATTTATATTATCTTAGATAGACATTGGACTTAGATTACTAATTCTCTTTGTATTTAAGGCAATAAGATCTACCTTAATTATTTATCTACCCATAAATCCATGTTTAATGCTCACAAATGTCAATTGGTCCATAACAGTTATGTATGATTACTAATTTAAATTAGTAACCTTTTATTTCTATTCCATTTTTATCACTCCCATTGGTCGATTTACTCTACCAAACTATTACAACTTCCATATTTATTACCATTTATTGGAGTTACAACCTTTTGAATTATTTTCCTATTAGTTACGTATCCTAAACGTGAATATTATTACATGCAAGCGTCATATTAGATTTTTATTTAATTATTATAAGCGCAGTAATTACATACAAATATTTACTTTTATTAAATATGTTCTAGTATATATCTTCACTAGAATATACTTTTCCATGTTAAATTATTGGAATCATATCTAAAAAGATTATCTGCTATAATTTCCATAAATTAGTCCAGAATAAAAGATATAACTTTAAAATATAAAAGATTACATCGTTTGAAATTACAAGGAATAATCATTTCCTTTTATTACCAAAATAAATAATGTAAACTACAACGAATTTATACTTTACACATCTCTTCTCTTCTATTTGCATCTATTCCTTGTTGGATCAAATGCAATATTTTTCCAAAAGGGAAAGAAATCAAACTAATTTACAAATATTAAACGGATCTAAATTCTAACAATTCCAAGCGTAAAAAAGTTTACTTTCCAATAAGATTAGGGTAATAATCTAAATTTGTAACATTATTATACAACCTATATCAGATCTAAAATAAATTTCATTCAAATCAATATTCTATAACCTTATTTTTGGGATTGATTCCCAGATCGGGTTGTATACAATGCTAAAACAATTCATAAATAAGAATATGTATACGATATTTATTATATTCAGATCATATTCAATTCATTGCCTACAACCTATATATACACACATACATATAATTATCCAATTAGGCATAAAAATCAAATAAAAACCAACGTAATAATTTTCATATTATAACAACCTATAAAATTTCCTATCCACTTTTTATAAGTGATCCAAATCTCCAAAGTTAAAGCAAAATCTTTGATTCATCTCTAAATCCTTTTTAATCCGACAAATATGTATAAAAGGGTATATACATACATTATAATTACAGATTTGATAAGAGATTTGGAAGTAGGAGAGAAAATAGATACAAACATATATAGATATATAAATTACCTCAAATATGCATATGGTTGATTTTATTATGTTCTCCTTTTTATTAGATTTCCACTCTTCTCCGATTTATATAAATATAGATATAAACATCTTATCTTTATAATTTAGAAAGAAATTAAAGAAGAAATGGCAGATTTTTGCTACCGCCTCCACAAAAATATGAAAAGAGAAGTGAGGGCTAGGTTTGAATTTATAGACACTAGAATCAATCAGAATCGTTCAATTTAAAATATTAAATCTGGACCGTTGTGGTCTAGGGTTATTGTTGCTGCCAGATCACCACCGGTCGAGCGCCTTTGGATTACTGGTCGACCACTAAGGGTCGACCGTCCCTAATAATGGATCGTGCTATAGGCCCGGGCAATTAATATAAAAGCATTTTTTTTCTTCTAATTTACTTGTTTTCTTTCTGAATTCGTTTTTCGTTTGTAACTTCTTCGTCTGGACTTCAATCGGAAAACTCCAAATTTAAAAGTTGCTCAGAATTTCACCACGAACACAATGGTACTTGTTTTATGATCAAATTCCATCGTTTGCACAAATTTCACTTTTGAAGCCTAATGAATTAACTAACTAACTAATTAAATAACTAACTCCAAATTACGGTGTGTTACATTCTTCCCTCCTTAAAAAGAATTTCGTCCCCGAAATTTCACCAATGACTAAGTCATGGTTTTTGTGACGCCCCATCTCTATGCTCATAATAACAAAGAGTATTAAAGGAAATGCTGTCTGTTATTACGAAGAATAAGGTTGGATAGGAGTGGCCATCCATAGTTAGGATTTACACTAGTATTGGTTATCTCGATAGGAGTGGTATATATTTTTAATTTTCACCTCATATTTATTTACTCCCATTGACATACCCAATTCCAGTATAAAGCGAACTACGACGGTTCATAATAGTTTCGGACAATATATATAATAATAACACAGATAAACTAAATGCGGAACCCAGATAATAAAAAGTCTCGTATATATATTTATATATATATATATATATTTATATATATATAACTGATCTCAGTTACAATACATGTGATACAGTACATATGATACAACTACAACTGTCGACACTGGAAGTTACATAGACAAGTACATTATTGGCAATAATATACATGAATACATATCATCCTATTCTATGACAACGACTACTCCAAAAGATATAAAGAGGCTTCATAGCTCAAGCAGCAACCCAAAGTAAGATATCAACAACCTGAAATAACTCGGTCTGACCCGAGTATTAAATTCAAAAGAAAATAATACACGGGTTAGTCTAATTAAAACTCAGTTATTAATGCACGTAAGCAATAATAAGTAAATAACAAATAGACAACAATTACAAATAATCTCGTCTATCCGATCCTTTAATAAGGAATCGGATAACGATAAATATAACACATAACTACGTTAAACAACAAATCAGCAAATTCAAATTGTCAACAAAGATAATTTAGAAAACAATAGGATTGCCTAATCGACAATTAACAACAAAATCATCAAATTAAACCAAATCCAAATACAATTCAAAATATATTGAATTGGCCACACGAAATACATCGAGCAATTGAAATTATCAATTAAAACATCAACTCTGATTTGGCTGCAGTACACGTTCACGTGCACTGCCTCGCCAATACAGCTTATGAAATATGCAAAAGATCAGGAAATGTTCAATGAAAGTTCACAAACGAGTCGAGGTCAAACCCGAGCTTAAAAGCTGGATTCAACACATGTATAATTCCAAAATCAAGATGAAACTCAGGTGCAATCAAAATGAATAGTGACATGCACAAACACAAGAACATGTCAGAGAAGCAAGTGCAATGATATGCATAGTGCACAGTAATACACAGTGACAACAGAACAGGTCGGATTTTAACCCATGAACAAGACTCAAATGTACAGCCTCCAGCGTATATGCAGTAAAATGGCTGCACAAAATCAGAGTAGTAAAGAATGAATGCCACGACTCTAGAGAGCATGTGTAAGTGTCTCGAAGCAGTGAGTCAAGTACAAGTTAAAGATGTAGTAGTGAAACTGCAAATACCAAGGATATGGCAACACAACACCAAAGCACAAAGGCTAGAGTAACCAAGTGCACGAAGGCAGTGGTACATATAAAGACAGCATAATGGAGGCGAAAGCACCAAAAATAAGGCAATGCAGCATGAAAAAATGCACCGAAAAATCAGTACACAACAGAGGCAAAACTACAACAAATATAACACTGCCGCGATGTGAATATATAGCCAACTGTGCACCAGATATACCAGTGAACAACAAGTGGCCAGAGGAGCAATTGAATTTCACGAGTATATCCAGGCATCAAGCTTAAACAACAGTAAAGTATGCATGCTACGACTGGTCAGAGCAATAAGCAATCAAAGTCATGTGCTTTCAAAGGAACTCGACCAAATCGCTTCAAATAAAACAAAGCACAACTGGTATCAAAACAGTAATCAAAACTGAAGCACAGTGAATAAGAATCACAACATACATATATACGCACATACATATCTGTATGTATATATACGGTGACTAGATGGACGAACTCAGTAACAACCCAATGTGCCAAGCCCATAAAAGTCAAAACAAAACAAGCTTCAGAATTTTAGAAAAAAATAACATGCTCACATGAACAGGTTCAGATTAAACCAGATCATACAAGTCAACAAATTCAAATATACACATGAACACAGGAGCCACTAGCAACACTACAACATTGATCCAATGAACAACTTGATTCATTACTGAGACATGAATGCATGGAGCAAAGGCATCAGTCGACAATGAAGACATCTATATATGCTACAGAGAGCAGGGCAACAACAATGATGAACCAACATCAAAATATACTTAAGACAAGTTCAAATATCATGGTGCAACAATCAAGTTAAATTCTCATCTAAAATATTTTCACAAATCAAGTTTACAGATTTCAATCCAAAGTCAGAAATCATCCCAAGTATTAAAACAAAATCATACGACCGAGATAATAAATTGATGAAGTCAATGATCATATACGAACGAATATATATGAGTTCAATTCCTATATAAACAGTAACATCATCGGCAACTACAAATAATCAAACATCAGATCAAAAGTACTCGACAAATTCAAGTAATTCCAGACGAACACAAATCAAACAGTGTCGTGATAATCAAGCTATCGAAAACAAGAAATCGAACTAAGTCAAATATCAATACCGAGTCAAAAATCATCATCATCGAAACAAAAATCAAACAACCGAAGATTGAAATAGATGTGAGTGATCATTCACTCACCTTAGTTTCGACACGCAGATCCAAGCAACCGAATACTTGAAGTCGGCAACCACGAATTTGACTTGGATGAAGCTGCCATGAACGAATCAATTGAAGAAGCAATGATTAAATCAACGGCGCTTCAAAATAGAAAGCCCTAATTTGATTTTTGGAACGAAGGAGATAGAACGAGGCCGCCATATATTTCGTTTCTTCATTTTGTTGCTTAGGGTTTTCGAAAGTGAATGAATAATGGGGGATTGGGTTTCCTTTTTGATAATCATGGCACCAAGTGTATAGAAAATGTGGGCCAAGATTTTAAAGCCCGCTTAACCCATAACAAATTTCAAAAGAATTCCAACCTGATTAAAACTCCAATAGCAATTAAAAATCAATTTAATCGTCATTTGACGATAATTAATTCTTACTAAACCCCGGGTTGTTTCAGACTCCCCTCGTTATAAAAATTACGTCCCGCAATTTTCATAATTAAAGGCGTCAATAACAATTATTTTTCTAACATAAACTGGTTAAGCTAAAAAAATAAAGGTCGAGAACACAAACACCAAAGAAATCTTTTAAATTCATAAAAGGAATTCACAAATTCTCAACAAAATCTAACTATCAAATAGATAATCAGAAAACAACAAAACTGAATAAATGCAATTATCAACAATATTCAATTATCAATTAGATAATTAGAATACAGAAATCACAAAACAGCAATATCTAATTATCGATACGATAATTAGAAGACAGTAAAATTTAATTATCAACAAAATAATTAGGAAACACAAAATCACAAATTGCAAAACCACAAACATCTAATTATCAACTAGATAATTTGAAAACAACAATTATCTAATCACCAAAAAAGATACTCAGAAATCTCAAATCAACAAGTATCCAATTATCAAAAATGATAACCAGAAATCTCAAATCAACAAATATCTAATTATCAAAACCGATAATCAAAAATCACAAATATCCAATTATCAAAAACGATAATCAGAAATCTCAAATCAACAAATATCTAATTATCAAAAACGATAACCAAAAATCTCAAATCAACAAATATCTAATTATCAGAAACGATAATCAGAAATCTCAAATCCACAAATATCTAATTATCAAAAACGATAATCAGAAACAACAAATATCTAATTATCAAAAATGATAATCAGAAATCCCAAATCAAAAAATATCTAATTATCGCAAGCGATAATCAGAATCAACAAATATCTAATTATCAAAAACGATAATCAGAACTCATATCAACAAATATCCAATTACCTGTAGATAATTGGAAACAACAAATATCTAGAAATCAATTAAGATGATCTAGAAAATCAACGTAAAAGGTTGGATCGATCCCATCAGATGGCGAGTTTTTAGCTACACCGCACGTGCATCAACAAATGGCCGAAGCATACCAATTACTGTCAACATAATTTTGGCGCCTAACAAATGACCCGGAGGTCTAACAAATAACCCGAAGGTCTAGTACTGGTATTGACCCGAAGGTCCAACATATGACCCGAAGGTCCAACATAGTGGCTCGAAAGCACACGAAAATCATCAAAACAGCAAATATTTCAATTAACGAGTCCGGAATTAACCAAAATAGCAAACGCACATGTCCCATAACCACGAGTTTTACTAAAGTTTAATTCTCTTCATCGTTTCCTTGAAAGTGCAAAATTGTGTATTCCAAAAATAACATTTCACATTCTCAAACGGACAAGTCCGGAATTAAGCGAATCAGTAAAAGAAAGGGGTCATAGTCCTCGATTTTGCTGAAACGTTTAAATCGCTTCCTCATTCTTTTGAAAGCGCAAACTGCAAAACTGAAAACAATTTCATTTATTTTATAAAAGCAATAATTTACATTCTCAAACGGGCGTGTCCGGAATTAAGTGATTCAGTAAAAGAAAGGGGTCATAGTCCTCGATTTTGCTGAAACGTTTAAATCGCTTCCTCATTCTTTTGAAAGCGTAAACTGTAAAAAATTTGAAAACAATTTTTATTTTGAAACAATTTTTAAAACACGTGATTAAAACAGCAACTTCAGTAGCAACTTCGACAAGGAAATTGCACTTCTCAAAATACCGTAAAAAGGACAACAAAATCAGCATTGCAGGATAACCGCTTGAAAATCCACTTTAAAAATTTGACGGTTACTGAAGTCAAAGCGACAGTAATTTTAAACGTCAAAATCTCATCAAAATAATTTGCATCAAAATATAACACCAGAGAATTTTCATTCATCAAAATGTCAACAAAACACCGTGCTTCAAAAATTTAGCATCGATGTAAAAATCCCGCTATGAATATAACGGCAGCAAAGTACGTTAAAAACCAAACACCGGTTCAACATAAAATTAATGTAGTAACGTGAAAGTCAACTTTGTACTTATACCACAAATTGAACAAAGAAATCACTTGAACATATCTTCAATGAAGATAATTCAAAATAGCAAAAATCTCAACAAAATCACGTAACTGCAATCGCTTCGGATCCTCAAATCGGATTCGAAATTTTCAAAGAAAAAAAAATAAACACAGCTATGTAAACAACAAATGAAATTTACTTCAATTTCATATTTTGATTTTTAAATCAAAAGGGTTATCAGCTGTACTCAGCGAAAACAGTCTCACTGTTTCCGCTGCGCACTCTGATAAACAGAACACAAATTTCTCAACCATCAAAACACAATTTCACTTTTTATTTTTTAATAAAGATATTTAAAAATTTCATCATAATTTCAAAACTTTAGTTTTGACTCAAGGCACAATAAAAACATCGACAATTAGTTGTAACACATGTTCCATCTAAGTTATGTTTTATATTATGTCCATAAACCCCAAGCTCTGATACCAACTGTGACGCCCCACCTCTATGCTCATAATAACAAAGAGTATTAAAGGAAATGCTGTCTGTTATTACAAAGAATAAGGCTGGATAGGAGCGGCCATCCGTAGTTAGGCCTTACACTAGTATTGGTTATCTCGATAGGAGTGGTATATATTTTTATTTTTCATCTCTTATTTATTTACTCCCATCGACATACCCAATTCCAGTATAAAGCGAACTACGATGGTTCATAATAGTTTAGGACAATATATATAATAATAACACAGATAAACTAAATGCGGAACACAGATAATAAAAAGTCTCATATATATATATATATATATATATATATATATATATATAACCGATCTCAGTTACAATACATGTGATACAGTACATATGATACAACTACAACTGTCTACACTGGAAGTTACATATACAAGTACATTATTGACAATAATATACATGAATACATATCATCCTATTCTATGACAACGAATACTCCAAAAGATACGAAGAGGCTTCATAGCTCAAGCAGCAACCCAAAGTAAGATATCAACAACCTGAAATAACTCGGTCTGACCCGAGTATTAAATTCAAAAGAAAATAATACACGAGTCAGTCTAATTAAAACTCAGTTATTAATGCACGTAAGCAATAATAAGTAAATAACAAATAGACGACGGTTACAAATAATCTCGTCTATCCGATCCTTTAATAAGGAATCAGATAACGATAAATATAACACATAACAGTGTTAAACAACAAATCAGCAAATTCAAATTGTCAACAAAGATAATTTAGAAAACAACAGGATTGCCTAATCGGCAATTAACAACAAAATCATCAAATTAAACCAAATCCAAATACAATTCAAAATATATTGAATTGGCCACACGAAATACTTCGAGCAATTGAAATTATCAATTAAAACATCAACTCTGATTTGGCTGCAGTACACGCTCGCGTGCACTGCCTCGCCAATACAGCATATGAAATATGCAAAAGATCAGGAAATGTTCAATGAAAGTTCACAAACGAGCACAAGGTCAAACCCGAGCTTAAAAGCTGGATTCAACACAGGTGTAATTCCAAAATCAAGATGAAACTCTGGTGCAATCAAAATGAATAGTGACATGCACAAACACAAGAACATGTCAGAGAAGAAAGTGCAATGATATGCACAGTGCACAGTAATACACAGTGACAACAGAACATGTTGGACTTTAACCTACGAACAAGACTCAAATGTACAGCCACCAGCGTATATGCAGTAAAATGGCTGAAATGGAGTAGTAAGGAATGAATACCACGACTCTAGAGAGCATGTGCAAGTGTCTCGAAGCAGCGAGTCAAGTACAAGTTAAAAAGGCAGTAGTGAAACTGCAAATACCAAGGATATGGCAACACAACACTAAAGCACAAAGGCTCGAGTAACCAAGTGCACGAAGGCAGTGGTACACATAAAGACAGCATAATGGAGGTGAAAGCACCAAAAATAAGGCAATGCAGCATGACAGAACGCACTAAAAAATCAGTACACAACAGAGGCAAAACTGCAACAAATATAATACTGCCTCGATGTGAATATATGGCCAAACTGTGCACCAGATATTCCAGTGAACAACAAGTGGCCAGGGGAGCAATTGAATTTCACGAGTATATCCAGGCATCAAGCTTAAACAACAGTAAAGTATGCATGCCACGACTGGTCAGAGCAATAAGCAATCAAAGTCATGTGCTTTCAAAGGAACTCGACCAAATCGCTTCAAATAAAACAAAGTACAACTGGTATCAAAACAGTAATCAAAACTGAAGCACAGTGAATAAGAATCACAACATACATATATACGCACATACATATCTGTACATATATATACGGTGACTAAATGGACGAACTCAGCAACAACCAAATGTGCCAAGCCCATAAAAGTCAAAACCAAAACAAGCTTCAAAATTTCAGAACAAAATAACATGCTCACATGAACAGGTTCAGATTAAACCAGATCCTACAAGTCAACAAATTCAAATATACACATGAACACAGGAGCAACTAGCAACACTACAACATTGATCCAATGAACAACTTGATTCATCACTGAGACATGAATTCATGGAGCAAAGGCATCAGTCGACAATGAAGACATCTAAATATGCTACAGAGAGCAGGGAAACAACAATGATGAACCAACATCAAAATATACATAAGACGAGTTCAAATATCATGGTGCAGCAGTCAAGTTATATTCTCATCTAAAATATTTTCACAAATCAAGTTTACCGATTTCAATCCAAAGTCAGAAATCATCCCAAGTATTAAAACAAAATCATACGGCCGAGATAATAAATTGATAAAGTCAATGATCATATACGAACGAATATATATGAGTTCAATTCCTATATAAAATTAACATCATCAGCAACTACAAATAATCAAACATCAGATCAAAAGTACTCGACAAATTCAAGTAATTCCAGACGAACAAAAATCAAACAGTGTCGTGATAATCAAGCTATCGAAAATAAGAAATCGAACTAAGTGAAATATCAACACCGAGTCAAAAATCATCAACATCGAAACAAAAATCGAATGGCCGAAGAATGAAATAGACGTGAGTGATAATTCACTCACCTTAGTTTCGACGCGCAGATCCAAGTAACCGAGTACTTGAAGTCGGCAACCACGAATTCGACTTGGATGAAGCTGCCACGAACGAATCAATTGAAGAAGAAACGATTAAATCAGCGGCGCTCCAAAATAAAAAGGCTTAATTTGATTTTTGGAACGAAGGAGATAGAACGAGGCCGCCATTTTTTTCGTTTCTTCGTTTTGTTGCTTAGGGTTTTCGAAAGTGAATGAATAATGGGGGAATGGGTTTCCTTTTTGATAATCACGGCACCAAGTGTATAGAAAATGTGGGCCAAGATTTTAAAGCCCGCTTAACCCATAACAAATTTCAAAAGAATTCCAATCTGATTAAAACTCCAATAGCAATTAAAAATCAATTTAATCGTCATTTGACGATAATTAATTGTTACTAAACCCTGGGTTATTACAGTTTTGACTTCTAATTATCCTAAAATACACAGCCAATGAGTGTACTATAAATTTTGCAACCAAACCTACATAAGTGCATAGTACATTACCATATCGCCACGTAAAAAATATGTATGCATAATGATTCTCAATCGAATCCTCCTATATGAACGTATTTTTTTGAAAACATGATGCAAACAACCTATATATATACTGTCAGCTCTACATGTATTTTGCTTTTTGAAAAATATTTTCAACCGAAACCTCATACTCCTACAAACAGAAGTATGAAGCAATCAATTTTGCATCCATTTGTATCATCCAATATCTAATGCATCAAGAAATCGCTTTCTAAACTTTACTCCTATGTTGGAAAAAGAAATTTAGGCAGAGAATTTAACATTCTTACCACACTACAATCTTCCTATTTCCATAGTACAATGGAAATTTCTTTGCTGCCCCAGATTTACTTCAAATTTTCCGCTCACAAAACGCATAAGGAGACTTAATTTTTAAGCTCTAAAATGGAATTAAGTTTAAAAATAGACTTGCACGCGTCATCGATAAGGTATAAAAATAGAAATTCCAAAGCTAACATAGATTTTCCCTCGTTAACGTTTGCATTTATCGCATCGTCGACCCTAATGCACTTCTAAATTAGCAAATTTTAACTCTATTTGCATATACTACGTCTAGCATGTAGCCATCAAAATTAAAGTTTGCATATAAATCTTTCTCACTTTTCATGTTTGTATGTCATTCGGAAAATAAAATCCCAAAATATTTAAACGCACATTTTTTTCTTAAAATGAAATTTTGAACAAAAACTCTTATATAATAATTTAAGAGTCAAAAATAACTAAAACATACAATCTTTTTCAAATGGGAACTTTTAAAATCAAGGAAAAAATTTCGAAGTTTTTCCTTCTCAAAAGTTTTGATAATCAAGTCACAATTTGAGTGTAGTCGGAATTCGGTTATTCACTAAATGCATGAACAAAATTCCAAAATTCTACAACTAACCTTTACCTAAAAATTTGATATTTTATTTTAAAATGTCAATACATTTATTATTCCAAAAAATTAGATTTTAAGGAACATAAGCCATGACCCATGATATCATAACAACTTTATCACGTCGTTCGCTAAAATTTCCATGTCTATATTACTTTTACTGTTGTTTAAGTGTTTTTACGAGGTTCCCATATTTATATTGTTTCTCTACTATGCTTATATATATATATATATATATATATGAGCGGTTTGCATATCAAAAAACAATAACAAAAAAAATGAATAGAAAGTCATAATATCGTGCATGCCTTTTATAAGTGACATATAACAATTTTATAACCTAACAACCTAAAAGAAAAGAAAAAAAAGCTGTAAATAAAATGATACAACAATCCTAAATAAAACACCGCTTAAAAACTGTGAAAAGGTCTCGCTCCACGGTTGGAGCTCAAGCCATTGCTGCGACCACGGAATTGTCATAGCATGGCGGCTATGCACCCAATCTGATGCCCCTAACACCGTTTCTCCTTCCCAATCTCTCGGAGCTCTGTCTAAACCTAACAGATAGCAACAAGCTTAGGACTCATGTATCCCTCGCTGCTTTGTGATATCCCCTGCTGCTAGTGTTGGGGCTCTGGTACTGGTACATGTGGTGTGGCAAGCGACAAAGGAATATTCATCGTCTTAATGGTGGTCTAGTAGATGGCAGGTGGGCTCTTCCTCATTACTGGCTCTTTTCTCAAATTTACCTCGTAATGCGTAAACACGCAAGTGAGCAAGTGGTAATATGGAAAGTGAGTCCTCGAAGTACCAACTCCCTGATCGATCATATGGAGCATCTAGACACGAGTCCAATTGAATGCAACGCCACCAATTATAGCATAGAAGGCTCTCCGCTCTGAGGTACAGATCTATTCAAAGTTTTCCACCTACAAATGATGTTGTGATGAATTACGTGCACGACGAGGCGGGAAAGTGATCTCAAATTATCGGACGTCCAATCACTTACATTTCCAAAAAAGATCCACTATAGAATCTCTGGATCAGTTATCTCTATGACATCCAAATCTGCACCAACTACAGATATCTCTAAATTCCAAGCGAGCTCATCATCTTCCATCTCGATCTGAGCTCACTTTACCTCGGACTCGATATAATTATTGCCATCATCAAAATTCTTCGTCATCTGTGCATCGAAAAGATGCAACACAGGTAATATTTTTACTCATAAGTCTCGAAGAGGAGAATCGGTGCAAGTTCTACCGCGAGGACAAGCTCTTCAAGCCCAAGAGCAGCGAAATCTCTGAACTTCACTGGTCGCCCATGAAGAAAATCAAAGTCTTCTATTTTAAGATATGTGGCAAAATTCCGCTCGCTTTGATCAAGCCAAACAACTTCTTGTGGAGTGAGGTCGGGATAACGAGAGGAAGAATCGCCAGTGTGTGGTTGTGCCATGGGCTAAGAGGTGGTTGGAAAAGGGAGAAAAGATTTAGATCTAGAGTAGTGGCGGGGCAAGATCCGATGCACAAGGATTTTGGCATCGCTTGGTGGAGGAATGAAGGAGAGGGGCTTTGGTTAAAAGGAGGAAGGGAAGGTGGAAATGAATTCGAGGAAGAGAGAGGGAGGTGCAGCGGCTGAAGGTTTGGATGCGACTTATAGTCGCATTCTAGGTTCAGGTTCTACCAGAATTCATCTAGCGATCGACTGCTATTTGTTAAACTGGTCGACCCACTACAGTCAACCACTTAGTCAACCTTTGAATTAGCGATATTCCTTAAATAGCAAATTATCACATCAACATCGAGTATGAGAGAAAGAATTCTCTCCAACAACAAAGCACATCCAGCTCCAGTGACTTATTCCCTTCAATTCCATCATGTGAGTTGTAATGAGGAGGAGGTCAAAATAATATTCTGGTGATTGGAAATATAAATTGTCCATAACATAAATTTACATCGATTGGTCTCCATTTAATTATTATGTCCACTAAGGTTAACAATTCAAATATAACCTTTAATTGCACACACGATTACTTACTTACCCATTCCTAAGGTATGAAATTCCAGTGAAGCCTTATTAACCACCCAATACTTCCAAACCCATTTGCCACTTAGTATTTCTAAATATGAAGCAAGCTTCTATAATACTTTTAAAAACACAAATAGGCAGACTTTACCATTAAGACCTTAATAAAGGTAGACCCTATCAATTAAGAATTATTCCCTATATGATTTCCTAATAATGTTGTCAATGGTTGGTGGGTCATAACTACAAGACCTCTAACCACTATTTAAATCTTTCGATATTTAATGTCCAAATAGTACCGCACCTATGTGGTTTCCTAATAATGTTGTCAATGGTTGGTGGGTCATAGCTATAAGACTTCTAACCACTATTTAAAGCTTTCGATATTTAATGTCCAAATATTACCGTATTTATCGTTGGTAAAATCGTAGCCATGTAATAAAAAACATACAAGCCATTTAATATTTTATTAGAAAATAGGCAAACTCTGATCATTTAAGACCTTAACTAAGCCAGACCCTATCATTTAAGACATATCCACAAGTCATGCTCCTAAATGGTACTATTGTTATTACGGCCTTAGCAATGTGAGAGACTGTACCCAAGCCACTTAATTCTTCCAAGTGGAAATAGCTAGACTCTAACGTTTAAGACTTAATTAAGGAAAACTCCATCATTTAAGACCTATTTTCAGAAACGTACTCCTCAATGGTACTATCTAGCTGTCATTGCTTGGAAATCTCACTAGGTTACTTAATACTTTTTTTATAAGAAAGAGGAGGACACTACAATCACCTAAGACCCCAAACCTCATGTGAACCCATCCCGAGATATTGAGATGACCTACTTTCTTATTTTAATTTTTTTTTATGCAGTGATCATCTAATCAAGAGAATATCAATCTCTAATTTTTTTCCATCCAGGATCTTAATGCCAATATAAAAATATTGTTGTGCTCGAATTATCTTAGATTTACATATATGAAGATATATATTTATATTACTTTCTATTTAAACCAGAGTGTAAAAGTTTGGAAGCAGAAAATCAGTTAGGGAGCCTTAAGTAATTCCCCACATAGCAAAAATGTTTGCAAAACAGGTTTTCTGGGAACACTTAAATCATTACATAACCATTGATTTCATGCCTTCAAAATCTTAGCATTTTATATGTATTTCCCATGATTTTTATTACTGTATGAACTGTGCTTTTGATGGTGCATGTATGTGCATGTTCCAGTGCATGTATATTCACTGGAAGATTTTAGTGCCTAATTTTTAAGATAATTATTAACCTAAAAATAACTGTGTCTACCCTATATTTGGGTTATCAAACTTCACTGAAAATTGAGTTTGAAACTTCTTTTTTTTATAGTGCTGGCTTAACCCAGGCTTAGTGAAATGGTTATGTTAGCCTTGTTTAGTCTGCACTTATTCTTAAACAAAATATATGTCATTTTGTTCCCTTTTTAAAGCAACTCAAAAATCTCTCTTTTTCTTTCTCTGCCATATTTTTCAACATAAACATGGGTTTTCTTAAGTCAAATATCTGATTATTCACTCAATTAATACATCCTTACAATCTCTGGTTTTCTATCATTATAAATGAATTATTCTGAAAGCTTAAAAACTTCATTACTTAGTAAAACATTTGCAAAACCAAACACATAGGTTACTTACAAAAAAGTTGATAACAATACATTAGTTTTTTCTAAGCAACTTAAACAACATAGCTTAACATAAATTTGGCATAAACATCTACTTTAACTTCAGCAAATCTTTAAATATTGTATCCAATTCCTTAAGCAGCTAAATCATCCAAAGCCTGATCAAGGAAACTCCTATTTCCCTACAAAGTCACCATGAACTGCCCCATATGAATATGAGACACCCAAGGGTGAATAAACACACTAGGGTCAGACTAAAGTCTGGTATGAGTATATAAATTAGTGCATAACAAATTTTTGCATAAATCAATGGTTTATTTCAGTGATAATAATCATAAGATTCATCTATGAACATCATAAACCAATCAACACATTCATCAATCAAACTTTTAAGACTTTTCTACTAAGTTACTGGCCATCAGGGATTTTACCCAAGCCCTCACCTGAACCTATATCTATTATTCACTATCAAGTGTAATATGGCCTTTAGCTACTTTCTCTTGTTTAAACCACACACTACCTGGGACATCTCTCTGTTAACCCAACACACTCAGGCCCTTGGGTATAAACATACCATATGTGAGCTTGCATTATTCACCTTGCCAAGCCATATTTTGTAGCCCTAAGATCCAAAAGTCCCTAGTTAAATTACTAAGTGTTATTTTCCCCTTTTCATTACTGTGCTAACCATCTTCATATCATATTTTAATCAGAGAAACAAACATTCATCCAACATACATTCATCCAGAGATTGGTAAGTCAGGTTCTCATAAACAAGCATTTAATCATGCAAAAAGATGTGAGTTCTCAGAGTATATATTATTTTGTCCATGGGTTTCAATGGATCAAGTTATAAACATATGATTATAGGTAGTTTTTCTGGTTGCCTCCATTTTACCTCTGGTTCAATCAGATCCTTATAAATATTTAAGATCTGGCTAAGCCACAAGTATAAGCTTTGATTTGGAAGGTTCATAAAACATAGAAGCTCAGCACATGTATAACATTGCACTTCTGCATTTTTCTTTATTTCAATTAATATGAGACATAAGCAACAACACAATGTTGCAGCCCCACATTTTCTTTCATTTTAGATCATATATTTACAACATAAATCCTGGGTTTTAAATAAATAATTGTATAAAGAAATCCCATAAATAAAACTACTTCATCTCAAAGTTAAACCATACCACAGATAAACATATTTAAACATGAAATCCATGACTCTTTTATACAGGATAGATTACTATAAAAGATTTTTCGCTTGAGCAGATCATTAACATACCAAAGTCATCAAATCATAAAAGTGAACATAGCTTGCCAAAGTGAAATATAAATTCAATTAGGCTGCCTCAATATTCAGGACTTAATGCCAAAGTTTCCATTAAGGTTACTCATCTTAATTCCTCTTTTCCTAAGTCTTTCTTTCTTTTGGGTGTTCTGCCTACTTCTTACTCTAATGGCCGGTGCTCCCCATTTTTTTTCTGACTTATGTTTTTATTATAATTTTTTTTAAGTGATGAAGAGCAAATATGGATGATCTCACTACACTAAGCCTCCATATATAAAACCCTGGCTGCTACTAGGATTAATGAAATTACTCAATGTCAGTTATACCCTATATAACATGATCTGCCTCTCATTTGAATTCAAGAGAAAAAGGGTATGTGGTCCTGGTTATATTTTTCAGAAATAAGCCTTATTCTTTCAATCTTACCCTAGTCATGTTATATGCATGAATTCTTGTTTTCCCCAATAGAAAGATTGCTGGAAATAGATAAAATGCTTGCTCAAAGGTTCATGCCATTTCCATGCAATTTTTGTTTCCTACCAGCAAATGCTTGCCTGTGCATTTATATAACACATGTGAACTTGTTTTGCCTAAGTCTTCTTTTTCTCTTTTTTTTTCTTAAATAATTTTGTATCTAATATTTTTTCTACATGTGTTCATTATTTCTGCCTATATTTATGTTCTTTTATGCCAAACTTATTAAAGACATAATCATGTATGCATACATAGGTATTTGTACTTTATTTATTCTAATATATATATATATATTGATTACTGCCTATTTTTATTACACAGAAAAAAAGAAATGTGTGCATATGTGTGCACTATCTTATACACACATTCATGTTTAAACCATACACTTACAAAACAGTTTCCATTCCTATTTATATATATTTTTTTTCTTTCTTTTCAATGCAATTGTTAAACAAACTTAAACTAATTTAAATCATGAAATTACTTCACAAAAATCATGGTTATCACATATACCACTCCTTTTAGGAATTGTGTCCCACAATTCTTCCATGCTTAACTTAAATATCATTAATCCAGAAAATTAACTTTTCTGATCTCAAACCATTCTCAAGTCAATCATTTGATTAAACTCTTGGCATATCAAAACAAAAATCACAATGCAATTTTCAATCAAAACATTCATCAGTGTATATATAAATTATACCTTTCATTCAATCAAACAGTTGTGGATAATCATTTCTGATTTTATCCTCCACTTCCCATGTGCAATCATTTGGGTAAAGACTCCGTTGCACTTTCACTAATTTAATTTCTTTGTTTCTCAATTTCTTGATTTCTCTAGCAACTATGCCCACTGGCTCCTTTTCATAGATCATCCTGGGGTCAATCTGCACATCTTTAGGGGATTCTAGGATTGCCTCCTTATCATGAGCCCACCTTCTTAGTTGAGACACATGAAAAACATCATGCCTTGCTCTCTTTTCTTCTGGCAACTCTAGCTTATAGGCTACAGTTCCTATTTTCTCTAGAATTTTATGTGGCCCTATATATCTATGAACCAACTTTCCTTGTTTCCCAAACCTTAGAATTTTCTTCATGGGTGATATTTTGATAAATACAAAATCCCCAACATCATATTGTACTGCTTTCCTTCTTTGATCTGCATATTTCTTTTGTCTATCTTGGGCAGAGGCAATTCTTTTTCTAATCAAAGCTATTTTCTCTGAAGTTTCCTTCACATTCTCTGTCCCTAAGACCACTTGTTCCGCAGATTCAAGCCAACTTGAGGGTGATAAACATGGTCTCCTATAGAGAGCTTCAAAGGGTGCCATGCCTATGCTACTATGATGGCTATTGCTGTATGCAAATGCAGCTAAAAAGATATGATCCTCCCAACTTCCTCCCCAATCCAATACACAAGCTCTTAACATGTCTTCAAGCAATTTGTCCACAATTTCTGTTTGACCATCAGATTGAGGATGGTATGCTGTGCTTAAGCATAAATCAGTCCCCATTGCCTTATGTAAACTCTGCAAGAAATTTGAAGTGAAGATGGTATCTCTATCCCTTACTATAGTCTTTGGTATACCATGTAGTCTAACCACTTCTTTGATAAACAACTGGGCTATAGTACATGCATTTCTTTCTGACTTAACTGGTATAAAGTGGGCTGACTTGGTTAACCTATCAACCACTACCCAAATACTATCATTTCCCCTTCTAGTTCTAGGCAAACTATCAATGAAATCCATTGATATATCCTCCCATTTCCACTGTGGTATCTGCAAAGGTTGAAGCATCCCTGAGGGTTTTTGATACTCAGCTTTCACCTGTTGGCAAACCATACATTTTGATACATAGGTTGCCACTGCACTTTTCATACCACTACACCAATAATCCCTCTTGAGGTTGTGATACATTCTTATGCTTCCTGGGTGTATAGTGTATTTACTTTTGTGGTAAGCATCCAAGATTTCTTGCTTCATCTCATCAATTGTTGGAAGACATATTCTTTTTCCTTTCTTCAAATGGCCTTGATCATTCAACTGAAAACCTGCCACTGCCTCACCATTTAATATCTGATTTTTTCTTTTCAAACAAAAATGGATCTTGGTCTTGTAACTTTACAACTTTGTTTTTCAATTCTAACCCCAGAGTGATAAAGCTTAATTTTCCCATTTCTACATTCTCACTGCATAAGCTCATGTTTTCTATATTATCACTTTCTATCTTAAATCAATTAACAATGATAAAGTGTTAAACTCTTCTATCATTAATCTAGCCACGTTAGCATGTTGTCTACATAGGGCATCTTCTACTTTGTTAGCCTTACCAGAGGTATATAATATTTCAAAGTCATATGAGGCTAGGAGTTCAATCCACCTTTGCTGCCTCATATTTAATTCTCTTTGTGAAAATAAATATTTAAGTGATTTATGGTCTGTATAAACTTCAAATTTTGCCCCTAACAAGTAGTGTCTCCACAGCTTAAGAGCATACACTATAGCAGCCAATTCAAGGTCATGAGTAGCATATCTTACCTCACTTGGTTTCAATTGCCTAGAAACATAAGCTATCACTTGATGTTGTTGCATCAATACTGCCCCAAGTCCTTGTCCACTTGCATCAGTATACACTACCAAATTTTCATTCCCTTCAGGTACTTTGAGGATTGGAGCTTGCACTAGTGCTTCCTTTAATTTCCCAAAGGCTTTCTCACACTCTTCAGTCCAAGTAAACATTTGATTTTTCCTAGTCAATCTGGTTAATGGGATTGAAATTTTTGCAAAATCTTTTATTAACCTTCTATAATAACAAACTATTCCCATGTATGACCTGACCTCAGTGACATTGGTAGGTCTTTTCCAAGCTTGCACTGCAATGACCTTATTGGGATCCACAGATATTCCTTTTTTTGATATAATGTGGCCTAGAAAATTCACTTCATTTTGCCAAAAAGTGCATTTTGAAAATTTTGCTTTCAAGTCTTCCTGCCTCAGTTTCTTGAATACCATATGCAAATGATTTTCATGCTCTCTAACTGACTTAGAATAAATTAGTATGTCATCAACAAATATCAATACAAATTTGTCCAAATATTCTCTAAAAATCCTATTCGTCAAATCAACAAAATAGGAAGGAGCATTTGTCAAGCCAAATGGCATTACTAAAAATTCATAAAGTCCATATCTTGTGTTAAAGGCTGTATACTTAATGCTTTCCTCTTCTACTTTCATTTGATGAAAGCCTGAAGCTAAATCAAGCCTAGAAAATATTTTTGCACCACTCAATTGATCAAAGAGATCATCAATTCTTAGTAAGGGGTGTTTGTTTTTAACTGTGACTTTATTTAATTCCCTTTAGTCAATACACAATCTAAGGGATCCATCTTGTTTCTTAACAAAGGCTACTGGTGCTCCCCATGATGAACTACTGGGTCTAATAAACCTCTTTCTTCTAATTCAAACAATTGCTTTTTCAATTCTATCAACTCCTTAGGCCCCATTCTGGTTGGTCTTTTAACCACTAGGCTAGCTCCTGGAATTATTCTGATTGAAAACTCAACTAGTTTGTGGTTTGGAACTCCCCTAACTTCACCAAACACATCAATATATTGATTCACTATGGGGATTTCTTCTAATGCAGGCATGGGTTTTTCACTAGACAATATACAAAGGTTGGCCATATTTCTATTCTTGTTTGCCTCACAAAGAACAACTACCCTTTTTCCATCAGAAATTTTCAATGGTATGGTAGATGTCTCCATATTTATGATAGCCTTATATTTGCTCAACCAATCAACTCCTAGAATAACTCCTATGCCCGGATATTGCAATACATATAGGTCTGAGTTAAACACATGTCCCCCTATATCTAACCCTAGTTGCATACACATCACACCCAGAACACATGAGCTACCTATAGGGCTTCTTATATATAGCGGCTTATCAACAATCATACAATTCAATTTTAATTGTTGTGCAATATCATGGGAGATCAATGAGTGTGTAGCCCCAGTATCATACACTACTGCAAAAGGTATTAAATGAATAAGCAAAGTACCTTCAACTTGGCCATGATTCTCCAGATTTGATCCCTCAGTTGCATTGCCTTTTCCTTCCAAAGCCCCTAATTTTCCTTGCTTAAAATCTGGACACTTCCTCTTTATGTGACCTTCCCTCCCATAATGGTAACATTTGAAGGATGTTGGCTTAACATTTGTACACCTATTCTTCATATGCCCCTCTTGGCCACAGTTATAACAAGTAATCTTCTTTTTAATTTCAGCAGCATTGGCTTCTTCTGGTTTCTTGGTGGAAGCTGTGTTTACTTTCTTCTTATCATAAGGGTGAAATTTGCCCTTTCCTTTCTTATTTTGGCTATTCTTGAATGCCCTGAAATTCTCTCTGGCCTTATCATGTTGTTCAATGCTCAAAGTCATGTCCAAAACTTGATCAAAAGTCATGTCCTTGTATGGTAGCATGGCTCTACTAAGGCTAGGGTTTAGCCCTTGAATATATCTGCCATTCTTAGCTTCCTCAGTAGTAATGAGTACTGCACCATACTTTGCCAATGATTCAAACTTCTGAGTGTACTCAGTGATATTCATAGTTCCTTGCCTTAATTTGATGAATTCTTCTAGCAAAGACTCCTTGGCTGATGCAGGGACAAACCTACCTTCCAGCATTGCTTTAAATTGATCCCATGTCACTTCTCCTTCAGGTCTTCCAGCTATGATAACCTCCTACCAATCCAAAGCTGCTCCTCTTAATTGCCTGGATGCAATTTGCCTCTTCCTTTGGTCTTCAACTTGCATATCTGCAAAGATTCTGTCCAAAATTCTGAGCCAATTTTGAACTCCCATAACTCCTTCTGTGCCATCAAAATTTTTGCCTCCAAGGTTGGTAAAAGTCATGAGTAGTTTGGAAAGTTCCTCATGTGGATTTTCATGCCTGTTGCCTACCCCATCCCTTATGGCTCTCATGAATTCTTGCACATTCACCATGGGTGGTTCACTTGCTCCTCCATTTGGATGTCTGGGTCCTACCATAGCTCTATGTATATGACACTTAGGTTAGTCCATTTTTGCCTAATACTTTATAGATTAATTCATTTTCAATCTATCCCTATTCAGTTATAATAGATATTAGTAGTATAAGCACTAACAAAACAAAGCATCCAAACCAGTCAACACTTCCATACATCCAATGCAAACAAGTTCATACAAAATTTTGCTATGTTATTTGACAACATAGCTCTGATACCAAATGAGATATCCCACTTTCTTATTTAATTTTTTTTTATGCAGCGATCATCTAATCAAGAGAATATCATTCTCTAATTTTTCTTCCATCCAGGATCTTAATGCCAATATAAAAATATTGTTATGCTCGAATTATCTTAAACTTACATATATGAAGATATATATTTATATTACTTTCTATTTAAACCAGAGTACAAAATTTTGGAAGCAGAAAATCTGTTGGGGAGCCTTAAGTAATTCCCCACATAGAAAAAATGTTTCTAAAACAGGTTTTCTGGGCACACTTAAATCATTACATAACCACTGATTTCATGCCTTCAAAATCTTAGCATTTTATATGTATTTCCCATGATTTTTATTACTGTATGAACTGTGCTTTTGATGGTGCACGTGTGTGCATGTTCCAATGCATGTATATTCACTAGAAGATTTTAGTGCCTAATTTTTAAGATAATTATTAACCTAAAAATAAATGTGTCTACCCTATATTTGGGTTATCAAACTTTATTGAAAATTGAGTTTGAAACTTCTTTTTTTTTTTTTAGTGCTGGCTTAAACCAGGCTCAGTGAAATGGTCATGTTAGCCTTGTTTAGTCTGCACTTATTCTTAGACAAAACATATGTCATTTTGTTTCCTTTTTAAAGCAACTCAAAACTCTCTCCTTTTTATTTTCTTTCTCTGCCAGATTTTTCAACTTAAACATGGGTTTTCTTAAGTCAAATATCTGATTATTCACTCAATTGATACATCCTTACAATCTCTGGTTTTCTATCATTATAAATGAATTATTCTGAAAGCTTAAAAGCTTCATTACTTAGTAAAACATTTGCAAAACCAAACACATAGGTTCCAGCTGAAACACATTTAAATTCAATACTTACAAAACAGTAGATAACAATACATTAGTTTTTTCTAAGCAACTTAAACAACATAGCTTAACATAAATTTGGCATAAACATCTATTTTAACTTCAGCAAATCTTTAAATATTGTATCCAATTCCTTAAGCAGCTAAATCATCCAAAGCCTAATCAAGGAAACTCCTATTTCCCTACAAAGTCACCATGAACTGCCCCATATGAATATGAGACACCCAAGGGTGAATAAACACACTAGGGTCAGACTAAAGTCTGGTATGAGTAATCTAACTGAAAACATGATTTTATATGGCCCTTATTCATATTCAAATAACTTTAAATGGGTAAAGAAAATTCACTACTACCCTGGTGCAGGTTTCTGTGAGATATGTGTATATAAATTAGTGCATAACAAATTTTTGCATAGATCAATGGTTTATTTCAGTGATAATAATCATAAGATTCATCTATGAACATCATAAACCAATCAACACATTCATCAATCAAACTTTCAAGACTTTTCTACCAAGTTATAGGCCATCAGGGATTTTACCCAAGCCCTCACCTGAACCTATTTCTATTGTTCACTATCATGTGTAATATGGCCTTTAGCGACTTTCTCTTGTTTAAACCACACACTGCCTGGGGCATCTCTCTGTTAACCCAGCACACTTAGGCCCCTCGGTATAAACATACCATGTGTGAGCTTGCAATATTCACCTTTCGAAGCCATATTTTGTAGCCCTAAGATTCAAAAGTCCCTAGTTAAATTACTAAGTGTTATTTTCCCCTTTTCATTACTATGCTAACCATCTGCATATCATATTTTAATCAGAGAAACAAACATTCAGCCAACATACATTCATCCAGAGATTGGTAAGTCAGGTTCTCATAAACAAGCATTTAATCATGCAAATAGATGTGAGTTCTCAGAGTATATATTATTTTGTCCATGGATTTCAATGGATCAAGTTATAAACATATGATTATAGGTAGTTTTTCTGGTTGCCTCCCTTTTACCTCTGGTTCAATCAGATCCTTATTAATCTTTAAGATCTGGCTAAGCCACAAGTATAAGCTTTGATTTGGATGGTTCATAAAACATAGACGCTCAGCACATGTATAACATTGCACTTCTGCATTTTTCTTTATTTCAATTAATATGAGACATAAGCAACAACACGATGTTGCAGCCCCACATTTTCTTTCATTTTAGATCATATATTTACAACATAAATCATGGGTTTTAAATAAATAATTGTATAAAGAAATCCCGTAAATAAAACTACTTCATCTCAAAGTTAAACCATACCATAGATAAACATATTTAAACATGAAATCCATCACTCTTTTATACTGGATAGATTACTATAAAAGATTTTTCACTTGAGCAGATCATTAACATACCAAAGTCCTCAAATCATAAAAATGAACATAGCTTGCAAAAGTGAAATATAAATTCAATTAGGCTGCCTCAATTTTCAGGACTTAATGCCAAAGTTTCCAGTGAGGTTACTCACCTTAATTCCTCTTTTCCTAAGTCTTTCTTTCTTTTGGGTCTTCTGCCTTCTTCTTACTCTAATGGCCGGGTGCTCCTCATTTTTTTCTGACTTATGTTTTTTTTAAGTGATGAAGAGCAAATATGGATGATCTCACTACACTAAGCCTCCATATATAAAACCCTAGCTGCTACTAGGGTTTAATGAAATTACTCAATGTCAGTTTTACCCTATATAACATGATCAGCCTCTCATTTGAATTCAAGAGAAAAAGGGTATGTGGTCCTGGTTATATTTTTCAGAAATAAGCCTTATTCTTTCAATCTTACCTCGGTTATGTTTTATGCATGACTTCTTGTTTTCCCTAATAGAAAGATTGCTGGAAATAGATAAAATGCTTGCTCAAAGGTTCATGCCATTTCCATGCAATTTTTGTTTCCTACCAGCAAATGCTTGCCTGTGCATTTATATAACACATGTGAACTTGTTTTGCCTAAGTCTTCTTTTTCTCTTTTTTTTTCTTAAATAATTTTAAGTATCTAATTTTTTTTTTCATGTATTCATTATTTCTGCCAATATTTATTTTCTTTTATGCCAAACTTATTAAAGACATAATCATGTCTGCATACATAGGTATTTGTAGTTTATTTATTCTAATATATATATATATATATATATATATATATATATATATATATATATATATATATTGATTTCTGCCTATTTTTATTACACAGAAAAAAGATATGTGTGCATATGTATGCACTATCTTGTACACACATTCATGTTTAAACCATACACTTACAAAACAGTTTCCATTCCTATTTATATTTTTTTTTTCTTTCTTTTCAATGCAATTTTTAAACAAACTTAAACTAATTTAAATCACGAAATTACTTCACAAAAATATGGGTTATCACAGATATCCACTGTCACTCTTTAATTATAAATGTGGCATCTCATTAGTTTACTTCTTTCGGTAGGGAGGCGGACCATTCAGCCACTTAAGACCTTAACACTAAAGTAAACCCTTTTCAGAGACATCCTTATTTATTTATTTGGAATCTCAATAGGTTACTTAATACTTCAATTTAGTAGATAGGCAGACTCTTCAGCTACTTAAGACCTCAAACAGAAGCAAACCCCTATAGAGATATCCCTCACCACTCCTAATTCCAAATTTGAACCAACTAATACTTTCCAATTAAGAAAGCAAGCCCAAGTCTCTCACCTCATCACATCTCCTAGGATTAGTGATATATCACATCAGTAGTAAGTACACCCGACTGCTAATAGCCACAAAGTGAAGGGCCATGACTCTACCGGTCTCGCATAACTAACTCTCTAAGTCCAATTAACCATCCTAAGTCTTTATGTATATTATCTTAGGTAGACATTGAACTTATCTTACTAATTCTAATTTTTTTAGCTAATATGATTTACCTCAAATATTTATCTACCCATAAATCCATGTTAATGCTTATATATGTTAATTTGTCCATAAAATCCTACTAGACATTTCCTAAGACATTTATGTATGATTACTAATTTCAAATTATTAACCTTTTATATCTTTTCCTTTTTTATCGGTCCTATTTATCCATTTATTGTATCAAATTATTGCAGCTCCCATATTTATTTCCATTTATTGGAGTTACCACCTTTTAAATTCTTTTTCCATTAGTTAATTATCTTAAACGCGAATATTACGTGCAAGCATCATTATTATACATTTTTTAATTATTATAAGCGCAGTCTTTACGTATATATATTTATTTTTATCAAATATGTTCTATCTATATGTCTTCGCTAAAATATAATTTTCCATGCTAAATTGTTGGAATCGTATCTAAAAAGATTATCCACTATAATTTCCATAGATTAGTCCAAAACAAAATATTTAAGTTTAAATATAAAAGATTGTTGGTCCCCAAGAAGATGGTTTTGATGACAACAACCATAGAATAAGATTATAAAATAAATACTAACATTATAGTTTAGATATATATGTATATGCAGGATTTAACAATGCATGTATCAAGAACGAAGACTGTACAGTATAGAGATTCAAGACTGAAGATATCAAGATTATTAAGAGTTCAAGATTTCAATATAAGTAATTTAATTAGGAATTTTTTTAAAACTTCTAGAAAAGCACTGGCATCTTAAAATCCAATTTATTTGTGAAATGGAATCCACTTCGAGCCTTTTAAAGGGACGGAACCCTAAGTAGGATGGAACCTACCGAAAATCTAGTGGAACATTGTTTTGTATCCACTAACTTTTATTCAAATGTTTTTACAAAATTATATCTTGTTTTCGAAATGATTTCAAAACCTTCCTTTTAAAAGAATAAAAAACATCTATCCTGGTTTTAAAATACTTTTAGCCTCAAAATAATCTTTATCTTCAAATTTAAATTATCCTTGGTTTTAAACTATCTTTTAATTATAATATATTTAACTTTTAGTATTCATACTTAGATTTAAATATATAGTAGAATTTTATATATATCAAAATATTATTCTCTATACTTATTTATGTATTTTAACTATAGTTAAGTAAATTTATAAAAATTAAAAATAGTTTTAATACAAGATAGAAGTTATTTTCAAAGAAAAACAAATTACCAAAAATTGCTTAGGCCTGTCGACAACCCCAATATACCCGTGCCGACAAGGTAGCAGTTGATTTCAAGAATTTGAATTTCAAAACAAGTGTCTATTCGTCATATCCTTTCACGAATGGACATAGCTGTTGTTCTACTATAAATAGGGGAAGTTTTAAACGAATTTACATATATTTTTTCTTTGATTTCACTCCTCTTCTTCTTCCACATTTCTTTACATATATTTTTAACATTACTCTGCCGAAATCACCATTGAATCTAACTAGATCATCTCTGGTTTGAATCCCTATCACTATCTCAACAAGATCCCAGTACTATTCAGAGTTATAGGCTTCTTTGTAATAAATTGAGCGAGAAAAGGTGTGATTGTAGCCTGTGAAATCAATTAAGCAAGGAAATGTGTGATTGTAGCCTGTGAAATCAATTGAGTGAACTTGTTGCCCGTAAAATCAAGTATCTCTACCCAGAGGATTTTAAATCGAGAGTGGTGTACCTCGTGGCCTTGAAATCGAGGGTGTAATTGTAAAAACTGATATTGAAAGGAAATCCATACTTGTGTGCAGGACTGGATGTAGGGTAACTCCGAACCAGTATAAAATCAGGTGTGTTCTTTCCTTTATTGCTTTTACTTTATTTCTACAGCTGTGTTTGATTCTGTGATCATATCTTTGTCTGAATATTGCATACATTTGTGTTCAAATCAATATAAACTCAAAAAGATTTAGTAATTCCTTAAAACACTATTCACCCCCCCTCTAGTGTTAATTCTAGCCTTAAGATCCGTAATCCGCATTTCTCACATTTGATATCAGAGCAAGGTTTTCAAAGTTTCATAATCTGAATTTTGAAAATTTTTCAAAATGGCTACCAACACTGGTTCTATTATCCCTGTCACTAGTTCATTTGTAGAAGGTCAGTCTACTATCAGACTACCACTACTTGTAGAAGGACTAGACACTTGGAATATCACATAGACTGAATTTTTTGAACCCACAACTGATTTTGCGCAGTGGACTGTTGAGCAAAAGACCGTCGCACAAAACAATTCTAAAGCTATGAAAATTTTGTTTTGTTCACTTGATAGGAATGAATTTAATAAAGTGTCAGTTTGTGAGTCTGCATATGAAATCTGGAAAACATTGCAAGTTACTCACGAAGGAATAAGAAAAGTTCAACAGACCAAAATTTCCATGCTCACAAATCAGTTTCAATTATTTAAAATGAATCCTAATGAGTCTATTTCCGATATGGATATTAGATTTCAGAATATTGTGCATTCTCTAATATCCTTAGGAAAGGAATTTTCGGAAGAAGATCAAGTCAGAAAAATTTTAAATTCTCTTACTCCAGAATGGGATCAAAAGACACTAGCGATCGAAGATGCAAATGACATCAGTATCTTAAAGACAGAAGGATTAGTTGGAAATCTACTGTCGTTTGAAGTCCAAATGATTGAGAGAAGAGAAAGCAAAACATCTGAAAAGAAATCAATGGCATTCAATGCATTGATCGATGGATCAGACACAAACAGCGATAATGATGAAGAGATAGCCTTTGTGACCAAGAATTTTTGAAAATTCCTGAAATACAGAAAGATGAATAATCTCAAGAGAAACAACTATAAGAACTCTGGAAATCAGAAAGTTGTGTCAAACTATATCAAATGTTTCAACTGTGACGAACCAGGCCATATCAAAAGAGACTATCCACATCCAGATAGGCAAAATTTTCCTATAAACAATGATTCCGCAAAGAAACGAAAACATGCATTTACTGCTACTCTAGATGACTTGGACTCGTCTTCAAGCGATGATGATCAGAAGACAGATAATTCAAATATGTGTTTCATGCCTGTTCACGACTCCGACGAATTCATAGAAACAGACTCAGAAAAAGGTACACATTTACAATACATTATTTGAAATTGCATGCTTAGAATTTAATGCTTGATTGGTTGATTTTGAATTGTTGTGTTGTTTGAATTTTAAATTTTTTTATTTTTTTATTTTTTTACTATTTTTTACTATTTTTTATTTTTATTTTTTAATAGTATCGTAATATTTTATGGAATATACTATAATTCTAGTAATATTCCAGATATATATAGACATTAAAAACAATATATACATATATATATTAGAATACTTAGAGAAATAAATCATGAAAATTTAGAGTCTCGACAAGGTCCCCAACATGTTGTCGACAAGGGTACAGAAATTTGAAATTCAAAATTTGAATCCAAATGTTAAATTTTCCTCCATCTTTTCACTTCATTCAATTCTCTGAAAAGCCACCTTTTGACCCGAGAACATGGTCCTTTGAGAATCTATTTATTCACTATCTCTTATCAAAACTTTTCACTTTCATTTTCAAATTCAAACTCTTATTCCAAAATATCAAGCTCTCTACACTCTACTCTAATGGCTTCTTCAAGTAACCCTTCCACAATGAGAATTTCTAGAAAGATAAAAGAGTAACTTTACATTGATCCAGAGGCTATAAAAGCATATATCAACTATGCTAACTATGGAAAAGTCCATCTGGGGAAGTTTTCTCTATTTCAAGATTTCTCTTCTTATGAAATCGATTCTCTTTTTACAAACAATCAAGCTCTTAGCCTTGTTGATGCTTCACAAAATGATTTTGTTTGTTATCCAAATCTTGTTAAAATTTTCTATGCAAATCTCAACCGTGGATTTTATAATGGAAATGATGATGAAATTTAGAGTAGTGTCAAAGGCACTAGAATCATTTTAAATGGTGATCTTTTGGGTACCATTCTCAATTTCAAGAGCACGGGAATGGATCTTTCTAGTTTTAATATCGATGAAAATGATCGTGAGACATTTCATCACATTTTCAAAGGAGATAACTTTGATTTCGTCAATCGAAAGTTTCAACCAAAAGCTAGAATTGTTAATCTTCTTTTATAACATACTTTGACCCCAAGATCGGGGAGTTTTAACAATCCAACTTCCAAAGTTTGCAAAGCACTCTTTTCTATTTTTGGAAATTATGATATTAACTGGGCGCAAGTTATTTTGGATGAATTTCGTCCCAAAAATCTTGAAATGGGTGAAAACACTTTGTATCATGGAATCTATCTCACTCGAATTTTTAATTATTTTGGAGTAGATTTCAAAGGAGAAGAATTTGTTTCAAGAAAAATTTATAATCACTCAAACATTTCTCTTATGAAAATTCCATATGTTTTTCAACCATATGAAACTCTTGCCGAAAAGAAAGAGCGTTTAGCTCGAGGAGATGGAAGAGGAGGAGGAAGAAGAAGAAGGGGATGAAATGGAAATAGAAGAAGAAGAAAGTGAAATGTCCTTGGAAAGTATTGACTATCCCTCTAATCCAACCAACAAAACCTTACTCAAAAATAAAAAGATCATTGTTGAGAATCAACGGACACTTAAACGATCCGTTGGTAAGAAGTTGGATAAAATGTCATCCAAGATGAACAAGTTTTTCTCTAAAGTCTGTAAGAAGCTTGGATTATCTTCATCTTCGTCATCCTCTCATAAGTTCTACCATTTCATGCTTGTTGTATTAGTTTTAATTTGTTTTGATTTGAATGTTCTTGTAGTTCTTAATGTTTAATCATTGTATCGTTCTATTATGAAATGAAGTTGAATTACTTTTCTGTTATCTAGCTTATCCTAACTCCAGAATAAATTTTAGTATATTATATATATATACACACACAATTATTCACAAAATCAAAATGAGTCTTCAAAATTAACTGACCTCTGTCGACAACCCCCCAAGACCCTAACGACAAGTACTGGTCAGAATTGACTTTTCATTTTAAATTTGAAATTTGAATTACTACCTTGTGTCTATTCATTTCAAATGAATTTCTACACCTATAAATACATACTTCTTCTAGAATTCATCACTCAAAATCATTTCTTATCTACTTTATCTATATTTCTTCTCGCAAACTCAAATATGGCCAATCCAATTCATAGTTTGAACGAGGATCTTGAAGAAACCCTTAACGCTTTCAAAAATATTCTCTTTTTCATCCTTCGTAATCAGCGACACTTAGAGTTGAGTCAAATGCAGATGATCAAGGAGTAAGAAAAGCATTTTGATGTGATACGATGGATGATTTCCTCCCTGCACAAAGATGATAATGAAGCACATCCTCCGGTCTCTCTCACCAATGAAAATGAAAATTGGGATGCCATTAAAGCAAACCCTATATTTGGAGAAGAAGGATGGGTGGAAGTTCCTCGTAATGTTTAATTTTATTTGATTGCTTTGTTTGATTTGAATTGATTGCTTGGATTGATTTAATTTGATTTGGTTTGGTGTGGATTGATAATTGGTGTGCAAAACACATTATGTATACACATTAGTTTCTTTTCTCTCATTCTTATCATTATATGATCTTACTTATGTTTTCTACGCAAATGTAAATATAACAATATATAATTAATAAATGATTTGTGTTATATATTTGATTTCTCACATTTGATTTCTCACATTTGTGTTCTTATATATAATTATCATGATGATTAGTATTATCATATATGGATTCTTAGTTAGGATAGTTAGTTATTAAGGACTAAGTTTTAGTTTTAGAATTAAGTGTTGATTATTTATGATAACACTATCATTATAATCACATGTCATATAATATTAAAATAAGGGGGATTTATATAGTTTGGAGTTAGTTTTTGTTGATGACAAAGGGTGAGAAGTATAAAATAGGATAGTTAGGCATAGATTAAGGAGGAGTAATTAGTTTTAGGGGGAGTTATTAGGATAGAAGTAATATTTTATAAACAAAGGTTGTCATCATCAAAAAGGGGGAGATTGTTAGTCCCTGAGAAGATGGTTTTGATGACAACAACCTTAGAATAAGATTATAAAATAAATACTAACATTATAGTTTAGATACATATGTATATGCAGGATTTAACCATGCAGGTATCAAGAATAAAGACTGTACAATATAGAGATTCAAGACTGAAGATATCGAGATTATCAAGAGTTCAAGATTTCAATATAAGTAATTTAATTAGGAATTTTGCTAAAACTCCTAGAAAAGCACCGGCATCTTAAAATCCAATTTATTCGTGGAATGGAATCCACTTCGAGCCTGTTAAAGGGATGGAACCCTAAGTAGAATTGAACCTACGACAAATCTAGTGGAACATTGTTTTGTATCCACTAACTTTTATTCAAATGTTTTTACAAAATTATATCTTATTTTCAAAATGATTTCAAAACCTTCCTTTTAAAAGAATCAAAAACATCTATCCTGGTTTTAAAATACTTTTAGCCTCAAAATAATCTTTATCTTCAAATTCAAATTACTCTTGGTTTTAAACTATCTTTTAATTATAATATATTTAACTTTTAATATTCATACTTAGATTTAAACATATAGTAGAATTTAATATATACCCAAATATTATTCTCTATACTTATTTATGTATTGTAACTATAGTTAAGTATATTTATAAAGTTTAAAAATAGTTTTAATATAAGATAAAAGTTTTTTTCAAAGAAAAACAAATTACCAAAAATTGCTTAGGCCTATCGACAACCCCAATATACCCTTGTCGACAAGGCAGCAGTTGATTTCAAAATTTTGAATTTCAAAAGAAGTATATATTCATCATATCCTTTCATGAATGGACATGGCTGTTGTTCTACTATAAATAGGGGCAGTTTTAAATGAATTTACATACAATTTTTCCTCTGATTTCACTCCTCTTCTTCTTCCACGTTTCTTTACATATATTTTTACCATTACTCTGCCGAAATTACCATTGAATCTAAATAGATCATCTCTGATTTGATTCTCTATCACTAACTCAACAAGATCTCAGTGCTATTCAGAGTTATAGGCTTCTTTGTAATGAATTGAGCGAGAAAATGTGTGAGTGTAGCCTATGAAATCAATCAAGCAAGAAAAGGTTTGATTGTAGCCTGTGAACTCAATTGGGTGAACTTTTTGCCCATAAAATCAAGGATCTCTATCCATAGGATTGTGAATCTGGAGTGGTGTACCTCGTGGCCTTGAAATCGAGGGTGTATTTGTAAGAACTAATTTTGAAAGTAAATCCGTACTTGTGTGCGAGACTGGATGTAGGGTAACTCCAAACCAGTATAAAATCCAGTGTGTTCTTTCCTTTATTGCTTTTACTTTATTTCTACATCTGTGTTTGATTCTGTGATCATAACTGTGTCTGAATATTGCATACATTTGTGTTCAAATTAATATAAATTCAAAAAGATTTAGTAATTCCTTAAAATACTATTCACCCCCATCCCCGTCTTGTGTTAATTAGAGCCTGAAGATCCGTAATCCGCATTTCTCACAAAGATTACATCATTTGAAAATTACAAGGAATAATCATTTCTTTTTATTACTAAAATGGATAGTGTAAACAACATTGAATTCATACTTTACACATCTCTTTCTCTTTCTATTTGCATCTGTTCCTTGTTAGGTCAAATGCTATATTTTCTAAAAGGTAAAAAATCAAAATAATTTAGAAATATTAAACAGATCTAAATTCCAACAATTTCAAACGTAGAAAAGTTTACATTCCAATAAGATTAGGGTAACAACCCAAATTTATAACATGATTATACAACCAATTTCAGATCTGGAATAAATTTCATTCAAATCAATATTCAAAGTTTATACTTTTGGGATTGATTTTCGGATCATGTTGTATACAATGCTAAACCAATTCATAAACAAGAATATGTAGGCAATATTTATTATATTCAAATCATATTTAATTCATTGCCTACAACTCGTATACAATTGTCCAATTAGGCATAAAAATCAAACAAACATGAATGTGATAATTTTCATATTATAGTGATCTATAAAAATTTCCACTGACCTTTTAAAATATTTCTAAATCTCCATATCTAAATTAGAACCTTTGGTTCATCTTCAAATCCTTTTTAATCCAAGAATTATGTATAAAAGGGTAAATACATACATTATAATACATTATCTGAGAGGAGATTTGGGATTGGGAGAGAAAATAGATACAAATATATATATATATATATATATATATATTTTTGAAACTTGGTTAATATCTTTATTACTCACAAAGAGGCCGCAGCCCAATATTTTTACAGCGAATGTTTAATTGTGAACTACAGGACGCGGATTGGAACATTCCATTTCTGAACCTCTTTGTCTTCTACATCGCAGAGTTGATCATGGCGGCTCCTGAATCTCTGATAGATTTCCTCCATCGTCTACCCTCCTCTTCCACTTCTCCAGCAGTAATTTTTCTTGTTCCTTTAGGCTGGTAAGCACTCTCTTGTTTATTCTCATCATCATCAATTTGACATCTCTGTCAATTTGAGCATTCACTGACTCAGTGTTTTTTCTTTTCCGTTGAAAGCCCTGTTATTCCTTTCTCGCCAGACGTGCCAAATGGTAGCTGCGAAGCAAATTTTGAATATTTCCTGCAGAAGGTTCGCACTGTTTCTCCGATTGTTCAGGTAAAAGATTTCATCTTTTAGTGTTTCAGCTGATGTCAATCCAGTACATTTCATTTTTTGAATACCCCAGACTTCTTTAGTGAATTTGCATTCAAAAAATAAGTGTTCATGACTTTCATTCCGTTCCTTGCATAAGATGCATGTGGTCTCATCTATTATCCCCCATTTTTTTAAACGATCTTTAGTGGGAAGTCGGCCAAGTACTGCTTTGTATGTTGTGTGTGCCATTTTAGGGGTGACCGATTTGCTCCATATTAGACTGTACCACTCAACCTTTTGATATTTAAATCTGATTTCCTCCATCACTTTACTGAATTGAAATTTCCCTGTTTTTGAATTTTTCATGATCCACTCATCACATTCTCTTTGTGAATATATTGGAATATTCTGAATTTCGTGAACAAAATTTCTTGTAACAACTTGTTTTTCACATTTCCAAATTCCTCCTTCAATAATGTCTGCAACAGCAATGTTCGGTTGTCCATAGTCTGAATATCCTTCCAAATCTAATCTGTCAATTAAACTTCTATTTTCAAACCAGGGATCCTTCCATAGATCAGTAGACTTTCCATTAGCTATTTTCCTTTCTATCAGAGTTTTCAACACACCTCTTTGCTGCATGATACTTTTCCATACCACTGATGCATTATTATCCAAGGAGTCTGTCCAGAAATTTGTCTTGATGTATTTAGTTCTCATCCATTTTGGCCATAAGTTATCTGATGATATTATGTTCCATGCCAATTTGATTCCATAAACTTTTTTGAGTTCAAATAAATTTTTAAGGCCTACTCCACCTTCTTTTTTAGGTCTGCACAAGTCATTATAACTGATTTTGTGAAATTTTCCCCTCCATATAAAGTCTGCACATATGGAATTTATTTTCCCAAGAGAGCAATCCGGAATCTGGAATGTTTGGAGCCAATATCTGACTTTGGATGTTATTACTGTGTGTACTAGCTCCACTCTCCCGGCAAATGATAACAACTTAGATCTACATCCTTGTAATTGTTCTCTAATTTTATCTAGGAGTTTAGCACATTCTTTATCTGTAATTGAGTTTGTAGATAAAGGAACACCCAAGTATTTAACTGGGAGAATTCCTTCTGTCACTCCAATTCTGTCTATTAAAATCTGTTTGTTCCTGCAGTACTTGTTAAAATAGCATTAGGTTTTGCTTTCATTGAGTTTTAGCCCTGCATATTTTTCTAATTCACAGAAATTTTTTTTGAGTTCATCAACTGCATGTGTAGTAGCTTTCATGACTACTAGCGGATCATCAGCGTATATAAGGTGATTTACCTTTGGTGATATTTTGTGGACAGGGATGATCTTATTATTATGACATGCTATTTCCATTTGTAGGGAAAACCACTCCATTGCTACTGCAAATAGGTAAGGGGATAGAGGATCCCCTTGCCTAATTCCTCTATTGCTAGAGATGTGTCCTTTAGGAATCCCGTTTATCAGAATTGAGAAAGTTGGGGAGAAAATACAACACTTTATCAGCTTTAAAAGATTCTCTGGAACCCCCATTTCCTTGAGCATATGAATAATAAAGTATCTGTTCACTTTGTCATAAGCTTTGTGCAAGTCTATTTTGAGGCACATTTTGTCTGCTCCAGGTTTGTTAAAATCTCTAACAAGTTCATGAGCTAACAGAGAGTTTTCAGAAATCAATCTTCCTTTTATAAAAGCATTTTGATTTTGTGCAATCAGGTTTGGGAGGACTTTATTCAATCTATTACATATAATTTTGCTCAAAATTTTGTAAGAAACATTACAACATGATATGGGTCTGTAGTCTTCTATTTTGTTTAGTTTTTTGATTTTTGGAATCAGAGATATAAAAGTGTGATTAATTTCTTGTATAAACTCACCACTGTCCATAGCTTCCTGATAGGCCTCTAACATGTGTTCTTTCAGGTATATCCAGTGCATTTTGAAAGCAGCTGCCCCCATACCATCTGGTCCCGGACTGGCATCAATATGGATGGATTGAATAGCTCTCTTCAGTTCCCTTTCCGTAATCCTAGCTGTGAGCATGGCGCAGCCCTCTTGAGAGATTCTCCTTCTGCATTGAACTTCAGGTAAGTTTTGAAGAGACTCCCCATTGTATAATTCCCTAAAATAGGTAATAGCCTTGTATTCCATTTCTTTCAAATTATTAACTACATTTCCTTCTTCATTTAGACAGTTCAGGATGTTATTATATTGGGTTCTTTGTGACATTTTAGTATAGAAATATTTAGTGCATTCATCCCCCTGTGTCATCCATTTTTCTTTTGCTTTTTGCTTGATCTCCATTGATTGTTTTTGAAGTTCTTCTTTAAGTCTGCTCTTTAACTGATAGAATTGTTTGTTAAGCTCTTCATTCAATGGGTCTTTATCTAAGGAATCTTGGATGTTCTGAAGCTGATTTTGTGTTTTTATAATGATATCCCGATCTTTTGGCCTTTTCTTGTTCCATTCTTTGAGTCTTTGCTTCATTGTCTTGAGCAGCATTATATATATGTACATTTTATTACCTGGGGGATGTATTATATTTTCTATGTTTAAAGCTTCATTATATCCCTCTAGTAGATGCCAATTATTTGAATATCTGAAAGGCTTGCCTTTACCAACTTTATAGTCATTATTAAACCTTACTAGTAGAGGACAATGGTCACTAGTTGAACTAGGAAGAACTATTGTTTGTAATTCCGGGATAGTGTTCATTAGCTCTGAATTGCATAAACATCTGTCAATTCTGGAAGATATATTTTTCCCTTCACCACTCTTCCATGTAAAATGCAGGCCTGTATGGGATGTTTCCATGAGTCCACTTGCCAGAACACATTCATTGAACTCTGCTAATTGGGCTACGGTTAGAGTATTACCTCCTACTCTTTCTTTTGCTTTTAAAACTGCATTGAAGTCTCCCAATACTAACCATGGTTTTATAATATGACTGGAAAGCTTTTTTATTTGCTGCCATAGTTCTATTCTTTCAGATGCTTTATTTTTTGCATATACGAAAGTAATACATATTTCCAGACCTCCTTCATTTTTAACATGTATAGTCATCTGCTGCTCTTTATTGTCAATAACCGTACCTGTCCATATATTCTTTTCCTATAGTACTAGGATTCTCCCTTTCATAAGCTGGGTAATATTATGTTCCATCTGCCATTGAGCACCTATTTGGTTTTTAAAGCTTTCCAAATTATTATCTGAAAATTTATTTTCTAGTAAACCAACTATGGATGGCTTATGATAAGCCATAATATTGTGGAGGTCTAACTGACGAGTGTCATTGTTTAGGCCTCTCACATTCCAACAAATTACTGTCATTAGGTCTTATTGGATTTGCTCCTAGTAATTGGAGCATCTCCAACTTTAACCCTTTTGAAGGTTTCTGTACTTGCTTTGGTATTAAATATATCGTTGAACTTCTCATTTGCTTCAGTGTATTTACTAATGTCTTCTATATCATCTTCACTCTCTTCTGCAGACGACTCAATCTGGATATTCATCCTCTGAATTTCCTCCAGAGATTCTGGCAACTTATCATCCTCAAGAGATTCTTATATATATATATATATATATATATATATATATATATATATATATATATATATTTGTATGTGTGTGTGTATATATATATATTACCTCAAATACGATATGGTTCCTTCTCTTCTCTTTTCCTTTTACTAGATTTCTACTCTTCTCTGATTTGTATGAATACAGATACAAATATCTTGTCTTTATAATTTAAAAAGAAAGTGGAGAAGAAGTAATGATAGAGCATCGCTACTACCTCTATAAAAACATGAGAAGAGAAGGGAAGCTTACTCTTGAATTTATAGGTGCTGGAATCAACCAGAACCATTCGATTTAAAATATAAAATCCATGTCGTTGTGACCTGGGGTTATTGTAGTTGCCAGGTCACCACCAGTTGACCGCTTTTGGGTCACCGGTTGATCACTAAGGGTCAACTGTCCCCAATAATATGTCGGCCTGTGGGCCCAGGCAATATATATAAAAACGTTAATTTTTTTCTTATTGAATTATTTTCGTTTCGAATTCATTTTTCCTCCGTAACTTCCTCGTTTGGACTCCAATCGCAAAAATCCAATTGTGAAAGTTGCTTAGAATTTCGCCACGGATGTAATGGTGCAACTTTTATGGTCAAATTCCATTGTTGGCATAGATTCCACTTTTGAAGCCTAATTAATTAACTAACTAACTAATTAAAAAGCTAACGCCAAATAATGGGGTGCTACATACCCCATATAAGTCTTAATGTTTTATGCAGTCTAATACTGAATTGTTTTCATGTTAGTTTGGGTACTTAAGTAGGAAGCTATTTATTGGATCATTAAGTTGGTCAGTAATTCAATATCTAAAGTGATTCCCAACTCAACCAGTTTGTGTACCTAATCATATTGATTATGTGATCCTGGATGAGAGTTCCTTTGCTAACTTTCAAACAAACAATTTCCATGAGATCTTGTACCTTTTGGTATGAAATTATTCACCACACAACTTTTGTATGTTCTTAAATACGGATTGATCATCCATATTTTCATCTTGTCTTTAAAGCTCAGTGCTCATAGTAGACAGTCCCTCACATGAGCAAATTCACAATCTATTGACCATGACTCATATGACGATATTTGTTCAGGTGTTGCATCTCCATTGAGTTTAGTGTTATGCTCATTGGCAACTGCATGCAAACGTTTTCGTAGGTCAATGCAATCTTAACATTTCTTAACTAGTCTTTATAATTTATATCAATCAGTTTTTTCCTTTAGAAATGTCTTCATTATTTCCATTTCATCTATGCAAATTATTTACAGTAAAATAAATAGCATCACATATATTCTTACACTTATATCATATACTTATTATATTAGTTTATTATATTTATCCAATAAGTTTCCAGCTCGATTGTGTAACTTTTTTATAATTGTACTTTATTCAAGTAGAGCACTCATCTAGATTTCTTAGAGATTTGAACTCTAAACATATGAAACCTTTGTCTAAAGCATCATATATCACTTGAGCTAATGGTCCTTGACTTGATTATGTGTCTCGAAATCCATAAAAGAGATAAGGGAATTTCTTAAATTTTTTGAATGGGTATTAGGATTCATTTATCATGTTACTAAAACTTAAGGGCATTCAACAAATTATAGTCCTCATAAATTTTAAATAAAAATTTACTAACTATATCTCATATATAATTCATAACCATATATTTATTTGCTTATAACCGTCTTTATAACCTTGAAGGTTCTTAATAAATCATAACGTACATTAAATGCTCTTGACCTGTAATTTCGCAATAGCGTATGGGTAATTTTGCAGCGCTTGAGGGTTCTTAACAAAGTTATAAAATATTCCTACGATATATAAGCATCATTTTAATTATTTTATCGCTTCAGGGTGCCAAAAAATTATACTTTTGTATAATACTCTATTTATATTGTGAACAATGGATAGCAACATTCTTTTAAATTCATGACCTAAAATAATAATTCAGTATTATCAACATTTTAAGGGTGATGAGTGTTCTAATACCCCTTAAATTTTACACTAATTAATTAATAATTAGTTTGGCTCCAAAAATGAAATTTATGCAAACGATAGAATTATACCATGAAACTTATGCCATTGTACTTGTGGCAAAATTCTGAAAACCATTCATATTTGGAGTTTCACCATCAGAGTTCAAACTAAGAAGTTACGAATGACAAACAATTTTAGAACAAAAATAATTAAATAATAAAAGTTAACAATTATAGTTAATCATCGGGACCCATAGGTTGACCTTCTTTATTGGGTTGGTCAAAATGGAGTAGTTGACCCCTATAGAGGGAGCGGTCAATTAGTTCAATGGTTGATAGCTAGGGTTTGCCTTGGCCAAGGGCTGGATTTAATGTATTTAAATCTAACGATTTTTGTTGATTCATGCGTCTATAAATTCAGGCATGACACTCTATTCTCTTCTCATATTTTCTAGAGAAATCAACGAAGCATTGACATTTCTTCTTCTCCACTATTCATCCAAATTATAAATTAAATTATATTTATACAAAATATAGTGGAAAAGAAAATAAATAGTAGAGGAGAAGAAGTGAATCAACGCTATACGATAACAAGGTAAAATTCAATATAGTAAATTTATATTCATTTTCAATCTAAATCTCTTCTTAGATATAAAATTCTAATACACACACACACACACACACACCCTTTTTATACATGTTACTTAGATTAAAATGGAGATCGAATTGAATCAAAGGATTTAATTTAGATCTGAAGATGTGGAACACTTTCAAAAGGTACGTGCGAAATTTATAAATTGTTTGTAATATTAAAATCTATACAATTGGCACTAATTTGATCTTTATACCTAAATCGATAAATATATGTGAATTGTAGGCTCAAATTAAATGTATATAACTATTCTTACATATTCTTATTTGATAATCTAAGGAATTTGGTTGGAATTGTTGTTTACACCCAATTATGGAAATCATTCCCAACAGTTATGAAAATGAGTACTGATTAGTCGTGTAATTTATTCCAGATCTGCTAGGGTTGTAAAAAAATTAGTATGGTTTTGATTCTTACCCTAATCTTGTTGGAATATAAATATTCTATATTTGAGTTGCTAGAACTGAGATCCGTTAATTTTTTTACATTGGGTTGATTTCTCTTATTTCCATAGAAAAATATAGCATTTGATTTGACAAGAAATATATGTAAATAAAAGAAAGAGATGTGTAAAGTATACAACTACTTGTCATAGTTTACACCGTCCATTTCAAACATATAAAAAACATTCCTTGTAATTTCAAATGAGGTAGATCTTTTATTTTTGAAAATTTAACCTTTTGAATAATACTAATTTATGGAGATTATGATGGAGAATCTTTTTAGAGATATAATTGCACCAATTATATATAAAAAAGGATATTCTAGTTAGAAGTTTATAACTAGGACTGTAGTTAAGGGGAAATAAATATTTACACGTATTTAATTGCGCTAATTAATAAATATAAAAATTAACTTATATGACGATTTATGCGCAATATCTGCTTGAACGACAAATTAAACGTAGGAATAGATCAGGTGATGAATAAAGGAATTGGGGAAGAAAGTTAGAAGAGGTTATAACTCCAATTTATAGGTAACATATGTGAAATGAATTTGGAAGTTACAGAAAATTAATACGGTAAGTGGACTAATGAAACTAATAAATAAAGATGATATGCTAATAACTATGGAATAGTTAAAGGAGAATTACTAAATGAAGTTTATAAATAAATATCTTAGGAAATGTCCTAAGGAATAATAATAATTATTCTTTTGGACCAGTTGACATTTGTAGAAAAAGTGAATAAAAGAGGATAGTTAATAATTGAACATTTAAGGTAGACATATAGCCTTAAATAAATTAGATGAGATTAGTATGCTAAGTCCAATATTCAATTTAGAATATTCAACTTGGAACAATAAAAGCTTAGAATGATTAATTGGACTTAGTGATTAGGATGCGAGGTTTGTATAGTTACATAGCAAAAGCATGCCCTTCACTTTAAGGCTACCAATAGTTATGTACACTTCCTACCGATATGAGTCATCTCTAACCATGTGACCCGCGGAAAATTAATATGTGACCGTAGGACCTACTACCGAACTAGAGGTATTAAGAGGATCTTTAAGGGCCTGCCTTCTCCCTCATTAATAAATAGATAAAAAATCCGAGTTAGCGATTAGGAGTGATAGTGGATATATCAAGGAGGGTCAGCTTTGGATTTGAGATATTAAGAAACCGCTATAGATTCCACCTTTATCCTATAAAGAAATATAAAGTGGCCTGGTAAGATTCCTAGTGATATTAGCTAGATAGTACCAGTAAGGAGTCTTCCTTGGGATTATGTAATAACTGATAGGCACCTTCCTCAAATATAGGTATTAAATGGTTGGAAGTCCATCTAGTCCTTATTAACTGGGTATTAAGTTGCTTGAGTACTGTGTCTTACATGGCTGAGACATTAATGATGATAAATACGTTAGTAATATGGCTATTTTGTATTATAAAGCCATAATTAGTGGTCAATGGTCTCTGTAGTTAGGACCAATAGAGCAACGATGACAATGCTAGGAGCTCGCTTCACATTTGGAAGTATTAAGTGGTCGATAGACATACGTCGATATTTTATACTTTGGAGAAGGTTAGGTAGATAAAACGTATTATATAGAAATATCATGCGTGAAATATTATGTTTAACGGATTAACCATAAATAATAGACATAACAATTAAATGGAAACCAATCGTTGTAAATTTATGTTATGGACAAAGTATAGATTTTTCAATCACCTGAACATTGTTCTTGCCCCTGCTCATTACAACCGACATGATAGATTTAGAGGAACAGCTCGTTGGGGCAGGATGTCATCGGTTTATGAGGAAGTTTTCTTATCTCTTATGCTCGATGTTGACATGGAAAATTAATGTCCAAGAAATGCTATTAATTCCGAGGCAGTAGCTTAGTTAGTATTTATATCCTTTTATATTTTTCGTTTCTGCTATGAGTTTAGATTTATCAATCTCTAATATGCTCATGCTTATCACAGGTACCAAACAAACGATCTGTTTTCTAATGGGCTTAGGTTTCGATTTTGTCATAATTTGGACCTATTACGATCCAGGTTGTTACATTTAGTATCAGAGCTATATTAGATGATCAGAGGGATTAGGATATTTTGAGGGAACATACTTGTATTTTTCCATCTATTAATAAATTTTACACCTAGCTCTATAGACACCGACTGTGAAGGTAGTTGCGACCATATTCTGAAAGGATGGGAAAAGCAACCATGAGTTGGAAATATTTTATAAAGTTAAAGGTTTACGTGCCTACCCTGATTATTCCACAGAGCATTGGATGTACGTAAGGTGTTAACTTTGAAGAGCATGAGCATGATATATGAAAGAATCCCGATGCTGGATGGCGTTTGACCTGATTGTGGAGACTAGCAATTTTATGATTTTGGATTTTAATGGACAGTCAAGTAAAGATGCATATTTTATCCTAGCAAGCGAGAGTTGAGAAGTTATATACCATAGACATTTGGGGGCAAGTCCTTGCAATGGTGCATTCATCGATCACCTTTAGATGGAAAATGGATTTTATTTTAAGATATAAAGTAAATTCCTTAGTCCAACCTTATGAGAGAAATTTTATACAACATTTTAGGAATGCCTTTAATTATGAAAAAAAGGAGCTTCCATAGATTTATTTGTTAAATTTTTGGTTTTAGAAAATTTTGAAATCTTATTTTATAAGAACGATGTATACCAATGAATTTGGTTAAGAAATTTTGGTTTGAAAGAAGTAAATTTGAAATCCTTAAATTTATGTATATAAGTTTGATTTTTGTTAAGGAAGTTTCGAAGGAAATTAGTTTTCAATTTGGAAATGAGTTTAAAAGAACATATATTTAGCTCGATGATTTCTCTGTTTATAAAAATTGAAGTATTGAAATTATTTTCTCTTTTAAGGGTGGATGAAATAGGACTGAGATTTAATTTTGTTGGGGTCTGAAGTTGGAACTATGGTTGTACCTGCTAACTTTTGGGTTTTTTAAGTGTTGTTGGTTGCAGCGGTATAAGTTGGGAGTACTGCAATATAACTGAGGAATGGCTCGAAAGGTTAGCCAGTAAGCTTGGACACCATCATGAAGAGGATTGGAAATTTCTGGATCATGTCAATTTATAGAAGATGGAGTGAAATGATTAATATTATCGTTATTTATTAACTCAGCCTGAATTGGGTCGAGGTTCAACTTGGGCTTAAAATAAGTCTCGATCCCCTAGCGGTAAATCGGTAGCAGTCGAACAGTAAGCATAGAGTGGTCGATCAGGCTAAGGGTTTTGGCACAGCCTAAACCTGGAATGCAACTATATAAGTCGCGTCCAAATCCCCAGCCGCCTCTTCCTTCTCAAGCAGTCGAACCCAAACTCCTTCCATCCTCCTCCTCCAGAGCAACCGCCGCCCCTTGAGTTCAACCACTAGGCGACACTACCTCTCTCCCTCTCTGAAAGCAGTAGCCTCGCCTCTTCCTCATGTCAATTTTTGCATGTTAGATCTTGCCCACCACCAGTCCAGATCTAAAACCTATCTCCCCATCTCCGACCACTTCTCAGTCCATGACACCGCCCCCATGCTATTGGTTGTTCATTGCTCCATCATGTGCTCACCTCTCAAGAGGACACTTGGCTAGACTAGAATGTGCAAAGAATCTGACTTATCTTGGATCAGTGGGATTCATTTTCCTTCAAGGGTAACCTGTCAATTTCGAGAACTTCACCTCTTTTGGGCTAGATGAATTATTCGTAGCGACAGGATTAGCACAGACCCTATGCTTTGACACTTTTAAGTAGGAATGCTACCCGTGCTGCACCGCCTTTTCGACGCCCTTCTAGGGTAAAGTTTTGATGAAGGCCTTATTCGATCAGAGGTGAAAGGAGTCAGTCTTTCACCATTGCTGAACTGCACTTCGCCCAGACAAAATAAAATTAAAATGAAGTAGTTCATTCGGTCCTTGCAACATTGATTCACAAAATAAGGTGTTAAAAAGAGCAAGATCTTTTCAGGTTTGATTCTACTTTATACTATTCATTCATAATGTTTAACTTTATCCCAAGTTCATATATATGTAAATTGTCTATTGCTTATTAGATATGATTGAAAATATTTTTGTATTGTTATTTATAAAACATGAAACTAGTTTTTATACATGTATTTAAGAAAAATTATTATTGATGTATTTATGATTTTATCCAAAAAATAATATACTTATGTATATTATATAAATTTAATTTGTTTAAAATAATAAATTTGATATTCAAATATTTGAATATTGCATAAACATTTTATTTTCTTTAAAATATTAAAACATTTTACATTAAAACATTTGGTTAAGTCAAACCTAGTTTCAAACTATAACATTTTGTTTTTCATTATTCAACCAAATAATTTAAATTTAAATTATTAATGAACTTTGAATTATAATATATATATGGGATGTTCCAATTATTCAATTCATATTGTTGTAGCAATCTTAATTATGACATTGTTTTAAAGTGATCTAGTTTACACATATTTTATTCTACATTTCAAATCTAAAATTTTAATGCTAAAATAATTTAAGTTCTGTATAACTATGGAATCACATTTTTATTTTCATCTAGAGATTAGATCTAGATTTAATAAGGAGTTTATTAAAGAGAAAGGTGGAATTATTTAAAGATATTTCCATTTAATCTTTAATTACATATTTGGTTAAGTCTAGATTTAATATTTACATATTTCCATTTCCTCTTAAACATTAAGCCTTCATCTATGTTTAAAGACATCTACTTCTAATTATATAGATTGTTTTCACAAACACACACACAGATATATATATATATATATATATATATATATATATATATATCTGTGTGTGTTATCTGGCCTTGTGACCAAGCCATGTTCAAACAAATCAGAATGATAAAACTGAAAAATTACAAAGCAGGAATCTGGAGTGGTAACTGCCAAATTCAAATATCGAAAAAAACTGCGAGATAGGGCCATTGACTCCCAAACCACCCACTATAAGTTCTTAGACAAAAAGTGCAAAGATTAGTATAGTCATGGTTCGACGCCAAACTATAGTTACGGTTCGGTATCGAACTATATTGGGGTTAGGCATTGATCACTAAACTATGCTCTAATCCTTCGTTTATCTCATGCTACATTAGGATAGAGCAATTACAAGCTAAACCATGTGATGTTCAGTGGATAACAAGCCCATAACGACTCGAACAACTGATGCATAATTTGAGTGCTTTTGCGCAACCTCTGAACCATGGAATTTACCTAAGCGCAAGCTAATAACAATGCATCTATTTTTTGTAGATGGAGATGCAAGTTAACTAAGCAACTTCCAAGGATTAAAAGAAGTTCTTGCAACCATAGTTAGGGTTCAGTACCGATCCTTGAACTTGTATGACTTTTTTATGTTCTATTTCAGTTAGAATTTCCTGGACAGAGGGAACGTAGGCAAGGACATGGATGAGTGAAATCTGGCAACCTACATCTATAAATAGGGAGGAAGGGCATTGTTCCAGGGACTTTTGGCTCATTTAATAAATTTCTATATAATCTTTGTAATGTTATGGATGATCACTGATCCCTAAATACCAATCTCTAACATCAACTTTGTAAAACTTAACAACAATCGAATAACAAAATTAGAGTGGACGTAGGTTAGAGTATTTGCCGAACCACTATAAAATTGTGCGTTCTTTTCTTCTATTTCTTAAAATTTTCATATTTATTATTTCATTGGGTGTTTGTTCCATTTTTGACGTGAACATTTTTGTGCTTTCATTGAGAGTACTTGGATTTAACAAATTGAAATGTGAAATCGAAAATGAAATTAGGAATTTCTCGAGAAAGCCAACAGAGACGTGAGGATAGCCAAGAAGTGTCCTCAGGATCTAACCTCCCTTCCATCTACATAACCTGAGATGAGACGGAGATGATGATGATAGAAATGCAAGCTAGAATGATAGCCTACTAGGAAGAGATGATGGTGGTATTCTTTAGAAGAGTGGGACAACTGAGAACAGCCAAAGTCACTGTAGATCAGAACCGTAGACCAGAGGCTAGAACAAACGCACCAGGAATAGAATGGAGCAAAGTAGGGCAATCCCTGAAGAAGTGCTATAGATCGGTACCGATTCCCAAGCACAAGTTGGTACTGCTCCTAGAGGACTTGGGGGCATGGCTAATTTGAACTTGGGCAGAGACCGGACATGTCCATAAAACAATGTCGGATACAAGAATGTGAATTAGGATGTAAATGTGCAACCAACAAAGGAGCATGTACTAGAATTTGGGGTCAGAATGAAAATGTGGAACATAGTTTTCACATCAACGAAAATGACGGGATTTCTGTGATATTTAAAGGAGCAATGAGAGGTGGACTACCAGACTAGAGTTTGGGAATGTAACCAGATTTCCATTCATTCCTAACATTTGGTATTCAAGAAATCCACTCAATTTCAAGCTATGGATGTTAGAAATGTAAGATGGAGAAACGATCCAACAGTTCATCCAATGAGGTACATCAAGCATATAGAGGTGTTGGGTACATCTAAAGAAGTGATGGGACATTGTTTTCCTCTGTATCTGATAGACTTAGCAGCGATGTTGTTTAGATAGCTAGAGAAATGTTCCATCAGCACATGAACTGAGTTGGTGAATAGATTCATTCGGTGGCTCAGAGTTCATATTCACGACCAAAGAACGCGATGACTCTATCAAGCATGAAGCAAAAGAGCCTGGGAAACCCTAAGGAGTTATTTAGCTAGGTTTAATGTAGTGGCTACTGCAGATCATAAGCCAGATCTATCGGTGGTTCTGATGGCAGTTGTTTCAGTAGTTGATATCAAAATAGATTTTAGGATTGCTTTAGAAAGGGATCCATCGGTTGATCTTATAGAATTCTACCATAAGGCTGAAAGATACCTTTTTTAGGAGATGCTAAGGCTGAAAAGGTAGAGGATAATATTACGGGCTGCGGAGGACTGTCTCGAAGTAGGATTTGATAAAGATAAAGGGAAGTGGAAAGATGATGATGGCTTTGGAGGACCGAAGTGACATAGTAGAGAATAAAAATTCACTTCTTACACTAAGTTAAATGAGAACTAGAGAGGATATACATTTCTACATGGGAGCAAATTCTCTATGCAAAACGGATGATAAGAAAACTGACCAATAGAAATAGAAGATCGGGAAATCACTTCCTATTCCATGAGCTGGATAGCCATAAAACAAATGATTACACACACCTTTATAACTTGATTAAGGAACAAGTTAGGAACAACTAGCTGTAGTAGTACATACGAAACCTAGCTGCAGTAGTATAGCTGGAGTAGCAGTAGTATACAGTGATTGAAAGCGGCCTTGGATCCGAGCTGAGGATAGTTATCTCATGATTGGGATATCAAAAGGTTAGGTTTGATTTCGACACTTTCCCTTTGTCTTCAATAAATGATGCGACATTGCAATCAGACCACTTACTTCTGTATGGTAATTTAATTGTTCTCTAAGCACACTTTGAGATGAATGCTAAGCTATAATGCTCGGATGGATATTGTGATGTTTGTTGGAATTAGAATTCCCTAAATGAATGCTTGACCTAAATCACTTGAACATGATGATCGATATTGATTTCAAAAGACTAACGGAAGTAGGTTACTCCATGGTATTGATTTATGAATTGATTGATGGTAGTAGTCCTGTCCAAAGAGACAAAGCAATGACCGTAAAGTGCAAGTCTTCTTGCTTAAAAGCGAGTGGATCGGGGTTGTATGAGAGTGAGTCTCCATACCGGAGAGTGAGTAGATGGACTTGCTTGGACATTGGGTCCCTTCATCAGAGAGCGAGCGAATTGGACCCGACAAGGATTCAGATAGATTGAACCCTAATTTAGATGTTAAACGATTTGGAGAGATCATGGATTGAACTAATGATCCAAAGGGATCACAGATTTAACTAATGATCCATAGTGTTGGGTGGATTCTCACCCAGGAGATCTCGAAACCAAGAAGCATCAGTTCCATCTGGGTTTGCCCACTCCATTCGTTCCATTCCATCCGGTACCTAAGCTCATTCGGTACACAGGCCACTGCCGAACCACCTACTCGCCGAACCAAAATAACACCGGTCCAAAACCATCTCCCTGCCGGACCAGCCTACATCACCGGACCAACCTCCATCACCGAACCAACATCTACCGGTCCAACACCTCTCCCTGCAGAGCCGAACTAAGCTCCACCCACTCACCACCGGACCATGCCCCACCGAGCCATGCTCCACCGAACCAACCTACCTCCATCCACTGCCGGACTAGAAACGAGGGAGGACACGACCGGACCAAATCTGTCAGGCCAGATTGCTTCAGCCCAGACCCACCAGCAGCTATATACGTCCAGGACCCCTGCCTCCAGCCTCACTCTATAAATAGAAGGGCAAGGGTACAACAATGGCGGACAAGTTTGAGAGCTCAAGCACGGAAGGAACTTTCAAACAACTTTCATATACTTGTATACCAAGCTTTGTACTTGTAATCTGAAAGAAAAAGGAGAATAACATATAAAGTGGACGTAGGCACGTTCTGGCCGAACCACTATAAATCTGTGTGTCTCTTACAGTTTAGTCCCTGCTTTTCATATATTTGCGTAAATTCCCCAAATCACTAGAAACAACATAAAATCAACTAATTCGTACGACTTGGAGGTGTTTGCCCATTTTTTGGTGCAAACATTTTTGGTGCTTTCACTGAGAAGGAGGGAGCTCGAAGCTTCAGCTTCTCCCACTCAACCCTTTTCCTATCAATATCGTTCCTTGCTTGGAAAATATGGCTCCCAGACGGAAGAAAGATGCTAACAAAGGAAACGACGTCGCAACTGGCAGTATCCCAGATCTAGTGATCAGGGACCAAGACAATCGTCCAGTTCCAACAGCAAATTTAAATCAGGCAAATCTGACAGCCCCTGCTACGGAACAACCAATTACAAGGGCGGATCTGAACAGGATTGTGGCTAATGTAACTAACCGCTTCGCATCTCAACAAGAAGCCTTGGTGGACCAACTCATGTCACGCTTAAGGGATGCTGAAGAATCCAACCGTAACACTGAATCATGGGGTGAGTCCCGGTCTGGAGGATCTGGGAGACGACAAAGGTCTTTCTTCTTCGAAGAGGCTAATGACAGAAACAACAATGGTAGGAGCCGAGCCCAGGCTCAGCCCGAATTCCGACCCGAGGAAACTCTTGGAGCCGAACCCAACAGGGGAGGCACTAGACAGAGGTCGGATGTAGCTGAGTCTGTCATGCTACCTAACCATGGAAACACCAGTAGACGGGGCCGAGCTGGAGTCCAGCCCGAAGTTGGACCTGAGGAGGTGCTAAGAACAGAACCCAGCAGGGGAAGATCAAGGCAAGGGCCAACTGTGGCTGACCCCAGCATGCCCCCGGAAGACCAGAGGCAGCCATTGGAGAATGTCGGGAGTGATAAACGATACCATCCTTACAGGTCATCTGGATGGAGTCAATCCCGCAGGGAAGAACTAAACTCATTTTTATCCACTCCAAGTTCTGATGAAAGAATGGCGCGATTGTTCAGGGAGTGCGTCAAACGGGAGCAAAGAGATCGAGGGATAGGTGCTAGGGTAACCAGCCCCTTCACCCGCAAGATTGAAACTGCCATCACCCCCCGGGAACGGAAAATGCCAACAATGGAACCTTACAAGGGAACCTCTGACCCCATCGTACATTTACAGAGATACATCCAGCATATGCTCATGAGCGGAGCAACGGAGGGAGTATTGTGTAAATGCTTCCCACTCTTCTTGGCAGACCTAGCTACCTCCTGGTTCTGCCACCTACCCCAAGGGTCCATCAGCTCTTGGGAAATGTTGAAAGAAAAATTCATCAGCCAGTTCCGCATTCATGTGGAACAACCCAAGGACACTTATTCCTTATCTAATATCAAGCAGAAACCCAGAGAGACAGTGCAGCAATATCTAACCCGATTCAACGCTGCAGCGGCCGCGGTCCAAGATGCCGATGAGAAACTTATCCTAATGGCTCTCTACAGTGGTGTACATCCGGATACTAAATTTGCTAGAAGACTAACCAAGGAAAAGCCATCTACTTTACCTGATTTCTTCCATGAAGCTGGAAAGTATATGAGACTTGAAGACGCTGCCACTGAGAGGCAGTCAGGGCAACAGGTTAAAACAGCCACAGACAATGTTTCCACTACAACAAAGGATGTTCGGAGAAATGACTCTAGAGACAATGCTGGGGGCAAGAAAGGGGAAAAGCGCCTATATCGACCTGGACCAAGATTTGACTCCTATACTCCTTTGAATGAAATGATCGAAAACATCTTCCTAGCCACTCAAGACGAAGTTAGATACAAGCACCCCCCGCACAAGAAGGAGTCTGATAACGCACTCAAATCTGGAAAATTCTGCCGCTTCCACGAATCCCACGGACATGACACCAATGAATGCCACCATCTCCGGGACTTGATTGAAGAACACATTAGAAGGAGGAGACTGGAACACTATGTAAAAAGGCAGAACATGACTTCGACTCCTGCCAATGAAAATCCTGGACTACCCCCCCAAAAGCAGGCGGGGGAAATCGCAACACCAGCGGCTCTAGTCAAGAGAAGATAGTGGTCCACATCATATCAGGAGGACCGCACATCGCCGACAGAAGTTGGTCAGAGATGGAAAGATACGGTAAGTCACTGAGGAACGCTGAAGACTGCGTTAATTCCGTTATGGAAGAACGCCACCCGAAACGGAAAGAGAATGACGACATCACATTTAGTAGGCGTGATCTAGAGGGAAGACAGTACCCGCACATGGATCCTATGGTCATCTCTGCCTGGTTCGGACCAGCCAAAGTTTTCCGAATTTGAATAGACACCGGAAGCTCGGTGAATATCCTATTCAAGCATGCTTTCGACAAAATGAAGCTATCAATGAAGGATGTGTCTCCCTGCAACAAACCACTACATGGTTTCACTGGAGATTTGAAGATGCCCCTCGGGCAACTAGACCTTTTTGTTGAAATAGGAAGTCATCCTCGCTCCGCTGTGCGAAAACAAACGTTTGTGCTAATAGAAAGCCATTCAGCCTACAACGCCTTTTTGGGAAGACCAGCCTTGTCCGACTTCCAAATTGTCCTAGCCCCATGGTGCCTGAAGATGAAATTTCCAACCGATAACGGAATAGGAGAAATAGAGGGAGATCAAGACGCTGCTCGAGACTGCTATGTAACTGAACTTCGCAATAACCGCAGAAAAGATAAAGGGAAAAATGCAGAGACTACTCTCTGCATGAAAATCTTGGAAGCATAGCAACTAAAGAAAGCCCCTCCTCTTCGATATACCAGTGATCCCTTCAACGAATTAGACCTCAGTGACAAAGAGGAGGAGGCCACCGCCGAGCCTGCAGAGGCTATGGAATTCGTATCTGTAGATAAACATGACCCAAGTAGACTGCTGAGAGTCGGGTCTCAGTTAAAAAGAGAATTAAAGAATCAACTCATTAGTTTTCTTCGCCGCAACATGGATGTATTTGCATGGACGCACGCTGACATGACGGGAATATCCCCAGACGTAGCATGCCACATGCTGAACATAGATCCCACCAAGGTGTCAGTGAAGCAGAAAAAGAGGAGCATGGGGGCAGAACGATTAGCAGCCCTCGAGGAAGAAGTAAAGAACTTACTTGCCAATGACTTCATACGTGAAGCCATCTACCCAGAATGGATCGCCAACCCGGTCCTGGTAAAGAAAGCTAATGGGAAGTGGCGAACATGCATCGATTTCTCCAACTTAAATGACGCTTGCCCGAAAGACTGCTTCCCACTCCCCCGAATCGACCAACTCGTGGACAGCACAGCCGGACACGAACTCTTATCCTTTATGGACGCATACTCAGGATATAACCAGATCCCTATGCACGCCCCCGATCAAGACCACACTAGCTTCATCACTGACCGAGGATTGTACTGTTACAGGGTAATGCCATTTGGACTTAAAAACGCCGGAGCTACTTATCAGCGCCTCGTCAACAAGATGTTTGCAGAACTGATAGGGCGATCTATGGAAGTTAATGTGGATGACATGGTGGTAAAATCGAGGAAAGCCAACGACCATATAAACCATCTGGACGAGATGTTTCAAGTACTTCGCCGATATGGAATGAAACTGAACCCTCTAAAGTGCTCCTTCGGAGTATCATCGGGAAAGTTCTTGGGATTCATCGTTCATGCCAAGGGATTGAAGCAAACCCCGAACAAGTTCGAGCTTTGCAAGATATCAAGATACCATCCACTCGAAGAGAGATGCAAAGCCTAAACGGGAAAGTGGCCGCCCTAAGTAGTTTCATCTCTAAAGCAACCGACAAATGCATCCCTTTCTTCGAAGCTCTAAAGAAAGACAAAGGAAAGTTCGAATGGACTGACAAATGCTCGGCAGGCTTCCTTAACTTAATCGGACACCTCCAGAGACCACCGGTACTCTCAACTCCGAATGAAGGCGAAGAACTATACCTATACCTTGCTGTATCGTCCCACGCTTTGAGCACCGCTTTGGTGAGAGAAGACAACCGCGCGCAGCGGCCCGTATACTTTGTAAGCAAGAGATTCACGGGGGCAGAAGCTAGATACCCTAAACTTGAAAAGCTAGCATACTGTTTGCTTATCACGTCACGGAAACTACGACACTATTTCCAGTCTTATTCCATCAGAGTTTTAACCGATCAACCGCTAAGGCAAGTGCTCCATCGCCCCGACACTTCTGGGCGATTACTTAAGTGGTGCATCGAACTAAGTCAATATGATATCACTTACCATCCTCGCACCGCTATCAAGGGGCAAGCCATAGCTGATTTCATTGCCGAATTCACTACTAATGAAGGTAAGGACCAATCTGAAATAGTAGAAGATATCAAGTGGAATCTCTTCGTAGATGGAGCGTCAAACGAACAAGGCTCGGGGGCAGTGTTGTGATAATCACCCCCAGGGGAAAGAAGCTGCACTACGCCCTAAGATTGGAATTCGCTGCCACCAACAATGACGCATAATACGAAGCAGTGATAGCCGGATTAGAACTTGCACTGGAAATTGGAGTCAGTTCTTTATGTCTCCATAGTGATTCTCAACTTATTGTAAATCAAATACTGGGAGAATTCCAGACTCGATGAGAATGACTCACAGCGTATCTAAAGAAGACCGTGCTACTGCTTAATCAATTAGATCACTATTTAATCAAACACATTCCCCGAGAAGAGAATCAAGAGGCCGACGAACTAGCAAAACAAGCTAGTATGAAGAACATCACTATTTTCGGAGCATTAACCATCTCAAAATAGCTGGCACCAAGTTTCGAGCAAGTGAATCTGATAACTGCGATCGACGAAGAAACCTGGATGACCCCTATCCGGAAATATTTACAAGATGGCATACTACCCGACAAGCGTAGCGAAGTCAAGAAAATATTGAGGAAAGCTTCCCGCTACACATTACAGGAAGGCATCCTCTATCGCCGCGGCTTCTCTAATCCGTTATTAAGGTGTATCACTGGAAGGGAAGTCAAGGAAGTCTTATCCAACATCCATCAAGGAAGTTGCGGAGATCACACTGGAGGGCAGACTTTGGCAAAGAAGATACTCCGATATGGATATTACTGGCCCACTTTAAACAAAGATACCTTGGACTTCGTCAAGAGATGTGACAGATGTCAGAAATTTGCCAAGATTCCTCGACTACCCACAAATGAGATTACTCAAATGACCAGCCCTTAGCCTTTTGCAGTATGGGGAATTGACTTGATTGGCGAACTGCCAACGGGCCGAGGCGGAGCCAAATATGCTATTGTGGCGGTTGACTATTTCACCAAATGGGTGGAGGCGGAACCTCTAAATAAAATATCTTCAGCAAAAGTTATCAACTTCTTGATCAAAAATATTCTGTGCAGGTATGGAGTCCCGCTCAAGATCATATCAGACAACGGACTTCAGTTTGACAGCGAAGAATTCGCCGATTGGTGCCAAGAGCACGGAATTCACAAAAGCTTCTCATCTGTAGCTTATCCTCAAGCAAACGGACAAGTCGAAGCTGTCAACAAGATTCTCAAAACCTTAATCAAGAAGAAACTTGAAAAGTCGAAAGGCGCTTGGGTGGACGAACTTCCTACGGCACTTTGGGCCTATCGCACATCTTACAGAACTTCAACAGGGCATACCCGTTTCTCTTTGGCATACGGATCGGAGGCCATGCTCCCAGTTGAAACTATAGTGCCCTCTCACCGTAGGATCCACTATAACCCGGAAGAGAACGAAGAACTCCTCCTTATGTCTTTGGATCTAATTGAAGAGAGAAGAAACGATGCAGCACTCAAAGCAGCAGCTCATAAGCAAAAAGTCGCAGCACAATACAACTCCAAAGTCAAGCACCGCAGCTTACAGGAAAGAGATCTCATCCTCAAGCGGATCTTCCTGCGCCCCGGAGCGCTAGATCCAATCTGGGACGGACCCTATGTAATCCATAAAGATCTCCACAACGGAGCTTATATTTTGTCAATAGTGGACGGAGAGGTGTTCCAGAGGGCATGGAACATCCAACACCTCCGTCGATACTTTTCTTAACTTGTACTGCCCATATGAAGTGAATTAACAAAGAGAATCAGTGGACGTAGGCATTTTCGTGCCGAACCACTTTAAAAAATCTTGTCACTTTTTAACTTGTTCCTTTATAACTTGGCTACTTGTTAACTGTATCCTTTTCTGTTGAACAAAATTTTGTGTAATGGCACCTCCATTCAAGCCACATCAGGGCACGGCCTCATCTGGACAAGGCCTAACAGGTACTATGCGATCCTATGCACTCGCCAATGAGACACTTTTGCTCCAACATCCCTCTGCTGCAGGTTAACTCGTTGCTCGCGACTGCCCTTAAAGCCAACTGTAATGAGCCGATTATAAGCCATTACGAAGGCCGACTATAGCCGATGGCAGCTCATTACGGCGTTCGGCTCGCCGGCAACTGTGAACCTACTTTAAGCCCCAACATAAGGTGTGGCCAGCCAGGGGTAGTTCACGGTTTACGATCGGCAGCCACGCTAGCCAGCCACAGTAAATCGAATAATACCCACGATTACGGGCCATAATGGCTCGGGTAGTTACTGTGCGCGATCTCGGCTCCGATGTGTCTTGAGTGCGGCTGTGGTAAAAAAAAAACTCCCCGCGGAGGCGTAAGATGGGTGACAAATGTCTCCAAGACCCACAGCTAGGGAAAGTGACTACAAAACCCGTTTGCCACGAACTTAAACACATCGACGGCCTTCCGTGACTGGAAGATTTACTTTTCCTATATTTCCATTCCATTTAAATACTTTTCTCCTATCCTATGTAACGGTCCTTAAAGTACAGGACACCGACTAGGAGAGATTCGCTCATAAGGATCGGAGCCCGCAAACTGGATAACAAGGCACTCAATTGTATCCATGACCAGTTACACAAGACGCTCAACGCTACCCCCCTGCAACGAAAACATGAAGGGCGGTACTCTCTTCTCTTGTACATAAACATGTAACTATAACTTATTCGTATATCACACCAACATTGCAAAACATGAAATTATATTCCAAGCAAGAGCTTAGCATCAAACACAACTAAATCACAGGCACATGCATAGTTATACTTCTTATGCAGCACATCAAAATAATAACAGCATTCAAAATATAACAAAATCAGCTTGTGTTATAAACTTACACCAAGTCGTTCAATGACATAATTACAGCTTGAAAGTACATTAATGTTTTGAACTAGCATATACAGGAATGTCAAGTAAACCAAATAAAATAACCAGCTGCATAAGTGCTAACCACTACGCCTCAGAACCAGCTCTCCGAATCTACTTGGTTGCTGGATCGGAACTCCTGGCATGTTGACCAGAGGTCCTACCTATCTAATTCAGGAGAAGAATCCATCAGATAAACAGCGAACGATCAAGTTATGAAAAGCTAAAAAGGAAAAACTCACCAACACCCTCTTCTTGGTCCTCATCCCCCAACTGCACACCGGCTTCCTCCGCAGCAAGTAGCTGCATCCCCTCCTTCACCGCTACCTTCTCCTCCTTTGAGAATTGGCCGGTAACCATATCTATCCTGAATGCCGCTCCACCTTCCTTATCCGCATCAGCCTTGACCTCCTCCAAAGCCCGAAGATATATCCAAACCATGATCCGGGGATAGTCATCCATCCAGGATAGATTACCCTGCTTCCAGGTACGGAAGTACATATCCTGCAACATCTCATCCATCATCCCCTCATTCTCCTCAAGCTCCCTCACCCGGGCCTCGGAGGACAGCAACTTAGCAACGGCAACATCCCTCTCCGATTGATATCTCAAGCAGTCAGCCTGGAGAGACCTCCTCATTTCCTCCATCTCTTTCTTTAGCCTGGCCTGAGCAAGCTCTGCGGCCTCAAGCCTCCCAGATAATTCCTCTACCTGCTCGAGATCCGCCCTCCGAACCTCGTCCACCGTAGCAATGGCTATGTCAATCCGCTCCTTGCAGGCGGCCTCCATCTTTCGCAACTCTGCCTTGCTAGCCTCCTCCATGGTTTTCTTTAGTCGTCGGGAGGCCACCTCATGCTGAGATATCTAGATAGCCTGATCGGCAAGCTATTTGGCCTGATCAGAAACCTGTAGCCGCAACCGGATGTTAGCACTTCCGATTTCCTCCCCAGCCCTGGCCAGTCGAGCGTGATGCTCCATTAGCCTCTTGGTTTCCTCAGCCACCCGATCGATGCTTGCCTTGGCCTCGTTCCCCATGGTCACAATCCGAGTAGTTAGCAAATCGAGGTCTAACGACTTAGCCTCATCAAGCACCCGTACCATGGGATTGCGGAGAAGAAGATGCTCACCCGTGACCTCATCAAAAGAGATATCCTGAAAACTCGGGTCCAGATCCGGGTGGCCGGCAAATGGGTTGCGATCCAAACCTGGCCGGTCTATCGGAGTGACGGTTGGATTTTCGGACAGATGGGGGGAAGGCATAAACCCAGTATCCTCCTCAGTAATATAATGGATAGGCTGGACTGGAGGCTGAGGGCCAGGTGAAGGTTCAAACGAAGATCGGCCCCTCTTCCTCTTTTGCATATCTTCTTCAATAACTCCAAGAAGAGGGCGATATCTAACTTCATCCCCAGGACGGCTAGTTAGCGACTTTGGTTTGGCAGAAGCTTTGAGTAGCTTATACTGTTCGAGGCGGTGCCGAATATTTGATGTCTTGGCCGCCTTACCTGCTCCTGGAATAGAAACCAAGTGTTACGAACATATAATGATCCATAATTCAAGAAATATGTTAAGTTAAGAAGAGTGAGAAGGCACATCTGTTATACAAACCCTGCGGAGGAGTGGGATACTGCAATAAGTCCTGAATCTCATTCCAGGACGGAAGCGAACCATAAAATATTCCTAAGTCCCTATCGTAAATGGAGTCTGCAGAAGTCAAAAGTTCACCTTGAATCGCTGGAGTCGCCTTAGCTGAAGAACTCTCAGAGAATGGGTCGGCGCCAGCCCCAGTCTTGTCAACCCCCTTAGCCTTCTCAACCAAAGCCGATCCTTCCTCCGACTCCCCAAAAGCTTGACGGAAAGCATCAACCGTCCACTCATGAATCTCCCCCGCTTTCCCGGAGGTTAAGGCACCAACGCCACTACCGCTCTGTCCATCTCCTCTTCACCCTCACCTCTATCTTCCTCCACATCTTCCTCTCCCGGAGCAATTGGGCAAGTGCTAGGAGAGGGACCATCAGACTTCTTAAGCTTCTTACCTCCGACAACGGGAGGCTTTGTAAAAGGTTCCCTCTTGCCACTCTTCACCGTGGCCCCTTCCTTGGCTTTGGCAGCCTTCTCCTCAGTCGTATCTCTCTGCTTAACCACGGAATGGTGTGGCAGGATCAAGTTGTGCTCTAGGAGAGTAGCATTCCTGATCAGGAAAGAAACCGAACTGTCCCGTCCCGAAATGGCCTTTATTTCCGCAGCCATCTGGACCAGGGAATCACTTTCTACGACTGCAAAACCACCTGTCGCTAGCAAGAAATAGAAGCATATCAGAAGAAGCACTACAGTCGGAACAAGGAAACTATAAATAAAATTCAACTTACAGCCAGAAGTGAAGAGGCGAAAGGAGACAGAATCGTCCTTGATAAAAAACCATTCTTTCTTAAATATGGTGAACTTTGAGTATAAGTCCAAGACCGGTTTGAAGGGCACGGCCGCTTCCAAACTAACATACGGAGACCTCTTCTTGTAGCCTCTCAGATTATACAAGTATCGAATTTCCTGGTTATAAGGAGGGCGCCCATACCTCCTCTGGAAGATAACGAATAAGCACACCAGAATAGCGTAGGAATTGGGCTGGAGCTGGAGAGGGGCCACCTTCAGATAGGTAAGGAAGATGACTATCCATGCGTTGATCGAAGGAATGGCCCCGCACATACAATGGTATCTGCTATAAGCAAAATATCCTTTGGGAGGTTCATATGGCATAACCCCCTCTCCCGGCAACAGTATGCGAGCCCTGTCAATCCCGAACGAGAGATGATATCAAGCTGCTCCTCCCTGAGGTTGCTAGGAAAACAATCGGGCGGAGAATTCAGAAGCCCCTGGGGGCCATACCCATCTACTAGCGACCTCGGGGCAGGTCCATGACGTTCCGGTCTTGGCTGGGCTGGAGGCACGGAGGAGGACTCTCCTTCGCCCCTAGACTTCCGTTTATCTGATCGAGTTTCTGCTTTGCGAGACATTATCTGCAAACACCGGAAGAACAAATTAGAACAAGGAGTATGGAAACATGAGTAAATAGGTACATGCGGCCTGGAGACTCACTCATGAATTCAAAATTCATTCATAAAAATAAAAGTTTTCAAGCTCATTCGGTTTTCACATTCATTCGGTTTTCACATACATTCGGTTTTCACACACATTCGGTTTTCACATTCATTCGGTTTTCACACACATTCGGTTTTCACACTCATTCGGTTTTCACATTCATTCGATTTTCACATTCATTCAGTTTTCGCACTCATTCGGTTTTCAAGCTCATTCGGTACTCAAGGACCACGAGCACATTCGTTAAAACAAAGAAACCGCATTCGGCGAAAATAATGCACCTGATTCGGCTCCAAGTTGATTCGGCGCTAAAATGATTCGGCACTAGGACGATTCGACACTAAGTTGATTCGGCACTTATGTGGTTCGGCTGTCTCGTATGATGGAGGTTGAACGAAGGCCCTAGGCGAACACAGATACGACTGGACCAACAGGTTCGACACTTGGGGCCGAATGAAAGTGCCTAAGCTGAATAAACTAAAAACAAAGCGCGACATATGCAGGCATATGCCCCACTTTGGGGGGCAAATGTTGGGTGGATTCTCACCCAGGAGATCTTGAGACCAAGAAGCATCAGTTCCATCTGGGTTTTGCCACTCCATTCGTTCCATTCCATCCGGTACCTAAGCTCATCCGGTACACAGGCCACTGCCGAACCACCTACTCGCCGAACCATAATAACACCGGTCCAAAACCATCTCCCTGCCGGACCAACCTACATCACCGGACCAACCTCCATCACCGAATCAACATCTACCGGTCCAATACCTCTCCCTGCAGAGCCGAACCAAGCTCCACCCACTCACCACCGGACCATGCCCCACCGAGCCATGCTCCACCGAACCAACCTACCTCCATCCACTGCCGGACCAGAAACGAGGGAGGACACGACCGGACCAATTCTGTCAGGCCAGATTGCTTTAGCCCAGACCCACCAGCAGCTATATCGTCCTGGACCCCTGCCTCCAGCCTCACTCTATAAATAGAAGGGCAAGGGTACAACAATGGCGGACAAGTTTGAGAGCTCAAGCACGGAAGGAACTTTCAAACAACTTTCATATACTTGTATACCAAGCTTTGTACTTGTAATCTGAAAGAAAAAGGAGAATAACATATAAAGTGGACGTAGGCATGTTCTGGCCGAACCACTATAAATCTGTGTGTCTTTTACAGTTTAGTCCCTGCTTTTCATATATTTGCGTAAATTCCCCAAATCACTAGAAACAACATAAAATCAACTAATTCGTACGACTTGGAGGTGTTTGCCCGTTTCTTGTGCAAACACATAGAGATCATGGATTGAACTAATGATCCAGAGAGATCATGGGTTTAACTAAGAATTCAGAGAGATTGTTGATTTAACTAATGATCTAGGGAGATCGTGGATTGAACTAACAATTCGTAGAGATAGCGGATTTAACTAAAGATCCAAAGAGATTGTGGATTAAGCTAGCGATCCCCAGAGATGTGGATTTAACTAACAAGTTAGAGAGTTGTGGATTTAAGTAACGATCTAAAGAGATTATTAATTGAAACTAACGATTCGGAAAGATTGTATATTTAACTAATGATCTAGAGAGATCGTGGATTGAGCTAATGATCCGAAGAGATCATGGTTGACCTAACGATTGAAAGAGATCGTGGATGTAACTAACAATCCAAAGAGATCGCGGATTCAATTAACGATCTGAAGAGATAATGGATTTAACTAACGATCCAGAGTGGTCGATAATTGAGCTAACAATTTGAAAAGATCGAAAGATAAATTGGATACTGATAATGAAATCTAAAGAAATCAAATGTTAGACTTTGGATATGAATGCCATTCAAATTTGAAATGACTTAATAGCTATATAAAACTAAGCCACTACTTCAATTTAGTTGGGTGCTCTTATGGGATTTTGGGCGACTCTACGCAATTTATATATGATGCTCCAATAGTACTAATGAACTTCATTGATTTATTGACCCTTGATTACCCAATATATGGTTTGTACATCATAGCTTAGATCTCAAACGAACATGGGATAACACTCATTTTGATACGTGATTGTTAACACTCGGTTGAACAAGGGACGATCCTGATTTACGATGTAACATACGATTTAATGGTTCTGGGAGAACACGGAATAATGATTATTTGTGACTAATGCCCAAGCTAGGACTTGAGTCCCCGGCTTATAATAGTATGGAATGACCTTCGACTTACAGGTGAATATGAAAGAACTAGATAATTCGTTGTGCTTTGGTCGGTTGATAGCCAGAAAATTCAATTACTAGTGTATCACCAACTTTGATGTTTGTTCTTGAGCAAAGCACACTTTCCATTCACAAAGCGTGCTTTGGGGGGAAAATGCTATGTGATCTTGTGACCAAGCCATATTCGGACGAATTAGAAAGATAAAATAGAAAAATTACCAAGCAGAAATCTAGAGCAATAACTGCAAAACTCAAATATTGAACAAGACTGGAAGGTGGAACCACCGACTCACCAAACCACTCACTAAAATTTCCAAGAAAAAAAGTGCAAAGATCAAGTAGAGTCACGGTTCAACATGAACTATAGTTAGGGTCCGGTATCGAACCATAGTTAGGGTTCGGTACCAATCCTTAGACTACCTTTTAATTCTTCATTTATGTCATGCTACATTAGGATGGAACAATTACAAGCTAACCAGTGCAATGTTAGAGGTCCAAGCAATCTATACAATTTTAAGACCCATGTTTATGTTGGTACTACATCTAAAAGAAAAGGCAAAGAGTTAAGGTGAAAAATCATATCCGAGAACTCTATTCTTTTGAAACCTAAAAGGAGTTTTGCTTTGATAATGTAGTAAGAACTATAGATACTATAGCTTTTAATACCGAGGGAAGTATAGTTGAAGGAATATTGCAGAATCAACCGTGGAAAAACTTTGTTTTGATATGGCGTGAGTTTGAGATATTAGGCAAAAAGTGGTTCAATGGTACCAAGAATATCACCGAGTCCCAAGTTTGGATTATTTTACGCGACGTTATATATAAGGACACGATGGATCATATCCAGGGAGGATTCAAGAATATTATAAATATGGCTTTCCGGTTCGAAGTTTTAGCTCAAGAGTCATATGTATCTACAATAACCAGAAGCAACAAGCACAAGTTTCAACCATCGGGGGATGCTTCAAGTTTAAAATGCAACAAGTGTAGGAAGGAGGATCATTTTGCTAGAGAGTGTAAGAGAGGGCAAGTGTCTAAAGAACCTGTTGCTAAGGTTCCAAAGGTGAAGACACAGAGGTGTAACGACCCTAATTTTGATTAATATTATTTAGGACATTTAATTAGATAAATTGAATGAAATAATGTAGTTGGTTAAGGGAAATTTAAATAGTAGAGGTTAGTCGTGCCTAATTAACTAATGAACATAAATGGAATTAAAATGAATTAAGTAAGGGCAAAATAAGAATAAGCTATATTCTTATATCCTAAACCCTTATACCACTCTCATTTTACATGTTCACAAACAAAAGTTAAATCAAGTAAGCCCAGCCACCATTAGGTGAAAGCAAGAGTAAGATAAGCAATAATCAAAAGGAAGAAGCTTAATCAAATTCATTCAAGAGCAAATCTCAAACTCCCTAATCACAGGCTAAGATGAATAATAGGTTACATCTCATATTTTCTTATTTTTGGTTCTAGATCAGATTCGAATATGTTTTGCAAAGTATTATGCCATGTATTGAATGATAAATAGATATATATGCTTGTTGATGAAATTTGTTTGTTCATATAGATTTTTATGGTAATTTATGACTGAAAAACCTATCAAATGACATCCAAATATCTTGAGATTTTGATATGAGGTCAGAAATATTATTTTAGGAATCGGTTTCAAGTTTGAATTAATGTAGATTTATTATAAATTTTCTTGTGAAAAAAATGGTTAAATTAAGTTTAAATTAATTATAGCTATTATATGTTAGTTTTGGGTCAGAAATTTATATATGTTAGAAAACATATTAAAAGTGATTTATGGAAATTTTTGGAGGATTGTCCTAAGTGTTTTAATAAGTATATAAAATTATTTAATGTATGAGACTTAAATATTTTATATGTTTATAAAAAAAAGAAGTGATTTGTTAATATTTTAAATTGTTAATCTCTGAAATTCGGCGGCAATTTTATAGAAGATTTTGATAAAGGATTGGCAACCAATCATACGTTGACAAAGAAGGCAAGTTGGTTAGAAAGAAACTGCTTTATAAAGTTAAAAATTAGATTTATATGGTTTTACTGCTTTGCCACTTATAGCATCACCTATTGGCCCTGCCGCCTCCATCTAAGTCGAAACCAATACACATGGTATCAGCTTCGGTACATAGTGAATTGGAGTTGGGAAAAAGGTATGGAGTCGAAACAGGGCGTTCGAAGTGCTGAAGTGGATTTTGAAGACATATAACTATTTTAGTTGTAACTAAGGCTTTCAAATGAGATGGTTTTCCACTTAGTCAATTGTTTTAAAGAAAAGAGCTTTCAAGAGAGGTTGCCGCCTTTGTTTTTAAAAAAAGCTTTCGAACGGGTCAAAACCTTACGCTACATTCTACCTTTCAAAGCAACACTTTCAAAAGGGTTCTTTTGCTTTAAAATTAGAGCTGCTTCTCCAAAGCTTTTGAAGGGGTTGTTTTCGTCGCCATCCACTGCTTTAGTAAATGAAAATGCTTTCAAAAGAGTTGTTTTTGCCCCATTCTTTAAAGACTTTTTTTACGTTTTGAAAGTTAAACCTAAAGGTTTCGAAATGAATGGTTTTAAAGGTTTCGAAACTATGTTACAAACAATTTTACTTAAATCCAATGCTTTCGAAAGGTTTGTTTTAAATAAAGGACTTTGATGCTTTTGAAAGGTATGTGATAAAGGTTTCAAAAGAGTTACTCCCCAATGTTTTCGAAAGGTTTACCTTAGTGTTTGAATGGAAAGTTTCCAATGTTTTCAAAAGGCAAATGGAAGTGATTTAAAAGGAGGATGTCTAAGGTTCTTTAAAGCTTTCGAAAAGGACACTTTCAATGTTTTCGAAAGGTCTTTTGTAAATGGTTTCGAAAGGCATGTTCTTGCCTTTCGGCCTTATGTTTCAAAGTTAGGTAACTAACTTGTTTTGAAAGAGGTACTTTCAATGGTTTTGAAAGAGATTGTTTAAGGATTTTAAACAAAGGTTTTGAATATTTTCATCAACAATGTTTTGAGTAAAGCATATATAATGGCAAAGAGATTTGAGTAAAACAAATAGTATGTTTTCCTTGTTTAAGCAAGATTTAAAGGGGTAAATCAATTTAAAAGATGTTTTAAAGGAAAATTTGATGGGTAGTTAACCTTGAGCAAATGACTCAGACATTTGATAACTAAATGGAACTGGTATAAGGTCGCGTCCTATACATTAGCTATAGCCCTAGCTAATTTAGTCCAAAATTCCAGTGTGTTGGGCTTAGTCATAGGTAAGACTTAAATGATGTTACACACAGAGAGAAATATATATAGAGAAGGATGATAGGTTATCGGTGAGCCCGCAAAACCTTTAGGATCAGGTGACCTTGGATGAAGTAAGTTAAGGACAGACCGTCTAGAAGTACGTCTAACAGATGTTAGGTTATTTGTTTTGTCTAATAGGCCCGAGTTAGCCAATGGTTAGTAGTTAACCAAACAAAACTATATCGTTCAGACAGATAGTCCATTTATTACCTTGTTTATGAGCATATATGATATTGTTGTTATTGTTTTAATCAGTTTGATTGCGTGATTCTGATTTGCAAAAAGATATGTTTTAAAGGGATATTAGTTAGGAGACAGCCGTTCCACTAAGAGGCATGGTCTCACTTAATATCAATAAACCAAGATGTAATATTAGTATTATTATTCACACCAGGCTTTATGTCTGACTCGAAGTTCATGTTTTTCCCACTAAACTCTCGGGTGCCCAAAATTCAAATTGAGTAGATTGAGAGTTAAGGTTTTTCAGGTTTAGTAGGTTGGAAGAATAAAATTTCCTAACACATGCAGGAGGCAAAACTAGCTATATAGAAGCTATTTCATTTTATCTCTGCTATGTTGTATCATGACTTATATGTGTATTTAGTACTCAGAACATCCAAGGGGCATCCTCATATGTCGCTTTTGGCATATTTTATATCAACTATATTTGATCAAAATATGGGAATCGTTTTAGGATTATTTATTTGAATATGAAATATTGATTTGAAGTGTGATTAGAAAAGTTGTTTTAATGTGTGTTGATTTTATTTCATATTTATGTGCTTCATACATTATGGATACCATTAACATTACCGCATTTTGTTACTGAAAGTTAATACTATGGATGACTATAGCATCTGTAGCGCTTAGCTTTGGGCCTCAAGATAGGTGATGTTACAACTTAGTATCAGAGCATAGGTTTTTGAAAAACTTAAAAGAAATTTAAACTTAAAATGATTTTGAAAACATAATCCTAAAGAATTAGAGAAAAGTTTGGGGTATGGGATAACGCTATACCTATATTTTCTATATATATACGTATACGCTTTATCTCTATTCTTCCATCTCTCTTAGGTTATTCTTTTATATCTTACAAAGACTCGAATGCAGATTTACGGATGTAAATGGATGCTAGAGGAGGAAGAGTTAACATTGGTGGGGGAAGCATCACAACCAATGGAAATGCTAGACCAAATACCAGAAGGAACCCAAGTTAGGCACAGGCGCTAAATGTGGGTGCTGGAGTCCCGCAAGTTGATATGGGAGCAATGTATCGGTTTTTCATTAACATGATGCAAGCAAGAGATGCTTTGGGGTTAGTTGGATAAAATGCTGACGGAGGAAATCAAGGAGCTCCAGTGGTTAATAACTATGCTGTTTTGAGTAGAGATTATGCGCCATTGGGAGGAAAGACGTTCATTGGTACTGAAACGCAATCGAAGTGGAGAATTAATGTTGACTCAAAAAATGGACCAACAATCTGGTTTGAGTTTGAAAGCCCATCCCTATCCTAATAGAGAAATATCAGAAATCATAGATATAAAGAAAGAACAGTAAAAGAAAGTAAACAGAGAATTTTTATAGTGGTTCGGCTATTAATGACGCCTACGTCCACAATATAGTTTTATTATAGAGCGATTACTGCCACAAGAGATATTTGATTATAAGGATTTGATTATTTTGACATAAGTTGAATCCCTAGAGTTGGAATCCACTAGAGAATCATAGTGAATTCCTTTAGAGACTGTTGCGAGGGAGGTAGAGAGTAAGAAATAATTCCAGTAGAGCATCAGCAACCAGTCCGAAGAAGATCCTCTTTTGTTGCAAGTAGGATGCTATTTGTAGAGATTGGAGAGCTTCTAGGACAAGCCTATTTTCGTCAGATCGCGAGTAGGTAATACATGACCTAGGGGGACCTTGGCTCGCAAAGCGAGCCAAAACCAAGGGTCGCTAGTGATGCATGGTCCATGGGTCGCTGGTGATCCTTAGACTTAATTCATTTTGCCGGCCAACATCTTGCCTTTCTTGTAGTGTTTCATAGCTGGTTTGTTTGAAGGGTTGAGGAAAGGCATGGGTCATTGATTATCCGACCACTTAGGAATTTTCTAGAGTCTGAAATTGGAGATGTTCCCACAACCTTTTATTGTTGTTGTCATATTTTGACCGCAAGTCACTAGCTACTTATGTTCAGCTACTGATCGGACTAAAGGAGTGTTGATCCCTTAGCTTCATTGTTCCTAATTGTTGTCTTAGTAATATGGCTTGAGCCATGTCGATACCTTGTGATAGCTTTTCTGGTTAAGTCCTAAACCATCTTGTTTACATAAGGTTGTCCTATTTTCTATTGGTTTCTGCTGGGTTAAAAACCCGAATAATATTTGCCCTCCAAAATACGTCTCCATTGTAAATAAGGCATGCTCTGGAAGTTATCACTTCAGTATCCATCTGTTGATCTCCAAGTAATCGCTTCAAAGTTTTATGAACACGCTAAACCAATGTTGTTTGACATTTTTCTTTAGTCCTGACTGCTTCTGCTTACCTAACGTATCACGTTTTTGCCTGTAGTTTCCCGACATGCCTTGTAATGGTGAATAGTTGTGAGAGACCGAGTTCGAGGAGAACAAGTAAAGTTTTTCTTCCTCTTTCTCCCTCTTCCTTTCTTTTACCATTAATTTTTTTCTTTTTTTGGTTCGCTAGCGATCCATTCTGGATGGGCCGCTAGCGAGCTAACTACATAGTACTTTTTTTATTGTACTACTAGGTCGGATCGCTGGTGACCCATGATCGATCGGGTAGCTAGCGACCCAATTACTTAGTAATTTTTTTTGCCTTTGCTACTTGCCTACTTATACTCGAGCCTACCCCTTTTTCCTTCATTCGACCCAAGCTACTCCACTCCTTCAGGTGACAAAATCATCTAAGGATTCGACCCAGGCGATCCAATCACTAATTTGATATGTTCCCTTACTTCGTTTGTATTCCATTATTGTTGATCCATCTTAGCATTCATGAAACCCTAGCCATCTCTTCATTTCACTCGAATTCGAACCTTAGTTCATTGTTTACCTATTGCCAACCTACTATTGGCTCGCCAATGATCCACTCCATAGCTTGTCGAGTTTAATTCATGATTCTTCTTGCGCCTTTAAATCAGTTTGAGGTGGGTTTTCCTAGTTGATTTTTCAGTTAGGTGTTTGAATGATGATCTATCGTCAAGTATCCATTTGCAATGTTGATTAAAAGAAGTTCGGGTTGATTACCGTTTATTGGGTCGAGACAGCCAATCGGGTCTTGAGTTTCTTCTGGAACGTCATTTGGGTTGCGGTCCAACACTTACGCGTTTTGCTATCATCTTTTGTTAAACCAGAACTGACTCATGCCAAGTTTTATAGCTGCTATTGCACATCATGCACATGCACTTATTTAACCTCGACTTCTTTCAAGAACTCAAACTTATCTTGTTCTCTCGCTGCATGCTCGGGGTTATTGTGAGGAAAAGAGTTTTCAGTGTCGCTCCTGACAATGGATCCGTTATCAATCATTGATCAATAACGAGTAAGTGCACAAGAAGTATACACAAAAATGAAAAAAAATTGATATAGGAAGTTCTTTTCTTCCTCCACTGTAAGCGAACTATCTACACGGAATAGAGCGTTTACAATGTCTTGGGCACCAAGTTTATCCTATGTCGATAGCACACTACACTTACACACTTGCTCCTATTCGCACTACGAGTCCGAGCTTCAATTATAAGTTAATGTATTTTCAGAATTCAAGTGTGATAGGGGAAACATATCAATTTAGGATAGATTTACCTGACCGTTTTCGGACACGATTTCTGTTATATGGAACGAGGCATCCACCTACATGTCGTAAGTCAAGCGAGCGAAGCCCGACACTCTCCAAAGCTATGTCATCATGTAACGACCCACCTTTTTGGACAGTTTAAACCGACAATCAAATACACATGCCGGTTCCAAACCATTAAAAAAAAGGCAGATGGTTATTGGGGTAATTAAGAAAAGAAAAGAAATAAAGGAAATGAAACAACACAGAATCTCACAGCGGAACGATAAAATATAATAGTCAAATAAACAGTTCATGAAGTTGTTTACTATACTTAGACAATTATTTATACAACATTTATCAGAGTTATACATATACAACAGAACAAATAAATAATGCAGCAGACAACATGATGCACAGATAATAATAGTAATAGTATACCAAATCTTCGTCTTCGTCCTCCAGAATAGATCTTCAAAAATCTGAAAACTCAGGACTAACCCGAGCGTAATGAAAAGACAAAACACTCGAGTCAGGACTAAAATATCCATATGAAAGTTAAATCAATCGTAAATAAATATGAGTGTGACGGCGTCAGAGATGTTTACGGGATTTGACATCTCATATCCAGTGTCAACGTGTGTTCAATAACTTAAGAGATGTTACGGGATTTTCCACCTTTCAAGGATCCGTTAAACTATCTACTAGGTAGTAATGTACGCTAAGTAGATAATGTCTATCAGTAATATAAAGTATCAAAATAGCGTTAAGGCGTTACCATAATCCCCCTTAACACATTTTATATTCCCAAAAGCATATACAAGACCGTAGTTTCCCCAAAACCGGAAGTCACCAGAGGGCAATCCATATACTCAAGGTACAAACCAAAACGTAGTGGTCGCGAATAGGATAATCAGTATGACAAGGTACATGAGGCGATACCAACCAGGATACTAGTAGTTGCGTGATCCGGACTGATGTTGAGCATAGCAGCTACTACATCAACACCGCGAAACAACACTCCCAAATCAAGGGGTGCACCCAAATCAAATCACAAATGTAATAGATATGGTATCGAAGAAGTGTGTCCGCTAGAGGTGGCAAACCTCAATGGCCCGGCGCGGCTCCTGTTTTAGTCATGTCAGGGGTCATCCAATATCGTTCTCTTTCTTCAGTCAACGCGTTCACCAAACCATCCACTTCATTCTGGATCAACACTCCGCGTATAATAGTTATTAAAGTGGTTTTCGGTATCGACAGAGAGTATGTCCATATCCGATCCCGGTCTCTTTAATAACTACGTATTATTACACTGATGGCTCTTTTATATTTCAAATTGATTCATGATTGATAACAAAATATCATATTCGCTTTAAAATCAAATCCATTTCAAAATCATCATATATTCAAAATTATCAATTTTGTCCGATAAATCAATTTCACTTCAAAATTTGATTCGAATTCAATTTAGGTTATAATATCTACTTTAACCTAGTTCGTATTTAAACCAAAGGTTTAAATATAAACATTTCCGTCTCTTTAACCAGTTTGAATTTAAGAAAATAGTTTAAATAGTTTAAAATAGTTAAATAATTCAAAATAGTTTAATAGAGAATATTTAAATAGTTTAATCGAAAATAATTTGAATATAAAATGGTTTATATATAAAATAGTTTGGAAAAAATCAAAAATTATTTGATAAATAATTCCAAAGTCAAACCGGTCAACTTCCCAAATTTCCTATCCAAATCAAATCCAAATTCCATTTCGATTTAATCGATTTATTCCAATTTCAACTTGAATAAATTTCTATTCCACGTAAATTTCGATTTCAATTCACAAATTTCTTTAAATTTCAATTCAATTCCAAATTAATTTAAATCTAAATTTCAAATAAATTTTCAATTCCAAACTCAAACTTGAAATATCATTTCATATCAATTTTCTTAGAAATATTCAGAGTACGATTAAAAGTCCAATCTTTTAAAACAAATCAACTTTCAAAAATTTACACCGTATTTCAATTTTCAATTTAAATCTAAACTTCGATTTTATTTAATAATTTCGTTTACCAAGTTTAAATTCTAACATTTCGAGCTCCAATTCAAAATAATTCAATTTTCATAAATTGGATTTTATTCTTAAAATCAATTCATTTAAATAATTTCAAAACAACTTTTAAAATCATTTAATTTATCCAACTCGGTGTCCGTATATAATTTTCTAACCTATGGCCAAGTGATTAGTTATTATAATTAAATGTCAGGGATGAATATATCATTTAATTCAATCACAGTGTCATATGTATGCGTAGCAGGATATATATAAATAAATAAACATCCAAACATTTAAATATCAACCAATAACATCCATCGAAATACATCATCCAATAGGCAATACAATTCACGGCAATTTCATATTTATCAATGTCAGGTAATTTAATCGCAATTCAATTTTAATTTAAATTTAACTGTCAATTTAATTTTTTTAACGGTGAATTCAAATGACAATCAATATGATAATTAAATTTTATCAAACAACAACAAATAAAAATCATAACTATGCATAATGTCAAATTTAACTAGCATAAAGATATTCAGTACGTTGTGAGCGTTATAAAACACTCTGATTTTACGATTTTAAATCAAATCGAACGACGTTCGATTTAACATAAAATTTTAATGAGCTCCAAACACTTTCGGATCTGCACTGCAGCGCAGCTCTCATCTCCGTGATTCCGGCGCTTCTTCCCCAACGTGAAATTCACGTATGCAAACCCATTAGCCGCCGATCTTCAAGCAATTTTCATGACCACCTCGTCGACTTCCAGAACGATCAGCTAGCGCCACCACGAAGCCCTTCACCAGAGCCACCTACGCGCCAAGTTTCATCCCGTCATTCGCCATCGTTTGCACGCAATCCAAGAAAATACGTACACACTTTCAAGTCAGATCTGGACGAATCCATGAAAAATTAGCATACATCAACCGTATGGATTTGAAGAGCTCGTCGAGATTTACACTTTTGCTTTTGGAATTTTTTGATTACGTCGAACGGATTGAGAGATATTAAGGAAAGAAGATCGGCAATTTCTGGCCATGGAATAGGTGGCGGCCATGATTTAGTATTAGGGTTTCTGGATTAAAATAATAATAAAACTGTCTCGGTTTGCGTGCGTATTTATATAGGTAGGTCCAAAATCATCCGAACTCAAATCGAGACGTGCCGCCAGGCGTTTATAAGGTTTTACCCCATTCCGGACGCAATGGAACTAGTTTCAAGGCCTAATTCGATAATATCTGGAAGATAGCTTTTCGAAGTCGATTATTTTAATTAAATTCGAAATTAAATTTCTACGCGTTTCAAGCTCGCACGGCCAAACGACAAGTCCAAATGCGACGAAAATTGAAATCCTACCATAATTTACTATTACGGATCTAATGAAACAATTTTCGTCGAAATCCGAGACTGTTTAAAAAATGGCTATTTTAACTCGTCAATTAAATATTAAAATATTCAATTTTCACAAATTTACTTTTAATTCGATTTTAAAAGTTCTACAACATCATTCTAACTTTAATATGATAAAATAGAATTTTACAAATCATTTTTAATCATATTAAACCCGTTATCTAATTATTCAAATAATTTCAAATATTAAATTATTCAACAAATTACATTAATAATCATTTTCCTTCAATAATCACCTTAAATTTTCTAATTAAAATAGCTAAAAATACGGGTCGTTACACTCTCCCCCACTCAAAACTTTTCGTCCCCGAAAAGGAAAAGAAGGGAAAAGGAACTAAGTATAGAATTCAACATTAGATATATTTTATTTAAAGTTACCAACTTATAAAACAATGAAATTCCATTTATAAAGTCATAACTACGCTTCCACAATGTTACTCCGAACGGCTTTCTAAATTTAAAAGTTAGTTATCAAAACAAGTTATAAAATTTAAAAACTTGAAAAATTTTCTAACACCCGGATTCACGGAAAATTTCGGCAGGGTCTACTTTGCGCGGCTCGATCGAAAATTTTTACAATTCAATATATAACACAAATATAACCAATAAATATCAAATATACATCTCATCTCAATGATGAGGCATCCCATATCTGGGGAAACAACATATATATATCACCAATACCATATAAAACCATAAGCGTACCTTTTATTTATCATTTATTAGCAGTTTACTTACATTTTGTATTTAGCACAGAAGCGAGCTCTACAACGAAGCCCAACCCCTTTGCTACCTACTAAAATGCTCAATAACTAAGTTAGAACCATGCATATAAAGATAGATCGATATATTTAGCCTACACAACATATATATAACCTATTTAGCTTCAAAACTGAGATTCCAATTTCAGGACAGCAAACAAATCTCAGTTTTAGGTCACCTAACCTATAAAATTTGGCATCATAATCTAAACAAAAGTTGTTGTATTCATTTCAAGCTTTCCGGAATATCCAAAATCATCGAATTCGGACCATACATTCAAAAGTTACGGCCGTTTTACTTAGAGGATACGCCTCAGCCTGGGCAATGAATTGCGCAGGTCAGCAACGTTCACCCACGTTTTAGACCTTCTAAAGGATATCAAAACACAAAACACTTAAAACAAAAGTTTTAGCTTAAATTCTTAGCTTTCCAGAAAGTGCAAGATCATCAAAATTCGATAAACCAGTCAAAAGATATGGCGAAAATACTAAGGGTGTATACTATTGATTTTACTTATTTTTACACAGGACAGCGAGTAACATTCAAGTTTTTAACCAAGCAGACGAAGGAATTTTGTAACGACCCGCTATTTTGGACCATTCAAATTCGACAATAAAACCGTACATGTCCGACTTGAATAATTCAAAATACCGAATTGTTAATAAAAATTTGGCAAAACTTAAAATATACAGTAAATAAATCAATCATAGATCACTTACACAGAGTAATACAATGCAGCGGAATAGATAAAGAATAGTAGTTTATGAAGCTACTATATACATTGGAGATAGAAATAAATACAATTGAATATCTTAGATATAGTGAAGTCTCCAGTATGCGCAGATGACTTCTCTGAACAAATCAACAGGATGACTGAAAGGATAGATAGCTGGATCTTCAAGCAAGGCTCCAACTTCGAAGGTGAGTCTCAAATGCTGTATCACTCAGTCTGACCCGAGCGTAAAGCAAAACACAAAACACTCGAGTCAGGATTAACATTCTTATATCTATAAATCTAACTCAAGTGAAATATCAACTGAAATATAATTAACTCAAAGAATGTTTGGAATAACCATCCTCTAAGGGTCCATGGAACTATCTACAGGGTAGAAATATACACTATAACACCGTGGTTCTTTCATCTTAATTTATACTTCAAAACCAAAACATCATTTTCACTCCAAATATCTCTATATTTCCCAAATAGTGTTTATATATATTAAATAATTTATACAGTAAAGTATTTTCAATTCCCTCAACTTAACAAATCGTTTCAACATTAACCCAACCTTCCCATTCAAATTAAATTCAAATCCCAATTTATCAATCTCAAATTCAAATTTGAAATCACAAAATACCCCCTTTATATTCCAATATATTTCAAACTTTAAGTATTCAACGTTTCAAACTAATTTTTATTCAATTTAGCTTCTAAATAATAAATTCAAATTTAGTTCAACCTAAATTTATATTTTAATTCAGTTTAGTTTCTAAATAACAAATTCAACTATATTTATTTCAAATACAGATCTAAATCTCGAAATCGCCATTTAAATTCCAATATAGCTCAAAGCTTTAATATTTACAAGTTCAATTCAAGTCGATTTAATTAAATAAATCCTTATTTAAATACCCTTTTTAATAAACCCAAATGTACCTCCCAATCCTATTTTTTCAATTTATTACGAGAAAGATCTATTTGAAATATAGATTTCCATAGATACTCAACTATATTATATGTATTAAATCAATCTAATTTAAATCAAATATTACGACTAAATCTATATATAAAATTTCCATTTATATAATATCTTAAGAATCAAAATTTATTAAACCGTATATTTCTTTCCAAAATTATAGAAATAATTTCAAAATATTTATATGGACCAACGGTGTCTGTATATATATTTCCTACCATATAGTCAAGTGCTACGGATATTTATCATTTCAATCCGTACACTAAATATATTCGGGTGGATATCATTTCAACCCGAAATCCAAAATTTTAAATTAAATCAAAAATCGCTTGGGTCTATCATTTCAACCCGTAACGAAATTATCCTATTCTAAAGTCCGTTCGGGTATGTATCTTTTCAACCCATAGTGATTTCTATACTAATAGGGAACTTGCAGAGTGATAACAGATATGAAAATAATAATAACAACAAGCATATATCATCAAAATAAATATAAACAATAAGATATGGTATCATATCCCATAAGTGAACAGTTACCGATAAAAGCATATATAACAATTTAAATCTAACAGCAGCATATTTCAATTGTCATTTCAATTGAAATTAAATTTAATAAATAAAAGAACGTTAATCGTGAGTGATTGCTCACCTTTCGAGGCTAGAGATATATGATGATGAAATAAGCTACGAAATCCAAAGCAACGCTGGATGGACAAGATTTGATGCAGAAAATAGGCACGACGGACAAGGCTGATAATGGGAAATCGATGAGAATGAATCGAATCAATTTTGATATTACAGAAAAAAATATAAATTATTATGATATTAATTCTCCCAAAACCAATTTTCAAATTAAAAATGTATATTTAAAATCTATATATACCTATATGTAATTTAAACATAATTCGTCCAAAAAAAAACCATTGTATTATATTTTATAGTCAATAATTATTATAAAAACAATATAACCACTTATTGTAATATATATTACTAAAAAAAAACCCATGAAAGCAACCTATATATGTTCATAATAAAAATGTATATATAGAAATTCCAAATGCATAGCCTATATTCGGTTATATATATATATATATATATATTACGTAAGTCTGAAACAAACACCTAAACGCATATATATGTCTCGAGATTTATAAACAACAAAATACTTATAATGACACATGCACTCATATACTTATATAGACTGTGAACAAGTATACATACTATGCCGTATAAAATCCAACACTAAAAAAAGTAAACTCACACTGAAAACATTTTAGTCAATTATTAAATATATATATTAACTAGCGTATAAAACTAACGTATCCTGTAACTTTATAATATATAAGCTATATCAGATATGAACTATCATTATATCAGATATATAAATAGTTAAACATTTTATACAAAACTATCATAACTTTATTAAATTAAACATACATTACACACTTACACAAATAGACCGTAAACTGTAAAACTTCACCCATTTTAAAGTGGTAACAATACGCTTGCTAAAAATATAACCCACATAGCTCGTACTTCCCTATAAAACTATATAAATATTTGTAAGCTAACCATTAATATAGTCTAATTCACAATATGCATACCTTTATAACTTTAAATCAAATGTGTATATATATACTTATAAACAGTTATTCACAAAATACATAGCTTTAAACATATCATATATTTAAATACATATACAATCGACTGATAAGATGAGTATGCTTTACGTTTTATATATGTACTAACTTTTTATATAATATTTATATATACACTTATCAAATTTTATAACATGCGAACAAAATTTTATATTATATAGAATCTGAAAACTGCAAACATTTCATACTTGGAACCATACTATATTTATAAGATGTATATATGATATCTTAAATCAAAAAAAAAAAAAACTTACTTTGCTATAATACATACAATATTACTGCATAGATATACATTACTGACATATATTAAACTATATATTAACTAATATATAACCTTCAAACTTTTAAAATTGAATACCAACGTGACACATAAAGTATAAAACAATCAAGTTATCAAATCTCTATACATAGTATAATATCATACACACTATGAACGAAAAAAAAAAAAAAAAAAAAAGAATACTGTTATGAACTCATATATATAATACCATATGATACATAACTAACATGAATTTAAAATCATGTAGGACAGATCACATATTCCAAATACAGACTTATAGAAAATATACAATAACACATATATATTATAAATATATGCTAACCTATTACTCAAAGATAACGTGTGGCATGATTGTTGATGGTGAAGGCTCTGAGGATGGCTGAGCATGCAGGCGATGACAACACGTGTAGAGAGATATGTGCATGAGAGGAGGAGAGAAAAACGCGGAGGGAGAGGGATGAGTTGGATGTGGTGGGTGACGAAGCGATGGGAGGTGGAAGCACGGTAAAAGAAGGGAGAAAATAGGTGGATCTGTAGAAAGAAAAATGGAAGAAGGAGGAGGAAGAAAACTTAAAATGAGGAATGAGATTGGAAGTGACAGCAGTTTGCAATATGAAAGAAACGAAGTCAAACAAGGTTATAAAGGCAAAATAAATAAAGAAAAGAACCGTTGCATACGAAACGTATACAATAAATATGAATTGATTTGAATAGTAATGGTCAAATTCAGCTGAAAAGATTAAAGCGAATAAATACGGAGCATTGGTTATGGTAAAGTAATGCACAAAATTAGGGGAATAACAAAGGAAAGGACTGGTCAAAATAAATGAATGTAAACGTGCAACGAATATAAAAATCTATATAATTGAACCGATGGAAACGAAGGAAGCAAATAAAAGAAAGGGAACGAAGGAAAAAAAATGAGCTGTGTCCCGAGCATAAATAAAAGTGGTAACGTATGAGAGGAATGAGAAAAACAAACGGGCACAATTTGAAATCAATGCAATAAAACGGCCAAAAGCTGATTTTTAGGAAAATTATTAAAGAAATATTCCTTGGGCTGCGCGTTTGAGATCCGAAAAGGCATGGAAATCAAAAAGTTATAATTTAGATTGGAATGAAAACGTACAGGAAATAATAAAGGAAAAAAAAATAAATGCGAAATAATCATATAGCATTTATTACGTTTCAAACTTTTGACATGGCATGGGATGGAAACAGCTGTACGCTAATTGAGAAGCTATTAAAGCAATTTATTATTAGTGGCATGTTATACGTTTTTATATTTATTTATTTCCTAGATCTCAATTCATATCTGATTATACTATGCAGATTTATCTTTATTATTAAACGTTCAAAAAGAATAAAACGTATACAAATTTTCTTGATTTTCGAAACAAAATTAACGGCTAAAAGATGATGAAGGGACAAAATATAAGAAAGGGAAAGAGATGAATGCGTACAATTATTTATAAGAAAAGAGAGAGAAAAGAAAAACCCACAATTAAAATGAATGAATGAACGCTGAAAGTCAGTCAGGAATATAGAAGGTACAATATGAAATAATGGTAATCACAACTACTTTTTTTAATGCAGACCTTAAATCAACCCTTAAAACATATACTTCATATATGTAGTTAAATATAGTATATACTTCTCTTCTTCTTTGGTTCATATGATATATGAAACCCTTAACTATCGTATTTATAGCTGACGACATATGTATAGATATACTAAATATGCACTAAAATAAACTGGAAATGGTGACACAAAAACCCAAAATCAAATATATATATATATTTAACATGACTAGAAATCAAACTTCAGTAAAACTATATACTAGTATCAAGACTAACATATATATATATATATAGCTATTATAACACATATAAATTAAATAAAACTTGGTATAAATACGCTTTACTATATATACACTTCAAATAGACCATCATACATATACAGTGGTTTTCCAAAATAACTATATATGGAACGTACTCAACATACTTAAAATTTACACACCTTGCTGAAAAGCAAAAGGAGACCGTAAATTTATTACCCACGCTATTGATATTTATACCCAATAGAAATGAACTATGCTACCAAATTTACATCAAACTTAACTTATATTATAGTATAAATAATAGTTTATAAAGTTTTTGTACTAGATCTTATAGGTATAACCACAACCAAACTTTAAAATATATGTACACAGCTCGTACTACAAATCATTAATATACATAACATATTTTCTTTTTTTTTTCAAAATTTTATTATTAATAATTTCTCAAAATCCAATTCAATACGTTAAATACCAATTAAAAATTGCTAAAATTTTATGGGTCGTTACACTCTCCCCCACTCAAAACTTTTCGTCCCCGAAAAGGAATAAAGTAGGAGAATAGAAACAACCAGATGAAAAATTTAGACTTTGAAAAACAAATTAAAAAAAAATTATTTAAAACCATATACTTTTTCTTTTGTTATTATTTAAATTGATTAATATTTAATAGATTACTCATTTTATCAAATCCATTCAATTAATTATGAGATCAATTATTTATAAAACACTAATTTTTCTCTCTTATTAAACCAGGTAGAATATAAATAAACAATGTTTTAAAGGATATATTCAAAAGAAGGAAAGAAGGAAAGAAGATAGATTCGGAAAAGAGAATATAGTTGAATAAATAAAGCAGGGCAGATAAGGTAGATTCAAAAGAATAGAATCGGGCAAGAATCGTACATTTCAAACCATGAGAGTTTCAATTTCAAATATTAACACAAAATTTCTTTGTTGGAAATACTTTTATAATAAATACCTTTTATATCGAAATAAATCTTTTCTTTCAAAAATATTTTTATAACTCGATGTTTCAACAAGTTTATCCTCGTTCTTGCAGACTCTGGCCATGCGTTGATCAGGCGCAAAGCTAGAATTCTTCAAGTACTTAGTAGACCTGTTTCAACAACCAGTGAAAATACTTGAAAAAAACTTTAAAAACAGATATGGAAAGTACAATCCAAACAAAACAACCAAACCAAAACCTTTGTCCGATCATGGTTCGCAGATACACAATGGTTACGCCTGGGTCCCCCAGGAAACAATCCATATCCGTAAGCTTTCTCAGCCCTGCGAGTTACGCCATGATGACTAGTAGAGTGCAGGATACACAATGGTTACGCCTGGATCCCCCAGGAAACAATCCGTACCCCTAGGCAAGACTCAGCCAGGCACTTGCGCTACTATTCGCGACCTACACAGATTGCAGGATACACAATGGTTACGCCTGGATCCCCCAGGAAACAATCCGTACCCCTAGGCAAGACTCAGCCAGGCAATTGCGCTGTGCATTCACGAGAGAAAAAAAACCATGGGTTACGCCACGGTGGGAAACACTCGAGTATTACATCCGGAAAACCGAAAATCAGAGAGAATAATATCGATAGAATGAATCCACGATGTGGCCACAAAGCGGATATCAAGCAGAAGGCACTTTCCATATCTTTACTTCGAAAATATATATCATATAGTACCTTTTCAAATCACTTTCAAATATTGTACTTATATAAAGTCCATATATATAGGATTCCTTTCTCAAATCGAATACTTTCCAAATCAATAGTAGATCAAATCATACTTATATAGATTTCGATTAAATAAAATCTCTTTCCAAATTGAGTACCTTTCAAATCAATAGATTTCAAATCAACCTCATACTTATACAATCCATTTTATATAAGTTCGACCACTCCCAAATCAAGTGCTTAGTAATCTAAGGTTCTCAATTTCAAATTATTTCAATACCAATTCAGTTTCAAAATCATATATGATTTCACCAAATTTTCTTCCAAATTAAATGTCTGAATTTCAAAGTTCCCAAAATAATAGGTGTAGAAAATTATCCCAGTTTCCAAATTAAAATAATTCAAGTCAAACAAATTCATTTCCAAAATCACCATATAAGTACTGGGTTTTTTTTTTCAATTTAATTTTCAAAACCAAATATTTTTCTCAAAATCAATTATATTCAAAATGGTTTCCAAATTTATAATTATCCCTTTAAAACCTTTAAACTATTTACTTCGATTTGAAATATCCAATTTACCTTTTTGAAAACCATTATTTAAAACTAAAATTCTTTCAAAACATTTAAAAACTAAATTCCATATTAGTATAATTAAAATAGCCATATTCTCTTACTTAATAAAAGGTTTAACCTCATACAACAAAACTTGCATACTTTATCAAATATTTTATACCTTTCGAAATATCTTGGTTTTTAAACCTTTAAACCTTGATTTGGAAGTGCTCGAACCTTCAAAATAGTCGGTGAAAATCAATTTCAAATCCAAGAGATGGAAATCAATTTTTATAAATAGAGTTATTCTAAGTCAAATCAAAAACTCGAGGACTGAACACCGGTCTTACTTCAAATTGTTTCAAATATATACATATATCTTTCGAAAATATCAAATTATACTTCGGAATTTGAAATCAAAAACGGTTTACAAAATCACTCGCATAGCGAAGCTATTAAAGTGGCCTCTCCCCCACTCTGAAACTCGAAAATCAATGTCGATGATGCGTGCACTCATCACCGAAATTATTCTCCAGCGACATAAGTGAGTTCTGGACTTCTATTTTCTTGAAAACTTCTTTGAAATTTCTTCAAAATTATTGGAATTCATTTGAATTCATTTGAAATATTTCTTATTCGGAAAAATACTTTTAAATCGTATTATTTATATATAATTTCCAAAATCTTAAAACCAATTTCAAAATACCGGAATTCAATTCTCGAATTTCAAATTTAACACTTCAATTATAAATCATTTTTATATAAATCAATTTCTTATAATTTTTTCAAAATTTCAAATCCTTTCAAAACCCTTTTTATATAGAATAACATTTCTTATTTGCTTTATATATAGGTATATAATCTCTACCGAAAACATTTTCTTTATATATATAGAATAAAATCATAGTTATCAAAATAATAATTTCGGTATAAACAATTTCTAAAATACAAACAAAACCCGATTTTCAAAGGATGATTTAAGGATGGATTTCAAAACAAAGATAGAGATTTAATTTAAAGGAACTCTAATCAATAGAATCCTGATTCGAAGATAGACTCGATCGAAGATGAGATAATTAAGTTACAAAATAGAAGATGGATATACTTCTATAAATCGCGGGCGACCTTTACCTGTCAACCGTGATTCCAAAATTAGATCGGTGTAGAATTCTGAGGCAATTCGACATTCGATCGTCGGAGATATAGAATTCGGCATAACAAGATATATCAGCATCGTAAACCGAGGATACAGGAATCTTCGGTGAGTCAATGCCAATTGAAAAGGAGTTTTCACCCCCTTTACAAATCATTCAATGGAGTTATGGGATACTCCAGAATCAAACGAATATAAATAGGGAGAGACAGAATGAATTTCGAAACCGAGGGACATTCCAAAACTCAAAGGAAATTGAGTCAAAAAGGAAGAGATTCAACTCGAACGAAAGTGATTCTGTAAATAAATTTACCATATATGCTAAGTTTTGCCTAGAGCCAAAGCTCTGATACCAACTGTAACGACCCGCTATTTTGGACCATTCAAATTCGACAATAAAACCGTACATGTCCGACTTGAATAATTCAAAATACCGAATTGTTAATAAAAATTTGGCAAAACTTAAAATATACAGTAAATAAATCAATCATAGATCACTCACACAGAGTAATACAATGCAGCGGAATAGATAAAGAATAGTAGTTTATGAAGCTACTATATACATTGGAGATAGAAATAAATACAATTGAATATCTTAGATATAGTGAAGTCTCCAGTATGCGCAGATGACTTCTCTGAACAAATCAACAGGATGACTGAAAGGATAGATAGCTGGATCTTCAAGCAAGGCTCCAACTTCGAAGGTGAGTCTCAAATGCTGTATCACTCAGTCTGACCCGAGCGTAAAGCAAAACACAAAACACTCGAGTCAGGATTAACATTCTTATATCTATAAATCTAACTCAAGTGAAATATCAACTGAAATATAATTAACTCAAAGAATGTTTGGAATAACCATCCTCTAAGGGTCCATGGAACTATCTACAGGGTAGAAATATACACTATAACACCGTGGTTCTTTCATCTTAATTTATACTTCAAAACCAAAACATCATTTTCACTCCAAATATCTCTATATTTCCCAAATAGTGTTTATATATATTAAATAATTTATACAGTAAAGTATTTTCAATTCCCTCAACTTAACAAATCGTTTCAACATTAAACCAACCTTCCCATTCAAATTAAATTCAAATCCCAATTTATCAATCTCAAATTCAAATTTGAAATCACAAAATACCCCCTTTATATTCCAATATATTTCAAACTTTAAGTATTCAACGTTTCAAACTAATTTTTATTCAATTTAGCTTCTAAATAATAAATTCAAATTTAGTTCAACCTAAATTTATATTTTAATTCAGTTTAGTTTCTAAATAACAAATTCAACTATATTTATTTCAAATACAGATCTAAATCTCGAAATCGCCATTTAAATTCCAATATAGCTCAAAGCTTTAATATTTACAAGTTCAATTCAAGTCGATTTAATTAAATAAATCCTTATTTAAATACCCTTTTTAATAAACCCAAATGTACCTCCCAATCCTATTTTTTCAATTTATTACGAGAAAGATCTATTTGAAATATAGATTTCCATAGATACTCAACTATATTATATGTATTAAATCAATCTAATTTAAATCAAATATTACGACTAAATCTATATATAAAATTTCCATTTATATAATATCTTAAGAATCAAAATTTATTAAACCGTATATTTCTTTCCAAAATTATAGAAATAATTTCAAAATATTTATATGGACCAACGGTGTCTGTATATATATTTCCTACCATATAGTCAAGTGCTACGGATATTTATCATTTCAATCCGTACACTAAATATATTCGGGTGGATATCATTTCAACCCGAAATCCAAAATTTTAAATTAAATCAAAAATCGCTTGGGTCTATCATTTCAACCCGTAACGAAATTATCCTATTCTAAAGTCCGTTCGGGTATGTATCTTTTCAACCCATAGTGATTTCTATACTAATAGGAAACTTGCAGAGTGATAACAGATATGAAAATAATAATAACAACAAGCATATATCATCAAAATAAATATAAACAATAAGATATGGTATCATATCCCATAAGTGAACAGTTACCGATAAAAGCATATATAACAATTTAAATCTAACAGCAGCATATTTCAATTGTCATTTCAATTGAAATTAAATTTAATAAATAAAAGAACGTTAATCGTGAGTGATTGCTCACCTTTCGAGGCTAGAGATATATGATGATGAAATAAGCTACGAAATCCAAAGCAACGCTGGATGGACAAGATTTGATGCAGAAAATAGGCACGACGGACAAGGCTGATAATGGGAAATCGATGAGAATGAATCGAATCAATTTTGATATTACAGAAAAAAAATATAAATTATTATGATATTAATTCTCCCAAAACCAATTTTCAAATTAAAAATGTATATTTAAAATCTATATATACCTATATGTAATTTAAACATAATTCGTCCAAAAAAAAAACCATTGTATTATATTTTATAGTCAATAATTATTATAAAAACAATATAACCACTTATTGTAATATATATTACTAAAAAAAACCCATGAAAGCAACCTATATATGTTCATAATAAAAATGTATATATAGAAATTCCAAATGCATAGCCTATATTCGGTTATATATATATATATTACGTAAGTCTGAAACAAACACCTAAACGCATATATATGTCTCGAGATTTATAAACAACAAAATACTTATAATGACACATGCACTCATATACTTATATAGACTGTGAACAAGTATACATACTATGCCGTATAAAATCCAACACTAAAAAAAGTAAACTCACACTGAAAACATTTTAGTCAATTATTAAATATATATATTAACTAGCGTATAAAACTAACGTATCCTGTAACTTTATAATATATAAGCTATATCAGATATGAACTATCATTATATCAGATATATAAATAGTTAAACATTTTATACAAAACTATCATAACTTTATTAAATTAAACATACATTACACACTTACACAAATAGACCGTAAACTGTAAAACTTCACCCATTTTAAAGTGGTAACAATACGCTTGCTAAAAATATAACCCACATAGCTCGTACTTCCCTATAAAACTATATAAATATTTGTAAGCTAACCATTAATATAGTCTAATTCACAATATGCATACCTTTATAACTTTAAATCAAATGTGTATATATATACTTATAAACAGTTATTCACAAAATACATAGCTTTAAACATATCATATATTTAAATACATATACAATCGACTGATAAGATGAGTATGCTTTACGTTTTATATATGTACTAACTTTTTATATAATATTTATATATACACTTATCAAATTTTATAACATGCGAACAAAATTTTATATTATATAGAATCTGAAAACTGCAAACATTTCATACTTGGAACCATACTATATTTATAAGATGTATATATGATATCTTAAATCAAAAAAAAAAAAACTTACTTTGCTATAATACATACAATATTACTGCATAGATATACATTACTGACATATATTAAACTATATATTAACTAATATATAACCTTCAAACTTTTAAAATTGAATACCAACGTGACACATAAAGTATAAAACAATCAAGTTATCAAATCTCTATACATAGTATAATATCATACACACTATGAACGAAAAAAAAAAAAAAAAAAAAGAATACTGTTATGAACTCATATATATAATACCATATGATACATAACTAACATGAATTTAAAATCATGTAGGACAGATCACATATTCCAAATACAGACTTATAGAAAATATACAATAACACATATATATTATAAATATATGCTAACCTATTACTCAAAGATAACGTGTGGCATGATTGTTGATGGTGAAGGCTCTGAGGATGGCTGAGCATGCAGGCGATGACAACACGTGTAGAGAGATATGTGCATGAGAGGAGGAGAGAAAAACGCGGAGGGAGAGGGATGAGTTGGATGTGGTGGGTGACGAAGCGATGGGAGGTGGAAGCACGGTAAAAGAAGGGAGAAAATAGGTGGATCTGTAGAAAGAAAAATGGAAGAAGGAGGAGGAAGAAAACTTAAAATGAGGAATGAGATTGGAAGTGACAGCAGTTTGCAATATGAAAGAAACGAAGTCAAACAAGGTTATAAAGGCAAAATAAATAAAGAAAAGAACCGTTGCATACGAAACGTATACAATAAATATGAATTGATTTGAATAGTAATGGTCAAATTCAGCTGAAAAGATTAAAGCGAATAAATACGGAGCATTGGTTATGGTAAAGTAATGCACAAAATTAGGGGAATAACAAAGGAAAGGACTGGTCAAAATAAATGAATGTAAACGTGCAACGAATATAAAAATCTATATAATTGAACCGATGGAAACGAAGGAAGCAAATAAAAGAAAGGGAACGAAGGAAAAAAAATGAGCTGTGTCCCGAGCATAAATAAAAGTGGTAACGTATGAGAGGAATGAGAAAAACAAACGGGCACAATTTGAAATCAATGCAATAAAACGGCCAAAAGCTGATTTTTAGGAAAATTATTAAAGAAATATTCCTTGGGCTGCGCGTTTGAGATCCGAAAAGGCATGGAAATCAAAAAGTTATAATTTAGATTGGAATGAAAACGTACAGGAAATAATAAAGGAAAAAAAAATAAATGCGAAATAATCATATAGCATTTATTACGTTTCAAACTTTTGACATGGCATGGGATGGAAACAGCTGTACGCTAATTGAGAAGCTATTAAAGCAATTTATTATTAGTGGCATGTTATACGTTTTTATATTTATTTATTTCCTAGATCTCAATTCATATCTGATTATACTATGCAGATTTATCTTTATTATTAAACGTTCAAAAAGAATAAAACGTATACAAATTTTCTTGATTTTCGAAACAAAATTAACGGCTAAAAGATGATGAAGGGACAAAATATAAGAAAGGGAAAGAGATGAATGCGTACAATTATTTATAAGAAAAGAGAGAGAAAAGAAAAACCCACAATTAAAATGAATGAATGAACGCTGAAAGTCAGTCAGGAATATAGAAGGTACAATATGAAATAATGGTAATCACAACTACTTTTTTTAATGCAGACCTTAAATCAACCCTTAAAACATATACTTCATATATGTAGTTAAATATAGTATATACTTCTCTTCTTCTTTGGTTCATATGATATATGAAACCCTTAACTATCGTATTTATAGCTGACGACATATGTATAGATATACTAAATATGCACTAAAATAAACTGGAAATGGTGACACAAAAACCCAAAATCAAATATATATATATATTTAACATGACTAGAAATCAAACTTCAGTAAAACTATATACTAGTATCAAGACTAACATATATATATATAGCTATTATAACACATATAAATTAAATAAAACTTGGTATAAATACGCTTTACTATATATACACTTCAAATAGACCATCATACATATACAGTGGTTTTCCAAAATAACTATATATGGAACGTACTCAACATACTTAAAATTTACACACCTTGCTGAAAAGCAAAAGGAGACCGTAAATTTATTACCCACGCTATTGATATTTATACCCAATAGAAATGAACTATGCTACCAAATTTACATCAAACTTAACTTATATTATAGTATAAATAATAGTTTATAAAGTTTTTGTACTAGATCTTATAGGTATAACCACAACCAAACTTTAAAATATATGTACACAGCTCGTACTACAAATCATTAATATACATAACATATTTTCTTTTTTTTTTCAAAATTTTATTATTAATAATTTCTCAAAATCCAATTCAATACGTTAAATACCAATTAAAAATTGCTAAAATTTTATGGGTCGTTACAAATTTTCTCAAGTTATCTAAAGAAAAGTTGTGCTATAGTTTCTAAGCTTTCCGAAAAGTCCAAAATCTTCGAATTCTGTTCAGCCATTTAAAAGTTATGGTTGTTTTCGTTTCAGCATATATTGGACAATGTTGGATTTTTTTTTTTCCAAAAATTTGCTTTTATTATTTCAAAGTACAAAACATCAAAACTTCAAATTTTCTAAAGAACAATCATAAACACAAAGTCGTCTATTTTCTTATTCATCCATGCAATAGGTTTACATTCAATTTGTTTTCGATTTATTCAAGTTTGTTTCATTCACATTTTTAATTCAAGTCAATTTGCTCCCAATTTGAATTTAATTATTTAAAATTTTATTCCGTTTATTCAATTCCATTAACACTAATGAATTCTACTTAATCAATTATCATCCATCTAATAACCAATGCATATCAAACATTAACATCCATCCAAAATCTACACTAAATCAATTATACATTTCCAAGTCAATTTTAATTTCATACACTTCCAAGTTTATTGACATTTAGTTATATTCAAATTTAATTAGTTTACATTTACCAATTTTATATTTCATTAAGTTTAAATTTTATTCATTCACTTATACATGTATCATTCATTTTACAGCTTAAATTTCTTTTATATTTACAACTATCAATAGATCTTTACATTTTATTTTTCACTCTCACACTGGTATATTATTTCTCTACTTATCCTTATTAGCATTTTAAACCCTTTAAGTATTTGGTAAGTTATAGTTATGCAAATAGAATGTAGTTAAACAACATACAACTTCTTTTCATTTAAAGTTGAATTTTCAATTTATCAATTCTTGAGTCATTACTTAAATTTCACTATAATTTAATTTCACATTTACATTCACATATAGTATTTTCATTTTATATTAACATAATTGTGAATCACCTTTAAATGTTAATTTAAATTCCAATTATTTACTAACAATTTTATTTATATTTGCAAACCATTAATTAAATGCATATTTCATTATTCAAACCTATACTTGTATATTATCCAATTAACAATTCATATAACATTTTTGAACTTCTTAAGTATTTTGGTAAGTTATATCTAAGCTATAGAATGAAATTTAATACTATGTGAGTTTTACAGTTTCAATTTTATTTTAAGTTCATAATTTCCTAATTCTAAGGATTTCTACTTCAATTGATATTTTCACTTAGCTCTTAGGTTCATTTCTCATTTCACAATTCAGAAGTTCCTTAATGATTCAAGTCTAAATTCATTTCAATCATAAAAAAAATCATTAATTATTAAAGAACTTAAGAATTCCAATCCCGGTTTCATTTCAAATCAAGGTTTGAAATAATATATACTTATATAATTTATATATCAAATCATACTATAGAGAATGCAAAACAAAATAAAATTTGAGTCAAAACAAGGTTTAGACAAGCTATTAAGTGGTCTCCCCCACTCGGACTCTCGAAAATAAACGCCAATGATGCGTGCACACATCATCGAAATCATTTTCTAGCGTCATGAGAAGGGAATATAACACTTATCATAAAAAAAATCCTTCGAAAACAATTTCAACTCAATTATACTATCATATAATGCTCATATTATATTTTTCAAATTCTTGTAAGTCAATCTCAAACACCGGAATTTAAATTCCCAAATCCAAGTTAAAATTCATTTATATTCATTATCAATTGTGTTTACAAGATTTCATTTTTCTAAATCCATTGTTATTTAATCAATTGTTGTAAATATTGACTGATCAAACAATAACGATAATAATCTAATATTATCATCTCCTAACAATCAATTCAATCAAAATGAATAAATATTCAAATAATTCTTTTATATAAAATATATTCCAAAATGATATTGTATAGGTTTGTCCTATTCGAGTGTTTAGAAATTCCTATCGACGCCTTGGTGTCCCAAGTATCGACCAGAATTCATAAATACTCAACGGAACAAATTAACACAATATAAAACCATTTTATATCAAATAACAAGTACGCTCTCTCATATACACTCAACTCATTCATATAGTTTACCTCTATTTCAATGAGTTATTCCCCACTAGAGCCAAGGTTTATCGCTAAACCAAAGCTCTGATACCAACTGTAACGACCCGCCTTTTTAGACAGTTTAAACCGACGATCAAATACACTTGCCGGTTCCAAACCATTAAAAAAAAGGCAGATGGTTATTGGGGTAATTAAGAAAAGAAAAGAAATAAAGGAAATGAAACAACACAGAATCTCACAGCGGAACGATAAAATATAATAGTCAAATAAACAGTTCATGAAGCTGTTTACTATACTTAGACAATTATTTATACAACATTTATCAGAGTTATACATATACAACAGAACAAATAAATAATGCAGCAGACAACATGATGCACAGATAATAATAGTAATAGTATACCAAATCTTCGTCTTCGTCCTCCAGAATAGATCTTCAAAAATCTGAAAACTCAGGACTGACCCGAGCGTAATGAAAAGACAAAACACTCGAGTCAGGACTAAAATATCCATATGAAAGTTAAATCAATCGTAAATAAATATGAGTGTGACGGCGTCAGAGATGTTTACGGGGTTTGATATCTCATATACAGTGTCAACGTGCGTGCAATAACTTAAGAGATGTTACGGGATTTTCCACCTTTCAAGGATCCATTAAACTATCTACTAGGTAGTAATGTACGCTAAGTAGATAATGTCTATCAGTAATATAAAGTATCAAAATAGCGTTAAGGCGTTACCATAATCCCCCTTAACACATTTTATATTCCCAAAAGCATATACAAGACCGTAGTTTCCCCAAAACCGAAAGTCACCAGAGGGCAATCCATATACTCAAGGTACAAACGAAAACGTAGTGGTCGCGAATAGGATAATCAGTATGACAAGGTACATGAGGCGATACCAACTAGGATACTAGTAGTTGCGTGATCCGGACTGATGTTGAGCATAGCAGCTACTATCTCAACACCGCGAAACAACACTCCCAAATCAAGGGGTGCACCCAAATCAAATCACAAATGTAATAGATATGGTATCGAAGAAGTGTGTCCGCTAGAGGTGGCAAACCTCAATGGCCCGGCGCGGCTCTTGGTTTAGTCATGTCAGGGGTCATCCAATATCGTTCTCTTTCTTCAGTCAACGCGTTCACCAAACCATCCACTTCATTCTGGATCAACACTCCGCGTATAATAGTTATTAAAGTGGTTTTCGGTATCGACAGAGAGTATGTCCATATCCGATCCCGGTCTCTTTAATAACTACGTATTATTACACTGATGGCTCTTTTATATTTCAAATTGATTCATGATTGATAACAAAATATCATATTCGCTTTAAAATCAAATCCATTTCAAAATCATCATATATTCAAAATTATCAATTTTGTCCGATAAATCAATTTCACTTCAAAATTTGATTCGAATTCAATTTAGGTTATAATATCTACTTTAACCTAGTTCGTATTTAAACCAAAGGTTTAAATATAAACATTTCCGTCTCTTTAACCAGTTTGAATTTAAGAAAATAGTTTAAATAGTTTAAAATAGTTAAATAATTCAAAATAGTTTAATAGAAAATATTTAAATAGTTTAATCGAAAATAATTTGAATATAAAATGGTTTATATATAAAATAGTTTGGAAAAAATCAAAAATTATTTGATAAATAATTCCAAAGTCAAACCGGTCAACTTCCCAAATTTCCTATCCAAATCAAATCCAAATTCCATTTCGATTTAATCGATTTATTCCAATTTCAACTTGAATAGATTTCTATTCCACGTAAATTTCGATTTCAATTCACAAATTTCTTCAAATTTCAATTCAATTCCAAATTAATTTAAATCTAAATTTCAAATAAATTTTCAATTCCAAACTCAAACTTGAAATATCATTTCATATCAATTTTCTTAGAAATATTCAGAGTACGATTAAAAGTCCAATCTTAAAAAACAAATCAACTTTCAAAAATTTACACCGTATTTCAATTTTCAATTTAAATCTAAACTTCGATTTTATTTAATAATTTCGTTTACCAAGTTTAAATTCTAACATTTCGAACTCCAATTCGAAATAATTCAATTTTCATAAATTGGATTTTATTCTTAAAATCAATTCATTTAAATAATTTCAAAACAACTTTTAAAATCATTTAATTTATCCAACTCGGTGTCCGTATATAATTTTCTAACCTATGGCCAAGTGATTAGTTATTACAATTAAATGTCAGGGATGAATATATCATTTAAATCAATCACAGTGTCATATGTATGCATAACAGGATATATATAAATAAATAAACATCCAAACATTTAAATATCAACCAATAACATCCATCGAAATACATCATCCAATAGGCAATACAATTCACGGCAATTTCATATTTATCAATGTCAGGTAATTTAATCGCAATTCAATTTTAATTTAAATTTAACTGTCAATTTAATTTTTTTAACGGTGAATTCAAATGACAATCAATATGATAATTAAATTTTATCAAACAACAACAAATAAAAATCATAACTATGCATAATGTCAAATTTAACTAGCATAAAGATATTCAGTACGTTGTGAGCGTTATAAAACACTCACTTTGATTTTACGATTTTAAATCAAATCGAACGACGTTCGATTTAACATAAAATTTTAATGAGCTCCAAACACTTTCGGATCTGCACTGCAGCGCAGCTCTCATCTCCGTGATTCCGGCGCTTCTTCCCCAACGTGAAATTCACGTATGCAAACCCATTAGCCGCCGATCTTCAAGCAATTTTCATGACCACCTCGTCGACTTCCAGAACGATCAGCTAGCGCCACCACGAAGCCCTTCACCAGAGCCACCTACACGCCAAGTTTCATCCCGTCATTCGCCGTCGTTTGCACGCAATCCAATGAAATTCGTACACACTTCCAAGTCAGATCTGGACGAATCCATGAAAAATTAGCATACATCAACCGTATGGATTTGAGAGCTCGTCGAGATTTACACTTTTGCTTTTGGAATTTTTTGATTTCGTCGAACGGATTAAAAGATATTAAGGAAAGAAGATCGGCAATTTCTGGCCATGGAATAGGTGGCGGCCATGATTTAGAATTAGGGTTTCTGGATTAAAATAATAATAAAACTGTCTCGGTTTGCGTGCGTATTTATATAGGTAGGTCCAAAATCATCTGAACTCCAATCGAGACGTGCCGTCAGGCGTTTATAAGGTTTTACCCCCATTAAGGACGCAATGGAACTAGTTTCAAGGCTTAATTCGATCATATCTGGAAGATAGCTTTTCGAAGTCGATTATTTTAATTAAATTCGAAATTAAATTTCTACGCGTTTCAAGCTCGCACGGCCAAACGACAAGTCCAATTGCTACGAAAATTGAAATCCTACCATAATTTACTATTACGGATCTGATGAAAAAAATTTCGTCGAAATCCGAGACTGTTTGAAAAATGGCTATTTTAACTCGTCAATTAAATATTAAAATATTCAATTTTCACAAATTTACTTTTAATTCGATTTTAAAAGTTCTACAACATCATTCTAACTTTAATATGATAAAATAGAATTTTACAAATCATTTTTAATCATATTAAACCCGTTATCCAATTATTCAAATAATTTCAAATATTAAATTATTCAGCAAATTACATTAATAATCATTTTCCTTCAATAATCACCTTAAATTTTCTAATTAAAATAGCTAAAAATACGGGTCGTTACACATCATCTACCTCGAAACCCTAGTATGGTGAATTAGTTTTGGTTAGGCCCATCGTGGACCGCACTCCTCCCAACCTTCGATTCTTGCTTAATCCAACCGAAAGAATATCGTCAATGGTTTTAGCCAAGGTCCTTCATAACATATGTACATAGGTCCTTCATAATGTATGTACATAGCATGGAATTCCCGAAGAGGACGTGCATTTTCCAGCGAAAGACGAATTTTCCATCTGCCCCCACAGGGGTACACTACTTGTCATCGATACATGTGTTTGAACGAAACCGTACCTCCCTTCAACGATTTTCTACACGAGACGCTCTCGAACTTGGGAATTTCCTCAGTCCTACTTAATCTGAATGGTTATTCCATCTTTATTTGCTTGCATGTCCTTTCTATGCGGACGTTCGACCGTGCTCCAAGTTTCGATGAGTTGCGGTATTTTTTGGCATTCAAGAGGAGAGACAATTGTCCTTCTTTAAATATAATCGAAGCCTAGAGGAAATGAAAGATCATCTTCCGCTTAAAAAGAAAGTTATCATGGTTCAAGACGTAGTATTTTTTCGTTAGATGCCCCGAGGGTTTCAACCATCAATGGACAGCAAGGGGTAGGCTTCTCCTTTCTATTTGTCGAGCTCCGAAATGTTGTAATGGAGATTCTAATTAATTGTGTTCCCTTTGTTGTTATCCCAAGGCCGAATGGAGATGTAAATCTTGATGAAGCTTTCCAAAATTTAAAGGTTATTGACATCAAGGAGAGGTGCGTTAGAGTTCTGTTGATCGATGAAAATCTACGCCGATACGGACTATTGGCTCCGGGTAGATCCATCGCTCGGATTGAAGCTACCTCTCTCGGTCGAGCCAGAGTTCACAAAATTTCCTCTTCTTCGTGCTATGGTTCCAAGGAAGGTCAGGATATAGGTAGCCCACCCAAGGTATCACTCACTGGGGCCCGTGAGGAGGAAGAAGCCTTTGCGATTGGTCTAAGTGGTTTAGCTAAAATGCCTCCAATTCTGGAGGATGTGGAAGAGGAGTTTGTGTACAGAGAAGGAAAGGCCACGGTGGATTCGAAAAAGGAAGAGGAGAGTTCGAAAGTAGCAGCGATGAAACCACTGCCAGTGATTACTTCTTGTTAGAATCTAAGGGCGAAGACTCGGAGTCTTACTATGAGACTCTAGGAATGAGTCCCATTCTTCCGAGTTCGCCCCTTCTTAACATGAGCGACTATGGAAAATACTTAAAAACTAGAAAACATCAAGCCTCACTGAGTAGGGATATCATGGAGGACTTCGGAGATCTTAGCGATGTTTTTGTCGGCTTCGACGCGCTTATGAAAGGAGACTTCAAATTTGACGCGACGACCTCCTGTTTGGACAATATCACTCCATTAGTCAGTTCGTTCTTTCCTACAACAACAATAGTCAGTCTGATCCCACCTACGACAGTCGTTCGTTCCGGTTTGTGATGACGTCTTAGGCCGATATCAGAAATACACAACACATTGCACTATGATTACACTTGTTTCCATTCTTTCATTCCTTCATACATTTTATCAACTTATGTTATGCTTTTGAAACTTTTCATGTATGCCTTATTCCAGGTATGATGAAAGGACGAGGCTTCCATGAGGACTTCAAGAAATTTACCGATTCACAGCGGTACCTACAGCGCTCCTCCAACCGCCATCATTTCCGGGAGATGGAAGAAGAGTACAGGCGAAGGAAGGAACTCAAAGCTGAAACTCGTCTCCAAGAGAAGAGAGACATAGCTCATTCACACAGAGGTAAGTATGAGAAAAGAAGATCTTATAAGGAAAGAAATGAGCCGTCAAAGAAGTCAAGATTCGACTATCGCTCCTATCCTTCAGAGCCTGCTTCGAAACATACTTCGATGGGCCAAGAAATTCCTACCATTTCTGCCATGATTCTGCCCCTAACTCACATTTCATCTTCTTCCTTCGTTACCGCTGCCACTGGCACATCTCATCCCGACCGAAGGTCGGATTACACTTTTCCTTTGGGCCCTCTAAGCTTGAGGCGGCGTTTTTGGGTTGGTTCTTGAGAGGGGTTAAGTTTGACATGGACCTTCATCCCATTTGCAGGGATTCCTTCATGCCGCATCTCCAAACTATCCAAAATAACCTAGAGAAGGTCGAGAAATGGAGAAGCTCTGTAAGCAGCTGGCGGACACTAATAGAAATTATTACCAAGAGATACTCTCCTTCGAACATGAAAAAGATGATTTTGAAAGGTATCGGGATGCTAAAATTAAACAGTTGGAGGAGAGAAGGAGACAGCGCTCTGGGAAAGTAGGAGAACCGCCAGTCCGATGAAGGAGTTAAAGGACGTGCATGAGAAGGTCGAGATTGTCTCGAGATACGAAATTAAAAAGACTCTTGCTGAAGAGGCTAAATTAAAAGAAGAAGTGACTGCTTTCAATGCTATCATTGAAGCTCAATGGAAAACAATCACTGATCACGATCTAATTGTTGAGGGGCACAATAAAACGATCTCCGACTAAGCCGAGACCATCACTGAGTTATAGACTCAGGTTGCACAACTCTGTGTCGACAAGACTGCTGTTCTGATTGAGAAGGCTATAGGGTAGCAGACTATTTGGACCTCCAACATACTTTTGACTGGAAAATGGAGAAGCTAGCTACCTCGGCACGAAGTATCCACACGCTTTTGCTCTTGTTTGGGAGGAAATCTTATCCCGCTTTACTAACAGCGACAACGTTTGCACCGATCAAGAGTAGCGAGATTCTTATCTTAATGATGAATCAAATGAAGCGCAACTTGAGGGCCAGGGGATCCTCCGATTTGAATAACCGAGGGAGGCCATCGATGTTGCCTCGATGACCACCACCTATGCGCTTACCAAAACTTCTACCTTTAGTGTAGGAAGACTGTCGGAGCAGCTCCATGGCTAGTCGATGAGTTTAGGAGATGATATTATCCTTCATGTGGTGGAGCTCTCAAAAGAAGGTGGCGGTGGTGAGTTCAAAGTTTCTATTCATGATCCTTCCCATGGTGTAGGTAATATCCATGCTTCTCTCGAATTCAGGAGTCTCCACCTTACGCCACAAGAGCAAGAGGAGTTTAATGATTTCCTTTTTGATCTTATAAGTCCATCCACTTTTCCTATTGATGCTCCAACTACTTCGGCACCTACGCCTGCTACCATTTTCATATCCTCTGAGATTGTATCCATTCCTGCTCCAGTTCCCACATCCACTTCTAATTCATAATCGAGGCCAGATGCCAAGAAAATAGCGATGCTCCACGTCGGACAAACCCTCGGCTTCTTTGGAAGGTGATCTAACTGCTGTAGAGGCTAAGGAGCAGGAGACAAAGATGAAGCAGCCGTAAAAGACTAAGCACGATTTGGTTGCCGTCAAGGAGGAAAAGGTGGAGGCAATCAAGGCTTCGGAGAGTTCTCGAAAATCGAAGAAACGCAAGGGGAAGGGAGGCTCTTTTGAGAAGATTTCTTAGGAAGATGAGGAGATCGCCACCAAAGTGTTCATTAATGTTACCGACAGCGACACTTCTCCTCAAAAGAAGAAGAAATTTCCAACCAAAGGTGGGAAGGTTAGCAGTGGCAAGAAGCTGTAACATCATGTATTTGGAGGAAAAAATTTAAGTGCTATGGATGCTGTAGTCATTCACAGTGCTAACTTATGGTGACAAAATATAGCAATGTTAATGATATTCATAATATCATAAGCACTTGAATATGAGCAAAATCACAGATTTCAAAAAACAGTAATTTCAGTGATTATATTTCAAATAATTCATATCCAAGTTACAAAAATCCCAAACGTAATCCCAGGCATTGATCAAATATAAATTTACAAAATTACGCCAAAAGCGACATGTGAAGATGCTCCATTGGATGATCAAAGCAATATAGACATAATTCTCTTAATACATAGCGGAAACAATTTTAAAACAGAATTTTTTAGATTAGCTATCGTCAGCCACCTACTCACCTTCGGATGCTTTATTCGCCAAAATATGCTAAAACCTGAAGACTTAAACCCTCAGCCTACTCAAATCAAATTTTGAGTACCCAAGAGTTTAAGGGGAAACGAAAACTTTGAGTCAGGCTTAAAGCCTGGTATGAATAATTTCTGTTACATATCAGTTTACCAATAAATAGTGAGACCATACCGCTTAGCAGAACAGGTTTTCCCTCACTAATATCTCTTTTCAAAACATATATTTTGCAAATCCTTTCCTACAGCCAAACTGGTTAATTAACTGATAATAATAATATAGCTGTATCCATTATGCCAAAACAGGAAATGAAGTAGACTATCTGTCTAAAATCTGAACTATTTGTTCTAAATTCTGAGCTATCTGCTCTTTCCTAGACTATCTATCCTAAAATTTATTAGGAAATATCTTTTATGCTAGATAATGGGCTATCTGCCTAAAACGGGTAAAAAGGGTGGACTAATGATCCTTAAAAATTTAGCAAGATCCGTTATGCTAATAAATAAACTATTTGTTCATATCAGAGCTGAATGCTCATTCTGATTTAACTGTCCTCTAGGCTGACTACCATCAAAATGGACTAACTGTCCAAATTTAAAATGAGCTGACTACTAGAATTATCTTTCTAGTTAACTACCCTTCAAATTATCTGAGCTAACTGCTCTACAATATCTGAGCTAACCGCTCTTTAAAATATCTGAGCTAACACTCTTTAAAATTTTCGTTGAAACCTTTTCAAAATGATTCAGTCCATCAAATTATATATATAGAAGGAAAATATATTTTTAGCTTTACTCTAAGCTATTTTTTCCATGTTGTATATACTTTACTCAAAATTTTATTGATGATGCTCCATAAGGACTGTCTATCCTTAAATAAGTTAAAGTCCTTTATAACTTAAAACGCTTAGGCTATCTGCCTAGTTCTTATATTCGAAACCTTTGTTTAAAATTCTTAAACAACCTTTCAAAAACATAGAAGGTAACTCCTTCAAAACCATTCATAAAACCGTTCGAAAGTATTGAAGGTAACTCCTTCATATCTCTTAATAAACCTTTCGAAATCATTGAAGGTGACTCCTTCTAAACATTTTAAAAGCCTTCCTTTTAAAAGATTTAAAGCATATGACATCCGCCTTTAAATCATTTAAACCTTTAGTCTTTCCAAAGCATTAAAGAACAATACCTCTCGGCCTTGTCGAATGGACATACCTTTCGACCTTGTCGGAAGGTTTCTTTTCGACCTTGTTAAAAGCCTGGGGTACCACCCCTATAAAATCATTTATAAACCTTTTGAAAGAAATGAGACTCAAAACCTTTCGACGACATTGGGTTCAATTTAAAATTAGTGGAAACATTTGAAAACATTCAAAGTTAACTACTTTAAAACCTTTAAAACGTTTTGACTTAAAACATATAGATTATGCAAAAGGATCAGAAAAACATTGGAGTCGAAAGCTACTACTTCGAAACCTTTATAAAACCTTTCGATACCATTCGAAAACAATGATGTATTGGTGTTGGAGCCAACCCTTCGAAATCAATGGAGAAAGGTGGCAAGTTTTAGAAAGTAAAAGATAACCTTTGACTCCATCCGTGATGAAAGGTTAGGAAGCGACAACTAAGCTTTCGGCCTTGTCGAAAGCTATACCTTTCAAAGTTGTAGGAAGGTTTCATTTAAAAAAAGAAATAAAACCAATCGAAACCTTTTTCTTTTAAACCTTTTGACAATTTTAAAAGCTTGCAGGCATATTTTCTTTAAACTAAAACAAAACTTCATCTCTTTCGAAAGCTATAACCTTTCATCCCTGAACCTTTCGACCACTTTCAATTTACTATATACCCATTGCCTGATACCTTGTGCCTTGGTATTTGACCTAGCTGAAAGGTTTGGCACCTTTCCACCTTGTCGGAAGGTCTGGAATGAAGGCGGAAGTTCTGCCAAAAGGGTTGAAATAGAAGAAAGACTATTTACTTGTACTTTAAAATAGTTCTTTTGTACCCCACCTGCCTTGTTTGTCTAAATTTGATTTATTGCTAGAATTTTATATTCAAAGTGCTGCCGACTTTTCTTGTTTGAAAATTTGAATAATTTTGAAAAAGCCCCTTTCTCCTTTATAATTATATAAAACATTTAAGTCTCATACCTTAAATAATTTTATATAACTGTTATAACACTTTGAAAAATTCTGGAAAAAATTCTAGAAAATCAAATAATATGTTCTCTTCAACATATAAATTTTTCTGAAACCAAACTATAGTTACTTTTCATGTAAATAACTTTATAATCCAAATTAACCTATTCTTCCTTAGAAAATTCATAACAATTCCATAAAAATTCAGAAATTCTGGAAATCAAAACCCATCTTTAAAATAACTTTTTAGATCATCATAAAAATTCACATGGCTAACGAATGTCATTTAATAGGGTTTTCATCTTAAAACATGTCATAAAATCTACATGAACATACATAAATCATGGACATGTGTGTGTGTGTGTGTCATTTTATCACTTAAATGATGGGAAAACTTTGCCAAATTATTCGGGTTTAACTTTAAAGCTAAAACCATAAAAGTTTAGAGACGTAAACATTATTCACCTTTTGCTTTAATGATTAAGGAGATTGAGATTTGAATGAGTTTGATTTGTATTTGCTTTACTTAATCTTCTCTTTTGTTTCCTCTTCTTCTTCCTTCAATAATGTGGTCGGCCAAGCTTTTAAATTTTTGACAATGAGAATGAACGTGTGTTTTGAAATCCACGGCCTAAGAATGACAATATAGGAATAGCCTCTTTCCGATAATACCCCTCCTTTAATTCGTTTCAAACTCTTCTTTTAATTTATAGTTAAAAAGGCATGGCTACAATAATTAAATCAAATCACAATCCTCTTATCAACATATTATTTTATTTACTTTATCTAACTAAATCTTCTAAATAATATTATCAAAAATCTAGGGTGTTACAGAAGCGTTGAGCGTAGCTGTAAGGATGGACTTTATTTTGGCTTACCACTTGCGGGAAGCCTAATTTTTTTGTTTCTTTTTGAGTCATTCTGTTCAAATGCAGAGTTTGTTCGGACAACTAAATGTCTATTGAGTTAGAAAATAGCCAAACGAATTTCGAAATAAAAATTAACCATAAGCGCACGACATACAAAAGTTAGTACATGAGGAGTACAGGTCGATCCACAGGCAAATATTAAATTTTAAAAATTTATTCAACTAAATTAACCAAGATTTGAGATGTTTAGGCTAACTACTAAAAATTGCAAAACTAACAATTACAAAAGTGAATGAAAACTATGAGAATAAAATGACAATTTAGAGATAAATCCACTCTCTAGATCACATAGTTCAACAAATTATGAAATTATGATCTGTCTTTTGGTCATAAGTGAAGTTAAATGTTGTGTTAATCATAAGTATGGCCTATTTATGCTATTAATTAGCTCAACATAAGCCATCAAACTATAATACAACCTTTAAACCACTTTTAACTCTCATGAAAAATAACAAGAAGCTGAAAATGATCTATTTTAAGCATGGCCTATTAACTATTGATTAGAAATATAGACCATCAAATTTTGATTTAATTTCACTTCATTGCCATAATCATATGTAGATGAAGAGACAGTTTGTGATTCATATGACTAAGCGTAGCCTATTTGTTTTGAACAACATAGGCCATCAAACTCAATACCAAATACAAAATTACGTAAACATGAACTTTCCATGAAGCACAAAAGGGGAGCAAAGATTACCGAATTATGTTGAAGCTACAAGATTAGAGAGCTTCATTACCCCTAAATTGAAAGGGTTTAGCCTCTCATATTTGTTATCAAATCAACAAATGTAGCTTGCAACATGACACAAAAAGAAGAGAAAATGAAAGCTAATGGAAAAGAGAAATAATCTAATTGCATAAAATAAAATCTACATTACTAACATGAAAGAAAGAGAGCATGTAAGTAAAATAAAACACTAATTAACATTGCATAAAAAAGGAAAATTACATGAAATAAAAATGGCTAAGTAACCATGAAAAGAGAAAGAGAGCTTGTCTTTTATTTTTGATCCTAAACTATAAATAACCGAGAAAGCCTAAAGAAGACCCTAAAGAAGAGAGAGTTACATGAAACATAAAGGGTATTTATACAAATTTGAAACTCTAATTCACTTTTTGGGAACTACCCAAAATAGCCTCTTAGGAAGTGTGGCTACCAAGTTATCATTAACTTCAAATAATAATCCATTAAGTGTGCATGAAGATTTAATGGCCTTTTAGCATGTGCATTAGCTCCTAAGTGTACACTAAGGTAGATGGGTAAGTAGGGTCCTCCATGATCATTACTATGAATTATTTCCATCTCCATTCCTTTGTATTCACTCTTGTAAAATTCACTAAAATTCTTGCAAAACAACATCGAAAATTCCAAGTAAATTTTCATAAATAATAAATGCACAAAAATGACCATTTTGCCCCTATATGAAGATGAATATGTAATGATTTGAAAATAATTTGAATTTTGGTTTAAACGGGTTAAAACACCCAATATGATCATTTATTTAATTTAAATAGATTAAATATGGTGGTAATAATATGCACATCTACATGCACATCAAATACCCCTACACTTATCTTTTTATTCATCCTCGAATAAAGAAAAATTAAGATAAATCTATTGTCGTAGGGAACATGATTGCATTGAGCATATCCAACAAGCCGTTAAACCTTTGGGTGTCCACGGTAGGACGAGTGTTGTCTCATGAGGATTTTCAATGGATACTACCTACAAAATCCAAATGCAGGATGAAAATATTTACAAAATGCAAGATTAGTCTACAAAGAGATGAATGCGAGTTTTCGAAAATATTTACAAATGATAGATTTACTTTTAAATAGACACAAATAAGTTAAATATAAGTTTTGGTCATTACCTTGAAAATAAGACCTTTTATTTGTCAAAATTTCCAACAAAAATCAAGTAGTCATAACAAATTGACTATAGTTTGACTTGTTATTTTGGTTGATAACACAGTATAATTATGAAATAGATCCTTAGTTGATTAACAAAGTTAATAAAAGTGTGTTTTCATTTCTTTTAAATAACAAGTCAAATCAAATAAGTAAAGATAGTGCTTGGATTTCATTTGCTTACTCTCTCTAAACAAAATTTTGAAAATTTTATTGATGTTAACAATATTTACATATGCATAACTCAGAAAACTAAGGCCAGATATATTAGCCATGCACTGCCTTTTGGAATTATGTGAGGGGAATACAAAGCGTGGCGAGTAAACACACGAGTGTGAACACCTATCGACTGTAGGCATTATTAATAAAAGAATTTTTATATAAATACACCTAACTCAGATAAACTGAGGCCAGATATATTGGTCGTGCACTGCCTTACGGGGTTACGTGAGAAGAGTACAAAGCATGGCGAGTGAACACACAAGTGTGAACACATGACTCTTGGTGTTAATAAAAATATATGCATATATACAAATTTGTTATTTTAAAGAGAGAGTTTTGCAAAATCATCTTATCACCGTTTAACTTAGAAAACAAAAAAATGTTAGAGTCTTTACTTTAAATCCACCCCTTTTTTAAAACAAAGATTTTCAGTTAGGATATATTTCATAATCAACACACATGAAACTTCCTATATACTAGTTAAACCATTGTTACTTGTAATTAAACTTCATTTTTGTTTTTGTTAAGACAAATAAATTTTCAATAATTTCAATTTAATAACCAAAATCATATATTTATTCTATTATGTTCCTTCAAAAATAAATCAAAAGAAATTTTTTTTTGGGATGTTTTTTAGTTTTTTTTTTGAGTTTTTAAAAGAAAAGGTAAAAATAAACCATAAAAAAATAAAAATGAAGACGAGTCTCCCCCACACTTGATTTTGACTGTGTCTCTATAGTCAACCCAAGTGGAAGGAGAAAAATAAAGCAAAAATAAAAATATGACCTTTATTTACATGAAAATGAACATTATTTACATGAGATCAGAAAGTATATCGTCAAAAAGTAAATGAAGCGTTCTTTCAAAGACATTTGTCTCGTCAAGTATGCGAGATACAGCTTAAGCTGGAAAAACCAAACCATAGAAGATTTCAAAGTTGAATATTGATTTGGAAAAACGAATGTCGTTTTAAAAATCGAACAAGTTGTTTTATTTTCGATGATTTTGGTGGTTGATAAAACAATTGATTAAAATTCAAGTTTATTTTCACTAAATTGAAATTCAAATTTGTCATTGAAAACTTCTTCAAAATTATTGATTTAAAAATCAAAATGGTGATGTAACTCTTCCCCATCAGAATTTGACAACTCGTTTTCAAAAAATCCAACGAAATCGTGTTCGTTAAATTCGTCTTCCTTTATTGGATTATCAGCAACTTTATTGCATGTCTCAAGTTCAAAATCCAAAGCTGTTATATTCAAATTTTCAAAATCGAGAAAAAGAAGATCGAATTTATATTTGGTTCCACACCCTCGAAAGAATTGAAATCTGACTCAATTATCGTATTTTCAACAACTTCATTAAGATTGTCGTTTTCAATTTCGAAAGTTATTATTTGAAAGTCGTCGATTTGGGTAAAATGTGGATTATCACTCGACTCATCATACATTGGAATTTAATTTTGTTTATCACGTTGTTTCATATATGTTTCAATCAACAAATCTTTGTGATCATTGTAAATTTCATCCACTTACTCTACAAAATCAAATTTATAGTTATTAACATGAGGATTTTCACTTTGATATTGTTGAGAACAAAGATTTTCAATCGTAACGTGGTTAAGGTTATTCCCATTACCAAATTCATTTGAAAAGTTGTTTCCATTTGTATTTGAGTTTGAAATTCATTTTGGAGTTCGAAATTGAATTGGAATGGGTTATAATCAAAATTGTTTGAATTTTGAATTGAATTCAAATTTTGAAAACTTTGACTCGAGTTATTACACAATTATGAATTATATAAATGATTTATACTTTGATTTGTTGTGTAGAGAATTCAAGTAAAGATGAAATGCTATTTTCAAGAGTTGATGGTTGATCAATGTTTTGAAAACTTTATTGTTTGAAATTTGAATTATTTACACGGTAGTTGTTAAAATATCCATAAGAATTTGGAGCGAAATTATATGGATTATAATGATTTTCACAACTACCGTAAAATTCATGTAAGTAGGGAAACTCGGAATTTTCAAGAATGATTTTGGGATTTTTTTTATAAAGGAAAAATATTTGCAAATAGAATTTATTTTTCAAAATGGAAAACTGATTTTTGATTTTCAATTTTTTTCGGTTTTTGAAAAGATTTTATAATTTTTTTTTGAACTTTTGATTTTCTAAAAAAACTAAGTAATTTTTTGACTTTTGATTTTGATTAAAAAATTCAAAAGGAAGGACTTAAAAACAATGTTAAGGAATATTTAAAAAAAAAAAATTAGTTTTGGATTTTGAAAATTTATTTTGTTTCTTTTTGTTTTTTTAAAAATGCATGGACTAATGCAACTAAATGGATGAAATGTTTTAGTTACAAATGCTTTATCCTAAGTCAACCTAAAATTGTATAATTACAGTTTGTCTTAAATCAACAAGATAGTTCTCAGCCTGGTAACGGACACGGGTTATCGGTGCACCACGAATCACCGTAGCAATGCTGCCGAAGGTTTAAGTATCTTTAGAGAAAAAATTCAGTATAATATTTAAGAACTACCGTAATATTTATAACTGATTATTGCTCCACCATAGCCTATACATCGAGAAATTAAATTGTCCAAAGAAGATAAATTGTCAATATACAATTAAGTGCTATCAAAACCGTTATTATTAACAAATTCTAAGATGAAATGCAAAACAGAAACTAAACGTGTATTAACAATGCAACTACGATGAAATTTATTTTTGTTTTTAATTTTTTTTCCTATGCAAATGCAATCAACCAACAATGCAAGGTAAATAAAAACAATAGATATAACACGTAAACAGTTTATTTTTTGGTAAGTAAAGCGAAGCAATTATTTTTGGCAAGCGGTTTTCTTTTGAGTCTCTGCTTCGGCAACCTGAAATAAAAAAAAAGATAAATACGAGTTTTTTTTTTAATATGAAGAAAGAAAAAAAAGCAAGACTAAACAAAATAAAAAAAATGAAAACACCACAAAACAACTAAAAACAAAATAAAACAATAGAAACTTGATTTTTTTTTTAAAAAAAAAACTTTGAAACTCTTAAAAAAGAAACTCAAATGATAACCTAGAAAATGAAAAAAATGAAAAGAAAAAAAAAATAGAAATAAGAAAAATTAACAAGCTTTAATTGATGAGAGCCCGGCCCACAAATTTCGTTCGCAAAACAAACTCCACAAGTTCGAATACAGAAGTTCACAAAACAAAATATAGAAGCACAAATCACTTCCCAAATTTAGCTCTTATTTCCCAATTGAATTCAAAATACAGAAGCTCAAAAACAAAATACGCACAAATATGTGCAAATCAGAATCAACTGGAAGCGACTTTTGGTGAGGCGATTGAGTTGAAGGAGACGGGCTCGTTCTATTTTTGTCAGTAATTCGATATGGTTTGCAGTCGCGATTCGATACAGGATAGTGACAATGGTGTTGCGGTGGTTTTCCAGTTATAGTAGTCGAGGTCGATTGAGGTAGTTCCGCAGTGAGTATAAGGCAGAGGTCGATTGAGTACGGCAGTGGTGTAGTGGTTGCTGTGGTCAGGTGAAGGGCGGTAGCCAGTTGAGTTGAAGTGTTATGGCAAGTGACGATGGCGGTATGAAGGGGAAGTTGGCAGTTGGTCTATATTATGGTCAGCGGCTCTCTTTTTTCCTTTTTTTTTTTGTTTTTGTTTTTTTTTTTGTTTTTTTTCCTGATGGTTGCTGTTGAATGGTATGTAGTGCAGTCGTATGGGGAGCAGTAGTAAAGTGTTGGATATGTGGCTGTATGTTGATCTGAGCAGTGCAATGGAGGTTGGTCGGTGGTTGTGGAAAGAGGCTGTCGGTAGTCAATGATTAGGAGGATATGGTGGAGATATGTTATGGGGATGGAATGTACAGTTGAGATGTTGCTGTGTGGGGTATCTGATGTAGGAAGAAGGCAGTTTTGTGGAGGAAATGGAGATCAGTTGTTAAGGCAGAGGGTGGGAAGTTGTTGACAGTGTGGCAGTAGCCAAACGTAGGAGTGGTTAAGGAGGTTAGGAAGAAATGAAGGAGACAGGTTGTATGAAGTGATGATGTTGATCAGGTAGTTTCTTTTGTGAAGTGATAGGGGATGGCAGTTGTTAATGAATGCTAATGAAGGAAGAAATGTTTGTGAAGTGATATGATATGTGATGATAGTTGCTGTGGGGTGTGTGATAGAAATGAAGATGGGGCAGAGAAGTAGGAAGCTGTTGTTGTATGCAGTGTTTGCCGAAGATATGGATGAAGTGTTGCAGCAAGGTGGCAGTTTTGAAGTGGGGTTGCAGTTGAACAATGGGATGGCAGTAACTATGGGGTAAATGCAGCAGCGATGGCACTGGTTGTTGCAGTTGCAATTGCTTGTATGTAGTGATGGTTTATGTAAGTTGCAGTTGTTTGTATGAGGTGATGGTTTGTTTTAGATGACGACAGGGGTGGCAGAGCAGTAGTTGTAGATGGCAGGAAAGTGCACTTTGCAGTGATAATGTAGTGACTGTGTATGGTAGCAGTTGTTTGCAGTGGTGGATTATACTGTTGACAGAGGTAGTGATTAAGCTCGGTCAGGTTTTTGATGACAGAGTGTTAATGTAGAAATGGTGAATGGTGGTGAGCAACTATGAAACTGTAGTGTATATGAGTGGGTAGTTATGTTACGAGACTGCAGTTAATGTTTGGGGTGGTGATAGGTGCTATGGGGTATTGTATGGTGTGGTTGGCTACTGTCGTGAAGGGAATGTTGCATTGTGAAGAGTTGTAAGTATGGTGACAGATGGTAGGAGGATGGTGGAGCAGTTTGATTATGAAACGGTGAGTGCTTTTGTGTTGTAGTAGGGGAAAAAGGACCGTGGTTTGTAATGGTTAACAAGTTGAAGTTGTATGATGCAAGGCAGTGGTGGTTGAGTGGTAGTTGCCAGAAGCTGTTGTGGTAGATTTGGAAATGGTAGACGAAGGAGATGGCGATGTAACGATAGATGCAGTGAAATGATCAGTGATGGCAAGAATGGCTGGAATGGTCGAACCAACTACTGTATGACAGTAGTATTGTAGATGAATGTACTTTTTGGTTCGGAAGTATGACAGTGCAAGTAAGGTAACGAAGACGGTGAAGGCTATGAAGAATGGAGTGGGGAATGTGCAGTTTTGCTGAGTTGTTGTGTAAGTGAATAGAAATGAACTGAAGGCAATAATTAGGGAGTTGGAAAAGTGAATTGATATGAATGTTTCGATTTGTAATATTTTGTAAGAGAGTGTTTATTACTTGTATATTCAGATGCAAGAAAAATGAATCAGAATTACATTCAATGTTTAAACAGAAAACAATATAAATATACAAGAATATTGGGCCTGAATATATCAGCCCATGATCCAAAACAGATCTGAAAAGAGATGCAGCCGTTTGATTGAATGAGTGGCTCTGATGTAAAGTTGAGAAGTATGCGGATTGATCTGATGAAGGCTATGAGAAAAACACACTTCATTTAACTCACCCCTTCAAACCCGAACTAGGGTTTGCTGAAGAAAGAAAAGCAATGGCGACTCCTTTTCCTCTTTTCCTCTAGAGTGAAATCTGACATGAAAAAGAAAAGATAGTACTCATCTGCAAAATACATAGTCATTCTGGAATGAAGATAGCTCCTTGAGATCTCTGGCTAGGATCGGCTTCAACAACGTTGAGCTCTTCTCGTAATTTTGTAAAGCATGGTTTTGACAGTGGCTTTGTAAGTATATCTGCTTTTTGATGCTGCGATGGTATGTATCCAATCTTTAACTTCTCTTTAATTACTTGTTCTCTGATAAAGTAGAGGTCCAATTCTATATACTTGGTCTTTGAATGAAGAATTGGATTGGAAGTTAGGGATATAGCACTAACATTGTCAGACCAAATTGTTGCCTTTTTGTTTGACTTGATGTTGAGTTCACTTAACAGTGATTCTAACCACATGACTTCGGCTGCTGCACTTGCCACACACCTAAATTCTGCTTCTGTACTTGATCTTCACACCGTGCTTTGTTTTCTTGCACTCCATGATACAGGATTTTTGCCTAAATAAATGCAATAACCTAATGTTGATTTCCTATCATCGGTATCTGTACCCCAGTCTGCATCTGCATAAGCATTTATATTAAGTATGTGGCTGGATTTTAAGATGAGACCATGATTTATAGTTCCTTTGATATATCTGAGTATTCTCTTAACAGCTTTCCAATGATTATCTAAAGGATTTTGCATGTACTGGCTGACTTTATTAACACAAAATGATATGTCTGGCCTTGTTATAGTCACATATTGAAGTGCACCCACTATACTCCTGTATTGCTTTTGATTTTGAATTGCTTCACCCTTATATCTTGATAGTTGATGATTTGTAATCATTGGAGTTGGTAAGGGATTTGCTTTGTCCATTTTAGCTCTTAGTAATATTTCTGAAATGTACTTCCTTTGATTGAGATGTATTTCTGATTTTGAGGTTCTTTGAACTTCAATTCCTAGAAAGTAATTTAGATCACACAGATCTTTAATTGAGAATTCTGAGTTGAGCATTGCAGTGATTTTTTCAATTTCTTGCACACTGCTTCCTGTAATCACAAAATCATCAACATAATTTAGGATATAAATGGTGGCAATATCATTAATCTTAGTAAATATGGAGTTGTCAGATTTTAATGATTTGTAACCATATTTCATCAGAGTTGTCTTAAGCTTATCAAACCAAACTCTTGGAGCTTGTTTTAAGCCATAGATTGCTTTATTGAGTTTGCACACTTGTTGTTTGTCAGATTTCTGTGTGAACCCTTCTGGTTGCTCCATAAATACTTCTTCCTGCAAATTACCATTGAGAAAAGCATTATTAACATCTAATTGTTTGATGCTCCAATTTCTACTTAAAGCAATGGTTAGAATAACTCTAATTGAGGATGGTTTCACAACAGGAGAAAAAGTTTCTGAAAAATCAAATCCATGCTGCTGTGAATACCCCTTAGCAACTAACCTTGCTTTATATTTAGAAATCGAACCATCTGCATTTTTCTTTAATTTAAAAGTCCATCTGCACCCAATTATATTTTTGTTTTCTGGTTTCTCAACCAGATCCCAAGTTTTTTTGTTGATTAGAGCATTGTACTCTTCCTGCATAGCAGCTCTCCAATTATTATTTTGAGCAGCTTCTATGTAGAAAGAGGGTTCTTCCTGAACAACTGTGTTGCTCACAATTTTTGGTTTATAAATACCACACTTTGCTCTAGTTAACATTGGGTGAACATTGATGTTATCCCTGACAATGCTGTCAGAGTTGTTGTTACTGCAGCTTATAGTATCATCACTGATGACTTGATCATGACTTGGGCTGCAAGTTCCTTGATTTTGAGCATCCTGATTATCACTAATTTCTTTATTTGCAGCTTGTTCTTGACCTGATTCTCTGCCAGCCATAGTGTGTTGAGAACTTGTGATGATCTCATCCCTTAGGGGCTGAACTGAGGGTATCTCAATCTCTTCAGGTAGATCAGGAATCATGAATCTTGGATTCCTTACTTTTTCAGTAGTTTTAATGTCTGCACTACTGTATGGGAATATCTGCTCATTGAATCTTACATGTCTGGATATATATATTTTTCCTTTGTTATCTAAGCACCTATACCCCTTCTGTTTGTTACTATATCCTAAGAATGTGCAGGGGGTAGATCTGAAATCTAATTTGTGTGTATTATAAGACCTTAAGCAAGGAAAACATTGACACCCAAATATTTTTAAATGCTCATAATCTGGTTTAACTTTAGTTAGCACTTCTTGAGGACACTTGAATTGAAGAATTTTTGTGGGTAGTATATTTATCAAGTGCACAGCAGTGTTAAATGCTTCTGGCCAAAACTTTAGAGGCATGGAAGCTTGTGCTAGTAAAGTTAATCCAGTTTCTACAATATTCTATGTTTTCTCTCAACAATTCCATTTTGTTCAGAGGTGTATGGACATGTGGTCCTATGATTAATACCTTTCTTTTCAAAATAAGTTTTTAAAGGCAAGAATTCTTTTCCACCATCTGACTGAAATGTACACACCTTATTTCCAGTCATGTTTTCTACCTTGTTGATGAATTGTATTGTTATATTACTAGTTTCAGATTTAGACTTTAGCATATATATCCAAACAAATCTTGAATAAGCATCTATAAAAGATATGTAATATTTGTAACCATAATCTGAACTGATAGGTGCTGGCCCCCATAGATCACTAGCAATTAATTCAAGGGGTCTTGTATAACATGTGTGAGAATCTGGAAATGCTAACTTATGACTTTTTCCCAATTGGCAAGAGGTGCAAAAGTAAGAATCAGGATTATCACTAAAATTTTTTTTATTACTACTCATGACTTGTTTTACAATTTTTATACTGGGATGTCCCAGTTTGCGATGCCACAATTCAAACTTACTACAGTTTTTAGTATTACTAGTAACATTCAATACATGAGTATTTTCCCTATTCTCAGAAATTGTTGAATTTGAAAAATCAAATCTGTACAGTCCATTGTTTTCTTTACCCTGCTAGATAATTTCTTGTGTTAGTATATCTTTAACTATGCATGTGTCAGGATAAAATTCAAAGTAGACTTTATTATCCTTTGCAAATTAGGAAACAATTAGATTTTTTTTTAATTGAGGGAACCCTTAGTAAATTTTTCAAAAGAAGTTGTTTGGGTCCATGTAAGCTAGCATTTCCAGTGTGTGTAATGTGTACTGCTTTACCATTACCAACAAAAAGATTTTGTGTACCTTTGTATTCTTTGTTTCCCAAGTTCAGGTTGTTGAGATTGTTGGTCACATGATTAGTAGCCCCTGAGTCTGGGTACCAGCAGTCATCACCAGCATCATTATTTGTTGTAGTTTCAGTACGTAGAATTTCTGCTTGAGTTGAGTTGCTGTCTTTTGGTACTGTGACCAAATTTACGTTTGAACTGCTGCCTTGTTGTGAGGGAGTGTAGTTTTTGTTAAATATAAAGTAGCATTTATTTGCCCCATGACCATACTTCTCACATATCCGGCACCTTATTTTGTTGTTGTTATTACTTCCGCCTCCTCTTCTTCCTCTAACTGTTGATCCACCTCTTTGAAAGTTATTGTATTGACCTTTGGTATTTGAATTTTGTTTGCCTTTGTTAAAAGTGTAGTTGGCAGAGATATCTGAACTCATACTTTTGTTGTGTTCTATTCTTCCTTCGTGAGAGAGAAGGGTAGAGTATACAAACTATAAGGGCGGTGTTGGCTCCATAGTGGAGATGATAGCCACAACAGCTTCATATTCATTGTCTAGACCACTGATTATATGTAGTATTTGTTCAGATTCAGGAACTTTGTCTCCTGCAGATGCTAGTTGATCACATAGGTTTTTGACTTTAAGCAGATATTCATTCATTGTCATGTCATTCTTTCTGATACTCTGCAATTGTCTTCTGTGAGGCATGATCCTTGCAGATGATTGTGAAGTGAAATTTCTTTCGATTGTTGTCCAAATTTCTTGAGCAGTTTTGCATCCAATGAGTTGGGGCAGAATAGATGCACTTATGGATGACATCATCCATGCACATACAAGGCTATCTTGCCTTTGGTGTGCAGTATATTCTTGGTTAAGCACCAGTTTGTCTTCATTATCTTTAACGAATTTTGGTGGTGTAATTCTTGTACCAAGAATGTAATCTTCTAACCCATATCCTCTAATTGATGTTTCTACTTGCAATTTCCAGAGCAGGAAATTTGATTCATCCAGCTGAATGGATGTCATCTGGCTCTGGGGTTTGATGATTGCCTTCATCAGATCATTCACTGGATCAGATTGTGGTTGGCTTTGAGAAACTCTTGAGCTAGAGAATTGTGGGCTTGCAGCATCGTCTTGATTGGCCATGATGAACCCACAGATTGCAAAATCTGATGAAAAGGGTATGTAAATTCCTAACTAGAGCTTACTTTGAATTGAGAATTTTTCAAGAAATTTTCTGTGTTGAATCTTAATGGTATTCTGAGAACTTGAATGATGATTTCTTTGATTACTTGTGACTGTATTGCTTTCTGATGAGTTTTCACTGTGCCCTTGATTCAACTGGAAATTTTCTTGATGATCTTGATTAGTTTGCTCTTTAAAGTATGGAATTTTGCTTTCTTTGATAAACTGTTGCAGCCAGACTAAGATTCTGGCGAGGCACTTCTTATTAAAGAACAACTACAACTCTCAAATGAAGGAATTCTGAATTCTTGATGAGAGGAGTCCACGTGATGAAGTTTTTTTGATGGACTCACTAATATGATCGATGCAGTTAGCACATACGATTGCTCTGATACCAAGTTGGAAAAGTGAATTGATATGAATGTTTCGATTTGTAATATTTTGTAAGAGAGTGTTTATTACTTGTATATTCAGATACAAGAAAAATGAATCAGAATTACATTCAATGTTTAAACAGAAAGCAATATAAATATACAAGAATATTAGGCCTGAATATATCAGCACATGATCCAAAACAGATCTGAAAAGAGATGCAGCCGTTCGATTGAATGAGTGGCTCTGATGTAAAGTTGAGAAGTATGCGGATTGATCTGATGAAGGCTATGGGAAAAACACACTTCATTTAACTTAGAGTGGAATATGGACATATGAAAATGATAGAATGTTGAAATAGGTATGTATGAAACAATGGATGTATGTGCAGTGAGAAGAATAGTGAGTAGAAGGGAGAAGTTGGTAGTAGATGCACAGTATGTATATGCAGGGAAAAGAATGCAGTGAGAAAATCAGTGGACGTATATTATTATTTTTAAATGTAAAGAAAAGAAGGAAATGAAGACTATAAATGCAAAGAGAATTGTAAACTGTCAATGAGTTGTAAACAAAAAGTGAAAATTAAATGCAATGTTTTCTCTCTCTTTTTTTTAATGCCAACATACGTATAAAATGAAAACAAACAAAAATCAAACAAAATAATCCGAAGAATAGAGAATAAAATCAATGAAATTCTCCGGCAACGGCGCCAAAATCTTGTTCGGACGGCTAAATGTTTATTGAGTTAGAAAATAGCCGAATGAATTTAGAAATAAAAATTAACCGCAAGCACACGACATACAAAAGTTAGTACGTGGCAAGTAAGAGTCGATCCATAGGAAAATGTTAGAATTTAAAAATCTATTCAATCAAATTAACCAAGATTTGAGATGTTTAAGCTAACTACTCAAATTTGCAAAACTAATAACTACGAAAGTGAATGAAAACCATGAGAATAAAATGACAATTTAAAGATAAATCCACTCTCCAAATCACATAGTTCGGCAAATTATAAAATTATGATCTCTCTTTTGGTCATAAGTGAATTTAAATGATGTGTTTATCATAAGTATGACCTATTTGTGCTATTAATTAGCTCAACATATGCCATCAAACTATAACACAACCTTTAAACCACTTTTAATTCTCATGAAAAATAACAAGAAGTTGAAAATGAAATCTATTTTAAGCATGGCCTATTAACTAATGATTAGAAATATAGACCATCAATTTTTTTATTTAATTTCACTTCATTGTCAAAATCATATGTAGATGAAGATGCAATTTGTGATTTATATGACTAAGCATAACCTATTTGTTTTGAACAACATAGACTATCAAATTCAATACCAAACACAAATTACATAAACATCAACTTTCCATGAAGCACAAAAAGAGAGCAAATATTATCAAATTATGTTGGAGCTACATGATTAGAGAGCTTCATTACCCCTAAATTGAAGGGGTTTAGCCTCTTATATTTGTTATCAAATCAACAAATGTAGCTTGCAACATGACACAAAAAGAAGAGGGAAATGAAAGCAAATGGAAAAGAGAACTAATCTAATTGCATAAAATAAAATCTACATTACTAGCATAGAAGAAAAAGAGCATGTAAGTAAAATAAAACACTAATTAATATTGCATAAAAAAGGAAAATTACATGAAACAAAAATGGTTAAGTAGCCATGAAAAGAGAAAGATAGATTGTCTTTTATTTTTGATCCTAAACTAAAACTAATTAAGAGAGCATAAAGAAGAGACTAAAGAAGAGACTAATGAAGAGAGAGTTACGTGAAACGTAAGGGGTATTTATACAAGTTTAAAACCCTAGTTCACTTTTTTTGGAACTACCCAAACTACCCTCTTAGGAAGTGTGATTGCCAAGTTATCATTAACGTCAAATAATGATCCTTTAAGAGTGCATGAAGATTTAATGGCCATTCAGCATGTGCATTAGCTCCTAAATGTACATTAAAGTTGGTGGGTAAGTGGGGTCCTCCATGATCATTACTTTGAATTATTCCAATCTCCATTCCTTTGTATTCACTCTTGTGCATGCATATCTTCATGAAGCCAATTGTAAAATTCATTAAATTTTCTACAAAACAACATAGAAACTTCTAAGTAAATTTTGACAAATTAATAAATGCACAAAAATGACCATTTTGCCCCTATATGAAGATGAATATGCAACAATTTGAAAATAATTTGAATTTTGATTTAAACAAGTTAAAACACCTAATATGATCAGTTATTTAGTTAAAATAAATTAAATATGGTGGTAAAAATATGCACATTTATGTGCACATTTGTCTGCACTTTGTATCATTTATTGTAGAGTCTGTATTTTCTCTTTGTTGGCCATTGTTGTATGGTATGGCCCCTACATTTTGATCATGTGTATATAAAATTATAAGCAATATAATGATATTTTAACTGCACTTTTATTTATCTATTGACATATATTCTGTGTATTTGAAGCAATAGAACTTAGAGATTAACAACACTTAGTATTTTTGTTTGGAAATTCATAGAACATTATAAAATTTTCTAAAACTTAGAGTTAACTTAGAAATTTTAGATTGGAGTTTTTGTTTGGAAGTTGATAAAACTTTGAGATAGAACTTGTGAATTTGTTGTTGTTTGTAGTGACAGTTTGGAAGTTGATAATACTTTGAGATAAAACTTGTGAACTTCATGTTATTTGGAGTGACAGAGCCTGTGAACTTATTGTATTTGTTTGGTTCTGTCTTAGCATAGGTGTATGCCCCCAGTTCATAGGGCCGTTCACTTCAAACCATTTTCAAGTTGCTGATAACTTATGGTTCAACTGATTTTTATTAAAAATTTAGCTAAGTTACAACATGATTCTAATTCTTTGGAGGTACTGCGATTTTAGCAAGCAATCTCATTTTTTTGGTGACATTCAGGTGAATATGCAATTTGGGCATGGGTATGTGTTGTTGATCATTGAGTGCCCTACTTTTAGCACCAATTTTGTACAGGTTGCACTCACTATTCCCAACTTTATGTGTGCGGTTTTTCATGCTCCTTAGCGTTTCCTATCTTTGGACACCACGCGGAGTTAGAACTTTGGCGCGCGGCTCATGAGATGCATGGATTTTTTTTTCTTGGTGTTGCCTATCCTTGGGCGACATGGGGAGTTGCCATTTTGGTGCTCCTCGGGGTTGCTTATCTTTGGGCAACACAAGGAGTTGTTATTTTAAGGTTCTTCGATGTTGCCTATCTTGGGGCAACACAAGGAGTTTTAGTTTTGGTGTTCCTAGGTGTTGCCTATCTTCGGGCAACACGAGGAGTTTTGATTTTGGTACTCCTCGATGTTGTCTATCTTTGGACAACATGGGGAGTTTTGATTTTTGGGCTCCTCGATGTTGCCTATCTTTGGGAACATGAGAAGTTTTGATTTTGGTACTCCTCGTTATTGCTTATCTTTGGACAATACGAGAAGTTTCGATTTTTCTTGATGTTGCCTATATTTGGGAAACACGAGGAGTTGTGAATTTTGGGCTCCTAAATGTTTCTTATCTTCGGGCAACACGAGGAGTTGTGAATTTTTGTGGCTCCTCAATATTGCCTATCTTCGGGCAAAACGAGGAGTTTTGATTTTCGTGCTCCTCGGTGTTGCTTATCTTCGGGCAACACGGGGAGTTTTTATTTTGTTGCTCCTCGGTGTTGCCTATCTTCGGGCAACACAATGAATTTTTATTTTGGGGCTCCTCGATACTGCCTATCTTCGGACAGCATGAGGAGTTTTGATTTTGGTGCTCCACATTGTTGCCTATCTTCGGGCAACATGAGGAGTTTTGATTTTGAGGCTCCTCGAAGTTGTCTATCTTCGGGCAACCTGAGAAGTTTTCATTTTTGTGCTTCTCGACGTTGCCTATCTTCAGGCAACATGAGGAGTTTTGATTTTGAGGCTCCTTGATGTTTCCTATCTTTGGGCAAAATGAGGAGTTTTAATTTTGGTGCTCCTTGATGTTTCCTATATTCGGGAAACACGACGAGTTTTGATTTTGTTGCTCCTTGATGTTGCCTATCTTCGGGTAACACGAGGATTTTTGATTTTTTTGCTCCTCGGTGTTGCATATCTTCGGGCGACACAAGAAGTTTTGATTTTGGGGCTCCTCGATGTTGCCAATCTTCGGACAACACGAGGAGTTTTGATTTTGGCAATCTTCGATGTTACTTATCTTTGAGCAACACGAGGAGTTTCGATTTTGGGGCTCCTCGATGTTGGCTATCTTCGGGCAACACATGGAGTTTTATTATGAATACAGCTTGGTTGGTCAAGAAGCAATCTTTATTAAGAAATGCATAGCATATTCTTTGCTTGTTTACAATGCCACCGGCCATTCTAGGATGGCTTATTTGCTGAAGAAATAGAAACGCATAAATAGTTTTTTAGATGAAATAACGGCCGAGCGATTTGCTATTCCACGCTTTAGGAACAGCGACCCTATCGACGGTTGTCAACTTGAAAGTCCCATCCCTGAGCTTTTGATTAACGACATACAGTCCTTTCTAGTTTGGTCCTAAGGCTCCTCATACAATGTAAACTCGCTTGAGAACAAGATCTGCAACTTTGAAGGTTTGACTATGAACTTTGGAGATGAAGTAGCGCGCAACCCTTTTTTGGTGGGCAACCGTTCTCATCTCTGCTTCTTCTCTTTTTTCATTAAATATGTTTAGAGATTTTAGTAGGAGTTGCTCATTTTGTGCTTGATTAAAATTCTGCCTTCGGTGTGAGGGGACTTCTTATTCAACATGAACCATTGCTTTTGAACCATATGCTAATGCAAACGTAGTGTAGCTAATTTCCCCTTTGTGTGTTGTTCTGTTTGCCCATAGTGCGAGTGGAAGTTCGTCAACTTAATTTCCTTTTGATTTTGTTAATCGCTTTTTGATTGTGGATTTGATGATCTTGTTTAATGCTTTCACTTACCCGTTCGCTTTCGGATGAGCCGTTGCGGAAAAGCTTTTTTCAATTCGAAAGCGCATGCAGAAGTCTTTCAACTCGGCACTTTCGAATTGGGTTTCATTGTCATTGATGATTTTTTACGGCACACCAAGCCTGCAAATGATGTTTTTAGTGACAAAAGTTAATAATTTTCTTTGTGGTTATGGTGGCTAGCGGTTCCGCTTCGATCCATTATGTGAAATAATCTACGATAACTATAGCATATTTGGCTCCTCCTTTAGCTATTGGAAGGACACCAATTGGATCGATGTCCCATATCGCAAATGACCATGGGCTGACCATTTGTGTCAGTTCCGTTGAAGGAGTTCTCTTAATTTTGCCGAATCTTTGACAGCGATCGCATCTTATGGCATGATCTATGGCATCGTGATTTATTGTTGGCCAGAAGTTTCTATATCAAAGGACTTTATTTGCTAGCATCTGCCCCCAGTATAGTCTCCGCATTCGCCTTCATGTACTTCCTTCGGGATTTGTCATGCTTCATCATTGGTCACACATCTAAGAAGAGGGTCGAGAATCCTCTTTGTTAGAGTATCCTATCCTGTATCATGAACCTTGGCGCCTTGCGGAGGATCTTCTTCAATTAATTTTGGTCAGTTGGGAGGGTTCCTTCGTGTAGGATTCCTTTTATCGGTATCATCCATGTATCTAGCTCGATGGTGGTCTCTAGAATCTAGTCCACGTCCATTTTGTCTATGCTTGGGTTGGTCAGTGTTTCAACCAAAACCAGTCCGAGTGACCGGGCTTCTTTACAGCTTACCAGCTTGGCCAAATAATCCGCCTAGGTGTTTGCTCTAGTGGGATATGAGTTATAGTGTAGTGCTCGATATCACTTAACAGCTCTTGTACTTTAGATAGGTACGAGGAGAGATTTTCTCCATGCGCTTGGTACTCCCCTTTCACTTGACAGACGACCAGTTAGGAGTCGCTGTATATGTGAATAGATTTTATCCCAAGTTCCTTCACAACCTTTAGTCCAGCGATCAAGGCTTCATACTTTACTTTGTTTTTTTCAAATGGGAATTCCAAGCGCAAAGCATAGGTAATGGCTAGTCCCTTGGTGGTTTCAAGTACTATTCCCGCTCCCGAATAGAGGTTGTTTGATGCACCCTCGACGAAGAGCGCCCATTGCGTGCCTGCTTCCGACTGTACTTCCTCCTCGTCGTTCCTTATGGTAAATTTAGCAATGAAGTCGGCCAATGTTTTCCCGTTGATTGCTTTGCTTGGTCGGTATGTGATGTCGTATTGGCTCAAATCTATATTCCACTTGAGTAGTCTTATGGAAGTTTCTGGCCGGTGTAGGACTTTCTTTAGGGGCTGGTCAATCAATACTTTAATCAGATGGGACTGGAAGTACGATCGTAATTTTCGAGATGCGATCAAAAGGCAATACGCTAGCTTTTCCAGCATTGGGTAATTCTTTTCACCTCTGGTGAATTGTTTGCTAATGTAGTACACAGGTTGCTGGATTCTTGCTTCTTCCCACACGAGAGCTGCACTAAGTGCATTAGGGGAAACTGCTAAATAGATGAATAAGTCTCCTCCATCCACTGGTTTTGATAAAATCGAAGGAGTTTCCATGTATCGTAGCAATTCCTCGAAAGCTGTTTGACAAGCTTCGCTCCATTCAAAGTTTTTCTTTCCTTTTTTCAGTGCGTCGAAGAAAGGTATACACTTGTCTATAACTTTATATATGTACCAACTCTATGTTGCGACCTTTCAATTCAAGCTTTGAATTTCTCGCTTATTTTTAGAGGATTGGACTTCCAGTGATGCTATTATTTTCTCTGGATTTGCTTCGATACCTTAGGCACTTACTATGAATCCTAGGAATTTTCCAAAGTCTACTCCAAAGTGACATTTAAGTGGGTTGAGCTTCATTCTACATGTACGGAGTATTTCGACCATTTCATCGAAATTATCTGGATGGTTAGTAGCTACTCGGGATTTGACTTACATATCATCTACATAAACTTCCATAGTCCTCCTAATCTGGCGTTTGAACATAGTATGCACTAGCCTTTTGTATGTTGCCACTGCATTTTTAAAACCGAATGGCATTACTAAGTAGCAATACAGTCCCAAATCGGTGATGAAGCTGGTATTCTTTTGGTCTGATTAATGTATCAAGATCTGGTTATAGCCCGACTACGCGTCCACCAATGACAACAATTTGCATCCTATTGTTCCATCCACCAGTTGATCAATCCTAGGTAGCAGGAAGCTATCCTTAGGACAGGCTTTGTTGTTGTCCAAGAAATCAATACAAGTTTGCCATTTTCCATTGGACTTCTTGACTAGGACTTGGTTCGGTACCCATTAAGTGTAGGTTGTGTCTCGAATGAAGCCATTAGCCATCAGTTCATCTACTTCCTCTCTCAATGCCTTAGATCGTTCGGGGCCTAAGCTGCGCCTTTTTTGCTTTACCGGCGTGAGTTTGGGGTTAATATTGAGAGTGTGGTAGGCATTTTCATGTGACACCCCATCCATATCAGAATATGTCCAAGAAAATACGTTCAAATTGGCGTGAAGGAATTTGGTTAGTTCTGATTGCATCTTGTTTCCAAGCTGCAACCCAATTTTTAGGACCCATGTTGGGTCATGCATACAGACTGGGACAGACACCGTTAATTTAGCTGGTGCTGCTCGATCCTCCACTGAGCTCTTCTATATAGGGTCTAAAGCCTTGTTGAATCGGCTATGGTCCCTAAGCCAGGGGCGATTCTGTAGTTGCTATTCGGAGGGTTCATGGATGTGGAGGGTTTTCCCCACATTCTTTCCTTTTCCCTTTCTTCTTGACTCAGGTGGCGCTTTAATCTCCTTTCACAATTCTGACTCCGTGTTCTATAGGGAACTTTATTGTAAGGCACCATTGGGCCAGTGGTATTCTGAAGTCGGCTAATGCGAGCCGTCCCAAGAAGGCGTTGTATGCCGACATTTCATCCACGATCACAAATGTCTGAATGAGGACGACCCTTCGCTCACCTTCTCCAAACTCCACCGACGGGTCAACTATTCCCAAAGATTGCTTAGGTTCACCAGTAAACCCCTGAATCTTTGTTTGGAAGTGGACACTCTTTTCATGTCAATCTTCATTTGATGGAAAGTGCATTTAAATAGAATGTTAACGGAGCTGCTGCTGTCAACCAACTCCCACCGAACTACAGCATGTCCAATTCCTACCGTCACCACCATCGGATCGAGAGTTGGAGCTTCGATCCTTTTAGTATCTCAATTTCAAAACACAATATCGTCATTCAATATCTTTTGCATCTTAATTAGAGTTCTTTCTTCCAAAGCCAAACATGATTCCTTCGGAGCGTGCTCAACGAACTTGCATATCACTCCATTTCTCCCCAACTTCTTTGTGCAAGATGTGGTCCCTCGGACACTGTTCTAATGATTAGTCTCGGGCCAATTCGTTTCAACCCTTTTTCGCTGGTTCCTGTTTGAATCCTTCATTCTCTTGGGTGTTGAGGAGTTGTAGATTGATTAGGGATTTTTGGCTGTCTTACGCACTACTGGAGTTTGTTGTTCTGGATCACTTCCTCAATAAGATTCTTTAGGTGGCGACATTCGTTCGTATTATGGCCGTATGGCTCGTGGAAGTGGTAGAACTTCCCTAAGTGCTTCTGCTGCTCGGTCGCCACCTTTCTAGGTAGTTTTTTGCATTCCTTAGTTCCTTAAATTGCGAGAAAATTGTTTTTGGTGTGTCGCTCAGGGGAGTGTAGCCTTCAGAGATAAACCCTTTGAGCTTTTTATCGCTGCCATTTCAGTTCTTCTTATTAGAGTCTTGACCATTTTTCTTTGAATTCCTATCTTTCCCAACAGTTCGTTCAGCAGTTCGAGAAGCATTCATATTTTGATTCATTGCTACATCGATTTGCTTGGCATTCGTAGGTTGCACACTTGTAGACTTCCCTTCCAATTCCTACGCTTCCTCCAACCTTAGGTATTGACTTGCTTTGCGATTGAAATCTTTCCTGGTGGTTGGTTGCTTCATTTTAGTCCACTTTTCGAATTCAGTTTCTAGATGTATGGCACAAACTAATGCCATAAAAACCATATCTTCATTGGGATTTCTTACTTCCGTCACTGCGGTGTTAAATCTGTTCATGAAAGACTTCAGTGGTTCCTAATGCCCTTGGAACAGCCTGGAGAGGGACATGACATCTTTTGTCTATGCAGTATGTAGTCTGAATTGATCAAGGAACCTTATCGATAGTTGGGTAAAAAGTAGAGATGGATCTTGGTGGAAGCCTAGTGAACCACATTGACGCAACGCCTTCGGGAAAGATAGGGAAGCATCTGCATCAAATAGCTTCAGAGGCATTCGCTCCATCCATATACCAACTATATTTGTACAAGTGAGTCTTTGGGCCCTTCGTTCTATCCTAGGATAGAATAGTTAGCATTGTGAACTTTTCTAGATATCTTTTATTCAAGATTCATCAGTGAAGAGAGTCCGGCATGGCACAGATCCCTACTCATCGTCTCTTCTATCTTTTCTCTCCTCCATTAATCATTTAACCATGTCCGCTATGCCTCTAATGTCCGGTAGTCCTGGGGACGGTGATCTGTCACCGCATTAAGTGTTTGACTTTGCAAACGGTCTTGGTGAGTAGGCTGAGGCCTAGGCTCTTCTGTCTTCGGGAGAGCCACTCCTGTAGGGTCCCATTGGCTTGCAGTTGGCCTCAGTAGAGCAGTTTGGGTATTCCTTACATTATCGAATGCATTGGCGTCTTCATCCATATTTTCGTCTGGCTCTCTATCCATATTGTCGATAGAACCACTCTCCAGCTGTCTGAACCACATAGCTGCGATATCCATCAAATACAATGGGAAGCATCGAGCCATGACCTCATCCGATGCCCCCAGTACCTCCATATGCCTCATGTACCTCATCAGGTAAATGGTGGGATCCATTCTCCTATCATACATATCCAACGTTGGTAGCTTAAAGTCCGATGGATTCCAAGCTTGCCTAATAGTAGGAGTAAAGGGACTCCTATTCACATCCTCCAAGTCTTCGTTTACCAATTCACCTCTCACAGCCCGTCTGACCATCTTCGCTAGTCTGTCGTTTTTCCCAAGCTGTAATCCTTGTCTGTTGCCACCAGTCTGCCCCCTGAGTTCATGAGGGAATTCTGGCACATACTCCTCATCTCATACTCCTGCACTCCTGTTGGCGTCGGGTTGCACAGCGTCATCTGTTATCCCTCCATGGATTGGTCCAGCATTTCCTGTGGTATGCCCCCAAGTCTAGACCCATCCAGGTTGATATTCATCTACTGATTGGGGGCTGCCCCCCGATGAGCCATTCCCTTCGCTTGCTGGTTGAGCGCTTCTGATCCAACTCCACAGATCTGCGCTCCTGCATTTCCTGCTTGTGCAAATTGTCTGAGAAGAGCCTGCATGATCTCTTCTTATCTTTTCAACGTTGCTTCCATCTCGTCTCTGGTGATGTAGATGGATGCTTAACCTACTCCAGCTCCAGAGGGGGCCTCTTGATTTCCCTCTTGATTGCTTCTTTCTGTCGCTTGCTTCCTAGTTGATGGCCTAGCCATTGCTTTTCGAAATCCAAGTTCCTAAGCTTTTCAATCCAAAATCCAAGCTCCAATATTCCCCAGTGCTAGCGTTCTCAGTGAAAGCACCAAAATGTTAGCGCCAAAATTGGTCACTAACACCCAAATCCAAATGAAAACATCAAATCACAGTCACAACTCTCAGATAGAATATATTTAGAGAGTAATAATATGAAGAACAGTCAAAATTTAAAAGAAAGCAGCAAAGAACATAGATTTTATAGTGGTTCGGCTAACTCCGGCCTACGTCCACTCCAGAATTTTTTTTATTGATTTAATAAACGATTACAGTTACAGAATGACAGAATAGCCATGACCTTAGAAAGTAGAAATACAGTGAGCCAAAGAGAAGAAGATCCCTTTTTCAGAATCCCTACATGCTGTATTTATAGGCAAAACTAGGTAGTTGGGTTTCTCAAGTGATACAGGCCCATTAAGACTTCGGTCGAGCTCACACCCTTTACCTCAACCGACCCCAAGTCCTCCGTAAGCCAACTCGAAGTAACCACGTTACTGACCCGAAGTGATATGCTCATCGACTCGAAGTAATATGACCCACCATCGAGTGCCGAACCACACAAATGGCGAAGCGAAGCACTCCCCAATGCCGAACCACGAAGTCCATCAAAGCCGACCTAAACCATACCGAGCCACACCTAATGCCGAATGACGTACAATGCCGAGCGAGGTACGATGCCGGGCAAGGTACGATGCTGGGCGATGTACAATGCCGAGCGGCATCTGCCGAACCACTACCTTATGTCGAGCGACCCTAACTTTTATGCAATGCCGAGCGACCCTGACTTCTCTGCACTGCCGAGCGACCAAATGGTCAAACCACCTCACGAATGGTCGAGCCGTGCCAATAATGCCGAGCCACAATGATGAATCCTCAATGCCGAATGACATTACCAGGGCCGACCAGCACTTGACTTCCAGACCGAGCCATGTAACCTCTCCACTTCTCGACTAAACGACATATCCAAGTGAACTTCATCATTTTAAACCGAATCCATCATACTCCGCCTCGATAAACGAGAAGTTGACTTAGTTAAATCCGCATGTCTATGGCCTTGCCGAAAGGCGCGTCCCCCAAAACATGCCTTGCTATTGGAAGGTGTTTTTTGAATAGCCTCAAGTCCGATATCTGAAGTTTGTATGTCATCCATATCCATACTTTCCGATTCATAATGCAATCCATTTTATCCAAGTACCATCACCGTGTCCTTCTTTGAACCTACAACTGCTCCGAGCGATATTCGATTTCGAATCTAGTAACCAAATCCATATCCACCTAAACTCGACGACCAAGTTCTAATCCATCAATGACCAATAACCAAACACTTGACCTCACCGGGTCTAGTCTTTGAATCCGTAGACCTTGCCGGGTCGCGTTATACCATTCCTACCTCCACTCTTCGATCAAAGGCTTGAATGTTCCCCAGCCTTGGCTCTTCGGCCAAGGGCTTGTGTATTCACCAGCCTCGGCTCTTAGGCCAATGAGTTTTATATTCACCAGCATCGGCACTATGGCCAAGTACTTTGATATTCACCAGCCTCGGAACTACGGCCAAGGACTTTATATTCATTGGCCTTGGCACTCCGGCCAAGGACTTTGATATTCACCGGCCTCGGCACTCCGACCAAGGACTTTTATATTCACCGGCCTCGGTACTCCGGCCAAGGACTTTGATATTCACTGTGCTTGGCACTCCGGCCAAGGACTTTGATATTCACCGGTCTCGGCACTCCGACCAAGGACTTTTATATTCACCGGCCTTGGTATACCGGCTAAGGACTTTGATATTCACTATGCTTGGCACTCCGGCAAAGGACTTTGATAGTTACCGGCCTCAGCACTCCGGCCAAGGACTTTTATATTCACCGGCCTCAGCACTTCGGCCAAGGACTTTGATATTCACCAGCCTTGGCACTCCGACCAATTACTTTGATATTCACCGGCCTCAGCACTCCGACCAAGGACTCTGATATTCACCGGCCTCGGCACTCTAGCCAAGTACTTTTATATTCACCGGCCTCGGCACTCAGGCCAAGGACTTTGATATTCACCGGCCTCGGCACTCTGGCCAAGGACTTTTATATTCACCGGCATCAGCACTCCGGCCAAGGACTTTGATATTCACCGGCCTCGGCACTCCGGCCAAGGACTTTGATATTCACCGGCCTCGGCACTCTGGCCAAGGACTTTTATATTCACCGGCCTCGACACTCCGGCCAAGGACTTTGATATTCACAAGCCTCGGCACTACGACCAAGGACTTTGATATTCCATTCGAGTCCATTCCATCACTCTCAGGCGAAGAAACGCGTAACTCATGATCATTGCCCCATCTCTTCGGTCAGGATAATAATCGCAAAACTTGAACTGTTTATTACATTGATCCGAATTGAATCAGAAAACCAGAAATCCATATCAGAAATCCTAGTCAAAATCCAAATCAAAAATCAACCATTCAAACCAAAATGGCAAAACCAAAAAACCAACCAAACCGGGAATTCAATCCAAACTCCAAAACCATACCAAAGAAAAGTAAATGTCCAAAGTACCAAAGAAGAAACTAGAATTTGCAGAAACACAGAAAGAGAACAGGATTTCATAGCCCGAGAAGTACGGCTTTTCATTATCTCAGACACGCCTAGGGACCGTCCTCGATCCCGTACATTTGTAAGTGACCTAGCCGTATTACTTTGGATACTATTACTTATTCAAAACCATAAAACCATTCAGTTTATACAAGCCGGCGGTGACCAAATCCAGTGCCACCATCGTTCGAGGTAGGCGGTGGCCGCTCCTGCTCCTCTGCCACCGCTCAATTCCTTATGTACTGTTGCAGGTGGCCATTCCTCACATGCTCTTCCATGATATCTTTCAAATGCCTGCAGTTGTTCGTGTTGTGCCCATCTAGCTCATGAAATAGGCAATGCTTTCCCGATGTCTGATCGTATTCAAAGGGCTCTCTCTTTGCCGGCCTTCGATATTGGAGGCGCCCTCGAGTATCCAAGTAAATCCTTTCTAGCGTCTCAGTTAAATCCGAGTAAGAAGAAAACTTTGGCTCCCTTCGAGGCCTCTTCGAAGTGCCACTATTGCTATTTGTTTTCTTTTTTCCTTTATCGTCTTTACTTGGATCCTCCTCGAGTGGACCTCCACCCCTCATTGCATAAGCTACAGCCTCTCTCCCTACTCTCTCAGCCTGCGCATCCTCCTATCTCAGGAACCTTTTTGCCTCATGGTAGAACTCCCCGAGATCCCTTGGTGGGTCCTATTCCAATGATATCTTGAAATTCGAATTATCCGCGATTCCCGAGACAGCTGCCATCAAAACCATTGACGGATCAGGTCGATCCACTGAGGCTACCGCTGCGTTGAATCTAGTTAAAAAGTTCCTGAGTGACACTCCCTTCCATTGTTTCATCGATGTCAAGGTCATTATGTTCTTGGGTCAGACTATATGGACCCGAAACTGTCCCATAAACCTTTCAATCAGCTCCGCCCATATGCCGATAGAATCAATCTCAAGCTGTCTGAACCACATAGCTGCGATATCCGTCAAATACAATAGGAAGCATCGAGCCGTGACCTCATCCAATGCCCCCAGTACCTCCATATGCCTCATATACCTCGTTAGGTGAATGGCGGGATCCGTTCTCCCATCATACATATCCAACATTGGTAGCTTAAAGTCCGCTGGATTCCAAGTTTTCCTGATAGTAGGAGTAAAGGGACTCCTATTCACATCCTCCAACTCTTCCTTTACTAATCTACCTCTCACAGCCCGTCTGACCATCTCCGCTAGTCTGCCGTTGTCCCCAAGCTGTAATCCTTGTCTATTGCCTCCAATCTGCACCCCGAGTTCATGAGGGAATTCTGGCACATACTCCTCATCTCGTACTCCTGCACTCTTGTTGGTGTCAGGTTGCACATCGTCATCTGTTATCCCTCCATGGATTGGTCCATCGTTTCTTGGTGGTATGCCCCTGAGTCTAGATCCATCTAGGTTTATAGTCGTCTACTGATTGGGGGCTTCCCCTTGCTGAGCCATTTCCTCCGCTTGTTGGTTAAGCGCTTCTCATCTAGCTCCACGGATCTAAGCTCCTACATTTCCTTCTTGTGCAAATTGTTTGAGAAGCGCCTGCATCATCTCTTCTTGTCTTTTCAACATTGCTTCCATCTCGTCATTGTTGATGTAGATGGATGCTTGACCTGCTCCAGCTCTAGAGGAGGTATCTTGACTTACCTCTTGATTGCTTCCTTCTGTCGCTTGCTTCCTTGTTGATGGCCTAGCCATTGCTTTCCAAAATCTGAGTTCCTAGGCTTTTCAATCCAAAATCCAAGCTCCAAAATTCCCGAGTGCTAGTGTTCTCAGTGAAAGCACCAAAATGTTAGCGCAAAAATTAGTCACTAACACCCAAATCCAGATGAAAACACCAAATCACAGTCACAACTCTCAGATAGAATATATGTAGAGAGTAATAATATAAAGAACAGTCAAAATTAAAAAGAAAGCATTAAAGAACACAGATTTTATAGTGGTTCGGCTAACTCTAGCCTACATCCACTCCAGAAATTTCCTTTTTATCGATGTAATAAACGATTACAGTTACAGAATGGCAGAATAGCCTTGACCTTAGAAAGTAGAAATACGGAGAGCCGAAGAGAAGAAAATCCCTTTTTTAGAAGCCCTATGTGCTGTATTTATAGGTAAAACCAGGTAGTTGGGCTTCTCAAGTGATATAGGCCCATTAAGACGTCGGCCAAGTTCACACCCTTCACCTCAACCGACCGCAAGTCCTCCGTAGGCCAACTCGAAGTAACTACGGTACTGACCCGAAGTGATATGCTCAGCGACTCGAAGTAACATGACCCACCTCGAGTGCCGAACCACCCAAATGCCAAAGCAAAGCATTGCTTAATGCCGAACCACGAAGTCCATCAAAGCCGACCTAAACCATACGGAGCCACACCCAATGTTGAACGACATATAATGCCGAGCGAGGTACGATGCTATGCGAGGTACGATGCCGAGTGAGTTATGATGCCGGGCGAGGTACGATGTCAGGTGAGGTACAATGCTGAACGGCATCTACCGAACCACTACCTTATGCTGAGCAACCCTGACTTCTATGCAATGCCGAGCGACCCCGACTTCTCTGCAATGCCGAGCGACCCAGACTTCTCTGCAATGCCGAGCGACCCTATGTAGGTCGAACCACCTCACCAATGGCCGAGCCATGCCAACAATGCCAAGCCACAATGATGAATCCTCAATGCCGAGCGACATTACTAGGGCCAACAGACCCTTGACTTACAGAGCGAGCCATGTAACCACTCCACTTCTCGACCGAACGACGTATCCAAGTGAACGTCATCATATTGAACCGAATCCATCATACTCCAGCGTCGATAAATGAGAAGTTGACTTAGTTAAATCCGGCTGCCTGTGGCCTTGCCGAAAGGTGGGTTAACAATCCATAATATCAGAAGCACTTGAATATGAATGGAACAGACTTCAAAAACAACATTTCGCAGATTACATTTTAATACAAATTCATATCCAAGTAACAAAATCTCATAACATTTCCTAGGCAATGATCAAATATAATTTACAATAATATGCCAAGAGCGACATATGATGATGATGCCACCATGTTGATCAAAGAAATATAGTCATATCTGTCTTAATACACAACGGAAATGAACAAAATATTCTCTAAATCCTAATTAGCTAACCGTCAGCCACCTGCTCGTCTTGGGAAGCTTTATTCACCAAAATTTCAAAAACTTTTAAATCTTAACCCTCAGCCTACTCAAATTAATTTTAAGTACCCGAGAGTTTAAGGAGAAACAAAAACTTCAAGTAAGACATAAAGCCTGGTGTGAATAATATTGTTCATCTCTGTTATTTTCTGTTAAGTGAGATCATGCCGCTTAGCGAGACAGGTTTCTCTTCACTAACATCCTTTTAAAACCTTTTGCAAATCTTTTCATGCAACCAAAACTGTTTAAAATCTGTTAAGAATTATTATGAAAACATACATATCAGGTAACAAATAAACTATCTGTTTGAACATTATAGTTTTGTTTGGCTAATTATTAACCTTTGGTTGACTCGGCCCTACTAGACAACATATCGAAATTTATCTAACATGTGTTAGATGCTCCTCTTTTTTGGATGTCCTATCCTTAACTATATGTTAAATATTTCTCTTCTGGACGGTCTTTCCTTAACTTATCATCCCTCAGGGTCGGTCATTTGATCCTTATGGTTTTGCAGGCTCACCCATAATGTATCCGTACACAAACATATATTTCTTTCTATGTGTATTCATAATTTTAGTCTTACTTGTGGCAAAACCCTTGTAACGACCCATACTTTTGACCATTGTAAGTTATTAAGTATAATAAAATTATTGGATAAATATGGGTATAAACAAATATAATGGTTTGTTAATATTGATTTACTGGGTAATTTAATTTGTTTATGTTGAATATTGGAGATTATCCGAATAACTGAATCCGGGAGTTAACGAGAATTGAAATGGCTTCGAAAATTGATTTAAATTGATTTAAATACGAATGAAGATGGTTAACATTTAAAAATTGGATTTAAATATGAATAATTTAAATTTTTATATTTTAATTGACTAGTAAAAAATAACCATTTTGGCCACTGTCTCGGATTTTTAAGAAACCAGTTTCATGGATCTGTAATAGTGAATTGTTATAGGATTTCAATTTCCTAGCAATCAGACTTATCATTTGGCCGTGCGAGCTTGAAACACATAGAAGTTTAATTTCAAATTTAATTAAAATAATTCGATTTGAAAAGCTATCTTCCGCATACAATCAAATTAGACCTCGGAACTAGTTCCATTGTTTGCGAAATGGGGTAAAACATTATAAACGCGAAGCGGCACACTTCGTTTGGAGTTCGTGATTTCACGGTCCAATCGAATCGGATATTTCTTATTATTTTATTATAATATTAATAAATATCTCAACATCTCACATGTTTGAACCGTAACTACCTTTCCCCTCGTATTTAAATCAACCAGAGCGACTTATATAAAAAAGAAAAGCAAATCGACTGCTCGATTAGGGTTCGCGGCGCGTGGTGGCGACAGCTGCAAAAAAGGATGGTTGCGGCTCAACATCGAGCGTGAGCTAGGGTCGAGCATCGATGAAGGCGACGATGACAAATTACTGCTCAAGTTTAAGGTTCTACCTTAATCTAGGCGCGCGACAAGCAATGGGAACGAGAGTGGCGTCGAGGCGTGGTGTAGGGCTTGGGTCGTGGTCGAGAGCACGTATGTGGGGGTCGCGATTTTTGTCTACCTAGGTGATGGAGGCATAGGCACTGGTGGCACGATGGTCGCGAGCATGATAGAAGGGTGATCGGCGACGCAATATTGGTGGCAGCGTTTAAAAAAAAGGGATGAAGATCGTGTTTGCCTGATGGAAGCAGAGATGGACTATGCTGCGTGAACATGAGAAGAGGTATCAGCTTGTTTTATTTTTATTTATTTATTTATTTATTTATTATGTTAGTTAAACTTTTGAATTATCGTTATATTAATTAAATGTCACTCTTTAAAAGGAGGTCCGATTTCGGGTAAGTAAATTTCGTTCGGATCGTGTCAAAGTCATCTTCAACTTGGACTGGAACTGGAATTTATTTGAAGCTGAATATTTTCAGTTTCAGATAAAAGGTGAGTGTTTATAAGCTCACAATTGACTAAAATAATTTTTTTTGTTAGTTAAATTTATATTCTGAAGTGATAGGAAATTTATAGGCTGTTAATTGGTAGGTTTAATTTCATTTATATTGATATATGAATTAATTGATAGAATTTAAATTGACCGTTAAAATAAATATAGATTTAATTGGCAGTATCATACTCGATATTAATAATTATAAAATTATTGTGAATTATGTTGACTATATGGATGATTGGTTGTGATGGATGCTATTGTTTGTTAATTTGGATGTTTATTTATTTTTGATACTTCATGTTATCATTTTGTATATAATTTATAGTATATAAAACTGTAAATTAAATTATTTTAAATAAATTAAGAAATAGATTAAAATGATATATACCTATGACATTATTGGATTGAAATATTTTAAATCCATCCTTGAAATTAAATTGGAATAATTGATTCACTTGGCCATAGGATAGAGAATTATATACGGACACCGGGTTGGTTGAATTAAATGATTTTCAAATTTTGATTTGAAATTATTTATATGATTTGGTTTTAAGAAATTAAAAATAAATTTATGGAAATCAAATTATTTTTGAATTGGAACTCGAAATGTTAAATTTAAATTGAAATGAAATTTATTTAATTAATCAAGTTGAGATTTTTAAGTTATAATCGAAATATGACATAAATTTTAGAAATTTATTGTTTAAGGATTGGACTTTTTATTAGGACTTTGAATATTGTGAAGAAAGGTGATATAAAATGATATTTTGGAAATTAAGCATGGATTTGAATTATATTTAAAGATTTGGCTTTTAAATTGGATATTAAAGGAAAATTTGATTTAAGTGTTTTGAATCGATATTTTTGAAATGAACTCGGAATTGATATAAAATGAAATGGATTAAAATTTGGAATTGAAATTAATTTGAGATTGGAATTTAAATTAATTTAAAATTGGAAATTAATTTGAAAATTGAGATTTAAATTAATTTGGAATAGGAATTGAAATGTAAAGAAATTTGTGAATTGAAATTGAAATTTATGTGGGACCGAAATTTATTCGAGTTGTAATCGGAATTGGATCGAGTAAATCGAAATGGAATTTGGAATTGATTTGGGTACAAAATTGGAAAGTTGATCGGTTTGACTTTGGAATTATTTTTCAATTGAATAATTTAGTATAAATGATTTAAAATCTATATTATTTAAATATTTAAATTATTTTGATTTCCCAAACTATTGTACTATATAAACCATTTTATATTCAAATTATTTTCGATTAAACTATTTAAATATTTTCTATTAAACCTTTTTAACTATTTAACTATTTTAAAGTACTTAAACTATTTTCTAAAATTCAAACTGGTTAAAGGGTAAATTGCTATATTTAAATCTTGGATTTAAATACGAACTAGTGAAGAATATAACCTAAATTGAATTCGAATCAAATTCTGAAAGTGGAATTGATTTATCGGACAAAATTGATAATTTTGAATATATGATAATTTCGAAATGGAAATGATGTTGAAGCGAATATATGATGATTTCGAAATGAATTTGATTTTTAAACGAATATGATATTTTGATATTTAGTGCAAATTGTTTTCGAAATGTAACAGAACTAAACGGTGTGTAAAATGATGTTTGTTTGTTAAAAAGACTGAGGCCTCTTATTAGCATACTCTCTGTCAATATTGGAACCACTTCAACAACTGTGTACGCGGTGGATGATATCCACAATGCAGTGGTTGAATTGGCGATGTTTACTGGAATGAAGTAAGAGAACGATGATTGGATAGCCTTGATACTAGTGTCATGATTAAAATGACTAAAACAGGAGCCTATGTCTAAACCAATGAGGTTAGCTACCTCTAGCGACGTTGATCTCTCGTATTACTATTGTGGTTTTTGACTCGATGGGTGCACCATTTTGTTTGGATTGATTGTCGCAGTCGGCCACGGATGAATTACGACCAGACAGAAAGAGTAGACAGGTAGAATCCTACCTTGGGCATTGCCTTACGTACATTGTCATATTTATCCTTATATGAGCCTATTACGACTTTGGTTTAAAACTGTAAAAATGTGTTAAGGTGGATCAATGTAAAGCCTTAACGCTATTTTGATATTTATATTACTGATAGACATTATCTATTATTGCGTATACAATTATATATAAATAGTTTAACGGATCCGTAGGAGATGGAAAAATTCTGTAACATCTCTTAAGTTATTGCACTGATATTTGTGATATTGATTTGAGTTACATAATAGTATTTTAGTCCCGACTCGAATGTTTTGTTTTTTTCATTACGCTCGGGTCAGTCCTAAGTTTTTTGTGTATGGAAGACTATTCTCTGGAGGACGAAGGCAGAGTTTTGGTATATTACGATTATTATTATCCCCTGCATTATGCTATTCTGCTGTATTGGTTATTTATCCTCGATGTGTATATATAAATCTGATAAATATGTATAGATTATATTCAAATGTATAGTATACAACTTCATGAATTGTTTATTCGATTATTATATTTTATCGTTTCCGCTTTGAGATTCTGTGTTTGTTTTCTTCTTCTCTTCTTATTTTTCTTATTTAACCCCATTGATTATCTACATTCTAGATTGTTCAAGTCGGACATGTGTGGACTATTGTCGATTTAAACCATCCGAAATGTGGGTCGTCACGGTTGGCATCAAAGCGAAGGTATGGCGATAACCTTGGCTTTGTGGGATTTGACTCATTAGAGATACGGTAGTAATACCCTAGAATGAGTCTATTTATGCGTATAGATGAGGGAGCGTACTTGTTAGTGTTGTAAAATGTTTTATATTGTGTTTACTTGTCCGTTGAGTTGTTTATGAATTCTGGTCGATGTACGGGACGCCGTGTCATCGATGAGGGTTTCTAAATACTTAAACGAGGCAACTTGACAAAATATTATTTTAAAATAGGGTAAATGAAATAATTTTACCTTAATTATATATTATATATATATATATAATGATAATTTTAATGAATGTTAATTGTTAGGAGATGATAATATTTAGTTATCATCAATTATTGGTTGAGAAAAAATAAAATAAACGAATACGTAATGAATTTTATTTTTATGAAGCAATTGATAATTAAATTGAATTAAAATAAATTAAAATAAGAATTGGTTAAAGGGACCAAGTTGTAAACTAATGAAATATTTTAGTAAATAAGTTAAGGAAATTTGTATAAGTATATCTATAATATAGCTTGTATGTAGAAATGATTTTAAAAAAATTGAGAATTTTGGAATTTAAAATCCCTTTGTTTTCAAAATTGTTTTTAAAGCCTTAAAATTTTAATAATATTATTTGAATGAGTTTTGACTAGAAAAATATTTTGAAAATATTTTTGAGAGGATAAACCATTGAACTCATTTGATCGATAGAATATAATTCTAGGGATGACTACAACATCGCCAGTGTTCATTTTCGAGTTTCTGAGTGAAAATTGCTACCATAAGAAATTTATTTTCGATTGAAACAAGTTTGATTGAAAAAATATATTCAAGTGTGATTTAATAAGTGTATGAAAATGTTTTGTACTTAAAATTGAAAATAGTATATAAGAAATAAGTTTGTAACTTATAAATTTGAACAGGTAAAATTTAAATTTAAAACTGTTGGATAATTTTGAATTAAGCAAATAAAGAAATTTGAATTCGAGAGAAGAAATAAATTAATTAACTTAAGAAATGTGAAATTTACCAAGTTAGTGAAATGAAGTAAATAAAATATATTTAACTCATGAAAGCTTAAATAAAAAAAATGAATTGCATTTGTAATGAAATAGATAAAATAACAAAATGAAATTTTAAGAAGTTAATTTGTATAACTTATAGATTTGCGAATTAATAAGTGAAAAACAAATTTAAATTTGTAAAAGGAAAATGTTAAGGAAATTTAACTTGAATAAAATTAAATAAAATGAATAATGGATTAAAAATAAAATGAAGTTTAACTAAATATTTAATAAACTGAATTGGATATTAAGTGAATTAGATAAATTAGCAAAGTGAAGTAATTCCACTTAGGTTATGTACGAATTAGCAGAATGAATACAACTTGAATTATAAAATATGATGCAATTGGAATTGTGTAAGAAATTGAAAAAAATGAGTGTAATTGAAAATAATAAGGTTAGTTGAATTTAATTTAAATTGGATATAAATAAATAAATTACAAGGGATAGTTTAAATCAAAATTGAATGTTGACTAATATAATATTGAATAAGTTATTGGAATAAATTATAAATGGGAGTTAACTTAAGAGGGGTTAAATGAATTGATCGTGGAAGAAAAATTTAAAACTATTAATATGAATTGAGCTATAAAATAAAAATTACTTTAGTAAATTAATAATACGAATTCGAATAAATGAGGTAAATCGATGAGTTAATATTAAACGTGATTGTATTGTATAAAATATTAGTAATAAACTTAGCTAATTTATAAATGATGTTAGCATAATAAAAAGGAGGATATACTAAGTGAAAATAAAATAAATTTAACTTAACAAGGTTAGATGGAATAATTTAATAAAACGGTTCATAAATGAATTTATATGAAATAGGTTAAACAAAAAAGTGAAACAATTGAAATTTCACAAACTGAATTGAATAAATCTTAATATAATGAATTTGTAATGAATGTTAATAAATTGAGAATTAAAAGAATGTAAACCAATTAAAAGTAGATGAAACAAACGTAAATAATTGAAACAAATAGATTGAATGTAAGTATATTGAATTGAAATAAATCAAATGTGAATGCAATAAATATTGATTAAAGGAAAAGAATGAACTTAAATCAAAGTAGTTGAATGTAAATTAACTAAAAGCAAATGACTTGATTATAAATCCATTGCATTATTAACAAAAGATTTTTTTTAAGTGAATGTGAATCAATTTTAAATATACGAAATGAGGTATGGAATTAAATTACTTAAGTATAATTAATTATATGAATGATTAAAATGAAATATGTGGATGTGAGCTTAATAACATTTAAATGAATAAAAAAGAGTTTGGAAACAAATGAGATTGAATATAAATCGATTCAATGTTATGAATAAATGGAAAATGAGCAAATTAAAATGTTAATAAATTTTTAATGTTAATAAGAATGAGAGTGTGTAAATTAAATATTGACATTGAAATGTAAATTTTGATAGTTATTAATTGAATAAATATTGATTTGTCGGATGATTCGTTTTGTTGTAAATCATTCTTTAATTGTATTGAATGCATATGATGGTTGTATGGTTGCATATGGGTGCTCGTGCTTGAGACTTGGATTCGGAATGCATGTTTGATACTTATTGGAACTTATACATGTTCTACATCTTATTATAAGTGACTAACATTCCAAATTGAGTTAAGATAGGTACATACGAAGATCTTTTGGGGGCGTATATGCTAATTTATATGCGTTGCTTGCTTAATACGAGCGAACTCGCTTGTATTATTAATAATAAGGTACGTTTCTCGGATTACGTACCGCGATTTTATATTTTTGCCCTTCGACATACCTCATCATTGAGATGAGATGTATATTTGATATATATTGGTTATATCTATGTTATATATTGAATTGTAAATTTTTTTCGATCGAGCCGCGCAAAGGAGACTACCGAAATTTTCCGTAAATCTGGGAGATAGAAAAATTCTGAAATTTTAAAAATTTTATAACTTGTTTTCCTATATGTAATATATTTTCCATAAAATCGATATTATGATGGCGTAGTAAAAGCGTAGTAAAGATTTTCTAATAATAGTTAAAATTATAAGTGATTATTTTGAGAAAATCTATTGTATGTTAAATTCTTTACTTAACGCCTTTTTGAGAACGAAAAGTTTTGAGTGGGAAAGTATGTAACGACCCGTACTTTTGACTATTGTAAGTTATTAAGTATAATAAAATTATTGGATAAATATGGATATAAACAAATATAATGGATTGCTAATATTGATTTATTGGGTAATTTAATTTATTTGAATTGAATATTGAAGATTATTTGAATAATTGAATCCGGGAGTTAACTAGAATTTAAATGGCTTCGAAAATTGATTTAAATACGAATGAAGATGGTTAACATTTAAAAACTGGATTTAAATATGAATATTTTAAAATTTTATATTTTAATTGACGAGTAAAAAATAGCCATTTTGGCACTGTCTCGGATTTCAACGAAACCAGTTCCATCGGATCTGTAATAGCGAATTATTGTAGCATTTCAAGTTCCCTAGCAATCAGACTTGTCATTTGGCCGTGCGAGCTTGAATTGCGTAGAAATTAAATTTCACATTTGATTAAAATAATTCGATTTGGAAAGCTATCTTCCACATACGATCGACATAGACCTCGGAACTATTTCCATTGTGTTAGGAATAGGGGTAAAACATTATAAACGCCAAGAGGTATGCTTCTTTTGGAGTTCGTGATTTCATGGTCCCATCGAATCGGATATTTCTTCTTATTTTAATATAATATTAATAAATATCTCAACAACTCACACGTTTGAGCCGTAACTACCTCTCCCCTCCTATTCAAATCAACTTGAGAGACTTATATAAAAAATGAAACAATTCACCAGAAAAAGAAGCCCGTTTAAACCCAAGTTTCCCCCTCTTTCAGCCCGTATATACCTCTTCCACCCCTTTCTTCTAATCGCACTGTTGCTCCTTATAAAAAAAACTAAATCGATGAAAAAAGAAAAAAAACGAAAAGAAAAAGCAAACCGACTACTCGATTAGGGTTCACGGCGCGTGGTGGCGACAGCAGCAAAGCAGGATGGTCGTGGCTCAACATCGAGTGTGAGCGAGGGTCAAGCATCGACGACGGCGACGATGAAAAATTAGTGCTCGAATTTAGGGTTTTACCTCGATTTAGGCGCACGACAGGCGATGGGAAAGAGAGCGGCGTCGAGGCGCAGTGTAGGGCTTGGGTCACGGTTGAGAGCATGTATATGGGGGTCGCGATTTTTGTCTGCTTAGGTGATAGAGGCGTAGGCACTGGTGGCATGATGGTCGCGAGCATGGTAGAGGGGTGGCCGACGACACAATATTGATCGCAGCGTTTAAAAATAAGGGTTGAAGAACGTGTTTGCCTGGTGGAAGCAGAGATGGACTCTTCTGCATGAACGAGAGAAGAGGTATCGGCTTGTTTTGGTTTTATTTATTTATTTATTATTCTAGTTAAACTTTTAAATTATCATTATATTAAATAAATGTCAATCTTTAAAACAAGGTTCGATTCGGGCAAGGAAATTTCGTTCGAATCATAGCGAAGTCATCTTCAACTTGGAGTAGAACTGGAATTTATTTGAAACTGAAATATTTTCTGTTTCAGACAAAAAGTGACTGTTTATACGCTAACAATTGACTAAAATAATTTCTTTTTGTTAGATAAATTTATATTCAGAAGTGTTTGGTAGGTTTAATTATCATTTATATTGATATATGAATTAATTGATAGAATTTAAATTGACCGTTTAAATAAATTTAGATTTAATTGGCAGTATTATACTCGATATAGATAATTATAAAATTTTGTGAATTATATCGACTATATGGATTATTTGTTGTGATGGATGCTATTGGTTGTTAATTTAGATGTTTATTTATTTTTGATACTTCATGTTATTATCCTGTATATAATTTATAGTATATAAAACTGTAAATTAAATTATTTGAATAAGCTAAGAAATAGGTTGAAGTGATATATACCCATGACATTATTGGATTGAAATGTTATATATATCCATCCTTGGAATTAAATTGAAATAATTGATTCACATGGCCATAGAATAGAGAATTATATATAGACACTGGGTTGGTTATATTAAATGATTTTGAAATTTTGATTTGAAATTATTTATATGATTTGGTTTAAGAAATAAAAATCAAGTTTATAGAAATCAAATTATTTTCGAATTGGAACTCGGAATGTTAAAATTTAAATTTGAAATGAAATTTGTTTAATTAATCATGTTGATATTTTTAAGTTACAATCAAAATATGACGTAAATTTTAGAAATTTATTTGTTTAAGGATTGGACTTTCTATTTGGACTTTGAATATTGCTAAGAAAGGTGATACAAAACGATATTTTGAAAACTGAGCTTGGACTTGAATCATATTTAAAGATTTGGCTTTTAAATTGGATATTGAAGGAAAATTTGATTTAAGTGTTTTGAATCGATATTTTTGAAATAAACTCGAAATTGATATAAATTGAAATGGTTTAAAATTTGGAGTTGAAATTAATTTTAAATTTGAATTTAAATTAGTTTCAAATTGGAAATTAATTTGAAATTGAGATTTAAATTAACTTGGAAATGGAATTGAAATTTAAATAAATTTGTGAATTGAAATCAAAATTTATGTGCAACTGATTTTTTTTCGAGTTGGAGTCAGAATTGAATCGATTAAATCGAAATGGAATTTGGAATTGATTTGGGTAGGAAATTGGTAAGTTGACCGGTTTGACTTTGGAATTATTTTTAAATTGAATAGTTTAGTACAAATCATTTAAGATCTATATTCTTTAAATATTCAAATTATTTTGATTTCCCAAACTATTGTACTATATAAACCTTTTTATATTCAAATTATTTTCGATTAAACTATTTAAATATTTTCTATTAAACTATTTTTAACTATTTAACTATTTTAAACTATTTAAAATATTTTCTAAAATTCAAACTGGTTAAAAGGTAAATTGTTATATTTAAATCTTGGATTTAAATACGAACTAGGTTAAAGTGAAGAATATTACCTAAATTGAATTCGAATCAAATTTTGGAAGTGGAATCGATTTATCGAAAAAATTGATAATTTTGAATATATGATAATTTCGAAATGGAATTGATGTTGAAGCGAATATACGATGATTTCGAAATGGATTTGAATTTTAAACGAATATGATATTTTGATATCAAGTGCAAATTGTTTTCGACAAGTAAAAGAGCCAATCAGTGTGTAAAATGACATTTGGTTGTTAAAGAGGCTGGGGCCTCTTATTTGCATACTCTCTGTCAATATTGGAAGCACTTAAATAACTGTGTACATGGTGAATGATATCCAGAATGTAATGGTTGAATTGGCGACGTTTACTGGAATGATGTAAGAGAACGATGATAGATAGCCTTGACACTTGTGTCATAATTAAAATGACTAAAACAGGAGCCTATGTCTGGCCAATGATGTTAACTACCTCTAGCGACGTTGATCTCTCGTATTACTATTGTGGTTTTTGACTCGATGGGTGCACCTTTTTGTTTGGATTGATTGTCGCGATCGGCCACACATGGGTTACGACCAGCCAGAACGGGTAAACTGGTAGAATCCTACCTTGGACATTGCCTCACGCGCCTTGTCATATTTATCCCTATACGAGCCCATTGCGACTTTGGTTTAAAACTATAAAAATGTGTTAAGGTGGATCAATGTAAAGCCTTAATGCTATTTTGATATTTATTTTACTGATAGACATTATCTATTATAACGTATACTATTATATATAAATAGTTTAACGGATCCTTAGGAGATGGAAAATCACATAACATCTCTTAAGTTATTGCACTCATATTTGTGATATTGATTTGACTTACATAAGAGTATTTTTGTCCCGACTCGAATGCTTAGTTTTTTCAATTACGCTCGGATTAGTCCTGAGTTTTTCAGCGTACGGAAGACTATTCTTTGGAGGACGAAGACAGAGTTTTGGTATATTACGGTTATTATTATCTCTTGCATTATGCTATTCTGCTGTATTGGTTATTTATTCCTGATGTGTATATATAACTCTGATAAATGTGTATAGATTATATTCAAATGTATAGTATACAACTTCATGAATTGTTTATTTGATTATTATTTTTTATCGTTTCTGCTGTGAGATTCTGTGTTTGTTTTCTTCTTCTCTTCTTAACTTTCTTATTTAACGCCATTGATTATCTACATTCTGGATTGTCTAAGTCGGACTTGTGTGGATTATTGTCAATTTAAACTTTTCAAAATATGGGTTGTCACAACCCTACACATTGGAATTTTGGACAAAATTAGCTTAGACTTATAGGTAATGTAAATGGCGCGACCCTATACCAGTCCCATCTTATATTCTAATATCTGAGTCATTTTACTTAAGGATACCTTCCTATACATTTTCCTTGAAAATCTTTTCAAAATGATTTAAAACCTTTAAATCAAACGCAACAAGGAAAAAATATATATATAATCTTTATGCTTTACTCAAAATCCCCATGCCATTTTATGTATACTTCACCTAAATATTAAATTATGAAAACATTTAAACCTTTGAAAGTCCCCCTTTCGAATATATTGAAAGTACCTCTTTCTAAGTCAAGTAAAAACCTTTCCTTTATCAGGCCAAAAGGCTAAAACCTTCCTTTCGAAACCATTCTCAAAAACATTTCGAAACAACTAAAAAAATTCCTTCCAAAAGCTTTAAAAACCTTAGACATCTTTCTTTTAAAATCTTTAAGCGTAGCCTATTAAAACCTTTGGAAAAACCATTTCCTTCAATCCTTTTGAAACGACCGAAAAAACCATACCTTTCGACTCCTTCAAAACCATTGGGGAGCCACCCCTTCGAAACCTTCCTTTAAAACCTTTCGAAAGCATCACACCCTGATAACACAAACCTTTCAAAAGCACTTGGGTTAAATTTAATACATGTGGTAAAACACCTTTTGAAACCATTCAAAACCGATTCTTTTGAAACCTTTTTGGGTTAAATCATTTAAGTCGAAAGCCATTCTTTCAAAAGCATTCTTAAGTAAAAAAGTGATGGTGTCAAAACCATCCCTTCGAAAGCATTGGAGAAGTTGTCAAATTTTCAAAAATCAAAGTACCCCTTCGAAACCCTCTGGGTCGAAAGTTAAAAAGGCGGCAGCTAAAGGTTTTGACTTAGTCGAAAGCGATCATTTAAAAACAAAGGCGCAACCCAATCGAAACCAATTTCTTTAAAACCATTTGACCCCATCGAAATCTAACCAAGTGGAAAGCTACTTAGTCGAAAGTTAGTAGGCGCATTTTCTTTTAAAAGAAATGTAATGAATCAACCCCTTTGGAACCTAGGGTTTCGACTCTATACCTTTCGTCTATATCCAATTCAGTATATACTAGCTAGCTGATACCATGTGTATTAGTTTCAATTTTTGAAGGCGAAGGCAAGGAGGCGGAACCTGGTGCCGATAATATCGAAACAGTGAAAAATCTTGCTGATGGGTTCTTTTAAACTATTTCTTTTGTACCTAACCTGCTTTGTTTATCTGAATCTGATTGGTTGCTATTTTTCAAAAGTGCTGCCAATTTTCAGAAATAACAAATTTGAATTATTTGCAAAGAGCCCCTTCTCCTTTTATAAGTATATATAAAATATTTAAATCTCACACCTTAAAAAGTTTTATATATCCATTAAAACACATGGAAAAATTCTACAAAAATTTCAGAAAATCCTTTTCAATATGTTTTCCAACATATAAAAATTTCAGACCCAAATCTTTTACTATTTAACCATAAACAATTTATAATCGAAAATAACACTTTCTTTACTAGAGATGTAATCATTATTCACCTTAGCTTTAGTGATTAAGGATATGAGACTTGAATGAATTTGATATTAATTAAGCTTCCTCTTTATCTTTCTTTCTCCGTCCCTTGTTAATGGTGGCCAGCCTTAGCTTATAAAAATTTGAGAATAAATTGAACGTGTATATATTACACGACCAAGGGATAAAGATATAGGAATGGCTCTTTCCCATTTTACCCCTCCTATATTTCATGTTAAACTCTTCTTTTACTTCATGGTTTAAATGGAATGGCTAACCTTTAATTAGATCAAATCTCAATCCATAATCAACACATTATTTTATTTAATTTAGCTAATTAAATGTCCTAAATGATGTTATAAAAAATATGGAGTGTTACAGAGGGAATCGTGGATGACTCCAATCAAAGGCTATTTGCTACATGGAGTCCTACCAGATAAAAGAAATTAAAAGTGACAAGTACTTCGCAAAGTTTCAAGGTATATTATACAAAAAGGAATTATACAAAGGAAAGGTTTCTTAGTCCCCTTACTTCGAAGTGTAGCTCATGATGGGATGTAATGTGTGCTGAGAGAAATTCATGAACGGGAATGCGTGATCACACTAGGGGGCAAACTCTTGCGAAGAAAATACTCCGTTATGGGTATTATTGGCCAACTATAAATCGAGATGCCGCTGATTATGTAAGATGATGTGATAAATGCAGATATATGCAAAAGTTCCAAGAGCTACGCTAATGAGAATCACACAAATGGTCAGTGCATGGCTGTTCGTCACGTGGGGTATAGACCTTATTGGTTCCTTGTCAATCTCTAAAGGTAGCGAAAAGTATGATATCATTGCAGTTGATTGCTTCACCAAAAGGTCGACACAGAACCTTTTGCCATGATCATAATCAATACATTAATCAATTTTATTGTTCGAAACTTCATATGCCGCTTCGCTCTTCTATGGACTATCGTAACATATAATAGGACACAATTTGACAATGTTGAATTCAAATATTTTTATCTGAGATATCATATTGAAAAGAGATTTGCAGGGATCGCTCACCCTCGGGCAAATGGACAGGTTGAAGTGGTAAAAAACCATAAAGTCCATATTGAAGAAGGGTTTGGAAATGGATAGAGGCAGGTAGGTTGATGAACTTCCTACAACATTGTAGGTTTATAGGACCATCCACAAGTCCGCGACTGGCCATATTCCATTCGCAGTTGCCTACGGTTTCGAAGCCATCGCTCCTATTAAGCTTAAAGTTTCTTCTGATCGAGTGACTTACTACGATCCTGAAATGAATAAAGAACTTCTCTTGGAATCTCTTGAATTTATAGATAAGAAGCACAAAGAATCCAATTTGTGGGCAGCTGCATATCAACACTTAGTTGCCCCGTATTACAACATTAAAGTCTGACCTAAAACCTTTGAAATTGGAGATCTCATCCTGAAAAGGATTTTTGCTACCCTATCGCAATTGAATCCAATCTAGTAAGAACCATATGTCATTGAACATAGGCTTGGAGAAGGAACTTTCAAGCTAGCGATTGTCGATGGCATCACATTTCCAAATGGTGTGGAATAGCGAGCATCTAAAATGCTATTTCACTTAGTTTATTTCTTTTTTATTTTAGTTGTATTTTCTTTCAAAATTTTCTTTAGCATTTGATTTTCCAGATGTGTAATAAGACACTTTGCGTTTTTCCCTTTCCGTTTAATGAATAAAGTTTTGGACTTCCTTTATATTTATGTTTGCTATAACACTATATATTAATTATATAACAAAACTTATTGATGTCGATATGTGTGAATAGGATCCTAGAGGTTGAAATTAATCAATCACACTAATTCCCAATGGGACTAAATAAGCCGAGCTTGGTCCACTTGTTCATTTAACAACTCTCATTCATAGTCCAACAGACGGAATGCACAACGAGGAATAAATGTGGCCAACCATCTGATGATCAAATAAATCCTTCCAATCTATGGGATTGAGATAAAATGAGAGAAAACATAACACGACCGATCACTTGCTAGACCATACCTTAGAACCTGGGGCCAAATCAATCAGTTAAGGGGAGTGCGATTTGATTGCTCCCCAAAATAACTCTAAGTCCCCAGAGTGTGGACTGGAGTATAAATATAAATTAGGTATGAATCAACCACCCATGAAAATCCAAGTCCCAAGAGTATGGACTAGAGAATAAACATAAATCGGGTATAAATCGACCACCCTTGAAATAACTCTAAATCCGCAAAGTGCAGATTAGAGTATAAACATAGATGGCATGCGAACGACCACCCATCAACTAAATCTTATCTCAAAGTGTGGATATGAGAGTGAATGAATAAATGAGTGGAGTTCAACCATTTACTATTCCATAAACTCCGACCTGAAACTTATGGGAGGAGTACAAACTCACTAAGGATGGAGTTCGACCATCCAACATCCAAACCCAGTAACCTAAAACCAAGGCAAGAGTACATTCGCTCAAAAACCACTGAATTTGATGGCGTAATACTAAAGCACGAACCAAGTGTTTGATATGACTCGAGGCCACAACCACATAAAGGCCTTAGGATAGAGTTGGTGGATTGTTACTAGAATTACAAGTACATTGAATGGAAAGTAATAGCTCAACTACTTAAATAGCAATTTATGTGAAAGTTCAATAGAAAACAAAATTTTTATTCATATGTGAGGATTTAAGGTCGTAGTACAAGTTATTTCAAAAAATAAGGACTCATACCTATACAACCATGACTAATGAATGAAATAACGAACAAATAACTATGCAAACTATATACACGCTGAGCCGATGTGACGGTTATTTCTTTAATCACCTCTTTCTTGGATTTTTCAAGAATAATGCCACTTGATCCCCCTATATTTCTCTTCCTGGATCCTTTGCCACCTTATGAAGGTGAGCTTTCAGACATAGGAGGAAGTTCATTGGGAATTGACCCGTCAGGTGGAATAACTTGTAAATGGATAAGGCGTGGATCATTGATGTCCACCTTGACCGCTTCAGCTTTAGCCTTTTTCTTCAACAAATACTTCTTTTCAATCCGCTCTTTCCAGCTGATTTCATTGGTGCATTTGGAGGCGTTGGTAATCACATAATTGTCAGACTCATCCGCTGGGAGCGGATATTAGACCTGATCATCATTAAGAGCTTCGATGACTTGAACATCGGGTCCTAGTACATCAGAAGCTGCTGGAATCTCTATTGGTTTATCGTGTTGCTCCACAACAACAAGCTTTTAGAAGTTTGGTCGAGACTTGAAAGACCTGCCAAAAATTTTAAAACAGGGAGATAAGGTTAAACCATCGGGCGCGAAGGACAAAACCTCTCATAAACTAAAGACTAGAGTGCAATACCCGTATCCAGTTGGCCCTTGTTGGTTGGTAGGATACCTCCTTCTAAAATAGGGAACAATATTTTGGAATGATAGCCAGGATTATCTAGATCATAACCCAAGTTCTGCTCCATGCTGAAGGATATCGATGTTCCAACTGCTTGGAAGAAGAAGGACCCTTAGGATCGACCTCTGAGGATCTGATAATATGCTCCCCATTCTCAATAGATGTAGAAGCGTTAAAATATTGGAGTCATGCAGCAGAAAATTCTAGGAGTTCGCTTTCGTGGAGGATCTCCCACACTAATTTTTCTTCATCAAGTTTAGTTCCACCCAATTCTCCTTTTTTCAACTCAATGATATACTCCCAAGCTTCAACAGGTGATTAGAGATAACCTTCACCGAGGAAACTCAGGTCATGGTGGATGAGAACTTTGGCATTGTATTCAATGATCAATGGATCAAACAAGTACTTGATTTCATTCCTACCAGACTCTTTAGCATCTTCTAATTAGGATTCAATTTGTTCAATAATTTCTTTGCGGCCTTCCTCTTGAGCCTCCTCCTTAAGAGCTTCTATTTTAGAAAACCGCTCATCAATTTTAATTTTCAGGCCCCTAGCTTCGACAGCCTCTTCGTAGCACTTATGTCATTCTTCCTAAGTCTCAATTTTCTCTTCCCATTCTTTTTTGAGAGGCCCGTCAAGTTCCTCGATGCGACAGGATAAAATATCTTTTCCTTTTGCAAGGAATCTTTTTCCAAAGCAAATGCCCCTTTGCGATTGAGGGCATCATCGAATTCTTATTTTAATAAGCTTCTAAACAGCTTACCGCCTCTGCCATTTCTTTAGCACTTTTGTTTGTTTTAGTAAGTTTTGTTGTCAATTCTGACAGTTCGACATCCTAATGTTTGATTATGTATTTATCATGTATTAGCTTGAGACGATCTATTTCATCTTGTCGTTCACTTGATGACGACCCGCAAATTCGTACCCTTCGAATAGACAATAAACCACACATGTCCGACCCAAAAAGAATAGACCGACGAAAAGTCAAGAGAAAGAAAAGAAGAGAGAAGAGAATAGAAGAAAGAGCGGAGACAGAACCAAATAGAACAATACAGAATCTCACATCGCAGCGGAAAACATATAATATCATATCAATGATCATTACAAAACAAAAACTGTATATAAATACATCAATCAGAGTTCAACAATCAATCACAAATAATCAGCCTAGACAGTTATAATAACCTGTCCTCACAATTGCTGATAATATAAACAACTAAGCAACAATGCAGTGGAGAATCAAACAAAACATGTTCTTGTATATGAAATGGAGATTTCCAGCTCTCCTACTGAAGCTCCAAAAGCACCAAAACAGAACCTATAAATATACTCGGTCTGACCCGAGCATTAAAAGGGAAGAACGCACAGATCAGTCCGGTAAACCCGTCATGAGAAACACACTCAATTGAATTTATTAAATTACCAAACTTTCCTTTATCAAAACAAAATATCTCGTAAGACAAGCCCACACATAAACACGGACATGTTTTTACCTTACGATAATTAAAACATTTCTTTAATATCAAATCCTCTTCTATTATACTAGTGTCTAGTATATACAAATAATACTAATCATAGTCGAAATGGTTACCCATATAGCATTTCGAGGCGGGTTATTATGCCTTTATAAACAAAATCGCAGCTCGTAGTGGGGCTTGGATTTTCATACAAATGACCAGGTGAAGGGACTACCTTACAGCAGTACAACTCTAGAAGAATGTAGCGACAAACCGTCACAAAATATCTCTACCAACACAAGACCGTCCCACCTCTATAACTAGATGGTACCGAATATGTCATCCTCAGGTCGTTACCGACCTTTACCGAGGGCCCTCTATCATAAAAACCACAATAATCAGATACATGAAGTCATAGCATGTAAAGATATATCTAGAAGATGATGATTATACCCTAATAGGTGCAACCCACTTAGCCTTGCCGCATCTAATCCTGTTTTGGTCATTTCCAGTTGATGAAGCCTAAGGTAACGATTACCTTTCACAAAGCACAACCACATCACTTAGAATGCCACACGGCGATTTCCGCCGACTACTAATTGCCTTCCACAAAATACAACCCTTGAGCTCATATGTCCCAAGGAGGGTGTTAAGGTAAGAGAAGTTGCCTTCTTCGCGCCACTGATGCCAATGTACGTAATCGCTAGAATTGCAATATCAGATAAACATCCATACAAGTTGTCCAGGAACAGGACAAACCGAAGGTACTTTCCTACCACATCCCGTTGGGAAATCTTTTGGATTAGTAGCGAATAGTCCTTGCATTGGATAATTCATAATGAAGAGACCACTGCTACTATATGTATATTGGGATTTTAACCCAAACAATCAATAAGAAGCCCCCACTATGAAAGTATGAAATATCAATATCATCACAGTGCACAAATTGAATGCATATACGTTGGTCCGAAGTGGTTTTCGGATGAACTGATCCCGGTCTCTGCGCACCAACAACGCAATAGCGTTTCTCAACTTCACACGGAAACTAAGTCTCATAAATTTATCACGTTTCCAACTTTCAACTTTCTATTGTTTAGGCGTAGAAGGAAGCTCGATTGATTGGAGTAATACTCTGCACTATACAAATCATCATCCTAAACACAAACGATAATCAAGCCTACACAGAAGGCTACATACTAAGTTTATGACTAAATAGTTCCCACATTAAGTCGAGGAACTAAAATTTGATAGTCGGTTATTTAACTATCAAAACAAACAAACAAATATTCAACACCATAAGCAATCACTAGGCCTATTAATTTATCTTATATTAATTAAATCATTTGCCAAATATTCCCTTCAAATTATCTTTCAAAAGATATAATTCCAAACCATCTCAATATTGGAAAACATTACCATATACTTATATAACAATAAGTAATTCACAAATCAATTTATTTTCATCGCTTAGAAAATATTACATATACTTAAATCATGATTAAGTATATACTTTATTCTATAAGGAAAACATTCTCTTTAAACACATTTATTTTGGTCTAAACGAATGTTGCGTAAAACGTCGTTACGACAATCCAAAATCGCTAGTATAGGGATTCGAAAATAAGATAGATATATAAAACCTCAATACTATACAAAAACATTTCCTTTCGAAAATCATTTACTATAACAACAGTGTTATAGTCCATCATTTCCTTATTTCTCGAAAACATCTATTTCAACAACGATGGTTGAAATCTATGGTTTCGATACTTAACACACTTAAAAAACATCTTTAAACCATTTACTTCATTTAAAATATCACTTTCCAAAAATATCCATTTTATTTAAAAATTATTCACAGTCCAAAATCGTGAATATAAATCCCTAACCAAATTCATTACTATTACACATTCAATTAAAGGATTATCCACTGTCAAAAATCGTGGATATATCTCATTTAATAAGCTTTTATATCTACTTATCAAATTCAATAAATTTTGGATTTATAAAACAATGTTTATAAACTCCACATATATATTATAAAAACTTCAATATATAAAATTCCTTTATTAAAAAATCCATTTACATATCATTTAAATGCCAAATCCAAATTATAAGTTAATTTAATTATAAAACATCTATTTACAAATTCATTTATTTTATAACTTCACAAATTCATAAGTCTATACATCTTATTTACTTATAAAATTCATTTATAACTTCATTTTAACATTTACAAAACTCCATTATTATCTCATTATTTCGATTTATAAAACATCAATTTTAATAATCTTCTATATAAACCATTTATAATAAATCAAAAATTCTAATTTTAAACTACTTGCAAAATAATTAACTCCATATTTCAAAAATCACATTTTGATTATATTTCCAAAAACCGTAATTTTTATAACATAAAAATTATAACATTTATTTATTTAAAGTAAATTCATTCCTTAACACATTAAAATTTAATAAAACATCTATCTTCAAAATCACTTGAAAATCCTTTTTCTATTTAAAATCATCACTTTAACATCTATAAAATTCCAAAATAGGCCCAATGCTGCAACAGCACTAAATACATCAATCACGACAACCAAAACATCATATATCATATGATAACAGAATATATATCATATCTGTAAATAAATAAATATTGGTGAGGAATCCAGTTGGATCCCTCTAACGTGTCACCTGCAAAAAAAATATACATATTAGAAATATATGTATAATGTCCGCTTCGAGGCAAACGTGCGTACAAAGGGTCATCCTCTTATACACGGGAACGTATATGGTCATCTGCTCCACTAGGTAGGTATATATCCAAATACCAATCAATATATCTATAATCCAAAAAATCATCAATCATCATAAATAATATTTATTCTCACTTATATAAAAATATCAGTGAGTCAGAAATAGTGAGTTATACTCACATTGCTTGTAGTCTTCGATATGGCGATTTATTCCGATTGAAATTAAACAAGCGTTTAATTTCAACCAAAATTTTCACTAGCTCAAATAAATCCCAATCCTACTCTATAAGGTAGTGCTCGTCAATATGGACCCAGCGCAATTTGTTTTGTCAAAAACGGACCTCGTATGAAGAAGTTACGGTGTTTTAAGGATCATACGAATCATAATATATATTAATTTATAATTTCTTTTTAATTTTAAACCTTTTTAAATCTGAAACCATCATGGCCGTAAGAGCTGCTTCCTCAAATCACGGTTGTGACTAGCATCTTCTTCTCCCTAGGCCAAAAGAACGCACGCAACTAACCCATAAAGCCGTTCGGAACCCTAATTAATGCGACCGTCCCTCGATCGAGACGTCGATCAGATGCCGCCAAGCGATGTGCCGAAGCAAGTACCTCCCATGGCGATGACGGCGATGAGCTCGGTCATGTGGTTGCTTCGAAAAACGTGAATGAATGCCGATTTTTCAGACAAAGATTGTTGTCGATCCACGATGTTATTTTTGATCATGCCTGTTGGATTGAACGATCTTGATGCCCTTTACGATATTGTAGTTGGATGTTTTTCATGAAAGTTAACAGATTTGGAGATAATCGAGGGGGAAGCATGCGAATTTTTGACCGTGGAAATGTAATGGTGGTTAGCCCTAACTCTAATAGGGTTTGATGCAAAATGAAATAAAAGTTGGTCTTTTATAGAAAATATTCGTACACTATTCATCCGGAAAATTTCCGAACTCGAAAGAAAATGTGCCTGCCCGGTGTTTATAATGTTTTACCCCTGTTCCGATGCCATGGAATAGATATAGAGAGCCAATTCGATCGTATTTGTAAGATAGGTTTTCGAATCAAATTACTTAAATGTAAAATTTTCTTAAACAGATTTCTACGCATTTTTGCTTACCCGGACAAACCGTAGAACCAATTGACACGAAATTTGAAATCTTACAATAATATAACATTACGGATCCAATGAAACTAGTTTCGTCGAAATCCGAGACTGTATGAAAATGGCTATTTTTACACGTTAATTAAATATTAAAATATTCAATTTCTACAAATCAACTTTTAAATCAGTTTTGAAAGTTCTCTAACATCATTTTAATTCGAATAGTATTTTAATACAACATTATAAATCATTTTTATTCGCATTAAATCTAAATTTCAATTATTTATGCTATTTCAAATTTTAAATTAACAATTTACTTATCCAATTAAATCCTTATATTCGAAATATAACTCATTCAGCTTATAAAGTTTTACTTGTGAATATTTAAAATCAATTAAATATACGAATTTCAAATGACTGAAATTACGGGTCGTTACATTCACCCCTACTTAAAAGAATTTCTTCATCGAAATTACCGAGTAAGAAAAAGTCACAATGTCCATTAAGTTTTCAAATACAATAGTTATAATTGGATATCAAATCTATTTAAACCTTTAACTTTTCCAAAATCATCAATTAAACTTCTTACAAAAATTCTTCTAAGTTTCAAATCCATATATAGTTATTCTTTTCAAAAGTACTATTATCGTTTAACTTTCAACTCAAAAACCAAAATTTTATTTATCAAATTTTTTTTCCAAAATTTTTCTAATGCCTTAAATTTTCAAATAAATTCACCACCGTCTCCTTTGCGCAGTTCGATCGTAGTAGGATCACAACATATATATATATATATATATATATATATATATATATATATATATATCACAAATATATATCTCATCTCAGTGACGAGGCATCCCATAGGGAAAAAAAGTGTAAAAGTACGATATGTAATCTGAGATATGTACCTTATATATTATTAGCGAGAATATACGGCTAATATAGCGCGAAAGGAGCTCCAAATGCGAAGCAAGCACTATCCGCACCTACTAAATAATCAACAAACAATGAGAAACATGTATATATGAAAGTAATATCAATATACAACATATACCAATACAACAACTATATATGCCAATATAGCAAATGCAATCAGAACAACAAATCCAACCATCAAACAACTATCATCCAACTAACATCCAACAAACCAATATTTATCCAATCAATATACATTCACTTCTTATTAATTATTCATTGAATGGATTTTCACTTAATCACATTTGATTCATTAACATTGGACTTTACTGACATCATTTATTCATTTTCAATTAGTTTACGTTCACTAATTTACATTCATGTTAGTTCACTTCCACATTAAATAAAATTCTATTCTATTTAGATTTACTTAACCTCCAATTCGAATTCAATTACTTAGCTTTCAATTTTATCAACTTAATTTCATTAGTTCAATTTCATATGAATTTCTATACAATCAACTAACAACCAATGCTTGACCAACATAACCTAATTAATATTCTTCGCTTACATTCAGTTTGGTTTAACACTTTTAATTTCAAATTGGTTTAATATTCAATTATTCAATTTAGATTGAATTTTAGTATTCGCTATAATCACATTTTTATACAACACTTCCAATATTATTATTAATTCACAACTTCTAAACAACAAATTTTTAATGCTAATTCATTCTTATAACCAAACTTGAATTTCTTTATATAACTCAAGTTCACATTCATCACTTCATTTTATTAGTTTACTTCAATACCAAAATCAACTTCATTTAACCTTACTTAAGTTAAATTTCATTTCATTATTCAGATTCAGATTTTGTTTTGCTTAACAAAATTATTTAACCATTTTAAGTATTGTTTTTACTTACATTTTCTCCTTTTCTAAGTTATACAACTTAATTATCTAAACTTCCAAATTCATATTGCATAATCACTTACCAAATTAATTTTCATTCTAATAACTTATATAATCTAGTTAAAATCCAATTCAATTTATTTAACTGCGTTTAGTTAAATTTCAAATCATATATTTATTGTGCTATTCAAATTTATTTTAACTTTACCAAAGCTAAAAATTTATTTCATATTATAAATCCAAAACTCATTTCACTTATATTTATCATTTTCAACTTATATTTCATATTCAAATTTTTTAATCACAACAAAACTTCAATTTTCAATTCCAATTTACCATGGGTAGCAAATCAATCACATTGAAACTCGAAAATGATACCGATGATGCTGAGTCATCACCCTTATAATTTCCCAGTAACAGTAGTGAATTCAGTGCTTTATATTTTTTTAAAAATTCTTTTTATCTTTATAAATCACATTTATAAATCTTTTTACCTATATAATTTCACTATTTCACTTTACTTTTATAAGATCATTACAAATTCTTTTATCTTATTTATATTTATAACAATATGATCTCTTAAATTTTGAAAAACAACTTTCAAAATAAACGAAATTCAACATTTCAAATTTAAATTTAAATTCATTTATGTTTACAACTCATATTTATAGATCTATTCATATAGTTTCATTTCTTATGTATATATATAAGATTGCTTCACAATAATAAATTATATTAATTATAATTCCATAGTCATATAATTCATTTTCTTATATAATTTATTCTCTTACAATTGTTGTTTTTATTTAGATTATTCAAACAACTTTTATTAACTGATATATATATATATATATATATATATATATATATATTTACATTTTCGGACAACCAAACAATCAATTCATTTTATATACACTTTAATAATTTTGAAAAATTAATTCCTTTGTATATATAAAATATAATCGAGGTAAAATTATTTCGTTTACCCAATTTAAAATCATACTATGTCGACTTGCCTCGTTTAAGTGTTTGAAAATCCCTATCGATAACATAGCATCCCACATACCTACCAGAATTCACAAACAGCTCAACGGATAAGAAAATACGATATAAAACATTTTATAACCACTATCAAATATGCGCTCATATATATAATACACTCAAACTCAGTCAAGGGTGCTACTGTCCCTATCTATTCTGAGTACACATCAAAGCTTAGGAATATACAAAATCTAAGCTCTGATACCAAATGTGACGACTCGCAAATCCATACCCTCCGAATCGACAATAAACCACACATGTCTGACCCCAAAAGAACACACCGACGAAAAGTCAAGAGAAAGAAAAGAAGAGAGAAGAAGAGAATAGAAGAAACAGAGAAGATAGAACCAAATAGAACAATACATAATCTCACATCGTAGCGGAAAACATATAATATCATATCAATGATCTTTACAGAAAAAAAACTGTATTACATACATCAATCAGAGTTCAACAATCAATCATAAGTTATCAGCCTGGACAGTTATAATAACCTGTCCTTACAATTGCTGATAGTATAAACAACTAAGCAACAATGCAGCGGTTAATCAAACAAAACATGTACGTGTATATGGAATGGAGATCTCCAGCTCTCCTACTGAAGCTCCAAAAGCACCAAAACTGAACCTGTCAGTGTATTCGGTCCGACCCGAGCATTGAAAGGGAAGAACTCCCAGGAAGAACTCCCGGATTAGTCTGGTAAACCAACGTGAGAAATATACTCAACTGAATTTCTTAAATCGCCAAAATTTTCCTTTATCAAAACAAAAGTATTTTGTAGGACAAGTCCATACATAAAAACGGACATGTTTTTGCCTTACAATAACTAAAACATTTCTTTAACATCAAATCCTCTTATATTATACTAGTGTCTAGTATATACAAATAATATTAATCATAGTCGAAATGGTTACCCATATAGCATTTCGAGGCTATTCATTACGCCTTTACAAAAAAACTCGCAGCTCGTAGTGGGGTTTGGATTTCCATACAAATGTCCAGGTGAAAGGACTACCTTCCGGCAGTACATCTCTAGAAGAATGTACCGAGAAACCATTACAAAGTATCTCTACCAACACAAGACCGGCTCACCTCTATAACTAGATGGTACCAAATATGTCATCTTCCGGTCATTATCGACCTTTACTGAGGGCCCTCTAGCATACAAACTGTAATGACCCGCCTTTCATTCCATAGAAAGACGCATCATTAGGAATAAAGAAAAGGATAGAAAAGAGAAAAGAAAGGAAAGAAAGAAACAGACAACATAAGAATCTCACAGCGGAACGAATAAATTATATTATATCACATAAAATTTCACATAGTATCATATACATCAGAGTTTTATAGCCAATACAAGACAAACTAGACAGTTATAAACACCTATCTAGCAATTACAATTCAAGTACATCAGAGAAAACAGATACAACTCAAACACAGCGGAACCACTAAATATATCTACACGCTGAAGCCTCTTGCTCCATTATCTTCTCCAAAACTCGTCAAAGCAATCCTGTATCACTTGAGTACTCATACGTAATATGAGTACCCAAAAGTTTAATAAAACAGAAAATAAACACTCGGGTCAGACATGGGTCTGGTGTGAGTAAACGGGGTTAAAAGTTGCGTCACTTTGAAAATCTTTTGAAAACAAAAGGTATCACGCAAGATTTCCCACACATAAACATGGAAATTTTTTTACCTTACGCTAACCAAAACATTTGATAGGAAATCCAGTGATATTATAATAGTTTCTAGGGTTTTCAAATAAATAAGAAATAGCCGAAATTGTTACATCTATTAAATTCCAGCTACTAGCCACAAAAGTGGGTAATATAATCAAAACTGTAGGGTCTCGTAGGAAGAATGGGTTTCCATCAATGGCAGGGCTACTGGGGTACCGCCCGTCACAGTACGTGGCCTAGATCACCGTACCGAGGATTATGCCCGCTCCCCTACAACACAAAGCCGGGACCATTCCTTACTGAACAGTCCCGAACAAGATCAACCCGCAGATTGGCCGTCGCCAACTGCCACACAGCCGAATATAAAGGGACCTCTAGACATGGGTAAACTGATAATCTATATCATCATCAGAAATAGATAATCATCACAACCAGATAATCCATCACAAACCATCATTCTTTAACCAAGCATCCATATCATACAGATACAACTCATCTCATTACTGAGATCACATCCATCCAATCAATATCATCCATAAGCAATGATTTATTATCCATCAATTATAGTTAATTTAAAAAGAATTAAATTAATTACTTATATCTCTAATTAATTTTAAAATAAATTAAATTAATTATCACATCTATAAATCCTGCTTAATATCCATAAATTAGTTAACTTAGTTAATTAATCATTCACTAAGTATTTAACTTGATTAAGCATCTTTGATTAATCATCCTCTAATTACAATAAGTAATTAGTCTTAATAAATTTTACGAAATTAATTAACCTTATTCATAAGTAATTAACATTTAATTACTTCATTAATTAACTATAATTAATTGCATTTATCCTTAGTTAATTACAATTAATAAATCCCTTAATTAATTAATTATTACTTAATTAAACAATCATTAATTACATCATTAATTATAATAATTAATGATCTCTAATATTTAAATAAATTTCTTATTTAAAACTAATTACCTTTAGTAATTAATCTAATTATTAATCACCTAGATTAATATTCAATTCAGTAATTAACTATTTTTAATTACTCATTAACAAATTAATTATCCAATAATTAATTATCTTTATTAATTAATTCCTTGATTAATTACAAAAGCAATTATCTAAATTACTCATCCTCACTAATTACATTCAGAAATTACCATTTATTACTTCACAAATTAATCCTACTCCATTAATTACATTTAGTAGTTACTCTCATAAAATCATCAAATGATTTACTTAAATTAAGTAAACTAGATTAATTAACTTAAATAAATCACATTATCAAAACTAATAAGTAATTAATTCCTTAATTACTTTTTATCAAGTAATTATATTTAACCAATTACAATTGATTATATTCAATTAATTAGTCTAGTTAATTATCCAAATTTATTTACATTAATTAATTACTTAATTATACTTAGATAATTATCATTACTAATTAACAAAAATTCCTTAAATTACTTCTTTAAGAAACTATTCTTGAATTAATCATCATTAATCATTTCTAGTTAAATTAATTCTAAATCATTATTCAAAATCAAATAAATAAGTAAATTTTTCTTAATTATCTTAATTTTTCCTAAAACAATTCATTTACTTATTAATGACTTTATTTACATTCAAAAATGTATTTTAAACAATACCTTTCTAAATTAAATTCAAAGTCATTTTAAAATTTAAAGATTTCAAAATGTTTAATCATTTAAACATTATCCAAAATTTAAATAAACTGATAATCCTTAAAATAAAATAAATGTTAAAGAACATTCATTACTTAAATATAAAAGAAAGGTTTAAAACAAAATTGCTTAATTAAAATAAATCAAGCTTTGAAAATAAATTGATTATTTTAACTTTCAAATTTAAGTTAACATTTCATAACTTTAGTTCAAATATTTAAGAAAAGAATTTTTTTCAAATTTAAACTTATTTGAAATCAAATTCATTTTTAAATCTTCTTAAAAGCATTTGAATCAGTCCATTATTTAAAAACTTACAAAAACTGTTTTGAATCAAATCCGGTTTTCGAAGTAAACCTGAAACAATATTTAAACTTGATTCAAAACTAAATTTAAATCTTGTTTAAGTTTTAAAATTTTCATCTTTAAAAAAAACTTTGAATTCAAAATTTCATTTGAATTCAGATTTAACTTACATTTGAATCAAATTCCAGCTTTAAAATATGAATTTCATTCAAATTCAAAAAAATCGCACACTTCAAGTTTTAAACTTGTAACTACATTAACCCGAGAAACCCCCTTTCCCACATCGAGTTTCCAACCCACTAGCTTCGAGACAAAATCAAAAACACCCGAGTAATACTTCGAGTCAAATACCCTGCACATTCCCAAATGTTCACCAGACTTCAACATGTACGGTGCACATGCACTGGCGCTCCGGCGGCTTCCAGCCATCCCAACGAACTTCACCGAGTCGCCAATAGTCCTTCAATGCAAATTCGATCATCAGCAAACTTTCAGCAGTTTGAATTCAAAATTTTCAAGTTGACAATGCAACCTGAAACACCACAGTACCCAACTACCCAAACCTGTCAACACCGAGGGATCCCACCTCCGACCACCATCGTCGACGCGACTTTGGCCATAGCTCCATCTACATCCCCTCTCCAACCTCCCAAAACCCTACCTTACTCGATGCATCATAGAAAAAGCAAGAAGCTACTAAAACCCGACTACTCCAAATTAGGGTTAGAACCTGGAAACACCAATTACCATCTCCTCCCCTCTCTGATCACCTATTGCCCAATTTTCCACCGCTTCCCAATCAATCTTCCACCTCCATGAAGAATAACATCTTCCAAAATCCACTAGAAAATCAAACAAGCCAAAAACCCCAAATTCTATTTAACACTGTAATGCACATTCAACAGTTAATTTTAAAATGTGATTTCTGTCTTAAAATTTATAATTCCATACATGTATTTAGATTATGAACTTGTTTCAATAATTTCAGGTATTTTAGATTTGGTTATTTGAATATTAACTGATTTTTATTGTTTACAGAAACAATAGTTTCCTTTAATTTAACTTAATTTTAATTTATGCATTTATATTCATACTACACAAACACTTCTATTTACATAACAATTCTAACAGAGATCAAACCAATTGATAATGGATTTCCTATTAAAACATAGTTTCAAGGTCAAGAACAGATATACAGAATTCTGGAGCGCGCGCGCGCGCGCACACACACACACACACACACACACACACACATATGTATATATACACACATAGAATCACAATAAAATCATATAAACTTGATGATTTTTATCAATTCACATGCACAGATACATAAGCTTTTCTTTTTGCATTGAGATTACTCATTTCATTTTTAAAACAGAAACAGGACAGTTTTGTTTAAACAGGTGACTTCTGTGAATAAAAACTTAAGTTCTGTAAATTATGTTTGGTATTGATTTTTAAAGAAAACTGTTTTTAAAATAAAGAAGCTTACTCACCTTCAAATTTAGGATGCAGAGAACAATCTAGATGCAGATTTCATTTTTCCAGTAACTTGATTTGAAATTGCATGCTAAGAGTTGAACCTGCTTGATGAATTTACTTCCAGCTTTTGATTTCTGAAGTTGATTTTAGACTGCATGCTACCCATCTTCATATGCTTAGATTTAAATTTGTACTTGCAATTTGATGTGGAAGTTGCAGATTGAATTTTTGTTTGCAGGTTTATAAATATGCACTGTGGGGTTTTGCAGATTTTGATTTGTATTTGTTTTCTCCAGAAATTTGATTGAATCTTGGGTTTTGATTGTTACATAGAATCTGATTTTCAGATTTCTTTTTGAAGAAATGTTTTTAACTAATGAATTGCTATGTTTTCTTATCAATATGATTTAAAATAAAAAGTTCTAAAACAATGCCACTTATTGTATTTAGTTTGTAATGTGATTACAAGTGTCTTCTTAACGTATTAAGAGTTTAACACATGTGCAATTTTAATACAAAAAGAAAATTCTTAATTTATAAATGTATTTAAATTTTCCAAAACAATTTCTAATTTAATATAACATGTTCCAAATGTTTTATTCATATTTAGCCTTTAAATAAATACATATAAACTTCCATATAACATTATACATTCTAATGTTTGCTTGAATATTTTTAAAATAATATTTGAAAACTAATTTTCAAAAGAGAATTTTTTTTTTAAAAAAAGAATAAGAATGTTAAATTCAATTTTATTCAAAAGTTTTAAATCAAAATACTATACTCTAATATAAATAAACTAAATCTTATTTCAAAAGAAAAACAACTTCCTTTAAAATAAAGTAAAATAAACTTTTATTATAAAATAAAATTTAAACTATATTTATTTTTATAAACAAAATAAATACTTACTTATATTTCTATGAAAATATAAGATAGACTTTAAAACAAACTTCTGAAAAGTTTTCAATACTAATTTAAAATCAAATTATCGAATTTACAATTTATACATTTATATATATATTATAAATTGGAAAACATTAAATTTAAATTAAAATCGAAACTTCTATTTACAATGTATACACATATATACATTATAAATAAAATATCTTTTAAATCAGTGAAAACAATAAGATTTTCAAATTAAATTATCATTATTATAAATTTTGAAAAGAATATCATTTGACAAATTAAATAATTATTAATCTTCAGAAGATAAATTCTGTTTGAATTAAATTATCAAATCAATATTTCACATTTTAAAATAATTACAAATGAAATTATTAAATAAATATTGCCTGAATTTCCGAGACATCACATTCCTTCCCCCTTAAAAGAATTTTGTCCCCGAAATTTAAAAGCAAAGGTAATTTAATAGTCCCATACAGATTTTAAAAATTTAAAATAGCGAACATATGCTAGCAACCAAATACTCGCAACCATAGCAACCAATTCAAACAAACAATTCTAACTATCCAGACAAAATTCTGGATAAGATTCCCTAGAGTTTCCCAGGTACAAACACCGGGACACTCGCTTTACAGAATATAAACTAGCTACAACACTCAGATCTAGAGCTGCAGTATCTAGATCAACCAATCTAAACAGGATACTGGACTACAGACAAGTCCTGAACAACTTCCAAATCTCTCAGAACTACTGATTCTAAAACCATTGATAAACCATACACGTACTCCCTCATAGATACGTGAGAAACAAAACAAATTCCAGCCATCCGAGCTGGCAATTCAATCCTACAAGCCAAACACTTAACTTTTAAGAGAAGACAGAAAGATCCAATACTCTTATCCAAAAATCTCTCATGTGGATCCTGGGCTTCCTTCAACCTTCTAGATCAATCAAATCTACCACACAACTCTACTATGCAAATATCAGAAGACTTCAAACATACTACTCCTATCCGAAAAACAGAACATATGCACAAGACAATCAAGCCTCCAGATTAAAATGAGTTTCCTGTAGAAATCCTCTGATCCAAGACAAAACTCAAATTCCTAAAGAATCGGGTGTTGCTTCTATCTGGAAATAGCTGCCACCATGCTTCCACTGCGCAACTCTGATTCGAGAATGTTGTTGATGAACATAAGTACAAACTGGATCAACACACTCCGGAAACATTGTTCATCAAATTCCATGAAATCTCAATGACCTATCTGATTCGGCCACAAACACCACAGCAAAAATTCAACCAGAAACTAGATCCGATCTATTTTGCCAGCTTAAACATATCTCTTTCTCAAAGAGCCCTCCTACTATGCTGAACCACCGGTAAAGCTCCAAGAATCAAGTCGAAACAGAATTCAAACTCTTTATGCGGATGCAAACTTGATTCCTTTGAAGACATCTAGAAAATCAAACCACTTGATAACTCAAACGTCCTCTAGAGATGCTTCAATCCAAACAAAGATTGCTCAGAGAACTTCCGAACCCTCGCAAGTCACTTTTGCGATTCCACTTAGTTCAGATCCCAAGAAATCGTTCCTCACTACACAATTAGAACAGCTAAGCCTTCAAATCAAAAGAAGAACTAGTGGTCTACCTCCAACCACAAACATCACAACCAACCGAGCTTCAAGAAGAAATGGACAAGCTTCACCATCTGCCCGGCCTACTGACAAAAGAATCATCAGAGATTTCTGAACCATCGAAGAAACAGGCCACTCACTGCTGCTACTTCTGCCAAAACTTCCTTATCCAACAGCTCATCGAACCTCAAAGCTACACCAGCCTCTTCACCATAGAGTCTTCAGTAGACAGATACCCCTCAGGAAACTCGATCTCAAACCATACACAAGACACACTGCCAAACTGAGTCTCAAACTCAAATACAGACAGAACTCCTTCCTGAAGTTTCCAAGATACCATTGCTGGCTTCAGTACTCCCAACTGATCCAAACTCAAGAAAATCCACTCACACTCGAACCAGCTTACATCCAAAGATGAACTCCGAATCTTAAAAAGATTTCCTTCCGAGATCAGTGAAATCCTTCACCAACTGCAAAACTATTCAAGATGCCCAGTACTGCCCTAGCAGATCACTTCCAACCTCAAACACTCGGACTCCAACCACTTGTAGTTGTGTTACACACACCACCACCCTATCTACCTTTAGAACTTATATTGGAAAACCTGAACAGGTAACCCAATCTAATTGGTAGAATATATATATATATATATATATATATATATATATATATATATATTCAAAATTACAAATACACTCTCTCAAGATGGACACCACTCCAGAGTCTAGGTATTCGCTCAACCTAGTGCTCTGATACCACAATGTAACGACCCGCCTTTCATTCCATAGAAAGACGCATCATTAAGAAGAAAGAAAGGGATAGAAAAGAGAAAAGAAAGGAAAGAAAGAAACAGACAACATCAGAATCTCACAGTGGAACGAATAAATTATATTATATCACATAAAACTTTACATAGTATCATATACATCAGAGTTTTACAGCCAATACAACACAAACTAGACAGTTATAAACACCTATCCAGCAATTACAATTCAAGTACATTAGAGAAAACAGATACAACTCAAACACAGCGGAACCACTAAATATATCTACACGCTGAAGCCTCCTGCTCCATTATCTTCTCCAGAACTCGTCAAAGCAATCCTGAATCACTTGATTACTCATACGTAATATGAGTACCTAAGAGTTTAATAAAATAGAAAATAAACACTCGGGTCATACATGGGCCTGGTGTGAGTAAACGGGGTTAAAAGTTGCTTAACTTTGAAAATCTTTTGAAAACAAAAGGTATCACGTAAGACTTCCCACACATAAACATGGAAAAGTTTTTACCTTACGCTAACCAAAACATTTGATAGGAAATCCAGTGATATTATAATAGTGTCTAGGGTTTTCAAATAAATAAGAAATAGCCGAAATTTCTATATCTATTAAATTCCAGCTACTAGCCACAAAAGTGGGTAATACAATCAAAACCGTAGGGTCTCGTGGGAAGAATAGGTTCCATCAATGGCAGGGCTACTGGGGTACCGCCCGTCACAGTACGTGGCCTAGATCACCATACCGAGGAGTACGCCCGCTACCCTGCAACACAAAGCCGGGACCATTCCTTACCGAACAGTCCCAAACAAGTCCACCCCGCAGATTGGCCGTCGCCAACTGCCACACAGCCGAATATAAAGGGACCTCTAGACAGGGGTAAATCTTGCTCCCAGTGGGGGCTACCCATGAAGCCTTGCTGCACCTCCCCTGTTTTAGCCATTCCCGGTTGATGAGGCTTGAGTCTACGATTACCTTTATAGGATACATCAATCTTAGAATGCTCATCGTCCACCTGACGATGTTCTGAAAGCATTCAATCCATACAAGTTCGTTCCGGGTTCGAACGAAACTGAAGGCACTATCTTGTTGCACTCATTTTGGAATCACCCTCAGAGTCAACGACCATAGCCCTTGCACTCTGAATCACCATCTCGAACCTATAAGTACTATTCCGTCAAAATCATTACGGAATCACCCACAGAGTTATACTAACGTATAGTTCTTACAACTCGAGTCTTCACTTGCTCCACTTGGATTAACGACCTAATGTTTTATTGGAATCGATGTAGTTTTCGGAATTCCAAATTTGGAAATCCAATCCCGGTCTCACCGAAACCAAAAGCCATTTTAATGTCCAAGTTGTACTTAAGGGTATTAAACAAATAACTCATTTCATTATTATCTATTTCATACAGATAGATAAGCTACATATCACAATAGATATCACATTCTCATCATAAACAGATAATCTATATCATCATCAGAAACAGATAATCATCACAACCAGATAATCCATCACAAACCATCATTCTTTAACCAAGCATCCATATCATACAGATACAACTCATCTCATTATTGAGATCACATCCATTCAATCAATATCATCCATAAGCAATGATTTATTAACCATCAATTATAATTAATTTAAAAAGAATTAAATTAATTACTACTATCTCTAATTAATTTTAAAATAAATTAAATTAATTATCACATCTATAAATCCTGCTTAATAGCCATAAATTAATTAACTTAGTTAATTAATCATTCATTAAGTATTTAACTTGATTAAGCACCTTTGATTAATCATCCTCTAATTACAATAAGTAATTAATCTTAATAAATTTTACAAAATTAATTAGCCTTATTCATAAGTAATTAACATTTAATTACTTCATTAATTAACTATAATTAATTGCATTTATCCTTAATTAATTACATTAATAAATCCCTTAATTAATTATTACTTAATTAAACAATCATTAATTACATCATTAATTATAATAATTAATGATCTCTAATATTTAAATAAATTACTTATTTAAAATTAATTACCTTTAGTAATTAATCTAATTATTAATCACCTTGATTATTATTCAATTCAGTAATTAACTATTTTTAATTACTCATTAACAAATTAATTATCTTTATTAATTAATTCCTTGATTAATTACAAAAGTAATTATCCAAATTACTCATCCTCACTAATTACATTCAGTAATTACCATTTATTACTTCACAAAGTAATCATGCTCCATTAATTACATTTAGTAATTACTCTCATAAAATCATAAAATGATTTACTTAAATTAATTAAACTAGATTAATTAACTTAAATAAGTCACATTATCAAAACTAATAAGTAATTAATTCCTTAATTACTTTTTATCAAGTAATTATATTTAACCAATTACAATTGATTCTATTCAATTAATTAATCTAGTTAATTATTGAAATTTATTTACATTAATTAATTACTTAATTATGCTTAGATAATTATCATTATTAATTAACAAAAATTCCTAAACTTACTTCTTTAAGAAACTATTCTTGAATTAATCATCATTAATCATATCTAGTTAAATTAATTCTAAATCATTATTCAAAATCAAATAAATAAGTAAATTTTTCTTAATTATCTTAATTTTTCCTAGAATAATTCATTTACTTATTAATGAATTTATTTACATTCAAAAATGTATTTTAAACAATACCTTTCTAAATTAAATTCAAATTCATTTTAAAATTTAAAGATTTCAAAATGTTTAATCATTTAAACATTATCCAAAATTTAAATAAACTTATAATCCTTAAAATAAAATAAATGTTAAAGAACATTCATTACTTAAATATAAAAGAAAGGTTTAAAACAAAATTGCTTAATTAAAATAAATCAAGCTTTGAAAATAAATTGATTATTTTAACTTTCAAATTTAAGTTAACATTTCATAACTTTAGTTCAAATATTTAAGAAAAGAATTTTTCAAATTTAAACTTATTTGAAATCAAATTCATTTTTAAATCTTCTTAAAACATTTGAATCAGTCCATTATTTAAAAACTTACAAAAACTGTTTTGAATCAAATCTGGTTTTCGAAGTAAACCTAAAACAATATTTAAACTTGATTCAAAACTAAATTTAAATCTTGTTTAAATTTTAAAATTTTCATCTTTAAAAAAACTTTGAATTCAAAATTTCATTTGAATTCAGATTTAACTTACATTTGAATCAAATTCCAGCTTTAAAATATGAATTTCATTCAAATTCAAAAAAACTGCACACTTCAGGTTTTAAACCTGTAACTACATTAACCCGAGAAACCCCCTATCCCACTTCGAGTTTCCAACCCTCTAGCTTCGAGACAAAATCAAAAACACCCGAGTAATACTTCGAGTCAAATACCCTGCACATTCCCAAATGTTCACCAGACTTCAACATGTACGGTGCACATGCATTGGCGCTCCGGCGGCTTCCAGCCATCCCAACGAACTTCACCGAGTCGCCAACAGTCCTTCAACACCAAATTCGATCATCAGAAAACATTCTGCAGTTCGAATTCAAATTTTTCAGGTTGACAATGCAACCTGAAACACCAAAGTACCCAACTAACCAAACCTGTCAACACCGAGGAATCCCACCTCCGACCACCATCGTCGACGCGACTTTGGCCATAGATCCATCTACATCCCCTCTGCAACCTCCCAAAATCCTACCTCACTCGATGCACAGAAAAATGAAGAAGCTACTAAAACCCGACCACTCCAAATTAGGGTTAGAACCTGGAAACACCAATTACCATCTCCTCCCCTCTCGGATCACCTATTGCCCAATTTTCCACCGCTTCCCAATCAATCTTCCACCTCCATGAAGAATAACATCTTCCAAAATCCACTAGAAAATCAAACAAGCCAAAAACCCCAAATTCTATTTAACACTGTAATGCACATTAACCAGTTAATTTTAAAATGTGATTTCTGTCTTAAAATTTATAATTCCAAACATGTATTTAGATTATGAACTTGTTTCAATAATTTCAGGTATTTTAGATTTGGTTATTTGAATATTAACTGATTTTTATTGTTTACAGAAACAATAGTTTCCTTTAATTTAACTCAATTTTAATTTATACATTTATATTCATACTAAACAAACACTTCTATTTACATAACAATTCTAACAGAGATCAAAGCAGTTGATAATGGATTTCCTATTAAAACTTAGTTTCAAGGTCACGAACAGATATACAGAATTCTGAAGCGCAACACACACACACACATATATATACACACAGAGAATCACAATACGATCAAATAAACTTGATGATTTCTATCAATTCACATGCACAGATACATAAGCTTTTCTTTTTGCATTGAGATTACTCATTTCATTTTTAAAACAGAAACATGACAGTTTTGTTTAAACAGGTTTTGACTTCTGTGAATAAAAACTTAAGTTCTATAAATTATGTTTGGTTTTGATTTTTAAAGAAAACTGTTTTTAAAATGAAGAAGCTTACCCACCTTCAAATTTAGGATGCAGAGAACAATCTAGATGCAGATTTCATTTTTCCAGTAACTTGATTTGAAACTGCATGCTGAAAGTTGAACCTGCTTGATGAAGTTGTTCTACAATTTGCTTGATGAATTTACTTCCAGGTTTTGATTTCTGAAGTTGATTTTAGACTGCATGCTACCCATCTTCATATGCTTAGATTTGAAGTTGAACTTGCAATTTGATGTGGAAGTTGCAGATTGAATATTCGTTTGCAGGTTTATAAATATGCACTGTGGGGTTTTGCAGATTTTGATTTGTATTTGTTTTCTGCAGAAATTTGATTGAATCTTGTGTTTTGATTTTTACTTTGAATCTGATTTTCAGATTTCTTTTTGAAGAAATGTTTTTAACTAATGAATTTCCATGTTTTCTTATCAATATGATTTAAAACAAAAAGTTTTAAAACAATGCCACTTGTTGTATTTAGTTTGTAATGTGATTACAAGTGTCTTCTTAATGTATTAAGAGTTTAACACATGTGCAATTTTAATATAAAAAGAAAATTCTTAATTTATAAATGTATTTAAATTTTTCCAAAACAATTTCTAATTTAATATAACATGTTCCAAATGTTTTATCCATATTTAGCCTTTAAAAAAATACATATAAACTTCCTTATAACATTATACATTCTAATGTTTGCTTGAATATTTTTAAAATAATATTTTAAAACTAATTTTCAAAAGAGAATTTTTTTTTAAAAAAAGAATAAGAATGTTAAATTCAATTTTATTCAAAATTTTTAAATCAAAATATTATACTCTAATATAAATAAACTAAATCTTATTTCAAAAGAAAAACAACTTCCTTTAAAATAAAACAAAATAAACTTTTATTATAAAATAAAATTTAAACTATATTTATTTTTATAAACAAAATAAATACTTACTTATATTTCTATGAAAATATAAGATAGACTTTTAAAACAAACTTCAAAAAAAAAAGTTTTCAATACTAATTTAAAATCAAATTAACCAATTTACAATTTATACATTTATATATATATATATATATATATGTTATAAATTGGAAAACATTAAATTAAAATTAAAATCAAAACTTCTATTTACAATGTATACACATATATACATTATAAATAAAATATCTTTTAAACCAGCGAAAACAATAAGATTTTCAAATTAAATTATCATTATTATAAATTTTGAAAAGAATATCATTTGACAAATTAAATAATTATTAATCTTCAAAAGATAAATTCTGTTTGAATTAAATTATCAAATCAATATTTAACATTTTAAAATAATTACAAATGAAATTATTAAATAAATATTGCCTGAATTTCCGGGACATCACATTCCTTCCCCCTTAAAAGAATTTCGTCCTCGAAATTTAAAAGCAAAGGTAATTTAATAATCCCATACAGATTTTAAAATTTTAAAATAGCTAACATATGCTAGCAACCAAATACTTGCAACCATAGCAACCAATTCAAACAAACAATTCTAACTATCCAGACAAAATTCTGGATAAGATTCCCTAGAGTTTCCCAGGTACAAACACCGGGACACTCGCATTACAAAATATAAACAAGCTACACCACTCAGATCTAGGGCTGCAGTATCTAGATCAACCAATCTAAACAGGATACTGGACTACAGACAAGTCCTGAACAACTTCCAAATCTCTCAGAACTACTGATTCTAAAACCATTGATAAACCATACACGTACTCCCTCAGAGATACGTGAGAAACAAAACAAATTCCAGCCATCAGAGCTGGCAATTCAATCCTACAGACCAAGCACTTAACTCTTAAGAGAAGACAGAAAGATCCAATACTCTTATCCAAAAATCTCTCATGTCGATCCTGGGCTGCCTTCAACCTTCTAGATCAATCAAATCTACCACACAACTCTACTATGCAAATATCAGAAGAATTCAAACATACTACTCCTATCCGACAAACAGAACAGATGCACAAGACAATCAAGCCTCCAAATTAAAACGAATTTCCTATAGAAATACTCTGATCCAAGACAAAACTCAAATTCCCAAAGAATCGGCTGTTGCTTCTATCTGGAAATAGTTGCCACCATGCTTCCACTTCACCGAGTCGCCAAAAGTCCTTCAATGCAAATTCGATCATCAGAAAACATTAAGCATTTCGAATTCAAAATTTTCAAGTTGACAATGCAACCTGAAACACCACTGTGCCCAACTACCCAAACCTGTCAACACCGAGGAATCCCACCTTCGACCACCATCGTCGACGCGACTTTGGCTATAGCTCCATCTACATCCCCTCTGCAACCTCCCAAAACCCTACCTCACTCGATGCATCATAGAAAAATCAAGAAGCTACTAAAACCCGACCACACCAAATTAGGGTTAGAACCTAGAAACGCCAATTACCATCTCCTCCCCTCTCTGATCACCTATTGCCCTTTTTTCCACCACTTCCCAATCAATCTTCCACCTCCAGGAAGAATAACATCTTCCAAAATCCACTAGAAAATCAAACAAGCCAAAAACCCTAAATTCTATTTAACACTGTAATGCACATTCAACAATTAATTTTAAAATGTGATTTCTGTCTTAAAATTTATAATTCCAAACATGTATTTAGATTATGAACTTGTTTCAATAATTTCAGGTATTTTATATTTGGTTATTTGAATATTAACCGATTTTTATTGTTTATAGAAACAATAATTTGCTTTAATTTAACTTAATTTTAGTTTGTACATTTATATTCATACTAAACAAACACTTCTATTTACATAACAATTCTAACAGAGATCAAAGCAGTTGATAATGGATTTCCTATTAAAACTTAGTTTTAAGGTCAAGAACAGATATACAGAATTCTGAAGCGCGCGCACACACACACACACACTCACACACACACACACACACACACACACACACACACAGAATCACAATACAATCATATAAACTTGATGATTTCTATCGATTCACATGCATAGATACATAAGCTTTTCTTTTTGCATTGAGATTACTCATTTCATGTTTAAAACAGAAACAGGACAGTTTTGTTTAAACAGGTGACTTCTGTGAATAAAAACTTAAGTTCTGTAAATTATGTTTGGTTTTGATTTTTAAAGAAAACTATTTTTAAAATAAAGAAGCTTACTCACCTTCAAATTTAGGATGCAGAGAACAAACTAGATGCAGATCTCATTTTTCCAGTAACTTGATTTGAAACTGCATGCTGAAAGTTGAACCTGCTTGATGAAGTTGTTCTACAATTTGCTTGATGAATTTACTTCAAGGTTTTGATTTCTGAAGTTGATTTTAGACTGCATGCTACCCATCTTCATATGCTTAGATTTGAAGTTGAACTTGCAATTTGATGTGGAAGTTGCAGATTGAATTTTTGTTTGCAGGTTTATAAATATGCACTGTGGGGTTTTGCAGATTTTGATTTGTATTTGTTTTCTACAGAAACTTGATTGAAACTTGGGTATTGATTTTTACTTAGAATCTGATTTTCAGATTTCTTTTTGAAGAATTGTTTTTAACTAATTAATTGCTATGTTTTCTTGTCAATATGATTTAAAATAAAAAGTTTTAAAACAATGCCACTTGTTGTATTTAGTTTGTAATGTGATTACAAGTGTCTTCTTAATGTATTAAGAGTCTAACACATGTGCAATTTTAATATAAAAAGAAAATTCTTAATTTATAAATGTATTTAAATTTTTCCAAAACAATTTCTAATTTAATATAACATGTTCCAAATGTTTTATCCATATTTAGCGTTTAAATAAATACATATAAACTTCCTTATAACATTATACATTTTAATGTTTGCTTGAATATTTTTAAAATAATATTTTAAAACTAATTTTCAAAAGAGATTTTTTTTAAAAAGAATAAGAATATTAAATTCAATTTTATTCAAAAGTTTTAAATCAAAATACTATACTCTAATATAAATAAACTAAATCTTATTTCAAAAGAAAAACAACCTCCTTTAAAATAAAACAAAATAATCTTTTATTATAAAATAAAATTTAAACTATATTTATTTTTATAAACAAAATAAATACTTACTTATATATCTATGAAAATATAAATAGACTTTTAAAACAAACTTTTAAAAAGTTTTCAATACTAATTTAAAATCAAATTAACCAATTTAAATTTTTTCATTTATATATATATATATTATAAATTGGAAAATTTTAAATTAAAATTAAAATTAAAACTTCTATTTACAATGTATACACATATATACATTATAAATAAGATATCTTTTAAATCAGCTTAGGAAGATAGTTTTATTACTTAAATATTTTTAACATTTGAAAACAATAAGATTTTCAAATTAAATTATCATTATTATAAATTTTGAAAAAGAATATCATTTGACAAATTAAATAATTATTAATCTTCAAAAGATAAATTCTATTTTAATTAAATTATCAAATCAATATTTCACATTTTAAAATAATTACAAATGAAATTATTAAATAAATATTGCCTAAATTTCCGGGACATCACACAAACCACAATAATCAGATACACGATGTCATAGCGTGTAAAGATATATATAGAAGAGGATGATCATACCCTAATGGGAGCGATCCACTTAGAATTGCTGCATCTAACCCCATTTTGGTCGTTATCGGTTGATGAGGCTTGAGGTAATGATTACCTTTCACAAAGCACAATCACATCACTTAGAATGCCACACGGCCATTTCTGTTGACTACTAATTTCCTTCCACAAAAATACAACCCTTGAGCTCATACGTCTTAAGGAGGGTGTTAAGCTAAGAGAAGTTGTCTTCTCCGCCACCACTGATGTACATTTATAAAAACTAATGTAAGTAATCTTTAGAATGCAATGTCAGACAAACATCCATACAAGTTGTCCAGGAACATGACAAACCGAAAGTACTTTCTTACCACATCCTGTTGGAAAATGCCTAGGATTAGTAGCGAATAGTCCTCGCATTGGATATTTCATAATGAAGAGACCACTGCTACTATATGTATATTGGGATTTTAACCCCAAACGATCAACAAGCAGCCCCCACTATGAAAATTTGGAATATCAATATCATCACAATATGCACAAATCGAATGCATATACGTTTGTCCAAAGTGGTTTTCGGATAAACCGATCCCAGTATCTTCGCACAAACAACGCAAAAGCATTTCTCAACCTCACATTGAAACAAAGTCTGATAGACTTATCACGTTTTCAACTTTCAACTTGCTATCCTTCGGGCCAAGAAGAAAGCTTGATAGATTGGAGTGATGCTCCGCACTATACGAATCATCATTCTCAACACAAACGATAATCAGGCCAACACAAAAGGCTAGGTACTAAGTGTATGACTAATAGTTCCCATATCAAGTTGAGGAACTAAAATTTGGCCAAATTTGATAGTCGGTCATTTGTCTATCAAAACAAACAAACAAATATTCGGCACCATAAGCAATCACTAGGCCCTTTAATTTATCTTATATTAATTAAATCATTTGCCAAATATTAACTTCAAATTATCTTTAAATGGACATAATTCCAAACCATCTCAACATCTCAATATTGGAAAACATTTCCATATACTTATATAACAATAAGTAATTCACAAATCAATTTATTTTCAACGCTTAGAAAATATTACATATACTTAAATCACGATTAAGTATATATTTTATTCTATAAGGAAAATATTCTCTTTAAACACATTTTATTTGGGTCAAAACGAATGTTGCGTAAAATATCGTTACGATAACCCAAAATCGCTAGTATTGGTATTCAAAAATAAGATAGATATATAAACCCCAATACTATACAAAAACATTTCCTTTCGAAAATCATTTACTATAACAACAGTGTTGTAGTCCATCATTTTATTATTTCTTGAAAACATCTATTTCAACAATGAATGTTGAAATCTATAGTTTCGATACTTAACACACTTAAAAAGCATTTTTAAATCATTTACTTCATTTAAAATATCACTTTCCAAAAATATCCATTTTATTTAAAAATTGTACACTGTCCAAAATCGTGAACACAAATCCCTAACCAAATTCATTACTATTACACATTTAATTAAAGGATTATCCACGGTCCAAAATTGTGGATATATCTCCTTAACAAGCTTTCATATCTACTTATCAAATTCAATAAATTTTGGATTTATAAAACAATGTTTATAAACTCCACATATATATTATAAAAACTTCAATATATAAAATTCCTTTATTAACAAATTCCATTTACATCTCATTTTTATGCCAAATCCAAATTATAAGTTAATTTACTTATGAATCATCTATTTACAAATTCATTTATTTTATGACTTCACAAATTCATAACTCTATACGTCTTATTTACTTATAAAATCCATTTATAAATTCATTTTAACATTTACAAAAATCCTTCATAATCTCATTATTTCGATTTATAAAATATCAAGTTAATAAATCTTCTATATAAACCATTTATAATAAATCAAAAATTCTCATTCTAAACTATTTACAAAATAGTTAACTCAATGTTTCAAAAATCAAGTTTTGATTATATTTCCAAAATCCATAATTTTTATAACATAAATTTATAACATTTATTTATTTAAAATCAATTTATTCCTTTAATACTTTAAAATTTAATAAAACATTTATCTTCAAAATCACTTGAAAATCCTTTTTCAATTTAAAATGATCACTTTAACATTTTTAAAATTCCAAAATAGGCCCAATGCTGCAACAACACTAAATACATCAATCACGGCAACCAAAACATCATATATCATACGATAATAGAATATATATCAATATACGTAAATAAATCAATACTGGTGAGGAATCCAATTGGATCCCTCCAACCTATATCCTACAACAAATAAACATATTAGAAATATATGTACAACGTCCGCATCGAGGCAGACGCGCGTACAAAGGGTAATCCGCTCATACACGGGAATGTATAGGGTCATCTACTCCACTAGGCAGATATATATCCAAATATCAATCAATATATCATATATCATCCAAAACATCATCAATCATCATAAATAATATTTATTCTCACTTATATAAAAATATTAGCGAGTCAGAAAGAGTGAGTAGTACTCATATTACTTGTAGTCGTCGCGATAGCGATTTATGCCGATTAAAATTAAACATGCGTTTAATTTCAACAAATTTTTTTACTAGCTCAAATAAATTCCAATCCATCTTCATAAGGTAGTGCTCTTCAATACAGATCCAACGCAATTCGTTTCGTCAAAAACGGACCTCGTATGAAGAAGTTATGATGTTTTAAAGATCACATGAATTATAATACATATTAATTTACAATTTCTTTTTAATTATAAACCTTTTTAATTCTGAAATCATCAGAGCCATAAGATCTTCTTCCCTCAAATCGCGGTCGTGACTAGCATTTTCTTCCCTTAGGCCAAAAGAACGCACGCAACTAACCCATAAAGCCGTTCAAAACCCTAATTAACGCGGCCTCCCCCTCGATCGAGACGTCGATCGAATGCCGCCGAGCGATGCGCCGAAGCAAGTTCCTCCCATGGCGACGGTGTCGATGAATTCGGTCGTGTGATTGCTTCGAAAAATGTAAATGAATGTCGATCGTTCAAATGAAGATTATCGTCGATCCATGACGTTGTTTTCGATCATGCTCGTTGGATTGAACGATCTTGATGCCCTCTATGATATTGTAGTTGGATTTTTTCGTGAAAGTTTACAGATTTGGAGATAATCAAAGGGGAAGCATGAAAATTTCTGGCCGTGGAAACGTAATGGTGGCTAGCCCTAACCCTAGTAGGGTTTGATGCAAAATAAAATAAAAGTTGGCCTCTTATAGAAAATATCCATACACTATTCATCCGGAAAATTTCCAAACTCGAAACGAAACGTGCCGTCGGCGTTTATATTGTTTAACTCCTATTTCAAACGCAATGGAATATATATCAAGAGCCAATTCGATCGTACTTGGAAGATAGGTTTTCGAGTCGAATTATTTATATTTAAAATTTACTTAAACAAATTTCTACACGTTTTAGCTTGCCCCGGACAAACCGTAAATCTGATTGACATGAAATTTGAAGACTTATAATAATATAACAATACGGATCCAATGAAACTAGTTTCATCGAATCCGAGACTGCATGAAAAATGGCTATTTTTACACGTTAATTAAATATTAAAATATTCGATTTCTACACATTAACTTTTAAATCAATTTTAAAAGTTCTCTAACATCATTCTAATTGAAATAAAATTTAATACAACATTATAAATCATTTTTATTCACATTAAATCCAAATTTCAATTATTTCTGCTATTTCAAATATTAAATTAACAATTTAGTTATCAATTAAATCCTTATATTCGAAATATTATTTATTCATCTTATAAAATTTTAGTTGCGAATATTTAAAATCAATTAAATATACGAATTTCAAATGACTGAAATTCTGGGTCGTTACAATGCTTCACAGATTTTTTCTACCAAGTGTCGAAACATTACAATAAGAAGGAGAAGCCGATCCAAGTTTTATTTTCTTTCTTTAGTTGTGAATGTACATGATTTTTGAAAGTGAGAAGAATGAGAAGGTTACTTCTCTTATTTATTTAGAAATGGTTATGGTTTTAATTTAAGCCCATTTAAATAAAATACAAAACCTTTTTTATTATTAAAATGATCATTAACTTCCAATGCTAATTTACCAAACCATAATTAATTTCTCAACACTTACCAAAGCCCACATATCCAAATTTATAGATTATTCACAATACTTTATTTCGTATAAATTTTATGATCTCAAATTATAAAAAAGTTAATTTCCAATTAATAATAATCAATTCCTTTAAAATGCTTACTCACATATTGATCACTTCATAATACTATTTTTATAATAATGAAAAGGTTTACCAAACAAATTTAATCTCTCTATCCTTTTAAAAATAGATTTGTTGATAAATTCCACAAATGCCATAATTAGAAACCTCTATCTCTTCTTTAACAAGTTTTTAAAACAAGAAATTAACATAGATAAACAACGTATGTCCCTCTTCCAAATATTATACATATTTTTAGAATTCTCATTTCAATTTCTAATTTCAATTATTATTCAGATAAAGAACTTAAATTCTAATTTCTCTGACATTAATGTTTAAGTAATCAATTTTTCTCGTTTAAACTTCCCATTAAAATCTTTATTTATTTTATTTAAACAACACTGAGAAATAAGAGTTGTTACAACTTTGCAACGACCCGTAAATTTAACCAATTTTAGTAACATATTTAATTGAAATTTTGTGGAATTTTAAACGATAAAATTTTTGAAATATAAATTTGATATTTGGAATGTGTCTAGTTAAACATAGCAACTGGTAAATTTTCGTCCGAAAATATGAAAGTTTATTTCGCGCGTAAATTTACTTCAATTTAATCAGTTAAAAAGCGATCAAAATAAAACGTTTTCAAAACCAAAATATTTTTACATAGAAAAATTCTAAACCATCTTTTGAGCATGTTGTCAGTTTGTCGTTTTCCAAATTCAGACATCTTTAGCTCCGTCGATCTTATTTTTCTGTATTTTTCATGCATTTTCCGCTATTATAAAAATTCGAATTTTCAAAGATCAATCATACCACAGATATCAGTATACCATTTTGACCGTCTCGTTGAGCTGATCTCTATGGTATATTCAATTGTAAATTTCTAAGTCTGGAAAACAGTGAAATGTACATATCGATTTTCATATCGGTTCCGCAATTTGGGCCTTGGAATATCGGTGACCATTCATTTTCACCTGACCAATTCAAACAGCCATTAACGTTAACATTTCCCAAAAAAAATTAATATTGACTCTTGGTTATCCAACTGATGTTCAAAATCTGATGGTCCATTTCATTTGCTTTGAAAGAAAAGTTGAAACCAATTTATTCTGTTCGTTCCCAACAACTTTGAAAAAGAGCAAAAGTAAGAATTTGATTCAGTGGCTTCCACTTCATGTCTTCCTTACAGATTGCATGCATAGCAATAAAACAAATCATCACCTGCTCTCCCTCCTAACCCGAAGACCCACTTCTTCCTCCACTTTATTTCCATGCCCAGATCTTCCTCGACCAGCCTGTCACCACCATGTAACGATCCGGTGTTTTCAACCATTCGCATCCGCACATGTTGGACTTGAATTGTTCAAAATACCGCGTTGTAAAAATAAATTTGGCAAAACTCAGAATATGCAGTAAATAAATCATAGAATCACAGACACAGATATCAGAGAAACTCACAGCGGAATTTAAAATACTTAGTGGTTCATGAAGCCACTATAAAAAAACTCAACCAAATAAAAATTACATAGTTTTAAATCTCCAATACAGTTTAAAACTTCAATAGAAATCCAAATATTCCAAAGTCTTGATTTCAAAACAAAATATAGACTGGAAGATTGGCCGGCAGCTCGAAAGATCTACAGAATGTCCTAGCTCCGGGGAGAAAGCTGAAACTGCAACTCAGGCTGACCCGAGCGTAAAATAAAACATAAACACTCGAGTCAGGACATACATACTTATATAGTGTAAGCTGATTCAAGTGTACTGTAATATAGAGCAAGTAACTTAAAGGATGCTTGGGACCTTCCATCCTCTAAGGATCCGTTAAACTATTTACTATATAGTATATTGCGCTATTAAATAGTGTCTATTTATAAAATAAACTTACTTTTAAATAGCATTAAGGCTTTACATTTTCCGCCTTAACACATTTATATATTCCCATAGTCTATACAGTACCATAATCTCCCCCGTACTGGGCGTCGTCAGAGGGCACTCCATAGGTACGGTACAAACCAAAATCGTATAAGGCTCGGTATGGTAGGTGACACGGCACAACTAGGCAATGCCAGGGTAGATATACCAATTGCTACTCGGACCGATAGAAACGCGTAGCCGCAGTTACCGCCCACCTCGAACAACACTCCCAAATCAAAGGTGCGCACCAAAACAATCACAAGAGTAATAGAATGGCATACGAAGAAGTGCGTTCGATCAGAGGTGCTACCTCATTAATCCTAGAATCGCTCATTTTAGCCACCTTATGCCAACTCACGGGAGTCGGGTCCACATATTTACCTTAAAGGAACCGTCACCACCATCCTACTTCATTCTGGAATCTCCACCGCGTACACGGTTGGTAAAGTGGTTTTCGGTATCGACAGAGAGTATGCCAGATATCCGATCCCGGTCTCTTTAACAACCAAACGTTATTATAACCCATGGTTACAACTTTAAAAATGGTATTTACTTTATAAATCAAAATATATTTCCAATACTACAATATCAAAATATTGTTTTTAAACATTGGTCATTTTAATATACCATTTAAATCTATTCAATTTATTTAGGAATTAAATTTTCTTTTCTCACCTTTTAAAATTAAATTCTTCCATAAAACCCATTCAAAAAAAAAAAAATCAATTCCTTATTTTATTAATTACATATTAAATTCCAAATTTTAATCCCCTTTTCCCAAAGATTATTTCCACAAATTGATTAAAAATATCAAATTTCAGTTTCTATAGCACTTATGAAATGCTACCTAAAGTTTACAGGTTAAAACAGTCCAATTTTAAAAGACAGCATTTAAATGCTGTAATAGATTAATAACTTAACAATTTAGTTTTAAATTCCAAATATAACTTATTATCAATTATTTTCTTAACTGAATTCTTACTTTTACCAAAACCCAGAATTTCCAAAATAAGTTATATTCCAAAATTTTATTCAAACATTTATTTATTTATTTAACATTTTTAACTCATTTAAAATCATTATAAATAAAATCCTTTACATACATTTAAGTCGGAATATTATAAACTTCCAAAATAAATATAAAATAATTCTGAAAAATACTATAGAAACCACGGGTCTGTATATAGTTTTCTAGCCTAGGTCAAGTGATACGGATTTATATCATTTCAATCCGCAATTTACAAAAACCCCGGGTTCTATCATTTCAAACCCGCAATCCCAAGTTAAATATTTAAAATTAAACAATTAAATAAATAAATGAATAAATAATTATCGTACAGGCCTATCATTTCAGCCTATAGCGATCTCAATTTACAGGGAACTTGCAGTGATGATTTAACAGTAAATAAGCATTAAATAATATAACTGCAACTATATTACAACAGATAAACAACTGATGAGGTGTAAATTTAAAATGGGGTTTAACATCATACGTTATATTACAGACAGATGACATTTAATAAATTTTTTTTATAAATACACTTGCGATAATTCACATAAATATAGATATGTTTGTCTGGTGAGAAATACTCACCTTAAACTGCAGATAATCAGATTCAAACGATTTTACCACTTGATAAAGGATCGTACAAATGGCACGATTAGGTTTCCGCGGATGCCACGCCTTGATTCAAATCTAAAATAAGATCCAAATACCAAATACGCAACTTTTAAAATTACGGTCAAAGCAAAATTTTCAAAACAACTGGAAAGAACAGAATAAAAGAAATTTTGGTTCAGCTTTTGCTCGACTGCCTCACCCCACATCCCGACCCCAACTTCATAGGCTTGGCAATACTATTTATTTTTATTATACATTTTATTATTATTATTATTATCATTATTTTATCCACCGGCATACCCTAACTTATCTAGTTTTGAAAAATATGTATTTACACAAACTTGCGTCTCTGCCTAAACTATTCTTCAATGCAAACTCTCTCTGTTTCTTAATTACAACACGTCTCTGCCACTTCAATTTCAAAACATTGTCGAATTCAGAAACATTAAAATTTAAATTTTTAACCATTCTTAACTTTAAAAATCATATTCCTACTTCAGAAAAATGTTCATTTGGATACCATTTATCTTATGATTAAATAAAATAAATTTTATAAATAAAATATCCAAATTTACTATGAATCATTTGTACGTCAGAATTTCCCAATTTTACTTAACTTGTATATATATTTTTCCAAATAACTTTACACTTAATTTAAAAATACCCACTTCCTAAATAAAACTAAATTCTCATTTATTTACTTAACTTAACAATTTTATTTAAAACCCAATTTCAAATTTTCAAGTTATGTCATAAATTGAAATTTCACCTTTCCATTTGAGAACAACATTTTCAATTATTTACTTACAAAACACATCCGTTCCATAATTTTTTTTTCCTTTTATAGTTAATATACACTAAATTTTCTTCACAACTTTATTCATTTAGACATCAATTCAACTATGATTCAAGTTAAATAAAAGTTATTCCAAAATGTTCCATTTCAATCGTCTTTCATTTTATCAATTTAAAGTACATTATTTATTATACCAAACATATCCATTTTCGGAAATAACTTTTATTAAAATTTCTAGGTTAGATTTCAACTCCATGTTAAATCAAATTTAATTATTATGTCATTTATCGTAAATAAAATCTTTAAATTCACTTTAAAACCAATTATTAACTTACAAAAATTTAACTTAAAAAAACAAAACACCTTTAAAATTTTAAAGCCTTAAGTCAAATTTTTAGTTGAATTACATAATTTTTATTTCAAAAATACTTAAAATTTTTTAGAAAAATATTATAATATATTAACCATGGGCTTGTTCGGGATATAAGCTTGGTTATGAAAACTTAGAGGAACGTGACGTGGTGGAGAAGTAGCCGAGCAAGGCAAAAGGGAAACAGAGAACAACAAGAATAAGAAAGGGAAAAACTGAAAGAAGAAAAGAAAAAGTAAAACCATTACCTAATAGAGGCTTCAGCACAAAAGAAGAAGAAGGCAATTTTAGATGCAATATAAAGTTTTTGTGTGAGGCTTTATATATATATATATATATATATATATATATATATATATATATATATAAGAAAACAAGTTGAGAGTCATGCAGGCACGTGAGATCTTCTGAGATGCGAGTTGCACAATAATGTATATGGGAGGCTTGCGTGATTATAGGAAAACAGTAATCAAATATAATTTGCTTTGAACTGAATAGACTATACAAAATTTAGATTTAATGAATTCCTAGAATGATGCGTGAATTTAGGAAAGAGATTGATTCTTAATTTATAAAATTCTTTCTTATGTATTCATGGATAAGGCTTGCGAAATATAGGGGACCAAACAAGCAGGCAAGAATGGCAAGTGATAATAAACATTTAGGCAGACCAGAAAGTAGCGTGATTTATTATTGCCAGTTGTACGAAAATTGATTGTAACGTTATATATATTTTTCCAATTAAAAGTTGCGTGCTATTTTTATCGTCTGAGAGATTTATATTCAAAGAATCAGCAAGTATTAATTTGCTTTGGATGCTACTTCAAGGACAGACTTGAATGCATGCGTTGATTACTTTCCAGTTTCTTTAGTTTGAACGTTATTTTATATGCGTGATTTATGCTGCCAATTTATGAAAATTTGATTTCAACATTTTATACCATTTAATAGTTGCGTGATCAACTATATGAAATTTTGATCTTTATTAAATGAAAGGCAAGAATTGGCAAAGATTTTGGAATTTAAAGTCATATACAAAAATTAAAATCCAATTGAAAGCTATGAAAAAGAGTTAACGTTTGCTATAGAAACTACTGACTGATATTTTAATCCATATAGATATAAATATGATATTTACAATACGCCAAACTGACGCAATACAAAACACCCAAAATTTATACAAAAGTAACGTTTTTAATTTATACGTTTTTACGTTACTTATATCATTACAATGCATGCCCTTTTTAAATGCGAAATTTAACAGTCTGTAAAACACTGAATTTTACAAAGTTATTACTTAAATTAAATTCGCTTACAATTTTTGTATTTTAAATATACAAAATTCATTTTTTATTAACATTGCGAATTTGAGTTGTCTTTTAACAAAATTTAAAAACTTCAAAACTTTCAGTTTATGTGTAGACTTTTAGGAAATGATTTAATCAAATTAATATGTATATAAATTGGGAAGTAAATTTTACTGGAAAGAGAAATATAACGGATTAAAATTCTATACGTTTTCTTATATATAATCTTATATATATATATATGGTATTTATTCCCTCAATTTACGCGCCTCATTTTTAACGCGTAATTACCCAGTTCATTTATACACTAAAAAAATTCGAAATTCTGACCATGTTGAGACTCGAACTCGTGACCTGTCGTAAATAGCCCAGATATCTTAACCACCTAAGCTATTAATGTTTTCCTAATTAAAACTTGATTTTGCTCGAAATTAAGTTATTTACCATCTTCGACAAAACCCCAAATTTCCAAATTAAAGTTAATTCTTAACCATGTCAAAATTTCAGAGATCTTATTATTTAATTAAAAATTTAGTCAATTGTTTTTTTAATCACTTTAAATAAACCCCAAAGTTTTTAAAATACAAGTGAAAAATACTTGTTAAAAAAATTGGGCTGTTACACTCTCCCCCACTCAGAACTTTTCGTCCTCGAAAAGGAAGAAGGTAGGGAATAGAAACAACCTGAAAGAAAACTAAATTGAAACTTAAATTATAATCATTAATCTAAACAATAAAAATTCAATTTTAAATTAATCATTGATTTCATCTATTTATACTTAAAATTTTAACATTTATTTATTTACATATTTACTTGTATAATATCCCTACACTAAAAAAATCATTCATTTTTTTTTATCCAAATTTTTCACAAGGTATTATAACATTCTAATTTAAAATGTTTAATTTTAGTCCAAATTTGAAATGGTAATTTAACTTAATTTTTAAAGTAAATTTACCATTTCCCAAAATAAACTAAATTCCCCATTTATTTTCTTCTTTATTCCAAACTATAATTAAATTTATTTTTCTCAATATTTTTCTCATCTATGTCAAATATTTTTCTCAATATCTAAACCATATAAATTCAATTTAAATTAATTAATATTCAATAATTGATTTAATTCATTTGATTTTTACAGAAGTTAAATCAATCTTAACTATTTCCAAATTAATTATCTTATTATCCAATTATTTTCTAAAATCAGAAATTTGTATAGTCATTTATAATAATCATCTTTTATTCAACAAATTTAATTCTTCTTTATTCCAGATTATTATTAAATATATTCTACTTAATATATCTTATCGCACATATTAAGTAGATTATATTTAATACAACTATTCCAATATATTTCTAAATTTCCTTTAACACCATTTGATATTGTATATTATTCAATTATTATTTTATTTCTATTTACCTCTATTTGTCTTGTTGTAACTGAAACTTTAAATGTATAACATTTATTATAACCACTCAAATTTTTATTTATAAAATCCTTTTATATTATACATTATCCAATTACATAGTTAATTTATGAATGACTTAGGTAAGTTATATTGGCATGCAATTATACAAGTAAAATTTTCCAACTATATTATTCAAGTTTAAATATTCATTCCAAATTTGACTTTATTTTATCATTAGAATCACCTTTTAACATAAATTTGTGAATTAAATTTCCAATTAACTTCAAACCCTTTAGAGATAAATAAATACATACATATAGCATATGTCAAATCAAATTTAAATCATATATCTAAATATATTATAAATTAAGTCATATTTAGAAATTCAAATCAATAAAATTTTTGAAGCAAAACTACAACGTGGTCTCTTTACTTCGATACTCGAAAATGAATGTCGATGATGCTGTAGTCATCACCGAAATTATTTTCCAGCGACAAAGAGAAGAGCACTGATTTTTAAAACTTTAAAATTCTTTGGAAACAAATTTATATTCGAAAATAATTTAAATAATAATATATCCTTTTAAGACTTTAAACACAAGGTTTGAAACTATCAGCAATTAAATTCTTAAATTCTTGTTTTAAATCCATTTCTGTTTCCAAATAAATTTATAACCATGTTTTATAGTTCAATTATTTATATAAGACAAAACCAGTGGTTTACAAAACCATAAATAAAATCAAACACTATTATCTCTAAACAACTAGTTAAATTCTGAAAATTATACTTATATATATAATATTAGATTTTTCCCAAATATAGGAATAAGTTTTTTCAAAACAAGGATAGAGATTCAAATTTTGAAGGACTCAAATTAAAGAGAATTTTGATTTAAAGATAAGTTGGAATCAGAAGATCCGATGGTTAAATAACAGAATAAGGAAACAAATAAATTTATATAAATCACGGGCAACCTTAACCTGGTTAACCGTGACTTAAAGAGTCAGATCGAATGTAGATTTACCATTCGATCTGAAGAGATAGAGTTCGGAATAACCAAAGATACTAGCGTCTAAACCGAGGTTAAATATAAATCTCTGGTGAATCCATGCTAATTGTAAAGGAGTTTCACCCCTTTATAAGAATATTGGCGAGACCGCCAATTCACTATAAAGATCATCCGAAATGGAGTTATGGGATACTCCAGAATCGAAAGAAAATGAATAGTGAGGGACACGAATGAACTTCGGAACCGCAGGGAACGTTCCAAAATTCAAAGGAAATCGAATCAAAAGGAAGAGATTCAAGCTCGAATGAAAGTGATTCTGTAAATCAAATTTACCATACATTCTAAGTTTTGCCTAGAGCCAAAGCTCTGATACCAACTGTAACGACCCAGTGTTTTCAACCATTCGCATCCGCACATGTCGGACTTGAATTGTTCAAAATACCGCGTTGTAAAAATAAATTTGGCAAAACTCAGAATATGCAGTAAATAAATCACAGAATCACAGACACAGATATCAGAGAAACTCGCAGCGGAATTTAAAATACTTAGTGGTTCATGAAGCCACTATAAAAAAACTCAACCAAATAAAAATTACATAGTTTTAAATCTCCAATATAGTTTAAAACTTCAATAGAAATCCAAATATTCCAAAGTCTTGATTTCAAAATAAGATATAGACTGGAAGATTGGCCGACAGCTCGAAAGATCTACAGAATGTCCTAGCTCCGGGGAGAAAGATGAAACTGCAACTTAGGCTGACCCGAGCGTAAAATAAAACATAAACACTCGAGTCAGGACATACATACTTATATAGTGTAAGCTAATTCAAGTGTACTGTAATATAGAGCAAGTAACTTAAAGGATGCTTGGGACCTCCCATCCTCTAAGTATCCGTTAAACTATTTACTATATAGTATATTGCGCTATTAAATAGTGTCTATTTATAAAATAAATTACCTTTAAATAGCGTTAAGGCTTTACATTTTCCACCTTAACACATTTATATATTCCCATAGTCTATACAGTACCGTAATCTCCCCCGTACTGGGCGTCGTCAGAGGGCACTCCATAGGTATGGTACAAACCAAAATCGTATAAGGCTCGGTATGGTAGGTGACACGGCACAACTAGGCAATGCCAGGGTAGATATACCAATTGCTACTCGGACCGATAGAAACGCGTAGCCGCAGTTACCGCCCACCTCGAACAACACTCCCAAATCAAAGGTGCGCACCAAAACAATCACAAGAGTAATAGAATGGCATACGAAGAAGTGCGTTCGATCAGAGGTGCTACCTCATTAATCCGAGAATCGCTCCTGTTTTAGCCACCTTATGCCAACTCACGGGAGTCGGGTCCACGTATTTACCTTAAAGGAACCGTCACCACCATCCTACTTCATTCTGGAATCTCCACCGCGTACACGGTTGGTAAAGTGGTTTTCGGTATCGACAGAGAGTATGCCAGATATCCGATCCCGGTCTCTTTAACAACCAAACGTTATTATAACCCGTGGTTACAACTTTAAAAATGGTATTTACTTTATAAATCAAAATATATTTCCAATACTACAATATCAAAATATTGTTTTTAAACATTGGTCATTTTAATATACCATTCAAATCTATTCAATTTATTTAGGAATTAAAATTTCTTTTCTCACCTTTTAAAATTAAATTCTTCCATAAAACCCATTCAAAAAAAAATCAATTCCTTATTTTATTAATTACATATTAAATTCCAAATTTTAATCCCCTTTTCCCAAATATTATTTCCACAAATTGATTAAAAATATCAAATTTCAGTTTCTATAGCACTTATGAAATGCTACCTAAAGTTTACAGGTTAAAACAGTCCAATTTTAAAAGACAGCATTTAAATGCTATAATAGATTAATAACTTAACAATTTAGTTTTAAATTCCAAATATAACTTATTATCAATTATTTTCTTAACTGAATTCTTACTTTTACCAAAACCCAGAATTTCCAAAATAAGTTATATTCCAAAATTTTATTCAAACATTTATTTATTTATTTAACATTTTTAACTCATTCAAAATCATTATAAATAAAATCCTTTACATACATTTAAGTCGGAATATTATAAACTTCCAAAATAAATATAAAATAATTCTGAAAAATACTATAGAAACCACGGGTCTGTATATAGTTTTCTAGCCTAGGTCAAGTGATACGGATTTATATCATTTCAATCCGCAATTTACAAAAACCCCGGGTTCTATCATTTCAAACCCGCAATCCCAAGTTAAATATTTAAAATTAAACAATTAAATAAATAAATGAATAAATAATTATCGTACAGGCCTATCATTTCAGCCTATAACGATCTCAATTTATAGGAAACTTGCAGTGATGATTTAACAGTAAATAAGCATTAAATAATATAACTGCAACTATATTACAACAGCTAAACAACTGATGAGGTGTCAATTTAAAATGGGGTTTAACATCATACGTTATATTACAGACAGATAACATTTAATAAATTTTTTTACAAATACACTTGCGATAATTCACATAAATATAGGTATGTTTGTCTGGTGAGAAATACTCACCTTAAACTGCAGATAATCAGATTCAAACGATTTAACCACTTGATAAAGGATCGTACAAATGGCACGATTAGGTTTCCGCGGATGCCACGCCTTGATTCAAATCTAAAATAAGATACAAATACCAAATACGCGACTTTTAAAATTACGGTCAAAGCAAAATTTTCAAAACAACTGGAACGAATAGAATAAAAGAAATTTTGGTTCAGCTTTTGCTCGACTGCCTCACCCCACATCCCGACCCCATCTTCATAGGCTTGGCAATACTATTTATTTTTATTATACATTTTATTATTATTATTATTATTATTATTTTTTCCACCGGCATACCCTAACTTATCTAGTTTTGAAAAATATGTATTTACACAAACTTGCGTCTCTGCCTAAACTATTCTTCAATGCAAACTCTCTCTGTTTCTTAATTACAACACATCTCTGCCACTTCAATTTCAAAACATTGTCGAATTCAGAAACATTAAAATTTAAATTTTTAACCATTCTTAACTTTAAAAATCATATTCCTACTTCAGAAAAATGTTCATTTGGATACCTTTTATTTATGATTAAATAAAATAAATTTTATAAATAAAATATCCAAATTTACTATGAATCATTTGTAAGTCAGAATTTCCCAATTTTACTTAATTTGTATATATATTTTTCCAAATAACTTTACACTTAATTTAAAAATACCCACTTCCTAAATAAAACTAAATTCTCATTTATTTACTTAACTTAACAATTTTATTTAAAACCCAATTTCAAATTTTCAAGTTAAGTCATAAATTGAAATTTCACCTTTCCATTTGAAAACAACATTTTCAATTATTTACTTACAAAACACATCCGTTCCATAATTTTTTTTTCCTTTTATAGTTAATATACACTAAATTTTCTTCACAACTTTATTCATTTAGACATCAATTCAACTATGATTCAAGTTAAATAAAAGTTATTCCAAAATGTTCCATTTCAATCGTCTTTCATTTTATCAATTTAAAGTACATTATTTATTATACCAAACATATCCATTTTCGGAAATAACTTTTATTAAAATTTCTAGGTTAGATTTCAACTCCATATTAAATCAAATTTAATTATTATGTCATTTATCGTAAATAAAATCTTTAAATTCACTTTAAAACCAATTATTAACTTACAAAAATTTAACTTAAAAAAACAAAACACCTTTAAAATTTTAAAGCCTTAAGTCAAATTTTTAGTTGAATTACATAAATTTTATTTCAAAAATACTTAAAATTTTTTAGAAAAATATTATAATACATTAACCATGGGCTTGTTCGGGATATAAGCTTGGTTATGAAAACTTAGAGGAACGTGACGTGGTGGAGAAGTAGCCGAGCAAGGCAAAAGGGAAACAGAGAACAACAACAAGAAGAAAGGGAAAAACTGAAAGAAGAAAAGAAAAAGTAAAACCATTACCTGATAGAGGCTTCAGCACAAAAGAAGAAAAAGGCAAATTTTAGATGCAATATAAAGTTTTTGTGTGAGGCTTTATATATATATATATATATATATATATATATATATATATATATATATATATATATAAGAAAACAAGTTGAGAGTTATGCAGGCACGTGAGATCTTCTGAGATGCGAGTTGCACAATAATGTATATGGGAGGCTTGCGTGATTATAGGAAAACAGTAATCAAATATAATTTGCTTTGAACTGAATAGACTATACAAAATTTTGATTTAATGAATTCCTAGAATGATGCGTGAATTTAGGCAAGAGATTGATTTTTAATTTATAAAATTCTTTCTTATGTATTCATGGATAAGGCTTGCGAAATATAGGGGACCAAACAAGCAGGCAAGAATGGCAAGTGATAATAAACATTTAGGCAGACCAGAAAGTTGCATGATTTATTATTGCCAGTTATACGAAAATTGATTGAAACGTTATATATATTTTTCCAATTAAAAGTTGCGTGCTATTTTTATCGTCTGAGACATTTATGTACAAAGAATCAGCAAGTATTAATTTGCTTTGGATGCTACTTCAAGGACAGACTTGAATGCATGCGTTGATTACTTTCCAGTTTCTTTAGTTTGAACGTTATTTTATATGCGTGATTTATGCTGCCAATTTATGAAAATTTGATTTCAACATTTTATACCATTTAATAGTTGCGTGATCAGCTATATGAAATTTTGATCTTTATTAAATGAAAGGCAAGAATTGGCAAAGATTTTGGAATTTAAAGTCATATACAAAAATTAAAACCCAATTGAAAGCTATGAAAAAGAGTTAACGTTTGCTATAGAAACTACTGACTGATATTTTAATCCATATAGATATAAATATGATTTTTACAATACGCCAAACTGACGCAATACAAAACACCCAAAATTTATACAAAAGTAACGTTTTTAATTCATACGTTTTTACGTTACTTATATCATTACAATGCATGCCCTTTTTAAATGCGAAATTTAACAGTCTGTAAAACACTGAATTTTTCAAAGTTATTACTTAAATTAAATTCGCTTACAATTTTTGTATTTTAAATATACAAAATTCATTTTTTATTAACATTGCGAATTTGAGTTGTCTTTTAACAAAATTTAAAAACTTCAAAACTTTCAGTTTATGTGTAGACTTTTAGGAAATGATTTAATCAAATTAATATGTATATAAATTGGGAAGTAAATTTTACTGGAAAGAGAAAAATAACGGATTAAAATTCTATACGTTTTCTTATATATTATCTTATATATATATACGGTATTTATTCCCTAAATTTACGTGCCCTTTTTAACGCGTAATTACCCAGTTCATTTATACACTAAAAAATTCGAAATTCTGACCATGCTGAGACTCGAACTCATGACCTGTCGTGAATAGCCCAGATGTCTTAACCACCTAAGCTATTAATGTTTTCTTAATTAAAACTTGATTTTGCTAGAAATTAAGTTATTTACCATCTTCGACAAAACCCCAAATTTCCAAATTAAAGTTAATTCTTAACCATGTCAAAATTTCAGAGATCTTATTATTTAATTAAAAATTTAGTCAATTGTTTTATTTTTATTTTTAATCACTTTAAATAAACCCCAAAGTTTTTAAAATACAAGTGAAAAATACTGGTTAAAAAAATTGGGCTGTTACACGCCACCTCACCAACCGCCCCTTCTCAATTCACAACCCAGCAACACCGCAACTCCAGCCTCACCCCTCACCACCGCAAGCCCTTCTTTCCATCCCCTATGCTTGGCCATATAATGCTCGAAGTTTTCTCTATGACGAATGCCAATCACGGCCACCACCCGAACTTCGCACCTCGCCCTTGTAGCCTCACCAGACCCGAGCACCTTCAACCCCCTTTACCTTGATCGTCAGCCACTCCTCCCACCAGCGCCAAGTCGCGCCTCCACCATGTGCAGCACCCCAGCATCAACAGCCGTTCACGGCATGGCTGCCCTCCACCTCGGCCTCAACCCGTGATCGCATGTCCCTATGTCAGCCTCCTTCTTCTTCTTGCTTTGAGAAATATAAAGGTATTATAGTTATAAATATTTTATACTATATTAAATTGTTACATATAGATTTTAGGTTCTGTATTGGTCTCAATATTGAGTTGGGACAGTCAGTGCTTACTTGCTATGAATATAGTTTATATTATAAGTCTTCTTTATTTTGTATGTAAATTTATTTGTTTGTTTGAAAACGAATCCAAGTACAGTGGCTCTATTATACAATAAAAGTAAAATTATAATGAAGTAAAATTGTATAGTTGCATTCTCCTATTGTCTGTATATTTATATAATAATAAAGTAACTTTATATATATCAGTTTAGTGTTTTGGGTATCAAAGTTTTGTTTAAATGCATATGTCAGTTAATACATGCATAGAGGTATTATGTTGTTTAAATGTTCATTTAGTTTCAAAACAGTTTTCTTAGTTAGTTTGTAAGTATATACAAGATATATTAAATTTTGATTTATGTATAATATGTATTAAGTATTTATATACATATGGTCAGTTGCTAGCTTCTGTTATTTATTTATGCATATGGGGTAGAACGTGTAACATACTTAGTTGCATTGGATTTTTCTTTTATATCGTTGGCATACTAGCTGCGTGCTATTTTTAATATTCAATTTAAGTAAATATTCTAAAGTCAGTTATGAGCCATATTCAACTACAACAAATTACACTAGGAGGCACTTTTAGTTGAGGTGCGTAAGATTTTCAGCATAGGTTCTCTTGAGATTATGCAACTATTCCTGTATGAAGAAAAAATTGTTGATTTAAATATTAGGTGAAAAAATATATTGAATTTAAAGTATATAGGTATATATGTTATAATAATATGAGTTTAAATTGTATGAATAAAGCTGCATGACGTATAAGTCATATTTGTATAGTTATATATAGGTATCTTGCATTTTGGATATGCATATATTTTATTTTAGATATATTGATTTGGAGTAATGTTTCAGAATACATTATATGTATATATTTTCCGTCTATATCAATTATCTTCGTCGATCCAGTCTAATTGATTCCGTCGATTCCTTAACTATCAGATTTATCGTCAATTCGCGCCAATCTAGCTTTCCTTGGGATTCTTTCTTGCGTTCGTAACTCAACTTCATTGTCTATCGTCTCTAGCCTCGAAAGGTGAGCAATCGCTCACGATTAATGTTCTTTTATTTATTAAATTTGATTTCAATTGAAACGATAATTGAAATATTCTGTTGTTAGTTATTTACACTGTTTATATGTTATTACCTGTATCAGCTCATGTGTGACATCTGACACCACTATCTGTTAATTATACGATGATAATCCGTTTGGTTGATAATTGATTGATTGTTTGTTGTTTATATTGGATGTAAATTGTAATGTATATAGTGATAAATATTATGCGATTGAATTTGACGTAGGATAGCTAAAATTTAAATCGACATATGGGTTAAATTCGATTAGTTAAATTTGTATAATATGACCCCTTTGTATGATAAAAAATTGACACGTAGAAATAGTGTTAACGACACCTTGAACCATTTAAATGTATGTTGAATAAATTTTTGTAGTTTGAAATTGAAAAATAAATATCGTGAAGAACCGTATAAATATTGATGTAATAATCTTTAACCTACATGAAATGATAGTGTAGATTATAGAAATAATTATATTAATTCGCACAAACAACAATGTGAATTAATACGATTATGTTGGGATTATTTGAATTGATGTTTGAATTGTTATTAATTGTTGTTATTGCTTGTTTATTTACTTTGACACCATCCCAGTTATCAAACTGCAAGTTCCCTTTATTATGCTTGATTTTGAATTGAAATTGGAATCGGGTTGAAATGATAAATACCCAAATGAACTTGACTTACGATAGAGAATTAAATAAACCCGAATGGTCAATAATTTGATTTGAAATAAAATAAAGATTTTATTTGAAAATTAAGGTTTTGAAATAAAATTGGAACGTAAATTTTGATGAAAGGAAAATGTTAATATTGGAATCTGAATCAAAATATTAATGTGATAACTGATGAAAGACCGTTGTTTGAAATTTAATTATTTAATAATTAGATTTGGAATTATTAATAAATAATTTGGAATTAGCAATAATTAAGTTTTTAAATTATTAAGTTCGAAATAATTTTAATAATCAAATTTGAAATTTATAATTAAGTTTGAAATTATTAAGTTGAATTTATTTAATAATTAAGTCGAAATTATTTAATAATTGAATAAGATTGAATTAATTGATAACTAAATAATAATTTGAATTCTTTGATAAGAGAAATTGAACTTTTGAATAAGTGAATTTGAACTTCGTTAATAAATAAAATTGGGTTTCTTTATTTATTAAGTTTTGGAAAATTATTTAAGTAAGTAAATAAGTGAAATTGAACTTCTCGAATATGTGAAATTTAGTTTCTTTATTAATTGAGATTTGAAATTTGTAACTAAGTAAATAAATAATTGAAGTTGAATTTCTTTAACAAGAAATAAATTGCGATTTATTAAAATTAACGTAAGACTTGTAATTTTAAAGAATTTGATTTGACGAATCTAATTTAATTAAATTTGTAAGTTGATATAATGAAGTTGAACTTAAGTAATTGATTTAATAAATTGGAAATTTAAATGGAAACTGTTGGAATGATAAATAAACTTAACGAATAGTGAATGAAATCAATTAATGAATTGAAATTGATTTTGAATGTTAAATTAAATTAATTTAAATGATTTCAGAATGAACTTATATATACGGACTTGAATTATAATTTGAATTGTTTAAATAAAATTGAAATTTTATTGTAAGACTTTGAAATGGAAATTTAGAAAGTTGAACGTAAATTTTGGAAATTGATTTAGGAAGACAAACGGAATGTCGATTTTCGAATTTTAATTGAAACTTAATTTGATTTGGTTTGAAATTTATTAAATGACCAATCGGTGTAATAATTACGAAAGTTATTAAAGAAACCGAAATCGGTTATGGACATACTCTCTGTCTAAACCGAAACCACTTTAATAACTACACGCGGAGTGTGATCCAGAATGAAGTGGTTGGAATGATGTACGTGATGACTGAAGAAAGAGAACGATGATGGATAGCCTTGACACTTGTGTCAAATTGGAAATGACTAAAGTTAGGAGCCGTGCCGGGCAAAATGGGGTTAGCCACCTCGAGTGAACACACTTCTTCGTAACTACTACTCATTACTTGTGATTGATTGGTGCACCCTCGGAATTTCAGGAGTGTTGTTTCGCGGTGTTGCGATCGCTGCGGCGATGCGTTCTCACCAGTCCGGATCAGGCGAACGGTAGTTTCACTACCTTGGGTATTGCCTCATGTGCCTTGTCATACTTGTATCCCTATATACGCGGCCACTACGAATTTGTTTTGTGTTATACCTATGGAGTACTCCCTGATAGCCCACTAGTTTGCGGTGGAGTTTACAGTGCTGTATGGACTATAACATCTATATAAAACGTGTTAAGGGGGATAATGGTAACGCCTTAACACTATTTTGATACTTTATATTACTGTTAGACATTGTCTATTTAGCGTACACTACTACATAGTAGATAGTTTAACAGATCCTTAGAGGATGGTGATTCCAACATCCTTCGAGTTACTTGTATTTTCGATTGCCTTTTCACTTGAGTTGGATTTATTGATATGAGAATATTAATCCTGACTCGAGTGTTTTGTGTTTTGCTTTACGCTCGGGTCAGGCTGAGTGTACCAGTATTCGGGCTCACCTTTGGAGTTGGAGTTTTGCTTGATGATCCAGCCATCTATTCTACTTTCAGTATTCGATGATCCCAGTGATGTATTCTGATTTGTACTTGATGTATCATATTTCTCTTCTGTTGTAAACTCTGATGTATCTTATATATTTATATAGTAGCTTCATGAACTACTATCTCTTTTACTTCCGCTGCATATTATTACTCTATGTCTGTGATTCTGTGATTATTTATTTACTGTATATCTGAGTTTGCCAAAATTTAAATTAATAATTCGGTATTTTGTATTATTCAAGTCCGACAAGTGCGGATGATAATAGTCCAAAATAGAGGGTCGTTACAGTTGGTATCAGAGCATTTGGTAGCTCTAGGAAAAACTTAGTATATAGGGTAAATGTATTTATAGAATCACTCTCATTCGAGTTTCAATCTCTTCTTTATGACTCGATTCCTTTGAATTTTGGAACATTCCCTCGGTTCCGAAATTCATTCTTGCCCCTCACTATTCGTCTTCTTTCAATTCTGGAGTATCCCATAACTCCATTTCGAGCGATATTTATAATAAATCGGCGGTCTCGCCAAACTTTGAATTATTTGTAAATGGATGAAACTCTTTTACAATAGAGCATTGATTTATTGGAGATTTCTGTATCCTCAGTTTACGATGCTATCTATTCCCTGCTATACCTAAATTTTATCTCTTGAGATCGAATGTAGATTTACCTCGGAATTCAGCATCGATCTTATTTTGAAGTCACGGTTGACCCGGTTAAGGTTGCCCGTGAATTAAATAAGCTTATCCATCTCCCAATTCTGTTAATTGAATCACCCTATCTTTTCTTTCGAACTTGTATTCGAATCAGAATTCTCTTTAATTTGAGTCTATCAAATTTAAATCACTATTCTTATTTTGAAATCCATCCTTGTATCGTTGAGTGAGAGCGTGTATTTGTATTTATACTAAAATGTTTAATATATTGTGTTGTTTGAGTTGTTGAAGTTGATTTGGATTTTCGATCGATTCGTCTGATCAACGCTATCGATAGGATTTCCAAAACACTTTAACAGAGCAAACTGACACAATATTGTTTTTAAATTTTGGTGAAAAAAATAAATTTTGAATGATTATATTATAATAAGTAAAAAATTTCTGAAATTAAACTGTTATTGATTCTGTTGTCCAAAACAATAATACTTGATTTTCATTTATTGTTTTATAAATCATTGACTATTTCATAAAATAAATAAATGAATTTATAAAATTTGGTTATAATTTAATTTGGAATTTGGAATGTATTTAAATTAGAATTTGAGAATTTAATATCCGGTGATTTCAAACTTTGATTTGAAAATTTTAAAGTGTATAGTAATTAAAATATTTTCGAATAGAAACAGTTTTCAAAGAATTTGAATGATTAGATCAGTGCTCTTCTCTTTTTCGCCGGAAAATAATTTTGGTGATGACGGCCGCATCATCGACATTTATTTTCGAGTTTCTAAGTGGAGAGACTATTCTGTAGATTTGCTATGGTTTGTTTTGAAAAATAAATTGATTCGAATTTCTTATCATGACTTGATTTGTAATATATATTGAAGAATTTTAAATTTGACTTGATATATTATGTATATATATATTATGTTATCTCTAAGTTGTTTGAAGCTAATCGGAAATTAACTCTTAAAATTTTGATTCAAGGATGATTTTCAATTATAAATGAACCAAAATTCTTTTTATTTGAATACTTAACTTAAAATAACTGAAATGAATTTTTTTACATGTATAATACTCAATTGCATTATATATAACTTACCTAAATTTTTTAAAAGATTAACTATGTAATTTAATATTATGACAAGCACCATTGTCCAAGTGGTTAATTGATTCGGCTTTGGTGCAAGACGTCCCAAGTTCGAAACTTGCTTTCGAACGTTTATTGACATGGGATATGTTGTCCCAATGATTTGTTGTATATAAAGTACCATTTCAAAAAAAATTAATATTATACAGTAGAAAATGATATCAATGGAATTTTTAAATAAATTTGAGTAGTTATATTAAAAGTAAATATACTTAATATAAAGGTGATAAGATATATTAAGTAGAATAAATTTAATAATAATTTGGAATAAAGAAGAATTAAATTTGTCGAATAAAATATGATTATAATAAATGACTATTCAAATTTATGATCTTTGAAATTGTTAATTTAAGAAAATTGGATAATATACAATATAAATTGTCTTTAGAAATAAATATGTGAGTGCATATAATAAATATTATTCTCTTAAATTTTAATTATGAAATGTTTATGGATATAAATAGAAAAATAAGTTAAATAAATAATAGGTGTGATTAACAGAAGAAAAATTTGTTTTGAAAGTTAATAAATTGAATTAAATCAAACTAAGAGAGTATCTTGAATTAATTGAATTTAAATTAAATTTCATTTTGGGAAAGAAACCTTTTGTACCCAACGTTAATAAATGTGAAATCAAATAAATTTAATGAAAACCTTGAATTTAAAAACCAATTGTTGAATATAAATTTATTTAAATTGAAATTTATATAGTTTAAATTAACTGTTTATAATGTAATTCAAGTCTATTGACTTTTGATTGTTTCTATTCTCCTACTTCCTTCCTTTTCGAGGACGAAAAGTTTTGAGTGAGGGAGAATGTAACGACCCGTAAATTTAACCGGTTTTAGTAACATATTTAATTGAAATTTTATGGAATTTTAAACGATAAAATTTTTGAAATATAAATTTGATATTTGGAACGTGTCTTGTTAAACATAGCAACTGGTAAATTTTCGTCCGAAAATATGAAAGTTTATTTCGCTCGTAAATTTACTTCAATTTAATCCGTTAAAAAGCGATGAAAATAAAACGTTTTCAAAACCAAAATATTTTTACATAGAAAAATTCTAAAACATCTTTTGAGCAAGTTGTCAGTCTGTTGTTTTTCCAAATTCGGACTTCTTTAGCTCCGTCGATCTTATTTTTCTATATTTTTCATGCATTTTCCGCTATTATAAAAATTCGAATTTTCAAAGTTCAATCATACCACAGATATCAGTATACCGTTTTGATGGTCTCGTTGAGCTGATCTCTATGGTATATTCAATTGTAAATTTCTAAGTCTGGAAAACAGTGAAATGTACATATCGATTTTCATATCGGTTCCGCAATTTGGCCCTTGGAATATCGATGACCATTCATTTTCACCTGACCAATTCAAACAGCCATTAACGTTAACATTTCCCAAAAAAAATTAATATTGACTCTTGGTTATCCAACTAATGTTCAAAATCTGATGGTCCATTTCATTTGCTTTGAAAGAAAAGTTGAAACCAATTTATTCCGTTCGTTCCCAACAACTTTGAAAAAGAGAAAAATTAAGAATTTGATTCGGTGGCTTCCATTTCATGTCTTCCTTACAGATTGCATGCGTAGCAATAAAACAAATCATCACCTGCTCTCCCTCCTAACCCGAAGACCCACTTCTTCCTCCACTTTATTTCCACCCCCAGATCTTCCTCGACCAGCCTGTCACAGCCACCTCACCAACCGCCCCTTCTCACTTCACAACCCAGCAACACCGCAACTCCAACCTCTCCCCTCACCACCGCAAGCCCTTCTTTCCATCCCATATGCTTGGCCATATAAAGCTCGAAGTTTTCTCTATGACGAATGCCAATCACGGCCACCACCCGAACTTCGCACCTCGCCCCTGTAGCCTCACCAGACCCGAGCACCTTCAACCCCCTTTACCTTGATCGTCAGCCACTCCTCCCACCAGCGCCAAGTCGCGCCTCCACCATGTGCAGCACCCCAGCATCAACAGCCGTTCACGGCATGGCTGCCCTCCACCTCGGCCTCAACCCGTGATCGCATGTCCCTGTGTCAGCCTCCTTCTTCTTCTTGCTTTGAGACATATAAAGGTATTATAGTTATAAATATTTTATACTATATTAAATTGTTATATATAGATTATAGGTTCTATATTGGTCTCAATATTGAGTTGGGACAGTCGGTGCTTACTTGCTATGAATATAGTTTATATTATAAGTCTGCTTTTTTTTTTTGTATGTAAATTTATTCGTTTGTTTGAAAACGAATCCAAGTAAAGTGGCTCTGTTATACAATAAAAGTAAAATTATAATGAAGTAAAATTGCATAGTTGCATTCTCCTATTGTGTGTATATTTGTATAATAATAAAGTAACTTTATATATATCAGTTTAGTGTTTTGGGTATCAAAGTTTTGTTTAAATGCATATGTCAGTTAATACATGCATAGAGGTGTTATGTTGTATAAATGTTCATTTAGTTTCAGAACAGTTTTGTTAGATAGTTTGTAAGTATATACAAGATATATTAAATTTTGATTTATGTATAATATGTATTAAGTATTTATATACATATGGTCAGTTGCAAGCTTCTGTTATTTATGCATATGGGGTAGAACGTGTAACATATTTAGTTGCATTGGATTTTTCTTTTATATAGTTGGCATACTAGCTGTGTGCTATTTTTAATATTCAATTTAAGTAAATATTCTAAAGTCAGTTATGAGCCATATTCAACTACAGCAAACTCACTCTACGCGGCACTTTTAGTTGAGGTGCGTAAGATTTTCAGCATAGGTTCTCTTGAGATTATGCAACTATTCCTGTATGGAAAAAAAATTGTTGATTTTAAATATTAGGTGAAAAAATATATTGATTTTAAGGTATATAGGTATATATGTTATAATAATATGAGTTTAAATTGTATGAATAAAGCTGCATGACATATAAGTCATATTTGTATAGTTATATATAGGTATCTTGCATTTTGGATATGCATATATTTTATTTTAGATATATTGATTTGGAGTAATGTTTCAAAATACATTATATATATATATATATATATATATATATATTCGTCTATATCAATTATCTTCGCCGATCCAGTCTAATTGATTCCATCGATTCCTTAACTATCAGATTTATCGTCAATTCGCGCCAATCTAGCTTTGCCTTGGGATTCGTTCTTGCGTTCGTAACTCAACTTCATTTTCTATCGTCTCTAGCCTCGAAAGGTGAGTAATCACTTACGATTAATGTTCTTTTATTTATTAAATTTGATTTCAATTGAAACGATAATTGAAATATTCTGTTGTTAGTTATTTACACTGTTTATATGTTATTACCTGTATCAGCTCATGTGTGACATCTGACACCACTATCTGTTAATTATACGATGATAATCCGTTTGGTTGATAATTGATTGATTGTTTGTTGTTTATATTGGATGTAAGTTGTAATGTATAAAGTGATAAATATTATGCGATTGAATTTTACATAGGATAGCTAAAATTTAAATCGACATATGGGTTAAATTCGATTAGTTAAATTTGTATAATATGACCCCTTTGTATGATAAATAAATTGACACGTAGAAATAGTGTTAACGACACCTTGAACCATTTAAATGTACGCTGAATAAATTGTTGTAGTTTGAAATTGAAAAATAAATATCGTGAAGAACCGTATAAATATTGATGTAATAATCTTTAATCTACATGAAATGATAGTGTAGATTCTAGAAATAATTATATTAATTCGCACAAACAACAATGTGAATTAATACGATTATGTCGGGATTATTTGAATTGATGTTTGAATTGTTATTAATTGTTGTTATTGCTTGTTTATTTACTTTGACACCATCCCAGTTATCACACTGCAAGTTCCCTTTATTATGCTTGATTTTGAATTGAAATTGGAATCGGGTTGAAATGATAAATATCCAAATGAACTTGACTTAGGATAGAGAATTAAATAAACCCGATTGGTCAATAATTTGATTTTAAATAAAATAAAGATTTTATATGAAAAATAAGGTTTTGAAATAAAATTGGAACGTAAATTTTTATGAAAGGAAAATGTTAATACTGGAATCTGAATCAAAATATTAATATGATAACTGATGAAAGAACGTTGTTCGAAATTTAATTATTTAATAATTAAATTTGGAATTATTAATAAATAATTTGGAATTAGTAATAATTAAGTTTTGAAATTATTAAGTTTGAAATAACTTTAATAATCAAATTTGAAATTTATAATTAAGTTTGAAATTATTAAGTTGAATTTATTTAATAATTAAGTTGAAATTATTTAATAATTGAATAAGATTGAATTAATTGATAATTAAATAAAAATTTGAATTCTTTGATAAGAGAAATTGAACTTTTGAATAAGTGAATTTGAACTTCGTTAATAAATAAAATTGGGTTTCTTTATTTATTAAGTTTTGGAAAATTATTTAAGTAAGTAAATAAGTGAAATTGAACTTCTCGAATATGTGAAATTTAGTTTCTTTATTAATTGAGATTTGAAATTTGTAACTAAGTAAATAAATAATTGAAGTTGAATTTCTTTAACAAGAAATAAATTGCGATTTATTGAAATTAACGTAAGACTTGTAATTTTAAAGAATTTGATTTGACGAATCTAATTTAATTAAATTTGTAAGTTGATATAATGAAGTTGAACTTAAGTAATTGATTTAATAAATTGGAAATTTAAATGGAAACTGTTTGAATGATAAATAAACTTAACGAATACTGAATGAAATCAATTAATGAATTGAAATTGATTTTGAATGTTAAATTAAATTAATTTAAATGATTTCAGAATGAACTTATATAAACGGACTTGAATTAATATTTTAATTGTTTAAATAAAATTGAAATTTGATTGTAAGACTTTGAAATGGAATTTGGAAAGTAGAACGTAAATTTTGGAAATTGATTTAGGAAGACAAACGGAATGTCGATTTTTGAATTTTAATTGAAATTGATTTGGTTTGAAATTTATTAAATGACCAATCGGTGTAATAATTACGAAAGTTATTAAAGAAACCGGAATCGGTTATGGACATACTCTCTGTCTAAACCGAAACCACTTTAATAACTACACGTGGAGTGTGATCCAGAATGAAGTGGTTGGAACGATGTACGTGATGACTGAAGAAAGAGAACGATGATGGATAGCCTTGACACTTGTGTCAAATTGGAAATGACTAAAATCAGGAGCCGTGCCGGGAAAAATGGGGTTAACCACCTCGAGTGAACACACTTCTTCGTAACTACTACTCATTACTTGTGATTGATTGGTGCACCCTCGGAATTTCAGGAGTGTTGTTTCGCGGTGTTGTGATCGCTGCGGCGATGCGTTCTCACCAGTCCGGATCAGGCGAACGGTAGTTTTACTACCTTGGGTATTGCCTCATGTGCCTTGTCATACTTGTATCCCTATATACGCGACCACTACGAATTTGTTTTGTGTTATACCTATGGAGTACTCCCTGATAGCCCACTAGTTTGCGGTGGAGTTTACAGTGCTGTATGGAATATAACATCTATATAAAATGTGTTAAGGGGGATAATGGTAACGCCTTAACACTATTTTAATACTTTATATTACTGCTAGACATTATCTATTTAGCGTACACTACTACATAGTAGATAGTTTAACGGATCCTTAGAGGATGGTGATTCCAACATCCTTTGAGTTACTTGTATTTTCGATTGCTTTTTCACTTGAGTTGGATTTATTGATATGAGAATATTAATCCTGACTCGAGTGTTTTGTGTTTTGCTTTACGCTCGGGTCAGGCTGAGTGTACCAGTATTTGGGCTCACCTTTGGAGTTGGAGTTTTGCTTGATGATCCAGCCATCTATTCTACTTTCAGTATTCGATGATCCCAGTGATGTATTCTGATTTGTACTTGATGTATCATATTTCTCTTCTGTTGTAAACTCTGATGTATCTTATATATTTATATAGTAGCTTCATGAACTACTATCTCTTTTACTTCCGCTGCATATTATTACTCTGTGTCTGTGATTGTGTGATTATTTATTTACTGTATATCTGAGTTTGCCAAAATTTAAATTAACAATTCGGTATTTTGAATTATTCAAGCCCGACATGTACGGATGCGAATAGTCCAAAATAGCGGGTCGTTACTGTTGGTATCAGAGCATTTGGTAGCTCTAGGCAAAACTTAGTATATAGGGTAAATGTATTTATAGAATCACTCTCATTCGAGTTTCAATCTCTTCTTTTTGACTCGATTCCTTTGAATTTTGGAACATTCCCTCGATTTCGAAATTCATTCTTGCCCCTCAATATTCGTCTTCTTTCAATTCTGGAGTATCCCATAACTCCATTTCGAGCAATATTTATAATAAATCGACGGTCTCGCCAAACTTCGAATTATTTGTAAATGGGTGAAACTCTTTTACAATAGAGCATTGATTTACCGGAGATTTCTGTATCCTTAGTTTACGATGCTATCTATTCCCTGCTATACCTGAATTTTATCTCTTGAGATCGAATGTAGATTTACCTTGGAATTCAGCATCGATCTTATTTTGAAGTCACGGTTGACCCGGTTAAGGTTGCCCATGAATTAAATAAGTTTATACATCTCCCGATTCTGTTAATTGAATCACCCCATCTTTTCTTTCGAACTTGTATTCGGATCAGAATTCTCTTTAATTTGAGTCTATCAAATTTAAATCACTATTCTTATTTTGAAATCCATCCTTGTATCGTTGAGTGAGAGCGTGTATTTGTATTTATACTAAAATGTTTAATATATTGTGTTGTTTGAGTTGTTGAAGTTGATTTGGATTTTCGATCGATTCGTCTGATCAACGCCATCGATAGGATTTCCAAAACACTTTAACAGAGCAAACTGACACAATATTGTTTTCAAATTTTGGTAAATAAAATAAATTTTGAATGATTATATTATAATAAGTAAAAATCTTCTGAAATTAAACCGTTATTGATTCTGTTGTCCAAAACAATAATATTTGATTTTCATTTATTGTTTTATAAATCATTGACTATTTCATAAAATAAATAAATGAATTTATAAAATTTGGTTATAATTTAATTTGGAATTTGGGATGTATTTAAATTAGAATTTGAGAATTTAATATCCGGTGATTTCAAACTTTGATTTGAAAATTTTAAAGTGTATAGTAATTAAAATATTTTCGAATAGAAACGATTTTCAAAGAATTTAAATATTAGATTAGTGCTCTTCTCTTTGTCGTCGAAAAATAATTTTGGTGATGACGGCCGCATCATCGACATTTATTTTCGAGTTTCTAAGTGGAGAAACTATTCTGTAGCTTTGCTATGGTTTGTTTTGAAAAATAAATTGATTCGAATTTCTTATCATGACTTGATTTGTAATATATATTGAAGAATTTTAAATTTGACTTGATATATTATGTGTATATATATATTATGTTATCTCTAAGTTGTTTGAAGCTAATCGAAAATTAATTCTTAAAATTTTGATTCAAGGAGAATTTTCAATTATAAATGAACCAAAAATCTTTTTATATGAATACTTAACTTAAAATAACTGAAATGAAATTTTTTACATGTATAATACTCAATTGCATTATATATATCTTACCTAAATTATTTAAAAGATTAACTATGTAATTTAATATTATGACAAGCACCATTGTCCAAGTGGTTAATTGATTCGACTTTGGTGCAAGAGGTCATAAGTTCGAAACTTGCTTTCGAACGTTTATTGACATGGGATATGTTGTCCCAATGATTTGTTGTATATAAAGTGCCATTTCAAAAAAAAAAGTCAGGACATTCATCCCGAAGTGTATGAACTGCCAGTTAGTGAAGGTAGTATAGATGAAGCCAAGTGGGTTGATGTAACCACTTGAAGTTCTTGATCTGAAACGGGAATCAGTGTTAATGGTTTTCATTGATGGACTATAAGGACTCATGCAGGGCATGAAAGCATTTGTGTCAAAGTCCATCGATTGACCAAAAGTGCCAGATTTTTACTCATTAAGTCTAGTAAAATTGCAGCCAAACTAGTCGAATTATAAGTGAAAAGGGGTGTATGATTCCATAGTAAGCCAAAGAGCATGGTGAGTGGCCGAGACTCATTATTTACCAATGGGTGTTGGAAGAGCTTACTAAAGGCATTGGGATGGAGCTGCATCTCAGTACAGCTTATCACTTGAAAATCGATGGGTAGTCCGAGAAAGTGAATCATATATTGGATGATCTGTTATGAGCTTGCATATCAATTTCGAAGATCCGTGAGATGATCATTTGCATTTGGTTGAGTTTTCATATAATAATAGCTATCGGTCTAGTATCGGTATGGCACCATACAAAGCACTGTATGGTCAACCGTGCAACGCTCCTTCATGTTGGTTGGAAGTGGGCTAGATATGATTAAGGAAACCTTAGAGAAAATTGGGATCATTCGATAATGGATGGAAGCAGCTTAGGATAGGTAGAAGTGCTTTGCTGATAGGAGACATAGAGATTTAGATTTCTCTATTTGTGATATGGTGTTTGTAAAAATTTCATCGTTGAAGAATGTTATTCGATTCGGTAGTAAGCGGAAGTTGGCACTAAGATTCATAAGTCATTTTCCTATAGTAGAGAGGACTAGGAACCTAAACAATATATGGTCGACTTACATCAGAATATGGCAGGCGTGCGCAACGTCTTCCATGTTTCTCATATACGGAAGTTTGTGCACGACTTAGGCATGATACTCACACTGGATCAACTTGATGATATCGAGATTGAACCAGAAGCATCGAGACCTCAAAGGCCGGTTCGTATTGTTGGACGTAACACAAAATAGCATGAAAGAAGACGATGGATTTTTGAAGGTTCAACAGAGGCAATAGTTAAGGTGATTTCATGTAGGAAATTGAGGAAAGCATGAGGGCTGGATAACTGGAGCTTTTTTGCATGGTAAGGACTATTGTTCATCATATTTACTTTCATCTTTGGTATCATGTATGATAGTTTTAGTATCTCGCATGCTAGGATAGGTTTATCTGCACTATTGATTGCATGGTTGCCTATTTAAGATGTTTGATGGTTGCATATGATTGTTAGGAAGGCATGTTTGCTTGACTATTCTTTGGCATTTAGGGGATTTTGAATGCGAAATTCCTAATGAGGAAGAGGGAAATAACCCGTATTTTACGTATTGAACGTTCATAAAATATTTTTATTTAACACATATCAAGTCTTATGACTCTGATACTTTAGCAAATAGCTTTTAAGCACATTTTCCAAACCCATGATTTTTATTTAACAATATATGGCCATTTTGGCCCTAAAAATCTAGTATTCACTATAACCTTTGATAGGTTCCGGGTTAGGTTCTCAAACCATTTCCATTGCTTAAAGATGATGGCTTCTCATTCCGTAGAGTGATCATAATAGTAAAACATGCTTACCGTTTGAAAGTTATGCATTTTTAAGTTTTGGCTGCTACTGGCCAAAATTAGTGGATGATTATTGTAACACCCCTAATTTTTAATAACATTATTTAGGAGATTTAATTAGATAAACTAAATAGAATAATGTAAACGTTAGAGTGATATGGGGATCGAGATTTCAAAACTTAACTAGAGGTCGTGTTTATTAAAATTAAAGAATGAGTTTATGGAAATGGTTTATCAGAGAATTAATAAGAAAATAAAACATAGGCCTTATGGGTAATAGCCGCACCCATAATTCCATTAACCTTAAAAGTAACGTTTCCATTTCCTTTGCACATTCATTTTTTAATATTAAAAAATGTAAAAAAAGTTCAAGCCGACCATTACCTAGTGAAGAAAAGGGAAAAATCAAATTAAAACTAAGGAACCAAGCTAGGGAATTAATCAAGGATCAAATCTCAACTTTCTTGTCCTATTCAAGGTGAATAATAATCAAAACCATCTCTAATTTTATTTTCATTGATCATTTGATTTGGGTTTAAGTTTAAATCCATTAAGATGATTTTTGGTGATGATATGCTTGATTTTCATGATATGTAACATTCAAACAAGTTTGTTTAATAAATGTTATATAAGGTTTTAAGGATAAATTCCTTTATATTGTGTTTAGAATGCCATGTGCAATTTACGTGTTATGTAAAACCTTATTTTGGAGATATGTTTTAATTTTTATGATTTTCCAAGCTATGATAAATTTATTTTGAATTTTCAGAGCAAAATATGAACAATCGGGTTTAGAAATTAATTTCGACTATGTTATGAAGAATTTGGGTCTGAAATTTAAATATGTTTGATAACATATTAAAATTGAATTTCTATGATTTTTATAGATTTTTCCAAGTAATTTTGTATGGAAAATTAAATTATTTTAAGCGGAGGTTTTGAATGTTTTATTTGTTTTGCTTAAGGAAGGGATTATTTGCTAAATTATTTTATTTAGATCTGAAATTAACATGTCAGTTTTATGGAAAGAATTTGAAAATTTTAGGATAACCAATTAAATGTTTACAAATAGGCAGGTTAGTTAGAAAGCAATTACTTAAAAAGGCATTAAAACAGTCTTTACCCAAAAATTATGTTTCGCCTCTTTCAGTAGCTACCTTTTAACCTTATAATTCCACCATCAACTAAGTCGAAAACAGCCAAATCAAAACCAACACACAAGGTACCAATAAGTTGGTATGTAGTGGATTGGAGAAAGGCGGAAGTATGTCGTCGGAACCTCGCTTTCGAAGGGGTAGAAGCCTTCGTTTTACTATCCAAAGAAATGCGCTTGCCTTGTTTTCAAAAGAATGCTTTCTAAAGAGTTTGTTATAGCTTTCGAAGAAATCACCGTCTTTTCATTTTGAAAAGATAGCTTCCGAATGAGTTGCTTTGTTTTTAACTCAAAGCTTTCAAAAGGGTAGTTTCAACCCATTCGAAACCATGCTGCCGACCTTATGTCTTTCGATTGGATTGATATCATCAGCCGATTCGAAATAATTCGAAAGGCACCTTTTGTTTATATACATAATAGCCACTTCCTAAAGCTTTCGAAAGGTTTTAATGGTTTCGAAGGCAATGACTTTGATATGCGTTTCGAAGCTATCCTTCCAAATGTTTTGTTTAATTAATTAATGCTTTCGAAAAGTTGATTCCAATGCCATTAGGTTTTCCCCACCCACTTTTATTTAAAGGATAATGGTTTCGAAAGGGGTAATTTCATCTATATTCACTTTGATCCAAAATACATTTTCAAATATAAACCCAATGGTTTTGAAAGGGGTACTTTCAAATGGTTTCGAAACTACGCTTCTATGAGTTAATAGCCATGATTTAATATCTTCGAAAGGTATGTTTTGATGATTTCGAAATAGATGATTTAAAGTGTTTCGAAAGGCGTATGCTTAGTGTTTTGTAAAGAAAATTCGAATGCTTTTGAAGGAGCTTATTCAATGGTTTCGAAATTAACTGTTTAAGGTTTTGAAATTCTTAGTTTTAAAACAAAGAACCCAATCTAATTTTTAAATGAAAAACCATATAAAAAAATAAAGGAGCTTTAAAATGATTTTTGAGCTTGATTTTTTTGAAGAAGCTTTCTTAATAAAATAATAGGTTAAAGGGATTGACCCTGTTTCATATAAAAATGATTTCAAGGATATTAAACCATAGATGTTGGTGTTATTATGTTATAATGTTTGCTTCTTATAATATACATATTCACTGTAAAATGGACCCATAACTGTATTTTGGAGAGAAAGGGCAAAATAACCAGCCAAGTTGACCCTGTAGTGAACATAAATTGAGTTAACTCCCGTATGAGTAGAATTGCATCTAGGAGGTCAGAAAGACCAGAATATATGATGCCTAGATACCGATTAAAGTAGTTGTCAGATAAACAGGTTCATAGTAAACCCCTTAAAACTATGATTAGAAAGAGTTATTAGCAGGGGCCAATAGGTTTATAGTGAGCCCTTGAAAACTATATCTGGATAAAATTATTGACCGAAGTTAATAGGTTCATGGGTAGCCCATGAAAACTATGATAAGCGGAAAGTTATTTAGAGATATCAATAGGTTCAGGGAAAACCCATGAATAATGAAGTAATTGGCGGGGCCAATAGGTTCTTAGTGATCCCGTGAACACTATAAGACCAGATAGGGAGTCTATAAGCTTTAAACAAATTATTAGTTAGCCCATGTAAACTAATAGGTTAATAGTGACCCTAGAAACTATAACTAAGACAAATAGTGAAAATGAATGGGAATGAGAAATCCAAAAATGGATTTACTTGCTTCCATATCACCATAATATTTTGAATTGTTATGCTTTAACCATTATGGATCCAGAAATAGAGTATATAGTTCTTATAAAATTTAGTAAGATACCAGTGAGGAGAATTCTGTTTCGCTAAGCGGGGTGGTCTCACTAGATATCTAAATGGTTTGAGATGGTAGATTATTATTCGTACTAGGCTTTATGTCTGACTCGAAGTTTATGTTTTCCCCTTAAACTCTCGGGTGCTTAGTTAACTTTGAGTAGTTTGAGAGTTGGGGCTTTCAGGTACCTAATTAGAAGAATAAGCTTCTGAAAACATTCATGAGGCAAGCTAGCTAGTAGGATTTCTTTTGTATTTTGATTCCACTATTTTGTTGTAAAGGCAAAGTTGTTTAATTGCCTATATTTAGACTCTGATCATTCAAGGGGTGTCACTATATGTCGCTCTTAGTGTATGTTGTAATAATTATATTTTATCTGAACATGATTCTCAAGTATGGGATTATGTAATGAATTTGAAATGATTTGAAATGAAATGTGAAAGTTGTTTAATGATTTTAAAAAATTTCTACACCCATGTGTTTCTGCTAAATCAATATATCTAACATTATCTTATTTAGCCACAGAAGATTAATGACTATGGATGACAACAGGATCAGTAGCCATTCGTTTTAGGCTTCTAAATGAGGGATGCTACAAGTTGATATTAAAGCATAGATTAATGAAAAGTTAAAAGTAATTTAAACCTAAAGGATTTTTCAAAACATAATCCAATGAATCAGAAAATAATTTTAGGATTTGGGATAACACTATAGTAATGTACTTGTATTTGACATATGTATACATATAAGTACATATTCACCTCTCTCTTAGACCGTTCTTCTATATCTTACTAATGCTCATATGTAGATTTATGAGAAAGAAGATATGGAGGTAGGAAATGAAAGAGGAAATCTCGGTTGAGGAAGCACCACAACAAACAGAAATGTTCAACCTACCAGGAGGGATCCAAGTCGACTGGAAAATGCTAGTCAAAATGTAGAAGCCAATGTAGGAGCTGCAAATCCGCCAGTAGACATGGGAATGACGTATCAGTTCTTCGTCAATCTTGTGCAAGCAAGAGAAACTGTTGTAGTAGTTGGGACTACTAGAGGAGCTAATCTTGTAGCTTCAATTGGAAACAACAATGCTTAGTTAGGAAGAGATTATACCAGTCTTGGTTGGAAGCCATTTGTAGAAATGAAGGATGTCATAGAAGTTAAAAATGGCTATGGCGTTGTGAGTGGATTTTGCTGATTTGGGATTGAATGATGAGCTAAAGAGGAGGCTAGCCTCTAGATAGTTGTAGGAGTAGCGGTTCATGGGTGGAATAGTGTTACTGCTAGAGTTCCTGCGGAAGAGTTGACTTAGGTAGAATTTCGAAGGAGGTTCTAGCAGAGGTTTTTGTCTGAAGTTGCTAAGTCAGCCTTGTTGAAAAAGTTTGTGGATTTGGTGCAAGGAGAGACGTTGGTAATTAAGTATGCTGCTAAGTTTGACGAGTTGTCCAGATATGGGTATGCTACCATTGATACCGTCATCAAGAGGAATGAGAAGTTTATTCGGGGTTTGAGACCCGAGATTGCCAAGGCACCCTTGCCACATCTCTGTGATGCTTATAATGTTGTTAGGGAGATGGCAATCCGACATGAGGAAATGCTTACTATTTATGGTAAGGAAAAGCCAGTTGAAACCCAAGGTTCTCATGGGATGAAGAGGAAGTTCTTTAAGAAGAAGGGAACCCATAAGCAAGAGGCTGCCAAGAAGGCAAAGGCGGATTTAGTTTGTTTCAATTGTGATAAAAAGGGTCATTATGTTCATTAATGCCAGATGGGCAAGGGGAAGAAGGTAGTAGAAAAGAAGAGCGTGAAGTGTTTTAACTGCGACCAAGATGGGCATTATAAAAATCAGTGTCCAGGACCAATCAGGGTGGACAAGGGAAAAGTCTTTGCTATTGGATCATCAACTGGTTGGCCAACTACTACTGAGAAAGGGAAAACTGTGATGGAAGGTAAGCTGTTGATTCAGAGTATACCAATTAGGATACTATTTCTGACTGAAGTGCTTGATCTTTATTGAGAGCTATGGAAGTAGAAGAAGAGTTAAGTCAAGTTCGAGTAGCAAGAGTATTTGCAGAATGGCTACTCAAGCCTCGTCAACCGAGAATGGCTAAAACAGGGGAGGTGCAGCAAGGCTAAGTGGGTCATGCCTAAGTAGGACGAGATTTTCCCCTGTCTAGAGGTCCCTTTTTATTCGGCTGCATGTGCAGTTGGAATGCACACCAACTGTGGGGTTGTCTTGTTTGGGACTGTCCAGTAAGGGACGGTTCCGACCTTGTGTTGCAGGGGATTTAGGTTAGATCCTTGGTACATTGATCTAGGCCACGTACTATGACGGGCGGTACCCTAGTAGCCCTGCCATTGTATGGAATCCAAAATCCAATAAGTTCCATCGGATTTGATTGTATTACCCACATTGTGGCTAGTATGCTGGATTTTAATCATGTAACAATTTCAGCTATTTCTTATTTACTTAAAAACCCTAGACCTATTATAATATCACAGAATTTCCTATCAAATGTTTTGGTTAGCGTAAGGTAAAAACTTACCCACGTTTATGTGTAGGTAGTCTTATGTGATACCTTTTGTTTTCAAAGGTTTTTGAAAGTTACGCAACCTTAACTTGTTACGCACACCAGACCCATGTCTGACCCGGAGTTTATTTCTATTTTCTTAAACTCTTAGGTACTCAATTTTTTACGAGTAGCCAAGGGATTTTGGTTAGCTTTGACGAATTGTGGAGGAGCAATGGAGCAGGAGGCTTCTGTATTGTAGATATATAGTGTTCCAATGTGTTGGTTTCTTTGAGTAGTCTCCATATATTATATTGAGTTGTATAACTAGATAGGTGCTTATAACTGTCTAGTATGTGATGTGTAATCTGTGTAACTCTGATAATTGTTATATACTATGTAATACTTATGTGATTAATATAATTTATTCGTTGCACCATTGAGATTCTGATGTTGTTTCTTCTTTCTCTACTTTCTTTTCTCTTTTCTATCCCTTTCTTTCTTCAAGATGATGCAATTTTCTATGGTGAGAAAGTCAGGTCGTCAGTGTTGGTATCAGAGCTCTAGGTTGAGTGAATACCTAGGATTTCGAGTGATTTCTTTCTTGAGAGAGCGTATTTGTAATTTTGATACACATGCGCACGCACACACACACACCCCTATCTGTTGGGTTACTTGTTCAGGTTTTCCAATATAAGTTATAACGGTAGATAGGGTAGTTGTGTGTAACATGACTACCATTGGTTGGAGTTTGAATGTTTGAGGTTGGAAGTGTATTTGTCGAGACTGTATACCTAATACCATTTTGAGTGAGTTTAGCAGTGGTGTACGGATTTCATCGATCTCCGAAGGAAACCTGTTAAGGTTCGAAGTCTATTTTTGAAGTTGGATGAGTAGAGTTTGGATCTGTCGATTACACAGAAGTGGGTGATGGTATCTCGACAACCTCAGGAATTAGTAGCTGCGTGATGAGATGCAGTGACTATGGATTGTGTTCAAAGATGTTTCTTTGGAACGAGTTTAAGGAAGCAGGTCTGCTTCGGTGTTGTGGCTGAGTTCAGCAGGGTGTTTTTGTTTGGTTTGAGGTCCGAGTTTCCTGAAGAGCATTGGATTAGGAAGTCTTTGGCATTGGTGTCAGCAGGCAGCTCGGAGTGTTCTGTGTGTTGGCAGGAGGTCTTCTATCTAAGGAGTTTTTCTGGAGGTCCAGAAGCAGCAGAGTGGATCCATTTCTTCGATGGATTGGCTAGGCCAGCATAAGCTGTTCTGTTTGGTAAAGAGAGAACAGTTTTCTTCGGAAATTGATCTGGGTTGATCACAAAAGTGACTTGAGATAGTTGAGTGTTCTCTTGAGTTATCAGAGATTTGCCGGATGTCTTCAAGGAAGTCAGAGGTTTGTTCGCATCGGGAGATTGAGTTTTCGTATAGACTAGGATTCGAAGAGTGGTATCGGATGTTGAGCTAGTGGAAGGATGGTTCTTTGAGATAGGGTTTGGTGAAGTAGCACAGATTTTTGGTGGAACTTCTGAGTTTTCTCTTTTGGATCCATTGAACCATATGTCTGGGATGTGTTGTCCAGTTTGTGCTTGTGTTCATCATCAGCATTTTAGTCTACTCCAGATCGGAGTTGTGCAGCAGAAGCAGCTTGGAAGTGCTTTTGTTTTATCTTTTCCGGATAGGAGAAGTTTGTTTTCTTCTGAAGTTAGGGAGCAGAGGTTGTGTTCTTGGTTTTGGTTGATCTTGAGTAGATCAGTGTGTCGGGTTGTTTTTGGTCTAGTTTGTTTCTAGAAGCATCAGCGTAGAGTGAGCTGATCAGTAAGGATGTAGGAAGCCCAGGATCGTTCGAAGAGTTTTGTGGATAAGAGACGGAGGAATTTGGATTCTGGAGTCGGAGATTTGGTTTTGGTTAAGTTTTCTCCGATCTAAAGGAGCTATAAGTTTTGGTAAGTCTAGGAAGCTAGCTCTGAGGTGTTTTGGATCTTTTCTGTGTTCTTGTGAGGATGAGTGTTGGTCTGCAGGAGGATTAAATTGCCAGTGTGGATAACTGGGATTCCATGTGTTTCACGTATCTCTGAGGGAGTACGTGTATGATCTATCTCTGGTTGTGGAACCAGCAGTTCTAGAGGATTTGGTAGTTGAGTCGGACTTGTCTATAGTCTGATATCCTATCTATCTTTGTAGATCTAGATAAGGAGGAGCTCAATAGCTTAGTAGTATTGATTGTTTGGATTCTATAGAGCAAGCATTCCGGTATTTATACCTGGAAAACTCGATGAAATTCTATCCAGAATTTTGTCTGGGTAGTTTGATTTGTTTGATTGGGTAAAATTGGATGCTATGGTTGTTATCATATGTTTGATATATTCTTGTGTTTTAAAATTAAATCTTTAATGAGATTATTAAATTACCTTTGTTTTAAATTTCAGGGATGAAATTCTTTAAGGGGAAAGGAATGTGATGTCCCGGAACTTTTGGCAATATAAATTTAATAATCCGTGTTAAAAATTAAATTGATTTGATAATTATTGTTAATAAGATTTGAATTGATTTAATTAATCCAAATTAAAAAATATTTAACTAGTAGATTTTATCTTTTAAAGCTAAATAAATTGTTATCTATTTATTATGTATATATATTTGTATATATATTGTAAATAGATAAGTTTTGTTTTAAATTTAATAAATAAAGGCATGTTTTCAAATTCTAATATTTTTGGTAATTTGGAAATTTTGATTTATTTAATATAAAGCTTTTCAAAGCTATTTAAATAAATAACTATATGGTTTTAAATTTTTAAGGTAATTGTTTAAAATGTTTTTAGCTTAAATTTAAATTTAATTTAATTAACAATAAGGTTTGTTTTTTTAAATATAGCTTGATAAAATAAGTAATTTATTAATAAAGAGCCAATTTCTTTTATTAACTATTTAAAGTTGATAAATGAGTTATTTTTAAACAATAATAACAATGTATTGTTTTAACAAATGGATTTCAATAATAATAGTTTGTTATTTCAAATTGAATTTTAGAACTTGATTTGAATTTGAATTTAAAGTTTTGAAATTCAAAGTATAGATATTTAAATTGTTTTGGATTTTAAAATATTTGTATAAAATTTTATTTATGGATATAATAGTTTTATTTCTTTTTAAATTACCCATATATATAAAATATATACTTATTAACTAATTAAGTAACAATAATCTTATATTACCTTTTAAAAACGAATACTAACTAACTTAAAAGACAAGTGTAAATTGTTAAGCATATCAAATGACAAATGTTATACTATAGGTTAAGTGGCATTTGTAAGCTAGTTTATTTTTTATTTTATTTTTATTTACAAATAATTTCAGACTATATATTAACAAATCTCTTTCCTTCATTCTCTTTTCTTTTTCAAAATCTAAGTTCAAATCTAAAGCCAGGTTCAAATCTTAGAACAAGATCTGTAAACAACTCTTCCAAACTAAAATTAATCAATAATCATCTTCATCTCAAAATGAAAAGCCTGAATCATCTTCCAAAACCTGTAATCAAATCCTCAGTTCAAACATGCAAATCAAAATCTCTGTTCAAAACAAAACCCTGTAACTGTTTCAAAATCTGGAGCAAGCAAGCCTGTAACATCTTAAAATCCGAAGCCTGCATTTTCATTTCAATCTGGAAGCATGCATGTAGTTTATAAATCAAAACATTCAAGCAACTCAAGTTTTCAAACAAGCATTCAAGTGAAAAGTTTTAAAGCTAAAGGATTTCAGTTTTCAAAGCATTTTCAAAAAAATTGGAGGCTCAGTCTTATGTTTAAAAGCTGAGTAAATTCACTTTTAAAAATATAAGTAGGTAAATTTGGTTGCATGCTATTTAATTTGAAATGAATACATATTATGAAATCTGTTGTGAATTTATATATGGCTATATATATGTGCATGCTTGTTTACCTGTTGCATTTCTGTTTCTTTGATTTCAAGCTTCTGTTTGATTTAAAAACCATTATCTCTTGACTAAATCTTGGTTTGGATTTAAGGCTTAAACAAAATATGTTTGTTTCACCATAGACTATAGTTTAAATTTTTTACTTAAGTTAAAATAACTCTGTATCATCTCTGGAAATTATTAATAGATAAATCAACTTGAAATGGTGAAAATTTAAACTTCATAAATTTTTGTTTCAGGGTTAGGATCTGAAACAACATTTAAAAACATGATTTTATAAACTAAAATTAAGATTTTTAGAAATACGGGTAGGGTGTAGTTCTGAAATGAACTGGAAATGCAATTTTGGGATTTTTGGGTGATTTCTGCTATCTGGATGTTCGAGATCTTTGGAATTGATGGAGGAGTGATTAGAGAAGGGGAAAAAATATCTGGTAGATGATCAGAAAACTGTGATGAAGGTGGTGTTCGATTTTGTTTTGGAACCCTAGTTTAACTAGGCTAGGTAAAACCGATCACCTTGGCTTTTGGAGTTGATCGAGTTCAACGAGTTTTAGGGAATGATAGTAGGGTAGTTGGCGAATGTGTGGCCGGAGTCGCTGTCATTCTGGTGGCCGGAGTTGAGGGAACGAGGCATTTTTCAGGTTTGTGGAGGATTCCTGTTTTTGTTCCAGGTTTTGTTTGGACAACTCGAATTCGATTTCGAGATTTGTATAGCGATTTGATGATCTTAGTTGTGTGTGAAGGAGGTTGCCGACGAGGGAAGACCATCGGAGATGGTCGGAGGTGATTAAAGTCACCGTGCACGTGCACATTGCACTTTATTCTCTGATGAAGTTTTGGTAAGCAGAGGGAAATGGTCTCGGGTTTTCTCTCAAGAAGTTCGAGCATTTGATCGAAGTTTTTAGTTTGTGGACTCGAAGCAACTTAAGGGTTGGCTCGGGTCATGATTGAGTTACAGGTTTTCAAGACCTGTCAATTTCAAAATTTATAAAACTAAAATTTTAAATTATAAATAAATGATTTAAACAAAGTTTAAATCTAAGTTTTAAAATCTGGATTCAAATCTAAATTTGAATCCTAATTTTGAAATAAAATATAGTTTTTAAAATTTAAATTGTTTAAACAACCTTAAAATGTTTAAATAGTTTGAATTTTAAAAAAATAAAGATTTAAAACGTAAGTAAAGTTTTTAATCAAGTTTTAATCTGGAAAATTCAAATTTGATTTGTATCTTAGTTTGAAGATAAATAAGTTTTAAAATTTAAATTGTTTTAAACAACTCTGAATGTTTAAAGTATATTTTAAATACGGTTTGAATTTAACATGAATTTGGTTTTAAAATTTCTTTCAAAATTTCTTTTATAAGACAAATACTTCTTTAACATGTAATTCAAAAGGGGTTTTTAAATTGTTTTAAACTTTGTTAAAGTTAATTTGTATTCATTTTAAATCTTAAATTTGAATGAAATTTAAAATGAAATTTGAAAGTAAATTTAAAGTAAATTGTTTTTAAATGCTTTGTTAATGATAATTTAATCATTAATAAGAAAAATGTTTTTATCTTTAAATAAATAAAGATTTAATGTTTTTGAATTATTAAATTAATTAAAATGGATGATTAATTTATTTAATCAATTAATTAAGTAATTAAAGGTTTAAATTAATTAATTAAGGTTTAAGATTAATTAATTAGGAATAATTAATTTGTAATTAAGGATTATTAATTAGAATATTAATTAATAATAGAGATTAATAAATCAAGTAATTACGAATTAATTAAGTTACAATTAACACATAATAAATTAAATAATTAGAGATAAATTAATTGGTTATTAAAGATTAATTAATTTGAGATTAATAATGATAAAAGTATGTTTAATTACATAAGAAAGTAATTAAAGAATTATTAATTGTTAATGAAGATCATTAACTAGGGATTGTTTAATAACTAGTTAATGTGATCAATTTTAATAATTAATTTGATTAATTAATTAAAGATAATCATTTGTGAAATTGTTTAAGTATAATTACTTAATGGAAGTAATTAAGGAATTAATTACTTAATGTAATTAATTGAGTTTAATGTGATTAGTTTAAATTAATTAATTAAGTTTAATTAATTTTAATCACTTGATGATTTGATAATAATTACTTAATGTAATTTATAGAGTGTGATTACTTAGTGAAGTAATTAATGGTAATTACTGGATGTAATTAGTGGAAGATGATTTAACAATGGAAGTTGGATTAAATTTCTTTGTAATTAATCAAGGGATTAATTAAAGATAATTAATTAAGGAGTAATTAATTTATTTAATGAAGTAATTAAGGATATTTACTTACCGAATGTGATTAATGAAGAGTGATTAATAATTATGGTTTAATTAAGATTGATTACTTAATGTAATTAATTAAAATAGGATAATTAATTAAAATGTAATTAAGGATCATTGATTAATATAATTAATGATGTAATTAAGGATTGATTAATTAAGATTAATTAATCAATGATAAGTGATTAAAAGAGTAATTAATTACTGTAGTTAACTAAGGATTAATTTTAGTTAATTAATTAATAAAGTAATTGAAGGTTAATTACTATAAGTGGTTAAGAATAATTAATTTGTGAAATTGATTAAAGGATAATTACTTGAATGTAATTAAAGGATAATTAATCAAAAGTGATTAATTAAGGTAGATAATCAGAGAATAATTAATTGATTGATTTGAAATTAATTAATGGTTAAGTAAGCAAGATTTATATTGATGAAGTAATTATTTAATTTACTTTAAAATAATTAGAAATGAAGTAATTAATTTAATTCATTTTAAATTATTTATGGATGATGTGATTAAGTAAATCGTTGCTTATGTATGAATGGATGATATTGGTTGCCTTGAATGGTTTGTGATCTCAGATATGAGATAAGTAATGTTGTGTGATATGGATGCATTGGTTGCATTGTGATGATAATATGGATTATATATGATAACATAGATTATCTATTTATAATATGGATTATCTGTTTATGATGATAATATTAATTATCTATTGTGATATGAGAATTATCCATCTATGTGTATATAGATAATAGAATTGAATTATTTTAAACTTTAAAACAACACGGCCATAAAAGATATGTTTTGGATTTCGATGAGACCGGGATCGAGTTTTCAGATTTGGATTTCAAAAACCACATCGATCCAAATTAATGATAGGTCATGAATCTCAAGTGAAGATGAAGATTCAGAGTGTAAGGGTTTTTGTCGTTAACTCTAAGGGTGATTCCAAAACGAGTGTAACGAGATAATGCCTTCGGTTTCTTTCGAACCCGGAACGAACTTGTATGGATTGAATCCTTTTAGAACATCGTCAGGTGGACGAAGAGCATTCTAAGAGATGTGTTCTCTAAAGGTAATCGTAGCCTCAAGCCTCATCAACCGGGAATGGCTAAAACAGGGGAGGTTCAGCAAGGCTAAGTAGGTCATGCCTAAGTAGGACGAGATTTTCCCCTGTCTAGAGGTCCCTTTTTATTCGGCTGTGTGCGCAAATGGAATGCGCACCAACTGCGGGGTTGTCTTGTTCAAGACTGTCCAGTAAAGAATGGTTCCGACCTTGTGTTGCAGGGGATTTAGGGTGCATCCTCGGTACGTTGATCAAGGCCACGTACTGTGACGGGCGGTACCCCAGTTGCCCTGCCATTGTATGGAATCCAAAATCTAATAAGTGCGATCGGATTTGATTGTATTATCCACATTGTGGCTAGTATGCTGGAATTTAATCATGTAACAGTTTCAGCTATTTCTTATTTATTTGAAAACCCTAGACCTATTATAATATCACAGAACTTCCTATCAAATGTTTTGGTTAGCGTAAGGTAAAAACTTACCTATGTTTATGTGTGGGGAGTCTTACGTGATACCTTTCGTTTTCAAAGTTTTTTGAAAGTTAAGCAACCTTAACTTGTTACTCACACCAGACCCATGTCTGACCTGGAGTTTATTTCAGTTTTCTTAAACTCTTGGGCACTCAATTTTTTACGAGTAGACAAGGGATTCAGGTTTGCTTTAATGAATTGTGGGGGAGCAATGGAGCAGGAGGCTTCTACGTTGTAGATATATAGTATTCCACTGTGTTGGTTTCTCTGAGCAGTTTCCTTGTATTGTATTGAGTTGTATAACTAGACAGGTATTTATAACTGTCTAGTATGTGATGTGTAATCTATGTAACTCTGATAATTGTTGTATATTATGTAATACTTATGTGATTAATATAATTTATTCATTCCGCTGTTGAGATTATGATGTTGTTTCTTCTTTCTCTTCTTTCTTTTCTCTTTCTATTCCTTTCTTTCTTCAAAATGATGCGATTTTCTATGGTGAGAAAGTCGGGTCGTCACTTTTCTCCTATTATATATAGATATTATGCTTATTTTGTTGTGCAACATTATGGAGCCTAGGCAGTGTTTTCTTTACTATTATGAGACAATGCATTTGATTTTATTACCATTCTATTACTATGTTGTATAACTCTACGGATCTGTGCTCTGACATTTGGTTTACTTAGTTATTACCGTCTCTTTTGTTTTATATCTACGATGAATATTATATTTTATTTGATGTGTTATGAGATATACAGTCGGTTCTTCGATGTTTTTCTCTTTTTACTCCTTGAAAATCTTACTATATCGGTACGTCAACAACACACTATTTAGTTATATCGGGTGCCGGTAGTGTAGGGCGGTCATCACAATTATCAACATGGAAATACTCGAGAAGTTAAAACTAAAATTACTCAAGCCTTTTCAGTGGTATCAAACCATATCGATTAGTGTCAAACTACAGTAGAAGTGCAGGGGACCGCTTACAATAATGTTGGAGCTGAGTCATGAAAGTGAATGTAGAAGCCAAGTTGACGTGAGATGGGTCGATACTGACCCATGGTAGTTCCTAAAATTTTGAATAGAAAGTGGATATAAAGACTTATACTTGCTAAAGAGAAATTCAAAAGTAGGGCTCTAAGGCATAGGTTGGTATCAATTCATACGGGTCAGTATCAAATCATATTGACTGTTGGATCTAGCTCGATTTGACATGTTTTTCATATTAGAACTTTGGTCTTTAGATATTTTCTAGTTCAAACCAAATCTGGTGATTTTGTGCTTGAATTCCTCTAGAAGTAGAAGGCTTGCTATAACTAGAAAAGGATTTTCTTAATTCTTAAACTTTTGCAAGGAGATTTTGACATTTTTGAGTTTTGTCTTTTTTAGATTTGAACTCGGTTATACTTTGAGTGTTCTTGTAAAAGTGGGCTTAAGATTCTAGCCGAACCACTTTATAAATCTCATGCCATTCTTTTCTTTATTTGAATCCTTGATTTTTAATTTTTGTTTTGATTGAATTAGGGTATTTGCCCATATTTTATGCAAACATCTTTTGTGCTTTCACTAAGAACTGAAGAATCTTTCAGGCAAGATCCGCTGTCATTTGGATTTAAGAAAGTCCACTATTAGATATAAGAAGAAATGGCTACAAGAAAGGAACAATCTACCGAGTCTAGGGTTTTTATTAAGAATTAAATGAAGGATCTCAATGTGTAGAAGAAATGAATCAATTGGCTCATGTAGAAACTTTGAGCGCACTGAAAATGTTACGAAGGATGAGATGGATAAGATATTTGAAATGAATAGGGAAACAAGGGAAAATCAGCTTACCATCATGGGAGAATTGAAGAAGTTGTTGACCCAATCCCAACAACAAAAGGAGACTCAGAGGCATAGAAAGAGCAAGAGAGATTGTTCACCTTCGGTTTCAAATGAAGATATTTCTTCTTTGTCAAAGCATAATCATTGAGCTGGCAAATGGAAAGTGCATTAGGAGGACGTTGGGACAAAGAAGAGACATAATGCGAAGACAAGAGGTGTTACACCACAATCCATATCGGTCAATAACGATGAACCTTATGGGTAGGTACTGATTGATATGAGAGATTCCATCTTGAGGACTCAAAAAAAGAATCGAGCATGCTAAAGATAGGGGCATGGACACGCTACTATTGCCTAGTTTGTTGTTGCCTGAACCAACAACGAAGGGAAGCTAGAAGGGGGCGCAACTTAATAAGGCTTCAGAGAGGCTCGAGACGAGTGGTTATTTTGATAGATAGAAGACCCTAGACATGATGCAACTAATCAAAACAATTTACTAAGTTAAATGCTCAAGGATGTTCATGATGATCATCGTCTAGTCGGAAAAGGAAGTAAAGAGTACATAGTTGATATGATTAAGAGGCCAATGAGTCAGAATTAGTAGAGATGTGATGACAAGAGGTGTTCTCGATGAGTAAAATCCAATTCAACGTAGAGGTGCTAGAGGTGAGGTACATGAAGAAGTTCATTATGCCAATCAGTTGAGCTACAACGGTGTGCCTGTCCCTAGGAAACACAATTATAATACATATGGCACATTGTTGTGTCCCTGCAATGGATGCTATTATATGTAGATGTTTTCCAATTTTCTTAGAGGGGATAGCAAATGGATGGTTCACTCGACTTGAACCTAGGTCCATATCATCATTTGATCAATCATCAAAATGATTTATGGAGCAGTTCAAGGTTCATACTATTCAGCCAAAGGAAGATTTGTTGTTGTCCAACGTGGATTAAAGGTCTACGGAGATATTAAAAGGTTTTCTGGAGAGATTTAGTGCTTCGGGTACGAAAAGACCAATTTTCATATATGGCTGAAGAGAAAAGAACCATTTACTTTGAAATAATTTTATCATAATGCATCTCAATTTTTTGACTTAGAAGAGGCAGATTTGGCTATAGGATTGGTTGATGGTAGTTAGGAAAGCTGAATAGTGTTATACAGAGTAATGTTGATGTCAAATAGAGTGGCGATAGAATTGGAAATGTTATGGTGAATGTTAGAAACAATAATGCAAATGGTGAGAAGCAAGACACTAAGAAACCTTTGAGGTATACTCATCCGAGAGATTGTACAGACTTAACAGATTCTGTTAAGAATATTAACCCTATGACCCAAGGTACATACTTTACAAGAAGACTCCTCGAGGGAGGCTATTGAAGTGGAAAGACTCTCTAGTAAGAATTTTCGATTCAATGAGACACAGGACATAATATGTTAACTAAGTTTTTAACCAAGAAGAAATCAATAGAAGTTAAAATATCGAGATGAAGTAGAATAACATAAAATGTTGGAGGCACATTTAAATAAGGTAAAAAGAATAACTCAAGAAAGTTTCAAACAAAATGGAGCCAACTATAGAGATTGGTACCGACCTCTTATGTCAGTGGTGGCTTCTCCTAACTCCATATTGTTCACTCAAACTTTGCAGAAGTCATTATCTACCTCTTCTACGCTTGATCAAGAGATTTCTAAGGATTCGAACAGTTGGTTACAGGAGTTGAAGAGTAGGCAGCTAGAATAGCAGAACAAACTATGCGATGAAGGAATTATCACCAATATCAACCAATTACCTATAAAAACAACAAGGAAAAACTCAATATCAAATGACATAAAGAGTACAAAAGAATTCAACTCAATTGGAGTTAACTATAGATGTCGGCACTGACATGAAAGGTTGGTACCGAGATGTGTGGTTAATCCAAATGAACTTGCGATTTCACGCACTCTTTCGGGCCTACGTCTGGACTTTGCTCCAACTCTCCTTCTGGCCCAATACAACTGCTACCCCTATAAATAAAAATCATCGAGCAACAAAAACAAGATCTGGTTCCTGCCATCACTACGTGGAAGCTCTGTCTCTTCTTTATCTCCTTTCTCTATGCAATAGTCACCTACGCGGCTATTTCAGGCAATATCTAGGACTTAAAATCAGTCTAATCCTTGTACTTATGATTTTTTCTCTCTTAAAACTTTTGTGATCCTATTCAAAGCTATAAGAAGCACTGATATAAAATGGACGAAGGCCAAAGATTGTCGAACCATTATAAAATCTTGTGTCTCTCTTTCTTATTGCTGTTTATTTCCCTTTAATGTTACTATTACCTACTAGATCTAGATCTCATAGGTTTCCTACAAACTATTCTCGGTTGTTGATCCATTTTTGGCATTAACATTTTGGTGCTTTCAGTGAGAGAATCTGAAATTAAGCTTAGATCTAGCTTATTAAATTAAATTAGAAGAGATCCAGTGGTTAGATCCAGGGAATTTGCTTTGAAGATTTATAGACTTGCTACTATAGATCAATGGTACCTATGAAATAGAGAACTACTTCTAAAAGATCCACAGGAGTAATAATTGGTGGTGATGAAGAAACCCCCAAGAAAATGAAGTAAACAATGCTAAAAATCATCGAACAAAGGTTAACACCGTAAAGCTAGCACCAGGTTCCTCTGCTCAATAAGATGTTGTTACTAAAAGGGAGCTTAACAAGATGGTTACTGAACTTGACCAGAAAATGGTCATTGGCAAAAGGCTCTTAGGATAAGAACGATGCTTTGCTAGCACTATAGCCACCAAGTGCTCCGAGATCTAGGCAAGAAACTACAAGTGCTATGGAACAAGATAATTCCTTTTTTTGGGCCTGAACATAAGGAACTACAAAAAAAAGTAGAAGGAGGTTGTTGGTGGCGATGCAGGAATCATAATAGAAGGCAATGGAAGTACTCCTTCCACTAGAAAGCAACCTACTACAAATCCAAATCTTGGAGTAAACACTCCTCAACTGAACAATGCAATGCTTATATTTGACTCTAAAGATGATATGCAACTTGATGGTTATAGACCGGTACTGAATGCTAATGTAACAGGAAAAATGCCGAAGCTGAAGTTCAAGCTATCCCGATAAGACCAACCATGCACCAATGGGTCATGCAAGAGTGGTTCTCTCGAAGAATGGATATCCTAGGCTTCAGCTGGCAAACATAGACTATTTGCGGAGTCAAACACTCAACATAGCCAAAAAAACGTAAAAAGTTGATAGTTGATGATATCATATTCCAAAACTAAGATACTGAAGGAATAGAAACACCAACTCTCAACCCAATGGTGGTAACGGTTGGAATCGGGCTGGCAGTTATGCATAGAGTATTGGTAGACAGTGGAAGTTCGGTTAACATCCTTTTTCGACAAATGTTCGATCAGATGAAGATTAGCATGAAGGATGTGACCATTTGCAAGAAGAAGATTCAAGGATTTATAGGTGAACCAAACAGCCAGTTGGGACGATTGACTTACCTATAGGACCGTGAGTAGGCCAAAAAAAGGTGGTTCCTATTTAGACCTTTATGATAACTGATGAATTCTCAGCTTACAATGCTTTCTTAGGTCGACTGGCCCTTTTTGATTTTAGATAGCTTTAGCTCCATGCTTCCTTACAATGAAGTTCCCAATAGAAATTGGAGTTGAATTAGTAAGAAAAGACCAAAGAGTAGCAAGAGAAAATTATGTCATCGAATTGCACGAGGCTAAACAACATGAGAAGGGGAAGAATGTAGGGAAGCCTCTCCATATTCATGAACCGTAAGCATAGCAATTACAAAATGACCCAAGTTCGGGAACCATAGTCGATTCGGCAAGAATATGGACCCTAGGAGAAGAGTGCAAGGGATGAACGGACAGTGCTATCGGAGTATACATTTACTATCCCTGTCGACATGAATGACCTAACTCGGGTCTTAAAGCAAGGTTCAAAGCTTGGAATCAAGATGCAAAACAGATTGACAAAATTTGTTTGTGTCAATCTGGATGTGTCTGCATGGACAAATTCCAATATGTATGTGATATCATCAGAGATAGCGTGTCATGCACTTAATATGACCCCAAATTCATGCCGGTATGGCATAAGAGATGCAACCTGATCCGAAGTGATCTGCTGCGTTGAAGGAAAAAGTGGATAAGGTGTTGGCCAACGGCTTCATCCATGATGCAATATATCTTAAATGGGTGTCAAACCATGTGCTAGTTAGGAAATAGAATAGGAAGTGGCAGACTTATGTCGACTACTCAGACTTTAACAAAGCTTGCCTGAAGAACAACTTTCCACTGCCTAGAATCGACTAGCTAGATGACGAAACTGTGAGACATGAGCTGCTCTCATTTATGGATGCCTATTTAGGGTACAATCAGATTATGATGCATGAGCATGATCAGGAGAAAACCAGCGTCATTACTATGTTAGGATGGTACTATTATCTCATACAGCCGTTTGGCTTAAAGAATGGTGGTGCTACTTACCAAAGATTAGTTAATGTAATGTTCAAGAATCAGATCAGACAAACGATGGAGGTATATGTAGATGACTTACTTGTAAAATCAAGAGTATTTGGAAATCAATTGGAAAATCTCTTAAAGATGTTTGAAATCCCTTAGAAGTATGGAATGAAATTGAATCCCATAAAATTCCCGTTCAGTGTTACGTTAGGAAAATTTCTTAGATTCATAGTAAAAGTAAGGAGCATTTAGGCCAATCTGGAATAGGTAGTTGCATTACGGAATGTTAAAGCCCTATCGCCAAATAGGGGTTGTAGAGTCTGAATGGGAAGACAACAATATGTAGCAACTTTATATCCAAATTAACGGATAAGTGTATACCACTCTTCGATGCAATGAAGAAGGGCAAGAAGAACTTCGAGTGGAATCAAGATCGCAAGACACATTTGAGGAATTACTTTGACACATGGAAGTACCATCGATTCTATCTAAGCCGGAAAATGAAGAACATTTACTCATCTAATTGGTAGTGTTTGCTAATGCATTAAGTGCAACACTTGTGTGTGAAGATGTTAGGATTCAACGACCCATCTACTACATCAGAAAACGGTTCACTAAAGGCAAAGGAAACTACCATAGTTAGAAAAGTTAGTGCACTGCTTATTGATAGAATGAAGGAATCTACAGTCATATTTCTAAGCTCACCATATCAATGTGTTGACGGATCAACCCTAGAAGCAGGTGCTTTACCGACCCAAGACCTCGGGACAGCTTTTGAAGTGGAATATTGAGTTAAATCAATATGATGTGACTTATCGTCTCCGAAGAGCGATTAATGAACAAAATTAGCAAATTTCATTGCCCAGTTTACAATTTGGGATGATGAGGAGAAGGACATAAGGGTTATGGTATCGTAATAGAAATTGTTTGTTGATGGTGCATCAAATGAATTCTGCTCAGAAGCGGGAGTTGTGCTTAAAACTCTCAAAGGACGGTCGATCTATTATACTCTAAGGTTGGAATTCCGTGCTACTAATAATGAGGCGGATTACAAGGCATTAGTAACGGGGATAAATATTGTGAAGGTACTTGGAACTAAAGCTCTTTAAATATACAGGCGAATCTCAATCAGTCGTCTGTCAAGTGAATCGAGAGTTGAAGCTATGGGTGCGAACTTGTAAGCATGCTATTTGTTCAAGGATATCGAACACTGCACAATAACTCATATTCCCAGGTAAAAGTATGTTGAGGCTAATCATTTAGCTAAAGTGGCTAGTTCTGGAGAAGCATGGTCGCTAGGACTGGCTCCAGTGGAAGTATTGTCGGTTCCTAGACTGAATGGATGTCGATTGGATTCTATAAGCCACAAAAGAGAAGGAATCGTGTATGATGTCGATCAAGGACTAGCTACTGAGAGGAATATTCCCAAGGGATCAAAATGAATGAAAGAAGCTCATACTTAAGGCACTATGATTTGTAATGCGGGATGGAGTACTGTTCCAAAGAGGATTCTCTGCTCCCTTACTCAGGTATGTGACCAAAAACGAAGCCAAGAAAATCCTCATGAGATTCATGAAGGCAGTTGCAGTAACCACACCAGGGGGCAAACATTGTAAAAAATGGCTCCCCACTATGGATACATCTGGCCAACAATAAACCAAGACGTGAGAACTATTCTAAGTGGTGCGATTGATCCCAGAGATTTGCAAAGATTCTATGAACCCCACCCACGTAACTTATGCAAATGATAGGTCCATGGTCGTTTGCAATCTAGGGAATTGATCTAATTGACGTGTTACCAATAGCAATAGGAGATCGTCATTGCAGTTGATTACATTACAAAATGGGCTGAAGCGGCATCGCTCGCTATGATTACTGCTAAAAAAGTAATTAACTTTTTGACTAAAAACATTATTTAAAGTTTGGAGTATCATAGAAAATCATCATGGATAATGGAACTTAGTTCTAGAGTGATGAATTCAAAGACTTCTTTAAGCATTACAGGATCGAGAAGAACTTTTCAGCGGTAGTGCACCCATAGGAAAATGGGAAAGTGCATGCAGTAAGCAGAATCATCAAATCCATCATAAAGCAACAGCTGACAAAAGCTAAAGGGAATGGGGTTGATGGCCTTTTGCTTGCACTATGGACTTACAAGATGATACACAAATATATGGCTAGACACTCTTCCCTCGATTTAGCTTATGGTTAAGAAGCTATGATAATAGTGGAATTGGTAGTCCCCTCTCATTGAAAAGGCATTCCAACTAAGGAGAAAATGAGAAACTATTGCTCAAATCACCCGACTAGATCGATGAGAAGCGGGAGGAAGCTAAGCGTAGTATTGCCGCCCACAAAAAAAGAGTAGAACGACACTTCAACACTGAAGTTCGAAACCATACCTTTGAAGTAGGAGATATCATCCTGAAATGGATCTTTCGGAGTACAAGAGTACTTGGCTTAAATTGGGAAGGAACCTACATGATCAGCCAAAAATTTGAAGATGAAACATTCAGGCTAGTGACGTTCGATGGAATTCAGATTCCTATACTTAGAACAACTGCTCTTTGTGGCACTACTGTATTTAATACTTATCTATATATTTTCTATACTCACAAATAAGCTATCAAGGAACATTAGGGGCACTGTAATTAGGTATAACTTGCCTTTCCTTCTATTAATAATATACCTCGCTTCTTGAACTTATGGAACCACATTCTTATAAGCAAATAGTCAAGTCAATGGGGAAAATTGACTCAAACCGTCGGATCAATGGGGAAAATCGACCCACAACTTTTGATAACTTGCGTTGATCCGACAACGTCGGGAAGGCCCATCTACTTGTATGCCACCAACAAGCCGCACGCCGCTGTTTGAACTAATGGAACCATTTTCAGATACCCAATACTCATTGTGAACTACCAATAAGCCGCATGTTGCTATTGAACTGATGGAACCGCGTTCAAGTATGCATTATGCCTTGTGCACCACCAATAAGCTGCACGCCACTACTTGGAAAAATGGAACCACATGCAAGTAAGCAAAACCCCTCATGCGCCATCAATAAGCTGCACATCTTTTCTAGAACCGATGGAACCGCGTTCTTTCAAGCAACACACACCCCAAACGAACGTGAAAATACATCCCAATCACGGGATAGGGAATATAGACCCTCAAATTATTGGATCAATGAAAAAATCGATGTGGAATTTCCTATGTACTAGTGATTCCTGGAAACACTAGAAAATCCTTTTATTCTCCAGTAATCGATGTTACCTTAGTAACACCGAGAGCTCATCTAAACTTTCTAAGTGTCAACATTGTTCCAGCAACAATGGGCAAGTTTCCAGCCACAGGATTAGTGGAAATCCATTTGCTCCAGCAATATCACTAGTCTAAATTACCAAATCGATGACAACACCAAAGGATAGTCCAAGTACTTAAGTAGTGTGAAAGTTTCCAAAGATAGAAACCGGTATGCGAATAGGATCTCAAAATTGAATTTGGAAGAATCCTATCATAGTCAAGGAATGAAATGATTGGAATTGAGCATCAGATCCACGGGTTCACGGAGACAAAAGCCTACTACGAGACCTAGACTAATGGCAACCTAATGAATATCCTAGAACATCCGATCACTATACAAGTGCTTAAACCCAAAGTTCAGAGTAACCAACCCTATGGAGTACAGGGCATACATACAATAAAGCATGATTAGGACAAGCTAAACTGAGATACACCATAGTTTTGTTACGTGCGACGGAGTATTTTTTTTCAAATCGTAATAGAGCTAAGTAATTTAATATGCTAAATACATGCAGGAATACCATTTACATGCATAGAGTTGTAGCAAATAAAGATATAATATAGGTGTAGAAGTATATCATATAGGAAATTGCAATGTAGGAAATTGTACTATATACATAGGTAATTATTTATAAACGAGCATAGTACAAAGAATGTGGGAAAAGTACACAGTAGAGATTACAATAGAAATGATAATCTTTCACTTGTAATATCAATTTATGAGCAGACTCAACAAACAGCCGGGGTCGTTCCACACAACGCCGACCTGTTTCAAACGTTACGTAATAAAAAACCAATCAAAATATAAAGTATAAACTCTGTGCTTGTATAGACTCAATCGACTCAAAAATATTACAAGAACCGTAAATGCTCCCTTCCATTGCAACTCGGTCATATTAACATTTCCCTCCACGGTGGCCACCTTTCCGACCCTTGCACGAATGAATCTGTGATATCCCAGGATTCTAGACATCTGTAATCGATAAATAATTGGGTAAATTAATAGGAATTCTGATTGTTAAGAATGAAACAAATAAATTTGATGATTAATATTCATATCTGGGAAGATAATTATTTAATAATCTACTTTATAAATTATTTAGACTTGACAAAATTGTGATTTTTCAAACAATAATAGTAATGTGATATTTTTAAATATAGGTATAAATAGATTTTAAAATAGAATTTATTATTTACAAATTTAATATGTGAATTGAAAATTTAATTTGAAGTTGGATTAAATTATTGAGATTCAAAGGATATATATATTTTAAATATTTTTTTATATGATTTTATTTAGAATATAGTTGTCTTATTTTCTTTTAAAGGGTTTTAATTTTATATAAATTAAGATATGTATTTATTAATTAGGAAATTAATTATAAAAGCTTTTTAACCATTTAAAAACTAATTTATTCATGCCTAATTACAAGTGTTGTTATATAAGCCTTTTTAATAACATGTGTTAAATAGTTAAGTGGAGTAAGAGACAAACATTATATACAAGTAAATGTAAAACATAAATGCATTTGTACTTAAATAATTTTAAAATAATAAAAAAAGAAAATTTTTATATAATAAAAGAAATTTAACACTTGTAAACATATTAAGGTGGTTTTAAGGCAATTGAAAGGATATATGAACATGTGTAATGTAATTAAACAATAAATGACAAATGTAAGGTTTTGACATGTGTCAACCTTTAATTTTACTTTCTTTTATATTTTCAATAAATCATATTTTAATTTGTAAGACATATAATTCCTCTCTTCCAATTTTTAATGTTTTGTTTTCTCAGCTAAAACAAAGAAATTTTAGATCAAAAACATGTTAATATCCAAACTTCAAAAATTCCAAGCCTGTAAACAATTTTTTTCAAAACTGGAGAACCTTCTCAAAAAAAAGCTTCAGCTTGTTTCAATATTCAACTAAGCTTCAACAACAGATTCAACTTCAACTTGATCGAGTAAGCATACAACAGGAATTCGAGATCAAATTCAACAATCAGCAAGCAAAATTGAAACAAAAGAAGTTCGAAATTAAACAAGCCTGGAACAAGTAAATCCGTCCTTTGTTTTCTTTCTGTCTGGTGAGTAGATTACTCTTTAACATTTCAAAAAAAAGAAAACCCTCTGAATATTGATCTGCATGTGATGATCATTGAAGTGAATGAGGAAAAAATTGTCCGCGTGAACATGAATTTGTGAAAATGAGGTATGCATGTTTGGGAAAAACAAAAACATTGCTCTGTTCAGGTTTACAGTATTTTAAACAAATTCAAAACCCCAAATCTTTTACCCATTCTCTTGTGAGCACAAATTTTGTTTAAATTAACAAGATTCAAGTTTAGAAAATGGTTTTAAGTGGAACTAGTTAACAACATTCTCTGTAAATAGGAAATATAGGAAAGCTCAAAGTATGTTAGAAAAATTATCATTTCTATCTATGCATGTGATGAATTAAAGTAGTAATATGATTCATATGAATGTATGGGTGTATTTGCTTGGAAAATATGGCTGAATCATTAAAAGATCCTCTGCATGCCTGAGAACTTATACCTCCGTTCTTTTTGTTTTCAGACCAAATTTGATTTCAAAACAATTTTTCTTCCTCTCCAAACCTTTTCCTCGTAATATCATTAAAAGGGAATGGATTGTACGAATGTGATATTATTTATAAAATTGTCTCAAGAAATTTTGTTAAGCATTTCGTAGGAAAAATTGAATTATACAATAAATTTAGTTTCAACTGGAAAGTTCAACCATCATTTTCCTATGTTTCTTTTATAAGGTTGAATTAGTCTTGGAAATTGTTGATTTATGATAACAAAATCAAGAATTCTAAGTTTATAATTTGTGTGGAATTGGAGGTTGAACGGATTTGGGCAAGTTGGCGATTTGGGGCAACTGGGTCGATTTGAGGATGCAACACTTGATGTGGAGGAGGAATAGGACATGGGGAATGGGGAAAAATGCCTCTAGAATTTTCTAGTGCTTGAGGAAGCGGGTCGATCAAATAGTAGGTTTTAGGGGATCTTGGATTGGCTTTAGGTTTCAGGTTGAAAAGCAAAGAAAAAGAAGAATAGAAGGCGTCGCACGTGCGGGAAACGATGTAGGAGATGGTGGCGGGTTTTTAGATGAAGTTTAAGGGTGTAAGACGATAGAAATGGTCGAAGTGGGGTGGTCAATGGATTCTGTTCGTTCCAGTAGGTGTGACGAAGTTTGTATTTGTCGAACAAGGAAGTACGTCGTGGTCTGGATGGTTGGACGAGATGGGATGATCATACGTGACTTGCAGAGATGATCAGAGACATGGTCGCCGTCCAGGCGATGGTGAGCATGTACACAGCGATACATTGTGCAGGTGGATAGAAGGATAGGAAGAATAAGAGGGTAAGGAGAAGAGGAAATCGTTGTTTTTGTGGACTTTGAATTGGTTGGGCCTGAGAGTAGCGGGCCGATGGTTTTAGAATTAATTTAGATTAAGAAATAGAGGATGGCAAAGGGCTGAGATAGAAGTGTTTCAAAAATACTTTGTGGTCAAACTGGAACTGGAATTAGCTCGTGGGTTTGGAATTGGACCCGAGTATTCTTGATACCGATGAAGTTAACGGTTTCAGTGTTTAATTTATTTCTGTATGATTTCAAATGAAATTTAATAATGATTAAGTAGTTAATTAAGATAATGATTTATCTTAATTGAATAAGGACTTGATTGATGATGAATAATTTATCATTATTAAATCATTATTTAATATAGGTAATAAAGGGTTCAATAATTAACTTAATTACTTAGGGTCAATTAATTAAAGTAATTAATTAAGGAAAATCATTAGTGGAATTGGTTAAGTATAATTACTTAAAGTAAGTAATTAAAGGAATTAATTACTCAATGTAATTAATTAATTAATGTGATTAGTTTAAGTTGATTAATTAGTTTAATTAATATAAGATAATCACTTGATGATTTGATAAGTATAATTACAAAATGTAATTAATGAAGTGTAAATTCGTAATGTATTTAGTAAATGATTAATCAAGGGAGATTAATCAAGTTGGATAATTAGAGAAGGGTAAATTAATTGGTTTCTAATTTATCAATGGTTAAGTAAGCAGAATTAAGGATGATTAATCGAGTTGAATAATTAAAGGATTTATTAATTAATCAAGGGGGTTAATTAATTAATGATTAGTAATTGAGAATAATTACCGAATGTGATTAATCAAGGTTGATTAATGAATGTGTCAAGTTAATTAAAGGCTAATTACTGAATGTTATTAAAAAGGATAATTAGGAAATGATTAATTAATGAATTGTAATTAATTATTGTTAAGTAAGCAAGATTAAAAGTAATTAATTTGATTTAACAAGAAAGGGTGTGAATAATTAATCTTGCTTATGAATTATTGTTGACAATTCTGATATGGAATGTTGTTATATGATATTTTTATCTTGAACAGTGACAATAGGTTATCTGTCGATGATGAATTGCTGTGTAAAAAGTGACATCTTGTGTTTAAAGATTTAATTATGTTTCTTGAATAGCATGGGTTCAGATGGTTTTGAATTCGAAGAGACCGGAGTCGGGTATTAGGAAATACCCGAAACCACTTCGATTCTTTATAAATTATTTTGTTAAATCAATAGGCTGATGAGAAATGATTTAAGTGAATTGCACCATTTAATCTAAGTTTGGGTATTTAGAAATTGATGTGAGAAATAAGTGATGATTATGACAATTTGTGAAATTGTATATTGATGCAAATTACCCGGGTGTATATAAGCTGTATACTTTTGTATTCATGTTAGATGGGTTTACTCACGCTGGTTTCCATCCTGATCCGGGTGTTACTTTGATGTAATGCTTGGGTCAGACCGAGTATTACATATTTTCAGGTAAGGACGTTCTGGAGCTCAAGAGGCGAGCTGGATTGCAGGGACGTATGGAGAGTTTCCTCTACGATATTGTATATATCTAAGACATGTTAAATTGTATCTGTCCAATGTTCTATAAAATTGTTGTAACTCTGATATATCGATGTAAATTAATAAATATAGTTTTTTTGGTTTAACTATTATTATTGATATTATATTTTATCCATTGCGAATGTGAGATTGTGTGTTTCTTTTCCGTTCTTCTTCTATCTCTTTCTTCTTTTCTCTAGCTATCTGGAATTCTCGGGATTGAAAATTCTAGGTCGTTACATTTGGTATCAGAGCTGAAGGTTAAGCGAGAACCTTGGCTCTGGTGGGTATACTCATTAAGGATAGGGTAAGTGGTACCCTAGGATGAGTTGAGTATGTACACACACACACACACACACACACACACATATATGAGAGCGTTCTTGTTATTTTCTTATATAAATATTTTAAATGATTTTATATAAGGATATATTTTGATATATAAAGCAACATTTCTTTCTAATAAATATAGGAATGGGTTATTAAAATTATTGGAATTAAATTAAAAGTAATAGTAAGAATTAAGAAATAATATAATACAACCAAATTGAAATTAAATAAGCATAAGTTTGAAATGGATTCAAACTTAAATTAAAATTTTAGAGTTAAGGAAGAATTTCAAAATAAGATGAATCAGAATTAGTTTCAAACCAGGAAATTGAATGGTTGAATTAAATTAGGGAATTTGAGTGATCTCAAATTGGGTTTGAGATCTAGAAATTGAAAATGAATGGATGTTTTAAAATAAATTAGATGATATCATCCTATTGTTGTTAAAAATCTTTAAGTTATGAATTGGATTTGTTTAAATGAATGTGAAATGGAGTATGGTAATCCATTGCTTGAGATAAAAGGGAAATTAAACTTTATTTTGAAATTAAGGGTATGGAATTACCTTGAACTAAAAATTTGAGTAATTGAATTTGTAAATTAAAATTGTTTAAAAGCTTTTGATAAAGGTTAACTTTGTTTAAGGGCTTAAACCAACCTTAGTGAATTTAACTCGAATTTATATAGTTCGAAATGGTTTAAATTTGAGATTGAAATTAATTCTGACCTGAATTAATTGGACTTGAGATTGAAGATGAATAAATTTTAGATTCAAATGGAAAATTTGAATTAAACTGATTTGAATAAATTGGAATTGTAATTAAAGATTAATATTTTAAATTCAAATGGAATTTGAATTGAATTTGGGAGGAAATCAAGAATAATTCAACTTGATTTGGAAATGGAATTTGAAATTGGGATTAATTCAAACTGGAGTTGAAATGGATTGAAACTGAAGTGGGTTCAATTGAATAGATATTTGTCCAAAGTGATTGGAATAACTTGGGATTGTATTTAAAGTTGAATATGTTTAAAATCAAATGGAATTTGATTTAAATTTGAAAAGAAATAGAGAATTAATTCAACTTGAATTGGGAATAAATCAAGTCCAATGGAAATTGGAATTATTTAAATTGGAATTGGGTCAATTTAAATGGAAGTGGAAATTTAAATTGAACTGATTGGAAATGGAAATTGGGAATTGAACAGTTTTGACTCTGGACTATTTTTAATATAAATTGTTTTTAATATAAACCTATTTTTCCAAGCTATTCATTATATGTACAACCTTTCTTTTACAAGCCAAATTATCTTATACTTGTTTTACAATTAATTTTGAAACAGTTTAACAATTTTCCAACTGTTTTATAAACCAATTACTATATTTCAACTGTTTTGCAAAACTAATTATTATCTTACTATTGTTTTGCAATTATCTAAAATTTCTATAATTTTTTTTACTATTTTCTAGCTATTTTATACCTATTTTACAAAGTAGTAATTATTTTCCAACTACTTATCTATTTTCAAAATTTTCAAGCTATTTTCTAAATAAACTGGTCGGAGTTCAAACTGTTATTGGTTAAATGCTCAATTGAGATAAGAATAGAGGTGATAATCCAAATGGATTGAAGCAATTGTGAGTAAGTGAATGAGAATCAAAGTGAATGTGAATAGAAATGGATTTGATTTGGCTAATAACCAATAAAGATAAATACGTAGGGTGTACGTATGTTATTCTATTTGCATAGTGATTTGAGCCAGATTCGAGCACAGAATTTCGAGATAGTTTTATCGATCCGAGTGGAATTTTTCACTCGATTTTCGACGGCGAACCTGGATATGGATTGTTGATCGGTTCTGGATATTCTCTATCATAGTTATGACTATGCAAGGAGAATGATGGTTTCTGATCAAGAAACCAGATCTGTGTCCGCACTAGGAAGTCTGGTTGACGATACTAGTTCGGAAGTGAAATTGTGTGGTCGAGTGAGCGATCAGATTGGTATAGCGTACGGATGATATGTGTACATCGTACGGATTTGAATGAAAATGATATTGAGAAGAGTAATCAAATTTGAATATTTGATTTTGAGTAAACAAAGTTAAATATCTTTGTTTTATAAAAATGAAACTCCCCTTGTTGAATCTTTTGCCAGAAGAAAAGGGTTTTTGAAAATGTTTGAAGTATAAAAGGAGTTTTATACAAGTGTGAAATGATCCAAAGTTTTAAAAGTTATATATATATATATGTGTGTGTGTGTGTGTGTATATATATATAAATATATATAAAGGATCTTATGAGGATTTTGGAAAAGGTTTTGGGGAACCTTTGGATTTGGAAAGGTTTTTGATTTTTGGATAAAATCAATATTGGAATTTAGAAAGCCTTATTAAGAATTATCGATTTTGGGATAATCGATTTTGGTATAAAGAGCTTTGTATGAGATCATACTAGGTGTATGATTTGGAGATACTATATATGTATAGTATAAAGTGTTTTGATGATAGCTCTGGGGAAAAAGGCGCTCCCTTGAAATGAACTTCTCAAGAGTGCCACCGGGTGGTGCTGCCTTGAGCCCCAAGGGGAGGTTCTAAAGTTGATCCTGTGAGGAGTCCGGACAAAACTAGTTCCTGGGGATCTTAAGTTGAGGTTACCATAGCGAAAGTCGTGTGCGTCGCTGAGAGCCAACAGTCTGCGTTTGATTTTATATCGGCAGACTGCGACCTATGTAACATAGCGGAAGTCGCGTGCGTCACTGAGAGCCAACAGTCTACGTTTGATTTTATATTGGTAGACTGCGACCTATGTTGGGGTGGAGAAGTTTCAATTGGGCAGCGAAAATCAGAGATCACTGAGAGCCTGCAGTTACATGGACTTTTGCTGTTACGGCAACGTAACCCTGGATGTAACTGTGATCTGTTGAGGGTTACATGGCGTAATCGAGAGGCCGTGGAGAGCCTACAGTTACATGGACTTTTGCTGCGATGGCAATGTAACCCTGGAACGTAACTGGGACCATGGATGGGGGTGATGATTTCCAGAGCATTCTCACCAAAGATATTTCCTCGATTTCAAAATGCTTTCAATTTTTTCAATAAAATTAATTTTCACTGGATGTTGAAAACGAGTCTGCTAAATACTTATAGAATTTCAGTCATACGCCTGATCAACGTATGACCGAATTTCTGTGACAACAAGGATGGACTGGTTACAACCTCGAGTTATAAAAAGTATTTTCATAAAAACTATTTTATAATATTATATAGATTTTCAAAGTATTTTAGAAATGGTCAAAGGATAATTTTTATGATAAAAGCATTTTAATAAAATTTTGGCTTCGTTACTCTTTGAGGACGAAAAGATTCAAAGGGGGAGGAATGTGATATCCTCGGATTCTAGACATCTGTAATCGATAAATAATTAGGTAAATTAATAGGAATTCTGACTATTAAGAATGAAACAAATAAATTTGATGATTAATATTCATATCTGGGAAGATAATTATTTAATAATCTCCTTTATAAATTATTTTGACTTGACAAAATTGTGATTTTTCAAACAATAATAGTAATGTGATATTTTTAAATATAGGTATAAATAGATTTTAAAATAGAATTTATTATTTAAAAAATTTAATATGTGAATTGAAAATTGAATTAGAAGTTGGATTAAATTATTGAGATTCAAAGGATATATATATCTTAAATATATTTTTATATGATTTTCTTTAGAATATAGTTGTCTTATTTTCTTTGAAAGGGTTTTAATTTTATATAAATTAAGATATGTATTTATTAATTAGGAAATTAATTATAAAAGCTTTTTAACCATTTAAAAACTAATTTATTCATGCCTAATTACAAGTGTTGTTATATGTGTTAAATAGTTAAGTGGAGTAAGAGACAAACATTATATACACATAAATGTAAAACATAAATGCATTTGTACTTAAATAATTTTAAAATAATAAAAAATAGAAAAATTTTATATAATAAAAGAAATTTAACACTTGTAAACATATTAAGGTGGTTTTGAGGATATTGAAAGGATGTATGAATATGTGTAATGTAATTAAGCAATAAATGACAAATGTAAGGTTTTGACAAGTGTCAACCATTAATTTTACTTTCTTTTATATTTTCAATAAATCATATTTTAATTTATAAGACATATAATTCCTCTCTTACAATTTTTAATGTTTTGTTTTCTCAGCTAAAACAAAGAAATTTTAGATCAAAAACATGTTAATATCCAAAGTTCAAAAATTCCAAGCCTGTAAACAATTTTTTTCAAAATTAGAGAACCTTCTCAAAAAAAAGCTTCAGCTTGTTTCAATATTCAACTAAGCTTTAACAACAGATTCAACTTCAACTTGATCGAGTAAGCATACAACATGAATTCGAGATCAATTCAACAACTAGCAAGCAAAATTGAAACAAAAGAAGTTCGAAATTAAACAAGCCCGGAACAAGTAAATCCAGCCTTTTTTTTCTTTCTGTCTGGTGAGTAGATTACTCTTTAACATTTCAAAAAAAAAGAAAACCCTCTGAATATTGATCTGCATGTGATGATCATTGAAGTGAATGAGGAAAAAATTGTCTGCATGAACATGAATTTGTGAAAATGAGGTATGCATGTTTGGGAAAAACAAGCACATTACTCTATTCAGGTTTATAGTATTTTAAACAAATTCAAAACCCCAAATATTTTACCCATTCTCTTACAGGCACAAATTTTGTTTAGATTAACAAGATTCAAGTTTAGAAAATGGTTTTAAGTGGAATTAGTTAACAACATCTCTGGAAATAGGAAATATAGGAAAGCTCAAAGTATGTTAGAAAAATTATCATTTCTATCTATGCATGTGATGAATTTAAGTAGTAATATGATTCATATGAATGTATGGGTGTATTTGCTTGGAAAATATGGCTGAATCATTGAAAGATCCTCTGCATGCCTAAGAATTTATACCTCTGTTCTTTTTGTTTTCAGACCCAAATTTGATTTCAAAACAAATTTTCTTCCTCTCCAAATCTTTTCCGGCTATGATCATTAAAAGGGAATGGATTGTACGAATGTGATATTATTTATAAAATTGTCTCAAGAAATTTTGTTAAGCATTTCGTAGGAAAAATTGAATTATACAGTAAAGTAAATTTCAACCATCATTTTCCTATATTTCTTTTATATGGTTGTATTAGTCTTGGAAATTGTTGATTTATGATAACAAAATCAAGAATTCTAAGTTTATAATTTGTGTGGAATTGGAGGTTGAACGGATTTGGGCAAGTTGGCGATTTGGGGCAACTGGGCCGATTCGAGGATGCGACACTTGATGTGGAGGAGGAATAGGACATGAGGAATGGGGGAAAAATGCCTCTAGAATTTTCTAGTGCTTGAGGAAGCGGGTCGATCGAATAGTAGGGTTTAGGGGATCTTCGACTGGCTTTAGGTTTCAGGTTGAAAAGCAAAGCAAAAGGAAGAATAGAAGGCGTCGCACGTGGGGGAAACGATGTAGGAGATGGCGGCGGGTTTTTCGATGAAGTTTGAGGGTGTAAGACGATAGAAATGGTCGAGGTGGGGTGGTCGATGGATTCTGTTCATTCCAGTAGGTGTTCCAAAGGTTGTATTTGTCGAACAAGGAAGTGCGTCGTGGTCTGGATGGTTGGACGGGATGGGATGATCATACGTGACTTGCAGAGATGATCAGAGACATGGTCACCGTCCAGAGGATGGTGTGCATGTACACGGTGATACATTGTGCCGGTGGATAGAAGGATAGGAAGAATAAGAGGGTAAGAAGAAGAGGAAATCGTTGTTTTTGTGGACTTTGAATTGGTTGGGCCTGAGAGTAGCGGGCCGATGGTTTTAGAATTAATTCAGATTAAGAAATAGAGGATGGTAAAGGATTGAGATAGAAGTATTTAAAAAATTCTTAGTGGTCAAACTGAAACTGGAATTAGCTCGTGGGTTTGGAATTAGACCCGAGTATTCTTGATACCGATGAAGTTAATGTTTTCAGAGTTTAATTCATTTCTGTAAGATTTCAAATGAAATTTAATAATGATTAAGTAGTTAATTAAGATAACGAGTTATCTTAATTGAATAAGGATTTGATTGATGATGAATAATTTATCATTATCAAATCATTATTTAATATAGGTAATAAAGGGTTCAATAATTAACTTAATTACTTAGGGACAATTAATTAAAGTAATTAATTAAGGAAAATCATTAGTGGAATTGGTTAAGTATAATTACTTAAAGTAAGTAATTAAAGGAATTAATTACTCAATGTAATTAATTAATTAATTAATGTGATTAGTTTAAGCTGATTAATTAGTTTAATTAATTTAAGATAATCACTTGATGATTTGATAAGTATAATACAAAATGTAATTAATAAAGTGTAATTTCTTAATGTATTTAGTAAATGATTAATCAAGGGAGATTAATCAAGTTGGATAATTAGAGAAGGGTAAATTAATTGGTTTCTAATTTATCAATGGTTAAGTAAGCATAATTAAGGATGATTAATCGAGTTGAATAATTAAAGGATTTATTAATTAATCAAGGGGGTTAATTAATTAATGATCAGTAATTGAGAATAATTACTGAATGTATTTAATCAAGGTTGATTAATGAATGTGTCAAATTAATTAAAGGATAATTACCGAATGTTATTAAAAAAGGATAATTAGGAAATGATTAATTAATGAATTGTAATTAATTATTGTTAAGTAAGCAAGATTAAAAATAATTAATTTGATTTAATAATAAAGGGGGTGAATAATTAATCCGGCGTATGAATGATTGGTTGACAATTCTGATATGGAATGTTGTTATATGATATTTTTAACTTGAACAGTGACAATAGGTTATCCGTCGATGATGAATTGCTGTGTAAAAAGTGACATCTTGTGTTTAAAGATTTAATTGTGTTTCTTGAATAGCATGGGTTCAGATGGTTTTGAATTCGAAGAGACTGGAGTCCGGTATTAGGAAATACCCGAAACCACTTCGATTCTTTATAAATTATTTTGTGAAATCAATAGGCTGAAGAGAAATGATTTAAGTGAATTGCACCATTTAATCTAAGTTTGGGTATTTAGAAATTGATGTGAGAAATAAGTGATGACCATGACAATTTGTAAAATTGTATATTGATGCAATTACCCGGGTGTATATAAGCTGTATACTTTTGTATTCATGTTAGATGAGTTTACTCACGCTGGTTTCTAGCCTGACCCGGGTGTTACTTTGATGTAATGCTCGGGTCAGACCGAGTATTACATGTTTTCAGGTAAGGACGTTCTGGAGCTCAAGAGGCAAGCTGGATGGCAGGGACGTATGGAGAGTTTCCTCTATGATATTGTATATATCTAAGACATGTTAAATTCTATCTGTCCAATGTTGTATAAAATTGTTGTAACTCAGATATGTCGATGTAAATTAATAAATATAGTTTTCTTTGGTATAACTATTATTATTGATATTATATTTTATACGCTGCGAATGTGAGATTGTGTGTTTGTTTTCTTTTCTTCTTCTATCTCTTTCTTCTTTTCTCTAGCTATCTGGAGTTCTCGCGATCGAAAATTCCGGATCGTTACAGAATCAAAATCTTCTTCCTCTTGCTTTCCTTCCTCACGGAAATGAGACCCTCCAAGGATGCAGATTCTCCTCTCGTGGCAGGGCCAGACCAACTAGAACCTCATGTAGCAACATCTCCATCCTTTGACATCCATAGCTTGATTGTAGTTAGAGTCCTACACTTTGCTTCCTTCTTCCTCTTCTTCACCTGTAGCCTCTTCTTTTCCTTCTAAAGTATCCTTTCCATTGTCTCCTTGTCAGTCAGGTCCAACTCATAGGTTATTACCATTTCTTCTTCTAGAGACAAAGACGTCCTCCAAGATCTGCGGTACATCTATTTGCTTAAATGGAGCCCTAAGCCCAGAGAATTAGAGATGAACCATACCCAAAATGTAAAGTCCTACCCCGAGACCCACAATAACAAAGGGTATTACTAGGTAACACTGTCTGTTATTGCAAATAAAACGGTTGGTTTAGAGCAACCATCTATAAATTACTTTGGACGAGTATCAAATGCATCGAATAATATGACTATATTTTTCTTTCATACAAGTGGTAATTCGACATATTTGATCTAGGAACAAACAAAATAATACAAATTTTTACTATAATTTAGAACAATACACATATAATATGCATCATAGAATCAAACAACGCAACTGAAATAATATACATCAATATCTTCTCAAATGAATAAGTCCACAAAAGAGAATACTAAATTCACATTTATATACATATACATCCATAACCACTAACATTTCTCAAATATGCTTATCTACAAAAGTCAGCACAAGAACTATATATATATATATATATATATATATATATATATATATATATATATATAACACGCACACACAAATACACACACGCAAGACTCAAATGGTACATCATGAAAAATAATAAAATCAGTTAAAACTCCTTAAGCTAGCTCATGTCAAAAGGTATTGAGTCCATGTACCTGTCATGTCTCGATCTGACCCGAACATTAAATAACACCAGTGCCAGACAATCTCTAATTATCACAAAAGGTGAGATGCTAATAATAATAACTTGCATAAATATCAAGGGTACAATCCATTAGATGTACTTCACTAATATACTAATAATTCATTTAAGGCTTCACAATTTTATAGTTAGGTTTTTATGTTTATTTATAGCACTCATCAAAGTCAAAGCAACCACAACTATAAAAGCATAGATAATTACATCCAAATATGATAGCAATAAACATGCACTTCTCAAGTCTATATACGAGGTTGTGCTTTGCAAATTATAGCTCGCTTGACAACTAGTATCATAAGATGTACCCGAAAACTATTTAATTTGTCTAAACGGTTTTACCCAAGATCGAATCTAAAAAATCGTCAAATAGATAAGGTTATCCACTTTCAATTAATGATCATAAGAGTGTAAACTAATGTCCCATAACCACTTGAAGATGCTCAAATGCTTACTAAAAGATACCAAATTCCACTCGTCCGATTAAATGTTAATTTAAACAAGTCCAAGAATTAATCGGTAAAACAAACGCGAGCATTTCATACCACTCGTTTTATTAAACCGTTTAATTAAATTTCCCATCCAAATGAGGTAGTGTTTTTATAATAAAATATTTTCGCTTTAAAAGCCAATTTTAAATATTTATTTATAAAGATTTATAATTGATATAGAGAAAGCACCATTTAACTCATATTTATATTTATAGAAAACTTGCTTCGTAATCACTTTGAAGTTTAGAGTATTATAAATTTATATATTCCAAAATCCTTCGTTTCAAACTATTTATATTTTCCGTGTATATATAATAGAAATCAAAAAAAGAGTTTCCTTTATAATTAACTTCACATACAAGTGCAATTAAATCGTGCGCTCGACAACAATTACAAAGGAAGACTTTCATGCCAACAAGATTATCAAAAATTAGATTCAAGCCCCCAAAAAATACACAAGTAGTTCATCATAAGTCAACTACAAATTGACGCGAAAATCATCACAAACATCATTTCAAACAAACAATTAACATCTATAAGTCAAATGGACAAACGAACGATCAAATGGGCTCGTGTAGAGGGTCACAGGCATGACCTGGGGTTCAACTCAGGTCACAAGCGGTGCATCAATCACGTGGACCGGTGGACCGGTTGCAATGTCTGGGCTGAACCCCCATATCTTTGGCATTGTTTCTTGCAACCTTCGAAGTACTGATATAACTATCATGCAAGCTTGTAAACCACTATAGCTTGGTGATTTAATGATAATATAAGAAGGATCCTTCGTAAAAACAATAACGGTCTTATATGATGAGAGATAACATACAAACATGAGATCAATTTAATCATATATTCATCAATTCAACGCAACAACAAATTGAATTAAAATTAGAGTAGTTGTGGATGTGAAATCACCATTTCTCTTTAATTAGCTAGCTAAATAATGAATTCTACCTTGCTTCTCAAGATTTTAGTAAACCCTAGAATGCCTAAAGCCAAAAGAGATAACAACAAACATTAAATGCTATAATTCACTGAAATCAATTAGATTAAAATGTGAATTAGAGTTAGGATAACATACTTTTGATTTTCTCTAAATTTTCTGGAAATCATTTTGATTTTTCCATGTTGATTTGCTTTCTAGGTTTTAAGAGAGAAAGTGAAGCTCCATTTTCTTTTTATTGTCAAACTTAGAAATGAACGTATTATTCAATTACTAAGTGCAGCAAAGAGAGGCATCCACTTTTTTCCTCAAATGGGCGGAAATCTACTTAAGCACAAGCCCACCTTAATTAATAAAAACAATAAAACTTTTACACTTTCTACCATTTTAAAACGCTAATATCTCATTGATTTTATTAGAGAAAAATTCAAGTTAATATACGAAACTTAAGTCCATCGCCTAATATTAACGATCATTTAATGAAACATAATTTTTACACCCTTGTTTTCAATATAAAAACAAGGCATTTTGCATTTTCTAAAATAAGACAACAGAACACATAAATCATTTTTAACACGAAAAAATTCCAATTTTCTCTTTAAATAAAATTACACATTATTTAAAAAACACTAACGCATTGTTTGACGAGTTTTATAACAAGAATTTTGTATCAATAAATTTCTTATATTGCTTTTCAAATAATATATATGTTTTGAAATTCTCATTTCAAATTCTAGTTTCAATTATTATTCAAATATAAACACTTAGGTTATAAATTCTCCAATTCAAATCTTTATTTATTATATTTAAACAACACTGAAAAATTAGGGTTGTTATAGACTTCTTGCATTAAAGAAAGTGCATCCTCATAATTTCAAATTTGGAGCAAATCTATGAATAATAGAAACATATTACTACTAATAATATTTATATTTTTGAAAATATACACTAACACTTAAACAACTAAACATCCCAGCAACAAAATAAACAAAGCCATATATAAGAATAATCATGTATTTATGCTCAAATAAAATGTTTTGGATTACATTTCAAAATAACAAAACATCCAATTTATTTCCAAGAATTAGATTTCTTCAACCAGTCTTCAATTTAATTACTTCTTTTATAAAAATTCACTTCTTTTCATATAACTTCTCAATTGGTTTTTTCAAATCTTTTCCAAAAATTTGATTTCATCAAAAATTTGTGCAAAGATTAACGTCTCTTAAAATTTGTACTTCAATTTAAAACATTCTGATTGATTTATCATAGTTTTAGATCATACTATAACCATAATCATCATCCATCATATTCAAGCTAACAATCAACTCATATCATCACAAATAAACTAGGATGAATGTAGGTTATAAATCCAACATATCAATAATGATATGCACTTCACAAGCTAACACAAAAGACAGCACTTCGCTTGTCGAATATTTTAAAGGCAAGTACTTCGCTTGTCTATACAAATGAGCAAACTTCCCTAGTCTAAGGCCAAGGTCTGCCACAAATGGCTGCTCTTCGAAAGTCAACTTACACTTTGCATGTCTAATATTGATGACAGCACATTGCAAGTCTACCTGTAGGCCCGCTCTTCAGTAGTTTGACCTTAGTGACTGCGTATTGCTAGTCTACATGCACATCAGAAGTCTAGTATAAATGACTGTACATCGTAAGCCTACTTGCACTTCGCAAGCTTGACATAAATGACCGGACATTGTAATTCTAGAACCAAGGCCTATCACAAATGACTACTCTTCACAAGTCAACAAAAATGACACGCACTTCACACGTTGTCACTAAAATGTCAAATACCTTCAAATAGTAATCATTCGAGTAACGCCTATTCGTCGCATAACCACCCAGGTTTACTTGAACATTTACTACAAGTCAGTAAGCTGCACTTACTAAAATATTATATAAAAAAAGTCATACAATTACTCAATAAGGTGATACCAAATGTACCATGACCACATAGAATTACCAAATTGTTTAATCATAGTTCTTATTCCAAATAATTAGCAACCAAATATCATATCAAGTAATTATATTTTTCATAACATGGAAATCAAAAATATTCAACCATGACTCATTTATAATTCTATTCAATTCAAATTTCCTCGTTTGAAGTTCATAACTAGAAAACTAACTTATAATAAGAAGCTACATCAAATATAAAAAAAAAAAGTAATTTTTTTCTCATATTGGAAAACCTAAACTATTTTCCCTTGAGGAGCAATCAGTCCTACCAACACCAAAAGAGAATACAACCTAAAAGTGTTAAATATTCTCTAATAGAAACCATAAGAATTTAACCAAGGCATCTCTTACTACCTGGTGAAATTCGAGTATTCATTAATTGGCTAGTAAGTACCACTCAAACATTTTATTCAATGCGTTGTAAAATATTCAGTGAAGCATTTCTCGAAAGCATTTAAAATACTTAGTAGCACTACGTCGATTATTAGTACTCCCTATACTATAGAAGTAAGGCTATCAAAACATTTATCTTATCAAATGTTTATAGTTTAAAACTCCAAACTTCCTTTGAAAATTCAAACGATTTGATCTGACTAATCTCCTCTTCAAAATAATTTTCTAACTCTATATTTTTCAAGCAATATATTAACATCTTATAATATTTATAAACCAATTCAAACAAAAGATTTATCCTTTTAAATTCCAAATCATCAATTATAAAATTCAAATTTTCTTTCCAAATAATATCTTACTTTGAAATTCTAAAAATATATTTTCACAATTTCTTACATCTTCTGTTTTAACATCTTTTAAATTAGAACACAAAATTATCATCCATTTAAATCATGAAATGATATGCACAACAAAGCAAAAGCCTCACAAACTATTTTACATATATCAAATATAATAAACAACATTGCAATGCCATTCTTTAATAGCAAATCGCTTTGTCAGATGGTTGCGATGTTGATCATAAAAATCAACACTGCCTAGCCATTGATCTTTACTATTGCTTACGCTCTTATGGTGCAACCATCATCAAAATTAATACATATAAAAACATCTTTTAATATTTAAAATTAAATTTTCTAAACCACCAAGATTTGTCAAACATATAAATTTCCATGAAAATAAATTTCTCTTCTTGATTTACTCTTCACAAATGTTTTTCTTTTCAAAAGTGTATTTAACTCAATTAAAACTTTTCTTTCATTTTCAACTGTTATTTATAGCTTAAAACATTTATAAAATATTAAAAATCAAAGCACTGTGTATAACTGTCTTATCGAAGTGTTTATGAATCCTTATCGATAACGTTAATCAGACACATCAATCAGAATGTCAACGCACTCAATGGTCAATTTAACACAAAACTAATTTCCTAATATTTATTTATTAATCTATATATCTTGATACAATTGAAAATTAATTAATAGGAATTTTTTTTAAAAAAGCACATCCATTCATCCATGCACACATCATGCAATCAAACTTAAATAACTATCTAACTATTGTGCTCAGTGGAAGTAGTCTATAAGCTTCCGCTGCGTAACTCTAATGACAAACGGATCAACTACAAAACTAAATTAAAACCATTTTATAAAACTAATTTATAAAGTAATTTTAAAATTTTCACAGTTATGTCCCAATGATTATTCCCAAGAATTAATCGATAAAAAAACATGAGCATTTCATACCACTACTTTTATTAAACCTTTTAATTCAATCATTCATCCAAACTAGGTAGTACTTTTACAATAAAATATTTTCACTTTGACAACTAATTTAAAATATTGATTTAAAAATATTTATAACAGATATAGTAGAAATCACCATTTAATTCAAATTTATATTTACAGAAAACTTACTCCAAAATCACTTTGCCATTTAGAGTTTTATAAATATACATTCTTCAAAATCTTCCTTATCAAAATATTTATATTTTTCATGTATATATAATAGAAATCAATTTATTTTATGAAAGAATTTCCTTTATAATTAACTTCAAAAACAAGTGCAAGTAAATCATGTGTTCGACAACAATTGCAAAGCAAGAATTCCACGTCAACAAGATTATAAAAATTAGATTCAAGCGGCTGAAAATACACAAATAGTTCATCACAAATCAACGCAAAAACCATTGCAAACAACAAGTCAAACAGAAAAATAACATATACAAGTCAAATAGACTCGAACAGAGAGTTAAACAACATGACCTTGGGGTCGACATAGGTCACAACTAGTGTATCAGTCGCATGGACCGCTGGACTAGCTGTAACGCCTGTGCTGAACTCCAAGCGATGCCAATGGCCCATTGATGATCTGTTGGTGCTTATACCTTGGGCGTGGTTTCTTGTAGCCTCAAGAGTACTGATATGGCCATCATGCAAGCCAATAAACCACTACAATTTGATGATTTAACGATTATATAATAAGGGTTCTTAGGAAATGGTAATTAGGGTTTTATATGATAAGAGATAACATAAAACATGAGACCAATTCAATCATATGTTTAACAATTCAATGCAACAACAACTTGAATTAAAATTAGAGAAAGTTGTGAGTGTGAACTCACCTTTCCTCTTTATTTAGCTAGCCAAACAACAAATTCTACCTTGCTATTCAAGATTTCAGTGAACCCTAGAATTCCTCAAGCCAAAAGAAAGAACAACAAACATCAAACACTATAATTTACTGAAATCAATTGTACTAAAATGTGAATTAGAGTTAGAAGAACTCACTTTTTATTTTCTCTAAATTTCTTGGAATTTATTTTTATCTTTCCATGCAGATTTTCTTTCTAGGTTTTAAGAGAGAAAGTGAAGCTCCATAGCGAGAATTGGGTAAGTCGCCATTAACTCTTCTTCACGTCACATATCCCTAGCGTTCTTTGACCTAATTAATACTTCTTCATAATCCATAGTGAGAGTCTAGGGATAGTTGTCCCCATGCCGTTTCAAATCGCCCTTATTCATAACATTGCAAGTATAGAGATGCAACACACTTGCATCCATCAGGCTCATCGCCTCCTTATGCTCCTGTTGAAGGTCTGTAAGCTTCGACTGTGTGACTTAAAGGTCGATTTCGACCACTAGTTTATTTAATGAGATCTGTTCTTTATCCTTGGCCATCATTGCATACTCCTCATGGAGTTGAGTTAGTTCACTGGCCTACTTAGAAATGGAAATGGCATGTTCAGCAATAGTATGGTCTTTTGCCTTGACCATCTACTCTTGCTTAGTGACTTGGTCTTTTAGTTTGTTGAACTCCCTGTGAGCTTCTTTGAGCTGATCATTGATCACGAGAAGTGCTCTATCATGAGCCTTACTTGCCTCGGTTAGAAGCTTGTCACTTATTTCTTTTCCCATCAAGGCAGCATCTCTCTAGGTAATAAACTGAGCTATCTCATTGTCGCAGTCCTTAATTATTCTATCGTGAGCGTCCCTTTTTGCCTCGAGCAAAAGAATCTCCTAATAGTTAATACAATTAATGTCAGAAAGGGCCCATATGAGACTTTTCCATTGATACCCAACCTCCATGTCCTCCTGGACCGTTTTGAGATTCCAGAAGGAAGTAGCTTTATTGATAGTCTTTATGTTCTTATCGTACTTAACCTCGTGAAAGAATAGATGTAGGAAAGAATTTTTAAGTTGGGGCAGACCAGGTGGAAGTATGAACATCTTATCTTGAATAGAAGAAGCACGAGTAGCTACAATAGTTACAGCCTAAGAGGATGGAATTTCCTACATCACAGTAATTTGAGCCTCAGTGTTAGGAGGAGCAATGTACAATGAGGTCCCGCGATAATCATAAGAATCCCTATGGCACTTATGCATATAACCAAGGTCATCACCTTAATTTTCTTTTTTCTCTTCTCTCCCTTCTCATGCTCTCTCTCCAAGTGGTGGGCCTCATCATTTATTCTCATCCTCCTCTCCTTGTCAACTTCCAACAAGAGCGATAAGTTAGATCCAGAGTTGATCCCTGTTGGGGCCATAATGTTGACCAAGTTGATGGTATTGTCCATGACCCATGGAACCTGAAACGAAAAGAAAAATGAAGTTAACAGTCAAAATCTAAAACCTAACTTGACGCAGAAGTGTGTGCCAGTGATCCTAAAGTGGAGTGTGTAGTACCGATGGCCCCTAATATACTCTACAAACTATATCATCATGTTTCTAAAGTTTGATTCATGCCCCTTTATTTAAAAAGGTAGTTGAAGATATGCCTATGTGTGAGCCAATCTCTCCTATCATTTAACTCATTAAGAAATCCTCAAATTCATTCAAGCGAATGGAGAAGTCTGTCAGAAAATCGTAACGCAGTGTATCCGCAAAAGTGGCTTCCACAGCTTGACCTCCTACTGATTGAGGAAATTCAATGGTTAGTTATTCTTGAGAAGAAATGGAAAGCCTAGGATTCAGTGCCTCGTTAGTTAGAACTTCCGAAGAAGGTAGGACATTAAGATAAGGACTCATTGCGAGGCATTCACTAAATGACTCCTTCCCTCCTGGTTAGCATGGTAACCATTATCATCATCATTCGACTCTTACTTCTCTTCACCAATAGCTAGCTATTTTCCCAATCTCCTCACAAACCTCATGTCTCTCTTAGGGATTGTGTGCATTCTTGCGCCATCACCCTTGTGACCGAGGGCATCATCTTTTAAGGGCTCATCAACCCCTATCTTGACAACTTCTTCCTCATCATCCCTCATAGGCTCATCAGCCTCTGTATCAACAGTCCCCCCTTCATGTTTATTGTTTGACACACTTTCTTCCTCTTCCTTCCAAGGACCTCATCAGAGCTATGAGTAGGGGTAATGACATATGTGTGATCTAAAATTGCTTTTTATTTAGGATTCCATGTCGATTTTTCTTCCTGACTGAGCAGTCCATACTCTTGTAAATTTTCGTTAGTCGAATGGAACTTGACAGTATATTGGCTTGCTTTAACGACCTTTATGTCCATGAGCATTCTCTCATGCTATGGCTTCTTAAACCATTTTAGAATACCTACAGGGACATACATTAAGTTAGAAGCTTAGAGATTCAAATATTGGCAAGACTGACGGAAAGAAACTCACTTCCTCTTAACTAGAAGCGATTGAACCCTTCTGGACAAAGTCAAAGAAATATTCATTTTTGAAGTAGGAGCGCTTGTTGTAAAGGTTCTCAATGACATTATATTTTGTCCAAGGATCAATAATCATGAAAGACGGGCACTCCTTTATCCTCTTAAACTTAAAAGGGTATGTGAGCTTGTTGAATCATGGAGGGTGGCCAAATCTTCGCATAAATAGGATATATAATGAAATCAACAAGGCGCGTCCATTCGGGTGAATTTGAAAGTGCACAAGCCTAATTTATTCCGTTAGACTCTTCAAGAAAGGGTTAAATGGTGGAATGACACCGCTAAGACACATATAGCAACTAAAGGTTGTGAAGCCATGTAGGGGATGATGGTAAAATTCATTTCCTATCGGCGAACGAACGTCTTCTTTAGGAATGTCGTGTTGCAAGAAAATGTTCTTAAGCATTTTTGTGGTCAAAACAAAAGTCCTTTGTTCCAATGGATAATTTATAAGAAGCCCTGGAGGTAGCGGACGAAGAATGGGATCGATCGATACTATCTAACCATCAGACTCGCTGGTTGTAGGTTGGCTGGTTCTGACCGAAACAGACTATGAAACTAGAGTAGTAGTAGATGCAGCTTCAAAAGGTATAGATGATCCTGCATTAGGTTTGAGGCGAGTGGTTGATGGGTCATTCTAAATAAGAGAACATGGCGTTCAACAAGTCAGGTGAATTTAACTTAGGATAAAAGAACCCATGTGAAGTACACCCGAAATCCAAAAGAAATTGATGTGTGTTGACCAATTGGATTCTAAGTGTTGATCGAGGCAGACGTAGTGTGTTATCTGCATGGAATGAGTCCGGTGTTTTGAGCACTGTGAATGAACCACCTTATGTAGATAGCTTGCTCGCGTTTGAAAGAAATCACATAACACTTTTAAATTATCTCTTTTGCTACTTACCCATTATTGATGAAAACTGATAATGGATCCACTGTTTGGAACGACATGCAAAATTTTTCTTTTCACTATTACTAAAAATGCATGAATAGATAGGCGAAGTGATGGAACTATCCAGTATGTTCGGGTCGAAACAACTCATCGTATCGAAACCCATTTGACGATTCGAACTTGTATAGTTTCATAAAGAAAACAATTAACCTAGAAAATTAAACTTTCTTTAGGATCATACGCATTCGATTGGAGCAAACCATAATTTTATACATAATTGCATCCGTAGGAGTCGATCGCCTTCCATCAAATTGGGAACCACCATGCCAAAATCATCTCTTTCACGATCATCACCTTGTATTACATTAACACCCATCTACAGTTCAAATCTCGACCTAGGATTTCATGCTCAAATCGGTCGTCAGAAGTCTTGGCTACGGTTTAAAGGCAGTGACAACGATGGATGATGGTGAGTTGCCTAGTGAGGTGGCAATAGCTGATGGTGGTGCGAGAGCAGGTTGAAGGCGATGTCGATTGATGGTTGAAAGAAAGTCAATAGTAAATAACTTGGCTAGGAAGTCCATATACTTGGCAAGGAAATAAAGGAATGCAAGTTTAGGGAAAGGGCTAACCTACAGATTTGTGGAGAATTTTCTTAAGTCTTAATGTTGGTATTGACATGAACATGTTGGTATTGATGTGTTATTTCTAACCTAAATTTTCCCAAATTAGTCATTCGAAATCTATTCAACAGCATAGTGAAGCATGAGACTGATAATATGTAAATTAGATCGCTAATGCAGAAAAGAGAAATTTCAATTCAAATTAGTGCAAATGGTTAGTAGAAATCAATCAAATTAAACTAGATAAAAGCAACATTTCAAGACAACATTAAAACTATCAACTTTAATTCACAAGATGGTAATAAAAAACTTGTCTCGGTCTAGAGCTACTTTTTTCAATGAAAGCATAATCTGGATGGCAAATGTTAACCGAGTTTTTAACCAAGAAGAAAACAATAAAGGTTAGAATGTCAAGACCAAAACGGAACGACTTGAAATCTTGGAGGCACATTTAAATAAGGCAAAGGAATAACTTAAGAAAGTTTCTGAAATGGAGCCAACTACATAGATCAGTGTGACCTCTCATGTCGAAGGTGATTTCTCCTAACTCTGATTTTTGCAGTCGAACTTTGTAGAAGTCAATCTCAACCTCTTTTATGCTTGCTCAAGAGATTTCCTAGGGTTTTGAACAGTCAGTTACAAGAGTTGAAGAGTTAGCAGCTAGAATAATAGAACAAACTAAGTGATGATGGAACTAACACTAGCATCAACCAACTACCTATGAAAACAACATGCACAACTCAAAATCAAGTAGCTTGAAGAGTGCGAAAGAGTTCAACTCAATTGGAGTTAACTGTAGATGTCAGCATCTACAAGAGAGGTCAGTACATACATGTGTGGTTAATCCAAGTGAACTTGCGATTTCGCACACTCTTTCGGGCCCATATCTGGACTCTGTTCCAACTCTCCTTCTGGCCTAATATGACTGCTCCCTTATAAATACAAACCATAGAGCAACTAAAACAGGATCTGGTTTCTACCATCACTAAACGAAAGCTCTATCTCTTCTTTTTCTCTTTTCTCTGCACAATAATCGCTAAGGCAACTACTTTAAGTAATTCTAGGACTTAGAATCGGTCTAACTTCTATACTTACGACTTTTTCTCTCTAAAACTCTTTGTAATCTCAATCAAATCTATAGGCAATAGTGAGATAAAGTGGAAGTTGGTCAAAGATTGCTGAACTACTGTAAAATCTTGTGTCTCTCTTTCTTATTGTCGTTTATTTCCCTTTACTATTATTTTTACCTACTAGATCTAGGTCTTACTGGTTTCCTACAACCTATTTTAGGTGTTCATCCATTTTTGGCATTAATATAATACAAATAATTATTAACGTCCGAGGGATGTCATAGAAGGTCTAATCAAGGAAAAGAAATTGCAACAGTACATTATAAACCTGTAGACTGGTGGACAGAAAAACAGCCAACCCCAAGAGTAAATTTCCCAAGGGAACCCGGCTAGATCCAAAAGAAAGTGACCAAGAAAGCCAACATGGGGTATTTTGATGAATACAATGTTTAGAGGTCCACATATTACGGAAAGAAGCTGGAGTGAGAATGGTCACTATGGTAGCTCCTTGAGGCACATGCATCAAGAGATGTATTACGCCATAGAAGAAAGTGCTCCAATGAAATAAGAAAGAACCATAGATTAGGAATTATTTTTTAAAATAGAGATGGTAATAAGATCAAAGCACCAATGCTTAACCCTTTGGTGATCATGGCTATAGTTGGGTCAGCGATAGTGCACCGAGTCCTTTTTGATTGTGATAGCTTGGAGAATATTTAATTTAAATAGACCTTTAATATGATGCACTTAATGAGAGAGATCTTTAGCTCTTAAATTTTGCATCTAAGGATTTATCGAAAAGGCTAAAGAACCAGTTAGGTATATCGGATTGCCAATCGAGTTAGCAAAAGGAGACTGCGGTAAGGGAAGGGGAATAATGCAAAGAAGCCTCTCTACATTAAGTCCTAAAAAGCATTGCATCTACCACTCAAGCAGAAGCTAGGGTCTAATATCAAATTCTTCAAGTCCATGGACCTACGAAAAGATTCAGACTACGGTTCTTAAAGTCGGATTTCAACTTAGCTTAAATACGAGGAAAAATTCATAGGATTTCACCAAGTGAACACAGACTTGTTTGCTTAGAAACATTCCGATATGTGTGGGGTATTGCCACATTCTAAATATAAACCGACTTAACCTCTTATGAAACAGAAAAGGCTTGATATGGAGCCGATGTAATCCGTTATGTTAAAGGAAGAATTGGATAAGTTGAAGGCAAATGGCTTCTTCCATGATGCACTACACCTAAAGTGTGTCTCGAATCTTATATTATTTAAGAAGGCAAACAGAAAATAGTAGACTTACATTGAGAATTCAGACCTAATAAAGCATGCTTAAATGACAATTTACCCTTCCCGTAGATGGACCAATAAGTGAATGTAATGGCTAAACATGACTTGTTATCTTTCATGGATTCATACTCCAGTTACAATCAAATTGCGAAGCACATCCCGGATTAATAGCATTCCAGTTTTATCATAGATTTCGCGTTGTATTGTTACAAGGTCATGCCGTTTGGACTGAAGAATGCTAGAGCCACTTAACGGCACTTGGTGAAAAAAATGTTCAAAAACTTGATTAGAGGAACAATGGTAGTCGATGTACTTAATAAGTGTGGATCGAAACTCAATCTACTGAAATGTTCTACCTCAGTCGCATTTGGAAAAATTTTAGGTTCCATTGTTAAATTATGGGGCATCGAAGCTAAACAAAAACAGGTCAAGGCACTGAAATGGGTTGCTGCCTTGAAAATAGGGACGGAATTCAGAGCTTGAATGGGAAGTTCACCGCATTGAGTCAATTCATTTCAAATGTGATGGACAAGTTTGTACCATCCTTTGATTCCCTCAAGAACAAAAATGGGAAGTTCCATTGGATATATGAATGTGCAGCTACATTTCAAAACCTTTTAGAGCACATGAAGAAACCACAGATATTATCCAAGCCGTTGAAAGGGAAGGATATGTACGTCTACTTTATCGTATCGACTCATGCACTAAGAGCAGCTTTGGTACACGAGGGGATCAAAATCCAATGGGCAGTATATTATATTAGCAAATGCTTTACTTCAGTAGAGAATAACTATCCATAGTTAGAGAATATGGCATATTGTTTGTTTATCACATCGAGGAAGTTAAGGCCATAATTCTAGGCTCATCTAATAAAGATGTTGATAGATCAACTGCTTAGACAAGTGCTACATCAACCTCATACTTTAGGAAGATTGAGCTAGGAAGGAAATACTAGTACAAGCATTGGTGGATTTCATTGTTGAATTAACCATTTAGGATGGTGAAAAGAAAGAGTTGGTCCAACTTACTCAAAGGAAGTTGTATGTAGATGGAGCCTCCAATAAACACAATTATGAGGCATAAGTTGTTCTTGTGACCCCAAAACGATGGATGATATGTTATTCATGAAAACTAGACTTCCGAGCGATGAAACATGAAGTTAAGTACGAAGCACTTATAGTAACACTCAAGATAGAAAAAGAACTAGGATTCAAGACATCACATATCTTTAGCCACTCCTAATTAGTGGTTTGTCAAGTTAAGAAGGAAATTCAAGCAATGGGCGCGAGACTCGCCCTTTACCTTCATTAATCAAGTGGGCCATTTTTGGGAATGTGCAACTATTGGAAATCAATTTAGTGGAATTTTTGACGACTCCATGCATCTGCGAGATAGATGTTGATTGGATCTTGGATATTAAGGAATAAAAGGAGTCATGAATGACTCCAATCAAAGACTACTTGATAAAGGGTACTTGCCTAAAGAGTAAGAGCGAAAGGCGAAAGCTCCTACATAAATTGGTTTATTATGCAAGAAAGAGTGTTATATACAAGGTGACTCTCCACCCGCTTGCTAAGTTGTGTTGCCAAAGACGAAGCCAATAAGATCCTTGTAGATATATAGGAAGGAAGTTGTGACTATCACATTGGGAGGGCAAACTTTAATAAAGAATATTCTTCGCTGTAGGTACTTTTGGAAAACATTGAACCATGATATAAGTTGACTGTTCCAGGAAGTTTGACAAGTGCTAGAGTTTTGCAAAGGTTCCAAGAGCCCTATCCAACGAGCTTATGTAGATGGTTAATCCATAGCCATTTATGGTTGAGAAATAGACATTTTGTAGTGCTAACAATGTTTGGAGGTGGAAGAAATATGCGACTGTAGTTGTAGATTACTTCACAAAATAGACTGAAGCAGTATTAATTAGGAAAATTACATCGGTGAAGGTGATAAACTTTGTAATGGAAAACATTTTGTATAGATTTCGAGTTCCACAGCTGAAAATCACAAAAGATGGAATTTAGTTTGAGAGTGCTGAATTCAAGGAGCTTTGCTCTAGATATTAGATTAATAAGAGCTATGCAGCAATAACACACCATAGACAAATAGGTAGGTGGAGGCGGTGAATAACATTATTAAATCCGTCATCAAGAAACTATTAAAGAGAGCTAAAAGCAATAATATGGATGCTTTACCACTTGCATTGTGGGATTATCTGACAATCAAGATGTTTGCAACTAGTCGTACTCATGCCTTAGCCTATGGAACCAAGGACATGATTTCGATTGAAGCTGATATCTCTTCTTATAGCAGATTACCTTATGATCCCAAGAAGAACAAGGAACTCTTACTTGAGGCCCTCTACTTGGTAAAAAAAAAGTAAGAAGAGGCTGATCTAAAGGTTGCCACCCACTAGAGAAGAGTAGCAAAGTAGTTCAACCCCAAGTTTGAAACTATGCCTTTGAGACTATGCAGTTAGAACCCGGCTAATGCCCCCATAAAGTTCTCAATGTGGCACATAGCGCTCATTAACCGCTATGTTATTTCCACTTAGCGCTATTAAAAAAATGATCCATTTTAAGCCCTGCTACATTTAGCTATACTTTCTAAATCAAGGCCTTTTTAACACATGCTTTAGTAAAATTAATAGACAAAGGTTGATTTGACTAGTTCTCTTTTAAACCAAACCAAAGAAATTTAGAGTATAGACCTAATTTTAAAGCATTAATGTTCAATATAAGCTCGAAATCCGTTGTAATCACCAAATCTAGTCTACATAAATCATGATATTCTTTGGTTTTATTAAATAAGATTAAACAATATGTATTTTTAATACACAAACAATGTGAGAATGAAAATAAATTAACTTTAAATATTTAGTTCCATACCTAATTAAGCTTGTTGCACCTCTACTATTTACTGATATATCCCTATCGTAACCTTTTGCATATCTTCTTTATAGAACCGCTAAGCGCTTTAGCTGCATAATTTTGAACCACTTAGTACTTTAACATCACAACTTTGATATTGGTGATCTCATTTTGAAATGAGGCTTTTTGAGTATAGAGGTACTTGAGCCGAATTAGGAAGGCCCTTAAATGATTGCATAGAAGGTTGGAGAAGGAACTTTTGAGCTATTAACCATTAATGGGATTCTAATTCCTGGATCATGATATATCGGATACCTACAATCAACTTTATTTGATTTCCTTTTGTAAACAAGGCAACGTATTGATCAAGAAGATATGTGATAAGGCGATGATTGGCATAATTTCATTTATAAATAAAGTTGAGTTTTCGAATCACTAGAACCATATTCTTAAAGTTTTACTTTATGTTGTAAGATCCATTACATAAGCCGACAATCTATGTTTTGAAAATTGAATATCTTGGCACCTCGAGATAGGTACTGATAATCTCCTTCGATCCATGATTGGGCCATTGAAGTATGATCACACTATGGTCAATTAGACGATTCAGCCTTGCCCACCTTTTCTTCAACGAGTGCCTAGAGATATGGGAGGTTAGATGTGGATGCTTGAAGTAGGCATTTGAGACTCTAGTTCCTAAAGATTGGAATTGGTATAGAATCGAACCTTTCTATAGGTATGCTAATTAATTATGACAATGCTTATACTAATATAAGCAGATAAGCTGCGTAATCTCGGTCGCAATAATTGAACATGATGTTGTTTATGGAAAATAAGATGTATTTACTCAATGATGAACAATACTGATCAAGGTATGTAGTTTTTTTTAATTAAGTGAGAAATATTTGGCTGGTAATAAACAAAGCTATGTAATAGAAAAACACTAAGCAATCACACCAACTAATTTATATGTTCAGGGTTATAGTAAATAAGGGCATTGCATATAACACAGACACATGTAGGTTTAATATATAAGTAATATCATTATGGACAATGGAATATTTATACTTATGAACAATTACATGGGCAAGAAAAAGTAAAGTGCGGTAGAGAAAATGAGTTAGAGTTGAGAAAAAACAATTTTTATTGCTTAAACTTTTTTGTACACAAAAGAATAAGGTTCATACATGCAATATAATGGCACATGTATACAGGATCTAAAAAGATCAAAAGCAAAAAAAGGCTACCAGGTGTGACGCCCCACCTCTATACCCACGCTAGCCAAGGACACTACAGGGTAATGCCGTCAACTAACACGGAGAATAAGGCTGGGTAGGAGCGACCATCTATAGCCTTGCTCTAACTATCTATTGAATACATCGACAATAGACATACCAAGCAGGTCGACATACCCAATGAATACTTAAAACAAAATCATAGGTGGTTGGAGGATCTATCATAATAGAATATAACTATTCAAATGTAATATACATCACAGAACAGTAGATCATCATATACACATATATTGATACATAACAGAGTTTACAAACTGATACACGTCAAGTGGTATGGCAAACCACTATATACAAATGATTCCAGATGAATACATATATCAGAGGTACAATAAAAAGGACTACACAAAAAAGCTTTAACAAAAAGGAACAAGCGGGATAGTCCATGCGGAAGCAGAATAGGCTAAGTCCAAGTGCACCTAACCTGAAACATCTCGGTCTGACCTGAGTATAAAATACACGGGTCAGTCTAGCTAAACAAATTAGTTAGATAAACTGAACAACAATAACCTGCAAGGTCACAATGTATAACAAATATCTCTAAAAGAGATAACACAATCATCTAACAAAAGATGAATCATATCATAACAAGCCTCATATCATCAGCGACACAACAAACAAAGGATATGAATATCCCAAAACAAGCCAAAAAGGCAATAACAAATACCAATGAAGGTAACACAAGTTCCACAAGGTAATCGCTACATATCGTGCGGCTCAAAAAGACCAACATCGAAGGGCAATACCTAGGGAATATACATATCAATGAAACATCATAAAATTTGCACGTGCTTAGTACTGTATAAACAAGGATCCATACGCCCGAAGGCTCCAAACCCAAATATCACTTGAGCGGCTCATAAAGAACAACTCCGAAAGCGACACTATTAGGGCAACAAACCCGAAGGCACAAACCCGAAGGCACAAACTCGAAGGTACAAACTCGAAGGCAACATACCCGAAGGCAACAAACCTGAAGGAGGCAGTCCGAAGACACTATCCCAAAGGCAACAAACCGTAGTGGTGATGGTCCGGAGGCCCAGTACTGGACACCACTAACTGGCAGAATGTGTCACAACTCTCAAAAAGGAATCCGAAAAGTGGTAACGTGAGTCCCATAACCCCTCGTTCGCACTAAATGGTTTACTATCCGTTAGTTAATTTCACACTCAAAGCAGTACAAAGTTTACCTCGTTTCATCGGTAAGCCAGACCCAAAGGTCAAAACATTCAAACGAATAGATTGAGAATTAATTGAAAAGATGAACGCACGTGTTCATTGCACGAGTTTTATCTAATCATTTGTTTCTCCTCCCACTTCACTCGGAGTGCGAAATTGTGTGCGTTTTAGATAGAATTTGTGAATTGGAGTAGGGAGCTTTTAATACGATTTAGAGGGATTATTTATGAAAACCCGTGAATGAAGTCAAAAATAAGTTATCAAAGCCAAAGATGCAATAACAACCACTAAGAACCAACTTGAATCGATAAAATTTGGAAAACCAATAAAAATGAGCAAAAGTAGGCAAAACAGGAAAAATAGGAACAGGTCGGTCGACCAGACTTCCTGGGTTGGTAGACCGGACCAGAGGCAGAGAAGTGCTCGGGGTAGCAGGTCGGTCGATCGGACTTCCTGGGTTGGTCGACCGGAGCCTAAATTCTTGCACTTCCAAAACAGAGGCAGGGAAATGCTCAGGTAGCAGGTCGGTCGACCGGACCCTGCGTTCGGTCGGCCAGAGCCTAAATTCCTGCACTTCCTGCCCTATCTAATGAATGCCAATCCTTTCCAAATCAAAAGCAATAACACATGAATACTTGTTAGGAATACATACCCAACATCATTGAAACAAGAGAAGTAGATGTGAGTTCAAAACTCACCTTTTTACACACAAACAAAGATGAGAAGCACAAACACAAGAAGGAGATTAACTACTCTTCACTTCAACTCTACAAGCTTCAATCTAAGAATAAAACACATATTTCCCAAATTAGATTTAGGAAACTTTCTGAAATTGAAGAGGAGAAGAGTTGGAGAAGATGAAGAAGAGGCTTACCAATATCTTCTCTTTGATTTTGGAGCAAGAATTCAAGTTGCAAGAAGAAACTAGGGCTTGGAATTTCTAATTCCTCTTCCTTTCCCCCATTTTCAGTTTTAGCTTAAGTTTGGAGGTGAAAATGAGTGAATGCAAAGAGATGGGCTGAGATAAGGTATTTAGTTAGCTAGTGGCCTGAACCCAAACCCAAAACCCAACTAGAAAAGGTAGCAAAATTCAACTTACTCCAAACATATCAAAGTTTATGCTCAAAAAGATCGCAAACGCCATTTTGGAACCAATGGAAGCGGTATCGAGCCCCAATTTGGCCGTTTGAAAAAAGTTACACCTTGGACCTAAAAATCCGACTAACGACACTATATTTAAATAAAACATTTAAATATAAAATCGTTAAATATGCGGGTCGTTACAGATCTCCCCTCCTTACAAAATTGCGCCCCGCAATTCCTAGAGACGATATTTGTAACAACTACATATATGCATCATTCAATAGAAAGGGAAATAAGCTTGAGATGAAAAGATATTCTCACCGTTGCCAAGCAAAGATAGAAAACCCGGATAAGATCGCTCGATATACTCTCTGGTTTCCCAAGTACAGTCATTGGGACTAGCGGACCATTAAACTTTAACGAGCAACACGTCCTTGTTTCGAAGGTGTCGCACCTCCTTGTCAAGTACGCGAATAGGCTGTTGTACAATAGATAAGTCCGGTGAGACCTCAAGCTCTTACATATCAGAAGAATCAATAACAGAATCCGACTCCCGATGACACTTCCAAAGTTGAGAGACATGAAACACATCATGAATGCCAGATAAATGAGCTGGAAGTGAAACTCTACAAGCCAAAGGGCCAATACATTCAGTAATAGAAAATGGTCCTATAAAGAGAGGAGCTAATTTCCCAGTCGTACTGAAGCGCATCACCCCTTTCAAAGGAGAAACACGAACAAAGACATGATCACCAACTGAGAATTCGAGAGGCTTCCTACGGTTATCAGCGTAGGATTTCTGGCGGCTCTATGCCTCTTTCATTCTCAACCAAATAAGATCAATCTTCTCGGAAGAATCACGAACAAAATCTGGACCAATAAAAAGTTCTCCCCAGATTCCAACCAACAAGAAGGTGATCGACATGGCCTTCCATATAAAGCTTCGAAAGGAGCCATACCAATAGTTGATTGAAAACTATTATTGTAGGAGAACTCTACAAGAGGTAGGTGATCCTCCCAACTACCACCGATATCAAAAATACAAATACGAAGAAGATCTTCCGAGTTACGATTTACCCGTTCAGTCTGTCCGTCAGACTGCGGATGATAAGCTGTACTAAAATTAAGCTTTGTTCCCAAAGCTTGCTGAAGACTCTTCCAAAAATGACTCGTGAATAAGGGATCACGATCACTCACAATAGAACTAGGAACACCGTGAAGTCTCACGATTTCCTTGACGTACAACTTAGCCAAATGCGAAGCAGTCCTATTAGACTTAATAGGGATAAAATGAGCAGACTTATTGAGGCGATCAACAATAACCCAGATACTAGAATGGCCCGATCTCGAACGAGGTAGGCCATCAATGAAAACCATAGAAATCTGATCCCATTTCCACAATGGAATCTCTAGAGGCTGAAGAAGACCCGAAGGACGCTGATGTTCGGCCTTAATACGCTGACAAGTTATGCGATTGCTCACATAACTCGCCACATCACGCTTACGACCTTCCTAATAATAAAGACGACGTATATCGGCATACATCTTACTACTACCAGGATGAATGGTATACTTAGAACGGTGACAATCATCAAGAATGACATGCCTAACCACAAAATCAGAAGGCACAAAAAGACGGTTCTTCTTGCGAAGACACCCATGAGAATCAATGCTGAAATCCCGCAACGCCTCATCACAGGATCCAGACTCACAAAGCTAAATAAGATGCAACAAATCAGGAACACGCCGATGAGCATCGGCAATACGATCCAATAAAATGGGTCGAGCTCCCAAACTAAACAATAGAATAGGAGAATCAGAAGATGAACCTTGATCACGAATTTCACAAAAAGATAGAGTCTCAAGAATATCCCATTCGGCAAGCATCATAGAAATAACAACCGAATGTTTGCGACTAAGAGCATTAGCAACACGATTACCCTTACCAGGGGTATACTGGATATCAAAGTCATAGGAGGCAAGAAACTCGAGCCAACGTTGTTGTCTCATATTGAGTTCCTTCTGAGTAAACAAATACTTTAAGGATTTATGATCGGTATAGAGAATGAAGCGCTCGGCTAATAAGCAGTGTCGCCAAATCATCAAGGAGAAGATGATGGCGGCTAACTCAAGATCATGAGTGGCATAGCGAACTTCATTCAGACGCAGTTGCCTGGAAGCATAAGCAACTACCCGACCCTTCTGCATAAGAACAACAACGAGACCACTACCACAAGCATCGGTGTAGACAACAAGATCATGATTCCCTTCGGGAACCACCAAAATAGGAGCATTAGTGAGAAGCTCCTTCAATGTCTGAAAGGAAGCTTCACACTTGTCGGACCAAATAAAACGAATGCCTTTCCGAGTAAGGCTGGTGAGAGGAAACACAACACGGGAAAAATCCTTAATGAACCGACGGTAATAACCCGCTAATCCAAGGAAACTACGAATCTCATGAACATTCTCAGGCTCTTCCAATTCTGGATGGCTTCGATCTTTGAGGGATCGACAGAAATGCCATCGGAAGATACAACATGGCCTAAGAACTTAACCCTATTCTCCCAAAAATGGCACTTGGAGAATTTGGCTCTAAGCTGATGATGATGGAGAGTACTCAAGACAATTCTCAAGTGATTAACATGCTCAGCTTCAGACTTAGAATAAATAAGGATATCATCAATGAAGACAAGGACGAACTTATCGAGATATTCCCGGAATACTCGATTCATGAGATCGACAAAAAAAGCAGGAGCATTCGTCAAACGGAACGACATAATGAGCCACTCAAAAGAACCATATCGAGTGCGGAAAGCTGTAAGAGACATGCTATCCTCCGCGACTCGTAACTGATGAAAACCCATGGTAAGGTCAAGCTGAGAAAAGACCATAGCACCACTCAATAGATCGAACATATCATCGATCCTAGGCAGTGGATACCTATTCCTAATGGTTAACTCGTTAAGCTTGCGATAGTCAATGCAAAGCCCAAGAGTTCCATCGGACTTCTTCACGAAGACGACCGCGGATCCCCATGGAGAAAAACTGGAGTAAATCAACTGCTTGGACTCAAGCTCAAAAAGATGCTTCTTGAGTTCCTCATTTTCCTTTGTGGACATCCTCGTGGGAGGACACTAACTAGTTGCGCGCCTGAAATGAGATCAATGCGGAACTCAATTTCCCGCTTGGGTGGCAAACCCGAAAAAGGTTCAAAAACATCAGAAAAGTCACGAACAACAGAAATATGAGATATATCATCATCATCTCGCGAGTTAAGAGAACATAAAGCCATTTCGGAATTATCCACATCCCGAAGAACAAGTGATAGCTGAGTAGGCAAATCCGGATGTCAAAGATACAAAATTCTCTCCGAACAAATAATCCTGGCATCATATCTCACTAGCCAGTCCATTCCCAAAATCATATCAAATCCCAGACAAGAAATAACGTGCAGATTCGCACGAAAGGAAAAACCACATAAAAAAATCTCAACATCATCACAAAGCATACTAAGGGTCGCGGATCCCCCAATAGGATTCGCAATCCTTAAAGAAGTAACCAAACAAGAAACATCCAAAGATAAATCATCAACGAGCTTTTTCGATACGAAAGAATGTGATGCACCCGTATCGAAAAGAACTCCAATACTATGATCATGAAATAAAATAGAACCTTCCAAAATAGATGGAGATATACCTTTGGGCTGAGAAGGACCTTCAGAAGCCTTAGCAGCATAATGCTTGCTAGACTTGGCACCAGCCGGGACAGTAGGGCAAGTGGAAACATGATGTTCTTCCTTCTTGCAATAATGGAAGAAGAGAGGCTTGGAACAAGCTCGAATCATATGATCAGGAGAACCACAATTGAAACACTTCGGAAGACCAAGGCTGAGAGCTAGAACTACCAGTCTTCTTCTTCTTAGAAGGAAAAGACCTGGACTTCTGAAATGGAAACTGCTTCTTGTTGGGGTTCTTGGAAACCTCAACATCATCACCACTATCACACTCCTTCTCGACTGCTCCAAGATGAAGCGCAGAATCAACCAACTCCTCAAAAGAAAGCTTAAGCTGGAGCAACAAAGACTTCTTAAGATATTTCTTAAGACCAGAGACAAAGTTCAGATTCTTCTTATAAGAAGTGCTAATGAATTCAAGACCATACTTAGATAAAGCCTCGAATGATGCAACATACTCAGAAACATAAGATTTCCCTTGCTTCAACTCAAGGAAGCGACGGGTCAATAAAACTTTTTTAGATTCAGGAACGAACTTGAGTTCGAATCGTCCCCGAAACTGAGTCCAAGAAAGAGTAGACTCATCAATTTCGGCTATAAGAAGCTCATATCAATCAAGGGAACGCTCTTGTAATAAGATAGAAGTCACAAGAGCTCTATCATGGTTAGAAAGATCCATGCGAGAGAAAATACGCTCGCACGTGCAAAACCAAGCTTGGACTTCAAGAACAGACTTGGAGCCCTTAAACGGCTTTCCTCCAAGACGAGAAAAATCACTGCACAGACGTGCAAAGGCAGACTTGCGAGGTGGAGAAACTCGAGGAGGAACTGGAGGCTGAGTGCTCCTAAACAACTCCAAAAACTGATCGGCAGACATATAAACGCCATCCGGATGTGAGCCACTGGATTGCTCAGCTTCCGAACGTCGTCCCCTGCCTCTTCCAGCCATACGCTGAAAGTAAGATAAGAACAAGATTATTCATAAGGTAGATGTCACTAATTCAGATGTGGAATACTACGGAACAAAATGCATTCCTAGACGTATTCCCACATTCTATCTACCACCGAGGCACAAAAGAAATGTAGAGGCACGATGGTTCAAAGATTTGTATCACTTATACGCTTTGATGTACTGGAATATGTGCATCTATTATATGTTTATCATATTTTATTCTGAACCTTTCTCTGATACCAAGCTGTGACGCCCCACCTCTATACCCACGCTGGCCAAGGACACTACATGGTAATGCCGTCAACTAACACGTAGAATAAGGCTGGTTAGGAGCGACCATCTATAGCCTTTCTCTAACTATCTATTGAATACATCGACAATAGACATACCAAGCAGGTCGACATACCCAATGAATACTTAAAAAAAAACCATAGGTGGTTGGAGGATCTATCAGAACAGAATATAAAACTCAAATGTAATATACATCACAGAATAGTAGATCATCATATACACATATATTGATACATAACAGAGTTTACAAACTGATACACGTCAAGTGGTATGGCAAACCACTATATACAAACGATTCCAGATGAATACATATATCAGAGTTACAATAGAAAGGACTACACAAAAAAGCTTTAACAGTCCATGCGGAAGCAAAATAAGCTAAGTCCAAATGCACATAACCAGAAACATCTCGGTCTGACCCGAGTATAAAATACACGGGTTAGTCTAGCTAAACAAATCAGTTAGATAAACTGAACAACAATAACCTGCAAGGTCACAATGTATAACAAATATCTCTAAAAAAGATAACACAATCATCTAACAAAAGATGAATCATATCATAACAAGCCTCATATCATCGGCGACACAACAAACAAAGGATATGAATATCCCAAAACAAGCCAAAAAGGCAATAACAAATACCAATGAAGGTAACACAAGTTCCACAAGGTAATCGCTACATATCGTGCGGCTCAAAAAGACCAACACCGAAGTGCGATACCTAGGAAATATACATATCAATGAAACATCATAAAATTTGCACGTGCTTAGTACTGTATAAACAAGGATCCATAAGCCTGAAGGCTCCAAACACAAATATCACTCGAGCGGCTCATAAAGACCAACTCCGAAAGCGACACTATTAGGGCAACAAACCCGAAGGCACAAACCCGAAGGTACAAACCCGAAGGCAACAAACCTGAAGGAGGTAGTCCGAAGACACTATCCCAAAGGCAACAAACCGTAGTGGTGAAGGTCCGGAGGCCCAGTACTGGACACCACTAACTGGCAGAATGTGTCACAACTCTCAAAAAGGAATCCGAAAAGTGGTAACGTGAGTCACATAACCACTCGTTCGCACTAAATGGTTTACTATCCGTTAGTTAATTTCACACTCAAAGTAGTACAAAGTTTACCACGTTTCATCGGTAAACCAGACCCAAAGGTCAAAACGTTCAAACGAATAGATTGGGAATTAATTGAAAAGATGAACGCACGTGTTCATTGCATGCGTTTTATCTAATCATTTAATTCTCCTCCCACTTCGCTTGGAGTGCGAAATTGTGTGTGTTTTAAATAGAATTTATGAATTAGAGAAGGGAGCTTTTAATAATATTTAGAGGGATTATTTATGAAAACCCGTGAATGAAGTCAAAAATAAGTTATCAGAGCAAATGATGCAATAACAACCAATAAGAACCAACTTGAATCGATAAAATTTGGAAAACCAATCAAAATGAGCAAAAATAGGCAAAACAGGAAAAATAGGAACAGGTCTGTCGACCAGACTTCCTGGGTCGGTTGACCGGACCAGAGGCAGAGAAGTGCTCGGGGTAGCAGGTCGGTCGACCGGACTTCCTGGGTTGGTCGGCCGGAGCCTAAATTCCTGCACTTCCAAAACAGAGGCAGGGAAGTGCTCAGCTAGCAGGTCGGTCGACCGGACCCTGAGTTCGGTCGGTCGGAGCCTAATTCCTGCACTTCCTGCCCTATCTAATGAATGCCAATCCTTTCCAAATCAAAAGCAATATCACATGAATACTTGTTGGGAATTCATAACCAACATCAATGAAATCAAGAGAAGTAGATGTGAGTTCAAAACTCACCCTTTTACACACAAACAAAGATGAGAAGCACAAACACAAGAAGGAGATTAACTACTCTTCACTTCAACTTCACAAGCTTCAATCTAAGAATAAAACACATATTTCCCAAATTAGGTTTAGGAAACTTTCTGAAATTGAAGAGGAGAAGAGTTGGAGAAGATGAAGAAGAGGCTTACCAATATCTTCTCTTTGATTTTGGAGCAAGAATTCAAGTTGCAAGAAGAAATTAGGGCTTGGAATTTCTAATTCCTCTTCCTTTCCCCCATTTTCAGTTTTAGCTTAAGTTTGGAGGTGAAAATGAGTGAATGGAAAGAGATGGGCTGAGATAGGATATTTAGTTAGCTAGTGGGCTGAACCCAAACCCAAAATCCAACTAGAAAAAGTAGCAAAATTCAACTTACTCCAAACAAATCAAAGTTTATACTCAAAAAGATCGCAAACGCCATTTTGGAACCAATGGAAGCGGTATCGAGCCCCAATTTGGCCATTTCCAAAAAGTAACACTTCGAACCTAAAAATCCGACTAACGACACTATATTTAAACAAAACATTTAAATATAAAATCGTTAAATATGCGGGTTGTTACACCAGAATCAGTCATTTTCTTCTTTTCTTTTTTCCTTCTTTGGTCGAATGCTTGGCGTGATGCTTCTCGCCTTGACCTGCTCTTTTTTTAGAATGCTCTTCTTAAAATGCGAAGCCTCTTCTTTCTTGGTCTGGTAGAGATGGTCATTTGGATCGACGAGGGTGCTTGGAGGTATCAAAGAAGTGCAAACAATGGGAGCAAATGATGACTTAATTGAAAACAGAGAATGGGCAAAAGTTAACGATAATGGAGGAGGGATATTCTATAGGCATGTTTCTTTCTTGACGTATTTCAACTTCGAATGATCAATGGTTGTCCTCTCTTTCATGGATAGTCCAGCCCCAGGCTCTTTGGTGATAATAACCTCTTAATCTTTGCCATTTTTTTCCTTGGTTTCATCCAAAGCCTTCTCCACTAAACCCTCAGTATTCTTGGCATCGGGACTAGGAGCGGATCCAATGGAGGTGGTGGAAATCAAAAGAGGTGTTGAGATGATGATGGAAATAGTAGGGGTGGTTTCATGGCCTAAAGCAAAGATTAATCATGACAAAAGAACTACAGATGGCAGACCTGAAAGTTGATAGAGAGATGAGAAACAATTACACACTTCTCCAAAAGACATCTGAACTTTCTTGAAGACAAGAGAATTTGAGCTATACCTTCAAGTCGAAATCATCAAATAGGAAAGATTTAATTGCATCTTTGTTTACCTTTCCTTCTTTCTCTTATCTTTCTTGCTTTAGGATTTCCTTGTAGATGTCGATCAATGTCTTACGATAATCCTCGTCCAACCATCTTATGTTGCCATATCTGACAATGTTATCATAGAGGCGTAGGATGGTAGAGTGAATCTTATTTTCAAACTTGAAGTTTTCTTGTTCTACTCGAAAAAGATGGGATTCCAGCTCATTGACTTCAATAAACATCTTCTTTCTTTCTCGCAAATGGAAAATTTCTTCTGAAAAAGTCCAAGTAGTCCAAAGAGTCTCGTTCTTTTTATCATTCTCATTTTTGAGGTCCAGCTTAAGCTTATCCATCTAGGTAACCATTTGATTAGAAGCGCGTCACTTTCTTTCGTTACATCGTTGGTCCAGATATAGTGTAACATACCGTACCTAAAGGCCAAAAGCTAAGCGCTATAGATGTTGCAGTCATCTATAGTATTAACTTTTGATGAAAAAATATGGCAATGCTAATGATATCCATAACATCAGAAGCACTAGAATAAGAACAAAATCAAAGATTTCAAAAAAACAACATTTAGCTTATTACATTTCAGAACAATATCATATACAAGTTACATAATCCCTTAACGGTTTCCTAGGTACTAATTAAATATAATTTACAATAATCAGCCAAGAGCGACATATGATGATGCCTCCTTGGATGATCAGAGAAATATATTCATAACTGACTTAATATTGACAACGCACTCAAAATAAATAAAACTGAAACTTCTATTTAGCTATCTGACAGCCACCTGCTCGTCTCCGAAAGCTTTATTCGCCAAAAGAAAAAAACTAGAAAACCTTAACCCTCAACTTAATCAAATCAATTTTGAGTACCTGAGAGTTTAAGGGGAAACAAAAACTTTGAATCAGACATAAAGCCTGGTGTGAATAATATAGTTCATCTCTGTTAATTTATGTTAAGTGAGACCACGCCGCTTAGCAGAACAGGTTTCCCCTCACTAACTTTTCTTTAAAACATATCTTTTGCAATTCTTCTCCTAAAACTGAAACTGGTCAAAATTATCTATACGGCAACATTATGTAAACATACATAAGTATATCAGGTAATAAAATAAACTATCTGTTTATGCACAAAAGTTTTTTTGGCTAATTTTCAAGCTTTGGCTGACTCGGGCCTACAAGACAAAATCAAAATGTATCTAACATCTATTTGACACTCTTCTTCTTTTGGACGATCAGAGAAATATATTCATAACTGACTTAATATTGACAATGCACTCAAAATAAATAAAACCGAAACTCCTATTTAGCCATCCGACAACCACCTGCTCGTCTCCGAAAGCTTTATTCGCCAAAAGAAAAAACTAGAAAACCTTAACCCTCAACCTAATCAAATCAATTTTGAGTACCTGAGAGTTTAAGGGGAAACAAAAACTTTGAATTATACATAAATCCTGGTGTGAATAATATTGTTCATCTCTGTTAATTAATGCTAAGTGAGACCACGCCGCTTAGCGGAACGGGTTTCCCCTCACTAACTTTTTTTTAAAACATATCTTTTGCAATTCTTCTCCTAAAAATGAAACTGGTCAAAATTATCTATAAGGCAACATTATGTAAACATACATAAGTATATCAGGTAATAAAATAAACTACCTGTTTATGCACAAAAGTTTTTTTGGCTAATTTTCAAGCTTTGGCTGACTCGGGCCTACAAGACAATATCAAAATGTATCTAACATCTATTTGACACTCTTCTTATTTTAGACGATCTGTCCTTAACTATCTATTAAATACTTCTCTTTTGGACGGTCTATCTTTAACTTATCATCTTCCACGGTCAACAGATCCTAATGGCTTTGCGGGCTCACGAATAACCTATTTGTATATAAAATATATTCCTTTCTGTGTGTGTCCATAATTTTAGTCTTACTTGTGACTAAGCCCTACAGACTGGAATTTGGACAAATTAGCTGGGGCTTATATGTGATAACCTGGAATTTTAGAATATCTGTAATTGATAAAGTAACTGAATTTAATTGGTGGAAATACCGATTTATAAGTTAAATAAATAATTATGGTAATGAAATTATATATCTTAATAAAAATTGGTTTCTTTCTAGTATAATTATTTAAATTGGCAAAATTGATATTTTCAAACAATAACAATAATGTGTTGTTTATATATACAGGTATATATAGATTTTTAGTAGAATTTTCATTTACAAATTGAATTGGTGTTTGCTTATTTGATTGTTAAATTTAATTTTAAAATTGAATTTTAATTTGGATTAGGATATTGAAATTCAATATATATATATATATATATATATATATATATAAATCTTAAAATTACTTTGGATTTGAAATTATATTATATATGACTTTATTTAGAATATAATTATTTTTATGTCATTTTCTTTTAAAGGATTTTGTTTATATAAATTAAGAATGTAGTTATTAAATAGGAAATTAATTATAAAAGCTTTTAAAACCATTTAAAAACTAATTAACTTATGCATAATTACAAATGTAAGTGAAAGAGTGTGTCTAATTACAAGTGTAGATGAATTATAAATTGATAAGGACAAGTGTTAAAATTTCCTAACAAGTGTCCTTCTTAATTTTCTTTTTCTTTAATTTTGATAAAACATAATTTACATTTTCTTGCATCATTCTTTTCTTCTTTTTCAAAAAGCAAGCAAAACTTGACTTAAAATTTCATTCCTTAAAACAAATGCCAACTAGAGAGGAAAAAATCACTACTTGAAAGCATTTTACAAAAGCTCAAGCTCAAATTCAAAATTTTTAAACAATTTTCAAAACTCATAACGAACACTGTAACAGTTTTCAAAAGCGTGTAACCTCCTCAATCACAGTCTGTAATGTATTTTCAATCTGTAGCCTGTAATCTTCTTCAACTTGAATCATCTTCAAGTTTTCAAAGAATCATAGCATTCACTTTTCATAAACAAAGGAGTTCCAGTTCAAAAGCAATTCAAGTCTTTAATTTGCAAAACCATTTCAAAAAGCTCTCTGTTCCTTCATAAGCAGGTAAGTAAACATTTTAAATTAATAACTTAAGTAGTTAATTATCTGTTGGATGTGAGTTCTGTGATGATGTCTGTTTTATATGTATGTATATAAGTATGCCTCTGTGTATATAAGAATGTGTACATATCTGTTGTTTTTAACTCCCCTATTCTTAGTTCAAAGCTTATGATTTTGACAAAAATTCAAAATCTTTGCATGTGTTTTCTGTTAGACTTTGAAATTTAAACCAAATAGTTTAGTTTAAACATGATCTGGGATTTAAAAATAGATTTAAGTATATTAAGATTGAAACTATCTTAAATTTGGAAATTACAGTAGAAATCTTAATTATATGATAACATTGAAATTTATTGATTCAAGTATATATCTTGAATCATCCTTAAAAGTTAGGATTTTTAAAATCAAAATCATAATTTGAAATGAAGTAAGGAGGGTGAATTTTTGTGATGTCTGAAATTTGGATACTGAGCAAATTCTGATGGCCACAAGGTCTGGGATGGTCAGAATCTAGGCTAGAGATAGGGGAAGGTTCAGGGTGTTTGGTGAAAATGACAGGAAGGGTGATAGTCCTCTGTAGCGACGGCGGCGTGGTGATCTTGTTTTAAACCCTAGTTTGGGTTGAGGTTAGATTTGGGGTCTATGTATAGTATCAGGGTGATTGAGTTCGATGGAACCAAGTGTAATAGGTTCGTGGATGATCGGAGTTGAATTAGCCGGAGTTTCGCGTCATCTGATGGTCGGAGGCGCGAGATCAAGGTGGATTTGGTCATGGTGGCTGGAACCAGTTTTCAACTGGGTAGTTTGATTTTGATCTGTAGCTAGTGCAAGGGTTTTGATGGTTTGAGCTTGTTGTAATGGCGATGAATGACGTGCATGATGGTTCGTCAGTGATCGAAGGTGTCTCCGGTGCTGGTGCCTGTGCATAAGGAGGTCATGTCTAATTATTTAGGTTTGTGGTTTTGTTGTTGGTCGAACTCGAGTGAAGTACCATGTTTTTGAGTTTGTGGCTCAAGTGGAAACTCGAGTAGCGTTGGGGTGTTGATCTGTTACCAGTTTTAGTTGTTACATGTTTTCATATTTAAAAATTTAAAATAATTTTTGAAAATGGAAGAAAAGAAATGGAGTTTGGAATGGCTCGAGTGATACTCGGGTTCAAACTGAAGCAGATAATTAAAAGAAATTTTCGAAGTTTTAAATTTTTTTTATAAAACAAGTTTCAAATTTAAATAAAGAAAGGTTTAAACTTTTGAAATGAATCTTGTTTCTGAATTCTATTCTTTTTAAATATAAATTTTTCTTTAAAATTTTATTAAGAAATTTGAAATTTGTTTAATTAAAATTTTAAACTTATGTTTGAAATGGAATTTTAAAAGATTTTCATAAAAGAAAGTTTTTTAAATTTAAAATTGAAAACTAGATTTAAACTTTTACTTGATAATGTTCAAAACATTAGAGTAAGTTATGATTTGTAACTTTAATTTATCAAGTTAAATGATTATTCTTAAAACCTAATTAATGATTTAATCAAGTGAAGTCATTTTTAAAATATAATGTTTTAAATGATAATTTAGGTATGAATAATATATGATTTTATCTTAAGATAATTATGGTTCTAATGATTTGAAATTAATTAAGTAAATACTTAATGAGATTAATTAGTGTAATTACATAGTAAAGTAATTAATGTATAATTACTGGATGCAATTAATTAAAGGAAATTACTTAATGAGAAGTAATTAAAGAATAATTACTTAGTAGAAGTAATTTAGGATTAATTGCTTAGTGTAATTAATCAAAGAATTAATATAATTAATTAAGGAGTTAATTAATTATGTAAGTAATTATAGAAGGGTAATTACTATTTATTATTAATTGAGATTGATTATTGGAAGTGATTAATTAAAGTAAAATTAATTAATGAAATTAATTAAGGATAAATGTAATTTAATTATAATTAATTAATTATTAGAAATAATTAATTAATTAAGGATCATTAATTAATGTAATTAATGAGAGTAATCAAAGGTTAATTACTGTAAATGGTTAAGGATAATTAATTTTTGAAATTAATTAAAGAAAAATTACTCTATGTAATTGAAGATAATTAATCAAGGTGATTAATTAAGATGGATATTTGAAGAATGATTAGTTAATTAAAAGGTTGTAACTAATTAATGGTTGATTAAGCAAAGTTAGGTAATTACTTCTTAAGTAATTGATTTAAGTTAATTTTCATTATAATAGGGATTAACAATGGTTGCTTATGGATGATTGTTTGAGTAGAATATCTGAATTGGTTGATATCTATTGGATGATATGCTGTGATATTCTGTGATATGAAATGTTTTGTGATATGATATGTTTGGGTGGACATTTATAATGTGGTTATTTAATGATGATGAATTTCTGTGTAAAAAGTGACATCTTGTATTTAAAATTGAATTGTGTTTCACTTGAATAACTCAAGTTAAGATGGTATTAAATTCAAAGAGACCGGAGTCGAGTATTAGTAAATAATCGAAACCACTTCGATCTGTAATCTATAATAATTCTGTACAGACTTCATATGTGAAATCATTAGGCTGGAGTGGAATGATTTAAGTGATTGGACCACTTAATCTAAGTTTCGGTATTTAGAAATTGATGTGTGTAATAAGTGTTATTTATACCAAACTTATGAAATTGTAAAATTGATACGAGTTACCCCGGGTTTTATGTAAGCTTTATGTTATTGTATTCCATGTTAGTTGGGTTTACTCATGCTTGTTTCCAGTCTGATCCGGGTGTTACTTTGATGTAATGCTTAGGTCAGACTGAGTATTACAGCTTTTCAGGTAAGGTTGTTCTGGAGCTCAGGAGGCGAGCTGGATAGCATGAACGTATGGAGGTTTTCCACTGTGATATATTGTAGCATCCGAGTCATGATTGTATCTGTCCAGTGTTTGTGTTTATGTGTAACTTTCTTGTATGAAAGTGTAATTTGATAAGTACAGTTTTCCTTTGTATAACTGTTATTATTTGATATTACATTTTATCCGCTGCGATTATGAGATGTTGGTGTTCCTGTGACGACCGGCCATGACTCCCGCACTAAAACAAGAGAATGGTGCGCTGAAAGGTGTGCCAGGCAGCCATGGACGATAGTCAGGGTAAGATAAAACAGCAGACTCTATCGTATTACTCACAGCGCATGGATAAAATACAATAGAAAATATACATAGTGAAGCTCTATAGAACAGAAGTCACATCATATAAACTCATAATAGTTTTATACAATCATCTGAATAGTCAATACATCAAGCCTCACTACATAACATTCAGAGTATCAAACAAACAGCGGAACATCCAGTACATATAGTAGGAAAACAATATGCAAAAGCCTCCAACTCGTCTTCGTCATCAACAGCGTGGGTAATCAAGAAACAGCACCTGTCACCTGCTACCTAGTCTGCCCATCCCAACATGGATGAACAAGCCAAGGTAATAAGAGTTGAACATAAAACCTTGAGTCAGACAACAGTCTTAGTGAGTAGTAAATTAACTATCAAACATACCAAAAGAGCATAAAGGGTAAAAGGTATAGGAACCCAACCATCCCACTCCACCTCTTTCTACAGTGATAGCCCCCAGACACACTAAGCAGAAGTAAACATAGTAATTCAGACATTTAAAGCAAGGTGATTATCACTCGAGTCAAGGTCGATGTTTTCCAAATACAAACCCGCAGGGCCTAAACCAAGATCAGATAAGCACCTAGAAAACACCGCTCTTGAGGCCGAATGATGATACAACCAAACATCCATGACTCTGGCTATCACTATTATAACTGCTTCGTAACCACCGTTAATTGAATGACCAACACATTCTTTCAGCCGTACGTCAAGGGCTAATGGTAACCCCGGTTCTAGATAAACTCCGCACGTCATCGTGACCTGTGCCTAGGACTTACCTACTCTGCCCAGAGTACTCGACCACCTACCTGTAGTCTTTTGGGTGTCCCGACCACCTACCTGTAGTCGTTTGGGCATCCCATGTACTCTTGCTTTGAATTTACTAGAACCTTCAACAACAATGAAATCCAAGCCTCCTAGTCATCCTCCTCGACGACTATTCTCATACTAGCCCAAGCTACTTCTCGAGCAATCCATTATCAACCAACTCGAACCATCCCTCGAGTTATCAACATGCTTGGAATGATCCCGTCTGGATTATGCCAAGGCTACATCACATCATGCTTCGCCTCATCTTAACATAGCAAAGCTCCATCACAACATCGTCATCATGTCCGTCCATATGAGCTTCATCATCCGCTACATATGCCACAAGAAGCTTTTCTCATCCCTTAGCCTCTCCCTTAGCTTTCGAACCATTTTCGACCATACTTGTCTAGATCCAACCATAAATCAACTAACTCTAAACAATCAATCAAGACAATCATTAATCCAAGCAATCAAATATTCAAACAAGGTTTAATAAGCAATTATACAAGGAAATGGCAATTTGGTAATTAAAGTGTCCAAATCTAATAAGCATGAATAATAGGCAAATGTCTCTACAACTTGATAAATAAACTTGCAAAAGTTAACATGTAGTAAAATAGATGTCAAAACTTCATAGATGATAGATCTACATGCATACTTAGGGAAAATGCAAGAAATCACTATCTTTAACACATAAGCAAGCCACCAATCCAATATACTCCCTTGGTTCCGTGTGAGAGTTAACTACCACTCACCGAATCACCTAAACACCTCAAAAACAACCAACTCCAGATCTGGATAGCAAAGATCTAAGCTTGGTCTGGCAAAATCTCACTTCAATCGATGAAATCTCTCTTTGTTGGATGAAGATCTTCAACTTTGACTCTTGGATCTTCGATTTGATCTTCAATTTAGATGGATGGAATCACTAGATTAGAGTGGAGAAAAGAAGTGAAGAAGTGTTGTAGTCGAGCTCTCAAAATGGTAGCACTTCGTCGCTTCAAAATCCGGTGCCAAAAAGTGAGGCGAACCCCTTCTATTTATAGGCAGAAATCCCCCTGGGTCGGTCGTCCCCATGAGTCACCCACGACCTAACTGCAGCCGACTCACGACTCATGCTTCATGCGACTCAACGGCTCACAGCTCACGACTTAACCCTTGCCGACCCAACCGACTCAACTACCTACGACTTAGCGACCTAACTGGGTACGCGGCATACGACCTAACTGAGAAGCCGTCCTAACAACTTACGACTCAACAGAGGTGCACGACTCATGACTTAAGCCCAAGCGCCGACCTAACGACTCAAGCTCCTAACGACCCAACAGCATAATCGTCCTAACACACGTGCTACCTCGACCTAACTACACACAGGACCACACGAGTTAGGCCTTATCTCGTCTACGACTTAACACACAGCCGACCCAACGATTTATGCCTTAGGTCGTTCACTCACTAACCCGTTAACTACTATAAGTCAGCCTGTCTTCTTAAGTCGTTAACCCTATGAGTCGGTCACTACGTTAACTCGGTCTAGCACTAACATGCTAACCCGTCCAAACATATATGTCGCTCCATACCTTAAGCCGTAGCCTTCTTAGGTCGGTCACCCCATGAGTCGCTCACACGAGTCAACTTCCACTCGACTCACCTTCCTCACGACCTAGCTATCACACGGCCTAACTGTCCTACGACTTTACCCCTTAAGTCGCCTACCCGATTAAATCGTTCCACTGACCTAAGCACCACACGACTCAACTAAGAACGACTTAATACAACTAACAACTTAATGCATATAGTTTAACAATGTTTCGATACGTAAAAATACGGGTCGTTACATTCTCTCCCCCTTAGGAATTTCGCCCCCGAAATTCCAAACAAACAAGAGCAACCAAAGTTATTCCGCATGCCTACCATCCATTGCAATCAACAAACCATGCATCCAATTACTAGCATAGCATGCAGAATTCTAAGACTAGAACAAGTTACAAATTCGTGAGATGTCACGACACCTTAGGGCCATACCTCGAAGAGTTCAGGATGAGCTGCTTTCATCCCCTCTTCCTCCTCCCACGTACAGTCGTTAACATCATCACTCCATTGTACCTTGAGCAACGTAACCGTCTTCCTCCTAAGCTGTTTCGTGTCGGTTTCAACAACACGAAGCGGCTTACGAGGTCTCGTAACAACTGGATCAACCTCTAAATCTTCACAGCTATCAGCAGAAACCACCGTATTCGAGTCATGCACATACTTTCGTAGATAAGATACATTAAAAACATTGTGCATACCCGCCATCTTTTCCGGTAACTCCAATTTATAAGCGAGCTTTCCAATTCGCTCGATGATCGGGAATGGTCCAAAAAATCTCGGAGTCAATTTCCCTTTCTTCCTGAATTGAATAACATTCTTCAGAGGAGAAATCTTCACAAAGACCATATCACCCATGTCGAATTCCAAATCCTTACGACGCTTATTGGCATAACCTTTATGACGATCTTGAGCTGCCTTCATTCGTCGCCGAATGATCTCTATACAATCCGTAGTCTAACGAATCATTTCTGGCCCAAGTATCAGCTTTTCTCCAGTTTCCAACCAACATGTCGGAGAGTTACACGGCCTTCCATACAATGCTTCATACGGTGCCATACCAATACTTGACTGGTAACTGTTATTATATGCAAATTCCACCAAATGAAGATGATCTTCCCATGATCCCCCGAAGTCCAAAACACATGCTCTGAGAAGATCTTCCAAAACTCGGTTGACTCTCTCGGTCTGACCATCTGTTTGGGGGTGATAAGCTGTACTCAAACACAACTCGGTTCCCAAAACTTCTTGGAAGCTCTTCCAAAATCCACTAGTGAACAATGGGTCTCGATCGCTCACTATACTCTTCGGAATACCATGGAATCGAACTATCCACTTAACATACAACTCAGCCAACTTCGATGCAGTCCTGGTAGATCGAACAGGAATGAATCTTGCACTCTTAGTCAAACGATCTATGATGACCCAAATCCCTTCATTCCCTGCCCTGGTTCTTGGTAGACCATCGATAAAATCCATCGATATCTGCTCCCACTTCCATGTAGGAACCTCTAATGGCTGAAGCAATCCACTGGGATTCTTCTGCTCGGCTTTTACCAACTGGTAGTTCATACACTTGGAAATAAAATTTCCAACATCCTTCTTCATACCTTCCCAGTAGTAGATTCTCTTCATATCCCGATACATCTTATTTCCACCTGGATGAATTGTCAACTTCGAGTGATGACTTTCCCTCAGAACTTCATCTCTCAATCCATCTATATTGGGAACAACTAGTCGTCCTTGTTTCCGAAGCCAACCCTCTCGATCGACTTCAAATCCTTTATCCTTTTCTGGATTCAATCCAGATTCCAAATCGCGGATAATCTTGACAAGCTTATCGTCTCGCTTTTGGTTCTCGCCAATTCTCTCCATAAGATTAGGTCTTATCGATAAGTTTGCCAACATCTCAGATTCCAATTCACATCTAGGCCTGAAGTCAAATCCAGCCAAATACTCAAGACTCTTCCATTCCAAAAACATGGCTCCCAATCCTGCATGTCTTCGACTCAGCGCATCAGCCACTGCGTTACCTTTTCCCGGAGTATAGGCTATACCAAAATCATACGATGCTAAAAACTCTAGCCATCGTTGCTACCGAAGATTCAAATCCTTTTGGGAGAAAAGATACTTCAACGACTTATGATCCGTAAACAACTCGAATCGAACTCCCAATAGATAATGTCTCCACATCTTCAGAGCAAAAACAATCGCCGCTAACTCCAAATCATGAGTCGGGTAATTCCTTTCATGCGGCTTCAGTTGTCGACTTGCATAGGCAACAACTTTATCCTTTTGCATAAGCACTGCTCCAAGTCCAGTACCACATGCATCGTTGTAAACCACCATCTCATCATTCCCACTCGGAATAGTCAAAACAGGAGCACTAGTCAGTCGCTCTTTCAGGATTACGAAAGCTTGCTCACACTTATCATCCCATATGAATACCTGATTCTTTTTCGTCAATCCTATTAACGGTGCATCTATCTTGGAAAAGTCTTTGATAAACCGACGATAATATCCTGCTAATCCAAGAAAAATTCTCACATCAGATGCATTCTTAGGTCTAACCCAATCCTGGATTGCTGCCACCTTAGCGGGATCAACCGCTATTCCATTTCCAGAGATAACATGGCCTAAGAAACTCACTTCACTCTTCCAGAAATGAAACTTCGAAAACTTAGCCTTTAGCTAATGTTTCCGCAAGATTTCCTAAACAATACGCAAGTGTGTCTTGTGCTCTTCCTCAGTTCTGGAATAAATCAGAATATCATCCACGAACACAAGTACGAACTTTTTCAACTGATCACTGAACACTCTATTCATAAGATCCACAAAATATGCTGGTGCATTGGTCAATCCAAACGGCATTACCAGCCACTCATAAAAACCGGATGGGGTCCTAAAAGCAGTCTTCGGCACACTATCCTTAGCCACTCTCAACTGGTGAAATCCCGTTGCCAAATCCATCTGAGAAAACACCTTAGCTTCGTGGAGCTGATCAAACAAGTCATATATTCTCGGCAATGGATACTTGTTCTTCTTAGTCACTTTATTCAGCTCACGATAATCCACACACAACCTCAAAGATCCATCCGCTTTGGTTGCGAACACAACTGGTGCACCCCATTCAGACACACTACGCCGAATGAATCCTTTCCGTAAAAGGTCATCAACTTGCACCTTCAACTCTTGCTGTTCCCTAGGCACGATCCGCCTAAGAGGCATCACAACTGGTCTGGCTCCCTCAACTAGATCGATACGAAACTCGATCTCCCTATGCGGCGGTAACCCTTTGACTTCATCAAAGACGTCCTCAAATCCATTCACAACCGGCTTCGATGACAGTCCATCTCATGGAACAACCAGCTAATACATGAAGCTCATGAAGACGCCTTCTTCATGCTTACATCGTATCACAACCTTTCGCCCTTCCACATTCCCGACTGTCACCTCCAGCCTCTCACAATCAATCCTTGCCGCATACTTCCTAAGCTAGTCCATACCCAAAATAATTCCGAACCCCGCAAAGTTCAGAACAAAGCAATTACAAACAAAAGAGCAATCATGAATCGATACAACTAGACCACGGCATACCATACACAAACATGACGAACCCCCTACTGGATTAGTCACAACCAATGGTCTAGCAACAATATCCGATTCCAAACCCAACCGGTCTACCAGATCATTACAAACAAATGAATGCGACGCTGCAGTATCAAACAACACTCTAACTGGAACACCACAAATGGAAAGAGTACCTTGAACCACCAAACTCTTCCCCTTTTCTTCTGGAGTAGGAGCTTTCGAAGATGATGGAACAGCCCCCAAAGCATAAGCTTGCACAATCTGCTTATCTTTCCTCGGTTCTGGAAAGTCCTTCTTGATATGTCCCAGCTTATCACAGTTGTAACACTTTCCCGGCACCTTGGGATTCCTACAATCTTTGGAGAGATGGCCCTTCTGCTGGCAGTTGTAGCAGGTCACTTCGCCCTTTGGCTTCTTCTGGCCATTCTTACCCTTCTGCTGTTGCTGCTTCCTCTTCTTGTTTCCACCCTACTGTGGTTTGGACTCTTCCTTGGTCACAGCAACAACAGACCCTTCCTTAGGAAACAAACTCTCGTGCCTGAGAGATTTCTCGACAAGCTTCTCAAATGGATCGTCCAGATGATCCACTAACTGCCTCCCAAGATAAGTGTCCAAGCCTGTCACAAACTTCTCGTTCTTCTGGTAGGGAGATTCAATATAAGATCTGGCATACTTGGACAAAGCTTCAAACTCCGAAACATACTCAAGAACTAATCTTCCACCTTGCTTGAGCTCCTCAAATTTCTTAAACAAAACAGATTTCTGAGCCGTAGAGATGAACTTAGCTTCAAATCTAACTTGGAATTGCTCCCAAGTGATCTCTTCCTCTGGAGTATCAATAGTGATAGAACCCCACCAATCAGCAGCTCTTCCCTGAAGCTGTCTCGATGCAAGCTTCCTCTTAGTTGCATCCTCAATTCCCAAATCACCAAAGATCCTTTTACAAGCATCAATCCACCTCTGAACTTCAATGGTTGATTCTGTCCCTAAGAAAACCTTTCCTCCAAGAGCAGTATAGTCTTTACACAACTTAGCAAAATCCACTGGTCTTGGAGCTTGAACTTGAACTCCAACATCTACTGATGGTCCTGAAGTTGGTATCCTTCTCATGATCGAAGTCATCATAGCTTCGAACATTGCAGCATAGTCAGTAGCTCCCCCAGCAGTACGGCTTTCCCTAGCAGCTTGTCTCTCACTTCGACTCATCCTTAATATCTACAAAAAGGAATGATTTAGAACACCTTGAGAAACAACTACATAAGAAGTTCAAATCCTTCTAAACTACTATATTATATATATAGTAATCATCCATCAAAATACAATTACGTCTCTCATATGTAGTTACGTCAGCGAGCGTTGGCTAAAATCGATTTACCAAAGCTCTGATACCAAATGTGACGACCGGCCATGACTCCCGCACTAAAACAAGAGAATGGTGCGCTGAAAGGTGTGCCAGGCAGCCACGGACGATAGTCAGGGTAAGATAAAACAGCAGACTCTATCGTATTACTCACAGCGCATGGCTAAAATACAATAGAAAATATACATAGTGAAGCTCTATAAAACAGAAGTCTCATCATATAAACTCATAATAGTTTTATACAATCATCTGAATAGTCAATACATCAAGCCTCACTACATAACATTCAGAGTATCAAACAAACAGCGGAACATCCAGTACATATAGTAGGAAAACAATATGCAAAAGCCTCCAACTCGTCTTCGTCATCAACAGCGTGGGTAATCAAGAAACAACACCTGTCACCTGCTACCTAGTCTGCCCATCCCAACATGGATGAACAGCCCAAGGTAATAAGAGTTGAACATAAAACCTTGAGTCAGACAACAGTCTTAGTGAGCAGTAAACTAACTATCAAACATACCAAAAGAGCATAAAGGGTAAAAGGAATAGGAACCCAACCATCCCACTCCACCTCTTTCTACAGTGATAACCCCCAGACACACTAAGCAGAAGTAAACATAGTAATTCAGACATTCAAAGCAAGGTGATTATCACTCGAGTCAAGGTCGATGTTTTCCAAATACAAACCCCCAGGGCCTAAACCAAGATCAGATAAGCACCTAGAAAACACCGCTCTTGAGGCCGAATAATGATACAACCAAACATCCATGACTCTGGCTATCACTGTTATCACTGCTTCGAAACCACCGTTAATTGGATGACCAGCACATTCTTTCAGCCGTACGTCAAGGGCTAATGGTAACCCCGGTTCTAGATAAACTCCGCACGTCATCGTGACCCGTGCCTATGACTTACCTACTCTGCCCAGAGTACTCGACCACCTACCTGTAGTCTTTTGGGTGTCCCGACCACCTACCTGTAGTCATTTGGGCATCCCATGTACTCTTGCTTTGAATTTAGTAGAACCTTCAACAACAATGAAATCCAAGCCTCCTAGTCATCCTCCTCGACGACTATTCTCATACTAGCCCAAGATACTTCTCGAGCAATCCATTATCAACCAACTCAAACCATCCCTCGAGTTATCAACATGCTTGGAATGATCCCGTCTGGATTATGCCAAGGCTACATCACATCATGCTTCGCCTCATCTTAACATAGCAAAGCTCCATCACAACATCATCATCATATCCGTCCATATGAGCTTCATCATCCGCTACATATGCCACAAGCAGCTTTTCTCATCCCTTAGCCTCTCCCTTAGCTTTCGAACCATTTTCGACCATACTTGTCTAGATCCAACCATAAATCAACTAACTCTAAACAATCAATCAAGACAATCATCAATCCAAGCAATCAAATATTCAAACAAGGTTTAATAAGCAATTATACAAGGAAATGGCAATTTGGTAATTAAAGTGTCCAAATCTAATAAGCATGAATAATAGGCAAATGTCTCTACAACTTGATAAATAAACTTGCAAAAGTTAACATGTAGTAAAATAGGTGTCAAAACGTCATAGATGATAGATCTACATGCATACTTAGGGAAAATGCAAGAAATCACTATCTTTAACACATAAACAAGCCACCAATCCAATATACTCCCTTGGGTCCGTGTGAGAGTTAACTACCACTCACCGAATCACCTAAACACCTTAAAAACAACCAACTCCAGATCTGGACAGCAAAGATCTAAGCTTGGTCCGGCAAAATCTCACTTCAATCGATGAAATCTCTCTTTGTTGGATGAAGATCTTCAACTTTGACTCTTGGATCTTCGATTTGATCTTCAATTTAGATGGAAGGAATCACTAGATTAGAGTGGAGAAAAGAAGTGAAGAAGTGTTGTAGTCGAGCTCTCAAAATGGCAGCACTTCGTCGCTTCAAAATCCGGTGCCAAAAAAGTGAGGCAACCCCTTCTATTTATGGGCAGAAATCCCCTGAGTCGGTCGTCCCCATGAGTCGCCCACGACCTAACTACAGCCGACTCACGACTCATGCTTTATGCGACTCAACGGCTCACAACTCACGACTTAACCCTTGCCGACCCAACCAACTCAACTACCTACGACTTAGCGACCTAACTGGGTACGCGGCATACGACCTAACTGAGAAGCCGTCCTAACAACTTACGACTCAACAGAGGTGCAAGACTCACCACTTAAGCCCAAGCACCGACCTAACGACTCAAGCCCCTAACGACCCAACAGCATAATCGTCCTAACACACGTGCTACCTCGACCTAACTACACACAGGACCACACGAGTTAGGCCTTATCTCGTCTACGATTTAACACACAGCCGACCCAACGATTTAAGCCTTAGGTCGTTCACTCACTAACCCGTTAACTACTATAAGTCAGCCTGTCTTCTTAAGTCGTTAACCCTACGAGTCGGTCACTACCTTAACTCGATCTAGCACTAACACGCTAACCCGTCCAAACATATATGTCGCTCCATACCTTAAGCCGTAGCCTTCTTAGGTCGGTCACCCCATGAGTCGCTCACACGAGTCAACTTCCACCCGACTCACCTTCCTCACGACCTAGCTATCACACGGCCTAACTGTCCTACGACTTTACCCTTTAAGTCGCCTACCCGGTTAAATCGTTCCACCGACCTAAGCACCACACGACTCAACTAAGAACGACTTAATACAACAAACAACTTAATGCATATAGTTTAACAATATTTCGATCCGTAAAAATACGGGTCGTTACAGTTCCTGTTCTTCTTTTCTTCTATCTCTTTTCTTCTTTTCCTAACTATCTGAAATTTTCGGGATCGAAAATTTCAGGTTGTTACATTTGGTATCAGAGCTAAAGGTTAAGCGAGAACCTTGGCTCTAGTGAGATTACTCATTAAGGATAGGATAAGTGGTACCCTAGGATGAGTTGAGTGTACATATATATGAGAGCGTACTTGTTATTTTCTTATATAAAGATTTTAAATGATTTTATATAAGCTTATATTTTAATATATAAAGCAATAGTTTTTCTAATATTAAGGTAATTGGTTGTTAAATTATTGGAATTAAATTAAGTGGTAATAGTAATAAAACCAAATTGAAATTAAATAAAGATAAGTTTGAAAGGGATTCAAACTGAAATTAAAATCTTGAATTTGGGAAGAGTTTTAGAATAAGATAATAATGAATTGGTTTCCAGATATGATAATCTTGGTTATTATCATAAATGATTGTTGTGTTTAATAACAAACTGTGTATTAATGAGTAAGCAAAATGAAATGATTTAGGGAAGTAAAACATTTAGGCAAGTATGACTTATGAATTGGAATTGAAGATGATCTAAATTATGAAGTTTTGAATCTATGTCCAGAAATTTGAAAATTGTTTCAAAGTGATAAAGAAATAATAAATAACATTATTTAATGTATTTGAATGAAAAGGTCTTATTTCAAAAAAGAGTTGTTTGAAAATTTAAAGAAATTAATTTTGAACTAAAACCAAGGGTGGTTCAAATTTTAAAATTTGTCTTGGTGGGCCAAGAAGTAAATATGTATATATGTGTGGATATACCTAATATCAAAGATGGTTTGAAATAAACTCTAAATGTTGAGTTTTAAATTTGGAATGTGATGTGAAACCCAAAGTGATAAGTTTTTGAACTTATAAGCTGGAAGATTATTAATGTGAAGTTTAGAATTTGAAATGGGAATTCAAATTGGGAAAGGTTAGCTGGATTAAGTAAATTGAATTTAACATTGGGAAAGTTAAGTAATTTAACAAGCAACCTGAAATGGAAATTTCAAGATGAAATTGAGATTTAACTTGGGAAGTTAAATGGTTGTTTTGAATTGAAAATTTTTGTGATCTCAAAGTGGGTTTGAGATCTAGAAATTGGAAATGGATGGATGTTTTAAAAATAAATTGGATGATATCATCCTGTTGATATTAATAATCTTTAAACTGTGAATTGGATTTGTTTAATGAACGTAGAAATGGGGTGTGGTAATATATCTATTATTAAGATAAAATGGAATCATTTTGGTCTTAAGATTTGAATGTTTAAGATAAAACTTCAAAGGTTTGGTTTCAAAATTGAAATTTGGTGATAAATTGAATTTCAAAGATTTAGTTGTTTAAAAAGGATTTGGATTATTATTATTTGAACTTTGAAATGGGTTAAAAATGGAATTTGGATTCAGAATTAAATGGTTTAAAGATATAAGTTGATTTGACTTAAAGGACTAAATCAACATTTGGAAATTTAACTCGAATTTATATAATTCGAGATGGTTTAAATTTGAAATTTGAATTAAATTAGTTCAAATTGAATTTGACTTGAATTAATTGGAATTATGATTGAAGATGGATAAGTTTAAATATTCAAATGGAAAATTTGAATTGGATTAATTTGAAAATAAATTAAAGTTGAATAAGTAAATTCAAATGGAATTTGATTTGAATTTAGGTAAGAAATTGAGGATTAATTCAACTGGAATTGGGGTTAAATCAATTTCAATGGAAATTGAAGTTATTTAAATTGGAATTGAGTCAATTTAAAGGAAGTGGAAATTTAAATTGAATTGATTGGAAATGGAGGTTGGGAATTAAATAGTTTGACTCGGAACTATTTTCAAAATAAATTGTTTTAGTACAAATCTATTTTTCCAAGCTATTTATTATATATATAACCTTTCTTATTAATCCCAAAACTATCTTATTCTTATTTTATAACTACTTTTGGAACTGTTTAACAAATTTTCAACTGTTTATATAAACTAATTACTGTTTTTAAAATACTTTATAACTAATTTCTATTTTACTACTATTTTGCAATTATTCAAAATTTCTATAACTATTTGACTATTTTTTAACTATTTTATAATTACTCAACAATTTTATAACTGTTTTATAAATTAATAATTTTTTTCAAATACTTATCTATTTTTAACTTTTTAAGCTATTTTCGAAATATAAGCTGGACAAAGTTTAAACTGTTTATGATTAAATATCCATTTGAGATAAGAATTGAGGTGATAATCCAAATGAGGATTTAAGCAATTGTGAGTAAGTGAATGGAAATCATAGTGGAGGTGAACAGAAAGAGAATTGGTTTGGATAATAACCAATCAAGATAAGTACGTAGGATGTACGGATATTATTCTATTCGCATAGTGATTTGATCCAGATTCGAGCATAGAATTTCGAGATAGTTATATCGATCCGAGTTGTGATTTTTCACTCGATTTTCGATGGCGAACCTGGATATGGGTTGTTGATTAGTTTTGGATATTATCCTTCATAGTTATGGCTATATAAGGAGAATGACGGTTTCTGATCAAGAAACCAGATCTGAGTCCGCATTAGGAAGTCGAGTGGACGATACTATTTCAGAAGTGAAATTGTGTGATCGAGTGAGCGATCAGATTGATATAGCATGCGGATGATATGAGTACATCGTACGGGTTTGAATGAAACTGATATTTGAAAATTTATGGATAAGAACTGAAAAATGTTCTTTGAAATGAAAAGTATATTTTGTGAAATACATGATGAAATAAGGATTTCTATGGTAGAAAGGGAATATGGTTAATAACTTTATGGAATAGTAATCAAATTTTGAATATTTGATTTCATAAAGTTATATATCTTATATAAGGTAAATCTCCCCTTGTTGAATCTAAAGATAGAAGAAAGGGTTTTGAAAATATTTGAAGTATAAAAGTAGTTTTATATAAGTTTCAAGTGATCCAAAGATTTTTTAAAGTTATATATATATATATATATATATATATATATATATATATATATATGCAAAGGATCTTATGAGAATGATTTTGAGAAAGGTTTTTGGAACCTATGGACTTTGGAAAAGCTTTTGATTTTTGGGAAAAATCGGTATTGGAATTCGGAAAGCCTAATTTGAGAATTATCGATTTCGGGATAATCGATTTTGAGAAAGGAGATATATATGAGATTCATACTAGGTGTATGATTTGGATGATACTATATTTGTATAGTATAAAGTGTTTTGAAAATGGCTCTAGAGAAAAAGACGCTCTCTTGAAATGAACTCAGGAGTGCCACATGGTGGTACTGCCTTGAACCCTAAGAGGCGTTCTAAAGTTGATCCTGTAACGAGTCTGGAAAAAACTAGTTCCTGAGGATTATGTGTAGTGTGTAGCGAAAGTCGAGGGCGCTGATGCCTATAGAGGCATTTGGGTTATGCTGTGATGATAGTGTAACGCGATGTCACTGCGATCTACTATAGACCATGGTGAAAGTCGTGTGTGTTGCTGAGAGCCAATAGTCTACGTTTGATTTTATATCGGTAGACTGCGACCTATGGTGACATGGCGAAAGTCGTGTGTTCCGCTGAGAGCCAACGGTCTACGTTTGATTTTACAACGGTAGACTGTGACCTATCTGGGAGTGGAGAAGTTTCATTTTTTTAGCAGTGAAAATCGAGGGCGTTGATGCCTATGGCCACATGGACTTTTTCTGTGATGGCAACGTAACCTTATAATGTAACTGCGATCTGTGGCGGGTTCCATGGCGTAATGGAGGTGCGTGGAGTGCCTACAGTTACATGGAGTTTTGCTACGATGACAACGTAACCCAGGATGTAACTGCGATCATGGATGTGGGTGATGATTTCTACATCATTCTCACCAAAGATATTTCCTCTATTTTCATAAATGTTTTCTTTATTTTCAACAAGATATTTTCCAAGTATTTTCACTGGGTGTTGGAAACTGTTCTGCTAAGTACTCATAGATCTTTGGTCCAACGCCTGATCAACGTATGACCGAATCTCTATGAAAACAAGGATGGACTTGTTGAAAAATCGAGTTATAAAAAGTATTTTTATAAAAAACTAATTTAGTAATATTATGTAGATTTTTAAAGTGTTTTAAAAATGATCAAAAAGTGATTTATCTGATTTTAAGTATTAAATAAATTCTGGTTTCATTCCTTTTTTATGACGAAAAGATTCTAAGGGGGGAGGAATGTGATAACCCGAAATTTTAGAATATCTATAATTGATAAAGTAATTGAATTTAATTAGTGGAAATATAGATTTATAAGTTAAAAAAATAATTCTGGTAATGAAAGTATGTATCTGAATAAGTATTGGTTTGACAATCTTTGTAGTATATAATTATTTAAATTGGCAAAATTGATATTTTTAAACAATAATATTAATGTGTTGTTTATATATATAAGTATAAATAGATTTTTAATAGAATTATCTTTTACAAATTAAACTGGTGTATGTTTATTTGATTTTTAATTTAATTTTAAAATTGAATTTGAATTTGGATTAGAATATTGAAATTCAAAAGATATATATATATATCTGGAAATTATTTTGGATTTGAAATTATATTATATATGACTTTACTTAGAATATAATTAGTTTTTATGTCATTTTCTTTTAAAGGGTTTTTTTTATAAAATTAAGAAATGTAGTTATTAATTAGGAAATTAATTATAAATGCTTTTGAAACCATTTAAAAACTGATTAACTTGTGCATAATTACGAATGTAAGTGAAAGAGTGTATCTAATTACAAGTGTAGATGAATTATAAATTGACAAGGACAAGTGTTAAAATTTCCTAACAAGTGTCCTTCTTAATTTTCTTTTTCTTTAGTTTTGATAAAAAATAATTTACATTTTCTTGTTTCAATCGTTTCTTCTCTTTTCAAAAAGCAAGCAAAATTTAACTTAAAATTTCATTCCTCAAAGAAAATGCCAACCAGCGAGAGGAAAATCACAACCTGGAAGCATTTTACAAAAGCTCAAGCTCAAATTCAAAATATGTAAACAATTTTCAAAACTCAGAACAAACACTGTAAGCAGTTTCAAAAGCGTGTAACCTACTCAATCAAAGTCTGTAAAGCATTTTCAATCAGTAGCCTGTAATGTTCTTTAACTTGTATCATCTTCAAGTTTTTCAAAGAATCATAACATTCAGTTTTCATAAACAAAGGAGTTCCAGTTCAAAGCAATTCAAGTCTTCAATTTGCAAAACTGTCTCAAAATGCTCTCTGTTCCTTCATAAGCAAGTGAGTAAACATTTTAAATTAAAAACTTAAGTAGCAAATTAGCTGTTGCATATGATTTCTGTGATGATGTCTGTCCTATATGTATGTATATAAGTACGCCTTTGTGCATATAAGAATGTGTACATATCTGTTATTTTTAACTCCCCTGTTCTTAGTTTAGAGCTTATGATTTTGACAAAAATTTAAAATCTTTGCATGTGTTTTCTGTTAGACTTTGAAATTTAAACCAAATAGTTTAGTTTCATGATCTAGCCTTTAAAAACAGATTTAAGTATATTAAGACTGAAAGAATGCTAACTTTGGAAATTACAATAGAAATCTTCATTATATGATAAAATCAAGTGTTGAAATTTATTGATTCAAGTATATGCCTTAAGTCATCCTCAAAAGTTAGGATTTTTAAAATCAAAACCACAATTTTAAATGAAGTAATGAATGTTAATTTTTGTGATGTCTAAAATTGGGATACTGAGCAAATTATGATGGCCACAAGGTCTGGGATGGTCGAGATCTTGGCTGGAGATAGGTGAAGGTTCAGGGTGTTCGGTAAAAATGATAGGAAGGGTGATAGTCCTTTGTGGCGATGGTGGCGTGGTGATCTTGTTTTAAACCCTAGTTTGGTTTGTGGTTGGATTTGGGGTCTGTGTATAGTCTCAGGGTGATCGAGTTCGATGGAACCAAGTGTAATAGGTTCATGGATGATCGGATTTGAATTGATTGGAGTTTCGCGTCATCTGATGGTCGGAGGCGCGAGATCAAGGTGGATTTGGTCGTGGTGTCTGGAACCAGTTTTCAACTGGGTAGTTCGATTTTGATCTGTAGCTAGTGCAAGTGTTTTGATGGTTTGAGCTTGTTGTAATGGCGATGAGTGACGTGCATGAAGGTTCATCGATGAACGGAGGTGTCTCCGGTGCTGGTGCATGTGTACAAGGGAGGTCGCGTCTGATTGTTTTTGGTTTGTGGTTTTGTTATGGGTTAAACTCGACTGAAGTGCCGTGTTCTTGGGTTTATGGCTCGAGTGGAAACTCAATTTGCACTGTGGTGTTAATCTGTAACCAGTTTTAGTTATTACAGGTTTTCAAATTTAAAATTTTAAACTAATTTTTTAAAATAGAAGAAAAGAAATGGAGTCTGGAATGGCTCGAGTGATACTCGGGTTCAAACTGAAGCAGATAATTAAAAGAAATTTTCAAAGTTTTAAAAAAGTTTTATAAAACAAGATTCAAACTTAAATAAAGAAATTTTTAAACTTTTGAAATGAATCTTTGTTTTGAATTCTATTCTTTTTAAATATAAATGTTTTCTTTAACATTTTATCAAGAAATTTGAAATTTGTTTAATTTAAATTTTAAACTTAAGTTTGAAATGGAATTTTAAAAGATTTTTATAAAAGGAAGTTTTTAAAATTTAAAATTGAGAATTAGATTTAAACTTTTACTTCATAATGTTTAAAACATTAGAGTAAGTTATGATATGTAACTTTAATTATGAAGTTAAATGATTATTTTTAAAACTTAATTAATGATTTAATTATGTAAAGTTATTTTTAAAATATAATGTTTTAAATGATAATTTAGGTATGAATAAGATATGATTTTATCTTAAGATAATAATTGTTCTAATGATTTGAAATTAGTTAAGTAAATACTTAATAAGATTAATTAGTGTAATTATATAGTGAAGTAATTAAAGGAAATTACTTAATGAGAAGTAATTAAAGAATAATTACTTAGTCGAAGTAATTTAGGATTAATTACTTAGTGTAATTAATCAAAGAATTAATATAATTAATTAAGGAGTTAATTAATTATGTAAGTAATTACAGAAGGTAATTACTATTTATGATTAATTGAGATTGATTAATGGAAGTGATTAATTAAAGTATAATTAATTAATGAAATTAATTAAGGATAAATGTAACTTAATTATAATTAATAAATTATTTGAAATAATTAATTAATTAAGGATCATTAATTAATGTAATTAATGAGAGTAATTAAGGGTTAATTACTGTAAATGATTAAGGATAATTAATTTGTGAAATTAACTAAAGAAAAATTACTCTATATAATTGAAGATAATTAGTCAAGGTGATTAATTAGGATGGATATTTGAAGAATGATTGATTAATTAAAAGGTTGTAATTAATTAATGGTTGATTAAGCAAAGTTAGGTGATTAATTCTTAAGTAATTGATTTAATTTAAGTTAATTGAATTTATTATAATAGGGATTAACAATGGTTGCTTATAGATGATTGTTTGAGTAGAATATCTGAATTGGTTGATATCTATTGGATGATATGCTGTGATATTCTGTGATATGAAATGTTTTGTGATATGATATGTTTGGGTGGACATTTATAATGTGGTTATTTAATGATGATGAATTTCTGTGTAAAAAGTGACATCTTATGTTTAAAATTGAACTGTGTTTCACTTGAATAACTTGAGTTACGATGGTATTGAATTCGAAGAGACCGGAGTCGAGTATTAGTAAATACCCGAAACCACTTCGATTTGTAATCTATAATAATTCTGTATAGATTTGATATGTGAAATCAATAGGCTGGAATGGACTGATTTAAGTGAATTGGACCACTTAATCTAAGTTTTGGTACTTAGAAATTGATGTGTGTAATAAGTGTTATTTTTACCAAACTTGTGAATTTGTAAAATTGATACGAGTTACCCCGGGTTTTATGTAAGCTTTATGATGTTGTATTCCATGTTAGTTGGGTTTACTCATGCTGGTTTCCAGCCTGACACGGGTGTTACTTTGATGTAATGCTCGGGTCAGATTGAGTATTACAGCTTTTCAGGTAAGGACGTTCTGGGGCTCGGGAGGAGAGCTGGATGGCAGGAACGTATGGAGGGTTTCCGCTGTGATATATTGTAGTATCTGAGTCATGATTGTATCTGTCCAGTGTTTTTGTTTATGTGTAACTCTGATGTATGAAAGTGTAATTTGATAAGTACAATTTTCCTTTGTATAACTGTTGTTATTTAATATTCTATTTTTTCCGCTGCGATTGTGAGATGTTGGTGTTCCTATTCTTCTTTTCTTCTATCTCTTTTCCTCTTTTCCTAACTATTTGAAATTTTCAAGATCAAAAATTTCGGGTCATTACATAATAGCTAATGTATATGGCAAGACCCTATATCAATCACATCTTATAGTCTAATATGTGGGTCATTTTACATAAGGATAACTTCCCAAAGATATCCTTGAAAACCTTTTCAAAATGATTTAAGATCTTTAAATCAAACTCAAACAAGGAAAATAAATAATCTCTTATGCATACTCAAAACCATCTTGCCAAGATATATATAGACACACACACACACACACTCTTTACTCAAATCTTAGCTGATGAAAACATTTAACTTTTGAAAGTCCCTCTTCCAAAACCATTGAAAGTACCTCTTTCGAAATCATGTAAAACCCTTTCTTTTGTCTAGGCTAAAAGATCAAAACGTTCCTTTCGAAACCATTCTCAAAACCCTTTCGAAACCTTTGGAAATCTTCCATTTGAAAGCTTTAAAAACCTTAGACATCTTTCTTTTAAAAAACTTTATACATTGCCTTTCGAAAGCATTGAAAAACCATTCGTTTTGAAACCATTCGAAACCATAAAAAAACACCTTTTAACTCCTTCGAAACCTTTAGGGGACCACCCCTTCGAAACCTCTTTTAAACCCTTTAAGCTTTAAACCTAAACCTTTTGAAAGCATTCGGGTTCAACTTAAAACAAGTGGAAAACTTTCAAAACAATTCAAAGTTAAATCCTTTGAAACCCTTCAAAAATATCTCGATCGAAACCATTGAAGTATGCCTTCAAGTAAAGTAAAACGACGTAAACCCATTAAAGTCGAAAGCACTTCCTTTTGAAATCATTCAAATAATCTCTTTCGAAACCAATGTGGGTTATACTTAAATTTAACAATTGGGTCATAGAAACCTTTTAAGTCGAAAGCCACTCTTTCAAAAGCATTTCCTAAGTAAAAGGTCATGGCGTCGAAACCACCCCTTTGAAAGCATTGGAGAAAGGGGAAAATTTTCTAAAACAAAACAACCCCTTTAAAATCTACTGGATCGAAAGATAAAAAGGCGGCAGCTAGGTGTTTCGACTTAGTCGAGAGCATTCATTTAAAACTAAGATGCAACATAATCGAAACCATTTGACCTAATCAAAAGCTATAACCCCATATTTTTAGACAATTAAATAATCAACCAACGATGAATTGTGAAAATTAGCATTTTTGGAATTGTTAGAATATGGCCTTGAAACCTATACCATTGTGTTGGTGGCGATTTTCTGATCAATTTTCATATATAACTTGTCAAAATTCAAGTTAATATGAATAAGTTACGAGAAGAACAAGGAATCAGAAAAATGAATAAAATAATTATAATAAGACCCTGCGGGTCGACCTGCAAAGCATAAGAGTTGTCACCAAAGGAACACAAGTCGACCTATAGGTCGACCCACGTTTTTCCCTGGGCATGAAATCGTCCAGCTACGTGCCGATGTTTAAAATTCTGATTTTTGAGCGATCTGAGGTGTTAGTTTCTGGATCCAATGATTCGCAACAAGCCTGTAACGTGGTTGCACCAGATTCAATCTAGAAATCCAACGGTCTAAGATCCACAAACTCCACTATAAACAGAACCCTAGGCCTAGCTATTTAATCACAATAAGATTTTCTCCCAATTGGGTTCATTGCTTGAGGCTGAACCCTAAATAGAAAATAATTCTAGGGAGAATATCTTTTTAATAAAAATATTTGATGCCTTAGAAGGGGATCCAAAATGACCATACAGTAAATCTAAGGACAACAAGTGAGTGGATTTAAATTATATCTCTTTTATGTTTATGATATATATTATCGTTAGATTACCGTTAAATATTTAATTCAACATTAATTTCAGTTATTAGTCTACTAATTCATTATGTTGAAACTATAAATTTTAAAAAAGAAGTGTACTTGTATTTAAATTTTATTTATATGTAAAAAAAAGAAAAGAATCCAACCAAATATAAGTAATATTAGGATTAAAAATTGTACCGAAAGACATAAGCCAAAAAGTGAGAAATTTACAGTAAATTATGAAATGAAATTAAAAAGGGAAAATCTCATAACTTGATAGTGAAGTTAGTAAGAGATTAGTTGGTTGGTTTAGAAAAGGGAATATATTTCCATGGTTTAATTTTAGAATTACAATAAACGTAATTGCAAGAATAAAAACAAAAAAGTGGAATTAGTGCAAAATAAGGCATTACTGTATTTTGCATTACCTAAAATTAAAAAAATAATAAAAGATATATCCTGCGGTTACGAATTATTTTTTATAGCATTATTTAGTATTAAAATTTGGAAATGAATTTTTAGCACAGTTTTTGTAGCCAACCAAACAGAATAGAATTACTTCCTAGAATAAAAGAGAATAACACAAAGAGTTGAAGAAATTAAAGAAGAGAAATAATCAAGTTAATTATTTGACAAGACTAGAAAAATTAACAGAAAATGTGACTAAATCTGCATTTATTGTGTAGATAATAGAGTAAAAAGTAAAGCAGATATTATGATAAATAATTTGTGATAGTTGCACGTAGTCCCAAGCGAAGACTGTTATATAATATAAGAGAATTAAAGAGAATTTAGTATCATAATAAAAGAAGACAGACTAGAATAGAAAAGAGACACTTGCAATTACATTTTATAACATATGGGTTATAAAAGAAAGAAAAGAATATAAAAGTGACAATTGCAAGTATAATTGTAACACGTAGGTTATAATTAAAAAGAAAGAAATAGAAGAGGCTTATTTTATCAAACATAGATCTTGGATTAAGTTAATAAGCAAGAATAACAGTAGTGGCCCATACCAGTAGTATTCCCTTTTAGGTCCAGAACAGATGGTCTGATACGTGGGTGGGGCTGGGCATATTGATTAGGGTAAATAAGTAGCCAACAGAATAAGAAAAGTAAACTAAATGCATAATAAAAGATTAGACATATGGTCTAATAAAATGGAAAGGTGCGTTTAGATTAGCCTAAGAGAATTTGGATAAAGAGCTTAACAAAGCAGTTCATCGTAGATTTTTAGTACAGAAAGAGCACGTCCAACTTAGTTAGTTTGGGTTGGAAGGAAGTACGAGACTTCAATGGGACGTGAGGATACTCTAGGATGGCTCTTTGGGGTAGGCCTAACGAAGATGCACCCCCGGAGGCAGGTCTGTAGGTGTTCCATCAAGAGAGTATGCCTTGACTGCTTTTCACTGTAGGGCTAATGAAGCGGACCTTTGTAGGTAGTCAAAAGGCTGGTGATGGAGTAGGATATTCTTATGTCACGGTACTCTATTTTGCATAATGGGCAGGATCTATAAGGATAGTCGCATGCGGGTATCAGCCATCATCAATCAGAGCGAGTTCGGGAAAGACTAGAGTTAAACCAATACGCTAATGATTCTTTCACTATTAAGACATTGGATGAGGGGCATAGCCAATTGGATGTTTAGATTGTTTGCAGTAGGACACATCGACTTAGCTCTTGAAAGGTCTTTCCATTAGTTGAGGGAGAGCTGCGTGGGGCCATAGCCACAATGAGAAAAGAGACAGACCAAATAGAATATATGTATTTTAGGCCCAACGAAGCAGACCTTTATAAATATAGAAAATCCTAGACCGAGTTCTGTACAAGGTTGACCTTGTTGGCGGAATTCAAGGACTAGACAAAACGATTACGTGTGGTCCTCAAGGTACGGACTGGGTGGTACATTGTGGATGTTCAAGCACTAGTATAAGCTTGTGCAGACGCAGTTTCACATTTCCATAGTAGACGATGGAACATGTGTATTATAGGCCTCACGAAGCTATCCTTTATAGATGTAATTATAGGGCACGTTCGTAGCGAGACGGTGGAGTCCTTTTTGAGGAAGATACGGAAGGTACTATGGGTAGTACCTAGAATTGACACGGTCTTTGGGCATGTTGCCACACACACACACACACAGACATATATATATGTGTGTGTGTGTGTTGGTTATAAGATCTTAATCTACTAGGGAGTAGATGGGTTATATTCCCGCATAGAGGCGAGAGTATTATAAACCTAATAAACCTAATATAATAGAAAATGGAAATAGATCAATATATAGAATTATGCTTAGAAGTTTATAATTTGTCATTCCCCAGAACTTTATTTTTGACCCTCTCCTCATAACATCCCACAGGTTAGATATATGGCAGATATTTTCCAGCTTTGAGACACTTGCTTAGAAAGTGTTATTACCTTGGTGAGCATGTATTTACTATTATATTTTAGTTAGTTCTGTTGTGAGATATTTATTTGAGATCTGACATATTTATCTTTGCTTATTTGCAAGATTCCAAATACCCAACTCGGGCTTTAGTGGGCTTGGATTTTAGCATTTATGCAAAAAATCCAGACCCACTGGAATTCAAGTTGTTACATTTGGTATCAGAGCTTAGGTTAGTAGATCCTAAGTAAGTTAGGAAATATGAGTGAACGTATTTGTATTTTTGAATAAAATATAAGTATATTATGTACTAAAATCCAAATAGTACCCAATTGTAGATTTTAACATATGGAAACTTTTTAGAAGTATATTCGTGCATAGTTTGCTAATTGGGTTTGGGATAACCCAAGGATGTTGATCCCTATGTTATTGCCAATTTATAGTGTATAATAAGCTATGTTTTGAGGAAAATTAGTATCCTTATGTTGTAGGATATGGGAAAGTTCCCTAGGGATAGTAGGGAGAGTATTTTTATTTTGGAAGGAATAAGAGATTTAATTAAGAAAATGAGATTTCCAAGATTTAGGAAGGGTATTCCTAGGATAGTAAGAAGAAAATCCACTTTATGTCTAGCCCAATAAAAAGAAACTTTTGGAATTGAAAAGTCGAAAAATATAATTTTTAATTTGTTTAAGGAAGTAAACATTTGGTTGTTGAAAAAAAATGTTATGAAATTTAAATTGGTTTTTATATGATGTAAATCTTATTACAAGTGAAAGTCTATTTGAAGAATTATAGAGCATGTATAGCTTGCTAGTTTCTTTATAGGTAAACAAAGTTTTTAAATATAAAAACCGAGAGTGTGTTAAGTATTGAAAATGTAGGTTACAACATTTATTATTATAATAGATGTTTTCTGTTAAAAATAAAGGAAGTATAGACTATGACACTACTGTTATAGTAAGTGACTTCCAAAGGAAATGTTTTCACATAGCATATGGGGTTTATTAATATTTATTTCAATTGAATCCATATACTAGTATTTTTGGGTTGTAGTAACGGTGTTTTATGCAAAATCCGTTATAAAAATGCGTTTTGAAGATAATTTCTAAGTATAGAATAAAGTGGTTTGTAAGTACACTTATTATTTAAATAAGTATATGGATACGTTTTCTAGTTATGAAATATTAAAACAGTTTTGAAAATGAGTTTTTTTTAAGAAGAAAAAATATCTAAGTTAAATATTAAGAAATTAATAAATTTCGTAGGAAATGTCTACTGTAAGTAAATATAGATTAAACATACTTTAATCCATTGGAATGAAATGGATAATGATATAATTTTCTATGAAATGAAATCACAAAAAAAGATGTTTTATGCAAGTTATAAGGAATACATGAATGAGATGTAAAAGGTATGGAAAGTACCATATTTTGTATAGCCTATTTTGATAAATTATAATATAAGTTCCTTGTAATTTTACATAAACATGAAATCTTCTCTTAATGGATTCATAGAAAGTTTTAGCGTTAATGGTTTGTCATAAGAGAAAATAGTTCCAATACATTAAGGTATAAAACCATTAGGTGTAATAAGATGTGTAATAATTAGAGACAGTGTTAGTTAGGTGGGATATTATAGAGAAACTGAGTAGGAAAGTTAAGGGATTTTTGATAAAATAATTGTCCTTATCTACTTCAATTTTTGTAAATTTTAAAATCTATGAAATGAAGATGTTTCGACAACACGCGAGGACAATTTTGGAAGTCAAGAATAAAAATGATTTAAGGACAAGCAAGGCATGTTTTAAAGAAAAATGGTTTGGTGAAAAAGCAAAAAAGTTTCTAGAAGAGAAAAACATAGTAAACAGCTAAATTTAAAAATCCATTTTTTTTTGTCAAGCTGTAAAGGTCTTTAAAAGGAAAAGAGGAATAAGTTTTGAACTTAGGAATTTGTAAGTTTTCCCCGCTAGGTTTGGGGAGCAATTCAAATTCAAAAAGCTGTAAAGGTGCAAGTCTAGAAAAATAAAATGTTAAGTAACCAATTTCCCTTGAATTTAATAGAAACTCCAAAGTAACACTTTTAAAGGCAGGAATTTTTGGATTTGATGTTTCAAATGTTTAAAAGCTTTAATTTTTGAAATGAAATGATAAATACTAAAACAAACTTTTAAATATGGAGTAGATAGGAATCATTTCCTAGGTGTAAAGGGAAAATCGTAAGGCTATGTAGGAGATATCAGTAATTACTTTAGTAGTATCAACAAAAGTTCCCGTAAAGTATAGAGGACACTAGTGAGAAGCAAGGAATGTTGCTTCATGTGTGTAGACTATAGAAGATTAGTGAAGTGATATTAGTAAGATAGTAAGACATACGTGGTTGGGATAGGTATACCTTAGTTGGGGAAAAATGAAAGGTAAAGAGAAAATTTCCCCAAGCATAGTTGTTTTTTTAGATAGAGACCGCATAGATTGAAATCCTTATTCGTTGTAGCCAATGAGACTTGGTTATTGCATTTAGAGGATGATTGGAAGAGATGAATAAGTCTTATTCATCGTGAGTAATAAGCATAAGTTAGTAACGAGTAATATACGGCAAAAGAAGCATATGAGTTACTTGGATTCCTAGAGTAGGACCTTTCTATGTCAAGGTGGACATGGTCCTAGGCCTCCTAGCTCTAAACGATAGCTGTGTTTAGCTGCTATAATAAAAAAAGTAAAAGAAGGTTAAAGCAACTAAAAGAAAAACAGTAAAATCTAAAAGAAAGTGACGGAAACATCAACAGAAAAATTTTCAAATGAAAATTTTTCTTATGTAAACCGTGCTTGGGAAAGAAAATAGAGATTTTATAGAATAGCGGCATAAGTTCCAAGTATGGAGAAAGAGGTACGCAAAAGTAAAATTGTAAATGTGAGGTTTTCTGTCTTCTACCTTCTTTCGGACATAAAAAATCAAGTTTGGAAAATTAGATTTTTCTGAAATTCAAATATTAAAAGTTCGATGGTAGGATTCAGATGTAAAATTCGTTGAACTACACCCTTATTCAGTAATGGTGTGGGAAAAATTGGATGAAAAACATTCTGAGTTTTGAAAAGGTTGCATTCATATAAAACTTGCAAGTGCATTTAGGATGTGTGCATCATATTTTAAAAAGGAGTTTTTAAAGAAGAAAATCATTCATATAGGAGGTACCGCTTAGAAATTCATGTACATGCATATATTTTATGTTGAATGACACTTTGCACAAGGACACGGATGGTTGTAAAATTGGATGTACTCAAAATGGACATGATTGATGTGAGGAATTACATAGTCTTACTCTTATCGAATTTCGAGAATGAAATACCTTAAAAGGTGGGAGAATGTAACACCCCACATTTTTAGATAGTTAAATAATAAAATAACGATGAACAATGAAAATAAGCAATTTTGGAATTGTTAGAATATAGCCTCGAAACCTATACCATTGTGTTCGAGGCAATTTTTTGATCAATTTTCGTACATAACTTGTCAAAATCCTAGTTAATATGAAGAAGTTACATGAAGAACAAGGAATCGGAAAAATGAAAAAATAATAATAAAACCCTACGTGTTGACCCGCAAAGCACAAGGGTCGACACTAAGGTCGACCCCCAAAGAACATAGGTCAACCTATTGGTCGACCCATGTTTTGCCCCGAACGTGAAATCATCCAAGGACGTGACACAGTTTTAAATTCTAATTTTCGAGTGATCCGAGGCATTGGTTTTTGGATTCTACGATTTGCAACAAGCCTATGACGTGGTTACACCGAACTTAATCTAAAAATCCGATGGTGTGAGATCCTAAACTCCGCTATAAATAGAACCCTAAGCCTAGCTATTTTCTCACAATCGGAGTTTCTCTCGATTGGGTTCATTGCCTAAAGCTGAACCCTAAATAGAAAATATTTCTAGGGAGAATATCTTTTTACTAAAAATATTAGACGCCCTAGAAGGGGATCTAGGAAGGCCATGGAGTAAAGCTAAGGAGGACAATAGGTGAGTGGATTTAAATTATATCTCTTTTATGTTTATGACATATATTATCGTTAGATTCCCGTTAAATATTTAATTGAGCATTTATTTCAGTAATTAGTCTACTAATTAGTTTTGTTCAAACTGTAAATTTTATAAGAAAAGTGTACATATATTTAAATGTTATTTATATGCAAAAAAAGAAAGGAATCCAATTAAATATAAGTAATATCAGTCTAAAAAGTGGCAGAGAAAGCGTGAGCCTAAAAGTGACAAATTTGCAGTAAATTATGAAATGAATTAAAAAGGGGAAAATCTAATAACTTGATTTTGAAGTTAGTCATTGATTAGTTGGTTGGTCTAGAAAAGGGAGTACATTTCCATGGTTTAATATTAGAATTACAATAAACATATTTGTAAGAATAAAAGCAAGAAAAGTGGAATTAGTGCAAAATAGAGACATTACTATATTTTGCATTACCCAACAATTAAAGATAATAAAGAAATATCTTGCAGTTACGAGTTGTTTTTCATAGCATTATTTAGTATTAATGTAACAGCCCGCAAATCCGTACCCCTTGAGTCAACACTATTCTACAACAACCAACTCAAGTTGTACAGAAATACGAACCATTTGGGTTAAAGAAGAAGAGGTAGAAGAAGAAAAATAGAAAACAATATCAGAATCTAACCATCGCAGCGGAATAAAATATAATAGATAGTAAATAATCTTTACTCAAAATCAAATATATCTGTTTACATATATTACATCATCATAGTACATCAATCACAGGTCACATCAATAACATACAATGGATACACAACAACTCAAACAGCGGAATATATATATAAACAAGTACGAGAGTACGTGTCGACATCCAGCTCGTCTCCTGAGCCCCACAGCATCAAATCCTGTAACCTATAATACTCGGTCTGACCCGAGCATTACAGTTAAATAATACCCGAGTCAGTCTGGAATACCAGCGTGAGAAAATCACACCCAATTGATTGTTAAAGTTTCAAAAATCCTTTGAAAACAAAAGCATCTCGTAAGACACGCCATAAATAAACATGTCGGGTTTTTACCTTACGATAGCTAAAACACTTTTTATAGAAATCCTCTTATATTATAATAGGGTCTATATACTAATACTTATAAAATAGCTGAAATTGTTACATGATTAAATTCCAGCTACTAGCCACAGAGTGGGTAATACAAATAAAACTCGTACAAGGCTCGTAGGGAGAATGGATTTCCAACTAACGACTAGGCACTGGGGTACCACCTGTCACTGTACGGGGCCTAGATCACCGTACCGAGGAGTACGCTCGCTCCCTTGCAACACAAGGCCGGGACTACCCTTACTGGATAATCCCGAGTGAGATCACCTCGCGGTTGGGATCAGCAACCGCACCTCTAAGCCGAAATAAAAAGGGACATCTAGACTGGAATTACCTCATCCTGCTTGGGTGCTACCCACCTAGCCTTGCTGCATAACCCCTGATTTTCAGTCATTCCCATTTGATGAGGCTTGAGGCTAAGCTTTACCTTTTATAGAACATATCCCTTAGAATGCCCATCGTCCACCTGACGATGTTTCGCAAGCATTCATCCATACAAGTCCCTCCCGGGTTCGAACGTAACCGAAAGCACTATTCCTACTACATCCATTTTGGAAATATCCTCAAGATTACTAGCGACTAGCCCTTGCACTTTACTGCCCATCTTCGAATTCAAAATCGTTTTCACGAAACGTACAAACCGGATCGAAGTGGTTTTCGAGAAATTAATCTCGATCCCGGTCTCTTCGAAACGATGAACGCATTTGGCCAATATTGATAGTCGGTGATTTAACTATCAATTTATATTCACAAACATCCATCAAACAATAAATAATTTCCCAAACTGTTTATTTATCTCAAATATCTTTACTAGGTATATTCTCACTTTCAAATCCTTTTGAAAACAGTTTTCAAAATACCTTTCTTTTTCTCAGAATAAATTCCAAGTATTTCATTTCCACTGGAATCACCAAGCACAAGATTTTAGATTTTTAAAATAATTTCAAAACACTTTAATTGTAAAGTATGGTTAATATTTAATTGAGAAAATCTTTCTTTAGTACTTAATTTAAAATAATGCTTTAAACAAAATACCAAGTCATTCTTTATATAATTATTACGATAATAGATAAAACAAAAATACTTACTTTGGAATTTACCTTTAAACACTTAAGTTATGACTACTTTAAATAATTTACTAAAATACATACTATATAAACATTTAAAAATAAAGTTACTTAATAAAATATAAACTAGATTTTTACTTTAAAAAAAAAACAAAATGCTAAGTTACTCCTTAATAATTACTGCTAGAATAGATTAAAGAAAATACTTACTTTAAATATTAGAAATTATAAATTTTACAAAACTTGCTTCTTTAAAAACAACTTTAAAAAATTTAATTTATATTTGTAAATTTATCTTTAAAACATGTACTTGGCCATCCAAAGAAAATTCCAACTTCAATCACTTAAATCAATTTCCCCAAATTGATTTCCAATTTGTTTTATTTGGAATAAATTCTTTTACTTACCAGTTCATTTTCAAATTCAGTAGTTATGGTCTTTATTATTATTATATTATATTTTTTTCCAATTTCTTCTTTACTCTTTCAATAATTCAAATCTTAAATTCTAAATAAATGCTTATTCTTTTAAATTAATAATACTGCATTTTAAACTTCAATAATTTTCTGTTTATTCAAATTTTCCTTTCCATTAAAATTTAAAGTCACATTATTTCCTTTTTTCTAGTTATTCTTGAATTTATTCTATAATTATTTTACTTGCAATTTCACTTCTTTTATTTTCACTTCCAAAATCAAATTTATATTTTTAATAATCCATTATACCCAATTATATCAACCAAGCCATAGCATTCAATACTTCCACATAATTCATTATAGAATATCAAATAATCAGAATAGAGAATATTAAATAATTTAAATAAAAGTTGAGGGGTCCAGTTGGATCCCTCCAACCTGTTTTCCCTGCATCCACAGATGTTAGCACGATATAATATGCCCATTTCAAAATATCCCATACTATAATACATCAACCAATCCAATCATTCAAACAATTATTTAAATTCAGTCATTTAAATTTAAACTAAAATTTAACTGAGTGAGATTAACTCACCTTTGCTTTGTTGTTTGCCATCCATTCCAAACTGGTTTGTTCCCTTGATTTTAAAACCTTGTATAACAATTCACGACTTATTATCACTTTGAAATAACTTGAATCATTTATTTCCATTTTTATAAATTTAATTAACCAATGATTTGCTATTTAATACTTGAATTAGCCAACAATTAAATTTGACCTAAACGTTTGGTTTTAAACTAATAAGTCGATTTTAACTAAATTCCTTTTGCTGAATTTAATTTAATTAACAAATAATTTCATTTAACCAAATTTTCATTTAATAAATTAGTTTTAGAAAGTAAAATAATTTAATTATGCTAATAGGACAAATTTTCCACCTTAATGATTTATTTTAAAGTAGACCAGTAAATTTAAAATGTGATTATGTTTACTTATGTTATTATTACACATTTTCTTCAGCTTCCTATATACATATAAATTACAATTTGCATTCATATATAAAATAGTATTGTCTGTATTTATTATATAAGATAAAAATACACTTGCTTAATATCTTATTGCAACCTACCTGCATATTATTTTTTTTCTTTTTATTTTTTTTTCTTGACTGAAAAACAACATACTGAGTTGTGTACATATAGGTGCTGATAATTAATAAATGGATAAATTGAATTCGAAGTCATTTTATTTTTTCTTAACTAAAATAAAATTTCAATTACCTTACTGATCGTACCCAAGCACACCCACCCTGCATCCAGATACGACTGCATCGAATAGCCGCCTCAATCCCTTCCTTGTTGATTCCTCTTCCCACACCCGCTGCCGCTAACAAAACTTGCCGAAAGCATCACTCACGACACAGGAATGTCGCATGCCCAAAACTTCACCGCCAATCGACTCTGCTTCCTGCTCGCGCGCACTCAAAGAAATCGTGGCCATCTTCGACGCGAGCAGCCATTAACCTCTTCCACATGTGAAATCTCCCCATAACTCGAACGCGGTCTCCCAAGCTTACTCGACCTCGATCGAGACTTTCAACCCCCCCTTCGTTCGCCATTTATTCCTATTTTTTTTTTAATCTGATCGAATCGAACGAAAAGGGTTCGGCCCACATTTTTTTTTTCTGGTTTCCGATTGAATTAGGAATGAGGAGAATGGAAAAGATCGATCATTATTGCTTATTTTAAATCGCGGCTGAAAGCTTTCTCTTGAAGCTTCTCTTTTTATTTTCTTATTTATTGTTTATTTATTTTCTGCTGTTAATATGAAAGAGGAAACGGTTTGGAGATGCTTTGCTTCAGTGTTTGAGTAGAAAACAAATAAATTCTGACATTTAGTTTATTCGACCAGTCAAGGTATATAATACTTTTAACTTTAAATCATACGCTCACACAATAACCCTAAAAGCTACGAAATTGGAAATCCGATAAAAATACAATATTACGGATCCAATGGAACTGGTTTCGTCGAATTCTGAGACTATGCCTCGGAAGGCTATTTTCAAATCCAATTTAAATGATGAAATTTTAAAACTGAACAAACCACTATTGATTTCAATTTTACAACTTCTATTACCTTCAGTATTATCAATATAAATTTTATAAGCTTTCAAGTTATTTTTAATAAGCTTAAAAATTCTAGATTTCATATTTTACTCAACATTTATTTGCTTAATTCAATAATTTAATTATCAAATAAATGGTGATATTTGAATTCAAGTTAAAAATTAACTTTTAAATATTTAGAAATCGATTAAATATCCCGATTTTAAATGCTTAAAAATTCTGGGTTGTCACATTCCTTCCCCCTTAAAAGAATTTCGTCCCCGAAATTACTAACTAGGAAGAATGTCCCAAAACCCGTTACTTTTCCCAAAACCAAACAGTTTCTAGCAATTCAACATCTTACCAACTATCTTTTTATAAAAGACCCATTATCATTCTTATTAACTTTCCAAACCTTTCCCTAGTTTCAAACTATACCATTTGTTTAACCATTCAAGTTTCAATTTAAAACCAAATTTTGAATTATCAAAATTTTCTCAAAATTTTTCTAACTCTCTAAATTTCTGAAAAATTTCGCCAGCGTCTCCTTTGCGCGGCTAGCTCTGTACAACTACAAAATGGCTCTATGGCCTCCCAAATCCAAAAAGAAAACAAAAAGCCAAGTGGCTTAATCAAAATCCCAATCAAATTTCACAAAAATTTAAACACATACCTTTTTGGTCGGGCAATTCAATTTTTTTATCATCTGAAATCAAAACCAATTTCTTTTTCCTTTTATAATACCTGCATACCTGCTTGACAATAATATCCAATCACAATATTCAAAAACATTTTATCTTTTATTCATTCAAATATCGACTTAGATTATATTAGTAGTATCAATTTTCATTTAAGAATTCACCATTCCCTCTTAAGTTTAGTATAAGCATTTCATATGCTTCTTATATTCATTTTCACTTTACCACTTTAGTTTATATCCATTTCTATTCAAATCGGTTCTTTCATTTCCATATGAATTCAATTTATCTTTAACTTTAAATATTGAATTTTATTTCCCATTTATAACTAATTCATGTCATTATTTGAAATTGGTTTCATTTACTAACTTATTTAGTTTTCCAATTTGAATTTGTTTGTCGTTAACAAAATTTTCCAAAATTTTCAAAAAATTTCTAACTCCTAAAATTTCTGAATTTTTTTGGCAGAGTCTCCTTTGTACGGAGGAGCTTTTGCAATTTGACAAAAGAGATAAATATATATACATTGACCCACACTGTCGGATAAACCAAAAACAGTTCATATTTCCTATTTTTATTGCGTAGGCGTACCTTATTTAGCATTTTAAGCAAGCAGCTTATTTATTTAGCAGTTAATGCAATCCAAATCCAGCCATACGGCTTCCAGGTACCTGCACTTACTCAATTTAAACATGTAAGTGCCAAATATATGCAGTTTAACTATATTTCACTTATCTGCAATAGTTAAAACATATGAATTCTAAAAGAAAAGCACATCAAACATTTTCCGTAAGCAATTTATATAGTTTCCATGCTAATTCAACTGTTTCAACTTATTTATAAACCATCTTCATTAAATTTGAAAGGTTTTCAATCCATTCGTATACAACTCCATCAATTTGAATGGTTTAAAACTCAATCACTTACATTTAAATTTATTTTTAAGTAAACTGATCTCATATTTGATCCAATTGATCTCAAAATCAATTTATTTTACTCCTACCAATTCATAGAATTTTTATTTACTTCCATTTACATCAAATGGAAATTTATTCTATGCAATTTGACGAGATCTATGTGAATAAATAAGTATTTATGTTTTATAACCAATTTAAATTGATTCTAACTCAATTTTATACTTAATTCTATTCCATCTTTAAATTTATTCACAATCCATCTATTCTCAATTTCATTACATTTCACATTTGAATCCATTCACTTGCATTCCCTTCTATTAACCCAACTAGTTCATATAAAACTATTAACATCTTAGGTTCGTCTTCATTACCAATTTAATTTCCCTTTTATTTTAATTCATTCACAATTATTTATTTAGTTCGACATATTCCATTTAAATTTCATTCACAATCCATTCATTTACATTTTATTCCACATTTGTTTATTCCAAACAATTTTATTTAACTCAAAATAAACCAAGCTATATCATTCAATAACCATTTCTCAACTTATTTAAACCATACTTCATTTGGTTCTTATTTAACCCATCCATTCATTTATTCAATATAATTAGTTTATCCACTCAATCCATTTTGAATTTTCAGTTTCTTAAATTTTATTTATAACCCACCAAATTCTATTTCGATTCAAATTTATTTCACTTGATTTAAAACCAACCCAATATCGTTACACTTAGTTTAAGTTGTATTTTAATCCAACTCTTTCATTTGTTTAGCTTAAGTCAATTTACTTCATTTTATACTTAAGCTCATTTTTATTTTACAAGTAAATTTCTCTGTTCAATTTAACTTGATTCTATTTAAATCTAACCTCATACCAAACTATAAATTTATTTGATTAGTTATTATAAAATTTAACCTTTTAGATTCAGCTCATTCAATTTATTACAAAGCCATTTCCAATTTATTTCCACTGATTTGAATTTTATTTGCACTTCATACCATTACTATTTTAATCCATTTATATTTTTATTCGATACATTTCAAATTATATTTAATTTGTTAATACTTCAAGTTAAATTTAAATTAAAACTCAAGTTCTGAATCCACTATCCCTTTTCAATTTACCACCAAATTTCATGAACCCACAATTCAGTTACATTTACTTTACTGACACTTCAAGTCGAATTCAATTTATAACTTGAGTTTTATTTACAAACTTCATCATAATTTCACAATTCAGTTTCTATTAAACAACATTACGTTCCCATTGGCACATTTTATTAACTAATTTTATTATAAAATTAGTTCTCTCCTATTTATGGTTCAATATTTGATTTTTTTATTCCAAATATCACTTCATTTAATTTTCTTAGTTCAATTTTATTATATAATTCAAGTTTGGATTTTGTATTCCATTTTCAATTTTATAAGTTACAACTTATTATTTACACAATTCCATTCATTATAGGCTTGAATAGGTTCATCTTTTATTTTTAACTCAAGCCTTCTATTTATTTATAGCCCAAGCATGTTTTATTTCTATGGATTTTTAATTCTCTTATAAGTTATTCTGATTTATTTATTTCAATTCCAATCCTTAACCAATTTATTTTCCATTTGTTCAGGTAAGAACCTAATTCCATTCAATAATTCAATTGAATTCTTATTCCAATTCAATTTAATTTGAACTCAGATTTATTTAACCCAATTCGATTTCAACTCAATTCGAATACAACTGGATATTATTTCAGCTTATTCAATTAATTTCAATCTAGTCAAATTTTTATTTTCAAATCTAAGTTAATTTCATTTTCAACTTTTCTCTTTAAATTTAAATTCCAACCCTCAAAGCTTATATTCCATTCCTGATTTAAAAATCATCTCAATGTATAAGCTTACAACCCATCCTATCAGGATTTTTAAACTCCGGGCTTTGGTTTCAAATCATTTTGAAATCTCTAACATCTCAAATCACATTGCTCAAAATTTAATCCAATCCTGGTTTTATCCCAACAAATTCCCTTTGAACTTTTCAAAAACAACTAGCTTTTCTGAACAAATCAGTTTTTGGCAGCAATTCGTCACTTAGAAATTCTAAAATGAATACTGATTATGCGGCCGTCATCATCAGAATTATTTTTCAATAATCCAAGTGATTTCAATGCTATTTCACTTTCAAAATTCATTTAAAACAGATTTACATTCAGAAATATCTCCAAAACAATAATGCTATCACTTATCTTTAAAACACTTCCAAATCTCCAGGTCTTGAATTTCCAAATCCTGCTTAATTCAATTTTACTACAATTCATTTGCATAGCTTATGCTCATACAAATTCTTATTTGATTATATTTTAATTTATAAATTAAATTTATAATTTATATTTATAAATTTCATTTCATAATTGAATTTATCTTCTCAATCTTTGATTATATTTACAATTTCTAGTTAAATTTTTCACTTAACAATGATAATACTTTAATATCATCGTTTCTAACATCCAAGCAACCATATATTGGCTAAATAGTTTTCAAAACTTTTCTTTATATCAAAATATATTTTGGGTAAAATTATTTCATTTACCCGCACTTAAACCAATACCGTGTCAATTGAACTATTCAAGTGTTTAGAAAACCCTTCGATACAGTTGCGCAGACTGTGTCGACGAAGGTTCATATGCCACTCAATAAATCAATCAACACAATATTAAAACAATTTATATTCACTAACAAATACGCACTCATATTTATTAATATGCTCAAACTCATTATAGAGTACTACGGACTCTATTTGAGTAAATTTCCCACCAGAGCCAAGGTTATCACCAACCTGAGCTCTGATACCAAATGTAATAGCTCGCAAATCCGTACCCCCTGAGTCAACACTATTCTACAACAATCAAATCAAGTTGTACAGAAATACGAACCATTTGGGTTAAAGAAGAAGAGGTAGAAGAAGAAAAATAGAAAACAATATCAGAATCTAACCATCGCAGCGGAATAAAATATAATAGATAGTAAATAATCTTTACTCAAAATCAAATATATCTGTTTACATATATTACATCATCATAGTACATCAAACACAGCTCACATCAATAACATACAATGGATACACAACAACTCAAACAGCGGAATATATATATATAAACAAGTACGAGAGTACGTGTCGACATCCAGCTCGTCTCCTGAGCCCCACAGCATCAAATCCTGTAACCTATAATACTCGGTCTGACCCGAGCATTACAGTTAAATAATACCCGAGTCAGTCTGAAATACCAGCGTGAGAAAATCACACCCAATTGATTGTTAAAGTTTCAAAAATCCTTTGAAAACAAAAGCATCTCGTAAGACACGCCATAAATAAACATGTCGGGTTTTTACCTTACGATAGCTAAAACACTTTTTATAGAAATCCTCTTATATTATAATAGGGTCTATATACTATTACTTATAAAATAGCTGAAATTGTTACATGATTAAATTCCAGCTACTAGCCACAGAGTGGGTAATACAAACAAAACTCGTACAAGGCTCGTAGGGAGAATGGATTTCCAACTAACGACTAGGCACTGGGGTACCACCTATCACTGTACGGGGCCTAGATCACCGTACCGAGGAGTACGCTCGCTCCCTTGCAACACAAGGCTGGGACTACCCCTTATTGGATAATCCCAAGTGAGATCACCCCGCGGTTGGGATCAGCAACTGCACCACTAAGCCGAAATAAAAAGGGACATCTAGACTGGAATGACCTCACCCTGCTTGGGTGCTACCCACCTAGCCTTGCTGCATAACCCCTGATTTTCAGTCATTCCCATTTGATGAGGCTTGAGGCTAAGCGTTACCTTTTATAGAACATATTCCTTAGAATGCCCATCGTCCACCTGACGATGTTTCGCAAGCATTCATCCATACAAGTCCGTCCCGGGTTCGAATGGAACCGAAAGCACTATTCCTACTACATCCATTTTGGAAATATCCTCAAGATTAGTAGCGACTAGCCCTTGCACTTTACTTCCCATCTTCGAATTCAAAATCGTTTTCACGAAACGTACAAACCGGATCGAAGTGGTTTTCGAGAAATTATTCTCGATCCCGGTCTCTTCGAAACGATGAACGCATTTGGCCAATATTGATAGTCGCTGATTTAACTATCAATTTATATTCACAAACATCCATCAAACAATAAATAATTTCCCAAACTGTTTATTTATCTCAAATATCTTTACTAGGTATATTCTCACTTTCAAATCCTTTTGAAAACAGTTTTCAAAATACCTTTCTTTTTCTCAGAATAAATTCCAAGTATTTCATTTCCACTGGAATCACCACCACAAGATTTTAGATTTTTAAAATAATTTCAAAACACTTTAATTGTAAAGTATGGTTAATATTTAATTGAGAAAATCTTTCTTTAGTACTTAATTTAAAATAATGCTTTAAACAAAATACCAAGTCATTCTTTATATAATTATTATGATAATAGATAAAAAAAAATACTTACTTTGGAATTTACCTTTAAACACTTAAGTTATGACTACTTTAAATAATTTACTAAAATACATACTATATAAACATTTAAAAATAAAGTTACTTAATAAAATATAAACTAGATTTTTACTTTAAAAAAAACAAAATGCTAAGTTACTCCTTAATAATTACTGCTAGAATAGATTAAAGAAAATACTTACTTTAAATATTAGAAATAATAAATTTTACAAAACTTGCTTCTTTAAAAACAACTTTAAAACATTTAATTTATATTTGCAAATTTACCTTTAAAACATGTACTTGGCCATCCAAAGAAAATTCCAACTTCAATCACTTAAATCAATTTCCCCAAATTGATTTCCAATTTGTTTTATTTGGAATAAATTTTTTTACTTACCAGTTCATTTTCAAATTCAGTAGTTATGGTCTTTATTATTATTATTATATTATATTTTTCTTCAATTTCTTCTTTACTCTTTCAATAATTCAAATCTTAAATTCTAAATAAATGCTTATTCTTTTAAATTAATAATACTGCATTTTAAACTTCAATAATTTTCTGTTTATTCAAATTTTCCTTTCCATTAAAATTTAAAGTCACATTATTTCCTTTTTCAAGTTATTCTTGAATTTATTCTATAATTATTTTACTTGCAATTTCACTTCTTTTATTTTCATTTCCAAAATCAAATTTATATTTTTAATAATTCATTATACCCAATTATATCAACCAAGCCATATCATTCAATACTTCCACATAATTCATTATAGAATATCAAATAATCAGAATAGAGAATATTAAATAATTTAAATAAAAGTTGAGGAGTCCAGTTAGATCCCTCCAACCTATTTTCCCTGCATCCACAGATGTTAGCACGATATAATATGCCCATTTCAAAATATCCCACGCTATAATACATCAACCAATCCAATCATTCAAACAATTATTTAAATTCAGTCATTTAAATTTAAACTAAAATTTAACTGAGTGAGATTAACTCACCTTTGCTTTGTTGTTTGCCATCCATTCCAAACTGGTTTGTTCCCTTGATTTTAAAACCTTGTATAACAATTCACGACTTATTATCACTTTGAAATAACTTGAATCATTTATTTCCATTTTTATAAACTTAATTAACCAATGATTTGCTATTTAATACTTGAATTAGCCAACAATTAAATTTGACCTAAACGTTTGGTTTTAAACTAATAAGTCGATTTTAACTAAATTCCTTTTGCTGAATTTAATTTAATTAACAAATAATTTCATTTAACCAAATTTTCATTTAATAAATTAGTATTAGAAAGTAAAATAATTTAATTATGCTAATAGGACAAATTTACCACCTTAATGATTTATTTTAAAGTAGATCAGTAAATTTAAAATGTGAGTATGTTTACTTATGTTATTATTACACATTTTCTTCAGCTTCCTATATACATATAAATTACAATTTGCATTCATATATAAAATAGTATTGTCTCTATTTATTATATAAGATAAAAATACACTTGCTTAATATCTTACTGCAACCTACCTGCATATATATATTTTTTTCTTTACTGAAAAACAACATACTGAGTTGTGTACATATAGGTGCTGATAATTGATAAATGGATAAATTGAATTGGAAGACATTTTAAATTTTCTTAACTAAAATAAAATTTCAATTACCTTACTGATCGTACCCAAGCACACCCACCCTGCATCCAGATACGACTGCATCGAATAGCCGCCTTAATCCCTTCCATGTCGAGTCCTCTTCCCACACTCGTTGCCGCTAACAAAACTTGCCGAAAGCATCACTCACGACACAGGAATGTCGCATGCCCAAAACTTCACCGCCAATCGACTCTGCTTCCTGCTCGCACGCACTCAAAGAAATCGTGGCCATCTTCGACGCGAGCAGCCATTAGCCTCTTCCACGTGCGAAATCTCCCATAACTCGAACGCGGTCTCCCAAGCTTACTCGACCTCGATCGAGGCTTTCAACCCCCCCTTCGTTCGCCATTTATTCCTAATTTTTTTTAATCTGATCGAGTCGAATGAAAAGGGTTCGGCCCCCATTTTTTTTCTTGTTTCCGATTGAATTAGGAATGGAGAGAATGGAAAAGATCGGTCATTATTGTTTATTTTAAATCGCGACTGAAAGCTTTCTCTTGAATCTTCTCTTTTTCTTTTTCTTTTTTATTTATTATTTATTGTTTATTTATTTTCGGCTGTTAATATGAAAGAGGAAATGATTTGGAGATGCTTTGCTTCAGTGTTTGAGTAGAAAACAAATAAATTCTGGCATTTAGTTTATTAGACCAGTTAAGTTATATAATACTTTTAACTTTAAATCATACGCTCGCACAACAACCTTAAAAGCTACGAAATTGGAAATCCGATAAAAATACAATATTACGGATCCAATGGAACTGGTTTCGTCGAATTCTGAGACTATGCCTCAGAAGGCTATTTTTAAATCCAATTTAAACGATGAAATTTTAAAACTGAACAAACCACTATTGATTTCAATTTTACAACTTCTATTACCTTCAGTATTATCAATATAAATTTTATAGGCTTTCAAGTTATTTTTAATAGGCTTAAAAATTCTAGATTTCATATTTTACTCAACATTTATTTGCTTAATTCAATAATTTAATTATCAAATAAATAGTGATATTTGAATTCAAGTTAAAAATTAACTTTTAAATATTTAGAAATCAATTAAATATCCCGATTTTAAATGCTCAAAAATTCCGGGTCGTCACAATTAAAATATGGAAATGGATTTTTAGCACTGTTTTTGTAACCAACCAAATGGAATAGAACTACTTCCTAGAATAAAAGAGAATAACGCGAAGCGCTGAAGAAATTAAAGAAGAGAAATAATCAAGTTAATTAATTAACAAGACTAGAAATAATAAATAGAAAATGTGAATAAATCTGCATTTATTGTGCAGATAGTAGAGTAAAAAGTAAATAGTTATTATAGTAAATAATTCGTGACAGTTGGATATAGTCCCAAGCTAAGACTGTCATATAGTATAAGTGAAGTAAAGAGAATTTAGTATCATAGTAAAGAAGACAGACTAGAATAGAAAAGAGATACTTGCAATTACATTTATTACATATAGGTTATAAAAGAAAGAAAAGAATATAGAAGTGACGATTGCAAGTATAATTGTAACACGTAGGTGATAATTAAAAAGAAAGAAATACAAGAGGCTTATTTTATCAAACTTAGATCATGGAATAAGTTACTAAGCAAGAATAACAGTACTGGCCCATACCAACAGATTTACCTTTCAGGTCTAGGACTGATGGTCTCACACGTGGGTGGGGCTAGGCATGTTGATTAGGGTATATAAGTAGCGAGTAGAATAAGAAAAATAAACTAAACACATAATAAAAGATTAGACGTAGGGTCTAATAAAATGGTAAGGTGCATTTGGAGTAGCCTTAGAGAATCTGGATAAAGAGCCTAACGAAGCAGTTAATTGCAGATTTTAATACAGAAAGAGCCAACTTAGTTAGTTTGGGCTAGATGGAAGTACGATACTTCAACGAGATGTGACAATACTCTTGGATGGCCATCTAGGGCAGGCCTAACGAAGCTTCACCCCCAGAGGCAAGTCTATAGGTGTTCCATCAAGAGAGCATGCCTTGACTGCTTTTGCATTGCAGGTTTAGCGAAGCAGACCTTTGTAGGCAGTCAAAAGGCTGGTGATGGAGTAGGATATTCATATGTCATAGTACTCTAGTTTGCGTAGTGGGAAGGACCCACAAGGATAGTCGCATGTGGGTATCAGCCATCATCAGTCAGAGTGAGTTCAGGAAAGACTAGAGTTAAACCAATAGGCCAATGATTCTTACACAATCGAGACATTGGATGAGGGGCACAGCCAATTGGATGTTCAGATTGTTTGCAGTAGGGCGCAACCACTTAGCTATTGAAAGGTCTTTCGATTAGTCGAGGGGGCTGCATGGGGCCATAGCCACAATGCTAAAAGAGACATACCAAGTAGAATATCTGTGTTGTAGACTAACGTAGCGGACCTTTACAGATATAGAAAATCCCTGACTAAGTTTCTTACAAGGTAGACCTTGTTGGTGGAATTCAGGGAGTAGACAGAACAATTATGTGTGCTCCTCAAGGTACGCACTGGGTGGTACATTGTGGATGTCCGAGCACTAATATAAGCTGGTGCGGATGCATTTTCACATTTTCATAGTAGATGATAGAACATCCATATTATTGGCCTCACGAAGCTGTCCTTTATATATGTAGTTACAGTGCGCTTTCGTAGCGAGGCGATTGAGTCCTTTTTGAGGAGGATACGAAAGGTATTATGGGTAGTACCTACAAATGACACGGTCTTTAGGCATTTAGCTACGTATGTGTGTGTGTGTGTGTATATTGGTTATTAGGTCTTAATCTACTAGGGAGTAGATGGTACGATTCACGCACAAAGGCGAGTGTATTATAAACCTAATATAGCAGAAAATGGAAATAGAATGGTATATGTAGAATTAAGCTTAGAAGTGTATAATTTGTTCATTCACCAGAGCCTTAGTTCTAACCCCCTCCTTATAACAACCTACAGTTTAGATAGATGACAGAGATTTTCCAGTTTTGAGACACTTGCTTATAAAGTGTTATTACCTTGGTGAGCATTTACTTACTTTTATATTTTAGTCAGTTCCGCTGTGAGATATTTATTTGAGCTCTGATATATTTATTTTTTCCTATTTTCAGGATACAAGATACCTAAATCGGCCTTTAGTGGGCTTGGATTTTGGCATTTATGCGAAAAATCCAGACCCACTGGAATTCAGGTTGTTACAAAACCCAACCAAGTTGAAAGCTTCTTAATCAAAAGCATGCATGCACATTTTTCTTTAAAAACAATGCAAAGCTTCAACCCTTCCTAAACCCCATGGTTTCTACAATATACCTTTTGCCCTCATCCAATTCACTGCGTACTAGTTGCCTGATACCATATGCGTTGGTTACGAATGTATCGTCGACGATAGTATGGAGGCAAAACCTGGTGCAGAAGGAGACAAACATTGAAAAACCTATTTATTTGTACATTTAAACTATTTATTTTGTACCCAACCTTCCTTGTTTGTTTAAATCTGATTAGTTTTCATCTTACTTTTTGAAAAATGCTGCCATTTTTCAAAATTAACAAATTCAAATTATTTGCAAAAAGCCCCTTCCCATATCAAAATATATAGAACATTTAAGTCTTTTACCTTAAATAAATTTATATACCTATCAAACACTTAGGAAAAATCTGAAAAAAATTCTAGAAAATCTCCTTTAATATGTTTTCTAGCATATAAAAATTTTAGACCCAAACCATGTATTATTTACCTATAAATAATTTATAACCCAAATTATCATTTTCTTCACTAGGAAATTCACATAAAATCCACAATAATTCTAGAATTTATGAAAATTGAAACCCATCTCCAAAATATTATTTCTAATCTTCATAAAAATATACAAGGCATAAAGACGTCATTTAATATGGTTTTCGAAAGTGACTAATGTGTCACTAGTGATCACTTAGGATCGTGTAATATGGAATGTAATATAATCTAAATGCGGAAGCAGATAATAATAGTATAGTAAATAAGAATAAGCACACTTGGAATTTTTATACTGGTTTGAACTTCCTGTTCTACATCCAGTCCCAGACTTCCCTCTAGAATTTCTCACAATAACCCCTCACTTAACCCAAAGGAATAGACATACAACACATGAGCAACCGATTAGGATTTTTCCGTCGCTAACAACCGAAAGCGGACTTTACCCGCATGAACAACCGAACATGACTTCAACAGTTTCAATAAAATTGCTTTGACACTTTGTGTTCTTGATATCACTGATTTGTCTTTGATAGTACAACTTTCCTATAATCTTTTCCTCATGTATATATGTGTGTGTAAAGATTTAGAAAGGAGAATATTGCTTTGAATTGAAGAATAAGTTAATTGATTCAGAGATTCAAGCAATATATGTAAGTTGTGATTGCTTTTCAGAATGCAGAGATAGTAGAGAGCATGTCAGAAAATAATAATAAATTCGATGATTTTTGAAGTGAATTTTATGTGTTTATATAGTAGATAAACAACTGTAACCATTCACGAAGAGTTTTGACCAAAAGAAGCACACATAACTCTTCAATTTAGATCGCATTTCTTGGCAAATGGAAGTGTTTGTTCAGAAAAATAGCTGTTGGAAAAGTTCAGTCGACTAACCCAAAAAGACCAGTCAACTGAATGTTCAAGGTTGGTGAAAAACAGAGAGTATTTGTGCAAACTATGCAGATTAAGTCGACTGGCCATATATGGTCAGTCGACTGACCTGACTGTCAGTGCACAGTTCTCATATATGTTAAAGAATTTGAAGCTTAAAACAACTTTGATTTTGTGGACTACTTGGGGGTAGATTTTAACAATTCTAAGACTAAAACTTCGACAAATAAACATACTATACTCAGTTTTATAGTCTTGTCTCCCTTGTAGTATTAACATCATATTTCTTTCTCTTTTTGTCGCTTGCCCATATAGTCTCATTCACTGATTTGTTTAATCTCTTTTTCATGAATCAAACTTTATGACTAAACATTCTCCCCTTTTTTGATTGATGACAACCTGTTATAGATGATACTATATTTTGAGAAATACATAATAGGAGTTATATATTATATCTCGCCCTGAATATTTGGCGACATATTTAATCCCTGCAAGAAATGGTTAGTCATACAATTTTTTCCCCCTTTATCATTGACAACAAGGAAATAATAATAATTCCATGATTGAACTAACTAAAGTCGCAATCACATATTTTTTAAGTTGTTACTTATAAAAACTCATAAATAAAATGTTCGGAATAAATAGATAACTTACTACTACCCAGAAACAACAACATCAATCAGAGTCAGACTCTCTCTTCTTCTTCTTCTTCCACTTTTGTAGGACTTTTGCCACTGGAGGAACTTCCCATAAACTGTCTGCCACCACCATTGCTGCTTGTGTCGAAACTTGTGTGTTCTTCTGATGTTGACCAAGTAAAGCGAGGAGCTGGACGTTTGCCTAAATCACGGTGTGAAGTTTCCGTAGTGGTGGAAGAGGAACAAGATATCGCATCCCATATAATCTAGAAGAAGCTCTTAATTTTGTCAAATTTATTGTCAATTTTATTATCGAGATTTTTGATGCGAGAATCCAAAATGACTTGATTTCATACAATTAAATCAATGGAGTCATGAGTGCTTTGGGATGGAGTTGGTGTTCGAATGTCATCTCTTTATTATTGTCGCTGTGGAGTAGAAGTTTGTTGACGAGGTCATGATTGCCATTCTTGAAAACTCATGATAGATAGAGGTCCACGTGGAAATTTCATAAGGCTTATTGTGCGGCTATTTAGGGTTTTGGGAATGGAAGTATCGGATTTCAAAGTAGGAACATGGAGATTTATATGTAGCCGCATAAAATATTCTCCATAATAAATGATGTTCATACGGCCTTGGCTAAATGACACGAATTCATCTTGAAGAAGTTTAGGCCAATTTATTTGAACTTCTTCCCAGATAGCATTTAATGATCTAAAGTTGTTAGGATATACAAGCTCATAAAAGCCAGTACGGGGAAGAAACGTGTGCTTTAAAGCTTGATGCACAATTCTAGCTGTAGGTCGGAAGGCGATAGACTTAAGTTTGGTCATGAAATCTTCTAAGAACCGATGACTTACTTCGTCTCGCTCGCCAATAGGTACATTTAATTATTCCAAAGGAATTCAATTAGGAAGAATATGACCAATTTTATCTAAAGAAAGAAGTACTTGTCGACCGCATACCAAACTCCAAACGTAATTATCACGATTACGTGGGTTTTGATGGCCTAAATTCAAATTAGCATAGAAAAGTTTTACCAAGGTATGATTTATCTTGATATTATTCTGATTGTGATCTAGGAGAGACTCTAGACGTCTTCTCCTTGTTAGGTGTTGAATCCTTTATGGAGAAAAATCGGGAAACACAAAAAAATAAACTTTAAAAAATCATGATTCTTTCATTTTATTCCACCTTTGGACTGCTGTAGCATCATAGAGCCATTGAGAAATTTGAGAGTCAATTGTCTCGGAGGAGGAAGCAGCGGCATGTCTAGATCTCTTAGGTTGACGTGGAGCCATAGGAAATAGTAATGTAGTGAAGGAATTTGAAATTTTTTGAAAGCTAGGGTTTTAGAATTATGAAGTGAGAAGGTAAAGGTGAAAAGTGAAAGAGGAGATAGAGGGTTGGTGAGTTAAAAAGGTAGGTAAAAAGGTGTAAAAAGGCTTTGATTGCCATTCAGTCGACTGGTCAAATATGGTCAGTCAACTGAAATAGTATGCCGTAACTTTCTGTTTCAGATTCAGTCGAGTGGCCACATTATATCAGTCGATTGATTGAATTCTAAATGCTCTCTGTTTTATGATTTAGTTGACTGGTTGTATTCATTCACTCGACTGAATATAGTCTGAAAGCTTACTGTTTTCAGATTCATTCAACTGGACGAATATTTTCATTCGACTGAGTGTTCTTATTTGCATCATTTACAGAATACTTTTGCATAGAAATAATATATTCAATATATTTTAAAATAATGCGTACAAAGTAGGAATGAGATAAATTAAAAACATTGAAAAAATAATTATTTGGAAGAAGGAGTGGATGGAGACTTGGAGCTGGTCGGTTCATCCTTCGTCTTCTCTTCATATGGTTTCAGTGGTGACCAACAGTTTCCATGCTCCCATGAATTCGGAGAGACATGCGGAGCTTGTGGCGACTGATCCCATGGATTCCGAGAGGAAGATGGTGTAGGTTGATGAACCGCAGATGAAAATGACCCGCAGAACTTTCATCTTATCTGCTTCTGAAAACTTAGGCGTCTTGAATTCATTTTATGTTCATTGTACATCTCGCGTTGAATCGCTATAGATTCCCTCTGGTAATGATGTAAATCATCAATTTTTTGCTTAGTTTGAGGAGAACCAAAGAACAGAAAACATCTCGCCTTCTTTTTCTCAAGAGTATGGCTTATGTAATAGCTCGACAGTCTGGCTGGTTCATGAGTAGGTGTAGGTGTAGGTAAGCTTGACGAACCAGATGAAGGCGTCAAAAAATCGATAGAAGAGTAAGCGGAACCATTTGATGAATTTCTTGAGAAGACATTGTGGTAGAGAGAAGGTAAAATATGTTTAAAGCAAATATTGATGAAAGAATAAAGTGTTGAACACTGAGATATATATAGGCGAATAAACAGTTAGAAGTTGATGGATTTACGTACAAACAGAAAAAAATAGAGGATGAAAACAAAACAAAAATTTGTGGATGAAATTTTTTTCACAAAAAAAGTAAAAAAAAAAAAGATAAGGAGAAAACTGTAGAAGAAGTAGTTGTGAAATATTAAATGGTCAAATGGCAGAGACAAAGGCTTATTAAACTCGAGGTGCAGAGTTCGAGTCCTAGAAAAAATTATATATATATATATATATATATATTGATTAATTTAGCAATTTTATAATTCCTTTAAAGAAATTATACCTAATTCTCTTCTTAGTTTTATAAAACAATTTTTATTGAGTGGTTTAGTGAAAATATCAACTAACTGATTTTAAGAATTTACAAATTCTAAATTTATTATATCGTTTTCAATATTATCACGAAGAAAATGATGACGAATGTCGATAGTTTAGTTCGTGAGTGATTAAGTGTATTTTTAGATAAATTTATTGCACTAGTGTTATCACAATATATTATAGATTTATTTAATTTTATATCAAAATCTTGTATTGTTTGTTGCATGTAGATTATTCGAGCACGTGCTAAAGCTGCAGATATATATTCTGCTTCACATGTCGATAGTGAAACGCAATTTTGTTTCTTGCTAAACCAAGATAGTATGGATCGTCCAATGAAATGACAAGTTCCACATGTGCTTTTTCTATCTGTCCGACTTCCTCCAATATCAGTATCACTATATGATACTAAATCAAAAGGACATTCTTTTGGATAAAATAGTCCTAAATCTTTGGTTATGCTAAGATAACGAATTATACGTTTAACTGCTCGCATATGTGATTCTTTAGGATTTGCTTGAAATCAAGCACATAAACAAACACTCATCATAATGTCAAGTCGACTAGCAGTTAAGTAATGATTCAATCATACTATGATATAGTTTTTGGTCGATACTCTTACCATTTTCATCTTTATCTAGATATATAGTTGTACTCATAGGAGTTGGTTTGGCAGAAGTGTTTTCCATACTGAACCGTTTAAGTAGATTATTACAATACTTTTCTTGATTAACAAAAATACCATTTTGTAATTTCTTGATTTGCAATCCAAGAAAATATGATAGTTCTCCAATACGTGACATTTCAAATTCATTTGTCATGATAGTCGAAAATTCCTGACATAATTTTTCATTTGTTGAACCAAATATGATATCATCAAAATATATTTGTTTAATTAAAATATCTTGTTTAGTTTTCTTAATAAATAATGTTTGATCAACTTTTCCAATCTCAAAACCAGATTCTAGTAGATAGCTTTTAAGTCGGTCGTACCAAGCACGAGGTTCCTGCTTTAAACCATATAAAGCTTTCTTAAGTTCATAAACGTGATCTGGAAATTTTTCATGAGTATAAAGAGGAGGTTGTTCAACATAAACATTTTCTTTTATAAATCCATTTAGAAAAGCACTTTTAACATCCATTTGATATAATTTAAAGTTATGAAAACATGCAAAAGCCAGTAGAATATGTATAGCTTCTAGCCTTGCATCTGGAGCAAACGTTTCTTCATAGTCTATTCCCTCTTCTAGATTATAACCTTGAGCTACTAATCTAGCTTTATTTCTAGTAATGTTACCTTGTTAACCGGCTTTTTTTTGAAAATGCATTTTGTACCAATGACTGATTGATCACTTGGTATTGGAACTATTTCCCAAACTTTGGTTCTTTCAAATTGATTTAGCTCTTCTTGCATAGCTATAATCCAATAGTCATCAGTTGAGGCTTCATTAATATTTTTAGGTTCTACATTAGAGAGAAAAGCTATATGACCCATTTGATTTAATTGATGTCTTATTATTACATTTGAATTTACTTCTCCAATTATATTTTGAGCAGGGTGATCTCTAAGAATTCTCGGAGGAGATCCTACTATATTATTATTAACACTGTTTTCATTTTCTATAGAAATATCAGAATTATTATTTTGAAAAATAATATCATCATCCTCTGAATTGTTTGTTAGAATTTTATTAGAATTATTTTACAAATTTATAATTTTAGAAGAAATTTTGACATTTTCATCGAATGAAACATGAAGAGTTTCTTCGATTACTTTAATTCTTGTATTAAAAACTCGATAATCTTTGCTTCTTTCCAAATATCCAATGAATATTCCTTCATCGAATTTTGGATAAAATTAGCCAAGCTGATCTTTAGTGTTCAGTATAAAACATTTTGAAAAAAAAATTTGAAATATGATATATTTGATTTTCTACCATTTAAAAGTTCATATGGAGTATGTTTTGTTAAAGATCGAATAGAAACACGATTCAAAACATAGCAGCCAGTTGCAACAGCTTCTGCCCAAAAATGCTTGGGTAAAGTGTTTCCATTTAATAAGGTTCGTGCACATTCTTGTAATGTTCTATTTTTCCTTTCTACAACTCCATTTTGTTGTGGTGTTCTAGGAAAAGGATAAATATGATTAATTCCTTTCTTGTTAAATTTTTTTCGAAAGCTTCATTTTCAAATTCACCTCCATAATAACTTCTAATATTTTTAACTTTTAAATTCTTTATATTCTGAATTCTTTTTACAAAATTTTTAAAATTCTCAAAAGTATCACTTTTATGTTTCATAAAAATAGTCCATGTATATCTTGAAAAATCATCTACAATAACAAACACATATCTATTGTGATTAATAGATTGAACTTGAGTAGGTCCGGAAAAGTCCATATGTAGTAGTTCAAGTGGTTGTGTTATAGATATGACTTTTTAGATTTAAAAGAAGATTTTTTTTAATTTTCCTAACTGACATGCATCACAAATATTATCAATTTTGAATTTCATATCAGGTAGTCCTTTAACAAGTCTATTTTTAGCTATTTTATTAATAGTATTAATAGCTATATGACAAAATCTTTTGTGCCATAGCCTAGAATCATTCTCTACAGCTACCAAATAAATATTTGTGTTATAGTTTATATTCAAAATTAAAATATCAATATTTCTATCTCTTATACCCTCAAAAATTGAATTTTGATTTTTATCAGAAATATTACATTTATTTTCTAAAAAAGATATATTAAAACCTTTATCACATAATTGATTTAATACTTAATAAATTATGTTTTAAATTTTTAACTAATAAAACATCAGTAATGAGAAGTGTGTTAGAGATACCATTATTGCTCACATCGCCATTGCCAATGACATAACCTTTTGAATTATCTCCAAAAGTGACCGATCCTCCATTTGAATAGACTATGTTTGTTAACATGTCCTTATTACCAGTCATGTGTTTCGAGCAACCGCTATCTAGAATCCATTTTCTGCCTTTTTAAGTGGTACTTGCAAAAAATAAATATTAAGATGGTACCCACTTTTCTTTTTCAGGGTCCTAAGAGTTAGGTTTTAGGAAACCAAACCCAAGAAGGTTCAAAATTCCCTTTATAAATATATTTCTCATTTTTATGAACTGTTTACATAAATGATTTGATATGCTTATTCTTAATCAAGTTGTAATTTGTTTTAGGAATCCATATTTTCATATTTTTAAAATCTTTAGAAACTGTTTTCTTGAAATCTTTCCTAATTTTGTTCTTAAACTTATTTTTAAACTTTCCATATTTCTTCAATTTTTTTATATCCTAATCCCATTTTATTTGAAGTAGGCTGAGAATTTTCTATTATTTTAGAAAGATTTTCTCGTCCTTTATTAAAATTAGAAATATTTTTATTAGTATCTTCTAACTTAGTTTTGAGACTAGATTTTTCTAACTCTAATACTTTAGTATTAGATTTTAAATCATTAATTTCAACTGATGAAACATCATTTTTATTCTTCTGAATTTCTAATTCCTGAGTTATCATAGAAAGTTGAGATGCTAAATTAGAATTAGATTCTTGAGATTTTTTGGCGTTCTTCTTCGAGAATTTTCTTTTCATCTCTGAGCATACTAATTTCTAATTCAGATCTATTCAGTTTTCCTTGTAATTCCTTATTTTTCTTTTTTGTTTGTTTTACAAAATCTACTAGTTCTGAATTAAGTTCAACTAAATCTTCAAAACTTAGTTCACTTATATTATCATTTATAGCCATGAAGCATACATTTGCTTGCTCTGTGTCACTATCACTATCACTCTCTGATGATGAAGAATCTGAATCATCCTTTGTTACTGAAAATGCTTTCTTCTTGAATTTGTTCTTTTTGAATTTATTTTTCTATTTCTCTAGGTAGTCTTTCTTCATATGACCATTTTTATGACATTCATAACATTCCATGATAGAAGATGATGGTTTATTTCTATTATTTTTACTGGAGTTATTTTTGTAACTCTTGATCTTGTTATTCTTTTTGAATTTCAAAAACTTTTTGAAATTCTTAGCAATAAATGCCATATCATCTTCATCTGAGCCAGAGTCATCCTGTTTTGCTTGAAATGCTAGATTCTACTTATCCTGTGCTTCAATTTTCTTTGCCTGCAAATTCACTTCATAGAACATTAGATTTTCTATTAACTCTTCTGGTTTCATAGTAGAAAGATCATTTGCTTCTTCAATAGCTAGAACCTTTTTTTAATCATTCATCCGTTAAAGAGTTTCGAATTTTTGATACTATATCAAAGTCAGAAATTTTTTCTCCTAGTGCCAATAGTGAATGATGTATATCTTGAAATCTAGAGTACATGTCGTTTATATTTTCATTTGATTTCATTTTGAAAATTTGCTTTGTTTAACATTGTTAGTTCCTTCATGAGTTACTTTTAGAGTTCTCTATACCTCATAAGCATTTGTACACATACTGACTTTATAAAACTCATTTCTATCTAATGCACAAAATAACATGTTCATAGATTTAGCATTTGATGTAGCATCAGCTTTCTGTGCAGCAGTCCAAGTTGAAAAATCTTCTATTGGAATAGTATATTCGTTTTGAGTAATGTTCCAAGTTTCAAAACCATTAGATTGCATATATATTCTCATTCTAGTTGACCAGTAATTATAATTCATGCCGTTGAATAGTGGAGGTCGTGCAGTAGATTGACCTTCAATAAAAATAGTGTTAGTGACATTGCTTGTGCTGGTGTTATTTTCCATATTAGTAAAAAGATTATCAAATAACTGTGTTACGGTTATAGGATGTCTAGCTCTGATACCAAATGAAGGTGACTATTGTGTTGCTAGTTATCACTCAGGATCATGTAATATGGAATGTAATATAATCTTAATGCAGAAACAAATAATAATAGTAAAGTAAATAAGAATAAGCACACCAAGATTTTTTATACTGGTTTGAATCTCCCGTTCTACGCCTAGTCCCAGACGTCCCTCTATAATTTCTCACAATAACCTCTCACTTAACCCATAGGAATAGGCATACAACACCTGAGCAACCGATTAGGATTTTTCCGTCGCTAACAACCGAAAGAGGACTTTACCCGCCTGAACAACCGAACATGACTTCAACAGTTTCAATAAAATTGCTTTGACACTTTGTGTTCTTGATATCACTGATTTGTCTTTGATAGTACAACTTTCCTATAATCTTTTCCTCAAGTATATATGTGTATGTAAAGATTTAGAAAGGAGAATATTGCTTTGAATTGAAGAATAAGTTAATTGATTCAGAGATTCAAGCAATATATGTAAGTTGTGATTGCTTTTCAGAATGCATAGATAGTAGAGAGCATGTTAGAAAATAAAAATAAATTCGATGATTTTTGAAGTGAATTTTATGTGTTTATATAGTAGATAAACAGCTGCAACCATTCACGAAGAGTTCTGACCAAAAGAAGCATCCATAACTCTTCAATTTAGATCGTATCTCTTGGCAAATGGAAGTGTCTGTTCAGAAAAATAGCTGTTGGAAAAGTTTAGTCGACTGACCTAAAACGACCAGTCAACTGAATGCTCAAGGCTGGTGCAAAACAGAGAGTGTCTGTGCAACTGTGCAGATTCAGTCGACTGGCCATATATGGCCAGTCCACTGACCTGACTGGTAGTGCACGGTTCTCATATATGTTAAAGAATTTGAAGCTTAAAACAACTTTGATTTGCGTGGACTACTTGAGGATATATTTTAACAATTCTAAGACTAAAAACTTCGACAAATAAACATACTATACTCAGTTTTGTAGTCTTGTCGCCTTTGTAGTATTAACAACATATTTCTTTCTCTTTTTTTTGCTTTCCCATATAATCTCATTCACTGATTTGTTTAAGCTCTATGTATGAATCAAAACTTATGATTCAATATTTTTTACCTTAAAACATAACCTAAAATCAATATGAACATGTATAAATTATCAACAAGTATATTTATAAACATTCCATCATTCAAAACATGGCAAAACATTAGAAACCAATTCGGAACCATCTTAAAACCGAAAACAATCAAAATAGAAACGTAAACATTATTTGCCTTAGCCTTTGTGATTAAAGAGATTGAGATATGAATAGATTTGATTTTCTTAAGCTTCTTCCTAGCTTACCTTCTTTCTTTTTCCACTTTTCCTCATTAATGGTGGTCGACCTTGAGTTTTCAAAAATTTGAAATGAAATGAACGTGTGAATTATACACGGCTATGGAATAAAGATATAGGAATGCCTCTTTCCTATTTTACCCGTCCTTTAATCCACTTTAAACCCCTCTTTAATTCATGGTTAAATGGTCACGACTACCCCTTTAATTAAATCAAATCTCAATCCCTTAACCAACACATTATTTTATTCTATTTTACTAACTAAATAACCTAAATAATGTTGTCAAAAATATGGGGTGTTACAGACTACCTTCCTTAAAGAATTTCGTCCTCAAAATTACGATAAGTTACACAATAAATCAAATAATGAGGCAAAACATACCATCAAACAAGTCAGGATAAGCATCTCTAATCCTGCTCTCAACCTCCCAAGTACAGTCTCTGTCATCGTCACTCCACTGGACCTTGACTAATCTGACTGTCTTAGTTCTATACCTCTTCTCACCTCTCGCAACGGTGCGAGCTGGCTTTCTCATCATGGTCAAGTCTAATTATACCACTAAATCATCTAGCACCGTCGGTGCAATAGCAGTCTCCTGGTCACTAACACACTTTCTGAGATGAGAAACATGGAAAACATCGTGTACTCCTTCCAAATTTCTCGGTAACTCAACACTATATGCGAGTTTGTCGATCCTCTCAACAACAGGAAAAGGTCTAATGAACCTCGGTGCCAACTTCCTCGATTTTCCAAACCTAATCACACCCTTCATTGGCGACGCATTGATGAAAACCTTGTCTCCAACTGAGAACTCCAGATCTTTCCATCTCTTATCTGCATAACTTTTCTACCTAGATTGAGCCTCCTGCATTCTAGCCCGAATGGCCTCAATCTTTTCTACAGCTTCTCTGACTAAATCTGGACAAAGAATCAATCTATCCCCTGTCTCTAGTCAACATATGGGAGATTTTCATGGCCTTCCATACAAAGCTTCAAACGGTGCCATCCCAATACTAGTCTAATAACCATTGTTATATAAAAAATTGACTAAATGCATGTGATCTTCCCATGATCCTCGAAATCTAGAACACAAGCTCTTAGGAAATATTACAAGATTTTGTTAACTCTTTCTATTTGCCCATCTGTCTGTAGATGTTAAGCGGTACTCATCTCGAGCTTAGTTTCCAATACTTCCTACAGACTCTTTCAGAACTCACCAGTGAAAAAGGGATCCCTATCACTTACTATGCTTTAGGGAATTCCATGTAGTCTAACCAAATTCCTCATAAACAACTTTGCCAAAACAGGTGTCATTCTGTTTGACGTAACAAGAATGAAATGAGCGCTCTTCTTTAATCTGTCCGCTATGGCCCGTACGCTTTCATTTCCGATGCTTGACCTTGGTAACATGTCAATAAAGTCCATGGATATAGAATCCCATTTCCATACTCGAATATCTAATGTTTGAAGCAGACCACTTGGCTGCTAGTGCTCGGCCTTTGCCCGCTTGCAATTCAAGCACTACTTTACTTACAAAGCAATATCCTGCTTCATATCTTCCAGAAGAAATTCCTCTTCATATCTTGATACATCGTAGTAAGTCTTGGATGAATGGTGAACTTCGAACGATGGCATTCCTCCAAGACTTCTTTCCTTATGTTTCCTACACTTAGAATACATAATCTTCCTTTCTTTTTCAACCATCCATTCCGGTCAAGACTGAAATCTTTCAAGTCATCATTCTCAGTTCCTTCTCCTAGCTTCCTAATCCATTCGGCTAACACCAGATAATCTATCTGTTTTGAAGTAATCTTTTCGATCAACATTGATTGAACTTCCAAATAAGATATTACAACTATATCTCTACTAGACCCAGCCACGGATCTCCACTTCGCTTTATAATTTGCTAATGCTTCCAACTTTTTCCACTCTACAATCATCGCCAATACTGCAGTCCGATGTTTCCTGCTAAGTGCACATCCAACCTTGTTGCCTTTCCTTGATGTGTACTCAATCGCAAAATCATAAACCACAATAAACTCTAACCACCTTTGTTGTCTTATGTTCAACTCCTTCTAAGAGAACAAATACTTCAGCGACTTATGATCGTATGTAACTCAAACCTTTCTCGCAAAAGGTAACGTCTCCACACCTTCAAAGCAAAAAATCACCGTAGCCAATTCCAAATCATGTGTCAGGTACCTGACTTCATGTGGTCTAAGCTATCTAGAAGCGTAGACAATCGCTTTACCTCTTTGCATCAACATAGCTCCTAGTCCTGTTCCACACACATTGGTAAAAACCACCAAATTCTGATTTCCCTCTAGAACAACTAATACAGGTACATGGGTCCATAAGTGTTTCAAACTCTGGAATGCTTCATCACACTTGTCAATCCACATAAACTTCACATCCTTTCTCGTTAGCTCAGTCATCAGTGATGCTATCTGCGAAAAATCTATAATGAACCTCCGATAATAACCAATCAACCCAAGGAAACACGTTATCTCGGTTATTGTCTCGGGTCTCTTCCAACTATTCACTGCCTCAATCTTAGTGGGATCCACAGACAACCCTTTTTTCGAGACTAATTGACTAAGTAACTTCACTTCCTTCGTCCAGAAGTGACACTTTGAAAACTTCACTTTCAACTGATGCTATTTGCACCAAAATTAGGCATAACACTCTTCGGGAAGTATTTGAAGAGATTAAATGAAGAATTTAAATGTAAAAAGAGGGTAATCTAACAAACATGCCAATTCATGAAAACAGAAATAGAAAAAGAGAATGATTTATAGTGGTTTGGTATTGTAGCCTACATCCACTTTGAATGATCTGATCTTCGTTACTGATTTGCTAACTGATTGCAACAAAAAATAACTCAAACACTCAAGTTACAATGGATCTTCGGTAGAGTAATGGCGTAATGGCGTCAAAAATCCCTTTTATGAAGGCATAGGGCTATTATTTATAGGTGTATTTCGAAAATATCTGGTTTAGATCTCGTAATACCCTTTGTCACACGTAGGTGGGCCCACTAGATCGCTCTGAGGTCATTTGGGATCGATTATTGATCAATCTAGATACATTTTTTATCTATCAAGATTTGCCTCTTTTGTGCTGAGATCGATCATGGACGTTCTTGAGGTGGTAAGTAAACTCCTATGATAATTTGGAAGCATTTGGACTTGTAGATTTTTAGTTATGATCGATCTAAGTTTGAGTTTGTAGGTAGTCGGACCGTGCATATCGATAATAATTCGTATTGATAGTCTTTCATATCAATCTTGTGTATATTGATCATGTGCGTATCGATAAGATGTATATCGATGACGTGGAGCAATGACTTAGGGGAGATCCACTTTTCATTCCCAGTGACCGTAAATGTTCCTTGACTGTATTTCTTCATATCGATCCTGGAAATTCCTTTCATATTGATTTTAGGGTTTCCATTTCGTGTCGATGGGAAATGATGGCATTCATAACGACCTGTTATGTGATCTTCGTATTGATCACGTGGGAAGCTTTGTATCGATCGTTAGTCGATCAATAAGAACTATGTTGTTGGGAAGATCGATGCGAAGAGGGTTTAGAGTCAAGTAGATGAAATCTGATTGATGCTAGCACTTGATGGATACAAAGGACGTGGATGGAGATGAAGGGGAATTGAGGTTGATGGATACGAACTAACTCTTCCTTTATGGATTTTGATTGATCAACAACTGGAGCATACGAACTCCAATTGACCAAAAATTCAGAATGTTGGCTTTCACTGCTTTGTTTGTCGTACCATGTTAATTGTAGCTCAATCCGGACTTGAAGAAAATTTTCCAGCATCCATAGGTGAACATGTGTATAACCGACCTTCTAGGTGGGATGCCCTTGGTTTCTAGTCAAGTCCTTAGTGTCACGGCCTTGCCAAAAAGCGGGATAACATTTGCCCCCAAAAGTACATCCTGTGTGAACATGAAGTGCTTTGTAAAGCTGTGATCTTCATTCCGAAAAAGTTCTATCTGATTCGCTAAATAGTTGTTGTCTTTTTGTCGAAAGATGTAACCTTAGATTGATTTTCAGTTATGTAAATGTTGAATTGTTGACTGCCAGTGATCACACAATGTTTTGTTGTAACTGAGTGTCGAGTGCTAGCAATTATTTGTTCACTGTTTTGATTGTCATCAGGTGAGCATTCAATCCTTGTCAATTTTGAAAATTGAATGTTAGCCCGTCATACATGCACCTTTGTTAACCTAAATCCTGTTCACGTTTGCATGTTCACTGGTCGTTGTCAAGTTTTTTAGTTTTACATTTGGATTGACTTTTGTATCGATCCTGTCCTGGAACTATGTGAGATTCGAGTTGTAACAAAGTTCGATGTCTATTTTAGGGTGTCCCTTTGTACCGATCCTCTTCGGGATTGATTTTAGAAGTTGGAGAACATCCTTTGTATCGATGGCTATCGATATGAATCATTGGTTCTTTGAAATGCTTTGAACTAATAGTTATGAACTCTTGTGGTCTTCGAGTGTATGGGTACAAAATTAGTGTTCCGTATCGATGGAATTGAATAATCCAAATATGACTTGGCGGTAGCATTCGTATCAATGACGTATATGGTCTACCACTGATGGACACGAACAGATGCACCTCTGACCGATCTGGGTAGATGGGTACGAAGGATACTCTGCATATTGATGGCTTTATGACCGTTCCAAATGGTTTTGAGTGCCGAGAGGTGAAATTTTCTTTCCCTTGCTTTTACCCCCATATAAATATGTTTCAGACTTAGCCAAATTCTCATTATCCATCACTCTTATTTCTGCCTTGCGTATCGATCAAGGGCTTGAGAAACAGATACCACCTTTGTCTTTGAATCACAAAAAATTTAATCCCTCGAACCAACTGTCTAAATTTTGTAATTGACTAATCGGTTCACATTAAAATGATGAGATTCGAGTTCTAGTTACAATTCGTCCACGTTCGTGGCGAGTTATTGCAGTGTCGAGGCCGGAGTTGGATCAGAGCACATTCGAGGGAGGAGGAAATAGTGTTCGAGCTGTTTGGAGAAGAAGGATTACCGATGGATACAAAAGAATTGGTGGAAGGTCACTTAGCCTTGATCTCGTATCGATGAAGGAAGGAAGAAATCAGATCTTGTATCGATCTAAAATTGGGAAGTTTGCATCGATCTAAAATCGATAGGTGAAAGGAGGAATTTCGTATCGATCTGGTGTGGTGGAACTTCATATCGATTTAAAGCGGTCGATAAAAGGTTGTGGATCCAATGATTGATACGAACTCCCATTGAAGGTGACCGATACAAAATCCCTTGTTGGGGATCGATATGATGCTGAGGATCGAAGGTCAACACGAAACTTGTTTTATCTTGTTCGATATGAAATCGGGCTTCTTTGGAACGATCCATGTTTGAACCTCTGCCTTGTACAACTGAATGATGGATACGAAATTTTCTGTACATTCGAATATTTGACACCGATGAGCTTCTATCTTGCATGATCGGACCTTTTGAAGCTCGTCAATGGAACTCTAACTTGACAACTTTCATGGACTCTAACTTGGATCGTTCTTCGAAGTCAAGATGGCACCGTTGTGATGGTCAGTGATGACGGTTACTTCGGTTGAAATCTTAAGTCTTCCCATTTTAACGCCTTCCGAATTTGTAGAAATCCTAAGCATTATTTAGCACTGCATAACACATTAGCGCACTTAACATAGGGGCAAGGACATGGGTTTATCGCCATCTAATGAAAATTTTTACTAAGTTCAATAGCTATGGAACCCAGAAGTTCTGAGCCGTAGGATGTCTAGAGTCCATCTCTTCCAATAATCAAAGTGCCAGCCATTGCAGTTGAAGTATAAGTCTTGCTATGGACGAGATGTCGGGTGCTGTTTTTATTATGAACCCACAAGATTCTGTCCGCTCTAATATCTCCAAAGACATGTTATGCAGGATTTGTCTAAGGCATGGGTTGCCTCTAAATAATGTCTTATTGCCAAGGCCGAAAGATAGAGCTCATAACCCACTGGAGATATACACGGCTTGTAATAGATTCATTTGTGCAGCTGGGACGCTTCCTCCCTTCAATCAGTACATTCAAGAAGTGTTGCTCTTTTTGAGGATCGCTCCATCCCAGTTGCACCCAAACGGGTATACCTCGCTCAACAGTCGGTTCGTTATCTTCATGGAGCACTTCTTCTGCCCTTCGACTATGGAAGAGATCAAATATCTATTCAACATAAAAAGTCATGGGGACAACCCTTATTTCACTTTCCTGGAAACGGTCAAAAATTGCCAGGTAGTTGCAGGACCTTAGAGCGAGCTAAGCTACTTTAAGGCCGAATGATTTTTCGTTCGGTGTCCACCGGTATTCTCTAGACAGTGGCTAGTCAGATGTAAGTGCTCGAGCCTCTTTGTTGACTAACAGGACAATATTAATTGATGCCTAGTTTAACACTTTGCTTCTTATGCAACTTCGATTCTGACCCGGAGGGGCTAAGTTTAATGAAATAGTAAGCGATTTTCAAGCGGTGCTAGTAGCACATAGAGAAATCAACGAAGTTCTCACAGATCGAAATTCATGGGGCTGATAGATAGAGACCAGAGCATCGGATCGGTAGGCGTTCTAAGAATGGCTCCAGTGAGGCATGGAGAAGACGAGCCCCAAGAGTCATGGTCACTGAGCAAGGCAATGATGAGAATGTACCTGCTAGAGCTGAGCCTATAGATGTGCCTCCGTAGAGTCCTCGATCTTCAGGGTTGAAGAGAAAAGGCAAGGCCATTGCCTATAAATCCACGAGATGCAAAACTGTTATGTTATCTCCACCCGTAATAACCGTTACAAGTTCGGAGGCTCCTCCTTCTCAAATGGAGAGTTCTCTTAAGGGACTAGCAGACATTACCATTTTGGACGACTTGTCTTTACATTAAGATGTCGGACTAAATGAACTTCATAGTGCTTTAGATATAGGGGCGAGAACTCCTTCAAGCAAGACTTCCACAACTGATTGGTTGGGGGGTTTGCACATGCATGCACTCACTTCATGGCTCCACACAACCTTTAGTCACATGTTTCTCAATCTCTGGAGATATCTAACTCTGTTTCTCTTTTCATTTTACAGATATGATATCGATGCAGTGGTCTGTGCTCGGTAGTCTTCGTTTTGCGCTCCATTTTTCTAGCTCATATTTCAAATCCCATAAGTGTGAATCCGAAAGGGAACATGATCGCGATCGCTCCAGCTAAGAATAGGAATGTTGTGAAAGGGAAAGGGAGAGGCAATATCATAGTACGCATGTTCCTTATCGCGTTCTCCACCACTTAGATGCCCTCACAACCCACCGGCTCTGAAAACCAAACTGCTGAAACTTCACACGAAAGAGTGCCTCCCAAAACTTTGACATCCGACCAACAACGTCATAGAACTGAGGCAGAAACTCCCTCTGTCATCATAACAACTACTATGGAGCCCATGAGAGAAGAAGCCATCATAGTAGCTAAATTAAAGATGGATTTTCCAAACATCTACTTCAATGGCTTCCATTTCCCGCCAACCTTAAAGAAAATCCCTAACGAGGTAGAGAAAAAGGTACATAGTTATGTATATGATGTCTACAGTCAATACCGAGAATGGGTGAAGACGGTAGAGAAAGCTTCAGTAGTGGCCTTCGATCGGGAAAAAACAATGGAGAAGCTGGAGAAAGATCTTACCCAGAAGGACCATATAGTAAAAGTGCTTACCAATGAAAATTATACTTTAAGGAACTCAAAAATGGAGGCCAATAAGAGAGCCGACGAGATGAATAAGTCTATTAAAAAGATGTGGCAGGTGCACTTGGCCTTGGTCGAAGAGATGGCCACACGACCACCACTGTCATGGCGGAAAGAGATGCTGTGCTCAAAGAACTTGAGGTGCTAATGGAAAAGTTTACTGAGGCTGTAAAAGAAAAAGATAACGCTAATAAAGCTTCCCAAGAAGCGTGTGAGCAGACAGTGGCTCTTAGGAGCGAAAGGGATGTGGCAGTCTTAAAGGCATAAGGAGTTGAAGCCAGAATTGAAATTGAGGAAAAGCGGCGGAGGCCAGGATGGAAATTGATATTGAGGAACTCCTGGTCATATATAATGTCAATGTCTTAAAACATCGCAACCTGGGCCGGCTTGAAGACTACCTGTTCCATTTGTACAATGCATGGTGCTGCCTCGTAGAAGACGAGAAAGCTTACCGCGGCACTCCATCTATCAATGACTTCGAGCTTGAAAACCGGATATTAGTTGGAGATGATTCAAAGGTTCTTCATGACGCCATCGTCACATTCAAAAAGAAAAATTTGCTGTTATATATCCAGATGTTGGAGAAGGCTCTAGAGTCGAGCATCATGAAGTAAGCTTTGAGATGCCTGCACTGACCCAACCTAAGCTTACATCAGTAATTGATACTCCAGCTGTTTCGCCGTACGACCCTGACCAACTGTACCTATCTCCAGTACTCTAACATGTCTCTGAAGGTGCTCCGGCTCGAGACGTGAGCCAGTCTATGGATGGTACTCTGAAAACTTTTTTGTTTTCCTAAGTGCAGGAGCATTATAGGAAGATGTCACCAATATATTCTCTTATATTTATTCAGCTATAGATGCTGCACAAGCCGCTCCTTCTACAACCCAAGAATTGCATCACGAGCAAGAGGCCATTACAATGGAGGCAATAGCCACAACGGTCGCTACATCAACCGAGGAGGTTTACAAGAGCAATTTCATTTTTGACTAACAAATGATGGAAGAACTCCTCGGCCACAAAGCGACACAATCACTTGTCTGCCTTTAGATATAGGTGTAGATGTGTTGGCAACTAGCTCCTTCAGCCCGATTAGTGGCATTCCAATGGACGTTAGCGCACAAAGGGATGATGAGATAATGGCAGAAATCACAGCACAAATAGAGCAAGACCGGTGAGCCGGTAGTGTCGGAGGTGGTATAGTGGGCCCTGGCCTGGTCCTAATGCCTATGATTTCCTCTAGTGGCACAATCATCGATACTGGCATTCCTCCTTCATCTTCCTACACCGAATGTGCCACCATTCCTCCGGCTCTATTTTGAGAAAATATTCTGATCCCTGTGAGTTCGAAGGAAGAGACCACTGTAAGTCCCTAGGCGAAAGACCAACCAGCAAAAGGAGGCTAGGAAGGCAAAGGCTCGAAGAGGCATCCGAGTGGCAGTTCTAGTGGGTCAATGCTAAGGAAGAAGAAGAAGACGAAGGAGTAGAAATGTCCTTCTATTCCTTCTTTTGGTAGATAAACATGATAGGATTTCACTTTGCCTTTTGGAGGTCCTGTATAGATGCGGGTTCGGTCCCCTCTTATAGGGATTCTTGGAATAAGTTTTTGTACTTGTGTTTTTCCAAAGAGTAGTAGAAACAAAATTTCCTTTTATATTCAGCATAACTCTACGTTTACTTGTTCAAGTGTTTAAGCAATCATTTTCATTAAATGTACTTGTGAGGCTTTAGACTTCGGGTCGAATTTGAGTTCGGTTGTTTATGTCTCGAAGTCATGGCTTCGGGTCATAACCAAATGTTAATTCGATTCCCAACGTTGTGCTATCTCGGTTAGCGGCTTTGAGCAATGCCCCCGGTTCTGGGGAGAATTGAAGTGGTCAATCGACAATCGCTTTCTGCTTTTAATAAGTTTAATTTAACTTAGTCGAAACAAAGTTAAAGTGAGGTGAGTTTGAGTGGTTGGATCACACTCGCTCATCTATTAGTAATTGCATCCATACTCTGGGGATTGGACTTGCATGTCGACGGTCAGTCATGCCTGCATAATGCTCAAAATTATGTCTGCATTCTAGGGAGATAAGTTAGTTTGCGGGCAGTCAGTCACACCCATTTTATGTTATACTCCATTCCCCACTTTGGGGACTTAGAGTTATCTCACGGGTGGTCGGTTCACACCTAGTTTATGTTTATACTCTAATTCGCGCTCTGGGAACTAGAGTTGATCAATAGGTGGTCAGTCACACCTATTTGGCGTTTGCACTTTGGCTCGCGCTCTCCGGACTAAAGTTACTTGATGTTTATTCTCCAGTTCACACTCCAGGAATCTGGAGTTAATTGATGGGTGGCCAGTCACACACATTTGGTGTTTATACTATAGTCCATGCTCCAGGAATCTGGAGTTAGTTGACAGATGGCCAGTCACATCTGTTTAGGCATTAGGATCTTGTTTACGCTATGGGAAAAAGGAGTTGATCAAGGTTATGGACGGTCAGATCACCTCCTTCTTGATTTGGTAATTGATGTCATGGATGGATAGGTCCATCGTGTTCGAGTTTGGATTTGGAGTTTTTACTCTAGCTCGCACTTTGGGAGCTGAAGTACGTTAGAGGATCGTCTTGTCTCAATTCCTCTTTTCTTTAGCATTTTTAACTCCCGAGCTTAGGGTTTCACTTAGCGAGTGACCGGTTGGACCACAGTTACTCCCTATTTGAATAAGTCCCACCATAAGATGGAACTTAGCTCTTTGTGTATCATAATGGTCGCATGATGCATTTCAAGAATCACCACTCTAGCTTGACGAGTTTGCATTTTATTGCTGAAATAAGAAAGTACAACAAAGTCACTTGCCTTATTACAAGTTCAAATCTCAAAATGCATAAACAAATTTCAAAGGAAAAGCAGACTAAATGAATAAATAAAGCCTATTATGTGTAATAGCGACGGGGACTCTCGCTGTTCCATTCTCTTGGAAAATAAGACCATCAATAGTTGATAGTTTGAATGTGCCATCTCTAAGTCTTCACTCGATGACATACGGTCCTTTCTGTGTTGGTTTCATGTGCGAAGGAATCGAATAAATTCTCTTGAGTACAAGATCGCCAACTTCGAAGGGTCTAGGTCGGACCTTGCGAGTTGTATAATCAGGCGACTCGACTGCGTTGTGCGGCTACCCTCAAATCAGCCTCTTTACGCTTCTCATCTAATAAATCAAGAGATTCTGCAACAATATGGCATTTGTCTTTGGATCATAATATGTCACACGATGAGAAGGTACTTCCAACTCAACTGGAAAGACGGCTTCAAAGCCGAAGGAAAGTGAAATGGAGTGTAATGGGTCACAGACTTATTGCTAGTTCGATATGCTCACAGGGCCATGGCAGTTCGTCGACCCATCTGCCTCCAGCCTTCTACAGACGTTTCTTCAGAATGGACTAGATAACTTTGTTAATAGCTTTGACCTGTCCATTAACTTGAGGGTGAGTAATTGCTAAGAACTTCATCTGGATATGGGAATGTTGACAGAAATCCTTGAACTCGACACTATCGACTTGGACTCTTTTGTCAGTGATGATTGTATGCGGGAGGCCAAAACGACAAGTAATGTTGCGTACAACAAAGTCGATTACTTTTTTCATCGTGATAGTAGCAGGGGCTCGGGTTCCTCCCATCTAGTAAAGCTGTCAACTACAATGATGACATACTTCGTACCACCTATAGCCAGAGGTAAAGACCCAATTATATCAATGCCCCATGTGGCGAACGACCATGGACTGACCATCCGGTGATTTCAGTAGGCGGGGCTCATGAAATTCTAGCATGCTTCTGGCATCTATCACTTTTTTAGCATAGTTTGATGTGTCTCGATTAAAAGTCTACTAATAATATTCGTATCAGAGTATCTTCTTAGCAAGGGCTTGCCCCCAATGTGATCGCCACATTCTCCCTCGTGCACATCAGCTAACACTCGTTTGATTTCGTCGTGGGCTATATAACGGAGTAAAGGAACAGAATATTCTCTTATGTACATGAATCCATAGTGGATAATGAATGGAGAACCTGTCTTCTCTCACTTCGGCGCACAGGCAAAGCTCCATGCTCAAGATAATTCCTGAACGGGGTCATCCATGACTCCTTCTCGGGCGTTGTCTCACGAACCCGGTTCGTCTCCATCTGATTAATACTTGGAGTGGTAAGTGTCTCAACTGGGACGAGCCCCATTTTCTATGCCCCATTGGTGCTGGCCGGTTTTGCTAAAGAATCGGCCTTCTAATTATGCTCCGGGGGTATAGAAAGGATGGCATAGTAGTTGAACTGATTCAACACTTCCTGAACCCGAGCAAGATAAGCAGCCATCCTCCAGTCTCTAGCTTGGTGTTCTCCCCGGACTTGGCATATGACCAAATGTGAATTACGGTAAATTTACAAAGTAATAATTCCCAAATCTTTGGCAAGTCTGATTCTGCAAGTAAAGCTTCATACTCGATTTCATTGTTAGTTGCGTGGAAGTCAAATTTTAAAGCATAGCGTATAGATCGATCTTTTGGGGTTTCAAGTACAACTCTAGTGCCTGAGCAGCGGTCATTTGATGCACCGTCGGTGTATAGCTTCCATATGTGTTTGTGAGATTCACTAGTTTCGGGCATGTCCTTTGGATGGCGAATTCAGCCATGAAGTTCGCTAGAATTTGTCCTTGAATGTTTCGTCTTAGTGTATAAGCATTATCAAACTGACTCAATTCAATGTTTCACTTGAGCAATCTTTGAGACGTCTAAGGTCGTGTAAGGACCTGTCGTGAGGGCTGGTTTGTATAGACTGCGATCGGGTGAGCCTGGAAATAAGGACGGAGCTTTCTCGAGGCAATGACAAGATAGTATGCTATCTTTTCCAACTTTGTGTAGTTTCTCTCCACCCTAGTTAATCTTTTGCTAATGTAGTAACCGGTCGTTGGATCTGTTTTCTTGAAGCAAAGCAGCACTGATCGCATATAACGAAACAACCAGATAAACATACAATCTCTCATGATCAATTAGCTTCAATAGAATAGGAGGTGTTTCTAGATGCTGAACTAATGCTTGGAAAGCGCCTTTACACTGCTCCGTCCATTCAAAATTCCGCTTTCCTTTTCTGATCAGATCGAACAAAGGGATGCACTTACCCATGGATTGGAGATGAATTTTCTTAAGGATGTCACCTTCTCGTTGAGGATTTGTACTTGCTTTGTGGTTCTAGGAGTATCGAGATTTCGAACCACCCATATTTTCTCAGGATTGGCTTCGATTCCTCGAGCATTGACAATGAATCCAAGGAACTTTCCAGAGGCGACTCCATGGTGACACTTCAATAGGTTGAGCTTCGTTCGGTACCGTCGAGGATGTTGAACATTATTTCCAAATCTTTGACATGCTTGATGGACAGTTGAGACTTTACAAGCATATCGTCCATGTACTCCTCCATGGTTTTCCCGATCTGGTTAGCGAACATTCGGCTCACAATAATTTGGTAAGTTGCCCCAATGTTGTTGAGTCTGAACGACATCACTTTATAGCAATAGAGTCCTAGATCACTGACAAAGCTGATATGCTTCTGATCAGGTAGGCGCATTGGTATTTTATTACAACTAGAATGTGCGTCCATAAAAGTTAAGAGCTCGTGTCCAGTCGTTGAATCCACAAGCTGATCAGTTCTAGGAAGCGAAAAACTGTCTTTAGGGCAGGCTTTACTTAGATTTGAGTAGTCCACACAAGTTCTCCATTTCCCGTTGGATTTCCTGACAAGCACAGGGTTTGAAATCCACTTCGGCTATAATGCATCTCAGATGAACCCATTTGACTTGAGTTTATCTATGTCTTCCTTAAAGGCGACAGATCTCTTTGGATCCATACTGCGCCTTTTTTGTTTGATCGGGACATGCTACGGGTCAATGTTCGATGCATGGCTCGCGATGTCCGGCAAGATCCCACACATGTCAGAGTAAGTCCGGCAAACACATCGAGGTTTTCCCAAATAAATTCAACCAATTCCTCTCTCATCTGATGGCTAAGTTTGAGAACCACCTTTATCATTCTAGAGTCATCATTATCATCAATCGAAACATCTATCGTCAACTCTGCCAGGGAAGCCTGACTGTCTTTGACTTCCTCTTCGTTTTCGTTATCTCGTGGATCAAGATCTTTCAGGAACTAGTTATGGAGTCCGGGCCTAGGTCCAGGCGTTAGTTGTCAATTTTCAAAAAAATGAATGTAGAGAGATTCCTCTACGTCCTTGCCCTTCTCTTTTCGATGCACCTCCCATAGCTTAGTAACATAAAAGGCACGTCCAACCACCTGATCTCCTTGAACAATTCCAACCCCATTATTTGTAAGGAGCTTAAGAGTCAAACATCATGGGGCAATAGCTGCCCTGAATTCAGCGAGGTCTGGTCGGCCTAAGAAAGCATTACATGTGGAATCAATGTCCAACACAACGAACTATAGCATTCAGACTCTCAGGCGATCACCGATTCCTAAATCGACTGGCAACTCCACCATCCCAGTGGGTATCGTTGCAAAAGCCTTGTATGCGAGATTGGAACGGCTTTAGATCCTTTACCTCCGTTCTCATATGGTCATAAGCCCATTTAAAAAGAACATTCATAGAGCTTCCACTATCTACCAAGATCCTCTTCATCCAAGTAGGGCCTATTTGAGCCGATATGACTAGTGAATCGATAGCGGGAGCTTCGACTCTATCAACTACTCTGTTTCGGAAAATGATGCCGTCTGTCATCTTTTATCTATTGCTTTGCCAGAGCTTCATCATCAATATTATTGCAACTCTTGAAGTCCGCATTCTTAATCGAACTGGTATATGACTCCATTTCCTTCCAGCTCCGGTCAACTGGATGAGGACCACCACTAACAGTACTTATCACTAACCTCCCTCCAGTGCGCATGGGTTCCTCTGGTCTAGCCTGGTTTTGTCCTTGATTTGGGTTTAATGGGCCCGCACCTCTAGCCTGCAGTGCCCAAATGAACTGTTCCAACTTCCTCTCTCTGATTAACTTCTCAATGATGTCTTGTAAATTACGACACTCATTATATTGTGGCTATAACAATCATGGAGTCTACAGAACTTTCCAATTTGAATATGCTTTTCAGATGACTGTTTTGGAGCTGGTATTTTATACTATCCACTATCCAGTATCATAAGTTTGTAAATAAACATTCTCCAAGGATGTATTCATAGGGGTATATTGGCCAAACATGGGAGCTTTGAGTCCCGGTCCACGATTTTGGTCTCGCTTCTTACCCCGACTTCCATTGCCCTTTTGTTGACTTTGCTTAATCTGAATATTCAATTGCACATTGTCGGAGTTCTCACCGGTCTGTTTCATAGCAACATTACTTTGAACGCCTTCACTATTGGGCCCTGCATCGTCCTGCTTCCTAGATCGTCTAGCATCTTCTCTCCCCAAAAACTGGGCCACCATAGCATAAAAACGGTCCAGCTACATGTGGGGTTTCCCAGCGAACCAATTACCTAACACGGAATCGAGATTAATTTCTATAGTCAATGCCATAAAGATATAATTGTCATTTAGGTTGCTGACCTTGGCACAGGCAGCATGAAACCTTTCCACGTAACATCTAAGTGTCTCTCCAAGAGCATGGGTAATGTTGGACAAGGTGTTGACATTTTGGCCTTATGACATGCATACAAAATTGTTCAATGAACTTCGTGGCCAGCTGATCAAAACTAGAAATAGATCTGGGGGTAAACTAGTAAACTACATCGTTGCAATACGACCCAACGATATAGGGAAACTCCTGCACCTAACCGCATCGTACACTCATGCAGCATTCATGAGCCATTTATACTTTAATATGTGCTGATTAGGATCTGAACTTCCTTCATACACAGGGAGGGTAGGCATCCTGAATTGGCAAGGTAGCTTAGCATAAAGATGTCGTTTGTGAATGGAGTATGACTTCAGGAGATTCCGCAATCGTCACTAGTAAGATCTTGACTTTCATGGACCATTTGATGGATCATGGTTGGAATGTCGGGCATTTGGACATTCAGGGCCAAGGCGTGGTCAGGTTCCATGTTGCGGGGACAGTCTGGGCATGGTCGATGGTCCATTCCATGCCTCCTTGGCTCCGAGTCTTCAGGAACATAGGGGTCTGGAGCATGAACACGTTGACGAAGGGTTGGATCTTCTCTATTTCGAATCTTAGCATCCATGTCTATGGCGGCGGCAACTGCATGACTATCGATGGTGTGATAAGGAAGCGCCCCTCCTCGGGAATAGGGTCCAGCTTGGCGTCCCATAGAAGGATCATTCTCGGCTTGTCTAAGGTTTAGATCATGTTAATGCCTAGAGGCTTGCACATGGTATTCATCCAGCCGTTGGCATGTAAGTCTATGATTGTAATCAGAGGAAGCCATGCTTTGGGTGGATGAATAGGAAGCACGATCCCATTCGGATCTCCTTCGTCTTTCCTCATTCAGTTGGTTCGCGACCTCCGTGTTGGCACGGATCATCTAGGTGAGTTGCTAATGACTCTGGGTTAGGCCTTGCATCATAATTTGGAACTCCTCCCTAGTTACAGGGCCTTGTGGATACGGAGTGTTGGGCAAATTCTTACCACCGATCCAAAATCTTCTCCAATAACCACTGCCAAACCAGGTGACTACCGGCCCACAACCTTCTTCAATGACCACCATGACCGAACCAAACAACTGCCGGTCCAACCCCTCTCTCATGCCTGCCGAACCACTTCACCACCGGACCACCTGCCACTGGTCCAAAGCCTCGCCGAACCAGGATCTCACCGAACCAGAGCCACCCCACACCAATGCCGAACCAACCTACCTCCCAAGCATCACCGGACCATGCCACCAAACCACCGAACCCGATGGAGAAGGACCACTACTGGACCAAGCTACACCCTCGACCGAACCAAAAGCCTCTCCAACTCGACACCACCGATCCAAGGCACCACCGGACCACTTATCCAACCTCCGCCGAACCACGTTGCCAGGCCAGATTGCTTCAGCCCAGGCCCACCGGCTGCTATATACATCCAGGACCCCTGCCTCCAGCCTCACTCTATAAATAGAGGGGCATGGGTACAACAATGGCAGACAAGTTTGAGAGCTCAAGCATGGAAGGAACTTTCAAACAACTTTTATATACTTGTAATCAAGGCTTTGTACTTGTAATCTGAATAGTAAGAGGAGAATAACATATAAAGTGGAAGTAGGCACGTTCTGGCCGAACCACTATAAATCTGTGCGTCTTTTACAGTTTAGTCCCTGCTTTTTATATATTTGCATAAATCCCCCAAATCACTGAAAACAACATAAAATCCACTAAATCATACGATTTGGAGGTGTTTGCCTAATTTTTGTGCAAACATTTTTTGTGCTTTTACTGAGAGTAAGGAGCTCGAAGCTTCAGCTTCTCCCACTCAACCCTTTTCCTACCAACACCGTTCATTGCTTGGAAAATATGGCTCCCCGACGGAAGAAAGATGCTAACAAAGGAAAGGACATCGCAACTGGCAGTATCGCAGATCCAGTGATCAGAGACCAAGACAATCTTCCAGTTCCAACAACAAATTTAAATCAGGCAAATCCGACAGCCCCTGCTACGGAACAACCAATTACAAGGGCGGATCTAGACAGGGTTGTGGCTGAAGTAACTAACCGCTTCGCATCTCAACAAGAATCCTTGGTAGACCAACCCATGTCACGCTTAAGAGATGCTGAAGAATCCAACCGCAACACTGAATCATGGGGTGAGTCCCGGTCTGGAGGATCTGGAAGGCGACAAAGGTCTTTCTTTTTCGAAGAGGCTAACAACAGAAACAACCATGGTAGGAGCCGAGCCCGGACTCAGCCCGAATTCCGGCCCGAGGAAACACTTGGAACCGAACCCAACGGGGGAGGTACCAGGCAAGGGTCGGATGTAGCTGAGCCCGCCATGCTACCTAACCATGGAAACACAAAGGAACGGGGCCGAGCTGGAGTCCAGCCCGAAGTTGGACCCGAGGAAGTGCTGAGAAGAGAACCCAGCAGGGAAAGGTCAAGGCAAGGGCCAACTGTGGCTGACCCCAGCATGCCCCCGGAAGACCAAAGGCAGCCATTAGAGAATGTCAGGAGTGATAAACGATACCATCCTTACAGGTCATCTGGACGGAATCAATCCCGTCGGGAAGAACCAAACTCATTTTTATCCGCTCCAAGTTCTGATGAAAGGATGGCGCGATTGTTCAGAGAGTGCGTCCAACGAGAGCAAAGGGATCGGGGGATAGGTGCTAGGGTAACCAGCCCCTTCATCCGCAATATCGAAACTTCCATCACCCTCCAGAAATGGAAAATGTCAACGATGGAACCTTACAAGGGAACCTCTGACCCCATCGTACACTTACTGAGATACACCCAGCATATGCTCATGAGCGGAGCAACAGAGGGAGTATTGTGTAAATGCTTCCCACTTTTCTTGGCAGATCTAGCTACCTCCTGGTTCTGCCACCTACCCCAAGGGTCCATCAGCTCATGGGAAATGTTGAAAGAAAAGTTCATCAGCCAGTTCCGCATTCATGTGGAACAACCCAAGGACGCTTATTTCTTATCTAATATCAAGCAGAAACCCGAAGAGACAGTGAAACAATATCTAACCCGATTCAACGCCGCGGCGGCCGCAGTCCAAGATGCCGACGAGAAACTTATCCTAATGGCTCTCTGCAGTGGTGTACATCCGGATACTAAATTTGCTAGAAGACTGACCAAGGAAAAGCCAGCTACTTTACCTGATTTCTTCCATGAAGCTGGAAAGTATATGAGACTTGAAGACGCTGCCACTGAGAGGCAGTCAGGGCAACAGGCTAAAACAGCTACAGACAGGGTTCCCGCTGCAGCAAAGGATGTTCGGAGAAATGACTCTAGAGACAATGCTGGGGGCAAGAAGGGGGAAAAGCGCTTATATCAACCTGGACCAAGATTTGACTCTTACACTCCTTTGAATGAAACGATCGAAAACATCTTCCTACCCACTCAAGATGAAGTTAGATACAAGCGCCCCCCGCACAAGAAGGAGTCAGATAACACACTCAAGTCTGGAAAGTTCTGCCGCTTCCACGAATCCCATGGACATGACACCAATGAGTGCCACCATCTCCGGGACTTGATTGAAGAACACATCAGAAGGAAGAGACTGGAACGTTATGTAAAAAGCCAGAACAGGACTTCGACTCCTGCCAATGAGAATCCGGGGCTACCCCTCCCAGAAGTAGGCGGAGGAAGTCGCAACACCAGCGGCTCTAGTCAAGAGAAGATAGTGGTCCATACCGTATCAGGAGGACTACACATCGCCGACAGAAGCTGGGCAGAGATGGAAAGATACAGTAAGTCACTTAGAAACGATGAAGGCTACGTTAACTTTGTTATGGAAGAACGCCACCCGAAACGGAAAGAGAATGACGACATCACATTCAGTAGGCGTGATCTAGAGGGAAGACAGTACCCACACATGTATCCTATGGTCATCTCTGCCTGGTTCGGTCCAGCGAAAGTTTTTCGAATTTTAGTAGACACTGGAAGCTCGGTAAATATCCTATTCAAGCATGCTTTCGACAAAATGAAGCTGTCAATGAAGGATGTGTCTCCCTGCTACAAACCACTACATGGTTTCACTGGAGATGCGAAGATGTCCCTCAGGCAACTGGACATTTTTGTTGAAATAGGAAGTCATCCCCGCTCCGTTGTGTGAAAACAAACATTTGTGCTAATAGAAAGCCACTCGGTCTACAATGCCTTTTTGGAAAGACCAGCCTTGTCTGACTTCCAAATTGTCCTAGCCCCATGGTGCCTAAAAATGAAATTCCCAACAGATAACGGAGTAGGAGAAATAGAGGGAGATCAAGACGCCGCTCGAGCTTGCTATGTAACTGAGCTTCGCAACAACCGCAGGAAGGATAAAGGGAATGATGCAAAGACTTCTCTCTGCAAGAAAAACCTGTAAGCATAACAATTAAAGAAAGCCCATCCTCTTCGATATACCAGCGATCCTTTCAACGAATTAGACCCCAGGGACAAAGAGGAGGAGGCCACCATCGAGCCTGTAGAGGCTATGGAATTTGTATCTGTAGACAAACACGACCCAAGTAGACTGCTGAGAGTTGGGTCTCAGTTAAGAGCGGAGTTGAAAGATCAACTCGTCGATTTTCTTCGCCACAACATGGATGTATTTGCATGGACGCACGCCGACATGACAGAAATCTCTCCAGACCTAGCATGCCACATACTGGACATCGATCCCACCAAGGTGCCAGTGAAGCAAAAAAAGAGGAGCATGGGGGCAGAACGATCAGCAACTCTCGAGGAAGAAGTAAAGAACTTACTTGCCAGTGACTTCATACGAGAAGCCATCTACCCAGAATGGATCGCCAACCCGGTACTGGTAAAGAAAGCTAATGGGAAGTGGCGAACATGCATCGATTTCTCCAACTTAAATGACGCTTGCCCGAAGGGCTGCTTCCCACTCCCCCGAATCGACCAACTCGTGGACAGCACAGCCGGACACGAACTCTTATCCTTTATAGACACATACACAGGATATAACTAGATCCCTATGCACGCCCCCGATCAAGACCCCACTAGTTTCATCACTGACCGGGGATTGTACTGCTACAAAGTAATGCCTTTTGGACTTAAAAATGCCGGAGCTACTTATCAGCGCCTTGTCAACAAGATGTTTGCGGAACTAATAAGACGAACTATGGAAGTTTATGTGGATGACATGCTGGTAAAATCAAGGAAAGCCAACGATCATATAAACCACCTGGATGAGATGTTTCAAGTACTTCGCCAATATGGAATTAAGCTGAACCCTCTAAAGTGCTCCTTCGGAGTATTGTCGGGAAAGTTCTTGGGATTCATTGTCCATGCCAGGGGGATTGAAGCAAACCACGAACAAGTTCGAGCTTTGCAAGATATCAAGATACCATCCACTCGAAGAGAGATGCAAAGCCTAAACAGAAAAGTGGCCGCCCTAAGCAGGTTCATCTCTAAAGCAACCGACAAATGCATCCCTTTCTTTGAAGCTCTAAAGAAAGACAGAGGAAAGTTCAAATGGACTGACGAATGCTCGACGGCCTTCCTTAACTTAATCGAACACCTCCATAGACCACCAGTACTCTCAACTCCGAATGAAGGCGAAGAACTATTCCTATATCTCGCTGTATCGTCCCATGCTTTAAGCGCCGCTTTGGTGAGAGGAGACGACCGCGCGCAGCGGCCCGTATACTTTGTAAGCAAGAGATTTACTGGGGCAGAAGCCAGATACCCTAAACTGGAAAAGCTAGCATACTGTTTGCTAATCACGTCACGAAAACTGCGACACTATTTCCAATCTCATTCCATCAGAGTTTTAACCGATCAACCGCTAAGGCAGGTACTCCATCGCCCCGACACCTCTTGGCGACTACTTAAGTGGTGCATTGAACTGATTCAATATGATATCACCTACCATCCTCGCACCGCTATCAAGGGGCGAGCCATAACTGATTTCATTGCCGAATTCACTACTAACGAAGGTAAGGAGCAATCTGAAATAGCAGAAGATATCAAGTGGAATCTCTTCGTAGATGGAGCATCAAATGAACAAGGCTCGGGGGCGGGTGTTGTGATAATCACCCCCCGGGGAAGGAAGCTGCACTACACCCTAAGGTTGGAATTCGCTGCCACCAACAATGACGCAGAATACGAAGCAGTAATAGCCGGATTAGAACTTGCCCTGGAGATTGGAGTCGGTACTTTATGTCTCCATAGTGATTCCCAACTTATTGTAAATCAAATACTGGAAGAATTCCAGACTTGAGGAGAACGACTCACAGCATATCTAAAGAAGACCAAGCTGCTGCTCAATCAGTTGGATCACTATTTAATCAAACACATTCCTCGAGAAGAGAATTAGGAGGCTGACGAACTGGCAAAGCAAGCTAGCATGAAGGACGGCGCCGCTTCCCGAACAATAACCATCTCACAGCAACCAGCCCCGAGTTGCGAGACACTGAACATGATAGCTGCAATTGAAGAAGAAACTTGGATGACCCCCATCCGGAAGTACTTACAAAGTGGCACCCTGCCCGACGGACGTAACGAAGCTAAGAAAATCTTAAGGAAAGCTTCCCGCTACACATTACAAGAAGGCATCCTCCATCGGCGCGGCTTCTCTAATCCCTTATTAAGGTGTATCGCTGGAAGGAAAGCCAGGGAAGTCTTGTCCAACATCCATCAAGGAAGTTGCGGAGATCACACCGGGGGACAGACTCTAGCAAAGAAAATACTCCGATACGGGTATTACTGGCCCACTTTAAACAAGATGCCCTAGACTTCGTTATAAGATGTGACAGATGTCATAAATTTGCTAAGATTCCTCGGCTACCAACAAATGAGATTACTCAAATGACCAGCCCTTGGCCCTTTGCAGTATGGGGAATTGACTTGATTGGCGAACTGCCAATGGGCCGAGGCGGAGCCAAATATGCCATAGTAGCAGTTGACTATTTCACCAAATGGGTGGAAGCGGAGCCTCGAAATAAAATATCTTCGGCAAAAGTTATTAACTTCTTGACCAAAAATATTTTATGCAGGTACAGGGTTCCACTCAAAATCATATCGGACAATGGACTTTAATTTGAAAGCGAGGAATTCGTCGACTGGTGCCAAGAGCACAGAATTCACAAAAGCTTCTCATCTTTGGCTTATCCCCAGGAAAACGGACAAGTCAAAGCTATCAACAAAATCCTCAAAACCCTAATCAAGAAGAAACTCGAAAAGTTAAAAGGCGCTTGGGTGGATGAACTTCCTACGGCACTTTGGGCCTACCGCACATCTTATAGGACATCAACAGTGCATACTCCTTTCTCTTTGGCATACGGATCAGAGGCCATGCTCCCAGTTGAAACTGTAGTGCCTTCCCACCATAGGATCCACTACAACCCAGAAGAGAACGAAGAAGTCCTCCACATGTCTTTGGATCTAATTGAGGAGAGAAGAAACGATGCAGCACTCAAAGCAGCAGCTCATAAGCAAAAAGTTGCAGCACAATACAACTCCAAAGTCAAGCACCGTAGCTTACAAAAAGGAGATCTTGTCCTCAAGCGGATCTTCCCGCACCCGGAGCGCTAGAGCCAATCTAGGACGGACCCTATGTAATTCATAAAGATCTCCGCAACGGAGCCTATATTTTGTCAACAGTGGACGGAGAGGTGTTCCAGAGGGCATGGAACATCCAACACCTCCGTCGATACTTTTCTTATGAAGTGAATTAACAAAGAGAATCAGTGGACGTAGGCATTTTTCGTGCCGAACCACTTTAAAAATCTTGTCTCTTTTTAACTTGTTCCTTTATATCTTGGCTGCTTGTCAAGCTTTATCCTTTTCTGTTGAACAAAATCATGTAACGACAATTCCATTCTGGACACTTCACGGCGCAACCTCACCTGGACAAGACCCAACAGGTACTATGCGAATCTATGCACTCGCCAATGAGACACTTTTGCTCCAGCATCCCTCTGCTGCGGGTTAACTCATTGCTCGCGACTTCCCTCAAAGCCAACTGTAATGAGCCGATTATAAGCCATCAAGAAGGCCGACTATAGCCGATGGCAGCTCATTACGGCGTTCGGCTCGCCGGCAACTGTGAACCTACTTTAAGCCGCAACATAAGGTGTGGCCAGCCAGGGGTAGTTCACGGTTGACAATCGGCACCTACGCTAGCCGGCCACAGTAAATCGAATAATACCCACGATTACGGGCCATAATGGCTCGGGTAGTTACTGTGCGCGATCTCGACTTCGATATGTCTTAAGTGCGGCTGTGGTAAAAAAGATAAACTCCCCGCAGAGGCGTAAGATGGGTGACAAATGTCTCCAAGACCCACAGCTAGGGAAAGTGAGTACAAAACCCATTTGCCACGAACTTAAGCATATCGACGGCCTTCCGTGATTGGAAGTTTTACTATTTCTCATATTTCCATTACATTTAAAAACTTTTCTCCTATCCTATATAACAGTCCCTAAAGTACAGGTCACAAAATAGGGGAACTCTCGCTTGTGGAAATATGAGCTCACATCCGAATGACGGAACACTCAGCTACATTCCATACTCAGTCACGCAAGACATTCAAAGCAACCCTCTACAACTAAAACACGAAGGGCGGTACTTTCTTCTCTTTTATACAAATATGTAGCTTTAATTTATTCACACGTCATATTGGCATTACAAGACATGAAATAATATTTTAAGCAGAAACTTAGCATCAAATACGATTGAGTCACATGCATAAACACGCAGCTGTATTTCTTATGCAACATATCAAAATGACAATAGCATTCAAACATGACAGAATCAGCTTATGCTATAAAGTTACATAAAGTCATTCTTTACAAATAATATAATTACAGCCTGAAAATACAATAATGTTTTGGAATAGTATATACAGGGATGTCAAATGGACCAAATAAAAGAGTCAACTACATCGGGGCTCCGCCTCCGTCCTGCCCGCCATCCGGATATACTTAACTGCGGGGTCAGATCTCCCCGCATGTACTCCAGAGGTCCCGCCTGCATAATTCAGAAGAGAATCCATCAATAATCACGAAAGATAAGCAATCAAATCATGAAAAGGTTAAAAGGAAAGACTTACCAGCGTCTGCTTCCTGATCATCATCATCTAGCTGCACGCCTACCTCATCCGCAGCAAGCAGCCGCATGCCCTCCTTAACCGCCACCTTCTCTTCCTTAGTAAATTGGGTCGTAACCACATCCATCCTGAAAGCCACACCGCCTTCCTTATCCGCATCGGCCTTAGCTTCCTCCAAAGCCCGGAGATATATCCTAGCCATAACCCGGGGATAATCATCCATCCAGGACAGGTTGCCCGGCCTCCAAGTACGGAAATACATGTCCTGGAGCATCTCGTCCGTCATCCCCTCGTTCTCCTCAAACTCTTTCATCCGGGCCTTAGAAGCCGACAGCCGTACGACAGCAGCATCTCTCTCCAATCGGTATCTCGAGCAGTCAGCCTGAAGGGACTTCCGCATCACTTCCATCTCCTCCTTCAGCTTGGCTTGAGCAAGCTCTGCGGCCTCAAGCCTCCCAGATAACTCCTCTACCTGCTCAAGATCCGCTCTCCAAACCTCGTCCACTGTTGCGATGGCCATGTCAATTCGCTCTTTGCAAACAGCCTCCATTTTTCGCAACTCAGCCTTGCTAGCTTCTTCCATGGTTTTCTTCAGTCGTCTGGAGGCCGCTTCATGCTGGGATATCTGGATAGCCTGATCGGCAAGCTGTTTGGCCTGATCAGAAACCTTTAACCGCAACCGAATGTTAGCACTTCCGATTTCCTTCCCAGCCTTGGCCAGTCGAGCGTGATGCTCCATTAGCCTCTTGGTCTCTTCAGCCACCCGATCAATGTTTGCCTTGTCCTCATTCCCCATGGTCACAATCCGAGCAGTAAGCAAATCGAGGTCTAAGGACTTAGCCTCATCAAGCACCCGTACCATGGGATTGCGGGGAAGAAGATGCTCACCCGTGGCTTTGTCAAAAGAGATGTCCTGAAAACTCGAATGCAGATCCGGGTGACCGGCAAACGGGTTGCGAACCAAACCAGGGTGGTCTATCGGGGTGACGGTTGGAATTTCAGACGGATGTGGGGAAGGCATAAGCTCAGTATCTTCCTCAGTAATATCGTGGATAGGCTGGACTGGAGGCTGAGGGCCAGGTGAAGGTTCAAACGAAGATCGCCCCCTCTTTCTCTTTTGCATATCTTCCTCAATAACTCCGAGAAGAGGGCGATAGCTAACCACATCTCCGGGACGGCTAGTTGATGGCGTTGGTTTGGCAGAAGCCTTGAATAGCTAGTACTGTTCAAGGCGGTGCCGAATATCTGATGTCTTGGCCACCTTACCCGTTCCTAGAATAAAAACCAAGTATTACAAGCATGCATGAAACTACAATCCGAGACATATGCTAAGTTAAAAGGAATAGGAAAACGCGTCTATTTCACAAACCCTGAGGGGGAGTGGGATACTGCAATAAGTCCTAAATCTCATTCCAGGATGGGAGCTGGCCATAAAATATTACTAAGTCCGTATCATAGAAGGAGTCGGCGGAAGTTAAGAATTCACCTTGAACCGCCGGAGTTTCCTTAGCTGAAATACCCTCAGAAGATAGACTGGCGCCCGTCCCGGCCTTATCAAACTTCTCCGATTTCTCCACCAAAGCCGGCCCTTCCCCCAACCCCTCGAAGGCTTGACGGAAGGCATCATCAGTCCACTCTTGAATCTCACCCGCTTGCCCAGAAGTCAAGGCACCAGCGCCACTACCACTCTACCCGTTACCACCGTCACCTTCTCCCACCACCGCTCTCCTCCTCGCCTCTCTCTTCCTCTCAACTTTCCTCCTCCGGATCATCTGGGCATGTGCTGGGAGAGGGTCCATCAGATTTCTTAAGCTTCTTCCCTCCGACGACTGGAGGTACCGAGAAAGGTCTCCTCTTGCTACTCTTCGCAGCAGCCCCTTCTTTAGCTTTGGCAGCCCTCTTCTCGGCTGTATCTCTCTGCTTGACCACAGATTGACGTGGCAGAGTTATGTTGTACTCCAGGAGAGTGGCATTCCTGATCAGGTAAGAAGCCGACCTATCCCGTCCCGAGATGGCCTTTATTTCCGCAGCCATCCGAACCAAGGAATCATTCTTCACGACCGCAATGCCACCTGTCGCTAGCAAGAAATAAAAGCATATAAGAGGAAGCATTGGGGTCGAAACAAGGAAAATATAAATGGAGTTCAACTTAGAGCCGGAAGTGAAAAGACGGAAGGAAATAGAGTCATCCTTGATGAAGAATCATTCTTTCTTGAACATACTGAGCTTCGAATACAAATCCAGAACGAGCTTGAAGGGCACGGCCGCTTCCAAGCTGATATATGGAGACCCCTTCTTATAGCCTCTCAAGTTGTACAAATACCGGATCTTCCGGTTGGAAGGGGCACGCCCATATTTCCTCTGAAAAATGACGAACAAGCACGCCAGGATAGCATAGGAATTGGGCTGAAGTTGGAATGGAGCCACCTTTAAATAGGTAAGAAAGCTGACTATACAGGCATTGATTGGGGGAATGGCCCCGCACATACAATGGTATCGGCTGTAAGCGAAATATCCTTCAGGAGGATCGTACGACATCACACCATCTCCCGGCAGTAGCATACTCGCCCTATCATTCCCAAAGGAGCGAGCGATGATATCAAGTTGCCCTTCTCTTTGAGGGAGCTCGGATAACAATCGGGAGGAGAATTCAGAAGCTCCTGGGGGCCATATCCGTCCACTAATGACCTCGGGGCAGGTCCCTGCCGCACTGGTCCTAGTTGGGCAGGGGGCACAATGGGAGTCTCACTTCGGTCCGTAGATTTTCTCTTCTCTGATCGAGTTTCAACTTTACGACACATTTATCTGCAACACCAAAAAAAAAACACACTGTTAAAATGAGGAGTATAAAGATATAAGTAAACAAAGGCATGTGGTCTGGAATTTCGCTCGAATTCAAAACTCAAGGGATGAAGGTTTTCAGGTTCATTCGGTAACACAAGACCGAAAGGCCATTAGGCACTCACACCACGGAGCTCATTCGGTAAAGCAAAGCACGAGACACATTCGGCACTTGAGCTTCAAGGAGTTCATTCGGTATTCAAAGTCACAGGGTTCATCCGGTAATTTAAGTATAAGTTTCATTCGGCAGTTCGAAAATAAGAAGTTTCATCCGGCAGAATAGGGTCTCACCTGGTTCAGCGAAGACAAGGGATTGATTCGGCATGAACAGAAGTTTGATTCGGCAATCAGTTGATTCGGCTATCTCAAAAGGTAAAGGGATAACGGTGGCATAACGCCCCTACTTATAGGCAAGCATAGGATAACCGGACCAACTGGTTCGGCACTCTAAACCGAATGAAGCTGTCCCAACTACAAGAAAACAAAGCGCGACACATGCAGGCATATGCCCCACTCTGGGGGGCAAGTGTTGGGCAAATTCTTACCGCCGATCCAAAAGCTTCTCCAATAACCACTGCCGAACCAGGTGACTACCGGCCCACAACCTTCTTCAACGACCACCATGACCGAACCAAACAACTGCCGGTCCAACCCCTCTCTCATGCCTGCCGAACCACTTCACCACCGGACCACCTGCCACCGGTCCAAAGCCTCGCCGAACCAGGAACTCACCGAACCAGAGCCACCCCACACAACTGCCGAACAAACCTACCTCCCAAGCATCACTGGACCATGCCACCAAACCACCGAACTAGACGGAGAAGGACCACTAGCGGACCAAGCTACACCCTCGACCGAACCAAAAGCCTCTCCAACTCCACACCACCGATCCAAGGCACCACCGGACCATTTATCCAACCTCCGCCGAACCACGTTCCAGGCCAGATTGCTTCAGCCCAGGCCCACCAGCTGCTATATACTTCCAGGACCCCTGCCTCCAGCCTCACTCTATAAATAGAGGGGCAGGGGTACAACAATGGCAGACAAGTTTGAGAGCTCAAGCACGGAAGGAACTTTCAAACAACTTTTGTATACTTGTAATCAAGGCTTTGTACTTGTAATCTGAATAGTAAGAGGAGAATAACATATAAAGTGGACGTAGGCACGTTCTGGCCGAACTACTATAAATCTGTGCGTCTTTTACAGTTTAGTCCCTGCTTTTTATATATTTGCATAAATCCCCCAAATCACTGAAAACAACATAAAATCAACTAAATCATACGACTTGGAGGTGTTTGCCCAATTTTTGTGCAAACATGGAGCTCCGACAGATGCTTGAACCATTAAGTTTAGCTGCGTAGGATTCTATCTATCACTTCCATCTGGATCTGCAGCTGTTGAAGCGGTCCTGGTAGTAACCAAGGTGAGTAATGTAGCTCTTTCTTAGATTTGGTGGAATCTGAATAGAATGGAAGGAACTACAGGATATCTTATCTGGATCTCCTCCATAGATTTGTGCAATCCTACGATGGCAGTAGATCCAATGGGGAGGAAAAAAACTAGAAGCTCTTAATGAAAGCACCAAAGTGTTTGTACCAAAATTGAGCACAATACTCTTTGGATGTATTTGAAGAGATTAAATTAAGAATTTAAATTTAAAAAGAGGATAATCGAACAAACACACTATTTCAAGCAAACAGAAATAGAAACGACAGAGATTTATAGTGGTTCGGCGTTGTAGCCTACGTCCACTTTGAATGATTTGATCTTTATTACTGATTTGCTAACTGATTACAAAAGAAAATAACTCAAACACTCAAGTTACAATTGATTTCCAGTAGAGTAATGGCGTAATGGCGTCAAAAGTCCCTTTTCTTAAGGAATGGGGCTGCTATGTATAGGTGTAGTCTAAAAATATCTTGCTTAGATCTCAGAATATCCCTTCTCACATATGGGTGGGCCCACCGGATCAATCTGAGGTCATTTGTGATCGATCTTCGATCGTTCTATACACATTTCGTATCGTCAAAATTTGCTTCTTTTGGACTGAGATCGATCATGGACATTATTGAGGTGGTAAGTAAGCTCCTGTGAAACTTTTGTAGCATTTGTATTTATAGATTTTGAGTTATGATCTAATTTTGAGTTTGTTGGTGGACGGACTATGCGTATTGATCACAATTCGTATCGATAGCCTTTCGTATCGATCCTTTGCGTATCGATCAGATGAATATCGATGACGTCGAGTGATGACTTAAGGGAGATCCACTTTTCATGCCCAGTGAACTTTTCCTTTCCTTGACTTTATTTCTTCGTATCAATCTTGGAAATTCCTTTCGTATCGATTTTGGTGATGCCCTTTCGTATCGATGGGAAATGATGGCATTCGTATCGATCATTTGGTGGGAAGCTTCGTATCGATCATTAACTGATTGATACAAACTATATGGTTGGGAGGATCAATATAAAGAGGGTTTAGGGTCAGGTAGATGAAATCTGATCGATCCCAGCACTTGATGGATATAAATGACATGGATGGATAAGAAGGGAACTAAAGTTGATGGATATGAACTAACTCTACTTTCATGGATTTTGATCGATCAATGACTTGAAAAAACGAACTCTGATTGACCTAAAATTCAAAATATTGGCTTTCATAGCTTTGTTTTACATACCATATTAATTGTAGCTCAATTTAGACTCAGACCAAATTTGCCATCATCCACAATGAACATGTATAACCGATATTCGAGATGGGTTGCCCTTGGTTTCTAGTCAAGTCCTTGGTGTTAGGTTTTGTCAAATTTGATTAAGGGTGTGAAACTTTATTAACAGCACAGTTCGATAGTCTCGAATTTAAGAATTCCCATCAACGATTCCACATCCAGAAGAAATTCTCCGCAGTTGCACACCCTCAAGCAAATGGACATGTTGAAGCTATTAATAATGTTATAAAATCTATTTTGAAGAATCGGCCAGGAAAGGCGGGAGGCAAATGGGTCGATGAACTTCCTATGGCCCTATGGGCTTATCAAACAACCCATAAATCCGCGACCTGCCACACTCGATTCTCTCTTTCCTACGTTCAGAAGCCGTTATTCCAATCATGATGGAAGTACCTTCTCATAGTGTGACATATTATGATCAAAAGACAAATGCTATATTACTTACCGAATCTCTAGATTTATTGGATGAGAAGCGAGGAGAGGCTGATTTGAGGGCAGTGCTACCAAAGTCGAGTCGCCTGGTTGTACAACGCCAAGGTCCAACCGTGAACCTTTGAACTTAATGATCTCATCCTTAAGAGAATTTTCATGGATCCTTCACATATGAGGCCAACATGGGAACTGCCATATGTCGTCGAACGAAAGCTCGGAGATGACACATTTAAATTATCGTCTGTTGATGGTCTTACTCTACCGAGAGCCTAAACAACGAGAGTCTTCGTCGCTACTACACATAACAGGCTTTATTTATTCATTCAGTCTGCTTTTCGTTTGCAATTTGTTTATGCATTTCGAAATTTGAATTTGTAATAAGGCAATCGACTTTGCCGTATTTTCTTATTTCAGCAAAAAAGGCAATCTCTTCGAGCTAGAGCAATGATTTTTTGAAATGCGTCATACGACCATCACAATGCACGGAGAGCTAAGTTCCATCCTACGGTGGATTTATTCAAATTGGCAGTCACTGTGATACGACCGGTCACTCGCTAAGTGAAACCCGAGCTCAGGGACAAATCATCACATTGGAGCCAAAAAAGGATTGATACACATCAATCTTCAAACTACATCAAGATTCCTAGAGTGCGAACTGGAGTATAAACTTACAAATCCGGGCTCGAAGAGGGTGCATTCGTCCACCTAAAGATTCACCCGTATTTAAACCAAGTTCGATGAGGATAGACCCGTCCATCTAACGACCTTGCTTATTAACTCAGGGTGGATGTGATCCGACCATCCACGATCCTGATATATCCATCGTTCCCGAAGTGCGAAGGAAATCATAAACCTAAACAGATGTGAAGGAAATCCTAAATCCTAAACAGATGTGACTGGCCATCTGTCGCCCGACTCCAGATTCCTAAAGTGTGGACTGGAGTATAAACATCAACTAACCCTAAGTCCCCAGAGTGTGGACTAGAGTATAATCATTCACTAACTCTAAATTCCTAGAGTGTGGGTTGGAGTTTAAACACAAACCGGGTGTAAATAGACCGCCTGTTGGACAACTTCGACCCCCCGGAGTGCGGGCCGGAGTATAAACGCAAGGTGGGTGTGACTGACCATCCATGAATCAATCCAAGTCCACAAAGCGCGGATGAAGTCTTTAATATCAAACGGATGTGACTAACCACCCGTAAAATAACTAAGTCCCAGGAGCGCGGACATATCTCAGAACCTTAAGCGGGCGTGACCGACCGCCGACGTACAAGTGCAATCCCCAGAGTGTTGATGCAATCATATGTTGATGAGCAAGTGTGATTAGACAACCCGGACTCGTCTTGCTTCAGCTTCTTTTCACAAAAATGAGATTGATATATTAAAGGCGAAGAATGATGGCTTATCGATCTTCTCAATTGTCCCTGAAACCAGGGGCAGAACTTAAAGTGTCAGCCACTGATTGTGCAGTGCAACATCAGAATCCGACTTAATGCTCCATCGTGGCCCGAAGCTGTGGCTTCGGAACTTGGCGACTAAACCCAGGTATAATCCGAAGGCTAAGATTCACAAGTACATTGAATGGAAGTTTGAACGTTGAAACACTTAAGCAAAATAAACACAAGCGATGCTAAAGACAAAATGAAATTTTATTTCAACTATACTTTAGCAGAGAAGGATAAGTACAAAATTATTCCAAAAAAAATCCTACTAGTAGGGGCCGAACCCATATCCATTCATGGCCTACAAAATCAAAAGGAAATTCCTATCTAACTATCAAAAATGAGCCAAGAAGACGTGCCTATTCTCTCGTCTTCTTCTTCTTCTTCAGTGTCGACCCGTTGGAATCACCGCTTGGATGCCACTTTGAGCCCTTGCCTTTTAGCGGTTGATCTCCAATCGAGGGCATTATGGTAACCTCCTCCTCTAAGCTCACATGGATTGGAATGCTTCTTGAAGCCGGAGTTGGTGTGATAGGATCGATGTTAGGAAGTGCAAGAGGTGCACTGGTGTCGATGACTGTGCCTCTAGGAGAAATCATTCATAAAGGGGTTGGACCGAGGCCTGCCATCCCACCTTCGATGCCACTAGCTAATGCAGTCACTTCCATTTCATCATTGATTTTAGCAATTATCTCATCTTCATGCATTTTTTGGGCATCTCTAGGGACGCTAGCAGTTGGGCCCGAGGAGCCGGTCGTAGGTGCACCTTCACCCATGAAAAATGGCAGATCGGCAAAAAGGCCACTATGATGACCAAGATGTTCCTCCATTATCTGCTCATCAAAAGTAAGTGTGCTTCCTTGTGTTCTGTCGGTTGGTGCGGTAGCCATTGTAGTGATTGCTTCTGTTATGATGGCCTCCTGCTCGTGATGTGGGTCTTGAGTTGTAGGAGGCTCAGCAGATGTAGCTCCTATCATTGAATAGAGACAAGGAAAAGAGTTAGCGATTACTTCAATGAACGTTTTCGGCTTTGAATGAGCATGAGAAATGTTCAAAATAACTTTCTCAGTTTAGCTCGTGGGAGGCGGAGAAGATTCATTGATGTGCTCATGGGTTGGAGATAACTGCGGTTGATCGGGATTATACGCAGGAACAGACTGAGGATCAACCGCAGATGTAGATTCAGGCAGGATTGGCATAAAAATTTCAGAACCCACATTATGGTCCTCAAAACCAAACCCTCTCTAGCCTCTGAATGCTGAGTACCAAGTTTCTCCTTTTCACATGTGATCGTGATGTCGTGGAGAACTTTTCTCTCATCTTCACTCAGCTCCGGTTCTCAAGTTCGAATTCATCGACTGATTCAACTTGGTATTCTGCCCTTTCATCTTCCACTAAGCGGCCCCAAGCATTATACAAGTGTGATGGATAGTTATCAAGCCAGGATAGGTTTCGGTACTTCAAAACACTAGCGTTGTATGTGATAAGAAAATCTTCAATATCGGCCTCCAACCTGAACTCTTCCATCTTCACTTCATTCTCAAACCTAGCCTCTTCTTCCTGAATTTGAAGCATTGCCGCATCCCTCTCATCCCTATGAAACACAGCCTATTCACATGCTTCCTGGGCAACTTTGTTTGCATTGTCTTTCTCTTCGACGATTTCAGCAAATTTGGCCTTATGCTCTTTAAGTTCTTTAAGCGCCCCGTCACGTTCGGCCATGACTTTTGTGGTGCAATGCCCCCATCTCCTCAAACAAGGCCAGGTGCTTCCTGCTCATCTCTTCCATTCGCTGAATAGCCTCATTAGCCTTTGTATTAGCCTCTGTCCTCGAGTTTCTCATGGACTCGCTCTCATCATGTAGCATCTGAATTATGCGGTCCTTTTGAGCGAGATCGGTTTCTAGTTTCTCAATTGTTTTCGCCTGCTCAAAGGCCTCCTCTAATGCTTTGTCCACGGTCTTTATCCACTCTAATATTGGCTATAAACCTCATGGATGTAATCGTACATAGTTTGTTCTGCCTTAACTGGAATTCTCTTTAAATGCGGAGGGAAGATGAAGCCATCAAAACAGATGTTTGGAAAGTCTTTTTCAGCTGGGCAATTCTAATCGCTCTCTCCGTAGTGGGCTCTGTAACAGCTTGCTCGGTATAAGTACGAGTTTCAATTTCCATCCTCCTGCGCATTGAATCTGACCATGGTACTTGAGCAGGCAGTCTTTGGCGTGAAGGTTCCAAGGGTTGTTTACCATGACCGGAGGGTTATGTTGGGGATCGAGAGTGAAGCCTATATTCTCTATCTCTCTCTATCCCTCTCCCTTTCGTAATGCTCCTAGCTAGAATAACTGTGATCGTGGTCTCTATCAGCCTCCCTTCTATAAGACTCATAATATGAACTAGATGACTAGCGTGCCGAGCAAAGGCTATCAAGCATGGATTCCCACCTGGTCATCGTGTTTGTAAAATAGAAAGAGAAGCATAGTTAATGATCTCCAGAAATGAACAACTTATGATTAGAAATCATGTAGTGCCATGAAGTGTATATATGCATGTGCTTAACCCCCTTAACCAACCGGTTATATCAGCCACACTTGTAGGAAGCGACTCGCTTAAATCTAAAGCCCTTTGAAGCACTTCCAATTTGGTGTCGTTTGGAGCGACACATAGTCCGAAATTGGAAAGTCGGCTGGTCCTTTGAAAGGATTCTCCATTTGAGAGGGAGCAGCCTCTGATATTCTAACACCGGAGGCTTGCAGGGACAAGACCATGTATTTCCATCTTGAAGATTTATGACACTTATGAGGAACTTACTTACCTTTCCTCCTTCCTTCTAAATGCCGAGAACTGTCTGGGGGCCCAGCTACAGGCTTATTTCAGTGGGTGTATCTTCTTCATCGCCCTCCTCATCTATTACAACCCTAGGCACTCTATGCTTAGCCCATCTTGCCGGGGCTGCCCTAAGAGATCCCTCAAGCCTTATGCTCCGGTCTTGGTCAATTACTCCTACCCCTAAATTTTCATTTGTCTGCACCGAGTCAATTTCTCTCATCTCACCAGGCATCTCATAAAGAATCCGCATAATTTCTTTAAATTGGGCACCTTCGGGTCATTGTATTGTGGTTGTAAAGGAAAGAAAATATTAGATTCAACGTCGATTGCAACTATCTCATTAGCCACTAAAGAAGTTGTAGCATTTACGTCTAACTAACCACCGTCTAGCAAACCCTGGCGGGCATCGAACATAAAACCACTCCGTCTTGAAGTGGCTAAGCATGTTCCAGCATCCAATCAGCACTTAGCAATTCTTGACTGCCTCTAGGAATGTGAATGAAAGATATCTCCCCGACTCTTGAAATTAAACAAGAATCCGACTTCCTCCAGGGTCGGCGGCCGTAAGAGATGCTCCATAAAGATGATGAAAGACTTTTCAACAATGCATATCCATTTGGATGTAACTGTGACAGAGTGATTGCAAAGAAAGCTAACACTTCTTGAATATACTGGTTAAATGGAGGAAGCGCTCCAACTATGCACGGATGTCTGTTAAAGCGGTGAATACATCTAGGGGAAAGTGTGGCCTGTCATTCGGTCCTGGTAGTAGAATGTCATCTAGTGGTAGGCCATGTCTTAAGCAGATTCTCCCTAACATATCTTCGGAGACATTGGATGGTACAGAATCTTAGGAATTCGCAATAAAGATTGCTCCTAGTAACTCGTCTGGAGCTGGAACTATAACGTTGGCCGTAATGACCGGCATCTCTATTATCAAGGAGATGAATTTTGAGCCTTCTGTAGCTGTGATCTCCCAGGTTCCATAGCTAATCAACTCGGTAAAAACTATCATTAGATGATAATAAGCCCATGTGTTCACCGGTGTGAAGTACATGAATGTGTCATGCGGTGCAGTGCAATATAATACTTAAGAAATTCTATAGAATTTGAGAACTATTCGAACAATAAGACTTCGAGATTCAGTCGGAGTGACCGTCATCGCTGACCGTCACAACCGTACCGTCCAGACTCAAGAGATCGATCCAAGTTAAGGTTCGTCAAATTTCATCAAGTTATAGTTCCATCATCGAGCATCGACGGGTAGTCAAATATGCAGTGAAACGATCCAATTATGCAAGGCTGATGCTCGCCGGAGTCAAGGGTTTGATTATGCAAGATTTCGCATCCGTTAAGGTTTGAACTCAGATCGATCCCCAGAAGCATAATTCGTAACGACCGAAGAAGGAAAGATTTCATATCGATCAGAAGTTCACACATTCATATCGATCACCTATCAAGAATTCGTATCGATTATCGGTTCCTCAACTTCGATCGATCACACTGCCAATGCTTCGTATCAATATGAAGCTCCTCCTTCCACTGATCGGTTCTAGATCGATGCGAGTTCCCTTTCCTGGGTCGATGCAAAAAGAGGTTCCTTCCTTCAACCATCAATACTAGGTCAGAGCCCAGATTTGATGCACTTGACTTCTTCGTATCCTTCAGCGGTCCTTCTTCTCCAAATAGCCATAACGACATTACTCCTTCCACAACCTTGCTTCCGTCCAACTCTGGTATCAACATCACCGAACTCGTCCATGAATACAACTGGAATGGCGTAGAAACTCGAGTCTCATCACTTTAAGTGGAATTGGTTGTTTAGTTACGTAATTTAAGCAGTCAGTTCGAAGGAATGAAGGGTTATTCAATTTAGGGACGAAGACCATTCTTGTTTCTCGAGTGTTATATCGATATGACGGCAGAAAATAAAATGACAGCAACTGAAATTTTTCTATGTCCAGAAAGCATTTATATTAGTTCGTAGCCAAAGGAAAACGATGCTTCGCATCCCAGTCGTTATACCGAGATAATCGGTTACCTCCATCGATGCGAAAGCGGAACTTTATGTCCATCAATGCAAGCGTATCTAACTAATTCATATCCATTCACGCATTGGTACGAAAGGAACAACGAGATTGCACTATAACCGCATGACTCTATGGATACAAAATGTTTATTTCGTATCCATCAGAGAAAATTCCAACGATACAAAAAATACAAAGAAGTCTCATCTGCACTACTCAACTCCTTCGATATGGAGTGTCAGTTTCATATCCATTTGTTCGAAGGACATAAAAGTTTTGTATCCACTAATACGAAGCATCCCAAAGAAACCATCATGTTTATAAATAGTCGTCGATACGAAGCATGCTTTCAAACATTTAGACTCGATCCAGGAGAGGATCAATATAAAGAGGAACTCCAAAACAATCGTCAAGCGTTGTCACAACTCGAGTTTCACATCGATTTAGGAGAAGACCAATATGGATTTCGATACGAAAAAACTGACAATGGCTCGTGAGTGTGCGAACGTTAATGGGAGTCAAGTTAACATATGTACATGTATGATGGACTAACATTCAATTTTCAAAACTCACAAGGAGTTAAATCCTCGCCTGATGGCGACTACAACGAATAACAAGTTGCTATCCTTCAATACTCATTTACAACTGTGTACAGTATAACAATTTGCAATCAAAAATTCATTATTTACATTACTGAAGACAAGTTAAACCTTAAATCTTTCGACGAGAAGACAACAACTACTCAACAGTTCAGATAGATATTTTCAGAATAAAGATTGTAGCTTTTCAAACCACATCATGTCCTTACAAGATGTACTTTGGGTCCAATGTTAACCCGCCTTTTGGCAAGGCTGCGATACCAAGGATTTGATTGGAAATTGAAGATGGTACATTATGGAGATCGATTGTACATAGGTTCGCTGTGGATGTTGGTAAATTTTCCCCAGTCCGGATCGAGCTATAATTACCAGACACGACAATCCAAGCCACGAAAGCCAATATTTCAAATTTCAAGTCGATCGGAATTCATATGCTCAAGTTATGGATCGATCAAATTCGGTGAGAAGCACGTTCTGTTCGTATCCATCATTTTGGTTCGATCCATTTCGTATCTGTAACGACCCATAAATTTCGATAATTAAACTTGTTAATTTAATAAGATTTTGTAATTAAATTTAGAAAGAAAGAAAAAAAACTTTATAATTTATAATGAAGTGAGTGTTAAAAATGAAATGTAAATTAAAGGTTATAGTAACGGATGTAAGTTACTATTTAATTGGTCCACTAATGTAGTTGTAACGGTTACGTTTGGGTATAAAATTGAATAAGTAAATAAATGTATGGTAATTAAATGAATTCAACATTTTATAAGCAATTCTGATAAGTAGTGGAAATATTAAACTTGAGTGTAATATAAAGTTGGTGATGACATTTATGCAAGTCAACTTTTATTTAGGTTGCTAAATTTAGAGTAGGAAATCAATTACATTTAAATGTAGGTAAATGTTCATTAATGCGAGATAGGACTGTAACTGTAAAGCGTGAATGTAATGACATAAATGGAAATGTATATTTTATTCATAATATGAAATAAAGGAATGAAACAAAGTTGAATAAATTGATTGAGGTTTTAATTATAATAATTGTATATATTTAGCAAATTCAATATAATTGAAAATAACAGTTATTACAAAAGAAAGATAAAAATTTCAATACATATTTATGTAATGAAAGATAAATAAATAATAACCAGGTTTATAGAGTGATAATAGATATAATAAAAAGAGTAGATTTGAAGCAAGGCAGTTGTTGGGAATAAATTAATTGGAATTCAGTCCGTAATAGATGGATTTATTGTAGGTAAATGAAATTAAATACTATGTAAATTGAAATTTGGATGAATTGGGAAATTATTAATGTATTAATATATAAACCAATATTAATATTACCTATAAGAGGAAAGGTTAACAGTTGATTCAATAACAAGATTGAGAAATCAAATATATGGATTTATTGGGAATTTAAAACTTATACTTTTTAAATTAGATAAAGCACGACGTTTTACACACAGTTATTTTCTGTATTTCAATTTCTATTGTCCTACGTTCATTACTATATTTTTATTTTTATGTTATGTTATTTTGTTTTAGTTTGCACTTTGATCATTTATTGGATTTTTATTTGTTTATATCTTTTTATAAATGGTTGGAGAAAATCACGGAGTCATAAGTTACATGCGTGAATTTCTTGCTTTTAATTGCCTAGCCTCTTTATTTCTTACCCTATCCGTTCACCTATTCTAACCATGTATTCCCCTATCAAATCAAGCACAAAATATTCTCATTATCTTATTTCCTCATTTTCATTTGCATTTAAGAAAAAAATGTAGGTAGTTTCTTTCTCCTTAACTATGCCTTTTCATTTGCCTTGCACGCTACATCTTAGCCGTATACAACCCTTAATCTTTAGCCGTTTACTTGTTGAAACCCTAGCCGCCTCTTTCTTTTCTTATTCACGTAAATAATTTCTCATCTCTGCATTCTTATTCACAGCTAAGAAAAAAATAGAGAGCAAATTCATGGCTTCTCCTTCCACATCCTCTTTTTATATTTTATTTTTTTTTCTTTTTTTGTTTCCTTCATGCCTAGCTCGGCCTCACCCTTATTGCCGACCACTACACCATCTCCACCACCACCCTCCAATGCCGTGACCACCATGAAGACAACATCACCAAAACTTTGACCAAACCAGGCCATGTATTGACCACCTTGGTTTTATTTATCAAGGTTATGTCATTTTATTTCCTATATTTTCATTGTTGTAATCTCTATTCTTTGTACTGAATCATGTTCATATGTTTTTAATATTTGTTTGCTTTATTTTTTTATGTACAAGATGTGGATTTTGGCTCTCTTTTCAGTCAATTTTGCATCTTGCTTTGTTTTACCAAAGGTTATGTCCCTTTGATCTATATTGTTCATTGTTTGATGCACAATCTTGTATGTTGAATTTTACACTTATGTTTGTGTAATTGTTCGTTTACAAGATTTGGATCCAACACTTCATCTACTCAAAAGAATATAGTCATCCTTTGTCATGTCTTTTGGTGCTTTGCGGAGTTTAGATTTGGGTTTGAGTTTTAATCCTAGCTTTAAAAAGGTGAGTTATTCACTCTAGACATTACGTACTTACACAATTGTGAAATGATGATAATTGAATTGTATAAATTAATATGCTATGTTCATACCGGCCTGTGATATGTTTATATGATATTGAATGCCGTTTATATACCTGTTACATCATCTGATATGACATTGTATGCTATACTGTTATTTTATTCCCTGTTTACCACACTACAAGTTCCCTATCAGTATGGGTTGAAATGATACATACCCGAACGGACTGTAGAATAAGGAAAAATCATTATGGGCTAAAATGATAGGCTCGAGTGATTTTACTGTATTTATTTTACTTGGGATTTCGGGTTTGAAATGATAAAACCAAGATTTTTATTTTAAAATTATGGATTGAAATGATACATATCCGTATCACTTGACCTAGGTTAGAAAATTTTATAAAAGCCCATGGATTAATTTTTATAATTGTTCTCTAAATTTTTTAAGTATTTTGAATTTTAAATATATGGAATTTTGATTAAAAAGTTGATTTAAAGATTTGAACATAAAGAGATATTGAGATATTGGTTTCCTATAAGTTCAAATTGTATGAGTTGATGATTTGTTTAGGTTGTAATTTTATAATCTTTATTTGGTATTTAATTGTAATTTTAAAGATTTTATTTATGATCAATATTTTAACAAAGTTTGATTTAATTTGGAATCAAAAATCTAACCTAGTAAACTTTATAAAGGTTATTTCTTGAAATAAATAAGGTTTGTATAGAAAATAATGTATTTTGAGTGGATAAAATGAATTGCTGTTTTGATTGGACTTAGTAATAAAATTTATTTAATTTGGAATCATAGTTAATTGATGTTTAGATGAATAAATTTATAAAGAGGATTGGACTGTTATATTAACTATGAGAAAATACTTGATTTATGGTTATGTTTTATAAAAATGAATGATTATGATTTAAATGGAAAAATGCAACTTAAAATGATTTAACTTGATAATTGAAAATTTAGTTTTCAAATGGAAGATAAGTAAATTTAGTGATAGGGTATTTTATTTGTGGGTGGATATTTTAAAATAAAGTGAAAAGTTATTTGTTAAAAATAAACGTTAAGTAAAATTGGGGAAATTTTGACTTATTAATGAATTATAGTTTAATTTGGATATTTATTAATAAAATTTTATTTTATTAAATCATAAGTTAAATGATATCCAAATGAATATTTTTGAAGAGTGAAATGTGATTTTTATAAGTTAAATTGGATAAAAATTGATATTTTAGTGCAGATGAAATATACAATGTTTTGGAAAGTTATAATTGAATGAATAGACTTATAAATGCTACAACTTTGAAATGAATATTATTTGACATTGAATCTCAATGGTTAAATGAATCTTATTTGGAAGATATTAACATTGAATTTAAATGGTCTAGATAAATATGTTTCAAAGTTTTTGGTTTCAGAGTTGTTATAACTTGAAAGTAATTTGGCTTTGGAAATGAATTTATTTGAAAATGTATATAATAAGAATTGCACTTAAATATTTAAAATCAAACTTATTGAAATTGAAGATTTAAGAATATGAATTTATAAAGTGGTTTGATTTAAGATGATTTAAAGGAATATTTCATAATTAATAAATTAAAGGAAATATTCAGTGATTTGACATTTGGGTTTTATTTAAATAATATATTGATTTGGTTTTGGCATTTAAATGAGATATCATTACTTTGGTTTTTGAAATGGATATGATATTTTGGTTTTAAAGTTTAAATGATTTTGAAATAAATATCCATGGGTTTTAATAACGTTGGGTTGTTAAAGAGACCGGGATCGGAAGTTGTCATTCTCTCTGCCAACAACAAAAACCACTTTAACAACCGTGTACACGGTGGAGATTCCAGAATGAAGTAGGATGGTGGCGGCGTTCCTTTGAGGTATATACGTGGACCCAACTCCCACGAATTGGCATAAGATGGCTAAAACAGGAGCGATCTCGGGCTAATAATGTGACGAACGGGATTTTTCGCGCTCGAAAATCAACATCCATACTTCAAATCATATTCGAATGCCATAGATTCGACCGTTCAAATCCGATTCGCCGGAGCTTATAACAACATTAAGTAAACAACACAACGGAATAAAAGAATAATACATTGATATACAACTTTTATACAATATCTGATACAACAGATGATCCAATAGATATCAATATACATCAGAGATATGATACAATAAAATAGCAGCGGAAAAGAAAAAGATAACACCAGCAGCGAACCAAATAACTCTAAGATAGTCTTCAAGGAAGAACTCCTAGAACTTCAACTCCATTTCCAAGAACCAATCCAACAATAGCTCGAATTACAAATAACGATGCACAAAGATAAGCAAGTGCGGTCTGATCCAAAGACTGAACTAACTCCAAATAATCTACTGAACCTAGTTATCTGAAAAACCCAACTCTAGACTGCTCGTGTAGAAAAAATTTTGAGCACCTGGAGTTTAGGAAAGAAACAATAAACTCCGGATCAGTCATGGGACTGGTGTGAGCAACGAAAACGGTTTATCTTTTAAAACAATCAACAAAAGATTTTAAAATCAATTCGCAATGCTTTTAAAAATGAAACTACCATAAGACCTCCCACCACACACACAATGCAAATGCAGAATTGGAGGAGATTTCTTCTTATGATAGTCAAACATGCTTGATACGCAATTTCCTTGATATTATTACTATAAGTGCAAAGTGCAGAAAAACATTTTGAAAGTAGAATATAAATCTTAGCCAGCATAGGTACCATTATATTGTGCCTACTATAGCTACCATATTAGATGGCAGGTTCTACAACTAATACCGTACAAGGCTCGTATTGTTTCTTTGGATTTCCAACAAATGGTCAGGCCAAGGAACTTCCCGTTGCCACATGAGAATGCCTCTGGAAGGACGTTCCCGAGAACCTAACCGGATCTCTGCCAACGCAAGGCCGGGTTACCCCTAACAGGGTAACTACTGACACGAGCATGCCATTTCCCGGTTGTAACCAACCTTTAACCGCGGCCCCAGCAACAAATCAAAAAGTAATACATATACATATACATATATATATATATATATATATCTGCGATATCAACATAAGTTAAGTATCTGCGCTCCATACCATGATACTACTTCTATCCAAAAGGAAATGCACATACCCTAAGGGGTGCTACCTCCAATAACTTTGCCGCATCTTTCCTGTTTCGACCATTTCGGGGTGTGAGGTCCGACGAAGTCTCATCCACAAAGCTACGCTTTTTACAAAAGCCATGCTTTGATCAACAAATGATCAGCATCACTCAGCATGCCACATTACCAAATTGGAAATATATTGCTGATAACCTTCAACTACATAACCTCTAAGGGTGTTAAGCTAAGAGAATAAATTCTCCGCCACCAACGGAAATATATTTGAAAGAAATTTTCTTTATATCTCAATTTGTAATGTCAGACACACAATCCATCCAAGTCTGTTTTGGGTTCGAACAGAACCGAAGGCACTTCCAAAGAAGTCCTTGCAATCCGGGCATTCACAATCCCGATCGGACTTCCCATCACTTAGGGAGTCTCTATACCGGCGCGACTCGGTGCAGAGACAATCGATAGGTCATCCTATCGCTTTCACAAATACACGGTCTTCACCACTGGTCTTCAAATGCTATCCATAACGTCGAATCACATATTCAGAATGGGTTATATGACACAAAGGTCCTTTCCCGGCTAAACCAAATAGTGGGCGAAAATATTCAAAACATATGTATATGGGATTTCAATTCACAACTTAAAAATTCGAAACTTACTTTCAAATGGTTTAAACCAATTACCATTTCAATTAACTCGTTAAATCTTTAAAACAAGATTTAACTTATAGCTTTCAAACTCGTTTCCAAAGATTCATTCATAGCCTTTCAAAAACAAATCCAATTCAAGTTGGATTAATTCATTCAGTCTTTGAACCAAAGACTCATTTCATTGTTTTCAAAACATTTCGATTCCATTTCAAATTTGAAACCTTTTTAACACAATTTGGAAATCCTTTCTTTAAAATGAAAGCTATTATTATTTGAAAACAAGTAGTTTTCGTTTCGGAGAAATTCGATCTCATTTATACAAGTTAAATCTTTGGGTTAATTCAAATTCCCAAAAGAACAATACTTTAGAAATGGTTTGACTCATATATATAACTAGTATAATATCGTCAATCTCTAGTTTCAAATCATAGAATTCAATTTCAAATCTTGAATCTAAGTTTAAATCAAATTATTTAAATTCCAAAACTTGATCAAGTAATTTAAAAAAAAAAAATTTATCTTGAAATTCCATTCCAAAAGCTTTTCACATTTATTCCAATTCCATATCCAAAACATTTGAATTAAAATATTCAAATGTAAAACTATTTCAAACATCTATGACTTAACCGATTTCCTCGTGAAATCCATAATTGTGTGTGTATGGTGTGGTCCAGTGATTTAACACAATAGTGCAACAACATTCAACCATCACAGATTAAAACACAGAAAAATAGTTGATAAGCGATATAACTATTACGCTTATCGCTCATTCACGGATTCACAGATAACATAAAGATGTATCATCAAATAAATGAATAAATTATACATAACACAATCTACAGAACAAAATATCATAAATCAGATAGGGCAGTAAATTCAAGGCATCTCATATAATAAAATCATTCATAAGTAAGGTCAAGCATTCAATAAACATTTATAAGTAGGATTAATTAGTCGTTTAATCCTAATTAATTCAATTTATTCCTAAGTAAATTTATTGCTTATAAATTAATTATCAAATTCTAATTAATTAATTACAAATCATTTGATATAAATTTATTTATCAAACACTTTAATAAGTAAAGTTACTCTTAATTCATCACATTAATTTAATTAACCTTTAAATAAATTAATTACTTTAATAATTTAATTATCCTCAAATTAATTACCAAATCAATTTATCACATTATCCTTAAATTTATTATTGCTTAATCACTTGATAAATCAACTTTAATCATTGATTAAAAAATCCTTAATTCACAATTTTATTATTCCTTAATAAATTAATCTTTAAACCTTGATTAATTAATTTTAACCTTTAATTACTTATTTAATTAGTCCAATTCATCAATTAATTAAATAATAAATTATCCATCTTGATTAACACAATTTAATGAATTTCAAATCGTTAGATCTTCCTTGACTTTAAGATAAACCTAATTCTAATAAATGATTACATTACTATTATAGAAAGGGTTTTAAAACAATTTCCATTTCAAGTTTACTTTTAAATTTCAACTTTATCGAAGTTTAAAAACAATTCAAAAATCCTTTTACATTCACATATTAAAGAAAGACTCATTTTATAAAGAAGTTTAGAAGAATTTAAAACCAATTTCCTTTCATTTTAAAACTAGAATACATATTTAAAACTCAACTCACATACCCGAGCCTAACCCTCAGGCAACTCGACCTATCTCTCGAGTCACTCACAAGCCCTCACGAACCCAGCTCCTTCGAGTCACTCATGCTAAAACTCGAGCAACGTCCCGAGCTTTTTTCTTCTTCCCCAAAGATGCAACCCACAACCAAAACCCAACCTAAACCACCCCAGACCAAAAATCGATCCACGTTCGAACCATCGGGGAACCCCGGCCCCAGAACTCGTCGAACTGCTCCCCACTGATGTCATTTGGTCCACCGCAACCTTCACCATCATGAAGCACACTCATCACACTATCTCTTCACCAAAACTCAAAAGTTCCGGTCGCGCCTTCCCTCGTTGATTCGATCGCGTCCATCGACCTTTCAATGCCGCTCTTAAACCCAAAAATCATCTCGCCCAAACAATCAAAGGCCAAATCACAAATTCCGCCATGGTGGACCTCTTCCCTAGGTCCTCCTACTCCCTCCAGCCAAACCCACGTCACCTCTTGTCAACCAAGTCGACGGAAATTTATTTTTGAACGGAAATCACTTGTTTTTCGATTTCTCTTGATTTAGGTCACGAAAAATTACCATTTTTGTTTTAAAAATCCTATTTTCAGATAAGAATTCAGTTTATAAACTCGAATTGATATTTTAAGGTATTTGAGAATTTCACTTATATTAAGTATTAACTATTCTTATGGTTCTTCCAGAGAAAACTCAATTTAATTTTTAACTTAAATATATTTTAAACTTTATTCTATCATTTAACAAACATAACTTGTTTGAATTTTTAATCCTCGCAAGGAACAGGTCAGGTGAAAATGATTTTTAACTTAAACTCGAGCTTGAAATTTGAACAGAGGAGTTCTACAGGTATTAGCAAACATGCATTCATTATAAATCACAAATAAACAGAAATTTCACCAATATATATACACAAATACATATTTATCTTCAGGCATAAATCAAGTAATCAGATATAAATATACTTAAACTTTTTAACATGAAGTTACTCACCTTCCAGATCATGACTCAGAACTTTCAAATGGATGTTGAATTTGAAATCAGGTTTTGAACTTGATTGCTTGAGAAATGTTTTAAGTTAGAAGCTTTTTTTTCACTTTCTTTTCTCAGTTTTGAAATGGTAAACGAATCGAACCTATGAAATGATTTATAAAAGAAACCCAAATGTGCAGCAGCTGTACCACTACTGATCACAAAGATTTTGGTTGTACTGATATGTTATATTTTTTTGTTTATACCATTGGCCAGAGACTTTTCTAGCTTTGGTGACTGATAGGCATCTATACTGTATGCTAAGATGTCTTGCATTAATTACTTGTACAATATATATATACTTCCCTCCTTTATTCCAGCTGTAGAAAGTATGTGAAGGTATGGTTTTGATTATTTTGTATCTTATTTATTTTGGTTTCACACTTGAATATTCTTTGATGTCTTGTATTTTGTTTGTATTTCCTTGCTTTGCTGGTGTATATGTTTATATATTTTGTTTGGTCATATACTTTGAAATCTAATGAAGTTCTTTTATTATTATATTGTTAGATTTTATTTTTGTTGTTAAATCTTATCTAATTTATTTACTTTATAGTTATCTTATATATATATATATGTTTTATTCCCAATTTAACATCTATTATCATTTAACTCTAATACAAATTATTTCATTTTTGAAATTAAAATGGACATCAATTTTAAATCTTTTATTTGTCTTGTATCCAAAGTGTATATATATATATATATATATATATATTATTTTTATAATTTAATATAGAATTTATTTGAATCGGGGAAACTCGCATCACTTTATTAATTAATTTCACAAAATTTTCATTTAAAAACTAAATTAATTAGCAATTTAAATTCATAAAAATCCAGGGTCGTTACAACCTTCCCCCTTAAAAGAATTTCTTCCTTGAAATTGCACAGCTCTTTTCACGAATTATACGCACACAGAATAGACTAATGCCAATACAAACTATACTATTAAACACATGAATTCTTTCGGGTAATCCATAATATATCTTATATTAAGTGCTACTCATAATATTCTTACTAGTAAACATAACATTCACTACGATTCTAGGCCCAAAATACGTACATAAACATGCCCTACCCAAAGGAAGTTAATCCAACCAACTAAAAATCATCACTATCAGAGCTCTCCCTCTCGGGCCCTGATAGATCTATAATTTCAGCCTCATCGTCTGTTTCAAAAACCTCCTCTGGATCAGATTCTACCAGAATAAAATCTTCACCATCTAGCTCCTCGTCTTCTATGGCATCATCATCCTCTACGACATTTTCTAAATCCCAATAAATTGCTTCATCACCTTCGGACTCTACCTCAATTTCAGGTTCTTCTTCCACCTCAAACTCTTCCTCAAATTCCTCTTCGAATTCTTCTTCAAATTCTTCCTCGAATTCTTCTTCAAATTCTTCTTCAAATTCCTCTTCGAACTCTTCTTCATTTCCGGACTCCTCCTTGGGTTCTTCGACTTGAGGTTGTGGCTGCACCACAGGCTCTTCTGCCACCTCCTCACGTATTGATGGTTAACCCAAATCATCCCGAATCCTACTAGATGAACCAGAATCACCAACCCTTCTGGCATTTCCACCCCGGCTGATGCTATTTGTTCTCTACAATTAAAATCAAATCTAAATATTAAGATCCTAATGGTTTTAGAATTTTATAGGTTGAGGAATACATCAAAGTTTATATTTTAGATTTTATTCTACCCAAGAAGTTATAGCAGAAATTCAAAATTTGGTTTTAAATAAAATCGTTTTATCAATACAATTCAATTTATCCTTCATATTCTATTAATCAATTTTAACTCAATTTAAAATTTCTAATTCATTTAAAATTTAAAATTTAAAATTTCAATTTCATATTCATTAAAGTTTAAATCAAAAACCGATGTGAAACTGATGAAATACGAAGTAAAAAATTTCTACAACGATTCGTAAGACCATCATCACACTGAAACTTCTTCTTGTAACTGTCATGAAGAAATCAAAAGAATTTAGAAACGAATCAAAGAAAATTTGATAGAGAAAGATTGTTTCCACTGTTGTAGGGTATTGACCATTTATAGTCGTATTTCCCTATCCCCTTTATCGTTCTCTTCTTGCACTCATACTAACTATCAGTTGATAGTAAGAGAATTTACTGAGGCATTCAAACGGATATCTTAGGGATATACTCATTCTAGACTTTACTTCACCCTATCTTTAATGAGCTACTTAATGTGTTATACTCCTGAGCTAAAGTTTTAACCTTAGCTGATACCAAATGTGACGAACGGGATTTTTCGCACTCGAAAATCAACATCCATACTTCAAATCGTATTCGAATGCCGTAGATTCGACCGTTAAAATCCGATTGGCCGGAGCTTATACCAACATTAAGTAAACAACACAGCGGAATAAAATAATAATACATTGATATACAGCTTTTATACAATATCTGATACAACATATGATCCAATAGATATCAATATACATCAGAGATATGATACAATAAAATAGCGGCGAAAAAGAAAAAGATAACACCAGCAGCGGAACAAATGACTCGAAGATAGTCTTCAAGGAAGAACTCCAAGAACTGCAACTCCATTTCCAAGAACCAATCCAACAACAGCTCGAATTCCAAATAACGATGCACAAAGATAAGCAAGTGCAGTCTGATCCAAAGACTGAACTAACTCCAGATAATCTACTGAACCTATTTATCTGAAAAACCCAACTCTAGACTGCTCGTGTAGAAAAAATTTTGAGCACCCAGAGTTTAGGAAAGAAACAATAAACTCCGGATCAGTCATGGGACTGGTGTGAGCAACAAAAACAGTTTATCTTTTAAAACAATCAACAAAAGATTTTAAAACCAATTCGCAATGCTTTTAAAAATGAAACTACCATAAGACCTCCCGCCACACACACAATGCAAACGCAGAATTGGAGGAGATTTCTTCTTATGATAGTCAAACATGCTTGATACGCAATTTCCTTGATATTACTACTATAAGTGCAAAGTGCAGAAAAACATTTTGAAAGTAGAATATAAATATTATCCAGCATAGGTACCATTATATTATGCCTACTATAGCTACCATATTAGATGGCAGGTTCTACAACTAATACCGTACAAGGCTCGTATTGTTTCTTTGGACTTCCAACAAATGGTCAGGCCAAGGAACTTCCCATTGCCACATGAGAACGCCTCTGGAAGGACGTTCCCGAGAACCTAACCGGATCTCTGCCAACACAGGCCGGGTTACCCCTAACTGGGTAACTACTGACACGAGTATGCCATTTCCCGATTATAACCAACCTTTAACCGGGGACCCAGCAACAAATCACAAAGTAATACATATATACATACACACACACACACACATATATATATATGCGATATCAACATAAGTTAAGTATCTGGGCTCTATACCATGATACTACTTCTATCCAGAAGGAAATGCATATACCCTAAGGAGTGCTACGCCCAATAACTTTGCCGCATCTTTCCTGTTTCGACCATTTCGGGGTGTGAGGTCCGACGAAGTCTCATCCACAAAGCTACGCTTTTTACAAAAGCCACGCTTTGATCAACAAATGATCAGCATCACTCAGCATGCCACATTACCAAATTGGGAATATATTGCTGATAACCTTCAACTGCATAACCTCTAAGGGTGTTAAGCTAAGAGAATAAATTCTCCGCCACCAACGGAAATATATTTGAAAGAAATCTTCTTTATATCTCAATTTGTAATGTCAGACACACAATCCATCCAAGTCTGTTTTGGGTTCGAACAGAACCGAAGGCACTTCCAAAGAAGTCCTTGCAATCCGGGCATTCACAATCCCGATCGGACTTCCCATTACTTAGGGAGTCTCTATACCGGTGCGACTCGGTGCAGAGACAATCGATAGGTCGTCCTATCGCTTTCGCAAATACCCGGTCTTCACCACCGGTCTTCAAATGCTATCCATAACGTTGAATCACATATGCAGAATGGGTTACATGACACAAAGTTCCTTTCCCGACTAAACTGAATAGTGAGCGAAAATATTTAAAACATATGGATATGGGATTCCAATTAAGTCACAACTTAAAAATTCAAAACTTACTTTCAAATGGTTTAAACCAATTACAATTTCAATTAACTTGTTAAATCTTTAAATCAAGATTTAACTTATAGCTTTCAAACTCGTTTCCAAAGATTCATTCATAGCCTTTCAAAAACAATTCCATTTCAAGTTGGATTAATCCATTCGGTCTTTGAACCAAAGACTCTTTTCATAGTTTTCAAAACATTTCGATTCCATTTCAAATTTGAAACCTTTTTAACACAATTTGGAAATCCTTTCTTTAAAACGAAAGCTATTATTATTTCAAAACAAGTAGTTTTCGTTTCGGAGAAATTCGATCTCATTTATACAAGTTAAATCTTTGGGTTAATTCAAATTCCCAAAAGAACAATACTTTAAAAATGGTTTGACTCATATATATAACTAGTATAATATCGTCAATCTCTAGTTTCAAATCATAGAATTCAATTTCAAATCTTGAATCTATGTTTAAATCAAATTATTTAAATTCCAAAACTTGATCAAGTAATTTAAAAAAATAAATTTTATCTTGAAATTCCATTCCAAAAGCTTTTCACATTTATTCCAATTCCATATCCAAAACATTTGAATTAAAATATTCAAATTTAAAACTATTTCAAACATCTATGACTTAACCGATTTCCTCGTGAAATCCATAATTGTGTGTGTATGGTGTGGTCTAGGGATTTAACACAATAGTGCAACAACATTCAACCATCACAGATTAAAACACAGAAAAATAGTTGATAAGCGATATAACTATTACGCTTATCGCTCATTCACGGATTCACAGATAACATAAAGATGTATCATCAAATAAATGAATAAATTATACATAACACAATCTACAGAACAAAATATCATAAATCAGATAGGGCAGTAAATTCAAGGCATCTCATATAATAAAATCATTCATAAGTAAGGTCAAGCATTCAATAAACATTTATAAGTAGGATTAATTAGTCGTTTAATCCTAATTAATTCAATTTATTCCTAAGTAAATTTATTACTTATAAATTAATTATCAAATTCTAATTAATTAATTACAAATCATTTGATATAAATTTATTTATCAAACACTTTAATAAGTAAAGTTACTCTTAATTCATCACATTAATTTAGTTAACCTTTAAATAAATTAATTACTTTAATAATTTAATTATCCTCAAATTAATTACCAAATCAATTTATCACATTATCCTTAAATTTATTATTGCTTAATCACTTGATAAATCAACTTTAATCATTGATTAAAAAATCCTTAATTCACAATTTTATTATTCCTTAATAAATTAATCTTTAAACCTTGATTAATTAATTTAAACCTTTAATTACTTATTTAATTAGTCCAATTCATCAATTAATTAAATAATAAATTATCCATCTTGATTAACATAATTTAATGAATTTCAAATCGTTAGATCTTCCTTGACTTTAAGATAAACCTAATTCTAATAAATGATTACATTACTATTATAGAAAGGGTTTTAAAACAATTTCCATTTCAAGTTTACTTTTAAATTTCAACTTTATCGAAGTTTAAAAACAATTCAAAAATCCTTTTACATTCTCATATTAAAGAAATACTCATTTTATAAAGAAGTTTAGAAGAATTTAAAACCAATTTCCTTTCATTTTAAAACTAGAATACATATTTAAAACTCAACTCACATACCCGAGCCTAACCCTCAAGCAACTCGACCTATCTCTCGAGTCACTCACAAGCCCTCACGGACCCAGCCCCTTCGAGTCACTCACGCTAAAACTCGAGCAACGTCCTGAGCTTCCTTCTTCTTCCCCAAAGCGCAATCCACAGCCAAAACCCAACAACCCAAACGTGCACGCCGTCACCATCAGCCATCTCAACGCCGCGACAGTGCCATCGAATCGTGCGTCATCCACTGATCGCAATCGCCTCCTCCCCGCTGACCTAAACTACCCCAGACCAAAAATCGATCCACGTTCGAACCATCGAGGAACCCCGGCCCGAGAACTCGTCGAACTGCTCCCCACTGATGCCGTTTGGTCCACCGCAACCTTCACCATCAGGAAGCCCACTCATCACACTGTCTCTTCCCCAAAACTCGAAAGTTCCGGTCGCGCCTTCCCTCGTCGATTCAATCACGTCCGTCGACCTTTCAATGCCGATCTTAAACCCTAAAATCATATCGCCCAAACAATCAAAGGCCAAATCACAAATTCCGCCATGGTAGACCTCTTCCCAGGTCCTCGTACTCCCTCCAGCCAAACCTACGTCACCTCTCGTCGACCAAGTCGACAGAAATTTATTTTTGAACGGAAATCACTTATTTTTCGATTTCTCTTGATTTAGGTCACGAAAAATTCCCATTTTTGTTTTAAAAATCCTATTTTCAGATAAAAATTCAATTTATAAACTCGAATTGATATTTTAAGATATTTGAGAATTTCACTTATATTAAGTATTAACTGTTCTTATGGTTCTTCCAGAGCAAACTCAATTTATTTTTAACTTAAATAAAGTGTATATCATTTAACAAACATAACTTGTTTGAATTTTGAATCCTCACAAGGAACAGGTCAGGTGAAAATGATTTTTAACTTAAACTTGAGCTTGAAATTTGAACAGAGGAGTTCTACAGGTATTAGCAAACATGCATTCATTATAAATCACAAATACACAGAAATTTCACCAATATATATACACAAATACATATTTATCTTCAGGCATAAATCAAGCAATCAGATATAAATATACTTAAACTTTTTAACATGAAGTTAATCACCTTCCAGATCATGACTCAGAACTTTCAAATGGATGTTGAATTTGAAATCAGGTTTTGAACTTGATTGCTTGAGAAATGTTTTAAGTCTGAAGCTTTTGTTTTTTTTTCCTTTCTTTCCTCATTTTTAAAATGGTAAATGAATCGAACCTATGAAATGATTTATAAAAGAAACCCAAATGTGCAGCAGCTGTACCACTACTGATCACAAAGATTTTGGTTGTACTGATATGTTATATTATTTTGTTTATACTATTGGCCAGAGACTTTTCTAGCTTTGGTGACTGATAGGCATCTATACTGTATGCTAAGATGTATTGCATTAATTACTTGTACAATATATATACTTCCCTCCTTTATTCCAACTGCAGAAAGTATGTGAAGGTATGGTTTTGATTATTTTGTATCTTATTTATTTTGGTTTCACACTTGAATATTCTTTGATGTCTTGTATTTTTTTTGTATTTCCTTGCTTTGCTGGTGTATATGTTTATATATTTTGTTTGGTCATATACTTTAAAATCTAATGAAGTTCTTTTATTATTATATTGTTAGATTTTATTTTTGTTGTTAAATCTTATCTAATTTATTTACTTTATAGTTATCTTATATATATATATATTATTCCCAATTTAACATCTATTATCATTTAACTCTAATACAACTTATTTCATTTTTGAAATTCAAATTGACATCAATTTTAAATCTTTTATTTATCTGGTATCCAAAGTGTATATATATATATATATGTTATTTTTTTATAATTTAATATTGAATTTATTTGAATCAGGGAAACTCGCATCACTTTATTAATTAATTTCACAAAATTTTCATTTAAAAACTAAATTAATTAGCAATTTAAATTCATAAAAATCCGGGGTCGTTACAAATAAGGTCATTCCTCTGATCGGACACACCCCTTCGATGCTATATTCTGACTTTGAGATTTACTTGGTGGCCACTTTTGATTTTTGATTTAGGGATGTGGCTCGAGATGGGCGGTAGTAGTTGCTACGGGTTACCAACAGCCCGTGTGCGTAATTGATATATCTACCCTGGTGTTGCCTTGTGTGCCGTGTCACCTACCCTAGCACACCTTGTACGATTTTGGTTTTATCGCGTATCCCATGGAGTATTTAGGGTAGTCTCCGATCTAGAGATGTGCTGATACTGGATGGACTACTGGGACTATTACGTGGTAAGGGCTATATGGGTAACCCTTAATGCGATTTAAAAGTAAGTTTATTTTACCATAGACATTATTATAATAGCAAAATATTAATACGTAGTTTAACAGATCCTTAGAGGATGGGCGGTCCCAAGCATCCTTTAAGTTACTTGTACCTTATATTATAGTTCACTTGAGTTGGTTTACATTGTATAAATATGTATGTCGTGACTCGAGTGTTTTGTGTTTTGTTTTACGCTCAAGTCAGACCGAGTGATACAGCATTAGAGACTTACCTTCGGAATTAGAGCTTTGCTTGGAGATCCAGCTATCTATTTCTCTTTCATTTGTTCAGTCGATTCCAGTTATCCAGTGGATTCTAGTGATGTATTCTGATTTGTACTTGATTTCAATATTGAGACTTCTGTTGTATTTTTTTTAACTCTGATGTAATTATATAGTAGCTTCATGAACTACTATTTCTTTACTTCCCTGCATTATATTACTTTGTGTCTATGATCTGTGATTAATTTATCTACCGTATATTCTGAGTTTTGCCAAATTTATTTTACAATTCAGTATTTTAAGCAATTCAAGTCCGGCATGTGCGGATGCGAATGGTTGAAAATATCGGGTCATTACATTTGGTATTAGAGCTTTGGCTCTAGATAAAACTTAGTGTATATGGTAAATTTATTTACAGAATCACTTTCATTCGAGCTTGAATCTCTTTCTCTTTGACTCTACTTCCTTTGAATTTTGGAAAGTCCCCTCGCTTCCGAAATTCATTCTTGTCCCTGACTATTCATATTCTTTTGAATTCTGGAGCATTCCATAGCTCCACTGAATGACTTGCAAAGGGATGAAACACCTTTACGATTGGCATGGATTCACCTGAGATTTCTAGATATCCTTGGTTAGATGCTTGCATCTTTGGTATCCAAAATTTTGTTGTAACAACCCGCATATTTATCGATTTTACATTTAAATATTTTGTTTAAATATTTTGTCGTTAATCGGATATTGGTCTGAAAAGCTACTTTTTGCAAACGGTCAAATTCGGACTCGAGACCACTTCCATTGAGTTCGAAATGCCGTTTACAAGTTTTTTAAGTACAAACATCGATAGGTTTGGAGTTAGCGAAATTTCACTAACTTTTCCCGCTTTGGACTTTGGGTTAGTTTAGCCTATTAAGCCCAAGTTCCAACCCCGTTCTCCTCACTCTTCATAAATTTCCTAACTAACTCAAGCTTGGGCATTAATGGTGAAAAGAATGGGAAATTAAAACTCCAAGCACAAATTCAATTGCAAATCCAACATTCAACTCCAAATTCAAGTAGAAGATATTGGATTCAAGCTTTGGATTGCTTCTCCTTGCTTTCAAGCTTCATCTTCATAAACTTTAGTGCAAAGGTGATATTTTTATCTGACAAACCTAGTCTATAACTATATTGGACTGTTGGGAATGATTCCCTATCACTTTTGCACGCACATTTGCATTTGGTTTGGATTGGATTGGCGAAAAACTCCAATTTTTAGCGTTTTGGTGAACTTTCTGCACTTAGGTCGTTCTGGCCATTTTCGTGTGTTCGGAGTTAGGTCGCTCGCGACCTAACCCTTAGGTCGTAGGTCGTATGGACCTTAGGTCGTAGGTCGTCCTGGCCATTTCTAACGTCTTCGGAGTTAGGTCGTATAGACCTTAGGTCGTAGGTCGTATGGACCTTAGGTCGTTAGGTCGTATGGCTTTAGGTCGCTAGGTCGTATGATCTTAGAGCGTTAGGTCGTTAGACCTTACCTTCCTTAGGTCGCTTGACCGGTTAAACCTTTAGGTCGCTCAACCCTACTACCATTACTAGGTCGTTTGGCCATAGCTCGTTAGGTCGCATGACCTTATAAACCGATAGGTCACATGACATTATAACCCTATAGGTCGTTGGACCTTATCCCGATAGGTCGCTTGACCCCTTGGACCCCTAGGTCGCAACCCTTAGGTCGCTCGACCCTATTCCCCTTAGGTCGTTAGACCTCATTTTGTCTTCACTAGGTCGTACCGTTTTGGTCGGGGCGCTGCCCCCTGGACCCCCGCGACCTGACCGGGCAGGTCGAACCCCGTAAGCGGTGGCATTGCCCCCGTACCCCCACCTAGGGGGGTTGCCACCCCCCTGGACCCCCCCTCCGTAGGGGATCTTATCTGAAATACATTGAGCTGATTTCCTTGGATTTTATTCACATCTCCGTATGCAATCTTTGTGACTGATTGTTTCTACAATTGCTTCTGTGTTTTGTCACTTTATAATATAAAGGTTTCAATACTAGTAGTAAATACCAAAACTCTTTTAACAAACAATTTCAACTCTATTTTTAATAACTAAGCTCTTTTCTTAAACCGTTTTCCAATCTATTAGTATATACAAACCTTTACCTCACTCGGATGAGAAATCTGATTAAACGACTTAGTAAAACAAGTGGTATGAAACGCTTGCGTTCACTTCGTCGGTTAATTCTTGAACTTGTTCGATTGAACCTCTTGTGACAATTTTATTAGTGAAGATTTACAGTTTGTTCGTAAATATTTAAGTTAAGCAAGTGGTTATGGGACATGAAGCTAAACTTCTATATTTACTAGCTTAGTGTAATTGACACTTCTCGTTGATCATGACGATCATTCTTATGATTTAGACTAGCAATTGTGCGATGTCTCTTGTTTGCGAGGTCAGACTAGACACCACTTGTGTGATTTCACTCACACATACCTTTTTGATTTTTGGTTAGTTTAGACCTCATCTGTGTGACTTCGACTCACACAGTGGGGTAGCTCCCCATGGTCTTCGGACCGTCATGTGATAGACCTCTTTCCCCTTTTTATGATTTCTGGATTTCTCGTGTTGATTTCTGGAATTTATGTCATTGACTTGTTATGAGTACAAGTTTAGGGTATGATGCCCTCTTTGGATCTTTGAGAAGATTCTTGTGATATCGATTTATCTCTTTTTGATTGATCTTCTGTTGATCATCATTGGCATACTTATAGTAGTATGTCAGTATGGATATTTTATGTTTATGCCATATCCTTTAATTTATATCATGTCATCTGATATTTATAGCTAGACTGATCCGTTTATTATTTTCTTAAATAATACTCGGGTCAGACCGAGATGTTACAGGTGCTTCTGCTTGACTTCTTCCCAGGGATTCATCCCTCTGACTTTTGGCTAACTGTTTAGATTAGCAGTTTTTTGTTGTATACACTTGAGATATAGACTCATAGTTGTATTCTTTTGTATAGCACGTGTTGCTATTCTTTGGTATTATTGTGGATCTTTTTGACCACTACTCTGATGTACACTTTCATGTGTTAGTTTTATATTCATATCTTCTTCCGCCTTTGTGATATGGATGTCTATTACTGATTTATGTTATGCTTATTTCTATGTTTGTTTCCGAAGCTTATTTATAGCCACCGTGTGATAAGAAATTACATGGATGGTCGCTCCTCAACAGCCTTATTCTCCGCTCTAGTTCACAACACTACACCGTAGTGTTCTTGGCTAGCGTGGGTATAGAGGTGGGGCGTCACATCTATCTATTGATATCGAATGTAGATTTGCCTTAGAATTCCACATTGATCTAACTATTGATGTCGTGCTTGACCCGGTTAAAGTTTTCTACGATTTATAAGCGCTTATCCATTTCCTTATTCGATTAGTTAATCATCTTATGTTTTTTTCTAAATTATCCTCAAATCAAAATTTCCTTTGACTTGAGTCAATCCAATTTAAATCTCTATCCTTGCTTTGAAAGTCTATTCCTGTATAATGTATTTGTAAATCTATATTTGATTTTTTATTATATATTGTGCTGTTTGAGTTGTTGATGTAGATTTGGACTTTTGATCTATTCGTCTGATCAATGCTATCGATAGGATCTTCAAAACACTTGAATAGAGCAAACCGACACAATATAGTTTTCAAATTTAGTAAATTAAATATATTTTGTATAATTATATCATATATGTATATATATATATATATATAATTTTGTGAACTTTGATAGTAAATTGAATTGGTTGTTGAGGAATAATATCTGACTCTATATATAGCTTGTAACCATTAGCTTTTGTTTCATATATAAATAATTGAGCAATAAAACATGGCTATAAATTAATTTGGAAATTTAAATGAATTAAAACAAGAAACTAAGAATTTAATTTCTAACAGTTTCAAACTTCGGGTTTAAAGTTTTAAAGGGTGTATTATTTAAAGTATTTCAAGTAGAAATTATTTCAAAGAATTTTAAGTTAAATTAGTGCTCTTTTCTTTGTCGCTGGAAAATAATTTCGATGATGACTGTAGCACCATCGACTTTCATTTTCAAGTTCCAAAGTGAAGAGACCATTCTATAGTTTTGCTACAGTCTTGCTTTGGAGAATTAAATTGATTGGATTTCTAAAATTAGACTTGATTTATAATATATATATATTGGTATATGATTTCAAATTCTATTTTAATATATACTATGTATATAAAATTATTTATCTGTAAAATAGTTTGAAGTTAATTAGAAATTTAATTCTAAAATTTTATCTTAAAGGAAAATTTCAATTATAAGAGGAAATCAAATTATGAATAAATATGTAAGCTTTGGTAATTGAATTAGGAAAAAAATTATTTGTATAATATTATATCGCATTCTAATATAACTTAACTTAATTATTAGAAGTTAACAATGTAACTGGATAATCTACAGTATAAAAAGGGATTTTATAAATAAAATTTGAGTGGCTATAATAAATGTTGTACACTTAAGTTTTAGTTATAAAAAGACTAATAGAGGTAAATGGAATGAAAAATTAATTGAATAACATACAATATAAATGGTGTTAGAGGAATTTTTAAATAACTTGGTATATTTTATTCAAATTAATTAATTTTGAAAATTTATTTGTTTATAAAGTTAGTATTTTAAATAAGATGTATTGTTGACTTAATTCTTTCTTTGCCCTTCTTTTTCCTTTTTGGAGACGAAAAGTTTTGAGTGGGGAAGAGTGGAATGACCTATAAATTTCGATAATTAAATGGTTAATTTAATAAGATTTTGCAATAAAATTTAGAAAGAAAGAAAAAAGATTTATAATTTATCATGATGTGAGTGTTAAAAATGAAATGTAAAATAAAGGTTATAGTAACGGTTGTAAGTTACTATTTAATTAGTCTATTAATGTAGTTGTAACTGATACATTTGGGTATAAAATTGAATATAAGTAAATAAATGTATGGTAATTAAATGAATTCAACATTTTATAAGCAATTCTGATAAGTAATGGAAATAATAAACTTGAGTGTAATATAAAGTTAGTGATGACATTTGTGCAAGTCAACTTTTATTTAGGCTGCTAAATTCAGAATAGGAAATCAATTACATTTAAATGTAGGTAAATGTTCATTAATGTGAGATAGAACTGTAACTGTAAAGTGTGAATGTAATGACACAAATGAAAATGTATATTTTATTCATAAGATAAAATAAAGGAATGGAATCAAGTTGAATAAATTGATTGAGGTTTTAATTATAATAATTGTATATATTTGGCAAATTCAATATAAATGAAAATAACGGTTATTACAAAAGAAAGATGAAAATTTAAATATATATTTATGAAATGAAAGATAAACAAGTAATAAATAGGTTTATAAAGTGATAATAGATTCAATAAAAAGAGTAGAATTGAAGCAAGGCAGTTATTGGGAATAAATTAATTGGAACTCAATCCGTAATAGATGGATTTATTGTAGGTAAATGAAATTAAATACTATGTAAATTGAAATTTGGATGAATTGGGAAATTATTAATGTATTAGTATATAAACCAATGTTAATATTACCCATAAGAGGAAAGATTAATAATTGATTCAATAACAAGGTTGAGAAATAAGATATATGGATTTATGTGACGACTCGAAATTTTTGAGCATTTGGAATTGGAATATTTAATTGATTTTAAATATTTAAGAGTTAATTTTAAACTTGAATTCAAATATCACTAATTATTTGATAATTAAATTATTGAATTAAATAATTTGAAGTTGAGCTAAATGTTGAATCTGAAGTTTTAAACCTGTTAAAAATAATTTAAAGGCTTGTAAAATTTATATTGATAATACTAAGGATAATAGAAGTTGTAAAATTGAATTTAACACTGATTTGTTCAGTTTTAAAAATATATCGTTTAAATTGAATTTAAAAATAGCCTTTCGAGGCACATTCTCGGAATTTAACGAAACCAGTTCCATTGAGTCCGTAATATTGAATTATTATCGGATTTCAAATTTCGTAGCAATCAGAGTTGTTGTTTGAGCATACGATAAGTAAACGTATTCGAATTTTTATCGAAAATTCAATATATACAAAAAATAAAAAGAATAAAAATCAAATCAAAAATCATCTGCAACCCTAACTTAAAACTAGGTCGAACAATTATCTGAGATAAGCCACCCTATACCCTGAAAAACATCGTGTCTTGTCTCCTCTTGTCTCCCCTAAATTTCGTTTAATATCTCACGCAATCCTCTCCTCTTCATTTCACCTTAAATCAAATTTAAATCGTCCAGAAGGGAAAAAAATTCATGGCCGCGTCCTCATTTACTTGTTCCTCAATTGAAGCATACCTCTCTCCCTCAAATTCTTTTCACGAAATCGATTTTTATTTTCAAATCATGGCCGATGCTCAGCCCTAAAAAAAAATATTAATGGCGAATCCTGAGTCGAACTAATCGTTAGTCGACGCGCTCAATCCCTCTCACTTCTAGGTCGACAAGTTTCATCAAGAGTCGAATTCGTTTCTGACGTTGGAATCGAGTTCGAAGTCGTTCTCCTTCGATTCGAGCCAAGTTTGTCTTCATCCTCTCGTGATTAAAGGTCAAGTTCGAGCCGCTATAGGATTCGCGTGCAAAAGCATGAATTTGGGAGGCGGCGACGTAGGATGAGGGGCATCGCTAGGCAAAAATGGGCGGCGGTGTTGGGGAAGACTCGGTGAACTCGCGCGCGTAGTGAAGGCTAGGGTTTTAGCAGTGAGGTAATTTTCTTTTCAAAATTAAAAAAAAAGATTGTTACTGTAGAGAAATATTTCCACACCCAGTTTTCATATTTCGAAATTTAATAAAACAATTATATACACACACATTCAGCTTCAGATTTAGTTTACAGTGAATATGTTTACGTTGGAGATGTGTATAAAAAAAGGGTATGTATTCACAGAGAAGGAAAAAGGGTATTATAAGTAACGATATATGTTTCTGTTTAAAAATATAAACAAGAATATATTTTCATTAAAAAGGATATTGATTGTTTTTTTAAATAGTTTGAAAACGTAAAATAAAGTAAATATACCTATTCATATTTCATTTATACATGGTGAAAATTTATATGTTTAATTAAATCTAAATTATTTTAGTTACTTAGGACAATTTATTAAAAGAAAATTTGTGTAGATTTAAATTACTATTTAATTAAATTTATTAGAATGAAAATATATGGTTCAATTATTTCAAATATTTATAAATCATATAAATTGTTTATTCAAGGTCAAGTCGGGAAAACCAAAGCCATATTGAAGTGGATTGCAAATGAAACGCAAAGGTGAGTTAATCTCACTCAGTTAAACTTAAATTCAAATTCAAATAATTGTTTGAATGGTTGAATTGATTGATGTGCTATAGTATGGTATGTTTTGGAATTGGTAATTATATTGTGCTAACGTCTGTGGATGCAGGGAAAACAGGTTGGAGGGATCCAATTGGACCCCTCAACTTTATTTAAATTATTTAATATTCTCTGTTGTGATTATTTGATATTCTATAATGAATTATGTGGAAATATTGAATGTTATGGCATGATTGATATAATTGGATATAATGAATTACCAAAAATATATAAATTGGATTTTGGAAAGAAAATAAAAGAAGTGAATTTGTAAGTAAAATAATTATAGAATAAATTTACGAATGAATTGGAAAAGAAATAAAGTGCCTTTAAAATTCTAATAAATAAATCTTAAGTTTAGTAAGGGAAATTTTGAATAATCAGAAGATTAATAAATTTTAAACTTCAGTATTATTATTTTTTAAAAGAAAAAAACATTTATTTAAAATTTAAGATTTAAAATATTGAGAAGAATAACGAAGAAATTGGAATAAGATCTGAAATTTGTCTATTTCAGTTAAAAGATTTAAAATCAAACGGAAATTAATAACATTAATAATAAAGCCCATAATTAATGAATTTTGAAATGTATTGAGTAAGTAAAGAGATTTAATTCAAGTAGAATAAATTGGGAATCAATTTGGAAAATTGATTTAAGTGATTGAGATTGGAAATTCTCCCTGAATAACCAAGTACGTTTTCAAAGTAAATTTTTAAATATAAACTAAAAGTTTTAAAGTTGTTTTAAAAAGCAAGTATTGGGTAATTTATTATTTCTAATATTTAAATTCTAAAGTAAGTATTTTCTTTTAATCTATTATAGCAATAATTATTTAAAGAGTGATTTAGTATTTGTTTTAAAAGTGAAAAATTATTTTTATATTTTATTAAGTAATCTTATTTTCAAATATTCATATAGTATGTATTTTCAATAAATTATTGAAGAAGTTTTTAACTTAAATGTTTTTAAAGTACATTTCAAAGTAAAGTGTTTTAAATTATTTTAAAAATCTAGTTTTGTGCTTGGTGATTTCAGTGGAGATAGTAAATATTTGGGTAGTTTATTCTGAAAAGAATGATGTTTGAAACTGCTTCAAAAGGTTGAAAATAGAAATATATCTTGTAAAAATATTTTGAGGTTAATAAATAATTCAGAAGATTATTTATTGGTTGATGAATGTTTGTGAATATAAATTGATAATTAAATCACCAACTATCAATATTGGACAAATGCGTTGATCGTTTCGAAGAGATCGGGATCGAGATTTATTTCTCGAAAAACCACTTCGATCCGGTTTGTACGTTTCGTGGAAAACGATTTGGATTCGAAGATGGAGCAGTGAAGTGCAAGGGCTAGTCGCTACTCATCCTGAGGATATTTCCAAAATGGATGTAGTAGGAATAGTGCCTTCGGTTCCGTTCGAACCCGGGACGGACTTGTATGGATGAATGCTTTCGGAACATAGTCAGGTGGACGATGGGCATTCTAAGGGATATGTTCTAAAAAGGTAACGCTTAGCCTCAAGCCTCATCAACCGGGAATGACTGAAAATCAGGGGTTATGCAGCAAGGCTAGGTGGGTAGCACCCAAGCAGGGTGAGGTCATCCCTGTCTAGATGTCCCTTTTTATTTCAGCTTAGTGGGCGGTTGCTGATCCCAACCGCGGGGTGATCTCACTCGGGATTATCCAGTAAGGGGTGGTCCCGGTCTTGTGTTGTAGGGGAGCGGGCATACTCCTCGGTACTGTGATCTAGGCCACGTACTGTGACAGGTGGTACCCCGTGCTTAGTCATTAGTTGGAAATCCATTCTTCCTACGAGCCTTGTACGAGTTTTGTTTGTATTACCCACTCTATGGCTAGTAGCTGAAATTTAACGAATGTAATAATTTCGGCTATTTTATAAGTATTTGTATATAGACCCTATTATAATATCAGAGGATTTTTATATAAAACTGTTTTAGCTATCGTAAGGTAAAAACCCGACATGTTTATTTGTGGCGTGGTCTTACGAGATGCTTTTGTTTTCAAAAGGATTTTGAAACTTTAATAATCCATTGAGTGTGATTTTCTCACACTGGTATTCCAGACTGACTCGGGTGTTATTTAACTGTAATGCTCGGGTCAGACCGAGTATTATAGGATATAGGATATGATGCTGTGGAGCACAGGAGTCGAGTAGGATGACGATACGTACTTTCGTACTTGTTTATATATATTCCGCTGTGTTGATTAGCTGTGTATCCAGTTGTATGTTATTGATGTTGAGCTGAGTATGATGTACTCTGATGGTGATGTATGTATAAAATAGATATATATTTGTTTTGTGTAAAGATTATTTATTATCTATTATATTTTATTCCGCTGCGATGGTTATATTCTGTAGTGTTTTCTATTTTCTTCTTCTACCTCTTCTTCTTTCACCCAAATGGCTCGTATTTTTGTACCACTTGAGTTGATTTAGGTAGAATAGTGTTAACTCAAGGGGTACGGATTTGCGGGTCGTTACACTTGGTATCAGAGGTTAGGTTGGTGATAACCTTTGCTCTGGTGGGAATTACTCATAGAATAGAGTCCGTAGTACTCTAGAATGAGTTTGATAGTATTAATAGATATGAGCGCGTATTTGTTAGTGAATATAAATTTGTTTCATATTGTGTTGACTTATCTGTTGAGCGTTTATGGATTCTGGTCGATAAATGGGACTGTTTGGCATATTCTACCACTCACTACCGGACCAGATCACCTACTCCCACTACCGAATCAAGACCCTACCGAACCACTCACTACCGGACCAGGTCACCTTCTCCCACTTCCGAATCAAGGCCCTACCGAACCACTCACGACTAGACCAGATCACCTCCTCCCACTACCGAATCAAGGCCCTACCAAACCACTCGCCACCGGACCAGATCACCTACTCCCACTACCGAATCAAGGCCCTATTGGTATCGCTCCTTCAGAGGGGTTATATGACATCACTCCTTTCCCCGGCAACGTCATATGCGCTCTGTCGATCCCAAAAGATCTAGTTATAACGTCAAGCTGCTCATCTTTGAGGGAGCTGGGAAAGCAGTCAGGCGGTGAGTTCAAGAGCTCTTGAGGACCGTACTCGTCTACTAACAATCTCGGGGGTGGTCCATGTCGTTCTGGTTCTACCTGAACTTCGCAATAATCGCAGGAAGGATAGAGGGAAGAATACAGAGACTACTCTCTACATGAAAAACTTGGAAGCATATCAACAAAAGGAAGCCCCTCCTCTTCGATATACCAGTGAACCTTTCAATGAATTAGACCCCAGAGACAAAGAGGAGGAGGCCACCACCTAGCCTGCAGAGGCTGTGGAGTTTGTATCTGTAGACAAACACGACTCAAGTAGACTGTTGAAAATCGGATCTCAGCTAAGAGAAGAATTGATGGATCAACTCATTGATTTTCTCCGCCACAATTTGGATGTATTTGCATAGACGCACACTGATATGGCTGGAATCTCCCCAGACGTGGCATGCCACGTACTAAACATCGATCCTACCAAGACGCCAGTAAAGCAGAAAATAGAAGTATCGGGGCAGAACGAGCAGCAGCCCTCAATGAAGAAGTAAAGAACTTGCTTGCCAATAACTTCATACGAGAAGCCATATACCCAGAGTGGATCGCTAACCCGGTACTAGTAAAGAAGGCTAATGTGAAGTGGCGAACATGCATTGACTTCTCCAACTTAAATGACGCTTGCCCGAAGGATTGCTTACCATTCCTCCAAATTGATCAGCTGGTGGACAACACAGCCGGGCACGAACTCTTATATTTTATGGACGCATACTCAGGATAAAACCAAATTCCTATGCACGCCCCCGATCAAGACCACACTAGTTTCATCACTGACCTGGGATTGTACTGCTATAGAGTAATGCCTTTTGGACTTAAAAACGCCGGAGCTACCTATCAGCGTATCGTCAACAAGATGTTTGCGGAACTGATAGGACGAACTATGGAGGTTTATGTGGATGACATGCTAGTAAAATTGAGGAAAGCCAACGATCACGTAAGCACCTGGGCGAGATGTTTCAAGTACTTCGCTAATATGGAATGAAGCTGAATCCTCTAAAGTGCTCATTCGGAGTATCATCAGGAAAGTTCTTGGGGTTCATCGTCCATGCCAGGAGGATTGAAGCAAACCCCGAACAAGTCCAAGCTCTGAGAGATATCATTATACCTTCCACTCGAAGAGAAATGCAAAGCCTAAATGGGAAAAGAGCCGCCCTAAGCAGATTCATCTCTAAAGCGACTAACAAGTGCATCCCTTTCTTCGAAGCTCTAAAGAAAGACAAAGGAAAGTTCGAATGGACGGACACATGCTTAACAGCCTTCCTCAACCTAATCGAACACCTCCAGAGACCACCAGTACTCTCAACTCCAAACGAAGGTGAAGATCTATACCTATACCTTGCTGTGTCATCTCATGCTCTGAGCGCCGCTTTGGTGAGAGAAGACAACCGCGCACAACGGCCAGTATACTTTGTGAGCAAGAGGTTTACGGGGGCAGAAGCCAGATATCCTAAACTTGAGAAGTTAGCATACTGTTTACTAATCACGTCACGGAAACCGCGACACTACTTCCAATCCCATTCCATCAGAGTTCTAACCGATCGACCGCCAAGGCAGGTACTCCATCGTCCCGACACTTCTGCGCGACTACTTCAATGGTGCATTGAACTGAGTCAATATGATATCACCTACCATCCTCGCACCGCCATCAAGGGACAAGCCATAGCCGATTTCATTGCCGAATTCACTACCAACGAAGGTAAGGAGCAATCTAAAATAGCAGAAGACATCAAGTGGAATCTCTTTGTGGACGGAGCATCAAACGAACAAGGCTCGGGGGCAGGTATTATAATAATCACTCCCAGGGGAAGGAAGCTACACTATGCTCTAAGGTTGGAATTCGCTGCCATAAACAACGATGTAGAATATGAAGCAGTAATAGCTGGATTAGAACTTGCCCTAGAGATTGGAGTCAGTTCTTTATGTCTTCATAGTGATTATCAACTTATTGTAAACCAAATACTAGGAGAATTTCAGACTCGAGGAGAACGACTCACAGCATATCTAAAGAAGACCAAGCTGCTACACGATCAATTGGATCACTATTTAATCAAACACATCCCTCGAGAAGAGAACTAAGAGGCCGACGAATTGGCAAAGCAAGCTAGCATTAAAGGCGGCACCATTTCCGGAATAGTAGCCATCTCAAGGCAACTAACCTCGAGTTTCGAGCAAGTGAATCTGATAGCTGCAACCGAAGAGGAAACTTGGATGACTCCCATCCGAAAATTCTTAAAAGATGGCACCGTGCCCGACGAGCATAACGAAGTCCAAAAAATCTTGAGGAGAGCTCCCCGCTACACAATACAAGAAGGTATCCTCTATCGGCGCGGCTTCTCTAACCCCTTATTAAGGTGTATCGCTGGAAGGGAGCCAAGGAAATCTTATCAAACATCCATCAAGGAAGCTATGGAGATCACACGGGACGGCAGACTCTGGGAAAGAAGATACTCCGATATGGGTATTTCTGGCCCACCTTAAACAAAGACACCTTAGACTTCGTCAAAAAATGTGATAGATGTCAGAAGTTTGCTAAGATTTCTCGACTACCAACAAATGAGATCACTCAAATGACCAGCCCTTGGCCTTTTGCAGTATGGGTAGTTGACTTGATTGACGAACTGCCGGTGGGCCGAGGCGGAGCCAAATATGCTATAGTAGCAGTCGACTATTTCACCAAATGGGTGGAAGCGGAACCTCTAAATAAAATATCCTCGGAAAAAGTTATTAACTTCTTGATCAAAAATGTTCTATGTAGGTACGGGGTTCCACTCAAAATCATATCGGACAATGGACTTCAGTTTAACAGCGAAGAGTTCGCCGACTGGTGCCAAAAGCACAGAATTCACAAAAGCTTCTCATCTGTAGCTTACCCCCAGGCAAACGGACAAGTCGAAGCTGTCAACAAAATTCTCAAAACTCTAATCAAGAAGAAACTTGAAAAGTCAAAAGGCGCTTGGGTGGATGAACTTCCTATGGCACTTTGGGCCTACCGCACATCTTTCAGAACATCAACGGGGCATACTCCTTTCTCTTTGGCATACGGATCGGAGGCCATGCTCCCAGTCGAAACTGTAGTGCCTTCCCACCATAGGATCCACTATAACCCAGAAGAGAACGGAGAACTCCTTCACATGTCTTTGGATCTAATTGAAGAGAGAAGAAACGATGCAACACTCAAAGCAGCAGCTCACAAGCAAAAAGTGGCAGCACAATACAACTCCAAAGTCAAGCATCGTAGCTTGCAAGAAGGAGATCTTGTCCTCAAGCGAGTCTTCCCGCGCCCCGGAGCACTAGATCCAATCTGGGACAGACCATATGTAATACATAAAGATCTCCACAACGGAGCTTATATTTTGTCAACAGTGGTAGGAAAGTTGTTCCAGAGGGCTTGGAACATCCAACACCTTCTTCGATACTTTTCTTAACTTGTACGGCCCATATGAAGTGAATTAACAAAGAGAATCAGTGGACATAGGCATTTTCGTGCCGAACCACTTTAAAAACTTGTCTCTTTTTTAACTTGTTCCTTTATATCTTGGCTGCTTGTTAACTTTATCCTTTTCTGTTGAACAAAATCCTGTGTAATGGCATTTCCATTCAAGACATATCACAGCGCGACTTCACCTGGATAAGACCTAACAGGTACTATACGAATCTATGCCCTCGTCAATGGGACACTTTTGCTCCAGCATCCCTCTGCTGCGGGTTAACTCATTGCTCGCGATCGGCCCTTAAAGCCAACTGTAATGAGCTGATTATAAGCCACCGAGAAGGCCGACTATAGCCGAGGCAGCTCATTACAGCGTTCGGCTCGCCGGCAACCGTGAACCTACTTTAAGCCCCAACATAAGGTGTGGCCAGCCAGGGGTAGTTCACAGTTGACGATCGGCACCCACGCTAGCCGGCCACGGTAAGTCGAATAATACCCACGATTATGGGCCATAATGGCCCGGGTAATTACAGTGTGCGATCTCGGCTCCGAGTGTCTTAAGTACGGCTGTGGTAAAAAAGAGAAACTCCCCGCGGAGGCGTAAGATGGGTGACAAATGTCTCCAAGACCCACCGCTAGGGAAAGTGACTACAAAACTCGTTTTCCACGAACTTAAGCACATCACAGGCCTTCCGTGATTAGATGTTTTATTATTTCTTATATTTCTATTTTGTTTAAAAACTTTCCTCCTATCCTCTATAACGATCCCTAAAGTACAGGACACAAAATAGGAGACGCTCGCTAATGGGAATAGGAACTCACAACTAGATGACAGGTCACTCAGCTGCATTCCATGCTCAGTCATACAAGACATTCAAAGCAACCGTCTATGACTAAAACATGAAGGGAGGTACTTTCTTATTTTGTATATGAATACGTAGCTGTAATTTATTTGCACATCACACTAACATTGCAAGATATGAAATTATATTTTAAGCAAGAACTTGACATCAAACACAATTGAATCATAGGAATGTGCACAGCTATATTTCTTATGCAACAAACCAAAATAGAGATAGCATCCAAATATAACAGAATCAGCTTATGTTAAAAATTACATGCCAAGAATAAAGTTGTTCGTTAGGAATAACATAATTACAGCATAAAAGTTACATTAATGTTTTCGGACTAGCATAGACAGCAAGGTCAAGTAAACCAAAAGATATCCAGATCAAGTCAAGGAGTCGGCTGCATCGGAGCTTCACCTCTATCCTACTGGCCCTCCGAGATCTACTTAATCGCAGGATTGGAACTCTCAGCATGTTGACCAAAGGTAGTTGGTGCTTTAGAGGTCCCATCTGTCCAACTCAGGAGAAGAATCCATTAAATAAACAATAAGCAATCAAGTTACGAAAAGCTAAAAGGGAAGACTTACCAGCATCTGCTCCTTGATCATCATCCTCTAACTACACACCAACCTCCTCAGCAGTAAGCAGCCGCATACCCTCCTTCACCGCCCCTTTCTCCTCCTCGATGAATTGAGCCGTAACCACGTCCATTCTAAAGGCCACGCCACCCTCGTTATCTACATCGGCCTTAGCCTCCTCCAGGGCCCTGAGATAAATCCTGGCCATGACTCAGGGATAATCATCCATCCAAGATAAGTTGCCCTGTTTCCAAGTGCGAAAGTATATATCTTGAAGCATCTCATCCATTATCCCCTCATTATCCTCGAACTCCCTTATTCGGTCCTCAGAAGCCAACAGCTTTGTAGTGGCAGCATCCCTCTCTGATTGGTATCGCGAGCAGTTAGCCTGAAAGGATTTACTCATCGCCTCCATCTCCTCCTTTAGCTTGGTTAAAGCAAGCTCTGCGGCTTCAAGTTTCCCGGATAACTCCTGTACCCGCTCGAGATCCGCTTTCCGAACCTCATCCACCGTTGCAATAGCCATATCAATCCGTTCCTTACAAACAGCCTCCATTTTTCGTAACTCTGCCCTGCTGGCCTCTTCCATGGTTTTCTTTAATTTCCTAGAAGCGGCCTCATGTTGAGATCTGAATGGCCTGATAAGCGAGTTGTTTGGCCTGGTCCGAAACCACTAACCGCAGTCGAATGTTAGCACTCCCGATTTCTTCTCCAGCCTGGACCAGTCGGGCATGATGCCCCATCAGCTTCCTGGTTTCCTCAGCAACCCGGTCAATGTTTGCCTTAGCTTCGTCTCCCAAAGTTACGACCCGAGTGGTAAGCAAATCAAGGTCCAGGGACTTAGCTTCATCTAGTACTCTTACCATAATATTACGAGGGAGAAGGTGCCCACCGATAGCCTCATCAAAGGTAGTATCACGAGAACCCGGATCCAGATCCGGATGACCCGCAAACGGATTACGAGCCAAGCCAGGATGATCTATTTAGGTAACGGTAAGATTTTCAGACGGGTGCGGAGAAGATATAAACTCAGTATTCTCCTCCGTGGTATCCTGAAGTGGCTGAGTTGGCGGCTGAGGACCAGGTGAAGATTCAAACAAGGAGCGACTCCTCTTCTTCTTTTGGATATCCTCTTCGATAACTCCAAGAAGAGGACGGTAGCCGACTACGTCTCCAAGGTGGTTAGTCGGAGGCTTTGGTTTAGTAGAAGCCTTGAGATGTTTATATTGTTCAAGACGATGCCGAACATCTGATTTCTTGGCCACCTTACCTACTTCTGTGATAAAAACCAAGTGTTACAAGCATACATTAAGTTATAATTCAAGAAATATATCAAGTTAAGAAGAGTAAATAGACGCTTTTGTTATACAAACCCTGGGAAGGAGTAGGATACTGCAATAAGTCCCGGATCTCATTCCAGCACTGGAGCTGACCATAAAATATTCCTAAATCCTTATCATAAATGGAGTCGTGAGGAGTTAAAAATTCACCTTGAATCGTAGGAACTTCCTTAGCTGAAGCGCTCTTAGAAGATGAATCGGCGCCGGTCCCGGCCTTGTCAGCTTTCTTAGGCTTCTCCACTAAAGCCGATCCTTCCTCCAACCCTTCAAAAGCTAGGCGGAAAGCGTCATCTGTCCATTCCTGGATCACACCTGCTTGCTTAGAAGACAAGGCCACAGTGCCATCACCACTCAGTCCGTCACCACCATCATCGCTATGACCATCACCAGCACCTTCTCCACCACTTCCTCTCTCCGCCTCACCTCCTTCATCCTCGCCTCTTTCCTCCTCCACATCTTCCTCCTCCGGGATGTCTGGACATGTGCTGGGGGAGGGTCCATCGGACTTCTTAAGTTTCTTCCCCCCGGCAATTGGTGGTTTCGAGAAGGGTTTCCTTTTGCCGCTCTTCGTTGTAGCCCCTCCTTTAGCTTTGGCGGCCCTCTCCTCAGCTGTGTCTCTTTGCTTGACCGCAAACTGGCGTGGCAGAATCAAGTTGAGCCCCAAAAGAGTAGCATTTCTGATCAAATAAGAAGCTGCCCTCTCGTTTTTCGGAATGGCTTCTATTTCCGCAGCCATCTGAGCCAGGCGATCATTCTCTACAACCGGAAAGCCACCTGTCGCTAGGAAGAAACAAAGCACATAAGGAGGAGCATTGCAGTCAGAACGGAAATTATAAATGAGATTCAACTTACAGCCAGAGGTGAAGCATTGGAAAGAAACAGAGTCATCCTTGACAAAGAACCATTCCTTCTTGAACATGCTAAATTTTGAATATAAGTCCAGGACCGGGTTGAAAGACACGGCCGATTCTAAGCTAATATAGGAAGACCCCTTCTTGTAGCCTCTCAAGTTGTACAGGTACCGGATCTCCCGGTTGGAAGGGAGGCACCCGTATTTTCACTGGAAAATAATGAACAGACTCACCAAGATGGCATAGGAGTAGGGTTGAAGCTGGAAAAGGGCCACCTTCAAGCATGTGATAAAGCTAACTATCCAAGCGTTGATCGAAGGGATGGCTCCACACATATAGTGATACCTACTGTAAGAGAAATATCCTTCAAGTGGGATATACGGCATCACTCCTTTCCCCGGCAACATCATATGCGCTCTGTCGATCCCAAAAGATCTAGATATAACGTCAAGCTGCTCATCTTTGAGGGAGCTGGGAAAGCAGTCAGGCGGCGAGTTGAAGAGCTCTTGAGGACCGTACCCGTCTACAAACAATCTCGGGGGTGGTCCATGTCGTTCTGCTTCTACCTGAACAGGCGGCACTATGGAGGACCCTTCTTTGTCTTTGGATTTCTTCTTGTCAGAACGAGTTTCTACTTTATGAGACATTATCTGCAACACGAGAAAACACATTTTTAGAACAGGGAGTGTAGAGATATAAACAAGCAAGTACATACAGTCTGGAATCTCATTCATAATTCCAAAAACATAAAATTTCATTCGGTAGTACGAATCTAAGGATCCATTCGGCACTCATACTCCCTAATTTCATTCGGTAGTTCGACTCAAAGGATCCATTCAGCACTCATACTCCCTAATTTCATTCAGTAGTTTGAGTCAAAGGATCCATTCGGCATTCATATTCCCTGATCTCATTTGGTAGTTCAAGAATAAAGTTTATTCGGCAGAAGAAAGTCTCACCTGGTCCTGCAGTCGAATCTGGTTCGGTAATATGATTGATTCGGCTATTTCAAACAGTAAACAATGACAGAGGCGTGAAGCCATACTTATAGGCAAGCGTAGGAGGACTAACGGATCACCTACTCCCACTACTGAATCAAGGCCCTACCGAACCACTCACCACCGGACCAGATCACCTACTCCTACTACTGAATCTAGCCCTACCGAACCACTCACTACCGGACCAGATCACCTACTCCCACTACCGAATAAGGCCCTACCGAACCACTCACCACCGGACCAGATCACCTACTTCCGCTACCGAATCAAGGCCTTACCGAACCACTCACTACTGCACCAGATCACCTACTCCCACTACCGAATCAAGGCCCTACCGAACCACTCACCGTCGGACCAGATCACCTACACCCACTACCGAATCAAGGCCCTACCGAACCACTCACCACCGCACCAATCCATGTTCCAACCATCACCGGACCAAGGCGTTACCGGACCAACATTGCCAGGCCAGATCACGACAGCCCAGGCCCACCAGCAGCTATATATATCCAAGACCCCTACCCCTAGCCTCACTATATAAATAGAGCGGTAAGGGTACAACAATGGCGGACAAGTTGAGAGCTCAATCATGGACAGAACTTTCAAACAACTTTCATATACTTGTAATCAAAGCTTTGTACTTGTAATCTGAACAGTGAAAGAGAATAACGTATGAAGTGGACGTAGGCACATTCTGGCCGAACCAATATAAATCTGTGTGTCTTTTACAATTTAGTTCCTGCTTTTTTACATATTTGCATAAATCACCCAAATCGCTAAGAACAACATAAAATCGACTAAGTCATACGACTTGGAGGTGTTTGCCCATTTTTTGTGCAAACATTTTTGGTGCTTTCAATACCGAACCACTCACTACCAGACCAGATCACCTACTCCCACCACCGAATCAAGGCCCTACCGTACCACGCACCACCGGACCAGATCACCTACTCCCACTACCGAATCAAGGCCCTACCGAACCACTCACCACCGGACCAGATCACCTACTCCCACTACCGAAACAAGGCCCTACCGAACCACTCACTATCGGATCAGATCACCTACTCCCACTACCGAATCAAGGCCCTATCGAACCACTCACCACCGGACCAGATCACCTACTCCCACTACCGAATCAAGGCCCTACCGAACCACTCACCACCGGACCAATCCATGCTCCAACCATCACCGGACCAAGGCGTTACCGGACCAACATTGCCAGGCCAGATCACGACAACCCAGGCCCACTAGCAACTATATACATCCAAGACCCCTACCTCCAGCCTCACTCCATAAATAGAGGGGTAGGGGTACAACAATGGCGGACAAGTTTGAGAGCTCAAGCACGGACAGAACTTTCAAACAACTTTCATATACTTGTAATCAAAGTTTTGTACTTGTAATCTGATCAGTGAAAGAGAATAACATACGAAGTGGACGTAGGCACATTCTGGTGAACCACTATAAATGTGTGTGTCTTTTACAGTTTAGATCCTGCTTTTTACATATTTGCACAAATCGCCCAAATCGCTAAGAACAACATAAAATCGACTAAGTTATATGACTTGGAGGTGTTTGCCCATTTTTTTTGCAAACATTTTTGGTGCTTTCACTGAGAAATCGAGCTAGAAGTTTCAGCTTCTCCCACTTAAACTTCTTCCCAACAGCATCGCTTATTGCTTGGAAGACATGCCTCCTAGGCCGAAGAAAGATGTTAGCAAAGGAAAGAACATCGCAACTAGCAGCGTTTCAGATCCAGTGATCAGAGATCAAGAGAATCGTCCGTTCAACAGCAGTACAAAATGGAAATCAGGCAAAAGAGAAACGCCCCGCGGATGCGTAAGATGGGTGACAAATGTCTCTAGGATCCACAGCTAGGGAAAGTGACTACAAAACCCGTTTGCCACGAACTTAAGCACATCGCAGGCCTTCCGTGATTGGAAGTTTTACTATTTCTTATATTTCTATTTGGTTTAAAAACTTTTCTCCTATCCTCTATAACGATCCCTAAAGTGCAGGACATAAAATAGGAGACGCTCGCTAATGAGAATAGGAACTCACAACTGGATGACTGGTCACTCAGCTGCATTCCATGCTCAGTCATACAAGACATTCAAAGCAACCGTCTACGGCTAAAACATGAAGGGCGGTACTTTCTTCTTTTGTATATGAATACGTAGTTGTAATTTATTCTCACATCACACTAACATTGCAAGATATGAAATTATATTTTAAGCAAGAACTTGACATCAAACATAATTGAATCACAGGAATGTGCGCAGCTATATTTCTTATGCAACACACCAAAATAGCGATAGCATCCAAATATGACAGAATCATCTTAAGTTAAAATTACATGCCAAGAATAAAGTCATTCGTTACAAATAACATAATTACAGCCTAAAAGTTACATTAATGTTTTCGGACTAGCATAGACGGCAAGGTCAAGTAAACCAAAAGATATCCAGATCAAGTGAAGGAGTCGGCTGCATCGGAGCTTCACCTCTATCCTACTGGCCCTCCGAGATCTTCTAAACCGCAGGATTGGAACTCTCAGCATGTTGACCAGAGTTAGTTGGTGCTTCAGAGGTCCCGCCTCTCTAATTCAGGAAAAGAATCCATAAATAAACAATAAGAAATCAAGTTACGAAAAGCTAAAAGGGAAGACTTACTAGCATCTGCTCCTTGATCATCATCCTCTAACTGCACACCAACCTCCTCAGCAGTAAGCAGCCGCATACCCTCCTTCACCATCACTTTCTCCTCCTCGGTGAATTGAGCTGTAACCACGTCCATTCTAAAGGCCACACCACCCTCCTTATCTGCATCGGCCTTAGCCTCCTCCAGGGCCCTGAGATAAATCCTGGCCATGACTCGGGGATAATCATCCATCCAAGATAAGTTGCCTTGTTTCCAAGTGCGAAAGTATATATCCTGAAGCATCTCATCCATTATCCCCTCATTCTCCTCGAACTCCCTTATTCGGTCCTCAGAAGCCAACAGCTTTGCAATGGCAGCATCCCTCTCTGATTGGTATTGCGAGCAGTCAGCCTGAAAGGATTTCCTCATCGCCTCCATCTCCTCCTTCATCTTGGTTTGAGCAAGCTCTACGACTTCAAGTTTCCCGAATAACTCTTGTACCCTATCGAGATCCGCTTTCCGAACCTCATCCACCGTTGCAATAGCCATAACAATCTGTTCCTTACAAACATCCTCCATTTTCCATAACTCTGCCTTGCTGGCCTCTTCCATGGTTTTCTTTAATTGCCTAGAAGCGGCCTCGTATTGAGAGATCTGAATAGCCTGATCAGCGAGTTGTTTGGCCTGGTCAGAAACCACTAACCGCAATCGAATGTTAGCACTTCCGATTTCTTCTCCAGCCATGACTAGTCGGGCATGATGCCCCATCAGCTTCCTGGTTTCCTCAGCAACCCGGTCAATATTTGCCTTAGCTTCGTCCCCAAAAGTTACCACCCGAGTGGTAAGCAAATCAAGGTCCAGGGACTTAGCTTCATCTAGTACTCTTACCATAGGATTACAAGGAAGAAGGTGCTCACCGGTAGCCTCATCAAAGGTAATATCACGAGAACCCGGATCCAGATCCGGATGACCCGCAAACGGATTACGAGCCAAGCCGGGATGATCTATTTGGGTAACGGTATGATTTTCAGACGGGTGCGGAGAAGGTATAAACTCAGCATTCTCCTCCGTGGTATCCTGAAGAGGCTGAGTTAGGGGCTGAGGACCAGGTGAAGATTCAAACAAGGAGCTACTCCTCTTCTTCTTTTGGATATCCTCTTCGATAACTCCAAGAAGAGGACGGTAGCCGACTACGTCTCCAGGGCGGTTAGTCGGAGGCTTCGGTTTAGTAGAAGCCTTGAGAAGTTTATATTTTTCAAGACGATGCCGAACATCTGATGTCTTGGCCACCTTACCCGCTTCTGTGATAAAAACCAAGTGTTACAAGCATACATTAAGCTATAATTCAAGAAATATATAAAGCTAAGAAGAGTAAAGTGACGCTTTTGTCATACAAACCCCGGGGAGGAGTAGGATACTACAATAAGTCCTGGATCTCATTCCAGGATGGGAGCTGACCAAAAAATATTCCTAAATCTTTATCATAAATGGAGTCGGCAGGACTGAAAACATCACCTTGAATCGCAGGAATTGCCTTAGCCGAAGCGCTCTTAGAAGATGAATCGGCGCCGGTCCCGGCCTTGTCAGCTTTCTTAGGCTTCTCCACTAAAGCCGATCCTTCCTCCAACCCTTCGAAAGCTAGGCGGAAAGCGTCATCTGTCCATTCCTGGATCACACCTACTTGCTTAGAAGACAAGGCCCCAGTGTCATCGCCACTCTGTCCGTCGCCACCATAATCGCTATGACCATCACCATCACCTTCTCCACCACTTCCACTCTCCGCCTCACCTCCTTCATCCTCGCCTCTTTCCTCCTCCACATCTTCCTCCTCCGGGATGTCTGGACATGTGTTGGGGGAGGGTCCATTGGACTTCTTACTTCTCTTCTCCCCGGCAATTGGAGGTTTCCAAAAGAGTTTCCTTTTGCTGCTCTTCGCTGTAGCCCCTCCTTTAGCTTTGGCAGCCCTCTCCTCAGCTGTGTCTCTTTACTTGACCACAGACTAGCGTGGAAGAATCAACTTGAGCCCAAAAAGAGTAGCATTTCTGATCAAATAAGATGCCGCCCTCTCGTTTTCCGGAATGGCTTCTATTTCCGCAGCCATCTGAGCCAGGCGATCGTTCTCTACAACCACAAATCCACCTGTCGCTAGCAAGAAATAAAGCACATAAGGAGGAGCATTGCAGTAAGAACGGAAATTATAAATGAGATTCAACTTACAACCAGAGGTGAAGCGGTGGAAAGAAACAGAGTCATCCTTGACAAAAAATCATTCCTTCTTGAACATGCTAAATTTTGAATATAAGTCCAGGACATGCTTGAAAGACACGACCGATTCTAAGCTAATACAGGGAGACCCCTTCTTGTAGCCTCTCAAGTTGTACAGGTATCGGATCTCCCGGTGGAAGGGCGGCGCCCGAATTTTCGCTGGAAAATAATGAACAGACCCACTAAGATGGCATAGGAGTTGGGATGAAGCTGGAAAGGGGCCACCTTCAAGGATGTGATAAAGCTAACTATCCAAGCATTGATCGGAGGGATGGCTCCGCACATACAGTGATACCTAATGTAAGCGAAATATCCTTCAGGGGGGTTATACGGCATCACTCCTTTCCCCGGAAACATCATATGCGCTCTGTCGATCCCAAAAGATCTAGATATAACGTCAAGCTGCTCATCTTTGAGGGAGCTGGGAAAGCAGTTAGGCGGTGAGTTCAAGAGCTCTTAAAGACCGTACCCGTCTACTAATGATCTCGGGGGTGGTCCATGTCGTTCTGGTTCTACCTGAACTGGGGGCACTGTGGAGGACTCTTCTTTGTCTTTGGATTTCTTCTTGTCAGAACGAGTTTCTACTTTATGATACATTATTTGCAACACGAGAAATGATATTGTTAGATCAGGGAGTGTAGAGATATAAACAAGCAAGTACATACACTCTGGAGTCTCATTCATAATTCAAAACATAAAATTTCATTCGGTAGTACGAATCTAAGGATCCATTCGGCACTCATACTCCCTAATTTCATTCGGTAGTTCAAGTCAAAGGATCCATTCGGCACTTATACTCCCTAATTTCATTCGGTAGTTCGAGTCAAAGGATCCATTCGGCACCCATATTCCACGATCTCATTCGAAAGTTCAAGCATAAAGTTTATTCGGTAGAAGAAAGCCTCACCTGGTCCGGCAGTCAATCTAGTTCGGTGATATGATTGATTCGGCTATTTCAAACAGTAAAGAATGACAGAGGCGTGAAGCCCATACTTATAGGCAAGTGTAGGAGGACCGGACCAACTGGTTCGGCACTTGGGCCGAATGAGAGTGTCCAAACGGGAGAAAACAAAGCGTGACATATGTAGGCATATGCCTCACTTTGGGGGGCAAATGTTGGGCATATTCTCACCACCGAACAAAGGCCCTACCGAACCACTCACTACCGGACCAGATCACCTACTCCCACCAACGAATCAAGGCCCTACCGAACCACTCACTACCGGACCAGATCATCTACTCCCACTACCGAATCAAGGCCCTACCGAACCACTCACCACAGAACCAGATCACCTACTCCCACTACCGAATCAAGGCCATACCGAACATCTCACGACCGGACCAGATCACCTACTCCCACTACCGAATCAAGGCCCTATCGAACCACTCACCACCGGACCAGATCATCTACTCCCACTACTGAATCAAGGCCCTACCAAACTAATCACCACCGGACCAATCCACGCTCCAACCATCACTGGACCAAGGCGTTACCAGACCAACATTGCCAGGCCAGATCACGACAGCCCAGGCCCACCAGCAGCTATATACATCCAAGATCCCTACCCCCAGCTTCACTCTATAAATAGAGGGGTAGGGGTACAACAATGGCGGACAAATTTGAGAGCTCAAGCACGGACAGAACTTTCAAACAACTTTCATACACTTGTAATCAAAGCTTTGTACTTGTAATCTAAACAGTGAAAGAGAATAACATATGAAGTGGACGTAGGCACATTCTGGCCGAACCACTATAAATCTATGTGTCTTTTACAGTTTAGTTCCTTCTTTTTACATATTGGATAAATCACCCAAATCGCTAAGAACAACATAAAATCGACTAAGACATACGACTTGGAGGTGTTTGCCCATTTTTTGTGCAAACATGACTCGAACTACCGAATGAAATTAGGGAGTATGAGTGCCGAATGGATCCATTCGACACTCATACTCCCTAATTTCATTCGGTAGTTCGAGTCAAAGGATCCATTCGGCACCCATATTCCCCGATCCCATTCGGTAGTTCAAGCATAAAGTTTATTCGGCAGTAGAAAGCCTCACCTGGTCCGGCAGTCGGATCTGGTTCGGTGATATGATTGATACGACTATTTCAAACAGTAAAGAATGACAGAGGCGTGAAGCCCATACTTATAGGCAAGCGTAGGAGAACCGGACCAACTGGTTCGGCACTTGGGCTGAATGAGAGTGTCCAAGCGGGAGAAAACAAAGCACGACATATGCAGGCACATGCCTCACTTTGGTGGGCAAATGTTGGGCATATTCTCACCACCGAACCAAGGCCCTACCGAACCACTCACTACCGGACCAGATCACCTACTCCCACTACAGAATCAAGGCCCTACCGAACCACTCACTACCGGACCAGATCACCTAATCCCACTACCGAATCAAGGCCCTACCGAACCACTCACCACCGGGCCAATCCACGCTCCAACCATCGCCGGACCAAGGCGTTACCGAACCAACATTGCCAGGCCAGATCACAATAGCCCAGGCCCACCAGCAGCTATAAACATCCATGACCCCTACCTCTAGCCTCACTCTATAAATAGAGGGGTAGGGGTACAACAATGGCGGACAAGTTTGAGAGCTCAACACGGACATAACTTTCAAACAACTTTCATACACTTGTAATCAAAGCTTTGTACTTGTAATCTGAACAATGAGAGAGAATAACATATGAAGTGGAGGTAGGCACATTCTGGCCGAACCACTATAAATCTGTGTGTCTTTTACAGTTTAGTTCCTGCTTTTTACATATTTGCATAAATCACCCATATCGCTAAGAACAACATAAAATCGACTAAGTCATACGACTTGGAGGTGTTTTCCCAATTTTTGGCAAACATTTTGGTGCTTTCACTAAGAAATCAAGCTAGAAGCTTCAGCTTCTCCCACTTAAACTTCTTCCCGACTGCATCGCTCGTTGCTTGTTGGACATGCCTCCCAGGCAGAAGAAAGATGTTTGCAAAGGAAAGAACATCGCAACTAGTAGCATTCCAGATCCAGTGATCATAGATCAAGAGAATCGTCCCGTTCCAACAACAGTACAAAATGGAAATCAGGCAAATCCAACAGCCCCTGCACGGAACAGCCGGCGGCAATTACTAGGGCAGATCTAGACAGGGTTATGGCTGAAGTGACTGACCGCTTCACATCCCAACAAGAAGCCTTGGTGAACCGACTTATGTCACGCTTAAGGGATGCCGAAGAATCCAACCGCAAAACTGAATCATGGAGTGAGTCCCAGTCTGGAGGATCTCGGAGGCGACAAAGATCTTTCTTATTCGAAGAAGCTAACAACAGAAACAGCAATGGTAGGAGCCGAGCCCGAACTCAGCCTGAATTCCGACCCGAGGAAACGCTTGGAATCGAACCCAACGGGGGTGGTACCAGGCGAGGGTCGGCTGTAGCTGACCCTGTCATGCTACCTAACCATGGAAACACCAATGAACGATGCCGAGCTAGAGTCCAGCCCAAAGTTGGACCCGAGGAAGTGCTCCGAACAGAAACCAGCAGGAGAAGATCAAGGCAAGGGCCAACTGTAGCTGACCCTAGTATGCTTCCAAAAGACCAGAGACAGCCATTGGAAAATATTAGGAGTGATAGACGATACCACCCCTACAGATCATCTGGACGGAATCAATCCCATAGAGAAGAACCAAACTCATTTCTATCTGCCCCAAATTCTGATCAAAGGATGGCGCGATTGTTCAGAGAGTGCGTCCAACGGGATCGAGGGATAGGCGCTAGGGTAACCAGCCCTTTCACCCGCAAAATTGAAATTGCCATCACCCTCCGAAAATGGAAAATGCCAACAATGGAACCTTACAAGGGAATCTCTGACCCCGTTGTACACTTGCAGAGATACACAACATATGCTCATGAGTGGAGCCACAGAAGGAGTGTTGTGCAAATGTTTTCCACTATTCTTGGCAGATCTAGCTACCTCCTGCTTCTGCCATCTACCCCAAGGATCCATCAGCTCATGGGAAATGTTGAAGGAAAACTTCATCAGCCAGTTCCGCATTCATGTGGAACAACTCAAGGACGCTTATTCCCTATCTAATATCAAACAGAAGCCCGGAGAGACAGTGCAGCAATATCTAACCCAATTCAATGCTGCAGCGGCCGCAGTCCAAGATGCCGATGAGAAACTCATCTTAATGGCCCTCTATAGTGGTGTGCATCCGGATACTAAGTTTGCTAGAAGATTAAGGAAATAAAAACCAGCTATCTTACCCGATTTCTTCCATGAAGCTGGCAGATATATGAGACCTGAAGACGCTGCCACTGAAAGACAGACAGGACAACAAACTAAGGCAGCTCATGGCAGCACACCCGTTGTAGCGAAGGACGTCCGAAGAAATGACTCTAGAGACAATGTTGGGGGCAAGAAGGGAGAAAAGCATCTATATCGGTCAGGACCGAGATTTGACGCTTACACTCCCCTGAATGAAAAAATTGAAAACATCTTCCTGGCCACCCATGACGAAGTTAAATACAAACGCCTCCTGTACAAGAAGGAATCAGATAACGCAATTAAGTTTGGAAAGTTCTGCCGCTTCCACGAATCTCATGTGCATGATACAAATGAATGCCATCATCTCCGAGACTTAATTGAAGAACACATCATAAGGAAGAGACTGGAACGCTATGTAAAAGGTCAGAACAGGACTCCAGCTCCTGCCAATACGAACCCAAGGCTACCCTTCCAGAAACAGGAGGGGGAAATCGCAACACCAGCGGCTCCAGTCAAGAGAAGATCGTGGCCCATACCATATCGGGAGGGCCACACATCGCTGTCAGAAACTGGACAGAGATGGAAAGATACGGAAAGACACTTAGAAACAATGAAGGCTACGTTAATTCTGTTATAAAAGAATGCCACCCGAAGCGAAAAGAGAATGATGACATTACATTCAATAGGCGTGACCTAGAAGGAAGGCAGTACCCTCACATGGATCCTATGGTCATCTCTGCCCGGTTCGGCACAGCCGAAGTTTTTCGAATTCTAGTAGACACTGGAAGCTCAGTAAATATCCTATTCAAGCATGCTTTCGACAGAACGAAGCTATCAATGAAGGATGTGTCTCCTTGCAACAAACCACTACACGGTTTTACTGGATACGCAAAGATGCCCCTCGGGCAATTGGACCTTTTTGTTGAAATAGGAAGTCACACCCGCTCCGTTGTGCGGAAACAAACATTTGTGCTAATATATAACCACTCGGCCTACAATGCCTTTTTAGGAAGACCAGCCTTGTCTGACTTCCAAATTGTCTTGGACCCGTGGTGCCTGAAGACGAAATTTCCAACAGATAATGGAATAGGGGAAGTAGAGGGAGATCAAGATGCCGTTCGAGATTGCTATGTAACTGAACTTCGCAATAATCGTAGGAAGGATAGAGGGAAGAATCAGAGACTACTCTCTGCATAAAAAACTTGGAAGCATAGCAACTAAAGAAAGCCCCTCCTCTTCGATATACCAGTGATCCTTTCAATGAACTAGACCCCAGAGACAAAGAGGAGGAGGCCACCGCCGAGCCTGTAGAGGTTATGGAGTTTGTATTTGTAGACAATGTATTTGTAGACAAACATAACTCAAGTAGACGGTTGAAAATCGGATCTCAGCTAAGAGCAGAATTGAGAGATCAACTCATTGATTTTCTCCACCATAACTTGGATGTATTTGCATGGACGCACGCTGACATGACTGGAATCTCCCCAGACGTGGCATGCCACATACTAAACATCGATCCTACCAAGGTGCGAGTAAAGTAGAAAAAGAGAAGTATGGGGGCAGAACGATCAGCAGCCCTCGATGAATAAGTAAAGAACTTTCTTGCCAATAACTTCATACGAGAAGCCATCTACCCAAAGTGGATCGCTAACCCGGTACTAGTAAAGAAGGCTAATGGGAAGTGATGAACATGCATTGACTTCTCCAACTTAAATGACGCTTGCCCGAAGGATTGCTTCCACTCCCCCGAATGGATCAGCTAGTGAACAGCACAGCCGGTCATGAACTCTTATCTTTTATGGACGCATACTCAGGATATAACCAAATTCCTGTGCACGCCCCCGATCAACACCACACTAGTTTCATCACTGACCGGGGATTGTACTGCTATAGAGTAATGCCTTTTGGACTTAAAAACGTTGGAGCTACCTATCAGCGCCTCGTCAACAAGATGTTTGCGGAACTGATAGGACGAACCATGGAAGTTTATGTGGATGACATGCTAGTAAAATCGAGGAAAGCCAACGATCATGTAAGCCACCTGGGTGAGAAGTTTCAAGTACTTGGTCAATATGGAATGAAGCTGAATCCTCTAAAGTGCGCATTCGGAGTATCATCAGGAAAGTTCTTGGGATTCATCGTCCATGCCAGGGGGATTGAAGCAAACCCCGAACAAGTCCGAGCTTTGAGAGATATCATGATACCTTCCACTAGAAGAGAAATGCAAAGCCTAAATGGGAAAGTAGCCGCCCTAAGCAGATTCATCTCTTAAGCGACTGACAAGTGCATCCCTTTCTTCGAAGCTCTAAAGAAAGACAAAGGAAAGTTCGAATGGACTGATGAATGCTTAATAGCCTTCCTCAACCTAATCAAACACCTCTAGAGACCATCGATACTCTCAACTCCAAACGAAGGCGAAGAGCTATACTTATACGTTGCTGTATCATCTCATATTCTGAGCGCCGCTTTGGTGAGAGAAGATAACCGCGCGCAGCGGCCAGTATACTTTGTGAGCAAGAGGTTTACGGGGGCAGAAGCCAGATATCCTAAACTTGGGAAGCTAGCATACTGTTTACAAATCACATCACGGAAACTGAGACACTATTTCCAATCCCATTCCATCAGAGTTCTAACCTATCAACCGCTAAGGCAGGTACTCCATCGTCCCGACACTTCTGGACGACTACTTAAATGGTGCATTAAACTGAGTCAATATGATATCACCTACCATCCTCTCACCGCCATCAAGGGACAAGCCATGGCCGATTTCTTTGCAAAATTCACTACCAAAGAAGGTAAGGAGCAATCTGAAATAGCAGAAGACATCAAGTGGAATCTCTTTGTGGACGGAGCATCAAACGAACAAGGCTCGGGGGCATGTATTGTAATAATCACTCTCAGGGGAAGGAAGCTACACTATGCTCTAAGGTTGGAATTCGCTGCCACCAACAACGATGCAGAATATGAAGCAGTAATAGCTGGATTAGAACTTTCCTTAGAGATTGGAGTCAGTTCTTTATGTCCTCATAGTGATTCTCAACTTATTGTAAACCAAATACTAGAAGAATTTCAGACTCGAGGAGAATGACTCACAACATATCTAAAGAAGACCAAGCTGCTACTCGATCAATTGGATCACTATTTAATCAAACACATCCCTCGAGAAGAGAACCAAGAGGCCGACGAATTGGCAAAGCAAGCTAGCATGAAAGACGACACCATTTCCGGAACAGTAGCTATCTCAAGGCAACTAACCCCGAGTTTCGAGCAAGTGAATCTGATAGCTGCAACCGAAGAGGAAACTTGGATGACTCCCATCCGAAAATTCTTACAAGATGGCACACTGCCCGACGAGCGTAAGAAGTCAAGCAAATCTTGAGGAGAGCTTCCCGCTACACAATACAAGAAGGCATCATCTATCGGCGCAGCTTCTCTAACCCCTTATTAAGGTGTGTCGCTAGAAGGGAAGCCAAGGAAATCTTATCAAACATCCATCAAGGAAGCTGCGGAGATCACACTGGAGGGCAGACTCTGGCAAAGAAGATACTTCGATATGGGCATTTCTGGCCCACCATAAACAAAGATGCCTTAGACATCGTCAAAAAATGCGACAGATGTCAGAAGTTTGCTAAGATTCCTCGACTACCAACAAATGAGATCACTCAAATGACCAGCACTTGTCCCTTTGCAGTATGAGGAGTTGACTTGATTGGCGAACTACTGGTGGGCCGAGGCGGAGCCAAATATGCTATAGTAGCAGTCGACTATTTCACCAAATGGGTGGAAGTGGAACCTCTAAATAAAATATCCTCGGCAAAAGTTATTAACTTCTTGATCAAAAATGTTTCGTGCTGGTACGGGGTTCCACTCAAAATCATATCGGGCAATGGACTTCAGTTTGACAGCGAAGAGTTCGCCGACTGGTGCCAAAAGCACGGAATTCACGAAAGCTTCTCATCTGTAGCTTACCCCCAGGCAAACGGACAAGTCGAAGCTATCAACATAATTCTCAAAACTCTAATCTAGAAGAAACTTGAAAAGGCAAAAGGCGTTTGGGTGGATGAACTTCCTACGGCACTTTAGGCCTACCGCACATCTTTCAGAACATCAACGGGGCATACTCCTTTCTCTTTGGCATACGGATCGGAGGCCATGCTCCCAGTCGAAACTATAGTGCCTTCCCACTGTAGGATCCACTATAACCTAGTAGAGAATGAAGAACTCCTTCACATCTCTTTGGATCTAATTGAAGAGAGAAGAAACGATGCAGCACTCAAAGCAGCAGCTCACAAGCAAAAAGTGGCAGCACATTACAACTCCAAAGTCAAGCATCGTAGCATAGAAGAAGGAGATCTTGTCCTCAAGCGATTCTTTCCGCGCCCCGGAGTACTAGATCCAATTTGGGACGGACCATATGTTATTCATAAAGATCTCCACAACGGAGCTTATATTTTGTCAACAATGGACGGAGAGGTGTTCCAGAGGGCATGGAACATCCAACACCTACGCCGATACTTTTCTTAACTTGTACTTCCCATAAGAAGTGAATTAAAAAAGAGAATTAGTGGACGTAGGCATTTTCGTGCTGAACCACTTTAAAAACATGCCTCTTTTTTAACTTGTTCCTTTATATCTTGGCTGCTTGTTAACTTTATCCTTTTCTGTTGAACAAAATCCTGTGTAATGGCATTTCCATTCAAGACACGTCACTGCGCGACTTCACCTGGACAAGACCTAACAGGTACTATACGAATCTATGCCCTCGCCAATGAGAAACTTTTGCTCCAGCATCCCTCTGCTGTGGGTTAACTCATTGCTCGCGATCGGCCCTTAAAGCCAACTGTAATGAGCCAATTATAAGCCACCGAGAAGGCCAACTATAATCGAGGCAGCTCATTACGGCGTTCGGCTCGCCGGCAACCGTGAACCTACTTTAAGCCCCAACATAAGGTGTGGCCAGCCAGGGGTAGTTCACAGTTGACGATCGGTACCCACGCTAGCCGGCCACGGTAAATCCAATAATGCCCACGATTACGGGCCATAATGGCCCGGGTAGTTACTGTGCGCGATCTCGGCTCCGAGTGTCTTTAGTACGACTGTGGTAAAAAAGGGAATCTCCCCGCGGAGGCTTAAGATGGGTGACAAATGTCTCCAAGACCCACAGCTAGGGAAAGTGACTGCAAAACCCGTTTGCCACGAACTTAAGCACATCGCAGGCCTTCCGTGATTGGAAGTTTTACTATTTCTTATATTTCTATTTTGTTTAAAAACTTTCCTTCTATCCTCTATAACGATCCCTAAAGTACAGGACACAAAATAGGAGACGCTCGCTAATGGGAATAGGAACTCACAACTGGATGACAGGTCACTCAGCTGCACTCCATGCTCAGTCATACAAGACATTCAAAGCAACCGTCTATGACTAAAACATGAAGGGCGATACTTTCTTCTTTTGTATATGAATAAGTGGCTGTAATTTATACACACATCACACTAACATTGCAAGATATGAAATTATATTTTAAGCAAGAACTTGATATCAAACACAATTGAATCACAGGAATGTCCATAACTATATTTCTTATGCCACACACGGAAATAGCGATAGCATCCAAATATGACAGAATCAGCTTAAGTTAAAAATTACATGCCAAGAATAAAGTCGTCCGTTACGAATAACATAATTACAGCCTAAAAGTTACATTAATGTTTTCGGACTAGCATAGACAGCAAGGTCAAGTAAACCAAAATATATCCAGATCAAGTCAAGGAGTCGGTTGCATCGGAGCTTCACCTCTATCCTACTGGCCCTCCGAGATCTACTTAACCGCAGGATTGGAACTCCCAGCATGTTGACCAGAGGTAGTTGGTGCTTCAGAGGTCCCGCCTGTCCAATTCAGGAGAAGAATCCATTAAATAAACAATAAGCAATCAAGTTGCGAAAAGCTAAAAGGGAAGACTTACCGGCATCTTCTCTTTGATCATCATCCTCTAACTGCACACCGACCTCCTCAGCAGTAAGCAGCCGCATACCCTCCTTCACAGTTGCTTTCTCTTCCTCGGTGAATTGAGCCGTAACCACGTCCATTCTAAAGGCCACGCCACCCTCCTTATCTGCATCGGCCTTAGCCTCCTCCAGGGCCCTGAGAAAAATCCTGGCCATGACTCGGGGATAATCATCCATCCAAGATAAGTTGCACTGTTTCCAAGTGCGAAAGTATATATCCTAAAGCATCTCATCCATTATCCCGTCATTCTCCTCGAACTCCCTTATTCGGTCCTCAGAAGCCAACAGCTTTGTAGTGGCAGCATTCCTCTCCGATTGGTATCGCAAGCAGTCAGCCTGAAAGGATTTCCTCATCGCCTCCATCTCCTCCTTCATCTTGGTTTGAGTAAGCTCTGCGCCTTCAAGTTTCCCGGATAACTCTTGTACCCGCTCGAGATCCACTTTCCGAACCTCATCCACCGTTGCAATAGCCATATCAATCCGTTCCTTACAAACGGCCTCCATTTTCCGTAACTCTATCATGCTAGCCTCTTCTATGGTTTTATTTAATTGCCTAGAAGCGGCCTCATGTTGAGAGATCCGAATGGCCTGTCTGCGAGTTGTTTGGCCTGTTCGGAAATCACTAACCGCAGTCGAATGTTGGCACTCCCGATTTCTTCTCCAGCCTTGACCAGTCGAGCATGATGCCCCATCAGCTTCCTGGTTTCCTCAGCAACCCGGTCAATGTTTGCCTTAGCTTCGTGCCCCAATGTTACGACTCGAGTGGTAAGCAAATCAAGGTCCAGGGACTTAGCTTCATCTAGTACTCTTACCATAGGATTACGAGGGAGAAGGTGCTCACCGGTAGCCTCATCAAAGGTAATACCATGAGAACCCGGATCCAGTTCCGGATGACCCGCAAACGGATTACGAGCCAAGCTGGGATGATCTATTTGGGTAACGGTAGGATTTTCAGACGGGTGCGGAGAAGGTATAAACTCGGTATTCTTCTCTGTGGTATCCTTAAGAGGCTGAGTTGGGGGCTGAGGACCAGGTGAAGATTCAAACAAGGAGCGACTCATCTTCTTCTTTTGGATATCCTCTTTGATAAATCCAAGACGAGGACGGTAGCCGACTACGTCTCCAGGGCGGTTAGTCGGAGGCTTTGGTTTAGTAGAAGCCTTGAGAAGTTTATATTGTTCAAGACGATGCCGAATATCTGATGTCTTGGCCACCTTAACCGATTCTGTGATAAAAACCAAGTGTTACAAGCATACATTAAGCTATAATTCAAGAAATATATCAAGTTAAGAAGAGTAAAGAGACACTTTTGTTATACAAACCCTGGGGGGAGTAGGATACTGCAATAAGTCCTGGTTCTCATTCCAGGACGGGAGATGACCATCAAATATTCTTAAATCCTTATCATAAATGGAGTCGGCAGGAGTCAAAAATTCACCTTGAATCGCAGGAATTGCCTTAGTTGAAGCGCTCTTAGAAGATGAATCGGCGCCGGTCCCGGCCTTGTCAGCTTTCTTAGGCTTCTCCACTAAAGCCGATCCTTCCTCCAACCCTTCAAAAGCTAGGCGAAAAGCATTATCTGTCCATTCCTGGATCACACTTGCTTGCTTAGAAGACAAGGCCCCAATGCCATCACCACTTTGTCCGTCGCCACCATCATCGCTATGACCATCACCATCACCTTCTCCACCACTTCCACTCTTCGCCTCACCTCCTTCATCCTCGCCTCTTTCCTCCTCCACATCTTCCTCCTTCGGGATGTCTGGACATGTGCTGGGGGAGGGTCCATCGGACTTCTTAAGTTTCTTCCCCCGGACATTAGAGGTTTCGAGAAGGGTTTCCTTTTGCCACTCTTCGCTATAGCCCCTCCTTTAGCTTTGGCGGCCCTCTCCTCAGCTGTGTCTCTTTGCTTGACCACAGACTGGCATGGAAGAATCAAGTTGAGCCTTAAAAGAGTTGCATTTCTGATCAAATAAGAAGCTGCCCTCTCGTTTTTCGGAATGGCTTCTATTTCCGCAGCCATCTGAGCTAGGCGATCGTTCTCTACAACCGCAAAGCCACCTGTCGCTAGCAAGAAACAAAGCACATAAGGAGGAGCATTGCAGTCAGAATGTAAATTATAAATGAGATTCAACTTACAACCAGAGTGAAGCGGTGGAAAGAAATGGAGTCACCCTTGACAAAGAACCATTTCTTCTTGAACATACTAAATTTTGAATATAAGTCCAGGATCGGCTTGAAAGACACGACCGATTCTAAGCTATTATAGGGAGACCCCTTCTTGTATCATCTCAAGTTGTACAGGTACCGGATCTCCCTGTTTGAAGGGGGCGCCCGTATTTTCCCTGGAAAACAATGAACAGACTCACCAAGATGGCATAGGAGTTGGGCTGAAGCTGGAAAGGGGCCACCTTCAAGTATGTGATAAATCTAACTATCAAGCGTTGATCGGTGGGATGGCTCCGCACATACAGTGATACCTACTATAAGCGAAATATCCTTTAAGGGGGTTATATGGCATCACTCCTTTCCCCAGAAACATCATATGCGCTCTGTCGATCCTAAAAGATCTAGATATAACATCAAGATGCTCATCTTTGAGGGAGTTGGGAAAGCAGTCAGGCGGTGAGTTCAAGGGCTCTTGAGGACCGTACCCGTCAACTAACGATCTCGGGGGTGGTCCATGTCGTTTTGGTTCTACCTGAACTGGGGGCACTATGGAGGACTCTTCTTGGTCTTTGGATTTTCTATTGTCAGAACGAGTTTCTACTTTATGAGACATTATCTGCAACATGAGAAAACATATTGTTAGAACAAGGAGTGTAGAGATATAAACAAGCAAGTACATACAGTCTGGAATCTCATTCATAATTCAAAACATAAAATTTCATTCGGTAGTACAAATCTAAGGATCCATTCGGCACTCATACTCCCTAATTTCATTCGGTAGTTCGAGTCAAAGGATCCATTCGGCACTCATACTCCCTAATTTCATTCGGTAGTTCGAGTCAAAGGATCCATTCAGCACCCATATTCCCCGATCTCATTCGGTAGTTCAAGCATAAAGTTTATTCGACAGAAGAAAGCCTCACCTGGTCTGGCAGTTGAATCTGGTTCGGTGATATGATTGGTTTGGCTATTTCAAACAGTAAAGAATCATAGAGGCGTGAAGCCATACTTATAGGCAAGCGTAGGAGGACCGGACCAACTGGTTCGGCACTTGGGCCGAATGAGAGTGTCCAAACGGGAGAAAACAAAGCGCGACATATGCAGGCATATGCCCCACTTTGGGGGGCAAATGTTGGGCATATTCTCACCACCGAACCAAGGCCCTACCGAACCACTCACTACCGGACCAGATCACCTACTCCCACTACCGAATCAAGCCCTACCGGACCACTCACTACCGGACCAGATTACCTACTCCCACTACGGAATCAAGGCTCTACCGCACCACTCACCACCGGACCAGATCACCTACTCCCACTACCGAATCAAGGCCCTACCGAACCACTCACCACCGGACCAGATCACCTACTCCCACTACCGAATCAAGGCCCTACCGAACCACTCACCATCGGGCCATATCACTTACTCCCACTACCGAATCAAGGCCCTACCGAACCACTCACAACCGGACCAGATCACCTACTCCTACTACCAAATCAAGGCCCTACCAAACCACTCACCACCAGATCAATCCATGCTCCAACCATCACCGGACCAAGGCGTTACCGGACCAACATTGCCAGGCAAGATCACGACAGCCCAGGCCCACCAGCAGCTATATACATCCAAGACCCCTACCACCAGCCTCACTCTATAAATAGAGGGCAAGGGGTACAAAAATGGCGGACAAGTTTGAGAGCTCAAGCACGGACAGAACTTTCAAACAACTTTCGTACACTTGCAATCAAAGCTTTGTACTTGTAATCTGAACAGTGAAAGAGAATAATATATGAAGTGGACGTATGCACATTCTAGCCGAACCACTATAAATCTGTGTGTCTTTTACAGTTTAGTTCCTGCTTTTTACATATTTGCATAAATGACCCAAATCACTAAGAACAACATAAAATCGATTAAGTCATACGACTTGGAGGTGTCTGCCCATTTTTTGTGCAAACAGGGACGCCATGTCATCGATAGGGATTTCTAAACTCTTGAACAAGATAAACCGACAAAATATTGTTTTAAATAGGGTAAATGAAATAATTTTACCCAAAATTATTTTGCATATAAAGGGAATAATTTTTCGTAAATTGTTATAATTGTATATGGATGCTTGGTTGTTAGAAAGTGATAATATTAAATTATCATCATTGTATGATAATTGAATAAGAAATTGAAATAATAACCCAAGATTAAGGGATAAGCAAATAAATAAATAAATAAATAAATAAATTGAAATTATAAATGTGATTCATAATTGAATAAGGAATTGATATCATGATTAAAAAAAAACTAAGAAACAAATTCATATATAAATGAAATTTGTAAATGTAAACGATAAATGAAAATTATAGTGTGATTAATAATTAAAATAAAATTCCAAAGTAATGTTTGAATATAAACTTAAAAAGTTTGGAATTTGAAAATTTGGAAATTAAAATTCTTTTGAATTTGGAATCGATTCCCGAAAGTTGAGAAGATAATATATATTGAGAAATATTTTTGTATCGGATGTGAAATCTAGAGAGATTTGGAATTTGAAAATATTTGAAGGGTTTTAAAAGAGATAAAAGCATTGAACTCTTATGGTCGCTGGAAAATAACTTCGGTAATGACTACATCATTATCGATGTTTATTTTCGAGTTTCCAAGAGAGATATTGCTACCAAATTGTTTTGAATTGGAATTGTCTGCAAAGGATGAATTTGATTTTTTGAAATGCAAGGAATTTTGGATATAGAAGATTTCAAAGGGAATTTTGAAATGTTGAAAGATTGTTTAAACTATGGAATTTTAACTAAGAATGTTTATGGCATATAAAAAGTTTGATAACTTGTAAAATGAGAATTTGTTGAAATAAAATTCAACTTTGTAAGTAAGTAAAGTGGAAATTGGATACTGGAAATTAAAATTAAAATTGTGTTAAACTATGTGCAATAAAAAAAATTTAGTGTTGGGCTAAATAAAACAAAGTTTTGAGATTTAAAATTTGTAAGTAACTGATTAATTAATATGGTATGCAAATGAAATGAACTTCAATATTGGATGATGCTTGATTTAAAATGTGTAAAATAAGGTGCAGAATAGGTTCAAATGAACTAAAAATAATTTATGTTTGGGAACTAAAAGTTAACTTAAGTGAATGAAAGTGATGAAAATATATTTGAATTTAACTTGAGATAAGTTAAATAAATTGAAATTTGAAATTGAGTTATATTTGATATAAAGTTGAAAGGTAAAATGATTATAATTGTGAAATGAAAATTTATACCTTACGCTAGTAAGTGATATATATAAGTTGAAATTTTGGTTATAAGATGAAATGACTCAAATGAGCAATATAAGCATTTAAATAAATAAATAAGTTCTGAACTCATATATTGAGAAATAAAATTTAGTTAGATTTGGATTTAATTGAATCAAAATTCAGTTGTGTCATGAATAATATTAAATGGAATTAAATCCTTGCTTAGCAAAATTCAAAAAGAATTATGTAGCTAGATTTAATTGGAGTTAAGCTAAATAAATTTGGGTTGAAATAAATTCAGTCGAGTTATAGATATTATTGAATGGAATAAAACTATACACAAACAAATAAATGTAAATTAAACAAGTATTGAATTAATAAATAAACTTCAGAAGCTTATAAAAGAATTGAAAAGCATTGGAAATATATATATATAACCCCTAGTTAAAGGTAAAATGTAAATATAATTGATTGTAAATAGTTGGGGAAGAGTGAATATTAATAAGTGAGTAGTTTACAAAAAATTAAAAGGGGAATAAGTAAGGAGAATAAAAGTATTGGTATCCTAAAAAAAATCCAAACTTTTGATATTAGTAAGATTGAACTCAAGAGAATCAAATAAAATGATTTTATAGAATGATTTTCAAGATAAATGAAAAAGAAAATCAAGTATGGAATTATAATTGGAAGTGTTGATTGAATGAAAGTTCGAATTGGATTAAAATGGATATGGTGTGAAATATAAACAAATCCAATTCAAGCATAAATTGAATGGCCTTATTATTAATAAATTCAACAATGAATTGCTAATGTAAATTAAAATTTAAAATGGATAAGAGAATAAACTAATCGAATAAATTAGTGAAATGGTTGGGGTTTGATCAAAGGAAAATCAAATCAAAGATTGTGAATAGATAATAGAGTTTGGAAATGAAGCTTGAGTTATAAATAGAAATACAACTTAAAATTTGTAAGTGAATTAAATATGAATTGAAGTTGTATGGAATTGGATTAAAATAAATATGATTGGAGATGAAAATAAATCCAATTCGAGTACGAATAAATTTAAAACGGAAATGAACTTAAGTTATGAAATGGTGGTGAATTGAAGTAAATTAACTTAAGTTTAAAATTAATAGAAGCATGGGATGATGTCGAGTATAATAAAAATAGTTGGAATCAAACTTTTTGGATATGAAAGAAATGTAATGAAAGTTTGTGAATAAATTAAAATGGGATGGGATTAAGTTTAAATTGAGTTAGAATCAATTTAAATGGTTATAAACCTTAAGTAATTATTTATTCACATGGATATCGTAAATTGCATAGAACAAATTATCGGTTGACGTAAACTAAAATAATTAAAATTTCTGAATTGAGAGAAGTTAAATAAATTGATGTTGAGATCAATTGAATTAAATATAAGTTTGATTTGTTTAAAAATAATTGGAATGTAAGCATGTGAGTTGTTAACCTTTCGGATTAAGTAAAATGATGTGTGATTTGTTATAAGCAATTAAAATTGGTAACAAAATCTTGCATGTGGTTATGAACATGGTATAGCCCGCATTGTTCATGGAATTCATGTTTTAGTTATGTAAGTAGAGGTGAAATGTTAATAAATTGCATATATTTTGTACTTACCTATTTATATTGAGTAAGTACAAGTTCAGAGAAGCCGTTTGGCTGGATTGGATCGCGCTAAATGCTAAAATAAATAAGCCGCTTGCTTATAAATGCTAAATAAGGTACGCCTACGCAATAAAAATAGGAAATATGAATTGTTTTTGGTTTTTCCGACTATGTGAGTCGATGTATATATATTTATATCTTTTGTCAAATTGCAAAAGCTCCTCCGTACAAAGGAGACTCTGCCAAAAATTTTCAGAAATTTTGGGAGTTAGAAAAATTTTTGAAAATTTTTGGGGAAAATTTTAGTTAACGACAAAACGATTTCAAACTGGAAATTGAAATAAATTAGTGAATGAAACTAATTTAAAATAATGACATGAATTGGTTATAAATGGAAAATAAAATTTAAATACTCAGAGTTAAAGACAAATTGAATTCATAGGGAAATGAAAGAATCAATTTGAATAGAAATAGATATAAACTAAAGTGGTAAATTGAAAATAAATAAAGAAACATATAAAATGCTTATACTAAACTTAAGAAAGGAATGTGAACTCTTAATTGGAAATTGATATTACAAATATATTCTAAGTTAATATTTGGACGAATAGATATTGAAATTCTGTAAAGAAGTCGGTAAAATGTTTTGAATGTTATGATTGGGTATTATTGCTAAGTAAGATATGCAGGTATATTAAAGGGAAAAAAGAGTGGGTTTTGATTTCAAAAGATAAATTTGAATTGCTCGACAAAAAGGTATGTGTTTAAATTTCTGTATGAAATTTGATTGGGTTTTGATCGAGCCATTTGGCCTTTTGTTTTCTTTTGGAATTTGGGAGCCGTAGAGACCTTTTGTAGTTGTACCGAGCTAGCCGCGCAAACGAGACGCTGGCGAAATTTTTCGGAAATTTAGAGAGTTAGAAAATTTTTGAGAAAATTTTGATAATTCAAAATTTGGTTTTTAATTGAATCTTGAATGGTTAAACAAATAGTATTATTTGAAACTATTGGGAGAATTGAGAAGTTGGTAAGAAAGATATATGGGTCTTTTATAAAGAATAGTTGGTAAGGTGTTAGATTGTTCGTTTTGAGAAAAGTAAACGGGCATTGGACCATTCTTCCTAATTAGTAATTTCGAGGACGGAATTATTTTAAGGGGGGAGGAATATGACGACTCGAAATTTTCGAGCATTTGGAATTGGAATATTTAATTGATTTTAAATATTTAAGAGTTAATTTTAAACTTGAATTCAAATATCACTAATTATTTGATAATTAAATTATTGAATTAAATAATTTGAAGTTGAGATAAATGTTCAATCTAAAGTTTTAAGCTTGCTAAAAATAATTTAAAGACTTGTAAAATTTATATTGATAATACTGAGGATAATAAAAGTTGTAAAATTGAATTTAACACTAATTTGTTAAGTTTTAAAAATATATCATTTAAATTGAATTTAAAAATAGCCTTCCGAGGCACAGTCTCAGAATTTAACGAAACCAGTTCCACTGAGTCCGTAATATTGAATTATTGTCAGATTTCAAATTTCGTAGCAATCGGAGTTGTTGTTTGAGCATACGATAAGTAAACGTGATGGAATTTTTATCGAAAATTCAATATATATAAAAAAAAAATCCAATCAAAAATCATCTGCAACCCTAACTTAAAACTAGGTCGAACTATTATCTGAGATAAGCCACCCTATACTCTAAAAAACATCGCGTCTTGTCTCCTCTTGTCTCCCCTCAATTTCGTTTAATATATCACGCAATCCTCTCCTCTTCATTTCACCTTAAATCAAATTTAAATCATCCAGAAGGAAAAAATTCATGGCCACGTCCTCATTTACTTGTTCCACAATTGAAGCATACCTCTCTCCCTCAAATTCTTTTCACGAAATCGATTTTTATTTTCAAATCATGGCCGATGCTCAGACCTAAAAAAAAATATTAATGGCGAATCCGGAGTCGAACTAATCGTTAGTCGACGCGCTCGATCCCTCTCACTTCTAGGTCGACAAGTTTCATCAAGAGTCGAATTCGTTTCTGACATTGGAATCGAGTTCGAAGTCGTTCTCCTCCGATTCGAGCCGAGTTTGTCTTCATCCTCTCGCGATTAAAGGTCAAGTTCGAGCCGCTATAGGATTCGCGTGCAAAAGCATGAATTTGGGAGGCGACATCGTAGGATGAGGGGCATCGCGAGGCAAAAATGGGCGGCGGTGTTGGGGAAGACTCGGTGAACTCGCGCGCGTGGTGGAAGGCTAGGGTTTTAGCAGTGAGGTAATTTTCTTTTCCAAATAAAAAAAAAATTTGTTACTGCAGAAAAATATATCCACACCTAGTATTCATATATCGAAATTTAATAAAATAATTATATACACACACATTCAGCTTCAGATTTAGTTTACAATGAATATGTTTACGTTGGAGATGTGTATAAAAAAAAGGGTATGTATTCACAGAGAAGGAAAAAGGGTAATATAAGTATGGGTATATGTTTTCATTTAAAAATATAAACAAGAATATATTTTTATTAAAAAGGATATTGATTATTTCTGTAAACAGTTTGAAAACGTAAAATAAAGTAAATATACCTATTCATATTTCATTTATATATGGTGAAAATTTATTTGTTTGATTAAATCTAAATTATTTTAGTTACTTAGGACAATTTATTAAAAGAAAATTTGTTTAGATTTAAATTACTATTTAATTAAATTTATTAAAATGAAAATTTACGGTTCAATTATTTCAAATATTTATAAATCATATAAATTGTTTATTCAAGGTCAACTCGGGAAAACCAAAGCCATATTGAAGTGGATTGCAAATGAAACGCAAAGGTGAGTTAATCTCACTCAGTTAAATTTAAATTCAAATTCAAATTTAAATGATTAAATTTAAGTAATTGTTTGAATGGTTGGATTGATTGATGTGCTATAGTATGGTATATTTTGGAATTGGTAATTATATTGTGCTAACGTCTGTGGATGTAGGGAAAATGGGTTAGAGGGATCCAACTGGACCCCTCAACTTTATTTAAATTATTTAATATTATCTGTTGTGATTATTTGATATTCTATAATGAATTTTGTGGAAATATTCAATGTTATGGCTTGATTGATATAATTGGATATAATGAATTACCAAAAATGTATAAATTGGATTTTGGAAAGAAAATAAAAGAAGTGAATTTGTAAGTAAAATAATTATAGAATAAATTTAATAATGAATTGGAAAAGAAATAAAGTGCCTTTAAAATTCTAATAAATAAATCTTAAGTTTAGTAAGGGAAATTTTGAATAATCAAAAGATTAATGAATCTTAAACTTCAGTATTATTATTTTTTAAAAGTGCAAAACATTTATTTTAAATTTAAGATTTAAAATATTGAAAAGAATAAAGAAGAAATTGGGATAAGATCTGAAATTTGTCTATTTCAGTTAAAAGATTTAAAATCAAACGGAAATTAATAACATTAATAATAAAGCCCATAATTAATGAATTTTGAAATGAATTGAGTAAGTAAAGAGATTTAATTCAAGTAGAATAAATTGGGAATCAATTTGGAAAATTGATTTAAGTGATTAAGATTGGAAATTCTCCTTGAATAACCAAGTATGTTTTCAAAGTAAATTTTTAAATATAAATTAAAAGTTTTAAAGTTGTTTTAAAAAGAAAGTATTGGATAATTTATTATTTCTAATATTTAAATTCTAAAGTAAGTATTTCCTTTTAATCTATTATAGCAATAATTATTTAAAGAGTGATTTAGTATTTGTTTTAAAAGTGAAAATTTAGTTTTATATTTTATTAGGTAACCTTATTTTCAAATATTCATATAGTACGTATTTTCAATAAATTATTGAAGTAGTTTTTAACCTAAATGTTTATAAAGTACATTTCAAAGTAAAGCATTTTAAATTATTTTGAAAATCTAGTTTTGTGCGTGGTGATTTCAGTGGAGATAGTAAATATTTAGGAAGTTTATTCTGAAAAGAATGATGGTTTGAAACTGTTTCAAAAGGTTGAAAATAGAAATATATCTTGTGAAGATATTTTGAGGTTAATAAATAATTCGAAAGATTATTTATTGTTTGATGAATGTTTGTGAATATAAATTGATAGTTAAATCACCGACTATCAATATTGGACAAATGCGTTGATCGTTTCGAAGAGACCGAGATCTAGATTTATTTCTCGAAAAACCACTTCGATCCAGTTTGTACGTTTTATGGAAAACGATTGTGGATTCGAAGATGGAGCAGTGAAGTGCAAGGTCTAGTTGCTACTAATCCTGAGGATATTTCCAAAATGGATGTAGTAGGAATAGTGCCTTCGGTTCCGTTCGAACCCGGGACGGACTTGTATGGATGAATGCTTTCGGAACATCGTCGGGTGGACGATGGGCATTCTATGGGATATGTTCTAAAAAGGTAACGCTTAGCCTTAAGCCTCATCAACCGGGAATGACTGAAAATCAGGGGTTATGCAGCAAGGCTAGGTGGGTAGCACCCAAGCAGGGTGAGGTCATCCCTGTCTAGAAGTCCATTTTTATTTCGGCTTAGTGGGCGGTTGCTGATCCCAACCGCAGGGTGATCTCACTCGAGATTATCCAGTAAGGGGTAGTCCCGGTCTTGTGTTGTAGGGGAGCGGGCGTACTCCTCGGTACTGTGATCGAGGCCACGTACTGTGATAGGTGGTACCCCAGTGCCTAGTCATTAGTTGGAAATCCATTCTTCCTATGAGCCTTGTACGAGTTTTGTTTGTATTACCCACTCTGTGGCTAGTAGCTAGAATTTAATGAATGTAACAATTTCGGATGTTTTATAAGTATTTGTATATAGCCCTATTATAATATCAGAGGATTTTTATATAAAACTGTTTTAGCTATCGTAAGGTGAAAAGCCGACATGTTTATTTGTGGCATGGTCTTACGAGATGCTTTTGTTTTCAAAAGGATTTTGAAACTTTAATAATCAATTGAGTATGATTTTTTCATGCTGGTTTTCCAGACTGACTCGGGTATTATTTAACTGTAATTCTCGGGTCAGACCGAGTATTATAGGATGCAGGATATGATGCTGTGGAGCTCAGGAGTCGAGTAGGAGGACGCTACGTACTTTCGTACTTGTTTATATATATTCCGCTGTGTTGATTAGATGTTTATCCAGTTGTATGTTATTGATGTTGAGCTGAGTTTGATGTACTCTAATGATGATGTATGTATAAAACAGATATATATTTGTTTTGTGTAAAGATTATTTTTTATCTGTTATATTTTATTCCACTGCGATGGTTAGATTCTGTAGTTGTTTTCTATTTTCTTCTTCTACCTCTTCTTCTTTCACCCAAATGGTTCGTATTTCTGTACCACTTGAGTTGATTTAGGTAGAATAGTGTTAACTCAAGGGGTACGGATTTGCGGGTCGTTACAATTTATTAGGAATTTAAAACTTATACTTTTTAAATTAGATAAAGCACAACGTTTTACACGCATTTATTTTCTGTATTTCAATTTCTATTTTTCTATGTTCATTCCTATATTTTTATTTTCTACGTTATGTTTTTTTATTTTAGTTTACACTTTGATCATCTATTGGATTTTTATTTATTTATATCTTTTTATAAATGGTTTGAGAAAATCAAGGAGTCATAGGTTACATGCGTTAATTTCTTGCTTTTAATTGCCTAGCCTCTTTATTTCTTACCCTATCCATTCACCTATTCTAGCCGTGTATTCTCCTATCAAATTAAGCACAAAATATTCTCATTTTCGCATTTTCATTTGCATTTATGAATAAAGTATATGTGCGTTTCTTTCTCCTTGACAATGCCTTTTCATTTGCCTTACAGTCTACATCTTAGCCATACACAACCCTTAATCTTTAGCCGTTCACTTGTTGAAACCCTAGCCGCCTCGTTTTTTCCTTATTCACATAAATAATATCTCATCTCCTCATTCTTATTTATGGCTAACAAAAAAATAGAGAGCAAATTCATGGCTTCTCCTTCCTCTTCTTCTTTTTCTATTTTATTATTTTTCTTTGTTTTTGTTTCCTTCATTGCTAGCTCGGCCTCACCCTTATAGCCGACCACTACACCATCTCCACCACCACCATCCAAGCCCGTGACTACCATGAAGACAACATCACCAAAACTTTGACCAAACCAGGCCATGTATTGACACCTTGCTTTGATTTATCAAGGTTATGTCATTTTATTTCCTATCTTTTCATTTTTGTAATCTCTATACTTTGTATTGAATCATGTTCTTATGTTTGTGATATTTGTTTGCTTTATTTTGTTATGTACAAGATGTGGATTTTGGATCTCTTTTCACTCAAGTTCGCATCTTGCTTTGTTTTATCAAAAGGTTATGTCTCTTTGATCCATATTGTTCATTGTTTGATTCACAATATTGTATGTTGAATTTTACACTTATGTTTGTGTAATTGTTTGTATACAAGATTTGGATTCGACTCTTTATCCACTCAAAAGAATATAGTCAAGCTTTGTCACGCCTTTTCATGCTTTGCAAAGTTTAGATTTGGGTTTGAATTTCAATCCTTGCTTTAAAAAGGTGAGTTATTCAATGTAGACATTACGTAATTATACAATTGTGAAATGATGACAAGTGAATTGTAGAAATTAATATGCCATGTTCATAGCTTCCTGTGATATGTTTATATCATATTAAATGTTGTTTATATACCTGTTACATCATTTGATATGATATTATATGCTATACAGTTATTTTATTTCCTGTTTATCACACTGCAAGTTCCCTATCACTATGGGTTGAAATGATATATACTTGAATGGATTATAGAATAAGGAAAAATCATTATGGGATGAGATGATAGGCTCGAGTGGTTTTAATGTATTTATTTTACTTGGGATTGCGGGTTTGAAATGATAGAACCCGGATTTTTATTTTTAAATTACGGTTTGAGATGATACATATTCGTATCACTTGACCTAGGTTAGAAAATTTTATACAGGCCCATGGATAAATTTTGATAATAGTTCTCTAATTTTTTTTAAGTATTTTTAACTTTAAATATATGGAATTTTGAATAAAAAGTTGATTTAAAGATTTGAATATAAAGAGATATTGAGATATTGGTTTCCTATAAGTTAAAATTGCATGAGTTGATAATTTGTTTAGATTGTAATTTAAAAATCTTTATTTGGTTATTAATTGTAATTTTAAAGATTTTATTTATGATCAATATTTTAACAATTAAGTTTGATTTAATTTTGAATCTAAAATCTAACCTCGTAAATTTAATAAAGGTTATTTCTTGAAATAAATAAGTTTTGTATAGTAAATAATGTATTTTAAGTGGATAAAATGAACTGCAATTTTCATTGGACTTAGTAATAAAATTTATTTAATTTGGAATTATATTTAATTGATGTCTAGATGAATAAATTTATAAAGAGGATTGGACTATTATATTAACTTTTAGAAAATACTTGATTTATTGTTATGTTTTGTAAAAATGAATGACTATGATTTAACTGGAAAAATGCGACTTAAAATGACTTAACTTGATAATCAGAAATTTAGTTTTCAAATGGAAGTTAAGTAATTTTAATGATAGGGTATTTTATTTGCGGGATGGATATTTTAAAATAAAGTGTAAAGTTATTTGTTAAAAATAAAAGCTAAGTAAAATACGGTAAATTTTGACTTATTAATGAATTATAGTTCAATTTGGATATTCATCGATAAAATTTTATTTTATTAAATCGTAAGTTATATGATATCTGAATGAATATTTTTGAAGCGTGAAATGTGATTTTTAAAAGTTAAATTGGCTAAAAATTGATATTTTAGTGTAGCTGAAATATACAATGTTTTGGAAAGTTATAATTGAATGAATACACTTATAAATGCTATAACTTTGAAATGAATATTATTTGACATTGAATTTAAATGGTAAAATAAATCTGGTTTGGAAGATATTAACATTGAATTTATGGTCTAAATAAATATGTTTCAAAGTGTTTGGTTTCAGAGTTGTTATAACTTGAAAGTAATTTGGCTTTGGAAATTAATTTATTTGAAAGTGTATTTAAATAAGAATTGTATTTAAATATATAAATTTGAACTTATTGAAATTGAAGATTTAATAATTTGACTTTATAAAGGGGTTTGATTTATGATGATTTAAAGGAATATTTCAAGTTTAATAAATTAAAGGAAACATTCAGTGATTTGACATTTAGGTTTTATTTAAATAATATATTGATTTGGTTTTGGAATTTAAATGAGATATCATTACTTTGGTCTTTGAAATGGATATGATATTTTGGTTTTAAAGTATAAATGATTTTGAAATAAATATCCATGGGTTATAATAACTTTGGGTTTTTATAGAGACCAGGATCAGAATTTGTCATACTCTCTGCCAACCCCGAAAACCACTTTAACAACCGTGTACGTGGTGGAGATTCTAGAATGAAGTAGGATCGCGGCGTCGTTCCTTCAAGGTATATACATGGACCCAACTACCATGAGTTGGCATAAGGTGGCTAAAATAGGAGCGATCTCGGGCCAATGAGGTCATTCCTCCAAACAGACACACTCCTTTGATATTATATTCTAACTTTGAGATTTATTTGGTGGCCACTTTTGATTTTTGATTTGGGAGTGTGGCTCGCGGTGTGCAGTAGTAGCTGCTACGCGTTACCACCATCCCGCATGCATAATTGGTATATCTACCCTAGCATTGCCTTGTGTGCCGTGTCACCTACCCTAGCGCGCCTTGTATGATTTTGGTTTTCTCCCGTTGCCCGTGGATTATTTAGGGTAGTCTCCCGATCTGGAGATGCGCTGATACTGGACGGACTATTGGGACTATTACATGGTAAGGGCTATATGGGTAACCCCCTAATGCTATTTAAAAGTAAGTTTATTTTACTATAGACATTATTATAATAGCGAAATATTACTACATAGTAAATAGTTTAACGGATCCTTAGAGGATAGTCGGTCCCAAACATCCTTTAAGTTACTTGTACCTTATATTATAGTTCACTTAAGTTGGTTTACATTGTATAAGTATGTATGTCCTAACTCAAGTGTTTTGTGTTTTGCTTTACGCTCGGGTCAGACTGAGTGATACAACATTAGAGACTCACCTTCGAAGTTGGAGCTTTGCTTGAAGATCCAGCTGTCTATTTCTCTTTCATTTGTTCATTTGATTCCAGTTATCCAGTGGATTCCAATGATGTATTCTGATTTGTACTTAATTTCCATATTGAGACTTCTGTTGTATTTTGTTTAACTATGATGTATTTAGTAGCTTCCTAAACAATTATTTCCTTACTTCCGCTGCATTATATTACTCTGTGTCTTTGATCAGTGATTAATTTATCTACTGTATATTTTGAGTTTTGCCAAATTTATTTTACAATTGGGTATTTTGGGCAATTCAAGTCCGGCATGTGCGGATGCGAATGGTTGAGAATATCGAGTCTTTACAGTATCTATCATAACTATTCCACTTCATATCCATCATGTCCGCTCTTTTTCGTATCCATTAATTGAGAAGATTTCATATCACTTCAACTTATGCACAGTTCATATCGATCATCTGATACACAGTTCATATCGATCATCTTATAAACAGTTCGTATCGATAATCTTAAACACAGTTCATATCGATGACAAACAAACGATACGAAACAACACTTAAAAGGCATTGATATGAAATCAATCTTCAATCGATACGAAGAGTTTAAGTTTAAATTGATACGAATTGGAGTGGAGGCTATCGATACGTAGCGGTCAATATGCCATCAATACGAAGTGGCTTCAGGGATCGATACGAGATGAAGTGTAGTAAAGCGATACGAAGAGAACACGTAAAGATCAATGACTCGGTCACTCGAAATAAAAAGTGGATCGATCCTAAAGTTTAGCGCTACCTCACCTAGAAAGCACGTGCCCAGAAGTGATGCGAAAAAGCGATGCGAACTTAGCAGCCTTCAACAAATTCAAACTTGCATCGATCATAACTCGAGATCTACAAGTCCAAATGCTACAAAATATTCATAGAAGCTTGCGTGCACCCTCAAGAATGTTCATGATCGATCTCGACTCAATTAGGCTAAATATTGATTGATACGAATTTCATTCGTATCGATCACGGATCGAGTCCAAATGACTGAGGATTGATCGCGTGGGCCCACACATGTGAGAGAAGGCGTCTTCCAAGATCTGGGAGAGATATTTGCTGCCTATGCCTCTAAATAGCAGCCCAGGACCTATAGAAAAAGGAATTTTGGCTCTTCAACGTCCAGCCTCTGCCGACATCAGTATTGTACTCAAATTATACTGTTGTAACTCTTTATAACTAGCAAGCTAAAATCAATAAAAGTCAGCCATTTCATAGTGGACGTACGCCATACATCGAGCAACTCTAAATCTATGTGTTTCTGTGTGTTTTTTCTATTTATTTGGTGTGTTTGTTAGATTTTCCTCATTTTCCGTTTACATTCTTCATTTTATTTCTTCAAACACATCTGAAGAGTGTTGTGCCTAATTTTGGTACAAACACTTCTCTTCAAGACGATCTATCCTTAACTGATCATCTTTTAGGGTCACCTGACCTAATGGTTTTGCGGGCTTGCCAATAACCTATATGTATACAAAAATATATTCCTTTCTGTGTGTATCCATAATTTTAGTCTTGCCTGTGATAAAGCCTTACACATTGGAATTTTGGAATAAATTAGCTGGGGTTAATACTAATATATAGGGCGTGACCCTATACAGTCCCATCGGGTATTCTAATATCCGAGTCATTGTACTTCGGAATACCTTCCCAAAATTTTCTTCTAAACCTTTTCAAAACAATTTAAGATTTTTAAATCAAACTCAAAGAAGGAAAATATATAATCCCTTATGCTTTACTCAAAACCACCTTGCCATGTATTATATGTACACACACACACACTTTACTCAGATCTTAGTTGATGAGAACTAATTTTTGAAAGTCCTCCTCCTGAAACTATTGAACGTACCCCTTTCCAAACCATGTAAAACCCTTTCTTTCATCTAGGCTAGGCCAAACCTTCCTTTCGAGACCATTCTCAAAAACCTTTGGAAATCTTCCTTTCGAAGTCTTTAAACACCTTAGACATTTTTCTTTAAAAACCTTTGAACATTGCCTTACGAAACTATTGGAAAACCTTTCCTTTCGAAACCATCAGAAAACAACACCTTTCGACTCCTTCGAAACCTCTGGGAAACCATCCATTCGAAACCTCTTTTAAACCCTTTTAAAATTATTAAACCTAAAACTTTCGAAAGCAATTGGGTTCAATTTAAAACATGTGAAAATCTTTCGAAACCATTCAAAGTTAACTCCTTTGAAACCCTTTGAAAACCATAGGATTATGCCTTCAAGTGGAGCAAAAGGACATAAACCCATTAATGTCGAAAGCACTTCCTTTTGAAATCATTCGAATCAACTCTTTTGAAACTAATTTGGGTTATACTTCAATTTAATAAAAGGGTCATAAAATCCTTTTATGTCGAAAGCTACTCTTTCGAAATAATTTCCAAAGTAAAAAGTGATGGTGTTGAGACCACTACTTCGACAACATTAGAGAAATAGGCAGATTTTCTAAAACAAAACAACCCCTTCGAAAGATATTGGAACGAAAGATAAAAAAGTGGCAGTTAGGCATTTCAACTTAGTCGAAAGCATTCATGTAAAACAAAGACGAAACCTAATCGAAACCATTTCCTTTTAAACCATTTAACCTAGTCAAAACCCAACCAAGTCAAAAGCATCATAGTTGAAAGCAAGCGGGCGAATTTTTCTTTAAAAACAAAGCAAAGCTTCAACCCTTTTGAAACCCCACGGTTTCGACCCTATAACTTTCGTCCACATCCAATTCATTACGAACAAGTTGCCTGATACCAAACACATTGGTTTCGACTATATCGAAGGCGAAGTATGGAGGCGGAACCTGGTGTCGAAGGAGACGAAATAGTGAAAATCCTATTTATTTGTACTTTTAAACTATTTCTTTTGTACCTAATCTGCCTTGTTTGTCTAAATCTGATTGGTTGCTGTATTACTTCGTCAAAAGTTTTGTCATTTTCTAGAATTAACAAATTCAAATTATTTGAAAAAAGCCTCTTCTCCATTTTAAAATATATAAAACATTTGAGTTCCATACATTAAATAATTTTATACACTTATCAAAACTCTTAGCTAAAATCTAGAAAAACTCAAGAAAATCTCTTTTGATATGTTTTCGAACATATAAAAATTTCAGACCCAAACCATATATTATTTACCTATAAATAATTTATAACCAAATTTAACATTTTCTTCACTAGAAAATTCATATAAAATCCACATTAATTCCATAAATTCTGAATATTGAAACCCATCTCCAAAATATTATTTTCGATCTACATAAAAAATTTCAAGGCATAAAGATGTCATTTAATAAGGTTTTTACCTTAAAAAATATCATTAAATCAATATGAACATGTATAAATCATCAACAAGTGTATATGTATAAACATTTCATCATTCAAAATGTGGCAAAACGTTGCAAACCAATTCAGAATCATCTTAAACCCGAAAATAATCAAAATATATATGTATACATTATTCACCTTAGTCTTTGTGATTAAAGGGATTGAGATATGAATTGATTTGATTTGCTAATGCTTCTTCCTAGCTCGTCTTCTTTCTTTTCCCCCTTTTCCTTATTAATGGTGGTCGGTCTTGAGTTTTCAAATTTTTGAAATGAAATGAATGTGTGAATTATGCACGGCAATGAAATAAAGATATAGGAATAGCCTCTTTCCTATTTTACCCCTCCTGTAATTAATTTTAGACTCCTCCGTATTTCATTGTTATATGGCACGGCTACCACTTTAGTAAAATCAAATCTCAATCCCTTAATCAATACAATATTTTATTTTATTTGTCTAATTAAATGTTCTTAATAATGTTATAAAAGATATAGGGTGTTACATGTATGCTGCCTGTAATGAACCTAATTTTGAATAATATTATTTAGAAAATATAATTAGATAAACTAAATGAGCTAATGTATAAAGTTAAGGGATAGAGATTTGTTAATTAATAAGGGGTCGTGCCTTAATGAATATTTAAGAAAAAGAGAAAAAAATAAGTAAGTAGGAGGAATAAGGTAAGGGAAAAATAGGAATAGCCTATGTTGTTATACTATAAACCCTTCTACTCTTCATTCCTTGTTCATTTTAGCATTCACATACAAAACTAAAACCTTAAATAATCTCAGCTGGCTACCATTAAGAAGATGCAAGAAGAAGGAAAGTAAGGATTCAAGTTGAAGGCTTAACTAAATCAATCAAAGGGAAAATCTCAAACTTCTTAACAACAAGTCAAGGTGAATAATTCGATTTACTCCCAATTTTGATAATGAGTTCGGTTTCAATGTTTGACCCAAATTATTTTGCAAATAATATGTCATGCTATGTTTGTTTAAATGCATATATATATATATATATATATATATGCTTATTGTTGATTTATATTGTTTCATATAGATTTTATGATAAGTTTTGAAAGGAAACCTATCAATTGACATATAAATGATTTATGTTTTTGATATATGGTCGAAAATATTATTTTAGAAGTGGGTTTCAAGTTTCATCATTTTCTAAATTATTGTGGATTTATTATGAGTTTTCTATGAGAGAAAACAATTAATATTGGGTTTAAATTATTTAAAGAAATTATAAATTGATTTTGTGTCTGAAATTTAAATATGTTAGAAAACATACAAAAAATGAATTATGGAAAAAAAATTGGAATTTTCCCAAGATTTTTATTATGTTCAAAAAATTATTTGAGTTAAGGGATTTAAATGTTTCATATGTTTTATCAAGGGGAATGGCTTACTTTCTAAAATGCTTTTATTTGAAAATTTTGAATTCGGTAGCCTTTAGAAATGGATTTTGATAGAGAAATGGCAGCCAATAATATTTGAATAATTGGGAAAGTTAGATAAAGAGGAATAACTTTGAAAGCCAATAGACCAGTTTTTAGAATTACAACTTCACCACTTCCTTAACGTTCTTTCGTCAACGTGCGCAGAAGGCCTTTCGCACATATATGAAACTAATACACATGATATCAAGCAAATGGTACATAGTGTATTGGAGAAAGGCGGAAGGGATTGTGTCAAAACCAGGCTTTCGAAAGGGTAAAAGTTATTCTTATAATCTTTCAAATCTTTTACTTACCTCTGTTTATAAATGATGCTTCGAAGGAGTGCTTTAACTTGTCTTTGTTTAAAGGAATAAGCTTTTGAATAAGTTGCAACTTGCCATTGTTTTTAGAAAGGAGCTTTGTAAAGAGTAGATTTTAGCTTTCGTTTAAAAGAAGCATCAGAAATGCTAGCCACTTTCAAACCTATTGGAAACCTAACTGCCACATTCATACCTTTCGAATCAGTTAGAGGCCAATTTTATAGCCTCAAAGCAATGCATTCAAAAGGGAGGCCTTCGTCTTCTAATTTTAAAAGCCTTCTTCTCAATGCTTTCGAAATGGTAGTTTAGCTGCTTTTAAATGGTTTCAAAAGCAATGGTTTCGAAATGTTGAGTTTCGAAACTATCCTCTATATTTTACTTGGGATAAAAACTTTCAAAAGAAATGCTTTTGCCTTAGTTATCTTGGACCCTACAGTAATATTATATGTAAAAGACAATGGTTTTGAAAATAAAAAATTAAATGGTTTCGAAATTATGTTTCCATAAACTCCACTTTAACCCTAATGCTTTCAAAAGGTATTTCTTAAGTGTTTCGAATGGAATGTTTCTAGTGCTTTTGAAAGATAAGTCTAAATGGTGTGAAAAAGGATGTCTAAGATTTTAAGTAAAGCTTTCGAAAGGGTTGTTTTCAACGATTTCGAAAGGTATTGTTTAAGGTTTTAAAACAAGGGTTTCGAAGGTTTTACTTTGGCTTCATGGCCTAAAGCTTTCTAAGTTAAAAAGGGTTTTAACTTATTTTAAAGGTCTAGATTATCCCATTGAGTAAATTCCATCAATGTTGTTTTGCATAAACTTATATTATGGCACAACTGTTTTGAATAGAGCAAAGTATATGATTTTCTTGTTTTATAAAGATATGATTTCAAGTGTAAATAATTTGCAAAGATCATTTACAAGGAAATGAAATTTTAATAGGATAATCGTAAGTATATGATAGGAGATTAAATACGAATAGGGTAGTTAACCCTGAGTTTATGACTCAAATATTAGAAGACCAGATGGACCTGGTGTAAGGTGACGCCTTATACTTTAGCTAATAGCCCCTAGCTAATATAAGTCCAAAATTCTAGTGTGTAGTGGTTTGCCACAGATGAGACTAAGATAATGTTACACACGAAAGGGAATATACAGAGTAGAGATAGGTTATTGGTTAGCGTGCAAAACCATTAGGATCAGTTGACCCTAGAAGAAGATAGCCCAGTATTGTGTCTAACAGAAGTTAGATTATTTATATGTCTAATAGGCCCGAGTCACCCATTGGTTAATAGTTAACCAGATAAAACTATATTGTGGACAGATAGTCGATTAGTTTACTGATTATTATGCATATTTGCTATTATTTTTATAATCAATTTGATTGTGAGATTTTGATTTGCAAATGATAAGCTTTTAAAAGGGTATTAGTAAGGGGTAACCCATTCCGCTAAGCTGCGTGGTCTCACTTAATATCAGTAGATCGAGATGTAATAGTATTATTCACATCAAGATTTATGTTTGACTCAACCTTTATGTTTTCCTCGAAAACTCTCGAGTACTCAAAACTAATTAAGTAGATTGAGAGTTAAGGACTTTTTCAGGTTTAGCAGGTTGGACGAATAAGCTTCCAAAGACGTGCAGGAGGCAAAGATAGTTATATAGGATTCATTTAGTAGTATTTCGCTTGTGATGTATTTATGACTGATATGTCTGTCTATTTAGTACTCTGATCATTCAGAGGGCATCCTCATATGTCGCTCTTGGTATAATTTGTAATAATCATATCTAGTTGAAGCCTAGGGATCGTTTTGGGAATTATGTAACTGAATATGAAATTTTGATTTGAAATATAATCAAAGCAGTTTTTTTTTAAATTCTAATTTTACTTCATATTCATGTGCTTTTAATATTATGGTTACCATTAATATTACAGTGTTTTATCACTGGAAGTCAATACTATAGATGATTGTAGCATCTGTAGCGCTTAGCTTCAGGCCTCAAGACAGGGGATGTTACAACTTGGTGTCAAAGAGTAGGTTTATGTAAACTTAAAGTTATTTTGAAAAAACAAATCCTAAGGAATTAGGGAATAGACTGGGGTATGGGATAATGCTATGGTAACGTTATTATATGTGCTATATATAAATACACACTCTATCTCTGTTCTCCCATCTTACTTAGGCTATTTTTTATGTATCTTACAAAGACTCGAATGTAGATTTTAAGGAAGTAAGATATGTATGCTATGAATTAAAGAGTCAACCTTGGTGGAGGAAGCACTACCACTAATGGGAATGCCAGACCAAACACTAGAACGAATCCAGGTTGGGCACCAGCTATTAATGTGGGTACTGGAGCGCCACAAGTTGATGTGGGAGCTACATATCAGTTCTTCATCAACCTGAGGCAAGCTGGAGCTACTTAGGGATTAGTTGGAGGAAATGAAAAGGAAGGAAATCAGGAAGCTTTGGTGGTCAATAACTATGCAGTGTTAAGCATAGATTATGCTAGGATTGTAGGAAACCATTTATCGAGACCAAGGACACAATTGAAGTGCAGATTGGTTGCTTCATTGTGAAGGGATTTTTGCTGATATAGGGCTTGATCATGAGCAGAAGAGGAGGCTTGCTTAAGCTAGTTATAAGGAGCAGTAGTGTACAAGTGGAACAGTGTTACCGTGAGAGCTAATGAGGAGACCATGACTAGTGCGGAATTCAGAAGGCGGATTGAGGAAAGAATAATGTTGGAGATTGCTAAGTCAATTCTGCTCGGAAAGTTTATGGAGTTAGAGCAGGGAGACATAATAGTGCCTGAGTATGCTACTAGATTTGAGAAGTTAACGAGATACAGATATGCTAAGATTGATACGATTTTCAAAAGAGATGAGAAGTTCATCCGCGGATTAAAACCCGAGCTTGCTAAAGAAATTTTTCTATATATTAAGGATCCATGCGATGTAGTAGTTGAGATAGCCTTAAGGCAGGAGGAGATGCTTACTTTTCTTGATGGTAACAAAGCAAGGGAAGCTCAAGGAGGGTTGTAATAGAAGAGAAAGTTTTTCCATAAGAAAGACACTCAAAAAGGAGTAGCAACAAAGAAAAGTAAGGCCAGTGTAGTTTGCTTTAAGTGCGACAAGAAGGGACACTATGCTTACAAGTGTTGGACATGAAAAGGGAAGAAAGCTACTATCAAAAAGGAGTAAAATGCTTCAACTGTGATCATTTTGGACATTATAAGAACTAGTGCAAGGAACCAGCCAAGGATGGAAAAGGCAAGATGTTTGATTGAAACCAGCTAATTCAATACCAACAGTTAAGGAGAAAGGAAAAGCTGTGTTGGAAGGTACGCTTCTGATTCTTGGTTTATTATTTAGAGATTTATTTGATACGGGTGCATCACATTCTTTTATATCTCATACTTTGGAGGATAAGCTTAACCTAGAACCATCATACCTAGTTATTTCCTTAAGGGTGGTGATTTAATAGGAGGGTATGTGACTCTTAGAAGGAGATATGACCAATTAGAATTTGAAGTGTTAAGTCATATATTTGCTTATAGTTTGCACGTGTTTGATTTTGTAAGGTTCAAAATTATTTTGGGTAAGGATTGGTAAAGTAAGTATGACGACAGGATATTTTCCCACGATAGGAAAATATCCCTAAGACACCCTAGTTGTTGTGATTGGATTATATACTCCAAAGAAAACCCTAGTTTTGAGGTTAATGCTTTGTTGGGTGCTATGGAGGTAGAAGATGAGTTAAATCGAGTTTTTTGTTGTTAGAGAATTGGCACGTGCCTCTGAACCCATGATAGGATGATCACCGAGACGAGCTATTGAGGTTCGAATAGATTTAGTACCGAGAGCTAAAGTAGTGAGTAAACCTCCAAATAAAATGACACCAACCGAGACGAAGGAGTTTAACGTGCAGCTGGTTGATTTAGAAGGTAAGAATTTCATCACACTAATTAGTTCCCCCTGGGGAGCAACTGTAGTGTTTGCGAGAAAACCAGACGGATTGTTAAGGTTGTGTATCGATTATCATAAGTAGAATGAGAAGAAGATAAAGAATCGATATTTGTTACCTAGAATTGATGATTTGTTCGACTAGTTGAGTGGAGCCAAAGTATTTTCTCAGTTTGATTTTGCAACATGGTTCCATGAGCTTAGAGTAGCAAATGATAGTCATTTGATGGAGTTTAGGACAAGATATGGATCATACGAATGATTAGTGGTGCCTTTTGGACTAGCTAACATGCCAGCGTTCTTCGTAGACTTGGTGAACAAAATATTCCGACAACATCTGTATTGCTTCCTGTTAGTATTCATAGAAGACATTTTGTTATACTCTAAGGATTAAAGAGAGCATGACACTACAACAAAAAGTGTCTTTTATAGCGGCATATAGCCGCTATTAATCACAACCATAGCGGTTTAATAAGCGCTGTATATCGACATGTTATAAAAAACTGTTGAATATTTATAACACAAAATATGCCGCTCTGGTTGAGCTTAGTTTTATAACGCAATTTCACCGCTATGGTACGTTAATTCAATAGCTCATTATAGCCTCTATAATACAGCTAAATCTCAACGGGACCGGAAATCTTTATAACACCATTTTGCCGCTATAAAATATTTATTCAATAGCTCATTGTAGCCACTATAATACAGCTAAATCTCAATGGAATTGGAAATCTTTATAACACCATTAGCATTATACATATAATATTTTATAATACAGCTAAGAGATGTAACACGTTATACTAAACATACAAAATATTTATACATATAATATCTCATAATTTAAAAACCTGGACATTTCAATGTACACTTTTCTACAACTTCAGAAGTATTAAAAGTTGTTAACAATGGGCCTTTACACGTCTCAACCACTTGCTAGCAACATCACATCACTACACCCAGTCATATCACCTCTGCCATATCACGAAACCACCCACAAACCATCTCCTCTAATCACTTACAAGCAACAGTTTCCATCAATACAGTCCATTTTATCAACAACCAAAGCCTCAACATCAAACTGCCTATACCACTGAACTATGATTGTCTATCTCCTTCCTTTACTGGTAGCCAATACAACTACTCCACCACTCTGTCTCCTACCTAACATACAACAACAGACCATAGACCTTACAGATCAACCAGCAACTACCCCTGTGACTCTGTCATCCAATTCTCAAAACCATCTGCATTCAACCACTATTGCCTCACTACTTACAACCAACAACTACAAACAACATCACACTTGACCATCACCTGACCACAACCTGCTTCACTGCTAAACAGTTTCTGCACTCTGCTTCGGCAATCCACAAACTCCTCCACTATGATCGAAACTTCACACCCCCTTCACAAGTGCACTGTTACATTGCACCTGAAACTGTTACATCTGAATTTATGCACTTCTACAAGTGCAACCTCTGTCAAACTGTCCCCTTCACAGCAGCACAACTGTCAACACTAACTTCACCACCATACATCCCTCCTCTGCATTAAATCAATAACTGTCATCACTTTCCACTTACTGCCTCAACGAACAACCCATCACTTACCATCGTCCATATCAACAAACCACAACACCTCCTCTTCAGTCACCATTCTCTGATCGTAACTGCTGCTTCAAATCACAAAACCCCTATACCATCCAAGCCTTAGCACCTGAAACATCACTGCCTACAACCTAGCAACTTTCACACGCCTGCCTTCTTCACTAACGATACCGTGCCATCAACACACATTAAACAGCACAAATACAAATGTGCAAGCTTGCTGTGTAACAGCAACTCTACTTCATCAACATCACAGAAATTCCTTGCCACAGTAGATCCTCTACCTTGCGACAGCAGCACGCATTCAACCACTTCGCTGGTTATCCAACACATCAAAACAGCGAATCCAAGAAACCAATCGCCCCTGAACAACTCGCCACAGCCCCTCATATCGAATCATTGCAGTCATCTCCATCAGCAATACTTCAACCTGCATAAAACTAACTTCGAAACACAACAACGCGACCTCAATCCCACTTCCTTTAACCCATCAGAGTAACCCCATAACTACACTGCACTTCTGCTAAACTTCCACTTGCCACCGACAGAGCACCTGTCCACATCACAACCAAGATTATCAACCTACATCACTATCCAACAATCAAACAACACTACCCTACCGCAAACTCCCCAATCGAACCACAAACCACGAACATAAAATCCCCTAAAGCGACTCGTAACTCAATCGCCTACTGACAATGCGACACCCACTCAATCGAACACTGCAACAAATCGAACACTCAACCGACAGTACGAATGATTCCAACTTTGATCAGAACCCAAATTCGAAAGCATGCTTTTTATGGAGTTGGAATTGCTTATGAGTTACCATCACAAAAATTTACCTGCAAAACAATAATGAGAAGCAGAAAATGATTTAATTAATTTGCGCTTTTATAAAAAATGATATCCATAGAATTATTAAAGAAAAAAACGTGAGAAATGTCATAGATTTTGAAAGAATTTAAATCCTGCAACAGAAACCAAGCATTTATTACTAAGATTGCACCATATATTATATGCCTAGCAATAAGAGAAAACCTGATATTGCAATATATTTGGTAACAAATGTAAAAATAAAAGGTTATCGACATTTAAAAATATGTACTAGTAAAATAGAAAATTTAATACCTTTACTGCCTATATGTGTCTTATGCTTCTGTAAATCTGATGACATTCTAACATGAGAAAAACATATAGTTAAAAATAAATAAACAAACAAACAGTTTTATATTTTTCACCTGAAGACGACTTTTAACATGATAAATGGAAACATATCTAATTTTTATAAATTTAGTTAATTGTTATGAAACTTATCTAATTTTTATAAAGTTAGTTTATTTATTATTATTATTACTATTATGATTATTACTGTTGTTAGTATTATTTATTATAAACTAAATTATGTTTCATAAAGATTAGTTAAATTATTATTATTATATTATAAACTTAGTTAATTTTTATAAACTTTCTTAATTTTTATAAAACTTAATTAACGAAGTTAATTTTTATAGTTTTAGTTAATTTATTTTGATTTTGACTATTATTATATATATTTAGTTAGTTTTTATAAAACTTATGTAACTTGGTTATTATTTTATTATTACTATTACTATTACTATTATTATAATACTTCTTGAGAAACTACATTACTCTCTTTATAAAAATGATTCAAGGTATATGTTTGTTGTTAAATACATAATGGCTCTATATACAAAGTTGTGCCTTATACCCATTTACATTAGTAAAAATTGTACCATTGTAACCAAAAAGGTAAATACCTTTCATAGAAGCTCAACTCTAGCTTTCAACAAATTTCAGATCTATCATAAATTTTGTAAATTCTGAAACAAATTTCATAATAACATTTTGATTTGAACATTAGTCGACAATGGCAGCTGGCTATGTAAAAATTTACAGGAAGTAAATATGATAGTTCAAGCAATCAAGGTTGTTTGTAAATGGTTTTAAACAGGATAAGACGGGCTACAGTTCTAGTCAGACAATTTTAATCAAACATGGTGTATGCATGATACTCACAGTTCATCATCAACATAAATTGTAAAAAGAGAGCAATAGGTTTTATTGCCCACATAGAATAATTGTTGTGAATTTGCAAAAACACTTATATCTGGGGAAAAAAATTAAGAATAACATAGGGATTCCATATAAAATGTCAATTTACCATATAAGTACGAGTGATGTACTGGAAGAGTAGAAGAGCATGATTAATACTTCAAAGTTTTTAGCTTATTAAATAAAGATGCAACCAGACTGTTGAATACACATAAAACTATGGTATTCATATGCGTTATCAATTGGCGTTATCAAAAATTACAGATTCAAATGTGTATCTAGGATAATAATTCAAGAATTTATTTTTATTTTTAATTAAGATTGGTACCTTCATCATTGACAGCATCGTTTGCAAGCTTTTTGCCTTTAATATAAATATATATATTAGTAATAGTTCCTATAATATAAAGGCTGAAATCGTTATAGTAAAAACTCTGTTAGTTCCATGATTAATTTACCATTCTGCATTCAATTATACATGCTTTTGGATATAAGATTTCATCACGTTGATAATAGTTTCAAGTGACTTAAATTTGGAAACAGTTGACTTCAACTATTTATTTTTACTATATGCACACATGCTTCTTAAATAGCACCCGCTCTAGTATATGTATTCTACGTCGCCTATTGGTTTCAACCTGTTCTTGTATGTACTCGGAAAAAAAATTATGTCCACTTTTTTTCCTCTCTCTTTTGATTTTTCACAAGTTGGGTATTTTTCTAGATTCTAACAGTTACTTGTTTTGTATTTACAGGTCTTATAAATGGAGACGTTTACAAGTACTTTTTTGTAAGCCATATTTATCCAAATGATAATGAATCACATTATAGGATCACATGTCATGTGCCATTAATTATTGCTCCTAAATAATAATATGTTAAATTTTGAATCGCCTTGCAAAATTTATGACTTTCAAGTCATTATGTATAGTTACTGAATTTAGTTTGGCAATAGTAATGTAAACGTTTTACTTTTCTTGACCATTTTTGAAGGAGTAAAAATAATGACTATGCTATTTTGGATATAGGATGGGTCAAAGCCAAGGCTATAAAAGGAGGAGATGGGATCAAGTCTACCCTTACATAGAGCTGGGCCAGTCAGAATAAAGGGATATCTAGATCCCTTGAAAGCGAAGATCATGCCAGAACTTCTCCTAGATCTAAAGAGGTCCCAAGACCTATCACACTTAGAGCATTACTTCCTTCTTTCTTCCTCTTTTTTTCTATGTATCGCCTCTCATTTTTTTTTCTCTTTGTTCTTCCGTGATCAGATTCCAGATAGGTGACCTATCGAGAATAAGGGTTGTGCTATAGACAAAAGGGTGACTACTGCTAGATTTCTCCTCCAAGATGCAAAATTTTGATAGACCCATTGTACCTGAAACGAGAAATTGAAGACTAAGGCCTAGAATTGAAAATGGAGCACGTAGAGTGAGCATGCTTATGATCCTAGGTGTTGTGTGAATTATTAATTGCTCGAATATTCTACAAACTATGCTCATGGGGTTAAGAAGTCGAGTAACTTTCCATATAGAAGTAAAAGTCGCACCACTGCTAGATAGAAAACTAGGAGTTATGAGGTCAAGATCGAACTCATATCCACTAAATCTAGGAAATTATCAAGATTGGATAGGTCACTACGAATTTCCTCGATCGATATGTTGGGGATAATCCTTTTATAAGACTCTATTGAGGATAGATCATCATTCTTGAAGTCTTGATCTTTAATTTTATAGTCATAGGTGCCGATGGAGTGGTGTCTTCTGGAGGATCAATTTCTCCAATCCATTGCTCATCATCGCTCCATTATCATCATCATTGGCTTCATTTCCTCCTCTTTTCTTCTTCTTCTTCTCTTTCAGCTTCATTTTTATCGATATCTAAGATATCTTCTTCTTCTCTAGGAATCCGCTGATCCCTTTCGTCGTTAATGCCATCATATTCCTTGACCATGTTCGGAATATATTAATATGTAGACACAGGAGGTTCATCCTTGATCCATTAAGCAGTTGGGGCAGCTCGTTCATCTTTGGTTACGAGGGGCATGTAGCTAAGTTTTCGGCCATTGTATAGCAGTCTAAAATAGCATAATCTAAGGTTTATAAAAGGCTTTTTCTCTTCCCATATTCTTCATGAATGATTTTAAGCAATAGGATTGTGCTTTCAGGAGCGACTTTTTAAGAAAAATAGAAGAGGAACAAGAGTTATTACTAGATATCGGATATGCAAGTTGTTTGAATTGCACATGGATGTGATCCTAAGAGATGTAAGTATAGAGTAATCCTATGTACCCTATTGACCATGCTTGGTTGGTGGGCACGACAAAGAAGTTGCACTCTTGAAATGAGTGGGAGTAACATCATCCAATCAACAGTCGCATCAACTTGGGGATGGCTAAAGGTAAGGCATTGAAGAACTACAAGCTCGAAATTGAATAATGGTCAAATATCTTGGCCTTTGAAGGGGATGAGGTTGCTTCCATAGTCAGACTGAGGATCAAACCATTTCTATGTTTAGGAGGTACCCTGCATAGGCATTTGAATTGTGGAATGGGAATAGAAGCACCTTCTCTCTCAGAGTTCTCCCCAATCGACTCTTCGTCAAATTATTCTCCTTCTTCTCCTTTATATTCTCGAAACCCATTTCTTCTTCTTTATATCCACATTCCCTTCTTCTTCTTTGCATACAATATCATGAATTATCCTTCTATACCACTATTGATAACTTCATCATGGGCAAGAGCTAGAAGAGGAACCTCAACTTCGAGAGCATTAGGTGGAATAGACTCGAAGTGGACTTTTACGTCCATTGTAAAGGAGTAAGCTATGAAGACTTAGATTTATTATAGGATGTGGTATGCTATGCTTATATTCAGGAATGATTCTAAGTATAGAGACCATTTATCTTAAGCTATCAGTGTCAATTCTTAGAGGGATAACTACAATAAAGAAAAGGATTAGCAATATGGATGAAGCAAATCAAGATGAGGTAGTAATTGAAGTATGAGATGTAGGACTCACATTCATAAAGCAGTTCTCCGCCAAGCTGATAAGGCATTGTAGGAAGAAGTATTATTTTATTGAAACAGCTATGGTTTTTTCATGAGAATCATTTACAACTTGGCATTCTCTGAATGCTTCAAAGAATGTAAGCGGAGGATTTGAGGAGTGGAGCTTGAAGTTGTAGAGCTAGAGGATATAAATGAATGATGGATCCCTTCTCAGTTATCGGACGAATATCATGTATAAGATCACAAGAACCATGTAAGAAATGTGATGTAGTTGTGAAAGGGCAAGCCTCATTGGCTATAAGACATGGAGAAGGAATAAATTGAAAGGTGGCACTACTCCTTAAAACACATGTATCGGTTACAGGCATGGCAACCGACTGGGGGATTGTGAGGTCTCTCATATGGAAATGGAAGATTAAATTCATTCAAAGGAATCCCTTTCCCGATGCATATCCTTTTGAGTTAAGTTGTGGATAAGTAAGAAGTCGGGGAATCTAGAGGTTTGTCAAAGACCATCACCCTTTCTAGATTGGCATCTGAAGGAATATCATTATATGGATCCTCAAAGATCATCAGTGGAGTCATATGATTGATTGTCTTGAGGAAAATGAGGTTTAGAAGGATTAGCTGTGGCAAGAATGGATGTCAACGTCGAGCTAGAAGCCGTCTTGGCGATGTAGAAGTGGGAGTAGTCGCTATAACCGTGGAATGACAAAGTGAACATCTAAATTCCATAGCTAAGATAGAAATCTTGGATGATGAGCAAGGTCAGACAATCTTTATTTAAATATTTCTACTCGACTACATTATTGTATAGTCCCCTTGTGTGGCCGATATATATCTTCCAATGAACATTGACATATCTCGATCCATCAAATTGTGTATACCGATCGCGGTAGTGGTTGTGTCTATGTAGTGTGTTTATTATTTGTTTTATGCATAATGTAGAGTATCATTTTGTGTATAGGTTCCACTCATGCTGGAAAACAAACTCCATCATGCGACAGAAGTATATGTCGGATGTTACACAATAATATATGTATTACTTCAATGGAAACAGGTGGATCTCAACGTGGACCGGAACTCAAACTCTCGACTGGGGAGTCCCGGAGAGGTTGCAGAACCTTTACGAAGCAAATATTATTGGAAAATGAATCCAAGCATTAATGGGATTTGTGTCTCGGGATATATCAATGCTCAGATTTGTTGAAAAATGAATGCAATTTCTTGAGTTCAATTAATCCATGGTTGAAAACCATATGAGTCATCATCTCCACCCATAGCCATCATCAACCATTTCCAACACACATCCACAACCATTTCACGGCCTTCCCCTTCAACTTGATTGGTCAAATCGATTGATGGAGATCAATCTTTTCTATTGGCATCGATTTGTTGGAAAATGAAGATCGTGCAGGTTAAGGTGATAGTGATGACTGCTTGTAGGGTAAATCATCGTGGCGACATAGAGAAAGTGTCATCAAGGAATTTTCCAATCTTAGATTTATTGTTAGCTAGAGGAATATTGAAGCTTGATTGTTCGAAGTTATGAAATCCCTAGGTATTTAGTCACAGAAAGAAGATAGAATGATCGCAATGAAAAGGTGGAGGGGAAACAACTATGTATTTTACTTATATATGATTGATGCTAGCATTGATCGGCACTACCATCATGCAATTATTTAAAATGCAAAATGATGGAAATATTTACCTGAATATTGACCGGATCAACTATCAGATAGTTGTTATTGATGAGTGCAATGAATGTAGTCTCAAGTGAACAAACAACATTTATGTCTACTGAGAAGACGTGACTCGAATATAGTTTGAAAATGAAGTATAGAGTGTAATAACCTATGATTTTTGTATGATAATAATAAACACACACACACACATATATATATATATATATATATTTATCGAAATGCATTTGTTATTGTACTATCATATGTTTCCACATAATTAAATAAATATTTATTAAATAAAATGAATAACTCAGAATTCGTTTTTAAACAAATATTTTATACAAACATATATTTTATTAAAAATTCAAATAGTACAAATTTGAGCTCTCACTACATTCATACATTTTCAAGTGCATTACAGCTTCGATTACAACACATTTTACTTTACAGTTTTTCATGCATATTACACCTCACTACATAATTCACTCAACACTCATATATTTGATTTTCAACTCTGTTCTAGCCTGAATCCAGCATTTGAACTATCTGCAAAATAAACACTCATGTAGTAAAATTGAAAAAGAAAATATTTTGCAGTGCAAAATAAAGTGTGTGTTTTGAAAATATTATTTGCCTCGGTTATTTGGGTTGTTCGTTGCATTTTTTGTCTTACACGAACAACTTGTGGCATGCACAGTGTATTACTACACATGCCACATGGCTGTGCGCATCAATATACATTTCTTCTTAAAACTGCAGGGACAAGTGAGCATAAGGTCAAACCTGAGCCCTGGCTAGATTTAACTCAGGTGCGAATACAAAAGCAAAAACAGACTTCAATAATTACAATAGATAAGAGAATACAAATGCAACAAGAGTCATACTATAACAAGACCACAACAACACATACACCAGACCTCATATTGCATAAGTTCACGTAATCCAGGCAAACGATGGGATAAATGTACAAAGGCAGTTCTCAAAATGCAAAGCCGCACAACAAGCATTTAGAACTTAATTACAACAGGATATGAAGCTACTGGAAGTTTAACTCGAACAGCATACATAAATACATAGGTGACAACAGACTCAAACATGCTCGGAGGCACCAAAGGAGACAACATAAATGAAGACCAATATGAATGCAAATCTACACAATGCACCAGAATAGTGAAGCAGCAAACAAAGTGGCATATGCATACATATGCATATGGACAGATACAAGCGAAGTATCACAAGCATTATATCAAATGAACAGTAGCACTTTCAAAAAGAAATTGTCAAGCAAGACAACACAATGTGAAGCCAGACCAGAACATGCATAAATACTATGATGACCCGGAATTTTAAACAATATTAATTTAATAATCTGAATTAAAATTAAATTGATTTGATAATCTTTTTAATAAGATTTGAATTAATTTAATAATCCAATAAAACAAATATGTAATTGATAGATTTTATCTTTTTAAATCTAATAAATTATTTTCTATTTATAATGTATATAAGATATGTATATATTGAAAATAGATCTTGTTTTAATCTAATAAATAAATGAATCGTGTTTTCTATAAAAATATATATCTTTAGTAAAAATTGGGAATTTTGATTTTATATAAAAGTTAAACTTTTAAAAGGTTATTTAATAAATAATTATGGTTTTAAATACATAAGGTAAATTATTTAAATGATTTATAATATTTATTAACTCAGGTAATTTAAATAAATAACAATAAGGTTTATTTTGATTTCTTAAAAATATAATAATAAGGGTTATTTTGATATAGTGTGATAAAATAAATAATTTACTTATAAAGAAGACAATTTCTTTTATAAATTATTTATAGTTATCAAATGTTGTTATTTTAAAAAATATAATAATACAATGTTTTTAACAAATGGATTTTTTTTTAAAATAGTTGTATTTCAAAAATTGAATTGTATATGTATATATATAACTTAATTTTAAAATTTAATTTGAACTTGAATTCAAAAGCTTTGAAAATTTAAAGTATAAGTATTTTTATTTGTTTTGGATTTTTTATAATATTTGCATAAACTTTATTTTCATAAATTAAATTGGATTTATTCATTTTTGAAATTATCCACATATAAAAAAATACATGTTAACTAACTACTTAAACAAAGATTCACTTTTATCTTATATTAACATCTAATTAAATACAAATTAACATTTAAATATAACTTATTAACTTAAAGGAAACATGTGTTAAATTGTTAAATAAATAATTAACATTTGATAATAACTAATTAAATTTAATAACAAGTGTTAATCAATGAACATTACAAGGTGACAAATGTTATATTTAGGGGCAAGTGTCAAAATTGAATTTAGCTTATTCTTTTGTTTTTATTTTCAAATAATTTCAGATTATGTGAAATCTTCTTTCCTTATTTTTCTTTTCTTTTCTAAAATCTAAAGCAAAGAAAATCTGAAAGAAAACAAACTTCCTTTGAACCAAAATCAAAAACAAGAACAAGTTGAAATCTCATCTTCATTTTTCAAACCTGAAACAAAGCCTGCTGGCGAACCATTTTTTTTCAAATCAAAACAAAGCCTGCCTGCATTTTTCAAAAATCTGAGATCTTCTCACAAGCCAACAACTGCAAGTTCAGATGCAAGCATTCTTTTCAGTTTTGGTTGTAATCAAGTTTCATATAGCATGCATGCAAGAATTTTGTATCAAGCCTTCAAGTTTTTAACTCAAGCAAACCAAGCATTTAAGTTTAAAAAAAAGGGAACTGCATATTTCCAGTTTTAAAAGCACCAAAGTCTTTTTCAAAATCACTGCTCTGTCCTCAAGTTAAGGTGAGTAACATTTCTATTTCTTAAAGATTAAACTTATAAACAAGGTTGCATGTTAAATCTCTGTGATAAAAATATATTGAATGCATATATGAGTGAAATCTGTTGTGATTATAACGGATGTATTGTATGCTTGTGATTTCCAGAGTATTCTCTATTTTATAGATCATAGGTTCAGGTTTTGATTTAAATCCAAAATCTATAGATGGTGCCTCTGTTTAAACTTTAGATTGAATCAAACTTGTTTGTCTAATACATAAACTTTAGTTTAAGATTTTAGTTATGTTAAATAGCTTATATTATCTATGTAAACCAAAATCGACTGATCAAGTTTAAAATATGTAAAAATTCATATTGAATAATTTATAAACTCAGTACTATGAATTGAATACCAAGACCAAAACATGATTTTTAGAATAAAAATCAGTATTTTTAGTTAAGGGTTTGCGTGCAGTTCTCTGTTGAACAGAAAAGGGGAATTTGGAGATTTCTGATGATCAATCGTTTATAGGGTATCAGAATTCTTCTTATGGGTAGAGTAGTAATCAATGAAGCTGAAAAACAATAATTGATGTTAAATTCAAAACAACATGGAAGTCGCGGTAGTGATTTTTTTGCTTGAAGCCCCAGTTTTTGGAGGATAAAATAAATTGATCGTCACGGCTTTAATATTTGATCGAGTGTCAAATGCTTTTGGGAGGTGATTGCTGAAGTGTAGTCGAGGCTGTGGCCGGAGTTGTTGGATTTCTGGTGGTCGGAGGAAGGTGGTTGAAGTGATGAAACGTTTGGGATGGGTTTTGGTATTCTGTTTCTAGGTTTTGGAATAAACCTCGAATTCGTTTTTGAGTCTTGGGAAGATGATCTGGTGGTGGTGGTTGGTCGTGGGGTTGGTTGTCGATGTTGGAAAGCCACCGGAGGTGGATGATGATGACCGGAGGCACGGTGCATGTGCACCGTGCACTATTGGTTTTCTAATGAAATCTGGGTATTGTAGTGTTTTTGATCTCGAGTATTACTCGAGTGATGGCTGTGTTTTGCTCGATGTTTATGGATGGAGGACTCAAGCAGAATTCGAGTTGGCTCGGGTAAATGCAGTTGTTATAGTTTTTTTTAGAAACCTGTCTGTTTGATTATAAACAATTTTTTTAAATAAGGTTTAAACCAGATTTTGGGTATGGATCCAAATAACTTTTGTATTCTGGTTTGAAATTTAAGGAAGTTTTATAAATTTAAATTATTTAAAACAACTTTATTAAGTTAAAAGTAAAATTTAAAATGTCTTGTTTAAAAATTCCAAACTGAAGTTTAAGTTGAAGGCAACGGTTTAAACTAAAATTTAAATTCAAGTTTAAAGTCTGGAATTCAAATTTAAGTTTAAATTAAAATAAATTAAGACTTTAAAACTTGAATGGTTAAATACTTTGAAAATGATTAAGTAGTTGAATTTTTAAAATAAAGTTTTAAAATATAAGTAGAGGTTTAAAATCTGAAGATTTATCTGAATTCAAATTTAAACATGTATTTTCATTTTGAAATGTAGGAAAGTTTTAAAATTTAAAATGATTTAAACTATTTTGAATGTTTAAAAGGTAATTTAAATTGATTTGAATTTAAATACGAATTTAGTTTTCAAACCCTTCTAAACTTCTTTATTAAATGAGAAATTCTTAAACTTGTGAATGAAAAGTTTAAAAATGTGTTTTAAAACTTTGTTCAAGATAATTTGAATTCAATTTTAAATCTTAAATTTAAAAATGAAATTTGAAAGTAAATTTAAAATAAATTATTTTTTGTACTTCGTAAATGGTAACTTGATTAATAACAAAGTTTGATATTTAAGTAAATTAGAATTTAAAGATTTGTATTCATTAAATTTATAAGAAAATTTAATGGATAATTAATTTATTTTGATTAATTAATCATTTGGATTAATTAAATAAGTAATTTAAGGTTTAAACTAACTAATTAATGGTTAAGATTTATTAATTAGGAATAATTAATTTGTAATTAAGGATTTTTTTATTAGATTTTACTTAATAATTAAGAATTAATTAATCAAGTAATTTGGAATTAATTAAGTTACAATTAACACTTAATTAATTAAATAATTAAGGTTAATTAATTGGACATTAAAGATTAATTAATTTGGAATTTAATAATGAATTAGGGTAAGCTAATTATTTTGGGAAGTAATTAAAGAATTTTTAATTGTTAATGATGTTCATTAACTTGTGATTATTTAATAATTAATTAATATGATTAATTGTTAATAATTAATTAAATTAATTAACTAAATAATAATCAATTGTGAAATCTATTTAAGTTAATTACTTAATAAAAGTAATTAAGAAATTAATCACTTAATATAATTAATGGAGTTTATTGTAATTGGTTTAAATTAATTAATTAAGTTTAATTAATTTTAAAACACTGGATTTGATAATAATTACTTGATGCAATTAATGAAGTAAAATTACTCAGTGAAGTAATTAAAGATAATTACTAGATGTATTTAATGAATGATGTTGGGATTGTGAAAGTAATTTGGATTTTATTATTTTGTATAATTAATCAAGGGATTAATTAAATTAATTAAGGAATAATTAATTTGATAAGTAATTAAGGGTAGTAATTACAGAATGAGATTAATCAAAGGTGATTAATAATTATGGTTTAAGTGAGATTAATTACTAAAAGTAATTAATTTAATTGAGTAATTAATTAAATGTAATTAAGGATCATTAATTAATATAATTAATGATGTAATTAAGATTGATTAATTAAGATTAATTAATCAATAATAAGCGATTAAGTGTAATTAATTAATTGTAATTAGTTAAGGTTAAATGTAATTAATTATAGTTAATTAATTAATGAAGTAATTAAAGGTTAATTATTGTATTTGGTTTAGACTAATTAATTTTGTAAAATTAATTAAAGAATAATTAATCAAAGGTGATTAATTAAGTTGATTAACTAGAGGTTAATTAATTAGATAATTTGTAATTAATTGATGGTGATGTAAGCAAGATTTATATTGATGTAGTAATTAATTTAATTCATTTTAAATTAATTAGAGATGAAGTAATTAATTTAATTCATTTTAATTAATTATAGATGGTATGCTTATAGATCATTGCTTACGAATGGATGATATTTGTTACCTTGAATGGTTTGGAATCTCAACTATGAGATTAGTAATGTTGTGTGATATGGATGCATTGGTTGCATTATGATACGGATTATCTTTGGTAATGATAATATGGATTATCTGTGGTGATGATTATCTGTTGTGAATCTGTGAATTATCTATTTGTGTGTATGTAGATAATGTAATTGAATTGCTTTAAACTCTAAAACAACTTGGACCTAAAAGACACGCTTTGGATTTCGATGAGACCAGGATCGGGTTTCCTTATTTGGATATCCGAAAACCACATCGATCCAAATTAACGATAGGTCGTGAATCTTATGTGAAGAGTGAAGACTCGGGGTGTAAGGACTATCCGTCAGTATAACTCTGGGGTGATTCCATGATGAGTTTGACGGAAATAGTACTTACAAGCTTGAGATGGTGATTCGGAGTGCAAGGGTTATCGTCGTTAACTCTGAGGGTGATTCCAAAACGAGTGTAACGAGATAATACCTTCAGTTTCGTTCGAACCCGGAATGAACTGTATGGATTGAATGCTTTCAGAACATCGTCAGGTGGACGATGAGCATTCTAAGTGATGTGTTCACTAAAGGTAATCGTAGCCTCAAGCTTCATCAACCGGGAATGGCTAAAACAGGGGAGGTGCAGCAAGGCGAAGTGGGTCATGCCCAAGTAGGACGATATTTTTCCCTGTCTAGAGGTCCCTTTTTATTCGGTTGTGTGGGCGGTTGGAATTGTGCGCCAACTATGGGGTTGTCTTGTTCAGGACTGTCCAGTAAGGGATGGTTCCGGCTTTGTGTTGCAGGGGAGCAGGCGTACTCCTCGGTACGTTGATCTAGGCCACGTACTGTGACGAGCGGTACCCCAGTAGCCCTGCCATTATATGGAATCCAAAATCCAATAAATGCCAACGATTTTGATCGTATTACCCACTTTTGTGGCTAGTCGCTGGAATTTAATAATGTAACAGTTTCGGCGATTTCATATTTACTTGAAAACCCTAGACCTATTATAATATCACTGGATTTCCTATCAAATGTTTTAGTTAGCGTAAGGTAAAATCTTTTCCATGTTTATGTGTGGGAAGTCTTACGTGATACCTTTTCTTTTCAAAGATTTTTCAAAGTTAAGCAACCTTAACCTGTTGCTCACACTAGACCCATGTCTGACCCGGAGTTTATTTTTGTTTTTCATAAATTCTTGGGTACTCAAATTTTATGAGTAGCCAAGGGATTCGGGTTGGCTTTGACGAGTATTGAAGGAGAAATGGAGCAGGAGGCTTCTGCATTAGATATATAGTTCCACTATGTTTGGAATCTCTGTATTGTCTTTGAATTGCATTGAGTTGTAATAACTAGACAGGCGTTTATAACTGTCTAGTATATGTTATATTATCTGTGTACTCTTATAATTGTTGTATACTATGTAATATTTTATGTTATCAATACAATTTATTCGTTCCGCTGTTTAGATTCTGATGTGTTGTTTCTTCTTCTTTTCTTTATTTCTCTTTTCTATCCCTTTCTTTCTTATTAATGATGCGTCATTCTGTGGAGATGGATGGCGGGTCGTTACAGTGGTATAAGAGCAAGGTTGAGTGAATACCTAGGCTCTGGAGTGGTGTCTATTTTGAGAGATCGTATTTGTAATTATATATATATATATCTTTTTCTACCTATTTGTTGGGTTACATGTTCAATTTTCCAATATAGGTTATAAAGGTAGTGGTGTGTGTGTAACACGATTACTACCATTGGTTGGAGTTTTACGTTTAAGGTTGAAAGTGTATGGGCCGAGACGGTAGACCTAATACTGTCTCGAGTAAGTTGTGCAGAGTTTGGTGAGTAGAGTTTGGATCTGTCGATTGGGCAGAAGCAAGTGATGGTATTTTGATACCTCAGGAAGTTGTAACTGCGTGATGTAATGCAGTGACTATGGATTGTGTCCAAAGATATTTCTTTGGAACAAGTTTTAGGAAGTGTATCTGCTTCGGTGTTCAGGCTGGGTTCAGCAGGATGTGGTGGTTGGCTTTGAAGTCCGAGTTTCTCGAAGAACTTTGGATTAGGAAGTTTGACATTGGTGTCAGTAGTGCAACTCGGAGTGTTCTGTGAGCCGACAGGGAGGTCTTAGCTAAGTAGTTTTTCTGGAGGTGGAATTCAGAAGCAGTAGAGTGAATCTGTTTCTTCAATGAATTGTCTAGACCAGTGTAAGTTGTTCTGTTTGGTAAAGAGAGGACAGTTTTCTTTGGAAATTTATCTGGGTTGATCGCAAAAGTGACTTGCGATTGTTTGAGTGTTCTCTTAGAGTGTTGGAGATTTTCTGGATGTTTTCTAGGATGGCAGAGATTTGTCCGCATCTGGAGATTGAGTTTTCTTATCGACTAGTATTCCAGGAGTGGAATGGGTGGTTCAGTTTAGTTGAAGGATGGTTCCTAGAGATAGAGTTTGGTAAAGCAGCTCAGGAACTGGTGGAACTTCTGAGTTTTCTTTATGGATCTGTAGAACCATATTTTTGGGAAGTGATGTCTAGTTGGTGCTTGTGTTCTTCATCAGCACTCTTATCTACTTCAGATCAGAGTTGCGCAGCGGAAGCAGTTTGGAAGTGTTTCTGATTGTCTTTCCCGGATTAGGAGAAGTTTGTAGTCTTCTGTTGATTATGGAGTAGAATTGTGTTTTTGGCTTTGGTTGATCTTGAGGAGATCATTGTGTTGGGTTGCTTTTGGTTCTGTTTGTTTCTAGAGGAATCAGCAAGGGTTGAGCTAATCAGTTTGGATGTTGGCAGCCTAGTATCGTCCGAAGACATTTTATGGATAAGAAACAGAGGAATTTGGATTCCAGAGTCGGAGGTCGGTTTTGGATAAGTTTTCTCCGATCAAAGGAGCTATAAGATGGGATAAGACGGGAAAGCTAGCTCCGAGATGTTTTGGATCTTTTATGTGTTTTGGATAGATAAGTATTTTGTTTTCAGGAATTGAATTGCTAGTGTGGATAACTGGGATTCGATGAGTTTCACGTATCTCTGAGGAAGTACGTGACTGGTCTGTCTCTGGTTTTGAAACCAGTAGTTCTAGAGGTTGGTTGTTGAATCAGACTCGCCTGTAGTCTGATATGCTGTCTAGCTCTGTAGATCTATATGAGTAGGAGCTCTGCAGCTTAGGAGTATTGATTGTTTGGAATCTATAGAGTGAGTATCCCGATATTTTTACCGGCGAAACTCGAGGAAACTCTATCCTGAATTTTATCCGTATAGATAGGTTTGATTGATTGGGTAAATTGATTTCTATGGTTGTTAGCATATGTTTGATATATGCTTGTGTTTTAAAATTAAAATCTTTAAATAGATTATTAAATTACCATTGTTTTAAATTTCGGGGACGAAATTCTTTTAAGGGGGGAGGAATGTGATGACCCGGAATTTTAAACAATATTAATTTAATAATCTGAATTAAAATTAAATTGATTTGATAATCTTTGTAATAAGATATGAATTAATTTAATAATCCAATAAAATAAATATTTAATTGATAGATTTTATCTTTTTAAATCTAATAAATTGTTTTCTATTTATAATGTATATAGGATATGTATATATTGAAAATAGATCTTGTTTTAATCAAATAAATAAATGAATCATGTTTTCTATAAAAATATATATCTTTAGTAGAAATTGGGAATTTTGATTTTATTTAAAAGTTAAACTTTTAAAAGGTTATTTAATAATTAAATATGGTTTTAAATACATAAGGTAAATTATTTAAATGATTTAAAATATGTATTAACTCAAGTTTAAATTTAAACAAATAACAATAAGGTTTATTTCGATTTCTTAAAAATATAATAATAAGGATTATTTTGACATAGTGTGATAAAATAAATAATTTATTTATAAAGAAGACAATTTCTTTTATAAATTATTTATAGTTATCAAATGTTGTTATTTCTAAAAATATAATAATACAATGTTTGTAACAAATGGATTTTTTTTTAAAATAGTTGTGTTTCAAAAATTGAATTGTATGTGTATATATATAATTTGATTTCAAAATTTAATTTGAACTTGAATTCAAAAGCTTTGAAAATTTAAAGTATAAGTATTTTTATTTTTTTGGATTTTTTATAATATTTGCATAAACTTTATTTTCATAAATTAAATTGGATTTATTCATTTTGAAATTATCCACATATAAATAAATACATGTTAACTAATTAATTAAACAAAGATTCACTTTTATCTTATATTAACATCTAATTAAATACAAATTAACATTTAAATATAACTTATTAACTTAAAGGAAACATGTGTTAAATTGCTAAATAACTAATTAACATTTGATAATAACTAATTAAATTTAATAACAAGTGTTAATCAATAGACATTACAAGGTGACAAATGTTATATTTAGGGACAAGTGTCAAAATTGAATTTAGCTTATTCTTTTGTTTTTATTTTCAAATAATTTCAGCTTATGTGAAATCTTCTTTCCTCATTTTTCTTTTCTTTTCTAAAATCTAATGCAAAGAAAATCTGAAAGAAAACGCACTTCCTTTGAACCAAAATCAGAAACAAGAACAAGTTGAAATCTCATCTTCAGTTTTAAAACCTGAAACAAAGCCTACATGCAAACCATTTTTTTTTCAAATCAAAACAAAGCCTGCCTGCATTTTTCAAAAATCTGAGATCTGCTTACAAGCAAGCAACTGCTAGTTCAGATGCAAGCATTCTTTTCACTTTTGGTTGTAATCAAGTTTCATATAGCATGCATGAAAGAATTTTGTATCAAGCCTTCAAGTTTTTAACTAAAGCAAACCAAACACTCAAGTTTTAAAAAAAAGGAACTACATATTTCCAGTTTCAAAAGCACCAAAATCTTTTTCAAAATCACTGCTCTATCCATCAAGTTAAGGTGAGTAACATTTCTATTTCTTAAAGATTAAACTTATAAATAAGGTTGCATGTTAAATCTCTGTGATAAAAATGTATTGTATGCATATATGAGTTAAATCCGCTGTGATTATAATGGATGTATTGTATGCTTGTGATTTCCAGAGTATTCTCTGTTTTATAGATCATAGGTTCAGGTGTTGATTTAAATTCAAAATCTATAGATGGTGCCTCTGTTTAAACTTTAGATTGAATCAATCTTGTTTGTCTAATCCTTAAACTTTAGTTTAAGATTTTAGTTAAGTTAAATAGCTTGTATTATCTATGTAAACCAAAATTGACTGATCAAGTTTAAAATATGTAGAAATTCATGTTGAATAATTTGTAAACTCGGTATTATGAATTGAATACCAAGACCAAAACATGATTTCTAGAATAAAAATAAGTATTTTTAGTTAAGGGTTTTGTGTGTAGTTCTCTATTGAACAGAAAAGGGGAATTTGGAGATTTCTGATGATCTATCGTTTTGGGGTATCAGAATTCTTCTTGTGGGTAGAGTAGTCATCAATGAAGCTGAAAAAAAAAATGATGTTAAATTCAAAACAACATGGAAGTAGCGGTAGTGATTTTTTTCTTGAAGCCCTAGTTTTTGGAGGATAAAAGAAAATGATCGTCACGGCTTTAATATTTGTTCGAGTGTCAAATGCTTTTGGGAGGTGGTTGCTGAAGTGTAGTCGAGGTTGTGGCCGGAGTTGTTGGATTTCTGGTGGTCGGAGGAAGGTGGCTGAAGTGATGGCAGGTTTGGGATGGGTTTTGGTCTTCTGTTTCCAAGTTTTGGAATAAACCTCGAATTCAATTTTGTGTTTTGGGAAGACGATCTGATGGTGTTGGTTGATCATGGGGTTGGTTGTCGATGTTGGAAAGCCACCGGAGGTTGATGATGATGACCGAAGGCACGGTGCATGTGCACCGTGCACTATTGGGTTTCTGATGAAATCTGGGTATTGCAGTGTTTTTGAGCTTGAGTATTACTCGAGTGCTGGCTGTGTTTTTCTCGAAGTTTATCTATGGAGGACTCGAAGCAGAATTCGAGTTGGCTCGGGTAAATGTAGTTGTTACAGGTTTTTTTTTTAGAAATCCGTCGGTTTGATTATAAACAGTTTTTTTTTTAAATAAGGTTTAAACCAGATTTTGGGTATAGATCCAAATAACTTTTGTATTCTAGTTTGAAATTTAAGGAAGTTTTATAAATTTAAATTATTTGAAACAACTTTATTAAGTTAAAAGTAAAATTTAAAATGTCTTGTTTAAAAATTCCAAACCGAAGTTTAAGTTGAAGGAAAAGGTTTAAACTAAAGTTTAAATCCAAGTTTAAAGTCTGGAATTCAAATTTAAGTTTAAATTTCAGTTTTAAAATAAATTAAGACTTTAAAACTTGAATTGTTAAATACTTTGAAAACGATTAAGTAGTTGAATTTTTAAAATAAAGTTTTAAAATATAATTAGAGGTTTAAAATCTGAAGATGTATCTGAATTCAAATTTAAATATGTATTTTCATTTTGAAATGTAGGAAAGTTTTATATTTTAAAATTATTTAAACTATTTTGAATGTTTAAAAGGTAATTTAAATTGATTTGAATCTAAATATGAATTTAGTTTTAAAACCTTCTAAACTTCTTTTTTAAATGAGAAATTCTTAAACTTGTGAATGAAAGGTTTAAAAATGTGTTTTAAAACTTTGTTAAAGATAATTTGAATTCAATTTTAAATCTTAAATTTAAAAATGAAATTTGAAAGTAAATTTAAAATAAATTGTTTTAGTACTTTGTAAATGGTAACTTGATTAATAACAAAGTTTGATCTTTAAGTAAATTAGAATTTAAAGATTTTTATTCATTAAATTTATAAGAAAATTTAATGGATAATTAATTTATTTTGATTAATTAATCATTAGGATTAATTAAATAAGTAATTTAAGGTTTAAACTAATTAATTAATGGTTAAGATTTATTAGTTAGGAATAATTAATTTGTCATTAAGGATTTTTCTATTAGATCTTAATTAATAATTAAGAATTGATTAATCAAGTAATTTGGAAATAATTAAGTTACAACTAACACTTAATTAATTAAATAATTAAGGTTAATTAATTGGACATTAAAGATTATTTAATTCGGAATTTAACAATGAATTAGGGTAAGCTAATTACTTTGGGAAGTAATTAAACAATTTTTACTTATTAATGATGTTCATTAACTTGTGATTATTTATAATTAATTAATATGATTAATTTTTAAAAATTGATTAAATTAATTAATTAAATGACAATCAATTGTGAAATCTATTTAAGTTAATTACTTAATAAAAGTAATTAAGAAATTAATTACTTAATGTAATTAATGGAGTTTATTGTAATTGGTTTAAATTAATTAATTAAGTTTAATTAATTTTAAAACACTGGATTTGATAATAATTACTCGATGTAATTAATAATGTAAAATTAATCAGTAAAGTAATTAAAGATAATTACTGGATGTAATTAGTGGATGATGTTGGGATTGTGAAAGTAATTTGGATTAAATTATTTTGTATAATTAATCAAGGGATTAATTAAATTAATTAAGGAATAATTAATTTGATAAGTAATTAAGGGTAGTAATTACAGAATGAGATTAATCAAAGGCGATTAATAATTATGGTTTAAGTGAGATTAATTACTGAAATTAATTAATTTAATTGAGTAATTAATTAAATATAATTAAGGATCATTAATTAATATAATTAATGATGTAATTAAGATTGATTAATTAAGATTGATTAATCAATAATAAGTGATTAAGTGTAATTAATTAATTGTAATTAATTAAGGTTAAATGTAATTAATTATAGTTAATTGATTAATGAAGGAATTAAAGGTTAATTATTTTATTTGTTTTAGAGTAATTTATTTTGTGAAATTAATTATGGAATAATTAATCAAAGGTGATTAATTAAGTTGATTAACTAGAGGTTAATTAATTAGACAATTTGTAATTAATTAATGGTAATGTAAGAAAGATTTATATTGATGTAGTAATTAATTTAATTCGTTTTAAATTAATTAGAAATGATGTAATTAATTTAATTCATTTTAAATTAATTATAAATGGTATGATTATAGATCATTGCTTATGAATGGATGATATTGGTTACCTTGAATGGTTTGGAATCTCAACTATGAGATTAGTAATGTTATGTGATATGGATGCATTGGTTGCATTATGATATGGATTATCTTTGGTAATGATAATATGGATCATCTATGGTGATGATTATCTATTGTGAATCTGTGAATTATCTGTCTGTATATAGATAATGTAATTGAATTGTTTTAAACTCTAAAACAACTTGGACCTAAAAGACACACTTTGTATTTCGATGAGACCGGGGTCGGGTTTCCATATTTGGATATCCGTAAACCACATCGGTCCAAATTAACGAAAGGTCGTGAATCTTATGTGAAGAGTGAATACTCGAGGTGTAAGGACTATCCGTCATTATAACTCTGGGGGTGATTCCGTGATGAGTTTGACAGAAATAGTACTTACAGGCTCGAGATGGTGATTCAGAGTGCAAGGGTTATCGTCGTCAACTCTGAGGGTGATTCCAAAACGAGTGTAACGAGATAATGCCTTCGGTTTCGTTCGAATCCGGAACGAACTTGTATGGATTGAATGCTTTCATAACATCGTCAGGTGGACGATGAGCATTCTAAGTGATGCGTTCACTAAAGGTAATCATAGCCTCAAGCCTCATCAACCGGAAATGGCTAAAACATGGGAGGTGCAGCAAGGCTAAGTGGGTCATGCCCAAGTAGGACGAGATTTTCCACTGTCTAGAGGTCCCTTTTTATTCGGCTGTGTGGGCGGTTGGAATTGCACACCAATTGTGGGGTTGTCTTGTTCGGGACTGTCCAGTAAGGGATGGTTCCGGCTTTGTGTTGGAGGGGAGTGGGCGTACTCCTCGGTACGTTGATCTAGGCCTCGTACTATGACGGGCGATGCCCCAGTAGCCCTGCCATTGTATGGAATCCAAAATCCAATAAGTGCCAACGGTTTTGATTGTATTACCCACTTTTGTGGCTAGTAGCTGGAATTTAATAATGTAACAATTTCGGCTATTTCATATTTACTTGAAAACCCTAGACCTATTATAATATCACTGGATTTCCTATCAAATGTTTTGGTTAGCGTAAGGTAAAACTTTTCCATGTTTATGTGTGGGAAGTCTTACGTGATACCTTTTCTTTTCAAAGATTTTTCAAAGTTAAGCAACCTTAACCTGTTACTCACACCAGACCTATGTCTGACTCGGAGTTTATTTTTGTTTTTCATAAACTCTTGGGTACTCAAATTTTTACGAGTAGCGAGGGATTTAGGTTGGCTTTGACGAGTATTGGAGGAGCAATGGAGCAGTAGGCTTCTGCGTTAGATATATAGTTTCTGCTGTGTTTGAATCTCTGTATTGTCTTTGAGTTGTATTTATTTGTAATAACTAGACAGGTGTTTATAACTGTCTAGTATGTGTTGTATTATCTGTGTACTCTGATAATTGTTGCATACTACGTAATACTTTATGTTATTAATATAATTTATTCATTCCGTTGTTTAGATTCTGATGTGTTGTTTCTTCTTCTTCTCTTTCTTTCTCTTTTCTATCCATTTCTTTCTTATTAATGATGTATCATTCTGTGGAGATGGATGGCGGGTTGTTACAAATACAAACTACACAAGACATGTACATATGGAAGTTTCGGCATGTACAACAAAGTGCACCATAACAGACTTCAAGAGCAACATGACAAACAACATTTACTTATATGAAACAAAGCAACTAGACATGGATGAATATAAGAAGATCAACAGGAATAGAATACAAAAGGCACTAGTCATGTACATGTTCAATGAAATGTTCAGGAGCAATAAAGGCAATAAGAATCATGAATTCAAAACAATATAACATGAACAATGCACATGAGCACAGTGGAGCATGCAAAAATTTTAACTACAAGTAACTCAAAGCATAATGCTGATCAGATCAGAGAAAATGGAACAAGATCAAAGTAACATAGCAATACAAATATAACTCAACAAGCCAATGAAATGGGGACAGACGCAACTGGAACTCGAAGCAACTGGAAATTCAACATGCAATTGTGAACATGGAATCTAGCATGCAAACAGAAAAGGTCATCATTGAACCCAGATTGGTCAGAGCACCCAACAAGAAGCTCAGTTTCAACAATGCAACATAAAGACTCAAAAGCAAACTCAGGCATGAACAAAAGCAAGGTCCAGAGCAGAATCCAAAATGCAATGGCAACAAATTGAACCACATATGTTAACATGAATGCATACATTCAGAAATGAACCAACTGGAGCTATAGTAATCATAATACACAAATATGCATATACACTTATGTATGTATACGTGTATATAAGCGTATAAAAATTCAAAGCCATGGGTTATGAACAAAGTCAACAATTGTTTCAAAAAGTTAGAGCAGCGAATGGGCATATGTTTGAACAAGTCAAGGTTCATAAAGTCCAAATTTATCTCAAATTCAAGTATCGAGCCATAAGAGAACGTTGCCAAAGTCAAAGCAGTAAAGAATGGAAAGCAGATTCAAACAATGATAAGATGAAAAAGTCAGATTAATCACATCGTTCAATCGAAAATCATATGGCTGAGCAAATAACCGAAAAATTCAAAGAAAATATATATGAACGAGATCATAGGATTTCAATCCTTATTTAAACCCAAAATGATCATCGGTAATAACCATTCAAGTTCAAGCAAATACCTTAGCAAGCCATTGAAGTAAATCACAAACCAGTAACTCGAATCGAAGTCAAGCATAGTCGAAATCGAAAAAGGAAAATCATGTACCAATTCTATCCAAGAAATTCGAGCTCAACATTTGAAGCTGCTGTAAGTAATCAAAACTAGAGATTCGATTGATGAAGCATATCGAAGCGAAAGCCTACTCCAATAAAACAATTTCAAGCGGCGGCATCAAATTAACAGAACCGTAGTTGGTTGAAGAGAAACAAAGGAACGCCCAAAGAAGTTCGAACGAAAAAAAGGAAAGACGTTCTCTTTATTGAATTATTTAGCGGGCCGGTGCTTTTAATCATATTGGATTTAGTGGGTGACCGCATTCGATTCGTTTGTACCACTGTGAAGAGAGTACATCGTATAGTTCATCTATGGTATTCGCTCGGCTTGTCAACGGTTGGATCGCTGTAATTAATTCAATTATGGTTAATTCAATTATGGTTTAAGTGGAAATAGCGGCTACAGCTTTGGGGGCGACAAAGGGTGAATCTGGTGGCGTCTCGATGCCTTGGGGTGAGGTCGCGGCTATGGGGGGGTCGATGGTGGTAGCCGCGGCTAGCCGTGATTGGTGATCGATGAGCGTTTCTCGGCTTCAGGATGGTGCACACGTGATTAGGGCATTCGATTCATTACTGTTCTACCGTGTTTAGATGGAGATGATGTGGCTTAGAGAGTAGGTTTTGTTGTTTATTTTAATTTAATTTAAATGTTTGATGATCGATATTGGATGAATGGAGGTTGTAATTTATATTGTTTTAAACTGCAAATTTGTTATGCACTTTATTTCATTCGGGATTGTGGTTTGAAATGATATATATCCATATTTTTATTTTAAATTACGGATTGAAATGATAAATATCCGTATCACTTTACCATAGGATAGAAAATTTTATACAGACACCATCAGTCTACATATATAAATATTTTGAAAACGATTTCTATGGTTTTGAAAAGAAATATATGGTTTAATAAATATTAAATTTTGATATTATATAAATATTATTTTATATATATAGTTAAATTCTTTAATTTAAGCTATGTATAAATTTGTGTAATAAAAATAAGTTTATTCATGGAGTTTGATAGTTTTATATTATATGGTTAAGTACCTGTTTAAGATATTGTATATATAGAGTTTTATTGACTTAATAAAAATTAAGTTGGAAGATAAATGGGAAATTGGGTTGAATTGAATTATTTAAGAATTATACTCGAATAAATTTGATTTGAAATTTAAATAAAAATTGAGATTTAAAGGGTATGATTCTTATAACTTGATTTGGTTTAGGGTGATTTAAATGAATATAAAGTAGATTTAAATGAATATATCAAGTTAAATAAATTGAAAGAATATCCAATTGTTTGAAGTTAAAGTTTTACTTAAATTATATTGGATTTATTAAGTAAACATTTCAAATCTAAATAATAGTAATTGAATTTGATATATATGGAAATTTTCAAAGAATTAGTTTTGAAATGGTGGAATATTTAAAGCTTTGAAATATATGAATTGAAATGGTTTATTTGAAGGTTCAAATCGGTATTTGGAATTTATTTGTGAATTTAAGAAGCTATTTTATTTTATATAAAGTAATTTAATATTTGAACCAATAAAGTATTGGAAGTTATGTTTCAAAGTTACAAATTTCAAAGTACTACGTTTTGGAAGGGTTATAGTTTAAGACTTTGGTATCGAAATTTTATAACTTTAAATACTATGATTTTAAAAAGGATAACATATTGATTTGGTTTAAAAACGAAAATGATATCGTCTTTATATAGTTTTGAAATAAATATTATATCCTTGTTTTGAAGTATAAATTATTTTAAAATGACCGTGGTGTTATAATAACATTTGGTTGTTGAAGAGACCAGGATCGAAAGTTTTCATACTCTCTGCAAACTCCGAAAACCACTTTAACAACCATGTACGCGGTGGAGATTCTGGAATGAAGTAGGATGGTAGCGGCGTTTCCTTTGAGGTAAATACGTGTAGCCGACTCCCATGAGTTGGCATAAGGTGGCTAAAATAGGAGCGATTCTCGAGCGAATGAGGTAGCACCTTTGATCAGACACATCCCTTGGATATTATACTTTGACTTTTGTATTGATTCGGTGGCCACTTTTGATTTTTTTTATTTGGGGGTGTGGCTCAAGGTGGGCAGTAGCTACGTGTTACCACCAGCTCGGATAGCAATTGGTATATCTACACCGGCATTGCCTATTTGTGTCGTGTCACCTACCCTAGCGCGCCTTATACGATTTTGTTTTGTACCATACCTATGGAGTGCCCTCTGACGACGCCCGGTATGGGGGAGATTACGGTACTGTATAGACTATGGGAATATAAAAGCGTGTTAAGGTGGAAAATGTAAAGCCTTAACGCTATTTTAAGTATATTATATTTTACTTTAGACACTAGTATAATAGCGTATACTACTACATAGTAAATAGTTTAATGGATCCTTAAGAGATGTGAATCCCGAGCACCTCTTAAGTTACTGCACTCACGTTAGACACTGGATAGGAGATGTCAAACCCCGTAAACATCACCGACGCCGTTACACTCATATTTACTTCCGTTGATTTTACTTACATAAGATCTTTTAGTTCTGACCCGAGTGTTTTGTCTTTTCAATTCGCTCGGGTCAGTCCGAGCATTTTAGGATGACGAAGATTTGTATTACTATTATTTATTATTGTATTCCACTACACAATTTTATTCCGTTGCATTATTAATATTCTCCGGTATGTGTAACTTTGATATGTATACTATTAGTATATAATCGAATATTTTGAAAACGGCTTCACGAACTATATATTTGATTATTATATTTTATCATTCCTCTGCAAGATTCCGTTTTGTTCTTTTTCTTTCTTTGCCTTTTCTTATTTACCCCATAACAATCCGCCCTTTTGTATGGTTTTAAGTGTAACGGGTGTGGTTTATCGTCGATTAAAGTACAAAAAGGCGGGGCGTTACATCTGGTATCAGAGCCAGGTTATAACATTTACATTAATTTCGTTAATTTGAATTAAGTTCCCACCTTTACGCTATGCCTATTATTACTCTATAAGCTAGATACCATTGTTTACCTTTCATTTACATTTATTTTCCTTATATTAATTTATTACCAAAATATTCCTGTTTACTATCAATTATACCATACAATTGTTTCAATAAATTGGAACTGCACTAAATTTTTCATTTATCAACTTTCCATAATCTTATTTCCTTAATTTACGTTTAGTTACTATTAAGCAATATATTATTGCATTGGTTAATTCAACAATTAATTTTATTTACTCATTTTCTGTTTTATAACCAAATGTAACAATTTTCACTATTCATAAATGGGATTTCACTTCCATTGTCAAAATTTAATTTTTATAACCATTGCTACAATTCATTCTTAACATTTACTTCAATATAAATTATATTTTTTATTTCTTCCTAAATTTAATTACAAGAATCTAATTAAATTTACCAATTTATTTATCAAAATTTACGGGTCGTTACACTCTCCCCCACTCAAAACTTTTCGTCCCCGAAAAGGAAAAAGAAGGGAAATAAAAGAATTAAATAAACAATACATCTTGTCAAATATTAACTTTAAACAATTAAATTTACAAAATTAATTAATTTGAATAAAATATACCAATTTATAACCATTAAGCCTTTTTATACTTAGATTAATAAGGTTTGGAAAACATTTCAATAATTTTCTAAGTCCAAAATTTACGGAAAATTTTGGTAGAGTCTTCTTTGTACGGAGAGGCTCGGGAGAAAATATAATATCAAATATAAAAATATATAACATATATTTTCCAAAATATTATATCCCAACACGGGAAAACAATATAATAGCTCTATAAAACCGTAATCCGAGAATGTACCTATTTGTCGGGCAAATTTACGCTTATATTATGAAACCAAATGTAGTAGCAATTGGTTCCATAACCTGTATTTCACTTATATAATCTAAAAAGAGTTAATAATTATATAAAATGAAATGTTTAACTTTTTTCAATCAATAACAAACAAATCAATACAAACAACAATCACTTGCAACCAGGCATACAACCATCACATCAACACAAATCAATCACTCACTCTTATCAAACAAACAAGTAGTTGTTTGGGTTTAGAACTTTAAATTGTACGGAATGAAAATGAACTACTAGACGCACTATTTACTCGACGGTCTTAGATGAAACTAGATAGATTATTTATTTATCCAAACAATTTTAAAGTATCCTTACCCAAACAACCATAAACCAAAACAACAATTCCAACGAACAGCAGATTCTAACATTATTCAAGTTTATTCTTGTAAATTCTCTTTCACAACATTTGTTGTTCATTCATTTTCTTTCTTTCATTCATTCGGTGATTACTTCATTTATTTTCATTTATTACTTAAAATATTCATTTTTCATTTCAATGCATGTAAGTTTCTTCTTTGTTGCATCATATTCGTTCATTCATTACTACTTAATTTCACGTATTTACTTAATTTTCTAGTTGCTTACTTACAATACTCACCCTTTTTCATATTTTATTATAGTAGCATTCCAGTTTATGACTCAAGGTTATTACAACTATAACATCAAGACCTATTAATTCCACTTATATATTTGTTGTTTGATTTCTTTTTCGTTCATATAATGGTTTATCTTTTAATTTCATTTATTTCTTACAATTTTTTTTAGAAATAACTTCAACTTATTTACTTAAGTTTAAAATTTCTTACTTAAAATAGTCGCCTTCTATTATATTTATTTAGTAGCATTTCAGTTTCACTTAAGTTTATAAAAATCATAACATCAAATTCTTATTTAAAGGAATTTCATTACATAGTTTCATTACCTCATGTTTATTACCTGTATAATATCCACTCCATTTTCTTATCAGCCATTTCAACTTTTAAATCTTTTGGTAAGTTATATATATGCTTTTAAGAATGCAATTGGTTTATTCAATAATAAATTAAATAATCTATCTAACTAGCAGTTTTTCAACTAAATAACAGCTTAATTTAAATAAATGCAATTAACTGAGATGATGATTTAATAAATGTTTGATGATTGATATTGGACGAATGGAGGTTGTATTTTATATTGTTTTAAACTGCAAATTTGTTATGCACTTTATTTCATTTGGGACTGTGGTTTGAAATGATATATAACCGTATTTTTATTTTAAATTACGGATTGAAATGATAAATATCCGTATCACTTGACCATAGGATAGAAAATTTTATACAGACACCGTCGGTCTACATATATAAATATTTTGAAAATAATTTCTATGGTTTTGAAAAGAAATATACGGTTTAATAAATATTAAATTTTGATATTATATAAATATTATTTTATATATATAGTTAAATTCCTGAATTTAAGCTATGTGTAAATTTGTGTAATAAAAATAAGTTTATTCATGGAGTTTGATTGTTTTATATTATATGGTTAAGTACCTGTTTAGGATATTGTATATATAGAGTTTTAATGACTTAATAAAAATTAAGTTGGAAGATAAATAGGAAATTGGGTTGAATTGAATTATTTAAGAATTATACTCGAATAAATTTGATTTGAAATTTAAATAAAAATTGAGATTTAAAGGGTATGATTCTTATAACTTGATTTGGTTTAGAGTGATTTAAATGAATATAAAGTTGATTTAAATGAATATATCAAATTAAATAAATTAAAAGAATATCCAGTTGTTTGAAGTTAAAAGTTTTACTTAAATTATATTGGATTTATTAAGTAAACATTTCAAATCTAAATAATAGTAATTGAATTTGATATATATGGAAATTTTCAAAGAATTAGTTTTGAAATGGTGGAATATTTAAAGTTTTGAAATATATGAATTGAAATGGTTTATTTGAAGGTTCAAATTGGTGTTTAGCATTTATTTGTGAATTTAAGAAGCTATTTTATTTTATATAAAGTAGTTTAATATTTGAACCATTAAAGTATTGGAAGTTATGTTTCAAAGTTACAAATTTCAAAGTATTACGTTTAGGAAGGGTTATAGTTTAAGTCTTTGGTATCGAAATTTTATAACTTTGAATACAATGATTTTAAAAAGGATATCATATTGATTTGGTTTCAAAACGAAAATGATATCGTCTTTGTATAGTTTTGAAATAAATCTTATATCCTGGTTTTGAAGTAAAAATTATGTTAAAATGACTGCGGTGTTATAATAACGTTTGGTTGTTGAAGAGACCGGGATTGGAAGTTGTCATACTCTATGCCAACTCCGTAAACCACATTAACAACCGTGTACGTGGTAGAGATTCCAGAATGAAGTATGATGGTGAAGGAATTTCCTTGTGGGTAAATACGTGGACCCGACTCCCGTAAGTTGGCATAAGGTAGCTAAAACAGGAGCGATTCTTGGGCAAATGAGGTAGCGACTTTGATCGAAAACATCCCTTCTATATTATACTTCGACTATTGGATTGATTCGGTGGCCATTTTTTATTTATTTTTTATTTGGGGGTGTGGCTCGAGGTGGGCGGTAGCTGCGCGCTATGTGTTACCACCTGCCCGGATAGCAGTTGTTATATCTACCCTGGCATTGCCTAGTTGTGCCGTGTCACCTGCCCTAGCGCGCCTTATACGATTTTGTTTTGTACCATAACTATGGAGTGTCCTCTGACGACGCCCAGTACGGGGGAGATTACGGTACTGTACAGATTATGGGAATATAAAAGTGTGTTAAGGTGGAAAATGTAAAGCCTTAACGCTATTTTCAGTATATTTTATTTTATTTAGACACTGTTATAATAGCGTATATTACTACATAGTAAATAGTTTAACGGATCCTTAAGAGATGTGAATCCCGAGCACCTCTTAAGTTACTGCACTCATGTTAGACACTGGATAGGAGACGTCAAACCCCGTAAACTTCTCTTATGTCGTTACACTCATATTTACTTCCGATGATTTTACTTACATAAGATCTTTTAGTTCTGACTCGAGCGTTTTGTCTTTTGCAATTCGCTCGGGTCAGTCCGAGCATTTCAAGAATTGAAGATTTTATTCTGGAGGACGAAGACGAAGATTTGTATTACTATTATTTATTATAGTATTCCACTACACAATTTTATTCTGCTGCATTATTAATATTCTCTGTTAAGTGTAACTCTGATATGTATAGTATTAGTATATAATTGAATATTTTGAAAACAGCTTCATGAACTGTATATTTGATTATTATATTTTATCGTTCCGCTGTAAGATTTTGCTTTGTTCTTTTTCTTTCTCTATGTTTTATTATTTACTCCATAACAATCCAGCCTTCTGTATGGTTTTAAGTCTGACAGGTGTGGTTTATCGTCGATTTAAAGCGTACAAAAAGGAGGGGCGTTACATCTGGTATCAGAGCCAGGTTATAACATTTACATTAATTCCGTTAATTTGAATTAAATTCCCATCTTTACACTATGCTATTATTACTCTATAAGCTAGATACCATTGTTTACCTTTCATTTACATTTATTTTCCTTATATTAATTTATTACCAAATATTCCTGTTTACTATCAATTATACCTTACAATTGTTTCAATAAATTGGAGTTGCACAAAATTTGTCATTTATCAACTTTCCATAACCTTATTTCCTTAATTTACGTTCAGTTACTATTAAGCAATATATTATTGCATTGGTTAATTCAACAGTTACTTTTATTTACTCATTCTATTTTATAACCGAATGTAACAATTTCACTATTCATAAATGGGATTTCACTTCAATTGTCAAAATTTAATTTTTATAACCATTGCTATAATTCATTCTTAACATTTACTTCAATATAAATTATACATTTTTTTATTTCTTCCTAAATTTAATTATAAGAATCTAATTAAATTAACCAATTTATTTATCAAAATTTACGGTTTGTTACAGGTATCTGATACCATCTCATGTTAAAATCGTTTTTTGCAATTATTTAATTATTTATATTGAATTTCAACTAAAAGTCATTTTCACAAAACCCCCTTATAGAAAATTGATTTTCACTTATTTTAATTTTTGAAACTTGGGTTTTCATCATGATAAAAATACTCTAGTTATTTCGGTAGGAGATTTACTCTAATAAAGATAGCCATTATCTAAATAAATCTTTTGGTACTTAAAAAAATTATTATACTGATTGAAAAGCGATGGATAGTGATTAATATATATTTCATAACAAGAGGAAGCATAATTTTATAATTTCATGAAAATTAAACAAATTTTATAATATTTTTAGATTAGTACTTATTCCATGATCGTTTCTATTACTTTCATCTTTCTGTCAATCCATACATCATAATATAGTGTGCCGAATTTGATATTTCAAAATAAGGACATATGTTTTTATAAAATAATTATATCCTAATGTATTCACTCTCATTTAAAAGTCCCCGCGGTTATGCATGGGTGAATTATTTGATTTTCTATAAATGGGCTTCCATTCTCATTTAGAAGTCCTCGCGTTTATATATGGATGGGACACATATAAGAAAGGGATAAATATCAAGTATATTCTAATCTTATTTAAAAGTCCTCACGGTTATGCATGGTTAAAAAAGCTTGACAGTTTTTTTTAAAAAGGGCTAACTACTAACTCCATTTAAAAGTCCTAACGGTTATGCATGGTTAGTAAGTGCTTCATATTTTTTTGTATAATTTTGAAAAGAGAACATGCACAAATTATTCCTTTATTGAAAATATCAAACTCTTGTCACTATATGAAATTTCTACCAATTCTCTAAAGTGGGGTTCGTTTCTAATTAATGAAATATTATGATATTTGTTTGATTAATTGGAATTTAAAATTAATATTTAACCCTTGATTTGATTTTATATTTTTAATCAAAATTGAAGTGATTTCAATTTATTATTTTTGATGATAAAAAAAGCGGGAGAAAGGTTAAGTTTTTGATTTTTGAGCAATATTCTTACTAATATTTGAGAGTGTTTTTATTCAAAGTTATTTTTAATTAATTTTTTGGTTTTAACTACCCGCATCTGTGTAGGTGGAGTTCTATTGTAGAGGGAGTTTTTAAATAGGGGAAGCTCATGGAATTCATCAAGACCAAATACATTTAATAGAGTCAAAATCTGAATATATGATTGTTAGCATCGAAGGGGGAGATTGTACAACACAATAGCCAATGATTTTTGTTTGATGATAATAAACATATATATATATATATATTTGTTTAAATGTATTTGTTATTGTACTATTTTATTTTTCCACATAATTAAACAAAATAATTGTTGAATAAAATTAATAACTCAGAATTCATATTTAAACAAATATTTTATTACAAATTAAAATAGTACAAATTTGAGCTCTCACTGCATTCATACATTTTCAACTGCATAACAACTTCGATTACAACACATTTTCACTTTATAGTTTTTCATACATATTACACCTCACTACATAATTAACTCAACACTCATATATTTGACCTTCAACTTTGTTCCACCCTAAATCCAACATTTGATCTGTCTACAAAATAAACACTTACGTAGAAATTGAAAGAAAATATTTTGCAGTGCAAAATAAAGTGTGTTTGGAAAATGTTATTTGCCTTAGTTATTTGGGTTTTTCGTCATCATTTATTTATCTTATACGAACAATTTGTGACATGCATAGTGTATCACTGTACATGACGCAAGGCCGTGCACACAGATATACACTTGCTTGTTAAAACTGCCGGGATAGGAGAGTACAAGATCAAACCCAAGCCCAAGCTGGATTTAACTTAGGTGCAAATAAAAAAGTAGAAAAGGACTTCAACCAATACAACATTTCAGAGAATACAAATGCAGCTGGAGTCAGACCATAATAAGACCATAATAACACACACACCAAACTTCATATGGCCTAAGTACATGCAGTTCAGGCAAACCATGGGACAAATGTACAAAGGCAATTCTTAAAATGCAAAGAAGTACAACATGCATTCAGAACTTAATTGCAATTAGATATGAAGCAACTGGACATTTAACTCAAATCAGACCAGCATACATATATACTTAGGCGACAACAGTCTTAAACATGCTCAGAGGCACCAAAGGATACATCAACATACATGAAGATCAATATCAATGCAAATCTACACAGTGCACCAGATCAGTGAAGCAGCAAACAAAGTGGCATATGTATACATATGCATATGGACAGATACAAGAAAATCAGAATTATCACAATTATATCAACATGAACAGGAGAACTTTCAAAAACAAGTTGTCAAGCAAAACAACACAAAGTGAACCTATACCAGAACATGCATAAATACAAACTGCAAAAGACATATACATATGCAAGTTTGGACATGTACAACAAAGTGCACCATGCCAGACTTCAAGAGCAACATGACAAACAACATTTACATATATGCAACCAAGAAACTGGATATGGATGAATACAAGCAGTTCAATAGGAATAGAATACAAAGGGCACCGGTCATGTACATGTTCAATGAAATGGTTAGGAGCAACAATGGCAACAAGCTTCAGAAATTCAAAACAATATAACAAGAACATATACATGTGCATAGTGGAGTATGCAAATAGTTTAATTACAAGTAACTCAAAGCAGATCAGAGAAAATGGAACAAGATCAAAGTAACATAGCAATACAAATATAACTCAACAAGCCAGTTAAATAAGGATAGACTCAAATGGAACTCGAAGCAACTGGAAATTCAACATGCAATTGTGAACATGGAATCTAACATGCAAACAGTCAAGGTCATCATTGAACCTGGACTGGCCAGTACACGCAACAACAACAAGCTTAGTTTCACCAAAGCAACATGAAGATTCAAATGCACACTCAGACTTGAACAAATGCAAGGTCCAGAGCAGACTCCAAAATGCAATGGCAACAAATTGAACCACACATGTTTACATGAATGCATACATTCAAAACTGCACCAACTGGAGCGGCAATAATCACAATACACAAATATGGATATACACGTATGTACGTATACATGTGTATAAGCATATAAAAATTCAAAGTCGTGGTTCATGAATAAAGTCAAGAATTGTTTCAAAAAGTGAGAGCAACGAACGGGCATATGTTTTAAGAAATCATTGAACAAGTCAAGATTCATAAAGTCCAATCTATCTGAAATTCAAATATCGAGCCATAAGAGAACGATGCTGTCACGACTCGAAATCTAGCGTTCGAAAATGGGTATCAAATACCTCACTTGTATTCGACTACCGGAGATTCAAACGTAAAACTCCAATTCGAATGAAGCTTATAACAACATTAGATGAATATAAACAGCGGAAAAAATGATGATTACATTAATCAACACCACAGATACAACATCAGATACAATATTCATTACAACATTTATCACCAGTATCAGAGTACTACACATAAGATACAACAACAAATGATAACTCTATGGAGGAACAATAGAGTTATCACAACTTCAAAAGAATCTTCAAAGAAATAAAGTGATAGCGAGATTTCCAAACTAAGCACCACCTTCCAACATCAAAGCTTCCAAAAGTCGATAACTCCAAAAGACTTCAAAAGATTCTAAGCTATTTCCAAAATACGGATAACTTGCTTCTAGGTTGCCCATGTGGAAATTATGGGCACCCAGAGTTTAGGAAGGAACAATAAACTCTCGGTGAGTCGTGGGACTGGTATGAGTAAACAAAAACAGTTGTTTTGAGAAAAAAACAATATACAAAAGAAAATCGATATGCTTTTGTTAAATAAAACTACCGTAAGACCTCCCGCCACACACACAATACTATCGCAGAATTGGAGGAGATTTCTTCTTATGATAGTCAAATATGCTTGATACAAGAAAATTATTTGATATTATTACTAATGCATAGTGTAGAAAAACATTTCGAGAGTATAATATTAATCTTAACAGCATACAACCATTATTGTATGCCTACTATAACTACCATCTATACAGTGGTGACCACCATAAGTAAATGGCAGGTTATACAACTAAAACCGTACTGGGTTCGTATTGGTGACTGGATTTCCAACAAATGGTCAGGCTAAGGAACTTCCTATTTCAACATAGGTACGCCTCGGGAGGGATGTCCCGAGAACTAAACTAGCTCTCTGCCAACACAAGGCCGGGTTACCTCTGTAACTAGGTAACTACCACACGAGTATGCCATTCCCCAATCGTTTGCGACCTTTATCCGAGGGCCCTCAACCATAAAGCAACGACCATAAAGTAATGAATTTGCAGCAACTACATAGGTTAAGTATCTGGGCTCTATACCATGATACCACCTTTTTTCAGAAGGAAATACGCATACCCTAAAGGGCGCGACCCTCATAATCTTGCTGCAGCTTTCATGTTTCGACCATTTCCGAGGTGTGAGGCCTGATGAGGTCTCGTCCACAAAGCTACGCATTACACAAAATCCATGCTTTGATCAACAAATGATCAGCAACACACAGCAGCGCTTAGCATGCCACACTACCAAAATAAGAGTATATTACTGATAAATATCAACTACATAACCTCTGAGCTCGTACGTCTCAGAGAAAGGTGTTAAGCTAAGCGAATAAATTCTCCGCTACCAAACAGAAATATAATTGATAGAGATCGGCTTTATATCTCAAAGTGTAATGTCAGACATACAACCATACAAGTCTGTTTCGGGTTCGAATAGAACCGAGGGCACTTCGTCCAATAAAGGAAGAAGTCCTTACCATCCGGGTGTCCATAATCCCGCTAGGACTTCCCGTCACATATGGAGATCCCTATACCGGAGCAACTCAACGTAAAGTCATTCGATAGGTTATCATATCATTCTCGAAGACACCCGGTCTTCACCACCGTCTTCAAACGCCATCTATTTCGTTGTATCACTATTCAGAATGGGTTATATGACACAAAGTCCTCTCCCGGCTAAACCGAATAGTGGGCGCTTAATTTAAAAACACGTGGATATATCAATCACAAAGATTCACTTTTAGGGTTCGATGTGGGTTTCGGATAACCTATTGGAATCCGACTCTCAGTCACATCGAAAATCAAATGCCGTTTTACTGGCCAATGGGTTTTCATATTCACACAGAAACAAATCACAGATATCACAGCTCATTACAAAGTATATAGATCAGAATCACAAATCAGAGACATTCATCAATGCAAAGCATTCAACAATAATCAATCATCTGAAATTAAGATGGACTAATCGTGTAATTAAAATTAATTAATCACATAATTATTTTCATTAATTATCCTAAATTTTAAATTAATTAATCCTTAATTATCTATTAATTAATTCTTATTTATTAATTAATTAATTATTATTTATTTATTTATTAAGTATTAATTATTTATTAATAAATTCTTAATTATTAATTTATTAATCTTAAATTATTAATTAATTAAACTTTAATCATGTAGTTATTAGACTTAATCACGTCATTAATTAACTTTAAATTATGTAATCAATTAATTACACATAATTATTTAATTACTTATTTTTAATCCTTAATTAATTAACCCTTAATTATTAATTAATTAATTTCTCCTTATTAATTAAAAATCCTTTTAATCAATATTAAATTAACTTTCATTATTAATTAATTGACCTTTATTAAAAATTAATTTACCTTTAATTAATCTTTAATTAACCTTGGAAATGAGTGATCATAAACCAAGTAGTTCTAATTTTTAAGATAATTACCCTTTTAAAACATTTTTATCTTATTAATTTATCACTTAATTACATCATTATGTTTAAAAATAAGTGTTATATATATATTAAACACTTTTAATCTTGATTAATTTAAATATACTTTATTTCAAACCTTTAATATATGCTAAACTTAAATAACTCATATTGTATCAAAGAAGTTGTTAGGAAAGATTTTTAAACTTGATTTAGTTTAAAATTTCAAAACTTGATATATATTTTTTTCAAAATCATGCTATATCAACAAAACCTGAGCCTAACCGACCCGAGCACGATCCTGAGCATCTCGTTCACTTATTTTCTTCGAGTCATCCCCGATAAATCTCGAGTACGTCCCCGAGGCCACAACCTTCTTCCTCAAATGCAAACATTACTGACACAAAATCAACGCCGTGCACATGCACAACGATCCCAGCCAGCACCGATCGAAGCTACTATCGTCAACATATCGACGATGATCTCCACGAACCCCACGAACACCCTGATATCCAAAACGTTGACTAAATCGTGATCGAGCTATTTACCCAAACTGACATTAAACATGATCATCAGAAAACCCCCTCGTTTGATCTCCTTTGGCCACCAGCGATGTTGAGATCCTGGCCAGAGCTTCGTTAGGCTTTCCAGCTTCGATCTCCACTAGAGCGATCAATTCCGGTGCAACGATGATGCCACAGCAACTCGAAATTCGATCTTAACAAAAAACGAGCTAAAACCCTAATTTGACTCCGATCACCATCCACGGTGAATTAGAAAATCATTGAACATTTTTCTTGAGTTCAACCATCATGCAACTATCCCCAGCCACAACCCCGAGGCCTAATTCTTCTTCGATCGCCATGGGTTTCCCCGAGTTTATTTTGCATTCAACTCGAAATCGCTCGCAATTTCATAACTTAAAATTCTGGAATCTTTTACTAAAAATCATATTTTTTAAAGAAGAGCAGGATTATGAAATCAAATCCTAAATTTTAATCAATTGAATTTTAAACAATTTTTTTTCTGTTGTGTTTTTATTTTTTTGGCAAAACCATTTATTTTTAATACTTAAAATTATTTTTAGAATCAAGATCTTGTCAATTCTAACCTGTTTCATTCATGCATCAAGATCGCTAGTAAATCAAAGGATGAGATTTCAATTTCAAATAGGTTTTAAAACCTGTTTGCCTGGAACAGAGAAGACTTTCATGTATACAGACATGCACAACTAAATATATATACATTTTGTATACATATATGCATATTTACAATTTTTTACCTCAAGCATGGTCACAAACACACACACACACACACACACATATATATATAAGCATTAAGTTCATAGGTTGACTCACAGATTTGATTTGAGCAGAGGACCTGGAAGTTTGTTTTAAAAACAGGGAAGATGCCTGGGTTTTGAACTTTAAAGACTGGAAATTGATTAATTGAAAACTAGAAATTTGCTCCTCTGTTTGATGATGCTTTGATTCGAATCTTGTTTGTTGTATTGCCTTTTTTGATTGCTAATCTTGCTTAGTTGAATTTGTGATGAAGTTTGCTTGGCTTTTGATTTGGTTTTGATTGCTTTTCTTTTTCCTGATTTATTAACAAATTGTTTCTTTTTTTTTCTTTAGATTTTGAAGGTGAAAAGAAAATGGGGAAGAGAAGAAATAGAGATGTATATACCTGGCCTTATTTTCTTTTAATTAAAAATAAAAAGAAAAACAAGATTATAACACTTGTTCATTTCGTAAATTGCATGTCTTACATGTGTTAATTCTCTTACTAAAACACCTACACTTGTTAATTGATATGTTCCTAAGCATACACTTGTAATTTTTCCATAAGAATATATATATATATAACACTTTCTTTTTCTTTTTTTTGTCATGTATTAACCCATGTATTATCTATGTATACATGTATTAGTTTTTTATATGAAATGCATGCATTATATTTCCTTTAATCTATATTTATATATCCTTAAAGAAATAATTTGTAACTAATTATATATATATTAACAAAAAATCTAATTCACCTATATATATTATCTTAAAATCCAATTATTTTATTAAGGCTTTTATCTAAATTTTAAATTCAAATTTGAATTTGAATTTCAATCCATTTATATTTATATATATATGTATGTATGTATAAATCAATACAAATTATATTTGTCTTGAAAAATTTCAAATCAAATTCAATTTAAATACTAGAAATTCTAACTTAATTACCAATTTTAAATTGATAAAATTTAGGGATGTTACAGATTTCCCCTTTAAGAAAATTTCGTCCCCGAAATTTGAAAAAGAGAAAGACAAATAAAGAATATAAGAACACAGAAAAAGATAGAGAAATGGCTTACCAATTAAGCAGGAATAACCATTCTGCAATTGGGATAGGACTTCCGCATGCTATCCTCTATTTCCCAAGTATAATCCTTTGGATCCCCACTCCATTGTACTTTAACTAATTTCACAACTTTATTTCTTAATTGCTTTTCATCACGATCAATTATTTTCAATGGCTCTATTTTAACTGCCAGATTTAGTGTATTTTCCAAATCCTCCTGAGCTGCCTCTTCAATAATACTATCTGGATCGTGCACATATTTCCGAAGATGTGAAATGTGAAACACATCATGTACGCCAGATAACCAGTTGGGTAGCTGCACTCGATATGCCAAGGGACCGAACCTCTCCAGAATAGGAAAAGGACCAATGTATCATGGTGCCATCTTACTAGTTTTTTCAAACCTTAACACACCACGCATTGGAGACACTTTTAAGAAAATAGAATCTCCAATCTGGAATTCCAAATCTCTTCTTCTGCGATCAACATAACACTTCTAACAACTTTGAGCCGTTTTCAATTTCTTTCGTATAAAATCAACTTTCTCCGTAGCTTCTTTAAACATATCTGGTCCAAGGAAGAGTCTATCACCTGACTCGATCCAGCATGTAGTTGATCGACACGGACGACCATATAAACCTTCAAAGAGAGCCATTTCGATACTGGCCTGATGGCTATTGTTATATGAGAATTCGACCAGTTGCAAATGGTCCTCCCAAGAACCACCAAAATCAAGTATACAAGCACACAATAGGTCTTCTAAGATTCGATTAATCCTCTCAGTCTGCCCATCAGACTGCGGGTGATAAGTAGTGCTGAAGTTCAGTTTGGTTCCCAATGCAGCTTGAAATGCCTCCCAAAATCTACTGGTGAAGATCGGGTCACGATCGCTTACTATACTGCTAGGTATACCATGGAGATGAACAATCTCTTTTATATACAGCTCTACTAAACTTGCTGTTGTCCGGGTGGATTTTACTGGGATGAAGTGCACGGTTTTAGTTAGACGATCCACCATAACCAAAATTGCTTCATTCCCCTTTCGAGTACGTGGCAACCCATCGATGGAATCCATACATACTTGATCCCACTTCCACTTTGGCACCCCCAATGGTTGGAGTATACCTGGATTTTCTTTTGATCACTTTTAGTATGTTGACAGGTAGCACAACGACTCACATATATAGATATGTCCCTTTTCATCATTTTCCACTAAAAAGTTCTTTTGATGTCTCGATACATCTTATCAACTCCTGGACGGATACGAAGTTTGGACTTGTGGCACTCGTCCAAAACTTCCCGCTTAAGGTCAGGGATGTCTGGAACACACATTCTTCCTTTCATTCTTATAATTCCTCTATTATCACTTCAAAACTGGTATCTTCACCACGGCGAATTCTCCTATACATTTCTCGAAGAAACTTGTCTTCTGTCTGCTATGTTGCAATCTTCTTAAGAAGAGCAGGAGTAATGACAAAATGTGCAAGAGTAGCATGTCTTCTACTTAAGGCGTCGGTAACTACATTGGCTTTTTCGAGGGTATATAGAATATCTAGGTCATATGACGCTAGAAATTCCAACCAGCGTTGTTGCCTCAGATTTATATCTTTCTAGGTAAAGAGATACCTAAAAGATTTATGGTCAGTGTATAATTCATATTTTTCACCTAGAACAAGAAAGATTTATTAAGTATATACCTTAAGTTAAATTAAACTTTTAAATTTTAGTAAAGCTGAAAGATATTTTTACCTAGAAGATAGTGTGGCCAGATTTTCAAAGCGAAAATAATAGCTAGAAGCTCGAGATAGTGAGTTGGGTAATTTTTCAAATGCGGACGTAATTTTCTACTCGCATAGGAAATTACTCTACCATTCTGCATTAGCACCGCACCCAATCCATCACCACAAGCGTAAGTGTAAAAAGATAAGCCTTGATTCTTGTTAAAAATAGCGAGAATAAGAGCAATGGTTAATCTCTTCTTTAATTCCTGGAACGCTTCATCACATTTCAAAGTCTAATTGAATTTAGCATTTTTCATCGTTAGCTTAGTCAACGGACTAGCTATCTTAGAAAAATCCTGAACAAACTTTCGGTAATATTTTGCAAAACCTAGAAAACTTCGACTTCTTTTGGAGTAGTGGGTCGATTTCAGTCAAGAATAGTAGAAATCTTGCCTGGATCAATAGAGATTCCCTCTTCATTAACAATGTACCCACGAAATCTGACTTCCTTAACCCAAAAATGGCATTTAGAAAATTTTGCAGACAGAATATTCTTCCCTAATATCTCCAAAACAATTCTAAGATGCTCAGCATGCTCCTCTTCGGTTTTGGAATAGATTAGAATATCGTCAATAAACACCAAACCAAATTTAATTAATACTCCACGGAATACACGGGTCATTATGTCTACGAATTATGCAGGACCATTGGTTAGTCCAAAAGGCATGACTAACAATTCATAGAAAATGTCTGGAACTCTGAAAGCGGTCAAGTGAACACAGTCTTTGGCAATTCGTAGCCGATGGAATCCTTTGAGCTAGATACCATCTTTGAAAAGAATCGAGCGCCATGAAGTTGACCAAATGGATCGTCGATTCTAGGTAAAGGAAACTTGTTCCTGAGAGTTAGTTTATTGAGATCGCGGTAGTCTACACACAATCTCAAAAATCCGTCAGATTTGGCTACGAACACCACAGCTGAACCCCAATCAGAAATACTAGGACATATTAGTCCTTTTTCTCGCAAATCTCGGGTTTGCTTGACTAGCTCTATCCTTTCCCTGAGTGCCATCCTGCGACTAGCATGAACAACATGATGAGCATTAGGTACTAAGTCAATTCTGAATTCTATTTTTCTATGTGGAGATAGAGATTTGACTTCTTCGAACACATATGGAAATTCCCAAACAATGGGTATGGACTCCAGACTAGGTTCAGGATAACCCAAGGTATACATCAACTCATCTCCTTTAGGACTTGGATGCTCACAAGAAAACTCAATTAAATCTCCAAATTTGGTTTTGATTAAAATCAATCGATTGTTACAATCTAATTTGGCTTCGTATTTTGTTAGCCAATCTATTCCGAGTAAGATTTCAAACTCATTAAAATCAAGGACAAAGAGACTGATAGAGAATTGGCAAAAAGAATATAAGATAGGAATGTCTCTACATCATAGAAAAAGGTTCGCAGGCCCACCAACTGGATTTTTCACACAAATGGCTCATCAACGAATTCGGGTTCAAGATTTAATTCATTTACAGTTTGTTGGGAGATAAAACTGTGGGTGGCGCCCGTGTCAAACAAAACTCGAACAACTCTATCATAAGTAGTAAGGTTACCTTCTAAAACTCATTTTCCTTTATCTGCTTTAGAGATTGCAGGTTTATCTTTGACTATGTGCACCTTTTCTATCTGAGCTTGCTTCATTATTGGGAAATCTTTAACTTTGTGTCCCAGATTCTAACAGTTTTAGAATTTACTGGGTCTTTTTTGTACAGATTGATTCATTTGTTTCTTAGGCTTCGTACATATTGTCGAATAATGGCCCTTTTCCAAAAAATTAAAATAAGTAACATTCCTTGCCGAGTTTTCCCGATTGCTCTTCTTCTCCTTACCTTGATGTGGTTTCTTGCCTCCGAACTTTCTTTTTTTCCAATTTGGATTGCTCGTATTTCCTTTCTCCTCCGGCGTTCTTGCATATCCAGCATATCTATACCCTCTATCGATTAGATCAAAAAAAGATTGTTTAACGTGGGTAGTCATTCTTTCGTGGAACTTCTTATTCATCCCACGAATGAATCTTTCATTTTTCTTTAGAGGTGTGTTTACCAACTCCGGGACGAAATGAGATAATTCGTTGAATTTTTTTAAGTACTCCTCAAATGATAAACTCCTTTGCTTCATGTCCATAAATTCCTGGTACATTCGGGAGACACCAGCCGATGGTATATAGCGTTTGTCAAATACTTCTTTAAATCGTTCCCACATAAATTCTTCTTCCGTCTCATCTACTGTAACTGTCTCCCATTGGGCTAGGGCCTCTTCTTGGAGTTGCCAAGAAGCTATTAGTCGCATTTCATCGTCTTCCAACTTTAGCCCTATAAAAATTCTTTCACACGACTGATCCAGGCTTGGGCTTTAACAATAGATTCCTTGCCAGTGAACGGCTTACCACCAAGTCTCGAGAAGCTTTTACTTAGATTAGCTAGATTCGGCTGATGTTGAGTAAGCATAGCTACTTCTGCTATTGTGGGAACTTGACCAGTTGTAGTGGTATTTCCCCGACCCCTAGCTCTTCCTCTTCGCCCGCTCATCATTATTATCTGTAAATAGTAAGAAAATTTGATTTAGGTATATGGACGAGATATCTTAGGGAATAACAGTAGTTAAAAAAAAATAGACCAGGAAATTTTAGGGTTTGGGTCTCTTGGGTTGTACTCATTCTTGGGTATACTTCGCCCGAACTCTAATGAGACACCTAATGTGTTATACTCCGTAGCGAAAGTTCTTACTCAACCTTTAGCTTTGGTACCACTTGTCACGATCTGAAATCCAGCGTTCAAAAATCAACATCAAAATACCTCACTTATATTCGACCGCCGAAGATTCAAACGTCGAACTCCAGTTCGGATGGAGCTTATAACAACATTAGATGAATATAAACAGTGGAACAAAAGATGATTACATTAATCAACACCACAGATACAACAACATATACAATATTCATTACAACATTTATCACCAACATCAGAGTACTACACGTAAGATACAAGAACAAATGATAACTCTATGTAGGAACAATAGAGTTATCTCAGCTTCAAAAGTGTCTTCAAAGAAATAAAGTGATAGCGAGATTTCCAAACTAAGCACCACCTTCCAACTTCAAAGCTTCCAAAATCCGATAACTCCAAAAGACTTCAAAAGATTCCAAGCTAGCTCCAAAACACGGATAACCTACTTCTAGGTTGCCCGTGTGGAAATTATGGGCACTAGAGTTTTGGAAGGGAATAATAAACTCTGGATCAGTCATAGGACTCGTATGAGTAAACAAAAATAGTTGTTTTGAACAAAAATAATTTATAAAAGAAAATCGATACGCTTTTGTAAAATGAAACTACCATAGGACCTCTCGCCACACACACAATGCAATCATAGAATTGGAGGAGATTTCTTCTTATGATAGTCAAACATGCTTGATACGAGAAAATTCATTGATATTTATTACTAGTGCATAATTTAGAAAAACATTTCGAAGGTATAATGTTAATCTTAGCCGGCATACAACCATTATTGTATGCCTACTATACCTACCATCTATACAGTCGTGACCACCATAAGTAAATGGAAGGTTATACAACTAAAAACGTACTGGGCTCATATTGGTGATCGGATTTCCAACGAATGGTCAGGCTAAGGAACTTTCTATTGCCACATGGGTGCACCTCTAGAGGGACGTCCCGAGAACTTAACCAGCTCTCTACCAACACAAAGCTAGATTCCTCTGTAACTAGTGACTACTACACGAGTATGTCATTCCTCGATCGTTTGCGACCTTTATCCGAGGGCTCTATACCATAATACCACCTTTTTCCAGAAGGAAATAGACATACCCTAAAGGGCGTGACACTCATAACCTTGCCGCATCTTTCTTGATTCGACCATTTTCAGGGTGAGAGGTCCAATGTGGTCTCGTCCACAAAGCAACGCTTTACACAAAAGCCATGCTTTGATCAACAAATGACTACATAACCTCTGAGCTCGTACGTCTCAGAGAAGGGTGTTAAGCAAAGAGAATAAATTCTCCGCCACCAAACAGAAATGTATTTGATAGAGATCAACTTTATATCTCAAAGTGTAATGTCAGAAATACAACCATAGAAGTCTGTTCCAGGTTCGAATAGAACCAAAGGCACTTCGTCCAATAAAGGAAGAAGCCCTTGCCATCCGAGTATCCACAATCCTGATCGAACTTCCCATCACATATGTAGATCTCTATACTAGAGCAACTTAGTGTAGAGTCATTCGACAGGTTATCCTATCGTTCTCGAAGACACCCGGTCTTCACCACCTTCTCCAATGCCATCCATTTTGTCGTATCACTATTCGAAATGGGTTATATGACACAAATTCCTCTCTCGGCTAAACCGAATAGTGAGCGCTCAATTTAAAAACATGTGGATATATCAGTCATAAAGATTCACTTTTAGGGTTCGAATTTTTTTTTATTTAACCTATTGGAATCCGACTCCCTGTCGCATCGAAATTCAAATGTTGTTTTATGAGCCAATGGGTTTTCACATTCACACAGAAACAAATCACAGATATCGTAGCTCGGCACTAAGTACATAGATCACAATCACAAAGCATCGACATTCATCAATGCAAAGCATTCGACAATAATCAATCATCTGAAATTAAGATGGACTAATCATGTAATTAAAATTAATTAATCACATAATTATTTTCATTAATTGCCCTTAATTTTAAATTAATTAATCCTTAATTATTTATTAATTAATTCTTATTTATTTATTAATTAATTATTAATTATAAAACCATTAATCTTAAATTATTAATTAATTAAACTTTAATCATGTATTAATTAAACTTAATCAAGTCATTAATTAACTTTAAATTATTTAATTAATTAATTACCCTTTATTATTTAATTACTTATTTTTAGTCCTTAATTATTTAAGCCTTAATTATTAATTAATTAATTTCTAATTATTAATTAAAAATCCATTTAATCAATATTTAATTAACTTTCATTATTAATTAATTAACCTTTATTAAAAATTAATTTACCTTTAATTAATCTTCAATTAACCTTAGAAATGAGTTATCATTAACCAAGTAATTCAAAATTTTAAGATAATTACCCTTTTAAAACATTTTTATCTTATTATTTCATCACTTAATTACATCATTAATTTTAAAATTAAGGGTTATATATATTAAATTTTTTTAATCTTGATTAATTAAAAAATAATTTATTTCAAATCTTTAATTTATACCAAACTTAAATTACTCATTTTATATCAAAGAAGTTGTTAAGAAAGATTTTTAAACTTGATTTAGTTTAAAATTTCAAAAATTGATAATATTTTTTTCAAAATCATGCTATATCAAAAAAACACGAGCCTAACCAGCTTTTCCCCTGAGCACGATCCCGTGCATCTCGTGCACTTATTTTCTTCGAGCCATCCTCGAAAAATCTCGAGTACGTCCTCGAGGCCACAACCTTCTTCCTCAAACCTAAACGTTACTAACACAAAATCAATGTTGTGGACATGCACAACGATCCCGACCATCATTGATCGAAGCTACTATCGTCGACATATCGGCAATGATCTCCACGAACCCCACGAACACCCAGATATCCCAAACGTTGACTAAATCGTGATAGAGCTATTTACCCCAACTGATATTAAACTTGATCATCAGAAAACCCCCTCGTTTGACCTCCTCAGGCCACCAACGATGTTGAGATCCCGACCAGAGCTTCGTCAAGCTTTCCAGCTTTGATCGCCACCAGAGCGATCGATTCCGGTGCAACGATGATGCCACAATAACTTGAAATTTGATCTTAACAAAACACGAGTTAAAACCCTAATTTGACTCCGATCACCATCTACAGTGAATTAGAAAATCATTAAACATTTTTCTCGAGTTCAACCATCATCCAGCTATCCCTAGCCACAACCCGGAGGCCTGATTCTTCTTCGATCTCCATGGGCTGCCCCGACTTTGTTTCGCGTTCAGCTCGATATTTCTCGCAATTTCATAACGTAAAAATTCGGAATCTTTTACTAAAAATCATTTTTTTTAAGACGAACAAGATTATGAAATCAAATCTTAAATTTTAATCAATTAAATTTTAAACAAATTTTATTTCTACTGTGCTTTTATTTTTTCAACAAAACCATTTATTTTTAATATTTTAAAGTATTTTTAGAATCAAGATCTTGTAAATTCTAACCTGTTTCCTTCGTACATCAAGATCACTAGTAAATTAAAGATGAGATTTTCAATTTCAAACAGGTTTTGAAATCTGTTTGCCTGGAACAAAGCAGACTTTCATGTATACAGACATGTGCAACTAAATATATATACATTTTGTATACATATATGCATATTTTCAATTTTTTACCTCAAGCAAGGTCACAAACACATCTATATATACAGATCTAAGCATTAAGTTCATTGGTTTACTTATAGATTTGATTTGAGCAGAGCCCCTGGAAGTTTGCTTTAAAAACAACGAAGATGCCTGGGTTTTTAACTTAGAAGACTGGAAATTGATTAATTGAAAACTGGAAATTTGCTCCTCTGTTTGATGATGCTTTGATTCGAATCTTGTATGTTGCATTGCCTTGTTTGATTGTTGATCTTGCTTAGTTGAATTTGTGATGAAGTTTGCTTGGCTTTTGATTTTGTTTTGATTAGTTTTCTTTTTCCTGGTTTGTTTACAAATTGTTTCTTTTTTTTCCTTTGAATTTTGAAGGTGAAAAGAAAATGTGGAAGAGAACAAATAGAGATGTATATACCCGGCTTTATTTTCTTGTAATTCAAAATAAAAAGAAAAACAAGATTATAACATTTGTTCATTTCCTAAATTACAAGTCTTACATGTGTTAATTCTATTACTAAAACACCTACACTTTTTAATTGATATGTTCTTAAGCATACACTTGTAATTTTTCCATGAGAATATATATGTGTGTGTGTGTGTATGTGTGTATATACTATTTTTTTCTTTTTCTTTTTTTCTTCATGTGTTAACCTATGTATTATCTATGTATACATGTATTAGTATTTTATGTGAAATGTACATGTTATATTTCCCTAAATCTATATTTATATATCCTTAAATAAATAATTTGTAACTAATTATATATATACATTAACAAATAATCTCATTCACCTATATATATTATTTTAAAATCCAAATTCTTTTACTATGGCTTTTATTGAAATTTAATTTAAATTCAAATTTGAATTTCAATCCATTTATATATATGTATAAATCAATACTAATTCTATTTGTCTTGAAAAATTTCAAATCAAATTCAATTTAAATCCTAGAAATTCGAACTAATTACCAGTTTTAAATTGATAAAATTTGGCGATGTTAGAATTGCCAAAATCAAAGCAGTAAAGAATGGGAAGAAAATTCAAATAATGATAAGATGAAGAAGTCAGATTAATCACATCGTTCAACTGAAAATCGTATAGCCAAACAAACAACTTAAAAATTCAAGCAAAATATATACAAACGAGATTATAGGATTTCAATCCTTATTTAAACTCAAAATCATCATCGTTAATAACCATTCGAGTTCAAGAAAATACCAGAGCAAGCAATTGAAGTAAATCGCAAACTAATAACTGGAATCAAAGTCGAGTATAATCGAAATCGAAAAAGGAAAATCATGTACCAATTTAATCCAAGCAATTCAAACTCGACATTTGAAACTGCTGTAAGATATCAATGCCATAGATTCGATTGACAAAGTATATTGAAGGAAAGCATACTCTAATCGAACAATTTAAAGCGGCGGCATCAAATTAATAGAACCCTAGTTGTTTGGAACAACCAAGGAAGTTAGAATAAAAAAAGAGGGGAAGACGTTCTATTTATTGAATTATTTAGTGCGCCGGTGCTTTTAATCATATTGGGCTTCAAATTGTTAAATATATAGGGTTTTGTTTGTTTTTGTTTTTTGTTTGTAGTTTCTTTTTAAAATTGCTTAACTTTCATGGAGCATGGTTTGAGAATTCGCAACTCAATGGCTGAGTTATGGTAGGATTCTGAGCTTCAAGTTAGGTTAGTCAACGGGTGTCGCAAGTTTACATGTGTTTGTAAGCGCCTGACCACTTAATTTCTAGTAGAAACCTTGGGGGCAGCACGTAGGCATGGTTTTGCAGAAGCTGGGTAAATTTGTGTGTGATCCCTACTGCATTAGTTTATGTTATTGTTTTTATTTCTGAATTAATTATTATTATTAGTATCACCCTATTCACGTCCCTTTAGGGTGAAAATAATCATACATGAAGTGCTTAGATTCTTAGTAAAGATGCAACATTCCTTGGAAACAAATCGATTAAACAAATTTTTTGTGTAGATTTAGATATGGATGCTTATACTAATTCAAAGCATGCATTGTGTTCATAGAAGCATGCTTGATAGGGAATTTTATCTAACATTTTACCTAATCGACATTTCAATGGATTTGAATCATGAAATGATGAAGGAATTGACTTTGGATTCGAAGATGATTAACTACAAAGAGTTAAGGGAAAAATAAGGGAAATGTTAAGTCCATGGAGTTGTGTCAAACCATAGATGGAATGGTATATATCCATCATAATGACAAAATTACCCTTAAAAGTCAAGCGCTATGGATGTTTAACCATGTTACAGAAAATATCAAGTTATTTAGCATTGGAGATGGGTTGGTACTAATTTATTAGAAATACAATTTTGTCCGTGAAACTCTAATGCGTAGAAACTAAGTCATTTAAGAGAAAAACACAAATTTCTAGACCAAGGCCATGGATAAATGCAGATCTATAAAGGGACCAGTACGGAACTACAGTGAGATTTGACACCAATCAATGAATCACATGATTATCAGATTTGATTAACTAATGATTTGGAATAATATCTAATGATTCTAAAGGTCTAAATAACCCGGTTTATCTATAAATATTTCATCATCTCTAACGAGAAATAGGATTCATTTATTCCTTACTTCTTAGGGAAACTTTTCCACTTTCGTACTTCGATGTTGAACTTTGAGATTCATTGTAAAATAGGTGGATCTAGTGCAAAAAAAGCAATAAAACTTCAAAGTGGACATAGTCCAGTGGTTTGTTGAACTACTACAAAATTATTGTCTCTTTTTGTTATTTCTCTCTGATCCGTATAATTTTTCACTTACCTATTACATTTCTATCAATTGGAGGTGCTAGCCTAAAATAAAGGTTAACAAAAGTAAATGTGAATGCTTAAAAATCATTCGAACTAAAGGTCTTCTTGAGAAGATGTCTAAAATACAAAACTTGTGGAACAAATGTCTAAATGTGATTACTAATAGTGACGACTATATCAAGAAGTTTGTTCAACAAATTGCAAGCATTTTAAATCAAGTTGCTTCTCTAACAAACGTAAAACCATGATTTTATTAAGCAAAATGTTAAAAAAATTAGCACACCTCAAATAGTTTATATTGAATAAATAAACATAAAATTCAATCCGATAAGATGCAAAAGAGACAATAATTAATAGAAATTTCATAAATAATTAGAAACAAAAATCTCTGTTCTCCAATTGAGTTAGAATAGTAATTAAGTAACTATAGAGACTCTAATTTTATAGATTGAGTTGGTGCATTTTCAAAAAGCCTTCAATTACAATCTTAGGAGAAGGTTGCTTAAGGATGAAGTAATCTGAAATAATACATTACTATTTGATTGATTCATAATAAATTAATTATTTCTTTTTCCCATGTACTCCACAACTACATAATTCATTAGCCAGTTTTCATCTTTTATTTTCTTCAATTTTGAGAGAAAGTTGCTTATAATTGAGTAGCAAAATTTAGAACTCTAGTTTGATTTTAATATAACATCACTAATCACTTAATCTATCTCAACTCATTAGTAAAGAAAATTTGTCAGGACCTAGCACTCATGCAATATTAGCCCAAGCAAAGACAATCAAATTCTCTTCACGTTCTCTTTTAACCATAAAAGAGAAACATGCATAAAAACCATGAATGAATCACTGAATTCTTCACTCTAACTGATGTTGGAGACATACCTTTATATCGAATGCACCAAGAGCTTAATGGAGAACAATGTTGTAACAATACTTCTATAGCATATCAATTGAGGAAATACCTAATTTAACAATAATCTCTAATAGTCTCACACCTAAGAGTTTCCACCGACTTTCCTGGTCCTTGATATAATACTCACATCTGCCCAGCATTATATAAAGTGCACATGTTGTTAAATCACCAAGATGATCCTGATTATAGCTAAAGCCGTGTAATCATCAAATCATTCAAGTTTCATCTATTCTTTAATGGATTTTGACTGCGCATGAGCTCCATCTTAAGTTCGAACCTCTACATTATAATTCTCACCAACCATGGTTTCATTTGTTGCACCATTCTTGTTTTTATATAAAAAGGAAGTAACGATTTACCTATCATGTTTGGTAATATTTTGTCCTTACCGTGTCATCACTTGGTGGATGCTCCGCCTTTAGTACGACCTCATTAATCCATACACTAGCACAATAGGTTTGATTGCTACACACCATACCCTATATCCTTTCACACCTTCATTATAGCCTAGAAAAATGTCCTTACTAATCCTAAGCGTGAACTTATCCTTGCTCTTGTTTACACAAGCTAGATGACCAAATGTTGCAAGAAACAAAAAACTAACAGGTTCCCATTTCCATCTCTCCTTAGGGATCGTCATATCTATGGCAATGGAAGGTAGACTGTAACACCATATATTTTGGAGCGACATAATATAAGAACTTAAAAAATAATAAGAATTTATTAAATGATGATTAGGTGAACTTAATTAAAGGAGTTATTTAATGGAACATCAATTTATTAATTCTGAGACACTTAATGAAATTAATTAATTATGTTAACAAAATAAGTGTAATCGAAATGTAACCATAATAAAAGAAATAAAAGGGGTTAATGAGGGGACTAAGGAATTAATAATACTATACTAGAAATGGACTTTATCCTAAGCCCAAATTATTAAACCTTACATTCCCCTTGCTATAAAATTCTCTAATTCATTTTCAAATTAAAAAAATATAAAGTACAAGGTAAGGAAGGCTACCGTTAACAAGAAAGAGGAAGAGGAAATAAACTAGAGCAATTGGTGCTTTCATTTTTTAAAGAAAAGGATAGGGTTTAATCAGGTCCAAAATTACATGAGTAATATTACCCTATTTACCATTATAGAGCCCTTTGATTTTAGTTTTGATATTCTATTTATTATGTGAGATGATTTGAATCTTGATTTTATAATAAGAAGATGAATCCCTATGATATGCATTGATAATGACCTAAGTTATGGCAATTGTAAAATGAAATCTTGAGCTAAATATTTCCAAATGATTTGCAATTTGGATATATTGTTTATTAGATAAAATCGAAGATGAATTTTAATTTTCTTAATTTTTCAACAAGTAAATTGTTTTATATGAACTTTCTAATGTGAAAATATGTTGTTTTTTTGCTGCAAAATAACATTTCTAAATAACATAAATAAATATTTCAACTGAAAATTTTTCACTCTAGAAAATAACTTACTTATAATTTTTCTACAACTTTTTCTTAATTTTATATTGAATTTTCAAATTAATAAGAATTTTAATGTGCGAAAAGCAAATTATAATTAATTAATTAATTATGAAACTAGCAAGTTATTTTCCAATTAAAGAAGAAAAATTTCTGGTTATAACGGCCTCTTTTATATAACGAGTAAAAGACAAACAAATAGGATTTTGACATGTGTAAATTATAGGGTATAAAGAATCTCCTTTATCTAATGATAAATTCATTTTCAAGTAATTTATGAAAATGGCATTGAGTCCCTATCAAATTTTTGGAAGAAAATGTTTCTGTCTTCGAAAAATGTTCCTATTATCAAAACATGTTTCGATTATCGTAGAATTATTTTACCATAAAAAATCTTCCCACCATCCAAAAATGTTCCTACAGTAAAAAATGTTCTTATCATTGAAAATATTCCTATCTTTGAAATCTGTTCCTATCGCCAATGTTAAATTATGGTCGAATTAAGCAAGAAAACCCCTAAGGTAAAAATTTCATGCAATACTTGTCATGATGATGTAATTAAGCTAAAAATCATTTATAAGGTAAAATGTGAATGAATAATTAACTGAAAATGAAAAATGTGGCTAAGCTTAAGGAAGCTTTAAAATGATAAGTTATATTATTCAAAAGAAAGATAAAAATGTCTTACTTAAAGAATTGGAAGATTTAAATAAAATTTTGAAAATGATGTAAGATGTAAGGCCTTAGTAGCAACCTAATGTCTATTACGAAAATATGCTAAACTATTGGTGTAAGACCTTAATGGGAATCATTTGTCTACTCATGAAAATATACAAAAGCATTGGTGTAAGGCCTTGGTAGAAACCAGTTTCCTATTCACTATAATTTACGAAAGAATTGGTATAAGGCTTTAGTGGCAACCAATTATCTAGTCATGACAATATACGAAAATGTTGATCTAAGGCACGAGTAGCTGCCTAATTGCCTTCTCGTAACAAAAATGGGAGCAATGTCATAGGCCTGAGTGGCCACCTAAAATGTCAAAATCCGACATTAATTATGATTATTGGAGTAAGCCCTAAGAGACAGTAGAGCAGAATGACTATAAAGCCTAGTCACATGTAATAATAAACATAGGGCATACCTACGGATAAAAGGTTGTTTTGAATTATGACATTGTTACGATGTTCAATGTTTTTGATATGATTAAATTGATGATGTTAGATTAATGAGGGAATAACCTATTCTGTTAGGTGGCATAGTCACATTATGTTTTGTATTTAGGATATAGTATTACTTATACCTGGCTTTATGCTTGAACCATGCTTTTAATATTATTTTCCCCATAAACGCATGGGTACTCATTTGAGTATGCTAAGTTTTTGAGCTTTGCCAAGTTTTTTGAAGACGAATAAAAATTATGGGTATGAAGCAAGAGATTTAGCTAATAATAAAGTTTTGTATTAAATTGTGCCGTTGTAGAACCATGGTATAATAATAGGTTAAATGTTTGTGCCATCATCTTCGTATGTTGGGAACGACACTATTATTTATGTTTTTGTTACATTCACACCTACATGGGTATGATTTGAATAGTGGAAAATGTAAAGATAATTTTATGTAAATGAAATTATTTAGCAGCTTCATTTAGGTAGTGTCATCGAAAAAACTAGTCCCATTTTATTACTTGGAAATAATTCTGATGATAACTGCAACAACATAAGTGTTCATTTTTGGATCTTGAAATGAGGGATTATAAATTGGTATCAAAGCTCACATTCAGGGAAAATCTAGTAATTGTATTTTGATATAGATTTAGGTAGAAAAGTAAACAGTCAAAAATGAGCATTTTAGGGAAGGGAATACACTAAAAATATAATACTTGTATTTTGATATAGATATAGGTGGATATATATATCCCTCCGTTATTGATTTCACTCTCTTTACTTTCATTTTTAACAAAAAGTACTTGCACCGAATGAAAGAATGGAGAAAAGGAGCAGATGATTAACATTAGCTGGTAAGTAGATTGCTAATACATGAATTACAAATACACACACCAATGGACAAAGAAGGGAGCGAGAGCGAGAGCATAGTAAAGCCATGAATGTTGCGTTCAAATGCCAGCTCTAGTAGTAGTTTAGTGGATGTGAAAGCACTTTACGTGGATGTGAAAGCACTTCTCTAGCTATTTGTAGCAAATCCAATGCAACAACAGGCACAATGGTATGTGCCATTGCAAGCTCCAAATGTACCGATTAGTCCGGTGGAGGTTGGTAGTGTGATTTTTTCTAAAATGAACTAGGATTTTTAGAGTTTGGGAGGAGAAAGAATCAATGGAACCAATAAGGATTTGGATGCAAGTGACTATTTGCAAATATGTGATCGTATCTCTAGAGAATTGGAGTTTACTAATGTTACGGTGAAATTCATGTCTAAACAGCTTAAAGGATTGGCTAGTGTTTTGTGGAAGATGGTAAGGATAAAAGTTCCTAAGTAAGAAGCTACTTAGGAAAGATTTAATGAGATGTGTGAAGAATATTTCATTCCTGGATTGGAGATATCAGTTATTTTTCGAGAATTTATGGAATTAGAATAGGAGAGCGCGATTGTACTTGAGTATGTTCAGAAGTTTAATGCTTTATCTAAATATAGGTTGGTTTGATATGGCCATTAAGGAAGAAGGTGAAGAAGTTTATTATAGAATTGAGGCTCAAGATGAGTGATAAGATGATTTTTCAATTAGTACTCCCATTTAACAAAATAATGAATATGGTAGGATGATATGAACTAATGTACACTGTGAGAAGCAATAAGGGACAAAGGCTTAGACTGATAAAAGGAAGAATTTTGCCTTGTACCCAAAAAGAAAGAAAGGCCAATAAAAAAGGAAAAGGCTCAAGGAGAAGGATATTTCTGATGTTACCTTTTACAATTATGGTCAAAAGGAGCATTATGTAACTTAAATCCCAAAGTCGGATGGACTGGCTAAGGTTAAGTGCTTTATCACTGTAAAATTTAATCATAAGAAGAAAGATTGTAAAGATTTAAGGCGAGCAAAGGTGCATGCTTTGGATGGAACAACAACTAGACCAACCATTGAGGAAATAGGAAAGAGTGTGGTGCTTGAGGTATGTTTTTGATTTTTGGTATTTAATTACAGTTCTATTTGATATTGGTGTTACATATCTTTCATTCTGAAAGAATTGGTTGATGGGTTGGGTCTAGTTGTCACTTATTTAGTTAAATCTTTTCTTACGGTTAATCCAATCGATGGTTATGCCTATCAGGTTAAGATGCACTAATTTAGAGTTTATTTTATGCTGACATTCGTTTGCTAGTGGTCCAGCTGTGTCTGACTTTGTGGGCTATGGGGTAATTTTGGATATGAACTTGCTAGTATGCAATGAATATATCATTTATTGTGTTGATAGATTCATCTCTTTAAGAAATCTTAGAAGTGTTGAATAGATTAGGGTAGGATTAGATAAGTTGAAGGAGAAGTTTGGAGTAATGTTATATCCAATGGTGGATCATGAGGACGAGCTAATAAAGTAGTAGCAGTTCAAGAATTTACAACTGTTTGGGGACCAATGACGGGACATCGCTTAAAACATCGATAAATTTCCAAATATATTTGATACTCAGGGCATAACCTTTTATTAGACCCCCTAAAAGAATGGTTCCCTAGGAGATGGAGAAGTTAAAGAAGAAACTAGTGGAACTTGAGCTCAAGATTTTCACCAGACTGAGAAGTTCACCGTGGGGAGCATCTACGGTATTTTTTACGAAGTTGGATGGATCAGTGCATATATATATATATATATATATATATATATATATATATATATATATATATATATTAGTTGCAGGAAGTTGAATGAGTAGATGTTAAAGAAACGTTATTCGTTTCCTATGATAGATGACTTGCTTGATTAGTTGAGTGGAGTTAGAGTACTTTAGGAGCTATACTTTTTAATTGGATTCCACTAACTAGGGTAAGCAAATGATAGTGTCCCATTGACCAAAGCACTACATACGGTTCATTTGAATAGATAGTTATGCCCGTTGAATTGATCAATACCCCTGCATTTTTGATCTTATGAAACGGGCCTTTTGCAATCAGTTAGATTGATTTATGTTATTCTTCTTTAGTGACTTTTGGTTTAATATTAGAAAGAGAGAGACCATGAAGTTCATTTTGATGGAATTTGCCATATAGGAAGTAGGTAAAGAAAGTGGATCTTAAATTTTTTCCCTATTTTGGATCAAAGTAGGCATATGTCTAATTAGGATTACTAAACCAGTCTAAATTATATAAATAAAATCTAATTTACTTAATAATAAACTTAATTAAATAATATTATATATATATAGTTTATGAGTATATCATAATTTACTCATATTTGTACAATGTACATGTGCAACATGATAATGTGTATATAGTTACTACATATGTATATAGATGTGGGATTTGCATCTATAATGTATACATTCGCCATTTATATTTAAAATGTTTATCACAAAACGTATTTTAGATTTATATATAGATATTTATAAAATTCAAAATTAGTTTGTATATTAAATGATAAAAAATTTATAATATTTGAGTAGACTTTGACCAAGTTAGTAAAAGAAATTGAATTCAATATCCAAAATATCCAATTTTATCAGGTAAATAGTTTTAAATTTCAAACTTAAATTTATAAAATAATTAAATTATCTTTCAAATATTTACAATAAATAATTTTAAACATATATGTTATAAAAACTTATATATAGCTGAAATAAAGACGTTTTTTTTGTTATTAAATGTATAAACCAATTAGTTACACGAAAGAATAAATATATATATATATATATATATATATATATATATATATATAGACACACGCATATATGTATTCATATCTATTGTAATAAAAAATTATTAAAATATATTATATATTTAAAAGTTCTTTTCTGCCAGGTCAAAAGAAATATTTTTTAATTTTTAAACCAAAACTATTACATTATTATTAAAAAATAAATGCATGTTACATTTAAAAAAAATAAAACCTTTTTTAATCACTAACTAATTTAAACATATTTGTATTATATGAGCTAAAATTTAAATTTAAATTAATTCTTGTTATTACTATTTTTAATAGAATAAATATATAATGCGTGTGCCAAAATTATTTAAACTATTGTTTAAATTATTGTTATTTATTTTTTAGGATAAACTGGCATTGTAGTAGATCGTTCCATTATATATATAGCAAGCATGTGGAAAAAATGCCACAACGACTTCAAATACTAAACTAGAAAAGTAATCGAGATAGCGCTATCTCGATTACAAAGACAATATACAACTACACAACTAGCTCATCAGGATAATCACACTCCACCTCAATAGAACTAGATTCTAAAACATGTTTATACTCGCTAAGAAACATGGCTATGTTTTGAACAAAACCAACTGATTCCTCAATGTAAAAAAATGATCCAAACTTTCATCTTCCAATGTCTCCTTGTTGGGAAGGCCATATGCACCATCTAAGGTAATGATAAAAGTCTCTCCTGCCACATGATAGAATAAATATCTTGCTCGCTCCAAAGATTAGTACAACACAATAGGGATTTTATGGAGAAATAAATAAAGAATATAAAATGAAAAAAGAGGAAACAAGTAATAAAATAATATAAAATCAAAGCAATAATGAGGACACAACAATTTATGGTGGTTTGGCATTGTTTGCCTACGTCCTCTTTGAATAGATAGCTTTATTATTCACTTAGTAAACTGAGTACAAAGGGGATTGGATGAAAATCCTTAGTTACAATAGAGTACAAAGCAACAAGCAGCGTAAAATTCCCCAAAATGAATGATCAAGCCTATATTCATAGAGGAAGATGGAGAAATATCTCTCTGAAAATTCGATAGAAGGATCTCCAAAACCATATGAACCTACATAAAGGATCGCATGGCCCATATCCCAAGAAATAAGGATCAGTGTTGATCCCTATTTTGGATGAATTTTAGGGTGCGATCCCTATGGGTGCTTCTCCTTGTTGTAGTATGCTTAGTCTCCAAGTTTTATGCTAATTGCGCTAGTAGAACTTAAGTAAATGCTAGATCATTGTTGCAACATGTTATGCATCCTGATTATGGCCAACCCCAATGGAGGAAAGAGGGCCGATCCCTCTTGCTTAGTCCTTGTGAGATATGATCCTTAGGGCAGGCTCCATAGGATCCCCACGTCTTCTTCCCAAAGTTTCATATGTGTTGGGCTTACAGATTTCGAGATATTGATTATTTTCCATTGAGTTGCACTTGTTTGGCTTGAATAAGCCAATCCCTATGATTAAAAAGGATTTTAGCCGATCCCTTTTCTATATTGAATTATATTCTATACTTAGAACATTTTTTATAGCATATCTCTTGATTTCGTTCGAACATGGCTTCTTATTACCATCTATACTTGACTTCTGGTCCCACAACTTACTGGCCTTGATGGCAGTTGAGTGTAACTTATCCAATCAGTTCGAATATAGCCGGGCCAAAATGTCAGATAACACATGCCCTCCAAAGTATGTCTTGTGCTGAACATAACGTACTTTGAATTGAAGCAAGATAGAGTTATTGACAAGAAATCCATCCAGTTTCTGAATAGTCGCGGTCCTTCCGTCGAATTATTTTCCAAAAATTTCATATATCTCTTTAATCGTCATGATGCTTGGTCGATTTCCAATAGTATAAATTCAGGATTATATTACATCAGTTGATATCCATGTCCGGTTCTGCGAGACTAGTAAGCTTTGGCTATCTAATCTCGTCTCAACCTTAAAAGCTTCAGATTTGAATTCAATTTTTGGCAATTTCAAAAATTGAACATTTAGATTATACACATGTACGTTCAGGTACACGTTCTTGTCATTGGCTACTAGAAGCATTTGCATGCTCATGGGTCGTCGTTAACTTTCATTGAATTAGATGCAATTCCATTGCATTTTATATTTATTTACTGTATATAATTTTTAGGTACATGTTTGCATGCACGTAGCACTCATAACCGATCCCTTCTTTCTCCATCTTTCTTTTATGTTTATAGGGATCGTCATTTCTATAGTCGATCCCCTTTTCTTTTCTTTTCTTTTTATAATAGGGATCAGAATTCTCCTTTATTCGATCCCATACTCTTCCAACTTCTCACTTCTTTTTTATATATTTATAAGAATTGGAGTAGATCCCTAAGTCGAGAGATTGTACCCGATCTATTCGTACGTATGGGATTTAGTCTTTTTAGCTTCATGGAGATGCTAAGTCAGGACGATCCCTCTAGCCTCATATATAGTAACATTTTCTTCTCTGTCCTTTATGTTAGTTCATTTCTCTCCCTTTCCTATTTCTTTCGAGCTCGCCTCCGAACCCTCCCTTCCAACTTTATCTTCGATCCCTTCCCTTCAAATCAAATATCGCCTCCATCCTTACACTTGCCATCCTCTCTTGCTCTAGACCATGACTCCATCCTCAATTTGAATTGAAACCCCACATCTCCCCTTAAGCAACTTATATTCTATACACTTAGTTAGGTTTTCTTACATTTAATCTTTAAATTGTGAAGAGCTAATGAGTTTGGTTAAGTTTTCTATTTCAAGCATTGATTGAATTGAATTAAGTAAAGAGGAGAATGGTGGCGATGTTGGGTTCAGTGACGTGGTATGTGAGGAGAAGGTAAATAGTGAGGCAATTTGTGGAAACAAGGCATGGAAGCTTGTTAAGTGAAGGGATTGGTGGATCATTCGAGTTGAGAAGGATTGGTCATGGTTAGGTTTGGAGAGGGGTCACGTATTTTCATAAATGGGATGGAGGGTTGTGAATATGGAAAAGTAAAGGGATCGGTAATGAAGTTTGAAGAGGAAGGGGCCAGTTGTTTATGGAGCATGGAGGGATTGACCGTTTACTTTAGGTGAAGTGTGAAAGTAGCTAACTAAAGGGATAGTGTATTGTAATTTGAGGAGGGATTAATGTGAATTTAAGAGAGAAGGGATTGCCTCTACGAGGGATCTATTATGTGCCGATGTGTAGGGATCAGTTCATAGATAGGATGGAGGGATTAGTGATGGAGTGTTTGGCTAAAGCATCAGACATATTGGTTTTGGCATAGGGATTGGATGTATGCTCTTTAGGAGAGGGATCGAGTTTGGGGACTTAGCGATTCCGAACCCTTGAATCGAGCTTTAAACCTTAAATAAACCATTCTATGTAAACTTAGAAAAATAATAAAAAACAATCCCATTTTAGTGAACTTGAACATATGACGATAATGAACAACAAGACTTGCTTACCCAACCTTGAATTTGAAGTTGAACAATTAAACTGTCGAGACTTGAACTTGATTTAAAATTCAACATATGGACTTCAATAATGGACGTAACATTTCGAAATGCCGAAGGTCGATCGCAAAACTTACACAACTGATCAATCAAAATGCCAGTTGAAATGATTAGTGATGACAGTCACTCTGGTCGGAATCAAAAGTCTCGTCACTAATTTGGCTTTTAATTTTGAACTGTTTATCACGACACTACACAACACTGCACCATAGTAGTTTACACTTAGCATGAGAGGGCAGGTAAAATTTTCTAATCTCGATTATCTACTAAGTTTAGTTGATATGGCCTCCATAACTTCAGGGCATTTAGTCATAGTAACTTCTAAACAACATTCAAAACACCAAAATCCCAGAGCCGACCCAAGTTCTGCGACTGCATCTAGTAGAATTTCCCTTAAACATCAAATTGAGCAACCGATGATTTCCGGGCCGTTGGTTGACCTTTTCTCTGATGTTCCCATCCTTTTGGTAGAGGAGATAAACCTTTCCCCTCACACTATAAAGGGTGATGTATTTCTAGATAATTTGATGTCGCTCACCATAGACTATGCTCTAAATATGGGATTCCGTTTGGAGATATTCTAGTGCTATTAGTGAATGACATGGCTCATTTTCCCTAGGAGGGGTATATGACATGCAATAATTTTATGTGCTGGACCAGATGTGTGGTTCCTTTTAATTCTATTATCCGAGAGATGCTAAATTGTCTAGGAATAGCTCCTACTCAGCTGCATCCAAAAAACTATGCTTTTCTTTATGGCACTTCCTTGCTATTTATGGATGTTCTATTCCACCTACCATCACATAAAGACATCAAGTTTATCTGCAATTTCAAATGAAGGATGAGGAGCCTTTCCTATACTTTCCTCGAGCCTTTGCCCAACTTTCAAGTTTTGTCGGGTGCTTGTAACAAGCTTAATATCTTTAGACATTAACGGTCATTTTCCGCCTGGCTTCGCGAGCCGATAGTCAGTAGGACATGTTAGTCCTTGAGATGATGGTTTTGATGACAACAACCTTAGGACTTTTTATAAAATAAAAATACTAACATTATAGTTTAGATATATATGTATATGCAGGATATAACCATGCAGGTACCAAGAATGAAGACTGTACAGTATAGAGATTCAAGATTGAAGAAATCAAGATTGAAGACTCATGAGTATCAAGATATCAAGAGTTCAAGATTTCAATAGTACAAGATAAGTATTGAGATGTTAAAACTTCTTGAAAGCACTTACCTCTTTATTCGAAATTTATTCGTGGAATGAAATCCACTTTGAGCCTATTAAAGGGATGGAACCCACGACAATATCCAGTGGAACATATAGTGGTCCTATTTTGATATCCACTAATTTTATAAAAATGCTTTTCAAAAATATATCTCTTCTTTTTAAAAAATGTTTTCAAAAAATTTCTTTTCAAAAAGGCATCTATCTTGGTTTTAAATATTTTAGCCTCAAAACTAATTTTATCATTTTTAATATTTTGATTTCAAAATTGTCCTTGTTTTTAAACCATCTCTTGTTTTAAATATTTAGCTTAAAATATTTCTACAATCAGATTTTAAATCACTTTATAGTTTAAGATTATATATATTAAAATTACTTTCTAACCTCTTTTATACGTTTAAACTATATTCAAATATATTACAAAGTTTAGAAATTGTTTTGGCAAATTATAGAAACCAATTTTAATAAGAAAATCAAAACATCTTTTTTTCCTTGAGCATGTCGGCATCCCTCAACCCCCCATGTCGACATGGTGTCCGTTATTTTCAAATTTCAATTTTCAAAAGAAGTGTCTATTCGTCGTAACCTTTCATGAATAGATACAGTTGTTGCTCTACTATAAATACTAATAAGTTTTAAACGAATTTCTTACCAGATTTCATTTATTTTCTCTCCTCTTCATCTTCCACATTTGTTCTAAAGAATCCTAAACTATACACTGCCGAAATACCAAGTGAATCAAACTTGATTATCACTTGTTTGATTCTCTGCCACTCTCTCCATAAGATCTCAGTTCTATTCAGAGTTATAGAATCTTTTGTAAATCAAATTGTTAAGTAAAAGGTGCGGTTGAGCCTTGAAATCAATTGGGTATGATTAGCCCCAGAAATCAATTAGGTGATCTTGTAGCCTGGTAAAATCAAGAGAGTTTGCCCTAGACTCGAATATAGTAGGGTTTACCTCGTAGCCTTGAAACCGAGGGTGTAATTTGGGAGATTATTTTGGTAAGAAATCTGTACGATTGTACGGGACTGGATGTAGGCTAACTCCAAACAAGTATAAAATCCTAGTGTATTCTTTCCTATACTACTTTTACTTAGTATTTGCATCTGTTTCTGAATCTGTGATTATATCTATGTCTGTGAATTGCATTTGTTAGGGATTAAACTACATAAGCTTCAAAAAGATTTAGAAAATCCATAAAACATTATTCACCCCACCTCTAGTATTATTCTAGCCTTAAGATCCGTAATCCGCATTTCTCACATTTGGTATCGGTGCATTTGTTTTCAAAGTTTTCGTAATCTGAATTTTGAAAAAGAATTTGAAATGGCTATTTTTGAGGATTTTGTTAAAACTAGTTTAAAACTGTCCAAATCATCATTGTCTCATAAGTCTGCATATAGTTATTATAGAAAATCAAGATACTACCGAGTTTGTATTCTGTGCAGAAAGAAAAATGTTATATGGCCTTTGAAGAATCAACACTCAATGGAAAAATTATGCAAATCAAGAAGAATAAGTGGATACTTGATAGTGGATGTCTAAGACGTATGACTAGTAATCTAGATTTGCTGATTGATATTATCTATAAAGATGGAGGATTGGTTAATTTTGGAGACAACTCAAAAGGATATGTGATTGGCATCGGCAATGTCGGTAACTCTAAAACTCGAACCATTTCTAATGTTTCATTAGTTAATAATCTGAAACATAATCTACTGAGCATTAGTCAACTTTACGATAAAGGATACAAAATTAAATTTGAAAAAGATAAGTGTCACATCAAAGAATAATTCAAATATTAATTTTGAAGGAATTAGGAAGAAAAATATTTATATTCTTAGTATGAAAATCTCAAATGATAATCTATGTCTTTTGGCTAATACAAGTGACCCATGGAATTGGCATAGAATATTTGGGCATTTGAATTTTAAACTCTTATCTAGACTTTCTAAACTTGATCAAGTAGGAGGTCTCCCTAGAATGAATTTTAAAATAGATAGTATATGTGATGCTTGTCAATTAGGAAAACTTAGGAAGAGTTCTTTCAAATTAAAATATATGATTTCAACTTCAAAACCTCTTGAGTTACTTCATCTAGATTTGTTTGGTCCATCGCAAATTCAATCAATAAATCACGATAAATATGTCTTTGTAATTGTAGATGATTATTCTAGGTTTACATGGATAATTTTTATGAAACATAAAAGTGATACTTTTGATTCATTTAATTTTTTTACAAAAAGACTTCAAAACCAAGTTTCTTTAAAAATTATAACTATTTGTAGTGATCACGGTAAGGAATTTGAAAATGAAAATTTTGAGTGATTCTGCAATAAAAAAAGAATAACTCATAATTTCTCTTTTCCAAGAACTCCACCACAAAACGAAGTGGTAGAACGTAAAAATAGGACGATTCAAGAGTGGACTAGAACAACGCTTTCTGATAGTAATTTACCAAAACATTTTTGCGCTGAAGCAGTCACTATAGCTTGCTACATTTTGAATAGAATATTAATTAGATCATTAATCGATAAAACACCTTATGAACTTCTTTAAAAGAAGAAACAAAAAGTATCTTACTTTAGAATCTTTAGAAGTAAATGTTTTATTCTAAATACAAAAGATAGTTCGGATAAATTTAATCCTAAATTCGACAAAGGAATCTTTATCGGATATTCTAATAGAAGTAATGCATTCGTAGTTTTCAATTTAAGAACTAATACCGTTGATGAAACAATTCATGTTTCTGTTTGACGAAAATTTCAAAGATGTTGAACAAATTAATGATGAAGAAGGTTTTGCTACCCAAAATAATGAATCAATTGAAGCAAATAATAAACTTATTCATTCAAATAAAAAGGCTAAGCTTTTAAAAGATCATCCTATAGAAAATATACTAGGAGATATTGAATCTATTGTTAGACTAGAAATCAACTAAATAACATGAGTAATGTAGCTTTTATTATCATCTATTGAACCTAAAAAAAGAAGGATCGTCTAATGATTCATGAAATCCGGCTATGTAAGAAGAACTGAATCAATTCACCCGAAATGATGTTTGGGAACTTGTTTCTAGACCCGAGGATAGAACAATAATAGGAACTAAATGGGTTTATAAAAAAATGAATGAACTACGTGAGGTCATTAGAAATAAAGCTCAATTAGTAGCACAAGGTTATTGTCAAGAAGAAGGAATAGATTTTGATGAAACCTTCGCATCCGTAGCAAGATTAGAAGCCATTAGAACTCTACTTGCTTTCGCAAACTAAAATAATTTCAAATTATTTCAAATGGATGTTAAAAGTGCTTTTCTAAATGAATTTGTTAAAGAGGAAGTTTATGTTTGACAACCTCCACTCTTTGAAGATGAAAAATTTTCAAACCATGTTTTCAAACTTAAGAAAGCTCTATATGGTCTGAATCAAGCTCCTAGAGCATGGTATGATAGACTAAGATATTTTTTATTACAACTAAATTTTGAAATTGGCAAAGTAGACAATACACTTTTCATTAAAATAAATAAAAATGATATCCAACTAGTACAAGTTTTGTAGATGATATTATTTTTAGTTCAACTAATCACGAAATGAATAAAGAATTTTCTAAAATAATGACAAAAGAGTTTGAGATGAGTCATATGGGTGAACATACTTTCTTCTTAGGTTTACAAATACAACAATTAGATAGTGGTATATTTATTTGTCAAGAAAAATATGCTAGGGATCTTGTTAGTAAATTGGGTATGACTACTGTGAGTGGAAAACCCACTCCCATGGCAATCAATGAAGCTTTAAATAAAGAAGATTCTCCCAACATTCAAGTGCATAACCCCTTAGAGCACAGAGAAGAGGAAGAAGAAGAAGAAGAAGAAGAGGAAGAAGCACTTATGGAAGAAGAAGACAACGTGGTCTGCGTATGCGAAATCTGTTTTGACAAAGATGGGAATTTGGTCAAACAACGTGGAAACTTTTGTTTTCATTATCCAATTTATTCGATTCACAAATCTCCAATTGTCAAAAATTCTCGTTAGTAGTGTTATTCTATAATTTATGTACTTGAATATATTTGTTTGCTTATGTTCCATATATATATATATATATATATATATATATATATATATATATATATATTGTGTGTGTGTGTAAATATAACATCGTATATAATAAAATTTTTGTTTCGCTTATTATACTTCCTTAGTAGTATTTAGTTTGGATAGTATTAGATTAAGGGCGAGCTATATATAAGTTCATAATTAGTTTTTATTGATGAAAAAGGGGGAGAAGTATAAAATAGAGTAGTTAGGTTAGATTAAGGGGAAGCAATTAGTTTTTGGGGGAGTTATAGTGAAGGTGAAGTGTATTTTATAAACATAGGTTGTCATCATCAAAAAGAGGGAGATTGTTAGTCCTTGAGATGATCGTTCTGATGACAATAACCTTAGGACTTGTTATAAAATATAAATAATAACATTATAGTTTATATATATATGCAGGTTATAAACATGCAGGTAATAAGAATGAAGACTATTCAGTATAGAGATTCAAGACTGAAGATATCAAAATTGAAGACTCATGAGTATCAAAATATCAAGAGTTCAAGATTTCAATAGTACAAGGTAAGTATTGGGTCTTGAATTGTGTTAAAACTTCTTGAAAGCACTACATATTTATTCGAAATTTATTCATGAAATGGAATCCACTTCGAGCCTGTTAAAGGGATGGAACCCTAGTGGGATGGAACTCACGACAATATTTAGTGGAACATATAGTGCTCCAATTTTGATATCCACTAATTGTACAAAAATGCTTTTCAAAAATATATCTCTTGTTTTTAGAAAATGTTTTGAAAAAATTTCTTTTCAAAAAGACATCTCTCTTGGTATTAAATATTTTGGCCTCAAAACTATTTTTATCATTTTTAATATTTTGATTTCAAAATTGTCCTTGTTTTTATACCGTCTCTTATTTTAAATATTTTGCTTTAAAATATTTATATACTCAGGTTTTAAATCACTTTACAAATTATGATTATATATATTAAAAATTACATTCTAAACTCTTTTATATGTTTAAACAATATTCAAATATATTTACAAAGTTTAGAAATGGTTTTGACAAATTATAGAAACCGATTTTAATAAGAAAATTAAAACATCAACTCGACCTTGAGCAAGTCGACATCCCTCCATGTCAACATGGTGTTCGCTATTTTCAAATTTCAATTTTCAAAACAATTTCCTGTTCGTCGTATCCTTTCACGAATAGATATGGTTTTTGCTTTACCATAAATACCAGTAAGTTCTAAATGAATTTTTTACCAGATTTCATTTATTTTCTCTCCTCTTCATCTTCCACATTTATTCTAAAGAATCCTAAAATATAATCTACCGAAAGTCCAAGGGAATCAAAATTGATTATCCCTTGTTTGATTCTCTTCCACTCTCTCCACAAGATCTCAGTGCTATTCAGAGTTATAAGAATCTTTAGTAAATGAAACTGTTAAGTAAAAGGTGCAGTTGAGCCTTGAAATCAATTGGGAGTGACTGTAGCCCCGGAAATCAATTAGGTGATCTTGCAGCCTGGTTAAATCAAGAGAGTTTGCCATGGACTCAAATACAGGAGGGTGTATCTTGTATCCTTGAAACCGTGGGTGTAATTTGGGAGATTATTTTGATAAGAAATCCGTATGTTTGTATGGGACTGGAAGTAAGGTAACTCCAAACCAATATAAAATCCTGATGTGTTCTTTCCTTTACTGCTTTTATTTAGTATTTGCGTTTGTGTTTGATTCTACGATGATATCTATGTCTTTGAATTGCATTTTTCGGTGATTAAATTACATAAGTTTAAAAAAGATTAGAATATCCAAAAAACACTATTCACCCCCCTCTAGTGCTATTCCAACCTTAAGATCCATAATTCGCATTTCTCACAGGACGTAGGTGTTGCCTTAAGTTTACTCCCAGATTCTTTAGCCCAAGTCATATTATGAAATAATACTTTAGAAATTACAAGTATCCATCCATGGCCTAAAGGTGGTAGTTACGCATGGGTGGTCTCTACGCTCCGTGCTACCCTAGCTTGAGGATAGGAACATCAGATCCCTTATAACTGATAAGTAGTTATCTCTTTTTGGGCTATTAGAAGAAGGTCATAGTATTAGGTTTTCAGGAAGCACTATACCAACAAGGATAATGCAGTAGAAGAACGCGACACTAATAGCCCTATCGTGCCCCAGTCAAGGCGGCGCGGGATGACGCCAAAGAGGGTGAAATAAGAGGTGATGAAGGGGACAAGCTTGGCAACGCAGACGCAGGTCTGGTAAATATGCCTGTAGTTGAATGATTACAAGGCGTGCAATCTCATGTGCCAACCAAAAAAGGATAAAAGCTCGCTTGTAAACTCTGTAGGAGAAAAACAACCAAAGGGCTCGAGTTCATCATCACCTCTGTTGAAGAAGAGTCATCCTCTTAACATTTTGAAAGTTAGATGGAAGGGTTCTCGAGTCACACGATCCTCGATGATATCTTGAACTATGACTTCCCCAATATCAGTATCAAGGGACTTAATTCTTCCACTATGACTGGTGATGGCATTCCTCCTCCTAGTATAGGGGAAAACGCTCGTATGAGCAATGCTACTGTAACCGGTCCATCCGGGAGACACTAGGACACTCACTGTCACATGCACTTCACTGCATGATATTCATCTATCTTTTATCTGATGGTCACATATACGCTCTTGTTTGATTCGTAGGTGCTATTTCTCATTAATCTGCCTTTGATCGCTTAAGGGCGCTCCTCAACACAGTATGGATCTAGTTGCGGTCCATATATGGGCAGGCATTGATAAAGAGATAAAAGCCAGGAAAGAATTCATCATTCAAGGGAGTCTACATCTTCTAAACGTAGGTCCTAATCTCAATCGTCTCATCAAGACGTTCAGCCCAATTTTCCTATACATAGTGGTGATTATACCTCTTCCTATGCTCTTCAAAGTGCTATGTCCCCCGAGCATTATTCTAGTCCATCAGTTTCTTGACAACCTCGCAATCGTTGGTTGAGCAAACACCAATTGCTACTTCTAATCTAGTTTTGGCTACTATGTCTCCTAAGCCTCTATGGCAAAAATATTAGCAGAGCTAAATGTCAATTTACTAAAAACATGCTTTGATGGGTTGAAGTTTCTTCCTTTCATCCATATAATCCTAGGGAGTGCTAAAGTGAGTTCGTTTACTTGTGTCAATGATGTTTTTATGCAGCAAGAAGCATTAAAGCATTTAGTCGAGAAAATCTATGAGGTGTCTACTAAGAGGCAACATTAAATTGATTGCCTTAAGTTGGTCGCAGTCCATGATAAGACATAATTAAACACCAATATGATGAGATCACAGAATTGACAATAAGCTGGTCGTGAAATAAAAGAGCGCCTAGGAATCATCGAGGAAGTTAGTCATCTAGAAACGACTCACAAAAAGGAGCTAGACGCCGCCTTCAACTGCAACGGTATGATTGCTATGGAAAAGGGCACATTGCAAAAAGATAAAAGCACTCTAACCACCGCATTGAGGAATTCAAAGAACTTCTTAAGAAAGAGAAGGAATAAAAACTCGAAGCTCAAGAGGAATCTCAAAGGTATTGGGAAGAGGCTGACGAGGCTCAAGAGGTGAAAGTTAAACTTTATGAGCAAGTCACCCAAATTGAAGTCCTCAAGGAAGAGGCAAGGGAAGCTGGCCATAATAAGGTTAGAGAGTAGATGAGGCCTAGTTGGAGTTGCTAAAAGGGCTGGATGGAATGAGATTAAGGACTTGTTCGATCCTTTAATTGTTGAATATTAAGCTAAAGTCCGAATCCATTGTGATTTGAGTTTTCATAGAAAGGGATAATTTCAATAACTCACTGATGCTAGGGAATATATCACTAAAATAAAGAAGATAGCCCTTGGCGAATCCGATTTGGATAAGGAGAAACTGGCATGGGAGATCCTTTGTAGGATTGGACCTTTAGATCTTGTTGTTGCAAGGCTTCGATACTTTGATATTTTAGCATCCTTCGGCAAATGGAAAAACATTGCTGAAGCCTCGAAGTCTGATCCAAAACATCCCCCTTTACTTCAGATAGCCGGAGAATCAGTTTCACTTCGTTGGGGATAGGATTTGAGCTATGATCTAGACATACCCTTTTATCAATCAAAGGTGTCGACTCCTATTCTAGAAGGGAGCACTCTGGCGACCACTAAAATTCAACCGAACATTGGTATCCCGCTTTACTCTTTATTATTTGAGAGGTTCCACTCCTCATGCTTAATAGTTATAGGCTAATTTTCTTGTTTCCATGAATTTGCATGTCTTCCAAGTCCTTGTCAAATTCTAGGAAGCGGTGCTGCTGCAGAGAAATAATTGACATTTACTAACATTCTAGCGGGTACTTATATTTCAGGGCCCAATGCTCAAGTTATTGGAGCAATTGATAATGAAAAAGCCAACGACCAGCCACTGCTAGATGAATAAGATGACATTGTGATCACTGGTGTCTTCGAACATACTAACGAGCTCAATTTGAAAGAGCGCATCAAAAGAGAGGAGTCATTAAAGAAAACGCTAAAGCTGAACCAACTGATGTGTATGTTGATGATCCAACTCTCATCCCACCATAAGTCATTCCACCTGGTGGGTCGGTTCCTAAAGAACTCCCTCCAACCTATGAAAGCTCTCCCGCCAAGGGTGGTAAAGGATCAAAGAGAAGGATAGGCGGTGGCTCGGGTGGTGCCAATTCTAAGAAAAACTAAATGAGAGAAAGGGCAAAAGAAGTAGCCGTCACTTCGACTTAGTTTGTATATAGCTTGTATAGCTATTTTTCTTTTTTTTGGCCGTGATCGTGTGGGTACGATTCCCACTTTTGGAAAAATTTGTACTGCGATTTTCAATTTTAATGTGCAAATAAAAGTTACTTATTTTCTGTCGAACTCTTATGTGAATTTTGTTTAAGTGGTTGAGCTATTACTCTTCCATTCAATGTACTTGTAATTCGTTTCTCGTTAATTTGGATAATCATCTGTTAATTTTCACTCAAGGCTTTATGTGCAAATAGCCTCAAGTTGTATCAAACATTGAGCTCGAGCCCTAGTGTTACACCATAGGATTCAGCGGTTTGAGTTATTATACTCCTGCTCCCAGTCTCCAGTTTGCGGAGCTTGATAATGGATGGCAAACTCCATCCATATTCAACTTACACTCCTCCTTTTGGTCTCATGCTGGAGTTTATGGAATAATGAGTGGTCAAAATGCACTCATCTATTTGTTTATACTCGTATATGCATCTAGGGATAAGAGTAAGCTGGCGGGTGATCGAATTGCACCCAAATTGTGTTTATATTCCAGTCCACACTCTGGCAACTTAGAGTTATTTCAAGAAAATAGTCAGATTGTACTCTACTTAATTGATTAATTTTCCTCTAAGTTCAGGGTTTGACTTAGAAATCGATCGGTGGTGTCATGACCAATTTTGATTTATGTCCATTCCATCGCTCGGTGGGATTAATTTTATTATTGGATGGTCAAGTCACAACTAGTTCTCGTTACGTACTCCACCCATTGGCTTATAAGAAGAAATCATTAAATGAACGATCGGACCACGTTCATTTTGTTTAGTTTAATCATGAACTTATGTAATAGGGTAGCTCCAAACTATCGGAACCTGCTCAGACATATCAATATTAGTTAGTCAGGTATCATAACTAATATGCAATGCTACATCAATCACAGATATGAAGGAAATTACACACTTTATTTGAAAAATGGAAAGAAATTACATAATTTGTCTTATTGCATATCCAAAAATTAAAATGCTAAATAAAGTTCAAAAATTAAATACAACCGAATAAAAAAGAATAAACTAAGTGAAATAGCATCGTAAATGCTCGCTATTCCATGCCTTTGGGAGTGTAACGCCATCAACAGTCCCTAGCTTGAAAGTTCCCTCTCCAAGCCTCTGTTTAATGTCATACAATCCTTGCCAAGTAGGATTCATGTGTGATTGGGCTAGAAAAACTAGTTTGAGATGAGATTGCCGATTTCAAAGGTTCTAAGTCGGACTTTAGTATTGTAGTGTCGAGCAACCCAGTATTGATGTACATCTCATTTAAAAATTCTAGAGATTTTAAGAGTAGATCTCTATTCATTCTAGGATCATAGTGGGTTACTTTATGAGAAAGGACTTCGAGTTGAACAGGAATGACAACTTCGGAGCTGCGAGCAAGGGTGAGTGGAGACTTATGGGTTGTTCTGTAAGCCGATAATGCAATTGAGATTTCATCCACCCACTTACCTCTAGCCTTTTCCAAATGCTTCTTCAGAATGGACTTTATGATATTTTTCACAACTTCAACTTGTCCATTTGCTTAAGGGTGAGCAACTGCCCAAATCTCTTTTCTATATGATGCTGATAGCAGAAGTCTTTGAATTCAGTGCTATCGAATTGAGTCCCATTATAAGTTACTATGTTTCATGCAAAGCCAAAATGACAGATGATGTTTCAAACAATGAACTTGATTACTTTCTTTGTCATGATAGTTGCAAAAGGTTCTGCTTTGGACATTTGATGAAGTAATCAACTGATATGATGGCGTACTTCACACTAATTTTTCAAATCGGCAAGGAATTGATAATATCTATGCCCCATATGGTAAACGGCAATGGACTGACCATTTGTGCGATTTCCATTGGTAGAGCTCTTAGAATTTTTGCATACATGTGGGACTTATCGCATCAATTAGCGTATTCAGCACCATCTCGATTGATAGCCGGCCATTAATATCCAGAATCAATAGATTCTTTTTCGGGAGCGATTCATCCTTCCCAAACGCAGCATACAACTCTCCGTTGTACTGCGCTCTTCAAGTGTGCTTATTCCCCCTTCTTTCTTACCCGAATTATTTTCTTTGCTAAGATTTGTCCTCCAATGTGATCGCCACATTCCCTTCATGAACTTCCTTCGGTACACGTTTTATTTCATTACAAGCGATACAACAGAGCAGGGGAACAGAAAAACCCTTTCTATTCATGACTCCTTCCCAAATGATATATCGCGAAGCTTCATGAAGAATTTGTCGTCTTTCATTCCTCCATTCGAGAAGGACTCCCTGTAGCAAATAATATTTAATCGGATTCATCCATGGCTCCATCTAAGGCTTCGTCTCTAGTACCCAATTGATTTCCATCTGGTTTACGCTAGAAGCATTTAGTATTTCGACTGCGACTAAGCCCATTTGTTGTGCATCCTCAGCACTAGCAAACTTTTCCAATGAGTCAATCTCTTTGTTTGATCCCGAGGAATGTGCATGATGTCACAATACTCAAAGTCAATCAATAGCTCTTGGACTTGGATAAAGTATGGAGCGAGTCACTGTCCATTAGCTTAGTAATCTCCCATGACTTAGTATACCACTAATTGGGAATTGCAATAGATTTCAAGAGACTTTATCCCCAGTCCTCTGGCATGTTTGAGTCCAACGATCAGAGCTTCATACTTAGCTTTATTGTTCGTTGCAGGAAAGTCAATCTTCAAAGTATATCAAATTGATCGATCCTATGGAGTTTCCAGCTGTAACACCCCACATTTTATATAATTAAATTATCAAATAACGATGAATAGTGAAAATAAATATTTTTGTAATTTTCAGAGTATGGCCTCGAAACTTATATCATTCTGTTCGAGGTAATTTTCCTATCAATTTACGTATATAATATGTCTTGAATGGAGTTCGTATGAAAAAGTTATTGAAGTTCAAAATTTTGTGCTGAGAAATAATTATACATATAGGTAAATGTATTTGATATAAATAAATATATGTGCGTATGAAATTCTAGAAATAACGTACATTAGAATTTTAAAATAGATGCGCATCACAAATGCAATTAATTAACATTGCCATCATAAAGAAAATTAATTTACATTAATTGGTCACATGTGGAATTCAAAATACATAAGTTTTATATTGGGAAATTAATCAAGCAATTGATGGTGATTAATTAATATAAACAAGCAACATTAAAAAAATTAAACATTTATGATTTATAACAGTTAAAAGGTAACGTTTAAAATTATATGCATTTAAAAATTAAGAGGTTACATAGATATATGCAACCAATGAATGTGTGATTAATTAACGCATCAATCAATTAAAAGAGGAATTAATTAAGAGACATAAAGGGGTCAGTTAGTCATAGAATATGTCACTTTTATAACATTAATTAGTTAGGGAATTTCCTAATAAAGGGAAATGTATGTGGGGAATAAGCTAAAAAATAACATACATATATTAATTTTTAATTGACGCAGTCAACTGATTAAGAAATTAATTAAGGACATTTAGTAAGCGTCACTAAATAAAAGAGTAAAATTTATATGTTAATTAATTGGGTAATGAATTGGCGGTTTGAATGCGTATAATCAAATCTCCTCTTATCTTCTCCCTTTTCCTTTCTCCCCTCTCAATCAAATCTTTCCCCAAATTAAAAAAATAAAATTAAGCAAGGAAATACATACAAGAAAATTAGAGAATTGCATAAACAAATCAGAGAATTTACAGTGAAAGAAAAAGGTGAAAAAGCGGAGAAAAGCGTAGCAAATTAAGAAGGATGGAGATTGAAGCTATGGACGACATGTGAGCCGATTTATTTATATATCTTTTAAATTTATGATATATTATCATTAGATTCCCGTTTAGATAGTTTATGCTTTATTTACATCTTTTTCTACGTTTTGGATTTTCATGCAAGCGTCAGTTTTCTTCCATTTTCTCCTTTTCTTCGCGTATGAATTAGAATAGGTTAAATGTGAATATGGATTAAATAATTAAGAATATTGTAATAAAGGAAATTAGATGTAAAATAATAAAAGATAGAGGAATGAAATTACTGCAATAAACTATGCTAAAACGAGAAAAGTTAACTAATCTAATAACTTGATTTAGCAGTAACTAACAAGATTAATTGGTTGGTTTGGAACATATGATACATTTCTATAATTTAATATTTAAAAAGACCACAATAAACATAACTGCGAGAATAAAAGAAAGAAAAAGAGAATTAGTGTAAAATAGAGAAACCATTGTATTTTACACTATTTCAAAGTAACAAACGAAATATCCTGTAGTTACGGATTATTGCTTGTAGTATTATATGATATTAAAATATGAAAATGGATTTTTAATATTCTTTTCATAACCAACCAAATAAAATAGAGTTACTTCATAGAGTAGAAGATAACAAAGCAAAGTATGACATGAATCAAGTAAATTATTAGATAAAAATTAGAAACTGTAAACGATAATGAACATAGGTCTGCATTTACTGTGCAGACTATTTAATATGACAATTATTATGATAAGTGAATTATAAGATATAGTCACAGAACATTATATGAGGAAGATGATGGAGTCCTTTGCGAGGAGGATACAGAATGTACTCAGGGTAGTACCTAGGACCAATATTAGTAATTGGGCATATAGCTACATATATGTATACATTAGTTATTCGGTTTTAATCTACTATGGAGTAGATGTGCACGGTTCACGAACAGAGGCAAGAGTATTGTAACCTAATGAACCTAATATAAGAGTAAATGGAAACATAACGATATATGTAGAATCAAGCCTGAAGTATATAATTTATTCATTCACCAGAACTTTTGTTCTGACCCCCTCCTCATAACATCCTATAGGTTAGGTAGATGACAGAGACTTCTCGGCTTTACGACACTTTCTTAGAAATTGTTATTATTTGGGTGAGTATTTACTTACTATTATATTTTAGTCAATTCCGCAGTGAGATAGTTAACTGAGCTCTAATATATTTATCTTTGCCTATCTGTAGGATGCTAGATACCCAACTCGGGCTTCAGTGGGCTTGGTTTTTAGCATTTTTGCAAAAAGTCCGGACTACTGGAATTCGAGTTGTTACACCAGCATAATTCCAGCTCCAAAACAATGATCCTTGGATTCTCCATTGGTATACATTTTCCACAAATGGTGAGGGATCCATCGATCTCTAGAAGATTATCCTATGCAGGTGCATTCTGTTATAAAGTCTGTCCTTGTATGGATCTTCAAGGGAGATAGGTGATGTCGAATTGAATTAGTTCGATTTTCCACATGAGTAACCTTCCATACGTCTCAGGTCGCTGTAGGACATGTCGTAATGGCTAATCGGCATAAACATCGATGGGATGATCCTAAAAAAGGGGCGGAGATTTCATGAAGCAATCAACAAGCAGTACACCAATTTTTCTATCTTCGAGTGGTTTCTTTCAGCTTATGTTTATTGCTTGCTAACATAATAGAACGGTCTCAAGATTCGATTCTACTCGCAAAGCGGTGCAACACTTATAGCATATACCGACATACCATGTAGATATACAAATATTCATGATCCGCAGGCTTTGACGAGATGGAAGGCCTCTCTAAGTGGTTCACCAAAGCTTGGAATGCGTCTTCACAATTCTATGTCCATTCAAACTTCCTTTTACCTTTCCTAATCAACTCGAAGAAAGTAATGCATTTATCCATGGCACTGGAAATAAATTGACTTAGGGCGACGACCATCTCATTTAGGGTATGTACTTGTTTGATGGTCTTTGGTGCCTGAATGTTGCGAATTGCTCGAATCATTTCAGGATTAGCTTCGATTCTGCAAGCATTGGTGATGAATCCCAAGAACATTCCTGATGCAACAGCAAAATAACATTTCAAAAGATTGATCTTCATTTTTTAATATTGAACGATGTCAAACATTTCTGCTAAGTTGGTAATTTGATTGTTGTGACTTTACGAGCATATCATCAACGTATACCTCCATTGTATTTCCAGTCTGATCTTTAAAGATTTTGTTTACTAGGTATTGATATGTTGGTCTAGCATTCTTAAGCCAAATGGCATCACCACCTAACAGTACAATCCAATGAAAGTAATGAAGCTGGTGTGTTCCTAGTCGGGGATGTGTATTGGGATTTTGTTATTTCAGAGTACACATTCATGAAAAACAACAACTCGTATCCTGCAGTTGAATCTACCAGCCGGTCAATCCTTGGAAGTGGGAAAATTGTCTTTTGGATACGCCTTGTTTATGTTCGAGTAATCAAACTCGTCCATCATTTCCATTCGCCTTTTTCATAAGTACAAGATTAGATACCCATTTGGGCAGAGGGCGTCGATAATAAAACCATTGCATTTGAGCTTATCCACATGCCTTTTACGAATAGCAGATCTCTTCGGATCCATGTCACACCTTTTCTGTTTTACCGAAACATGCCTTGGCTCGATCTTTAATATATGGCTCATAATGGCAGGTGAAATCCCACATATCTCGGAGTAAGTGTAAACACCCCATATTTTTGGTATCTTCATTTAGGATATTTAACTAGTTAAATAAAATAAAATAATGTGCTGATTAGGAGATTGAGATTTGATTTTAATTAAGGCTAGCCATGCTAATTAACCAATGAATTAAAATAAGAGTTAACTTGAAATAGAGGAGTGGTAAAGTAGGAAAGATGCCATTCTTACACCCTAAACCCTTGGTCATATCTCCTGTACATGTTCATTTCATTTTTTCAAAAAATTTAAACAAGTCGGCCACTAATAACAAGAAAAAGGGGAAAAGGATAGAGAAAAGCTATGAAAAGCTTAAGCAAATCAAATCCATTCACATCTCAATCCCTTTAATCTCTAAACTAAGGTAAAAAAGTTTACATCTCTATTTGATTTGTTTTCAGTTTTAAGATGAAATATGAAATATTTTGCATTTGTTTGCTGTGTTTTTGAATGATGGAATGATTATGTATACTTACTGATGATTTATAGTTGTTCATATAGGTTTTATGACATGTTTTGATATGAAAACCCTATTAATTGACATCCAAATGCTTGTGAAGTTTTATGTAGATCAAAAATATTATTTTGGAGATTGCTTTCAATTTTTAGAATTTTTGTGGAATTTATATGAATTTTTTAGTAAAGAAAATGTTAGTTTGGGCTATAAGCTTTTTAAGGTTAGATAATAAAACGTTTGGTCCGAAATTTTTATATGTTGGAAAACATCTTAAAAGAGATATCTCCGAAGTGTTTTAATGGATATGCAAAATTATTTAAGGCATGCGACTTAAATGTTTTATATATTTATAAAAGGAGAAGGAGCTTTTTACAAGTAATCCAAATAGTTGTTCTAAAAATTGCAGCACTTTTTAGTAGTAAATAATGGAGGCAAACAATCAAAATTTAACACGTAAAGCAGGTTAAGTAAAAAGAACTAGTTTCTACATGCTTTTTACTATTTTGGTACTTTTGGCACCTGATTTCACTTTGGTTGACTTTCGACTAAGTCCTTCTGCCTTCAACACCATCAACACCAATGTGCATAGTGTCAATATATTGGTACGGAGTGAATTGGAAAGAATGCCAAAGGCATGAGGTCGAAACCATGGGCTTCGAAGGGGTCGAAGCAGCACTTTGCTTTTAAATTAAAAATGCGACTGCTTGCTTTCAACTAAAGGTTTTCGACTCGTCTAGCTTTTGACTGGGTTTGATGGATTTAAAGGAATGGTTTCGATCGGGTTGAGATTTTGTTTTAAATGATTACTTTCAACTAAGAAACTTTCAACATAGTTGGCTTTTGACTAGGTCAAAGGGATTTTGGGTTGCGCCTTTGTTTTAAACATCTACTTTAGACTAAGTCGAAACCTTTTGCTACCGCCTACTTACCTTTCGAGCTAGACGGTTTTGAAGGGGTGTTATGTTTTCAAAAATTTGGTCACTTCTAAAATGCTTTCGAATGGATAGTTTCGACACCATCACTTCTTTACTTAGGATATGGTTTCGAAACAGATGCTTTCGACTTTAATGTTATAAAGACCTTTTCCTATGATTAAAGTAAAACCCAAATGGTTTCGAAGGAGATTGTTTTAAATGGTTTTGAAATAGATGCTTTTGACTTTAACAGGTCTTTGATCCTTTTGCTCTACTTGATGGCATAATCCAAATGGTTTCGACAGAGATGGTTTTCATACATTTCGAAGGGGTAAATTTTTGAATGGTTTCAAAAGGTTTCCATGTGTTTTAAATTGAACCCAAAGTCTTTCAAAAGGATTAGTATTTTAATGCTTTCGAAAGGATTTTAGTGAATGGTTTCAAATGGGCGGTTCCCTAGGGTTTCAAAAGTGTTGAACGGAAAGGTTTTGTCCTACGTTTTTTAAAGGCAATGTTCAAAGGTTTTAAAGGGATGCTAATGTTTTGATGCATTTGAAGGAAAGGCTATTAATGGTTTCAAAAAATCTCTTTCAATGGCTTCAAAAGGTTACCTTCAAGGGTTTCGAAAGGGTTGTTTAAAGGCTTCATACAAAGGTTTCGAATGCATTAAATAGGCAATATAGCCCAAGTATTTTCAACGTAAAAAGGGTTTTAACTTGTTTTGGAAGGATAGTCATTACTTGTTAGAATTCATCAACATTATTTTGAGTAAGTATATATAACATAGCAAAATAGCTTAGAATAAAGCTTAGAATATATTTTCTTCGTATAAGTTCGATTTAAAAGGTTAAATCATTTTGTAAAGGTTTTCAGGGAAAAAGATGAAGGGTAATTAAATCTAAGAAAATGATTCGAATAGATAGTCTATTTTAATTCGGACAGTTAGTCCAGTTTGTAGACAGTTAGTCCAACTTGTAGGCACTCAGCCCAGTTTTCGAACAGATAGTCCAATTACTACTTATGGATAGATAGTTCATTTGTTACCTGATTATAGCTTAACGGACTTAGCTATTATTATCGTTTTTATATCAATTTGATTAACCAGTTTGATTGCAGGAAAGGATTTGCAAAATATATGTTTAAAGAGGATATTATTGAGGGAAACCCGTTTCGCTAAGCGGTGTGGTCTCACTTAATATCAGTAAACTAAGATGTAATAGTATTATTCACATCAGGCTTTATTTCCGACTTGAAGTTTTTGTTTTCCCCTTAAACACTGGGTGCTGAAAATTGATTTGAGCAGGCTGAGGGTTAAGGTTTTCAGGTTTACAAAATTTTTGTGAATAAAGCTTCCAGTGATGAGCATTTGGCCGACAAATAGCTAAGTAGGAATTATAGATTATTTTATTTATTTTCGTTGTGTATTAAGTGAGATACGACTATATTTCTTTGATCAACCTAGGGTGAATCGTAAGGCATATTTTTGTAATGATTATAACTAATCTTTACCTGGTAAACGATAGGGGATTATGTAACTTAAATATGAATTTGTTTTGAATGTAATCAATAAAACGTTGTTTTGGAAATCTATGATTTTTTTCATATTCAAGTGCTTTTGATATTATGGATACCATTAACATTACTGTATTTTGTCACCATAAGTTAATACTATGGATGACTACAACACCTATAGTGCTTACCTTTTAGTCTCTGGATACGGGATGTTACAACTTGGAATTAGAGCATAGGTTTATGAAACAGTTTAAACTAAAAATGATTTTTAAAACATAATTCTAAGGAATTAGAGTAAGATTTATGGTATAGGATAATGCTATAGTAACGTACTTGTATTTGCTATATATAAGTATACGCTTTATCCCTAGTCTCCTATCTTTGTTAGGTTATTTTTCTGTATCTCACGGGGTTTGAATACAGATATGGAAGGTAGAAGAGGAAGAGTTAACCTAGGAAGGGAAGGCACCGATGGGAATGCCAAACCTGGTATGAGGAGGACCCATGGTTTGGCAAAAGCACAAAATGTAGGTGTTGGAGTCCCGCAAGTTGACATAGAGGCTATGTATTAGCTTTTCTGAATATGATGCAAGCTAGAATTACAACTAGAGTGGAAGAAGGAGATGCTGCAGGAGTAGGAGTTCAGGAAGTTTCAGTAGTAAACCAATATGCTAAGCTGAGCGAAGATTACGCTAAGCTTGGAAGGAAGCCATTTCTGGGAGTAGAGGATGCTATAGAGGTGGAAAATTAGTTGTTGCACTTCGAGAGAATCTTTGCATAAGAGGAGGCTTTCTTAGAGATAGATTTAAGGAGCAACTTTGTTTTAGTGGAACAGTGTGACGGCTGGTGTGGATGAGGAAACTTTAACATAGGCAGATTTGAAGTGGAGGTTACAGAAGATGTTCATATCTACGATGGCATAGTCAGCTCTAATCAGAAAGTTCGGTGAGTTATAGCGGGGAGAGATGTCTGTTCTGGAGCATGCTAGGAGGTTTGAGGAGTTAGCTAGATATGGTATGCTTTAGTGGATACAGTGATAAAGAGGAATGAGAAGTTTATTAGAGTGTTAAAGCCTGAGTTAGCTAGGGTCACCTTACCTCATATTAGAGAACCTCTGATTTTGTAGAGGAGATGGCCTTAAGGCATGAGGAGATTCTTGATTTCTAGAGAAGAGTAAGGCTAAAGAAGCCTAGGTTGGGCAAAGTCAAAAGAGGAAGTTCATTCCTAAGAAGGGAGCTCAGAAAGGTGGAGCTGCGAAGAAAGGGAAGTCTGAGTTTGTTTGCTTCAAATGTGATAAGAAAGGGCATTTGCTAATGAGTATCGTGTTGGAAAGGCAAAGGAGGGGGCAGGGAAGAAGAATGTAAGTTGCTTCAAGTGCAACCAAATTGGTCTCAACAAGAATTAATGCAAGGAGCCCACTAAGGATGGAAAGGGCAAAGTGTGTGCATTAGAGCCTATTACTTCAAAGCCAACAGTTTAGGAGAAGGGAAAGGTAGTTTTTGGAGGTACGCTTCAGATTCATGGTATGTCTGTTAGCATTCTTTTTGATACTGGTGCATCGCATTCTTTTATATTTAGATGTTTGACAGATAAGCTTAACCTAGAATACACATATTTAGTTACTTACTTACGAGTTACGAATCTAATAGAAGGATATGCAACTCTAGGGTTAAGATGTGACAAGTTAGAGTTTGATCTGTTAGGTCATACTTTTGTTTGCAGTTTTCATGTGTTTGTTTTTGTGGGTTCAGGATTATTCTTGTGATGGATTAATTAAGTGAGTATGATGTAGAATAGTTTTCTAAGATAGAAAAATTTCACTTAGACACCCTGATTGTAGTAGTCGGATAGGTTATACCGTAGAAGGTTCTAGTAGTGATGTGAATGCTTTGTTGGCTGTTATGGAGTTAGAGAATGAGCTGAATCGAGTTTTCTTGGTTAGAGAATTCATGGATATTTTTTAGCTAGTAGTTGTACTACCACTGAAACAAGCTACTAAATTTCAGATAGATTTGGTTCCGGAGTAGAACTAGTGAGTAGACCACTGAGCAGGATGACCCCTATGGAGATGAGTGAATTGAATTTGCAGTTGGTGGATTTGGAAGGCAAGAGCTTTATCAGGCTACGTAGTTCGCCTTAGGGAGCAGCCATGGTGTTTTCTTAGAAGCTGGGCGGATCGTTAGGGCTCCGTATCGATTATCGTATGTTGAACGAGATGACAATAAAGAATCGATATCCATTGCCGAGGATTGACGATTTATTTAAACAGTTAAATGGTGCCAAGATATTTTATAAATTAGATTTGGCAACAGGTTTTAATTTGCTCGGAGTAGTAGAGGATAACCCCTGACGGTGTTTAGGACCAAATATGGGTCGTACAAATGGTTAGTTACGCCGTTCGGACTGACTAATGCATCGTTTCTTTGTGAATTTGATGAACTGAGTTTTCCAAAAGCACTTGAATAGGTTCGTATTGGTTTTTCAAGATGATATCTTGATATACTCTAATTATGAATGAGAGCATGAAGTTCATCTTCGAGTGGTTCTTGAGACACTTAGGCAGCATCAACTGAGGGTGAAATTTGCGAAATGTCATTTCTAGAAGAAAGAAGTGAAGTTTTTTGGTCATGTGGTCTTAGAGAAATGGTTGTTAGTAGATTTGACTAAGATTGAAGTGGTGATTAGTTGGAAGAAACTCGAGACAGTGACGGAGATAAGGAATTTTCTTGGGTTGGTTGGTTATTATTGGAGGTTCATTAAGGATTTTTCATGGACTGCAACATCGATGATCAAGCTGACAACAAAGAATGTGAAGTTTGTATGGATCAATAAGTGCGAGGAAGAATTCAAGAGTTTGAAGCACTTATTTACCCATGCACCTGTGTTAGTTGTTTTGGAAAGGGCTCAGGATTTGGTGGTTTATACAGATGCATGTGGTACAAGAATAGGAGATGTGGTGACGCAGAGGGGTTAAGTGATTGCCTATGCTTCAGACAACTTAGACTACGCGAGTCCGGATATTCGACGCATGATTTGGAACTAGCTACAGTGATTTTTACGTTGAAGGTATAGAGACGGTACCTTTTGGTAAAGAGGTTTGATTTATATATAGATCGTAAGTCGTTGAAGAATTTATTTAGAAAAGTTGAACAGGTGGTTAGAGTTTATTACTGCTTATGATTTTAGGATTAATTGGACACCAGGGGAAGGCAGTAAGGTTGCAGATGCACTTAGCAGGAAACATAAAAATGCAGTATTAGTGATGATTGTTGAGTGTAAATAATTGAAGGCATTAGCAGATTGCAGTTCATATCTGTGGCTGGGTCTAATGGAGAAACCGTAGTGTTATCTTCTTTGGAAGTTCGACGAGTGATGATCGAAAAGATTGCTTCTAAATAGAAAGAATATCCGGTATTAGATGAGCGGGGCTTGATTAAGAGATAGAACCGAGAGCGATGACTTGAATTATTTTAGTCTTGACTAGAATGGGTGGTTGAGAAAGAAAGGAAGATTATGTGTTTTGATTATAGGAAATATTAGGAAAGAAGTCTTGGAGGAATGCCATCGTTCGAAGTTCTCTATTCATCCAAGAGGAACTATGATGTAGCAAGATATAAAGAGGAGTTTCTTCCGGGAAGGTATGAAGAGGGATATTTTTTTATGGATAAAGCAGTGCTTGAACTGCCAACGTGCAAAGGAAGAATACCAGAAGCCAAGTGGGTTGCCTTAGCCATTAGATATTTCGGTATGGAAATGGGATTCTATTTCCATGGATTTTATTGGTAGGTTGCCAAGACCGAACGGAGGAAATGAAAGTATATATGTTATAGTGGATAGGTTGATCAAGAATGCCCATTTCTTTCTGGTTAAGTTAACTAGAACGAAACCATTTAGGAAAAGTTGTTTATGAAAAATGTGGTTCGACTGCATGGAATTCCTAATAGTATAGTTAGTGATAATATTCCTTATTCACCAGCGAGTTATGGAAAAGTCTACAGGAAGTTTTGGGAACCAACTTCAAGATGAGTACCGCTTACCATGTGCAGATAAATAGAAAAATGGAAAGAGTAAACAAAATCTTGGAAGATTTGTTAAGATCTTGTGTATTAGATTTCGGTGGATCATGGGAAGACCATCTACATTTAATCAAATTTTCGTATAACAACAGTTATCAGACTAGCATTGTAATGGCACCATTTAAAGCTTTGTATGGAAGGCCATGCAAATCTCCTGTATATTGGTTAAAGAACAGGGATAGGTTGGTTCATGGTCCAGACATGGTCAGAGAAGCTGCAAAAAAGATTGAGGTCGTACGGGCTAGAATGAAGGAGGCTCGGTCTAGGAAGATGAGTTATGCAGATAGAAGACGGAAAGATTCAGATTTCTCAGTTGGTGATCAGGTTTTCGTCAAAGTATCACAGATGGAGGGTATGATTAGATTTGGGGCAGGAAAGTTAGCACCGAGATTTGTTCGATTATTTCCTATTTTTGAGAGGATCGGAAAAATCGCATATAGAGTAGAGTTTCCAAGAAGTTTGGCTGGAGACCACGATGTTTTTCATGTTTCTCATCTCAAAAAGCGTGTTAGAAACCTGGAGACTACTAGTGCATCGACTGTGTCGGATAACATAGTGGTAGAACCGAACTTGACTATAGTGAGAAAGCCGATTCGTATTATTGCGAGAGATTAGAAGAGGATTAAAACCCAGACGGTCAGGTTAGTCAAAGTCTAATGGAGTGACGATGACAGGGACTGTTCTTGGGAGATTGAGAGCAGGATTAGAGATACTTATCCTGACTTATTTTATGGTATGTTTTACCTCTTTGATTGACGTGTTGTGTAACTTATCGTAATTTTGATGAAACAATTCTTTAAGGAGGGAAGCTTATAATGCCCAATATTTTAGGTAACATTATTTAGGATATTTATTTAGTTAAATTAAATCAAATAATGTGTTGATTAGGGGTTTGGGACTTTATTTTAATTAAGGGTAGTCGTGCAGCTTAAACAATAAATTAAAATAAAAGTTAACATGAAATAGAGGAAGGGTAAAATTGGAAAGAGACCATTCTTATACCCTAAATCCTTGGACGTGTCCCCCCTCCATGTTCATTTTATATTATCAAAATTTTTAAACAAGAGGGTGGCCACCATTAACAGGAGAAAGGGGAAAAAGGTAGTAAAAAGCTAGGAAGAAGCTTAAGCAAATAAAATTTATTCACATCTCAATTTCTTTAATATCTAAAGTTAAGGTGAATAATGTTTACATCTCATATTTTTTTGTTTTTGGTTTTAAAATGAAATCAAAAATATTTTGCATTGATTTTCCATGTTTTTGAACGATGGAATGATTATATATACTTCTTGATGATTTATGGTTATTCATATAGATTTTATGACATGTGATATGAAAACCTTATTAAATGACATCCAGTTGCCTTGCGAATTTTATATAGACCAGAAATATTATTTTAGGGATTTGGTTCAATTTTCAATTTTTTTTAATTTTTGTGGAATTTGTATGAATTTTCTAGTAATGAAAATGTTAATTTAGGTTATAAATTATTTATGGTTAAATAATAAATGATTGGCCTGAAATTTTTATATGTTGGAAAACATATTAAAAGAGATTTTTTGCAATTTTTGTAGATTTTTCCTAAGTGTTTTAAGGGATATATAAAATTATTTGAGGTATGAGACTTAAATGTTTTATATATTTATAAAAGGAGAAGGGGCTTTTTACAAATAATCCAAGTAGTTAGTTGTAAAAATTGTACCACTTTTTAGTAGTGAAGAAAGGAGGCAACCAATCAAAATTTAACATGTAAAGCAGGTTAGGTGAACTATTTGCTACATGCTTTTTACTGTTTTGTTGCTTTTGGCACCTACTTCTGCCATGGTTGCATTTTGACTAATTACCTCTACCTTCAACACCATCAAATCCAATGCACATGGTATCAATATATTGGTACATAGCGAATTGGATAGAAGGCGAATGGTATGAGGTTGAAACCATAGGTTTCGAAGGGGTCAATACCATGGGTTTTGAAGGGTTCGAAGCACCACTTTGCTTTTAAATTAAAAATGCGCATGCTTACTTGACTAAATAACTTCTGACTCGGTTAGATTTTGACTGGATTTAATGGATTAAAGAAATGGTTTCGATTGGGTTGTGCTTTTGTTTTAAATGATTACTTTTGACTGAGAAGCTTTCGACTTAATTGGTGTTCGACTAGGTCAAAAGGATTTTGGGTTTGCCTTTGTTTTAAACAACTCCTTTTGACTAATTCGAAACGTTTTGTTGCCGCGTTTTTACCTTTTGTCCCAAATGGTTTTGAAGGGGCACTTTATTTCCTAAATTTGGCCACTTCTCCAATGCTTTCGAAGTGATAGTTTCGACACCATCACTTCTTTACTTTGGAAATGGTTTCAAAATAGATGCTATCGACTTAAATGTTATAAAGACCTTTTCCTATGATTGAAGTAAAACCCAAATGGTTTCAAAAGAGACAGTTTTAAATGGTTTCAAAACAGATGCTTTTCACTTTAATGGGTTTCTGATCCTTTTGATCTACTTGAAGGCATAATCCAAATGGTTTCGACCAACAATTTTCAAAGGTTTCGAAGGGGTAAATTTTTGAATGGTTTCGAAAGGCTTCCACGTGTTTTAAAATAAACCCAAAAGCTTTCAAAAGGTTTACTATTTTGATGCTTTCAAAAGGATTTTAGTGAATGGTTTTGAAAGGGTAGCTCCCCAAGGTTTCGAAAGGGTTAAAAGGAAGGATTTTTCCTATGTTTTCGAAAGGAAATACTTAAAGGTTTTAAAGAGGGATGTCTAATGTTTTGAAGCTTCCAAAGGAAAGGCTTTTAATGGTTTTGAAAGGGTTACTTTCAATGGTTTCGAAAGGGTTACCTTCTAGGGTTTCGAAAGGGTACTAAGGTTTTAAAAGGATTCGAATGTATTAAATAAGCAATATAGTCTAAGTATTTTCAAGTTAAAAAGGGTTCTAGCTTGTTTTCATAGGATAGTCAATCCTCGTTACAATTCGCCAACATTATTTTGAGTAAAGTATATATAACATGGCAAAATTGCTTAGAATTAAGCTAAAAATATATTTTCCTTGTATAAGCTTGATTTAAAAGGTTATACAGGTTTTCAAGGAATAAGATGAAGGGTAGTTAACCCTAAGAAAATAATTCGGACAGAGAGCAGCATTTAATTCGGACAATTAATCCAGTTTATGGACAGTTACCCTAGTTTGCAGGCAGTTAGCCTAGTTTTCGGACAGATAGTCAATTTACTACTTATGGACATATAGTTCATTAGTTACCTAATTATAACTTAACTGACTTAGCTATTATTATCATTGATATATCAGTTTGATTAACCAGTTTGGTTGTAGGAAAGGATGTGCAAAATATATGTTTTAAAGAGGATATTAGTGAGGGGAAACCCATTCCCTAGCGTTGTGGTCTCACTTAATATTAGTAAACCGAGATGTAAAATTAATATTCACACCAAGCTTTATGTCTGACTCGTAGTTTTTGTTTTCCCTTTTAACTCTCGGGTGCTCAAAATTGATTTGAGTAGGCTGAGGGTTAAGGTTTTAAGGTTTAGAAATTTTAACGAATAAAGCTTTCAAAGACAAGTAGGTGCCTGACGGATAGCTAATTAGGAATTATAGATTTTATTTATTTATTTTCGCTGTGTATTAAATTGGATATGACCATATTTCTTTGATTAACCAAGGGGCATCGTCATATCCCACTCTGGCGTATTTTGTAATGATTATAATTAATATTTACCTAGGAAATGATATAGGATTATCTAACTTGGATATGAATTTGTTTTGAAATCTAATCAGTAAAATGTTGTTTCTGAAAATCTGTGATTTTGTTCATAATCAAGTGCTTCTGATATTATGGATACCATTAGCATTACCGTATTTTGTCACTAGAAATTAATACTATGGATGACTATAGCATCTATAGCACTTAGCTTTTGGCCTCTAGATATGGGATGTTATGGTGAGTCCTACCGAACACATCAAGATTCGCTTGGAGAAAACATCAAGTTCCTTCGTCATCGGGGGGCTGAGATGTGACCCGATCTTTAGGACCTTTGATGGATCATCATGGCTGGCCATGATGTCAATCGTCAACTCAGCCGGTGCAACCTTGGTCTCTTTAGGCTCCTCCTCGTCATCCTTCGGATCTATGTCTTTATAGTACCGACTATGGTGCCCTAGCCACGCCTAGGTTCTTGTTGTCAATCTTCTGTGGTTTGGATCTTGAGAGACTTGTCCACACTCTTATATTACTCCTTCCTTTGAACATCTCTCAATTCATCCATATAGCAGGCACGTTCGGTCGTCTGATCACCATGCATAGCCCAATACCATTATTAGATCGGAACTTCAAAATCAAACACCCCGGGCCAAGAGCTGCCCGGAATTCAGCTGGGGCCGGTCGACCCAAAAAAGCATTGTATGGAGAGTCAAACATACAAAACAACAAATGACAACATCTACACTCTCTACGGTCTCTAACAATTTTAATTCGACATAACTGATAGCTCCGATCGCAACACCGTTAAAACAATGAATACGGGCTTTCGATGGTTTCAAGTCCTTGGCTTCCATCCTCAACTGATCGTAAGCATTTTTAAAAAATTATTTTAGGAACTTCCATAATTAACCAAGATCCTCCTCACTAAGGCGGGGCTGATCATGGTCGAAATGAGCAAGGGTCAATCTTCGGTGTCTCCACCTTATATGTATCTTTGTTTCTAAATATAGTGTCAAGTGCCATTATATGCTGCTGCTTTGTTGGAACCCATCTTCTTTACTCGAACAAGACTCAAAATTCATATGCCTGATTGCGCTAGCATAGCGCTCCATCTCATGCAAGCTCTTATCAACTGGTTATGGTCCTCCAACTATTATATTGATCACCAATCTTCCACTAGTCCATGGTGGCTCCTTAGCCTGTGCGGCGCTTGTCCTTGGTTGGAGTCAGATGTCCCCTGCCTTCCATCCTATGGGACTTTAACAAACTGCTATAATTTTCTTTCCCAAATCAGTTTCTCAATAACATCCTGTAGATGCTTACATTCTTTTGTGTTATGTCATTAACATTCATGGAGCTGGCAATATTTTCCTGTTTGTTTCAGCCGCTCTGTTGATTCATCCAGAGATGGCGTCCTATAATGCATGTATTAAATATAAACAAGTAGACATTCTATAGAGATGTATTCAATGGTGTGTAGGTATGATCCATTGGAATCCTAGGCTTTCTTCTTCCAAAATCCCTCTTTCGTTCATGGTTTCGATCACCGCCTTTCTTTTGCTGATTAAGTTTATTTTGGACACTTACTTGAAAATTTTCAAAATTCTCCCTAGACTATTTCACTAGATTGTTACTCTGCATTCACTCTCTACTCAATCCCATAATTCCTAGAGCATCTAGCTTCCTCTTTCCTCGGATATTGAGCGACTTTTGCATATAAATGCTCTAAGCTTGTGGGTGGTTTGCCAGCTAACCAATCGCTAAAGTCAGATTCTGGGTCAATCCCTCTGTTACCACCATCAATATTGAATGGTCGATTTGATTACTAACTTCCATAATGGCCATATGAAATCTCTCTAAATAATTTTTCAGCGATTCTCTAGATACTTAGATCATGGTGGATTGGGAGGTTACATCTTTTGGGCGATTTGCCTGAATACGGAATTACTCCATAAATTTTGTTGCTAAATCATCAAATATGGAGATAGACCATAGGGGTAATCTCGTAAACCACATCATTGCTATGGTAGAAAGTGTAGTAGGAAAACATCTGCATTTTGTTGCATCATCAGCTCATGCAGAATCCTCCAACCATTCATATTCTTGATGTGTTGTCTAGGGTCGGTGTTTCCCTCATAGGCAGGCATCGATGGCTTGCTGAATCTCCTTGGATACTCCATGTATAGGATATTATCGGTGAACAAGATATGGCTTCTCGAGATCCCCAATCATCATTGGTTAAGTCTTGGCTCTCCCTTACAAGCTGTCTAACCATAGCTGACAAGTACAGTGTCTAAATAGTTGGAGCCAAGCGGTTGTCCTACTCCACCTCATTTAAATGGTCTGGTCGATGTCTATGGGCCGTTCCATGTCTTTTTGGGTCAACATCCTTTCGATGCATATCATGTGTTTTTACTTCATCGTCACTCGGAGGAGGTAACTAGTCTACATCAACCTGAACCCCAATATCCAAATCAATCATGGCGACTACAGCTTGTGCTCTATCAGGAGAAGGGATATTTCCTCCTCTAGAGGAGGGATCGACACCGATTCCTATAGAAGGATCGAGCTTGACTAGTCCTAGCAACCCAGCAGGGTTGTTCGTTGATGTCCAGAAGTTTTTGCGTGATATTCATCAGTTTTGCGATGCCTACATTTGTGACAGTCATCTAATGAATTAGGAATCTCTGATTTAGAATAATGGGTTGGCTCTCTTCTAGTTTTCTCATGTTGTCGCTTCCTGAGTTGATTCATTATATATTGGCTTGAATCTGCTAGTTTAATTGTCTGTTGCTATCCATTAGCTCTCTTGTTAGATTTTGGAAATCAGCTGTTGTGATGGAATCGGCCGGTTTTTGGACATCAACTGGATTAGAAGCATTCACCTCTACTAGAAGATTACTCGGGCCTCTTTACTGGATCTAGCATTCTCGTATCCTTCTGCATTTTGAGAGGTAGATCTGGCATTCCTAACTATTGTTAATAGGTTTCCTTAAATTTTTGCTAATTTGAATAGAACGGATAAACTACTTGAAGGTAATTTTGGATCTCTTTCGGGGATTTATGCAATCTAGTAGCAGTAGAGGGATAGAAATAGAGCTGATAATCTTCCCTCTTAATGAAAACACCAAAATGTTTGCGCCAAATATTAGCACAAACATCCAATAGAGATTCTATAAAGAAATAAATGAAGAATATAAAATGAAAACAGAGGAAACAAGCAATTACATAATAGAAAATCAGAGCACAATTATTTATAGTGGTTCGACGTTATTTTCCTATCTCCACTTTAAATAAATAGATTTATTAATCATTTTGTAAATTAAGTACAAGAAGGATTAGTTGAAAATCCTTAGTTACTATATAGTACAAAGAAACAAGCAGCGTAAACTTCCCAAAATGAATGACCAAGCCAACATTTCTAGAGGAAGATTGTGAAATATCTCCCTGAAAATTCGGTGGAATGATCTCCAAAACCATATGGAGCCACAAGTGGGATCGCAAGGCCCAAATCCCAAGAAATATAGAACGATGCCGATCCATACATTGGAGGAGTTTGGGGGTGTGATCACTTGGCAGCTTCTCCATCATGTAATATGATTAGCCTCTAAGTTTCATGCCAATTGGGTTAGTAGAACTTAAGTTATCGCTCGATCATTATTGCAACATGTTATGCATCCTGATTCTGGCCAACCCCTATTGAGGGAAGAGGGAAAATCCCTTTTTCTTAGTCCTTTTGAGGTGCGATCCCTAGGATAGGCTCCTTAGGGTACTTGCATCTTGTTCCCAAAGTTTCATATGTATTAGACATATAGATTTTGATATATTGATTGCTTTCCATTGAGTTTCACTTGTTTGGTTGAAATAGATTTTGATATCTATGTATGTATGTATGTATATGTGTGTGTGTGTGTGTGTGTGTGTGTGTGTGTATTCCCTAATCCACGAATTCTGAATCTAATAGGCATAAATAAATCGATTACCTGTTACACAGTAAATAAAGGATAAACTAGATGAAGAAATTAGGTTACCGCACAAAGCAAATCCTAGGACACTCATTGGGAATTATCTATGAGTGTAAATCTTAATTTTTCCCTAATAATATCTTGTGTAGTTGATGTTTGGATATTTATCGTTCCTTGGGAGATTTTGAATACAAAAATTTATCATTCTAAAAACCTAAAATCTCTCCTATAAGATGTAAGTCTTGAATTTTTAGGAATCCTAGTTATTTATTTCATTATGGTAGAACTACATTCATTGATGTTTACAAAATAAATATTTTGTATTCTACTTGAATCCATTTTTCAATTTGTGATTGTAATGACAAAGAATTCCAAAACAAGGAAATAAATGAGGTGTGCAAAGTAGGGAAAAGAGATATTTCCTCTTATCCGTAGTTTGCATTGCTTATTTCAATAATTAAAACAAGTATGATTTCGTCGTCATTTCAATGCTAAGTTTAAAAGTTTAGTGGAATATAAAAGATTTGTATTGTAAATATGTTTCTTAGGAAAAAAGGACCATAATTCTAATGTATTAGGATAAAACAAATTGTATGTTTAGGATTCCTTTTTGAATATGTATCAAAGTCTATTTTTGTGTAGCTAATTTGTATATGATATTGGCTTTTATGCAATTATTTTATTAAATTGGGGCTTGTATAGTAATTGTAGTTGTGAATATTAAACTAATATAACATCCCAAATAAGAAACAGACAAATTACCTAAATATGCGTAAAACTAATTAGGTATAAATATAATAAAAAACATATTTCGTTAAACTTTGAAACTAACGATTATAATTGTAAACATGTAACACATATATAATTAAAACATTAAATAAAGAAACCGATAAATAATGGAATTAACAATTAATCTAATAAAATAGTTAGTGACAATTATGGAAATTAATCCATAAATACAGGAAAAATAAGAAGTTTCCCTTATAGGGCCTTTAATGTGTAAACATGGTGAGATGTGTGTATATATAAATATATAAATTATGTATGTATGTATAATATACATACGTGTTGGTATAGTTCTGTACTAAATGTTGGACAATGGAAATATAGCAAAGTTATAGGAATGCGAAGTTAAAGCACACAGAAGTCTGCCCAGCTAATATGGTTACCAGCGGTGTGACTTTAGTAACTTATGTAGGACAACGCCTGTAATTAGTACCCCTAGTGGATGCGAAATTAATTTCAACTTTATAGGATAGAAGTAACAACTTGCCTCAAAATCGGCCTAATTTTTGACCCAGAAAAGGCCCACCGAGCATTAGCTATTCCAAAGCTGGCTATTGATTGGTAATATCAATATAAAGAGCTATCCGCCAATGCTAACAGAATCTCACAACGGAAAGGATTAAATATAATACCAAAAACAATACCCATTTTATAAAAATTCAAATGTCATATCAAAACACAACGTCTCAATATTCGTGTACATTATCTCAAAATACAATAACTTCACGCCTAAAATGGTACATCAAAATATAAAAAAACATAAGTAAATTTATAACTGCCACCAGACTCTGTTTTTACCTTCATCTCCTTGATCTATATCTTCTTACCTAACTATGTTGTAATATGGCGTGAGTCAGAAGAACTATGTCTAGTGAATGAAATCTCGAGTCTTTCCATAATAGTTCTTGGATAGTATACCTTCAACTGTAAGTCCAATGGCTTTCCTAGTCCAATCCTATAACTTATACTTTTTTAACCTAGCTTTATAACTTACCTTCAATTATAGGCCTAAAGCAATTCTTAGTCCCACGGGTCTACCATTCATCATGTCCTAACAATGCGAGAGAAAGTACCCTGGCCACTTAATACCTTTTTAATGAGAATCAGACAGAGTTTACCCATTTCACACCTATATCTTATATAAGTCCCTTCATTTAATACTAACCCAAGGCAGACCCCTCTTTGGTACGATCGAGCTGACATCGTATTAAATATCATTTGGTCACTTAATACTTCTTTGGAAGAGATAGACCCAACAATAGCCGCTTAATACCTTTAACCCCAAGTGGACCCTTCCCGAGATTTCCATCTACCATGCCTAAATGTTATCACCGACCGCTTAATGATTCATAATCAGGGAGGAGGTGGACCATACAACAACCAATTACTACCCCTGATCCCCAAAACAGGTCCTAGGTATTATGACATGTAACTTAATAGTGACTTTCTCACATTAGTCCACCATCCGTAGACACTAGTAGCCATATTAATTGAGAAGATTTGTCCTACAAAGTTAGGACTAAACTCGCGTCCTCAATGGGTACTAATTATAGGCAATGTCTCACATCAACCCCAAAGTCACACTACTGGTAACCTAGTTAGCTGGGTAGACTTCCATGTGCTTTTAACTGATCTCACATCTATATAACTTGGTCATAATTTACACCCCCTTAATCATAGGCTATAAAGAAAGTTTCTTTATTCTGCCACTAATCATAATCATCCTTAACTTCCATCATATTGAGTTTTAATGCTAATTACTAACCTATTTATTGTGTGATTAATTCATTATCCATACGCTAATATATATTTATAAATATTAACTAAAATATTCCTAGGCATGCGAAGATTGCACCATATACTAATGATTAAATGACAAAACATCCAATTTATACAAGTTTGATAACATAACATACAAATTAGCTAATATCATTAGTCCAATAGTAGACTTGTATAAGAAAATAGAATCAGTTACCAAACTTATTTTATATTAAAATAATAGAATCATCATCAATAGAGTTTACAATTCAAATCCTTTTACACTCTATACACCTTCTTCATATAAAATGAAAAGGGATTCATATTTACTTTCTAACTCTTAATCACATCAAAAGTGAAGATTGAGAAATGGAATAGAATGTGAAATATTAACATTACAATAATTACAAAAATTTCTGCTATTTTAATATAAAAAGATTCCAAAAAAAAAGAGTTGACATTTTTCTTTAAGGGAATTTTGGAGATTTTAGTTTGATGTTTTTGTGAATAAAACTCCACAAGGCATATCTTAAATCCATCCTATACTATACAATTACAAAAACAAGAAAATTAGGACTTTCACTCATAGAAGATTCCGAGCTTTCTTCTTTTGATTTGAATATTCCCGCTTTTTAATTTATTTCAGACCTCTTTCTTTTAAATATACAACAATTGGGTTGTATATGAATTAGATTCGGAATTTCATGTAATGGAGGAGAATAGAATTAGAAATTGAATATTAATATCCAATATTCTTTACCCGAAGACGTAAAGAAATGTATGAATCATGTGCAAGAAAGAAACTGATAGAGTTATGTTATGTTCCTAAATAAGTTGTGAATGAAAATAAAGGAGCAAGGCACTTATTTATAGTGGTTAGAAGTCACCGGAACTATAACGCCCCACCCCGAGACCCACCTTAGTAAAGAGAATTAATGAGTAATTCTGTCTACTAAAGCGGAGAATAGGGCTGGTTAAGGGCGACCATCTATAACTTTGTCTTAAACATCTACTGAATACGTCGATAAATGCACTATGATTTTTTTTTCTATCTCAATGGATCGACATACACAGTAAATGCTTAATCCAAAACTATAGGCGGCTAACGGATCTATCAGAACAAAATACCATAACTAAATGTAAAGCACATCACAGAACGGTGATCAACATCATATATATACATATACGCTGATACATGTTTAGTACAATACAATATGAATACAATAAAGGTGGCATTCAACCACACTATATACATGGAATCAAATATAAATGCATCAGAGTCAAGCGGAAAGAAATATAAACCACAAAAGTGCTAGGATGATATCCAAGCAGATGCATCAAAGCAAAGTCCCGTAACTGATAGCAAACCTGAAACAACTCGGTCTGACCCGAGTGATAAACACACGGGTCAGGCAACTGAATCTTATCGTTAGAAAGGAATACGATAAGGTAAAGAGAAGAGCTTCGCAACGGGATAACATAAGTAGGTATGAACATCTAGGGTTGATATCAAGTAACTTCACTATGTCTCTATGGTGGTTTGCATATACATATACTTGGGTTAATCTGAAGGAATTCATGTATATGGTATAAGGGAAAACATTCAAACATTATCCATGAATAAATAAATCTCTCAAGTCGTACATAAATCCCAAGTATAAATCCATAAAATTTGAAATCACCAAAATCTTCAAAGAAATCATATTTGCCTTATTTACATCTATAAGGCTAGGTAAAAACATCAAAAATGGTGAAATCGAAATCATCATAACTCATAAAAGAAATCTCATATTGGCCAATTATTACATGCAAAAGCATGTTGCACGTGCTATTTACCAGTACTGTTCACCATCATGGTACCATATCCATCTCTCGACCGGAATCCTCATCTCGAATTAATCCGGTCTATGACGTCATCTATATTCTCCCCGAACACCCGCCATCAAAAGTGATTGGAGCACCTCACTCCAATCGGTGTCCGCTGAGTCCCCGCCATCAAAAGTGATCGGTTCAAGTATTACTTAACCCGATCGGGACTCTAAGTACTGGTAGTTCTCCCAGAATGTGTCAACAACTCTCGGATTGTAACCCGGAAAGTGGTAACGTATGTCCCATACCATACGCTCTCACTTAGCGGTTTTCTAGCCGCTACTTCGTGCCACACTAAGAAATTATCAACATCATCAAAAGAATCGCCTCATGTCATCGGCGTATGGTACAAGATGCTAAACCCGTCTCATCTCATCGACGAGTAGAAGCTCCATAAAAACATCAAACTCATCAAATTCCATCAAAATCTTGCCTCATATCATTGGCAAGTATATCTCCATTAATATAGTCCTAATCTCGTTTGTACTCTTGAATAGGAGATCTCGGACTATACGTATTAGCCAAATGGACTAATATAATCTCAAACTCATACCACAGTGTGGTTAACATCAAGGAGGAAATCAAATGATTCCTCAAAATCGTTTCGGTAGTACAAGTCCGAAATTAACCTATAAAGTAAATACTCAAGTCCCATACCTCGCGGATTTACTAAGTCGTTTAATTTATTTTCTTATACGTCCGAAAAAGAATCAAAGTAATTAAAGTAAATAAAATTAATTATAATATATTTTACCAGAGAAAACGGGATTTTAAACCAATTTATAGAAATTTATCTAAAGGATTTTGAGTGAGAACCCATCATTTAAAGAATTTTAATGATTTTTGAAAGCCTAGAAAATAAAGAATAATTGTTTAAAAATGTATAAAAACATTTATTGCTCAAACCATGATTTTAGAAGATTTTATGCAATTTATTCGGATTTTTAAAACTCAGGAAAACATCAATTTGCAATTTAATTGGCAAAAACCGATATTCAAATTTTAAATCGAATTTAAAACCAATTTAAATTCAAGTCACATTCTAAATTTACTAGTCCATTGCTGGACAAAAGAATCAAATGTTAGCATCAAATTTCGTAGTAAAATTCTTGCAAAAGCATGCAAATGAAATCATCAAAGTCGAACAATTACATCAATATTGGGGCAGTTCATAACAGACCAACATTGAAAACACCAATTTTTCACCATGCAAACTTCGAAATTCTACAAAACACAAAATACAAAAATTGTAGCCAACAGCCGCAGGTTTCCAAAACTTCATAAATTTTGATATTCCGATCAGTAACGAAGAAGTTATGATCGAAATACTAATAAGAAAGAAATTATTTGCGCTGCCTGTCAACACAGGATAGCGATGAAAATGCCAATTTTCCACTATGTAGACTTCTAAATCAGTCATAACCAAAAACATGAAAGTTGTGGCATATTTTACAAGTATTTCAGAACATCCAACAAATCAAAATTTCGATAAATAACACAAAAGTTATGGCGTAAACACTAACCAGCCACTAGAATATTCTGGGCTTAATCCCTCTCAGATTTTCATTTTTGACAGCAACTAAGAAGGTCCAAACTGACCCAAAACCCAATGAAATTTAACAAGAACAAACTATAATCAGTCCTCTACAATCTGAAAAAAAGAGTGGCATCAATCCGACATCGGACGAGCCAGATATGAGCAAAACAAGATAGAGCATTTTCAGCATCAATCAATATAAAACAGAGGTAAAATTCAACATATTTAACCAAATATTTCAAGCAAGAGATTATTTGCTGCTGAAATTTGTTCACTTACAGTTGCTATAAGCCTTAGCTTACAGCAAAAAGATGATGATTTAGGCTTGAAGATGGAAGCTTTTAACTTGAATTCGCCTTTGTCGGACCTATGATTGCTGAAAATAGGCATGCAAGAGAAGATAAATTACAAAAACAAGAATTACAATAAACAAATATGGATTTCTCCTCAAATTTAAGATAGAGAAGGATGGAGATTACCTTCTTGTTGAATTAGACCTGAATTTCTATTGATTTAGCAAAGAATTTTGTTAATTATGGCTAGGGTTTGAGAAGACAGCCATTGTTTTTTAAGTTTCAGAAGTTTTGAGGAGAAGCCGTATACAATTGAAGAAGAAGAACATACTTTTTCTCCAGATGTTTCTCATTAGGACTAATGGATATGGGTTAGGTAATTAGGCCCAAAATTAATTACTTAACAAAAATAATGAAGTTGATCAATTTACACTTATACAATGCTTAAATCTTCATAACTTCTACATTTGTACTCCGTTTTTAATGATTTTGGATGCGTTGGATTCGTTATGTCATCTAGTTTTTAATAAAATTATCAAAACATAAGTTTTAACAATTTCGTTATTAAATTTCCATTTATTACTCAATTTATCCAATTTTCCCATAATTGCAAAATAAATTGCAAATTTAATACAATTGGTTAAATAAAAAGATGTTATGTACCCAAAACAAAACAAATACAGGTTTATACATTATTAAATTATTTCTCACATTGTTAATCATAGTTATCATGATTAATTATTTTATTAACTCATTCTTATATATATATTTAATTAATAAAATAACAATATTGGCAAACAAGCACAATATTGTACAAATTATCAATTTAATCAAATGTAGTCAATTAACTACATTCAAATTCATGAAATAAAGTAGAAATTTTTTTTCACTCATGTCCATCATTTTTTTTATATACTCAAAGAAGATTATTTTTATTCTTGTTCCCCATATTTTATTTGACAATAAAATGTATTATTGGTTTTCAATTACCAATATGATTTCCCCAACCCAAACAAAATTCCATTAATTATTCTAAATCACCCCAACCATCAAAATAAAGTGATTAATTTATTTTGTTACAATTAATTAGCCCAAAAATTCAAATTCATTATGCATATGATGATTAAAAAATTATTTAACAATTTTCTTTGTATTTAACAAAGAAAAGATGCAGTTTGACAATAAATTACATTATCGCCAAATCGTACATGTTAATTGAATATAGTTGCATCTCTATATTCAAAATTCATGAAATAAAGGAACAACTTTATCTCACACATATGTTTATTACTATTAATACAATAAAATCTTTCTACTTTTATTTTCCCCTTTATTTTACAATAAAAGGAGAATATTGGAATAAATTGCCAATATTCCTTTAATGCTCCTACTAAATTCCATCAATGACAATTTCCAACTCAAAGATCACAATTAAGTTGTTTACTTCATCTTTCCTTCATCTTAAATTTGCTTCAATCATTTAATTTGAAATAAACCTTATTTTATATTGTTCTCCCAAAATCTATTCATATTATATTGTTTATTCCAAATAAACAATATAATTCATCATTTTCTTTCAATTAATTCAATTAATTCCAATATTAAATTATAGTCTTCATTATAATTTAATATTTACGGTAATCTCCAACCAGGGTTGTTACAGACTCCCCCTTTTATAAGAATTGCGTCCTCGCAATTTCTAGAGGAAATCCGTGTTCAACACAATTTATTCAATCGAGAAAGGATAAAAGAGAAGATCGAAACTCAAACCATTCATATTCTCAACATAGAGTGGTAGAGAGAAACAAGGAAAAACTTCCTTGGTTAATCCAATGGTCCATTAAATGCTTATATAGCGATTAGCAAACCATTGAATTTTCCAAGTAACTTGAAAGAATTTCGAAGATATCCCATCTTCGAAAAAAAAGCTCAATAAGATGCTCAACAATTAATCAATCGAAAATGATTGATTTCACAAAACTCTACGAATGGAGTCGGGACCAAACTCACTTAAACCCAAACTCTAAGCAATAAAGAATATCATCAATAAGATTTTCAGCATAATAATGCGGAAAGAACATCCTCACAACAAGATAAACACAATAGACAAGATGAATAAATCACGGAATGACTTCTTACAAGGTCACCAAACTCGAACGACCGCGATAAGGCATGTCCTTGATATTAACTCAAGGATAGAATATACTCAAGAAATAAGGATATAAGCTCAAATTACTTTTCAATCCAAGATACTTAGAACTTTTAAATCCCAACATCTTTTAAATTTTAAATCTCAATTTTTAACATTTGAAAATTTTCAAACTCTTTACTATACTACTTTGTAAGTAATTTAAAACTCAAATTAAACGTCCAAATTTCTTCTCTTACTTCAAAATTAATTTCCAAAGAGATTTGTAAACCCAAAATAATATCCCTCAAAATAAATTAAGGGTTTAAATTCTCTTTACTCTTTTTATTAAACCACTTAAATATTTTAAAAACAATCTTTAAATACTCTTGTAACTCTTCTCTTTAAATATCCAATGTATCTAATATAGATTCAAAAATCTCAAAATATACTTCCAATAAAGTATAACTGAAGAATATTCTCATATATTCTCATCTTTACAACTTCAAAATAAATAATAAATGGCGTTGCCTCGCCATTGAATCTCTAATAATAGATATATCCATTGGCTGCAGAGTCGATCAAATGATCAAAACTGCCTCGCCACTCTGTTACTCGTCTCTAAAATCATTGGCTGCAACTACCATTCAAAAATAAATTTAATATATAATCTCAAAATATTATTTTCAAAATATCAATTTTTAAAACACAAACCATTGTGTCTGATTGCCTCATCATAGCATTTAGGAGATTCCTATCGATAACGTTGATCAGGCGTATCGACCAGAACTCTTAACTACTCGATGGATAACCCAACACTCTAAAATTATTTCTATGAAAGAATACTACTCAAATAAATATATTCTCAAAACATTCTTTGATTTTTAAAATATCTCAAAACTCCAATTTCTCTTTTTAAAACTCATATATATACATATTGCTTTAAAAAAAATCAAACCAAAGAACATTAAGAGAATGCATCGAGATTTTTCCAGAATACTCGATTCTCAAAATCATCAAAAGGAGATAGAGTGCTCGTCAATCTTACAATGTCACGAGCCACTCTAAAATAAATCATCAAGATATAGAATAAGCAAGATATTCTTCTCGAATGAGAAGAAGCACACAATCCACGAATCACTACTTCAAACGGAGTAATGCTAAAGGATAACATTGATTGACTATCTGAAAAGAACGCTCAAACAAAGCAGGCTGATAAACTTAGTCAAACTCGAATAATCTAGAAACTCTCCTCATTCCTTAGTGGATATCCTCATGGAAGGATAACCGAAGAGCTAAAAGCTAGGAATAAGGTTACCTCAACACTCGATTTCTCGGTTGGATGTCAAACCCAAATGGACTTACAAAACTCAACAAAGTCACCTTGATTGGAATTCGAGATATATCATCAACATCTCGATATTCAAGAGCGAATACAGAAACTTCGAAATCACCATTAACATTTCAAAATGATAGAAATAATAACCCAATGAAATTAGGATGCCTAAATAAATACAGGATCCTATAACAACAAAAAGAATTGAACTTAACGTCAAATAAGTTAGTCCATCTCAAATCAGATACATCTCAAGATTGTGAGTAATAAACAAATATTCACAAAAGCAACATCAAATAAAAATCTCAGAATGCCCACAATGAGCCAATCATTGTGGATCCCTTCAGTAGGGTTCATAACTCTCAAATGAATGCAACAGGAATGCTCAAAGAAATCGATCAACTCCATCGATACGAACTCACTCGTATCGACAAAAAAAGAATAGAATAGAATAATCCCATATAAGATTATTCATAAGATAAGATAACATCAAATTCAATTATGGAATACTACGGAATACAATTTATATTCCTAGACATATTCCATCTCAACATATCCCAAAACTCGAAAAAGAATCAAAGCACGATTCGAAAACAAGCTTGAATAAAGGACAATGATTCACTCGTATTGTACTTCGACGTATTGTGATATACGTACTGTTCTGTGGTTATTCTACTTTGTTCTGACCACAGCTCTGATACCATGCTGTAACGCCCCACCCCGAGACCCACCTTAGTAAAGAGAATTAATGAGTAATTCTGTCTACTAAAGCGGAGAATAGGGCTGGTTAAGGGCGACCATCTATAACTTTGTCTTAAACATCTACTGAATACGTCGATAAATGCACTATGATTTTTTTTCTATCTCAATGGATCGACATACACAGTAAATGCTTAATCCAAAACTATAGGTGGCTAACGGATCTATCAGAACAAAATACCATAACTAAATGTAAAGCACATCACAGAACGGTGATCAACATCATATATATACATATACACTGATACATGTTTAGTACAATACAATATGAATACAATAAAGGTGGCATTCGACCACACTATATACATGGAATCAAATATAAATACATCAGAGTCAAGCGGAAAGAAATATAAACCACAAAAGTGCTAGGATGATATCCAAGCAGATGCATCAAAGCAAAGTCCCGTAACTGATAGCTAACCTGAAACAACTCGGTCTGACCCGAGTGATAAACACACGGGTCAGGCAACTGAATCTTATCGTTAGAAAGGAATACGATAAGGTAAAGAGAAGAGCTTCGCAACGGGATAACATAAGTAGGTATGAACATCTAGGGTTGATATCAAGTAACTTCACTATGTCTCTATGGTGGTTTGCATATACATATACTTGGATTAATCTGAAGGAATTCATGTATTTGGTATAAGGGAAAACATTCAAACATTATCCATGAATAAATAAATCTCTCAAGTTGTACATAAATCCCAAGTATAAATCCATAAAATTTGAAATCACCAAAATCTACAAAGAAATCATATTTGCCTTATTTACATCTATAAGGCTAGGTAAAAACATCAAAAATGGTGAAATCGAAATCATCATAACTCATAAAAGAAATCTCATATTGGCCAATTATTACATGCAAAAGCATGTTGCACGTGCTATTTACCAGTACTGTTCACCATCATGGTACCATATCCATCTCTCGACCGGAATCCTCATCTCGAATTAATCCGGTCTATGACGTCATCTATATTCTCCCCGAACACCCGCCATCAAAAGTGATTGGAGCACCTCACTCCAATCGGTGTCCGCTGAGTCCCCGCCATCAAAAGTGATCGAGTCAAGTATTACATAACCTGATCGGGACTCTAAGTACTGGTAGTTCTCCCAGAATGTGTCAACAACTCTCGGATAGTAACCCGGAAAGTGGTAACGTATGTCCCATACCATACGCTCTCACTTAGCGGTTTTCTAGCCGCTAGTTCGTGCCACACTAAGAAATCATCAACATCATCAAAAGAATCGCCTCATGTCATCGGCGTATGGTACAAGATGCTAAACCCGTCTCATCTCATCGACGAGTAGAAGCTCCATAAAAACATCAAACTCATCAAATTCCATCAAAATCTTGCCTTAAATCATTGGCAAGTATATCTCCATCAATATAGTCCTAATCTCGTATGTACTCCTGAATAGGAGATATCGGACTATACGTATTGGCCAAATGGACTAATATAATCTCAAACTCATACCACAATGTGGTTAACATCAAGGAGGAAATCAAATGATTCCTCAAAATCGTTTCGGTAGTACAAGTCCGAAATTAACCGATAAAGTAAATACTCAAGTCCCATACCTCGCGGATTTACTAAATCGTTTAATTTATTTCCTTATACGTTCGAAAAAGAATCAAAGTAATTAAAGTAAATAAAATTAATTATAATATATTTTACTAGAGAAAACGGTATTTTAAACCAATTTATAGAAATTTATCTAAAGGATTTTGAGTGAAAACCTATCATTTAAAGAATTTTAATTATTTTTGAAAGCCTAGAAAATAAAGAATAATTGTTTAAAAACCTTTAAAAATGTATAAAAACATTTATTGCTCAAACCATGATTTTAGAAGATTTTATGCAATTTATTCGGATTTTTAAAACTCAGAAAAACATCAATTTGCAATTTAATCGGCAAAAACCGATATTCAAATTTTAAATCGAATTTAAAACCAATTTAAATTCAAGTCACATTCTAAATTTACTAGTCCATTGCTGGACAAAAGAATCAAATGTTAGCATCAAACTTCGTAGTAAAATTCTTGCAAAAGCATGCAAATGAAATCATCAAAGTCGAACAATTACATCAATATTGGGGCAGTTCATAACAGACCAACATTGAAAACATCAATTTTCCACCATGCAAACTTCGAAATTCTACAAAACACAAAATACAAAAATTGTAGCCAACAGCCTCAGTTTTCCAAAACTTCATAAATTTTGATATTCCGATCAGTAACGAAGAAGTTATGATCGAAATACTACTAAGAAAGAAATTATTTGCGCTGCCTGTCAACACAGGACAGCGATGAAAATGCCAATTTTCCACTATGTAGACTTCTAAATCAGTCATAACCAAAAACATGAAAGTTGTGGCATATTTTACAAGGATTTCAGAATATACAAGAAATAAAAATTTCGATAACTAACACAAAAGTTATGGCGCAAACACTAACCAGCCACTAGAATATTCTGGGCTTAATCCCTCTCAGATTTTCATTTTTGACAGCAACTAAGAAGGTCCAAACCGAATCAAAACCCAATGAAATTTAACATGAACAAACTATAATCGGTCCTCTACAATCTGAAAAAAGAGTGGCATCAATACGACATCGGACGAGCCAGATATGAGCAAAACAAGATAGAGAATTTTCAGCATCAATCAATATAGAACAGAGGTAAAATTCAACATATTTAACCAAATATTTCAAGCAAGAGATTATTTACTGCTGAAATTTGTTCACTTACAGTTGCTATAAGCCTTAGCTTACAGCAAAAAGATGATGATTTAGGCTTGAAGATGGAAGCTTTTAACTCGAATTCGCATTTGTCGGACCTATGATTGCTGAAAATAGGCATGCAAGAGAAGATAAATTACAAAAACAAGAATTACAATAAACAAATATGGATTTCTCCTAAAATTTAAGATAGAGAAGGATGGAGATTACCTTCTTGTTGAATTAGACCCTAATTTCTATTGATTTAGCAAAGAATTTTGTTAATTATGGCTAGGTTTTGAGAAGACAGCCATTGTTTTTTTAAGTTTCAGAAGTTTTGAGGAGAAGCCGTATACAATTGAAGAAGAAGAACGTACTTTTTCTCCAGATGTTTCTCATTAGGACTAATGGATATGGGTTAGGTAATTAGGCCCAAAATTAATTACTTAACAAAAATAATGAAGTTGATCAATTTACACTTATACAATGCTTAAATCTTCATAACTTCTACATTTTTACTCCGTTTTTAATGATTTTGGATGCATTGGATTCGTTATGTCATCTAGTTTTTAATAAAATTATCAAAACATAAGTTTTAACAATTTTGTTATTAAATTTCCATTTATTACTCAATTTATCCAATTTTCCCATAATTGCAAAATAAATTGCAATTTTAATACAATTGGTTAAATAAAAAGATGTTATGTACCCAGAACAAAACAAATACAGGTTTAGACATTATTAAATTATTTCTCACATTGTTAATCATAGTTATCATGATTAATTATTTTATTAACTCATTCTTATATATATATATATATATATATATATTTAATTAATAAAATGACAATATTGGCAAACAAGCACAATATTGTACAAATTATCAATTTAATCAAATGTAGTCAATTAACTACATTCAAATTCATGAAATAAAGTAGAAACTTTTTTTTCACTCACGTCCATCATTTTTTTTTTATATACTCAAAGAAGATTATTTTTCTTCTTATTGTTCATATTTTATTTTACAATAAAATGTATTATTGGTTTTAAATTACCAATATGATTTCCCCAACCCAAACAAAATTCCATTAGTTATTCAAAATCACTCCAACCATCAAAATAAAGTGATTAATTTATTTTGTTACAATTCATTAGCCCAAAAATTCAAATTCATTATGCATATGATGATTAAACAATTATTTAACAATTTTCTTTGTATTTAACAAAGAAAAGATGTAGTTTGACAATAAATTACATTATCGCCAAATCGTACATGTTAATTGAATATAGTTGCATCTCTATATTCAAAATTCATGAAATAAAGGAACAACTTTATCTCACACATATGTTTATTACTATTAATACAATAAAATCTTTCTACTATTATTTTCCCCTTTATTTTACAATAAAAGGAGAATATTGGAATAAATTGCCAATATTCCTTTAATGCTCGTACTAAATTCCATCAATGACAATTTCCAACTCAAAGATCATAATTAAGTTGTTTACTTCATCTTTCCTTCATCTTAAATTTGCTTCAATCATTTAATTTGAAATAAACCTTATTTTATATTGTTCTCCCAAAAGTTATTCATATTATATTGTTTATTCCAAACAAACAATATAATTCATCATTTTCTTTAAATTAATTCAATTAATTCCAATATTAAATTATAGTCTTCATTATAATTTAATATTTACGGTAATCTCCAACCAGGGTTGTTACAGGAACCATCAGATTTAAGTCCGTTTAAAATAATAAAATTCAGGTCATTCTTGATCTAGGTAACCCTAGCAGCCACAACATGAACTAGTCGAGCTCTCCTACCTAGGAGATCGATCGCTAGCGATCGACTCACCCTAGGTAGGTGGTCGACCGGTTGCCTAAATATGGGAATGTATTTTTTCAGCTGTTTAATTAAGATTTAATTCCTTATTTATATTTAACGTTAAACGTTTTCTTTGGATGTTTACTTAAACCCCAAATATCTAATTGGCGACAATTTTTAAATTTTAAATTTTAGTATTAATTAGATTTTAAATTTGAATTCCATTTGAATTATTTTAAATTCAAAAACTTCAGACATCAATAACTTTTCTGTTTGAACTCCGATTTCAAAACATTATATATGGAAATTGATCATAAAATTGCATCGGCACGACTTTCATAGCCAAATTCCTACATCTATAAAATTTCCATTTTAACCTTAATATTAATTGTAACAGCCTAATTTCTCGAAGCCCAAAGGTCGACATGGATGCATCCACGGTAACCAATGCCGCATAGTCGAATGCCAAAAAAACGAACCGTTAGGGTTGAAGAAGAAGATAGAAGAACAGAAACAATAAACTGAATTTCACATTTCGCAACGGAACAATATACAATAGATAAATGAATAATCTTTAAAATAAAAGCACTATATCAATTTATACATCACACTATCGGAGTTTACATCGACACAATACAAACACTGGCAGTTATAGTAACTTGTGCACAATAAAATTTGACTTGCACTAACCCAAACAAAACGGATTCTACATAGCATAAGTGGTACGTCTCACCATCCAACTTGCCTCCATATCTCCACAGAAACTTCTTGACTTGCTCCCGAATAACTGATAACCTGACTCTAGGCTGCCCGTGTGGAAAATTATGGGCACCAAGAGTTTAGAAAGGGAACAATAAACTCCAGGTCAGTCATGGGACTGGTATGAGATCTTAAAAACAGTTATTTTTCACAAAGAAAGGAAAAGAAATCCGCTATGCTTTTTGGAAAATGAAACTACCATAAGGCCTACCGCCACACACACAATGCAAACGCAAAATTGGAGGAGATTTCTCCTTATGATAGTCAAACATGCTTGATACGTAAAATCCTTTGATATTATTATTATTAGTGCATACTGTGGAAAACATTTCGAAAGTATAATATTAATCTTATCCAGCATAGGCATTTCGCACTTATGCCTACTATAGCTACTATGTTCAATACTAGGTTACCGCCACATTCCATGGCAGGTTATACAACTAAAACCATATAGGGCGCGTATTGTTTCTTTGGATTTCCAACAAATGGTCTGGCTAAGAAACTTCCTACTGCCACATGGGTACGCCTCTAGGGGGACATATCGAGAACTTAACCAACTCTCTGCCAACACAAGGCCGGGTTACCTCTGTAACTAGGTGACTACTACACGAGTATGCCAACCCCCGGTCCTTTGCGACCTATACCCGAGGATCCTCTACCACAAAGCAGCAACAACAAAGTGTAATAGATTTGCAGCAACCACATAGGTTAAATATTTAGGCTCCATGCCATGATATCATCCTTTTCCAGTAGGAAATGACATACCCTAAAGGGCGCGACCATCATAATCTTGCTGCATTCTTCCTGTTTTGACCATTTTCGGGGTGTGAGGTCTGACGAAATCTCGTCCACAAAGCTACACTTTTCACAAAGTCATGCTTTGATCAACAAATGATCAGCAGCACTTCATATGTCACATTTCCAGTTTGGGAATATATCACTTATAACCAATAACTACATAACCTCTGAGCTCGTACGTCTCAGTAAAGGGTGTTAAGCTAAGAGAATAAATTCTCCGCCACCAACAGAAATGTATTTGATAGAAATTAGCTTTATATCTCAAAGTGTAATGTCAGACACACATCCATACAAGTCCGTTCTGGGATCGAACGGAACCAAAGGCACTTCAAAGAAGCCCTTGCAAATTCGGATATTCAATAATCACGTCCGGAATCCCCATCTCAAAGTGTGATAAAATCTCTATATCGGAGCAACCCGGTGCAGAGACATTCGACAGGTAATCCTTTCGCTTTCGAAAATACCCGGTCTTCAACCATCTTCAATTGTAATCCCATTTCATCGTATCATTATTCGGAATGGGTTTGATGACACAAAGTCCTCTCCCGGCTAATCCGAATAACGAGCGCTTATTTTTAAAAATAAGTGTTACATTCAGATTTCAACAAATCACAACAATTTCCACTTTGATCTTTTAAACAAAAGATCCATCACAATCACAAAGGTTCGATGTGGTTTTCAAATATCCATTTGAAATCCGAACCCCGGTCGCATCGAAATTCAAATGCCATTTGAAGGAAAATATTGATAGTCGGTTATTTAACTATCAATCAATATTCACAACAATCGCAATGATTTAAATAATTTTCCCCTTAATTATTATTATTTTCAATATATCTTCGCAAGATATAAATTTAACACTCCAACCATTTGAAAACAAATTTCATATCAATTTTCAACTTTCAATCATTTGAAAACAAATTTCAAATTACTTTTCCACATTTCAATACCTTGAAAACAAATTTCAAATCATATTTCCTTACGCGGAAAACATTTTCAAATATTTATTCGTTTCCACTGAAAATCTGCCGGGTTCAAATATTTTAAAATAATTTAAAATGCTTATCCAAAATATACTTGGAAATATTTAAAATAGAACTATTTTAAAATACTTGCTTAAATATTAGTCATGAAAAAAATATTATACTAATATCCCATATAAAAATTCAAGTCCAAAACAAATTTTAAAATAAAACTAGTAGATAGGATATAACTATTTAAATATCCAATTTCTAAAACAAATATCAATTTAAAACTTTAAATAATCACTTCCATAATAGTTTAAAATATATTTTTACTTTAATGATTTTCAAAATAACCTAAGTAAATAATTTTTTCAAAACATTCTTTCCCTTAAACCATCTTTACAACTTCAATTTATATTTATAAACTATATTGAAAACATTCTCGGCTTTCAGGTAAAACACACATTCCATTCTAAAATGGTTCATTCAAACCAACTTATAAATCTTTCTGCATTTATTTTAAATTTACGTCCCAATTCCATAAATTCCTTTCCACACTTTTTAAAATAAAACAATATTTATTTTTAAAACAAATTTCCCTTTCTTTTATAAAATTCCCATTGTGGATTTAATTTTTTTAAATATCCACAAATTTACGATTTTCAAATCGATTCCCAAGTATTTACTTTCAATACCAAATCAATTTTTTAAATTGATTTCTAAATTTATTTCAATTACCAAATCCAATTCCAAATTGGTTTCTAAATTTATTCCAATTGACAAATCAATTTTCATATCAATTTCCTAAAGGTTTATTTTTAAACATCAAATTAAATTTCAAATTGATTTCTAAAATCCTTTCAAACACTAAATTAAATTCCAAACTTAATTTCTAAAATTCATTCCCTTTATCTCTACCAAACTATTTAAAATCCATATTTTAAATAACTTCTTAAACTTTTGAATAATATTACCCGAAATCTATTGATTAAGCCTTTTTCTCATATTTTGGAATCTATGCAATAGGAATCAGAAAAAAATAAAAATTTATTCTTTTTAAAATTCCTTCTTTTAAATTTATCCAATTTTCAAAAATAATTTTTGACTATAAATTTTCAACTTGAATTTCAAAAATCCAATTTTTATTTATTTCTGCTATTCTACGATGCCAAAAAAATAAATTCGGCAAAAATATAGCCTTCAGCGATTTCAATCACAACATATTCACACATAGATTATAAACAAATCAACACACAAATTATTGAAACAAATTCAATCATTTAAGGAATCAAGTTGGATCCCTCCAACCTGTTTCCCTACATCCACAGACGTTAGCACAACAATTAAATACCAATTCCACTTCGAGATGGAATATCACGGTATATGGGATTTTATATAATATCATCCTCTACTATGAAGTGCATAGGGTCTCATCCGCTATATAGTGCGGGAAATCAATCACTCCAAATACATATATAATACCAATTCCACTTCGAGGTGGAATATCGCGGTATATGGGTTTAAATATAATATCATCCGCTATTATGCGGCGTATAGGGTCTAATTCAATATACTGATAATAATTTATCATCCAAGCACACAATCAATCAATTTTAAATTTAACTATTTAAAATTAAAACAGAAAAATCTGATTGAGTGAGAACATCTCACCTTTGTTTTGTTTCACAATCCATTTACAATCCAGTTTGTTTTCTTCACGATTTTAGACCTTGCATAACAATTACATGATTTTATTAATATTCGAAATAAATTCTAACGATTCAATTGACCATTTTATTTCTTGAATCCTTGCTGATGATTTCTTTTTTAAAAAAAAAACTCGACCAAGAATACAGAAGAAAGAGACACGTGGTAGACCAGTGGGCACGCGTTGAAATTACTCTACGTGCCAGATGCTATAGTACTTCGAGGCATTAATATATTTATGTTTAAATTTAAAATTCAAATATTAAATTGTCTTGAAATTGATACTTAAAATTATTACATCCTATCGAGGTGTGCCACTAGGCGTTTATAATGTTATATGCCTATTCTGAACGCAATGGAAAAGGTTCCAGGTCCAAATTCGATCGTATGGAGAAGATAGCTTTTCGAACCCAGTTAAAATATTAAATTTCTATATAATTTTCAGCGCGTTTGCTTATCGTACGATCACATGACAATTCCAAATGCTACGAAAATTAAAATCCGATAATAAAACACTATTACGGATCCAATGGAATTGGTTTCGTCGAATTCCGAGACTGTGCCTCGGAAGGCTATTTTTTAATATCGACTTAAACGATATAATTACAAAACTGAACAAATCATTTTCAAATCAAATACTAAAGCTTCCATTATCTCCAGTATTATCAATATAAATTTTCTAAGCCTTGAAAATATTTTTAATCATCTTATAACTGAAGATTCAAATTTTATCCAACATTAATAAATTAAATTCAATAATTTAATTGCCAAAATCATTTTGATATTTGAAATTCAAGTTAAAATAACTTCCAAGTATTAAAAAATCAATTAAATATTTTATTTTCAAATGTTCAAAATTCTGGGTCAGCACATCCTTTCCCCTTAAAAGAATTTCGTCCCGAAATTACAAGTTAAGAAGAATGATCCTAAACCCGTTCATCATTTTCCAAAGCTAATAGTTTAATCAACTTGCCAAAAACAAATCTTTCCATTAGAGACCCATTATTACTTCGACTAGCTTTCCCAAAACATTCCATAGTTTCCGAACAATATTGTTTTCCTAACCAATTCAAACTTAAATTCAAATTCAAATTTTAAACTTTCAAAATGTTTTCAAAAATTTTCTAACTCCCTAAATTTTCGAAAAATTTCGCCAAGGTCTCCTTTGCGCGACTAGCTCGGTAGGACTGCAAAATGCCACAACGGGCCCCCAAATTTCAAAAAGAAAACAAAACGCCAAGCAGCTGGACAAGAAAATCCTCAAATTTAATACTGAAATTCAAATACATACCTTTTTGTCAAGCAATTTAAATTATCTTCAAAATCAAATCCAATTCCCTTTGCATTTAAATCACCTGTATATCCTACTAGCGGTAGTATCCAATTACACGTTCAAAACCATTTTGCACTTTCTTTACAAAAGTTTGAATACTTACTTCTTATACCATTTTTACTTCACTATTGAAATTATATGTCCATTATCATTCAATCTTGCATTTTCAATTTCCTTTGAATTCAGTTCACAATTTCAATTCTATCTGGATTCGATTTATCTTCTGAATATTGAATTTTATCAATTATCTTTCATTCACAACTGATCATATCACTATTTTAAATTAGTTTCATTCACTAATTCATTACAAGTTCCAATTCATTTTACCACAAATCATTTTTTCCACCTTTATTATCTTTAGTTCACTTCGAACTAATTTCACAACTTCATTTTATTTCACACAATTCAAATTGGTTTTCAATATTAGTTTCAATTCCAGTTTTATTCTTTTGTTCATTCCCAAAAATTTATTTTCAATTCACAAATCCAATTCCAAATTGGTTTCTAAATTTATTTCAATCGACAATTCAATTTTCATATCAATTTCCCAAAGGTTTATTTTTAAACACCAAACTAATTTTCAAATTGATTTCTAAAATCTTTTCAAACACTGAATTAAATTCCAAATTTAATTTCTAAAATTCATTCCCTTTATCTCTAGCAAACTATTTAGAATCCATATTTTAAATAACTTCTTCAACTTTAGAATAATATTACTCGAAATTTATTGATTAAGCCTTTTTCTCATATTTTGGAATTTATGCAATAGGATTCAGAAAAAATAAAACTTTATTCTTTTTAAAATTCTTTCATTTAAATTTATCCAATTTTCAACAATAAATTTTTACTATAACTTTTCAACTTGAATTTCAAAAATCCAATTTTTATTTATTTCTGGTATCCTATGATACCAAAAAAATAAATATGGCTAAACTATAGCGTTCAACGATTTCAATCACAATATATTCACACACAGATTATAAACAAATAAACACACAAATTATTGAAACAAATTCAATCATTTGAGGAATCCAGTTGGATCCCTCCAACCTGTTTCTGTAGCGATCCTAATTTTTGATACAAATTTAAATTTGTAATTTAAATGAATTTTTGAATTTAATTGTGAACTAATTTGAAAATTTAGAAATGAATATATTTAAAAGTAGATTTTAAAATTAGATTGATGTGGAAATTTAGTAATAAATATTCTATAAAAAAAAATTGGTTTGTAAATATATAAGTAAGATTTAAAATGCTTTTCTTATATATTTGAAAATAAATATAGTTAGTAAATATATATATATATATGTAATTTGAAAGTTAATTTTTTAATTTAATATAATAATTTTTGAATTGCTATGAGGTTTAAAAAATATAAACATAAGTACTTAATTTAAACAAGGGGTTAAAAGCACAAAAACACGTTTTATAAATTAATAAAATTTAAGAAATGGGTTTAAACTCAAATGTTCACATTTGAACATTTGTAAAGTTGAGATTATAAGATAAAACAAGTGTAAAAATCCTAATGATATGCATTAACAAGTGTAAGTAAAATGGACAAGTAGCGAAATCAACATTTCTCTTGGAATTGAAATGTATACAAAAGAATTTTGGAAACCAGGCTTCTCAAAAATTTTAGCATTCATTTTCAAAGAAACAAAATGCATGAGATCAAACTACAATCTTCTTCAAAAGATCAAACCAGTAAAGCAACTATAAATCAGTTTCAAAGAAAGTTGGAAATCGAACTACAAAGTAATCAAACTGAAGAAAAACTGAGCAAAGCACAAATTGAATTCAAGTTGGAAAATCAAAAGCCAAAAAAATCTGTTTTCAAATGTAATCAGGAAGCTATCAAAAAAAAAATCTGTAAATCAAGAGCAAAATAAATAATTCAACTTCAAGCAAAGATCATCTCAGATCTAACAAGCAACATATGGATTCGATTCAAACTCAAATACATAAGGATCTAGATAAAAATCAACAACAGTCTCAGATCAACTCAAATGTCAAAGTCCAAATTCTCTGTCATCTGTTCATCATCTAAAAAAATAGTGAGTAAACTCTTTTTATTTCAAATCTAAAATCCTAATTTACTTGATGCATGAAATTGATCTGAGTAGTGATAATATATATATTGTTGCATGGATGAAACTTTGTTGAAGTGTAGTTGAATCCCTGTGTTTGTATACATGCATGCCTGTATATGAATGAACATACTTCTGTTTTGTCTTCCAGGCTAAAATTAAATTTAAATACTCAATTTATTTTCCTTAATCTTTTATAGGATATGATCTCTGATGAAATGTGTTAGTGTTACGCAGAATTCATTTAAAAATAATAATAATAATTCCAAGCAATTATATTAAGCAATTAATTTTAAAAATAAGGTATCATAGTGATAGTAAATATTAGTCAGGAAATCAAACGATTTAATCTCACGTTTTGATTCTATAATATGATTAGTGCTTGCAAATGATGAATTTAGAAAAAGAAATCATTATTTTTAAGATTGGGTGGTCGAGATTTTTCGATTTGAACAGAAAACATAGTTTCATCCATTTCGGACGAACGGCGACAAGTTGATCATGCTCGGCACTGAAGATAGCTGGTGTGATGGAGAATGTCAGAAAAATAGTGGATGGAATTCTAGTCCACCATGGCGGCGGGGCAGAGAGAAGTTAGGGTTAAAGGTCTATTTTGGGGGTCTATTGAGTTAGTGGCTAGATCGTCATCAACATCACATCGAGTTCGATGGGACCGGGAGGAATAGAAGCATGGACGTATGGTGCTGCTTAGGACATGACGGCGTGGTCACCAGTGGTCAGGATTAGCGATGCGTGGAGATTTTCTAACGATGGGTTTAAGACCAGAAATGGATCGAGTAGCCTAATTTCAAATCCCGATGAAATCATTGGAGCTGGTTGTTTGGGTTGATCGACGAGATCGATGATGACTTGTTGGGGGTTGCATGGTTGATCGGAGTGGCTCCGATGATCGGTGCATGTGCACAGGTACCATCTGCGTTTGGTGTGTATTTGTTGATTGAGGAAGATGAAGGTGGCTCCGTGGCAAACTCGAAGTATTTCGGGAGGGAACTCGAAGACGAGTGATGTTGGAAAAGAAACGAAGTTGAGCTTGGGTAAATGAATTTATGGCTTGGGTTTTGGGTTGATTAGTTATCTAGGATTTAAATTTTAATTAAGTTCACACGTTTAACTTTTAAATTTAAAAGAAAATGGTGACCATATTTTATAATATAAAGAAAGGTTTTTTTTTTGCAATCAGTTTTTAGGGGAAGCTTGAACAAGTTTTAAAGTTAATAATATAATAAAAGTAAATGACTTTAACTAAGTTTTTGTAAAGAATTAAATCAAGTTGTAAACCTTTTCTGATCCATTCTTGAAGAATAATAAATGTTTTAATTTATTTTTGGGATTAGGATTAAAGTAAATTATTTTTTAAAGTTAATTAAGTTTAAGCTTGATTAGGAAATTAATTTAAAAGAGGATGATGTTTAAAATTTGTTGTTTGATTTTAAAGTCTTAAATTAATTTATGGATTAATATCTATTTTTGTTTCAAAGATTTAAGATTTAAAGATTAAATGTTTTTAAAAGTTAATTGATGAACAATTACCTTGTGTAATAAAAATTGTGTTAATTACTTTGTAAATTGATTTAAAAGCAAATTACTTAGTGTAATTCAATTAAAGCTGTTTTACTTTGTGAAATTTATTTGAGGCTAATGAATTATTGTAATTTAAGGGCAATAAATCACTTAGAGATAATTACTTAAATTTAAAGTAATTGATTAATGATGTAAGTGGATTAATCAAGTTATTAAAGAATAATTAATTTAAGGATGATTAATCCATGCGATTGGCTAATTAAGGTAATTAATTATTTAAAGATAATTACCAAATGGAAGTAATTACGGTAAATTAATGAAAATGATTAAAGGATAATCAATTTTTGAAATTAATTGATAATTAATTAAGGATTAATTAATTTTGTAATTAACTTAAGGTTAATTAATTTTTGTAATTAATTAAGGATAATTAATTTAATGGTAATTAATTAATTAAGGGTTAATTAATTAATTAAAGATAATTAATTAAATGGTGAATTAAATAATTAAAGGTTAATTATTTAATAATTAAAGGTTGATGAACTATAATTAAAGGTTAAGTAATTTATTATTAATGGTTAATTAACAAATGATTAAAGAATAATTAATCAAAATGATTTGTAATTTATTAATGTTAATTAACCAGGATTAGTGATTTATACATAAGTAATTAATCTGATTTGAATTAATCAGACAATTAACCGATCTTACTTATGAATGCTTGGATTGAATTGGATGCTTTGAATTGTTTGATACTCCTGATATATGATGTTCTGTGATATGATTAAGCTGTGAAATGTAACTTATTATCTGTGATGATTGTAATTTATTTATCTACGATGTACCTATGTTATTTATCTGAAAATCTGTGAATGAAGATAAGCGTTATAGTTTATACCGCTTATCAAATATATATTGCTGTATTTGAATCTGTGCTTATTGATGATGTTGCACTTTTATTGTGTAAAACCCTGGACCACACTTATACACACACAAACATGGATTGCATGTGGAAATTGGTTAAGTCGCAGATTTTTGAAATTGTTTTAAAATTGAATCTTGAATCCAAATGGTTTTGGAAATGGATTGGGTTTAAAATGAAAAGCTTTGAAAAGGAATTTCAAAAATAAAAGTTATTTTTGAATGACTTGATTTAGTGTTGGAATTTGATTTAAATTTGAATTCAAAAATTTGAAATTGAATTCTATTTATGATTTAAAAAGGTTACACAAGTTTATATGGGGTTTACACCATTTTTAAAAGTGTTGTTTTGGAAATTTGAATTTAACCCAAAGATTTTAACTTGTATAAATGAAATCGGATTTTTTCGAAATGAAAACTATTTGTTTTCAAATAATAAGAGCTTTCATATAAGAAATGAATTTCCAATTTACGTTTAAGGGATTTCAAGTTTGAAATGAAAATGGTTTTCTAAGTTATGAATAAATCTTTGAAAACGGGTTTGAAAGCTATAAGTTAAATCTTTGATTTAAAGATTGGATGAGTTAATCCTAATTGAAATGGAAATTGTTTTGAAATCTATGAATGGATCTTTGTGAAATAGGGTGACCTTTGTGAAATGAATCTTTTTGTTTAAAGATTTGAAATGGAAATTTGTTTAAACCATTTGAAGAAAGGTTTTGGGTTTTTAAAAGTTGTGACTTAACTAAAATCTCATATCCATATGTTTTAAATATTATGCTCACTATTCGGTTTAGCCGGGGGAGGACCTTGTATCATATAAATCATTCCAAACAGTGATACGACGTTATGAATTGCAATTGAAGACCGATGGTGAAGACCATGTGTCTTCAAGAACGATAGGATACCTTGTCGAATGACTCTGCACTGAGTTGCTCTGGTATAGAGTTCTCCATATGTGATGGGGAGTCCGATCGGGATTGTGGATGCCCAGATTTGCAAGGGCTTCTTCGGAAGTGCCTTCGGCTCTGTACGAACCCGGAACAGACTTGTATGGCCGTATGTCTGATATTACACTTTGAGATATAAAACTGATCTCTATCAAATACATTTCTGTTTGGTGGTGGAGAATTTTTTCTCTTAGCTTAACACCCTTCTCTGAGACGTACAAGCTCAGAGGTTATGTAGTTGATAGTTGTCAGTGATATACTCCCAATTTGGTAGTGTGGCATGCTGAGTGCTGCTGTGTGTTGAGATCATTTGTTGATCAAAGCATGGCTTTTGTATAAAGCATAGCTTTGTGGACGAGACTGCATCAGGACCTCACAACTCGGAAATGGCCGAAACAGGAAAGATGTAGAAAGGTTATGACGGTCGCGCCCTTTAGGGTGTTTAATTCCCTTCTAGAAAAGGGTGGTATCATGGTATGGAGCCCAGATATGATTGCTTTTGGGTTATTGTTTTAGAGGAACCTCGGATAAAGGTCGCAAACGACCGGGGGATGGCATGCTCGAGTAGTAGTTACCTATTTACAGTGGTAACCCGGCCTTGTGTTGGCAGAGAGCCGGGTAGGTTCTTGGGGCGTCCCTCCAGAGGCATACCCATGTGGTAGTAGGAAGTTCCTTAGCCTGAGCATTTGTTGGAAACCCAATCACCAATACGCACCCCTGTACGGTTTTAGTTATAGAACCTGCCACTTACTTATGGTGGTCACCACTGTTTAGATGGTAGCTATAGTAGGCATGTAACGACCTATAAATTTCCGATAATTAAAATAGCTAAATTTAATAAGATTTCGTGATTTAGTGTTAGAAAAAAACTGTAAGTCGTTTGGAATAATAATAACTAGAATGAAATGCAACAAAATATTATCTAAGTTAATTATTTATGAATTGAATGACATCCCAAATCAATTGAAATAATATGTAGTCAAAGGTAATTGAATGAATTTGTATTGTATAGGTAATTGTGACACTTGTTTGTAAATAATAAACTTATAAGTAATTAAAAGTTAACGGTGATAATTATTTAAGTTACCTATTCATTTGGTTAGTCGAATTGAATTTGCGAACCAATTGCAATTGAAATGAAAGTTTATATATTAGTTGAGTGCATTATCTCTAACTGTAGTTAAATAATAATGTGGAATTCATTTGATGTAATATAGTAAACGACTGATAATGAAATTTTTATTTAAAAATCCAATATTGAAATCCATCAAATATTGAACAATTAAATTGTTTAAATTTAATATTTGGAATTTATTGAATAATTGAATAACGGGAATTGAATAACTATTTTAATGAAAATGGTTGTTCTATAATTTGAATTTGTTAAATTTTATAAGTTCGTTTTGAATATTTCAAAAGATAGTGATTTAAGAATAATCAAATTTGTTAAATTTATTATTACAAATGTTTGAATAATTAAATTCCGAATTTGATATGATTAATTTGATATTGAAATTTAATATATGAAAATAGAGTGAATATTTGAAATTTGATTTAATATGATTCCAATTGGTTTCCAAAGTGAATATAAGTTATATCGGGATTATAATGGAGTTAATAAGATTTTAAAATTGGAATTTATTGGATAATTGAATAACGGGTTTAATATGATTAAAAATAATTTCTAAAATTTTATTTTATCATATTGGATTTATAGTGATGTTATAGAACTTTTAAAACTGAATTTAAAATTTATTTGTGAAAATTGAATATTTTAATATTTAATTATCGATTGAAAAATAGCCAATTTTTGAACAGTCTCAGAATTGGACGAAACTAGTTCCATTGGATTAGTAATAGTTTGTTATTATCGGATTTCAATTTTCGTAGCAATCGGAGTTTTCGTTTGCCGTGGCAGCTCGAAACGCATCGAAATTGTTTTAATATTAATTTGACGAGTTAAAATAGTCATTTTTCAAACAGTCTCGGATTTCGATGAAACTAGTTTCATCGGATCCGTAATGTGATATTATTGTAAGATTTCAAATTTCATGTCAATCGGATTTACCGTTTGTCCGGGACAAGCCAAAACGCATAGAAATTCGTTTAATCGGTTTAATTTAAATTTGATCGTTTATTTCCATAACTCGCACATACGATCGAATTAGCCTCCGAAACATGTTCCATTGTGTTCGGAACATGGGGTAAACCTTAGAAACGCCTGCCGGCACGCTTCATTTGGAGTTCGGAAAATTTTCGGTGAATAGTGTTTTTGCAATTTTCTATAAAAGGCCCTCCATTTCACAATTTGCAAACAAAGGCTAGGGTTTCAGCTCTTAGCCGCCACTATAGAGATAAATGGCCAGAAATTTCGAAACTTCTTCCTCATTTTCCTCTCAATCCATCAACAATTAGCAAAAACTCTCTACTACAAAGTTGTAGAGGGCATCAAGATCTAGCTATCCAACGGTGGAGATCGGAAACGGAGCCACGGATTGACGGCAAAACGCGATGGAAGCAACTGCGTTTTTCACGCAATTCGAGGCAGAGGATGAGGCCGAGCTTGGAGCTATTTGGGGTGAAGGTGGAGTAAGGCGGTGGCTTCGAAGTGGTGTAACCTGATCGTCCTCAAGTGGACCGAGGTGGTGGCGAAAAATCGATGAAGATGGCGGCTGATGGGTTAGGTCGTTTACGTGTATGCCTGGAAAAAAGAACGTGGAGAAGGAGAAGTAGCGTGGGAGGGCCCAGATCTGGAGAAAGGAAAACAACGACCTAGATTGAAAGGTTATAAAAATATAAAAGGAAATGTGAATTGAATTATATTTTAATTCGTATAACTTTGAAATAACATAACTCTTTGCTGCGAGGTCGGATTCGGACGAAACTTTTTGCGTTGGAATCGATTCGAAGAGAACTACGCGATGCAACTAGATTGGAATCATTTGGAGCTAGAGAAAATTTTGGATTAAATCGAACGTCGTTCGATTTGATTTAAAATCGTAAAAATCAAGGTGAGTGTTTTTACAACGCTCACAACGTACTAAATATCTTTATGCTAGTTAAATTTAATATTATGAAGTGATATGAATTTTATTTGTCGTTGTTTGATAAAATTTAATTGTCATATAGATTGTCATTCGAATTAATCGTTGAAAATTAAATTGACAGTTAAATTGAAATTAAAATTGAATTGCGATTAAATTACCTGACATTGATAACTATGAAATTGCCATGAATTGTATTGTCTATTGGATGATTTATTTCGATGGATGCTATTGGTTGATATTTAAATGTTTGGATGTTTATTTGCTTATATATAACCTGTTATGCATATATATGACAATATGATTGATTTAAGTGATATATAATCATCCCTGACATTTAATTGAAATAAATAATTACTTGGCCATAGGATAGAAAATTATATACGGACACCGAATTGGCAAAATTAATAGTTTTTAAAATCTTCGATTTGAAATTTATTTAAATGTTTTGATTTAAAAGTTATAAATAGAAATCAAATTTATAGAAATCGAATTTATCGAAAAACTGAGTTTGGAATGTTGAAATAGATTTTGGTTAAAAGAAATTGTTAAATGATTTAAGTTAAGACTTTGAAATTTAAAATTGGGTTATGATTGAAGTTCGAAAATTTATTCGTTTTAAAAGATTGAACCTTAATTCGAGCTTTGAATATTACTAAGTAAAAGCGATATAAAATGATATTTGAAATTGAGCTTGAAATTGAATCATATCTGTAAGTGGGATTTAAATTTGAATATTGACGGAAAATTTTGTTAAGTGTTAGAAATTGATACTTTGAAAAATCAAGCTAAAAATCGATATACATTGGAATTGAATAAGTTGAAGGTGAATGTAAAATTGAATAAATTTGAAGTCAAAGTTGACATTGATTTGAATTGAAATCGAAATTGAAAAATTGAAATTTATTTGAATTGGGAAGTTATAATTGAAATGGATTGGTTTTGAAGCTGTTTTAATTTGTTTTCCAAATTACTCTGTTATATAAACCATTTTGAATACTTAAACTATTTTAATCTATTTTTAATCTACTTAACCCAATTTAAATTATTTTAAACTAATTTATCTATTTTAAATCCATTTTAAAGATTTTAAGTATTTTTAACTATTTTAATTATTTAAACTACTTAAAACTATTTTCTAAAAATTTCAAGCTGGTTAATAAGGTGAAATGTTTATATTTAAATCTTGAATTTAAATACGACTTGAGTTAAATGAAGTTGCAACCTAAGTTGAATTTCGAAATGATTTTGAAATCGAAATGAGATACTGATGCGGAAAAAGATTTTGAAACAAATCTTACATTTGAATAGATACGATGATATTTGTAATGGATTTGATTTTTGAAGCGAATATGATATTTTGATATCAATTATGAATCGATTTGAAATGTAAAAGAGCCAACGGTGTAATAATACGTAGTTATTAAAGAGACCGGGATCGGATATGGACATACTCTCTGTCGATACTGAACACCACTTTAATAACTATTATACGCGAAGTGTTGATCCAAAATGAAGTGGATGGTTTGGTGAACGCGTTGACTGAAGAAAGAGAACGATATTGGATGACCCCTGACGTGACTAAAACAGGAGCCGCGTTGGGCCATTGAGGTTCGCCACCTCTAGCGAACACGCTTCTTCGATACCATTTCTATTACATTTGTGATTCGATTTGGGTGCACCCCTTGATTTGGGAGTGTTGTTCCGCGGTGTTGGGGTAGCTGGTGGCTATGCTCAACATCAGTCCGGATCACGCAACTACTAGTATCCTAGTTGGTATCGCCTCATGTACCTTTTCATACTGATTATCCTATTCGCGACCACTACGTTTGGTTTTGTGTTATACCTATGGGGTACCCTCTGATAACCACCAGCTTACGGTGGGGCTTTCGGTGCTGTATAGACTATGGCATTATAAAAATGTGTTAAGGGGGATTATGGTAACGCCTTAATGCTATTTTGATACTTTATATTACTGATAGACATTATCTACTTAGCGTACATTACTACATAGTAGATAGTTTAACGGATCGTTAAGAGATGGAAAATCCCGTAACATTTCTTAAGTTATTGCATGCACGTTGACACTGGATATGAGATGTCAAACCCCGTAAACATCTCTGACGCCGTTAAACTCATATTTATTTACGATTGATTTAACTTTCATAAGGATATTTTAGTCCTGACTCGAGTGTTTTGTCTTTTCATTACGCTCGGGTCAGTCCTGAGTTTTTCAGATTTTTGAAGATCTATTCTGGAGGATGAAGACGAAGACTTGGTATACTATTACTATTATTTTCTGTGCATCACGCTGTCTGCTGCATTATTTTATTTGTTCTGTTGTATATGTATAACTCTGATAAATGTTGTATAAATAATTGTCAAAGTATAGTAAACAGCTTCATGAACTGTTTATTTGACTATTATATTTTATCGTTCCGTTGTAAGATTCTGTGTTGTTTGATTTCCTTTATTTCTCTTTCTTTTCTTTTCTTAATTACCCCAATAACCATCTGCCATTTTGAATGGTTTGGAACCGGCATATGTATTTGATCGTCGGTTTAAACTGTCCAAAAAGGCGGGTTGTTACAGTTGGTATCAGAGCCTTGGTTTAGCGATAAACCTTGGCTCTAGTGGGGAATAACTCATTGAAATAGAGGTAAACTATATGAATGAGTTGAGTGTATATGAGAGAGCGTACTTGTTATTTAATATAAAATGGTTTTATATTGTGTTAACTTTGTTCCGTTGAGTATTTATGAATTCTGGTCGATACTTGGGACGCCAAGGCGTCGATAGGAATTTCTAAACACTCGAATTGGACAAACCAACACAATATCATTTTGGAATATATTTTATATAAAGGAATTATTTGAATATTTATTCATTTTGATTGAATTGATTGTTAGGAGATGATAATATTAGATTATTATCGTTATTGCTTGATCAGTCAATATTTACAACAACTGATTAAATAACAATGGATTTAGGAAAATGAAATCTTGTAAACACAATTGATAATGAATATAAATGAATTTTAACTTGGATTTGGGAATTTAAATTCCGGTGTTTGAAATTGACTTACAAGAATTTGAAAAATATAATATGAGTATTATACGATAGTTTAATTGAGTTGAAATTGTTTTCGAAGGATTTTTTTTTAATGATAAGTGTTATATTCCCTTCTCTTGATGCTAGAAAATGATTTCGGTGATGAGTGCACGCATCATCGGCGTTTATTTTCGGGAGTCCGAGTGGGGGAGACCACTTAATAGCTTGTTTAAACCTTGTTTTGATTCAAATTTTATTTTATTTTGTATTCTCTATAGTATGATTTGATATATAAATTATATAAGTATATATTATTTCAAAACTTGATTTGAAATGAAACCGGGATTGGAATTCTTATGTCCTTTAATAATTAAAGATTTCTTTTTAAATGATTGAAATGAATTTAGACTTGAATCATTAAGGAACTTCTGAATTGTGAAATGAGAAATGAACGTAAGAGCTAAGTGAAAATATCAATTGAAGTAGAAATCCTTAGAATTAGGAAATTATGAACTTAAAATAAAATTGAAACTGTAAAACTCACATGGTATTAAATTTCATTCTACAGCATAGATATAACTTACCAAAATATTTAAGAAGTTCAAAAATGTTATATGAATTGTTAATTGGATAATATACAAGTATAGGTTTGAATAATGAAATATGCATTTAATTAATGGTTTGCAAATATAAATAAAATTGTTAGTAAATAATTGGAATTTAAATTAACATTTAAAGGTGATTCACAATTATGTTAATATAAAATGGAAATACTATATGTGAATGTAAATGTGAAATTAAATTATAGTGAAATTTAAGTAATGACTTAAGAATTAATTAATTGAAAATTCAACTTTAAATGAAAAGAAGTTGTATGTTGTTTAACTACATTCTATTTGCATAACTATAACTTACCAAATACTTAAAAGGTTTGAAATGCTAATAAGGATAAGTAGAGAAATAATATACCACTGTGAGAGTGAATAATAAAATGTGAAGATCTATTGATAGTTGTAAATATAAAAGAAATTTAAGCGGTAAAATGAATGATATATATAAGTGAATGAATAAAATTTTAAATTAATGAAATCTAAAATTGGTAAATGGAAACTAATTAAATTTGAATATAACTAAATGTCAATAAGCTTGGAAGTGTATGAAATTAAAATTGACTTGGAAATGTATAATTGATTTAGTGTAGATTTTGGATGGATGTTAATGTTTGATATGCATTGGTTGTTAGATGGATCATAATTGATTAAGTAGAACTCATTAGTGTTAATGGAATTGAATAAATGGAATAATTAAATTCAAATTTGAAGCAAAGTGAAATTAAATATAATTGAATTCAATTTAAATTGAAGCAAATTGACTTGAATTTAAAATGTGAATGAAACAAACTTGAATAAATCGGAAACAAATTGAATGTAAACCTATTGCATGGATGAAGAAGAAAATAAATGACTTTGTGTTTATGATTGTTCTTTAGAAAATTTGAAGTTTTGATGGTTTGTACTTTGAAATAATAAAAGCAAATTTTGAAAAAAATCCAAAATTGTCCAATATATGCTGAAACGAAAACAACCATAACTTTTAATGGCTGAACGGAATTCGACGATCTTGGACTTTTCGAAAAGCTTAGAAACTATAGCACAACTTTTATTTAGAGTGTCTTGAGAAAATTCCTTCGTCTACTAGGTTAAAAACTTGAATGTTACTTGCTGTCCTGTGTAAAAATAAGTAAAATCAGTAGTATATTATACCCTTAGTAATTTCGCCATACCTTTTTACTGGTTTATCGGATTTTTATAATCTTGCACTTTCTGGTAAGCTAAGAACTTAAGCTAAAACTTTTGTTTTAAGTGTTTTGTGTTTTGATGTCGTTTGGAAGATCGAAAACGCGGGTGAACGTCGCTGACCTGCACAATTCATTGCCTATGCTGAGGCGTATCCTCTAAGTAAAACGGCCATAAATTTTGAACGTATAGTCCGAATTCGATGATTTTGGACATTCCGGAAAGTTTGAAATGAATTCAACAACTTTTGTTTAGATTCTGTTGCCGAATTTCGTCGTTTAGGTGACCTAAAACTATGATTTGTTTGCTGTCCTGAAATTGGAATCTCAGTTTTGAAGCTAAATATGTTATATATATGTTGTGTAGGCTAAGTATATCGATCTATCTTTATATGCATGGTTCTAACTAAGTTATTGAGCATTTTAGTAGGTAGCAAAGGGGTTGCGCTTCGTTGTGGAGCTCGCTTCTGCGCTAAATGCAGAATGTAAGTAAATTGCTAATAAATGCTAAATAAAAGATACGCTTATGGTTTTATATGGTATTGGTGATATGTATATGTTGTTTCCCCAGATATGAGATGCCTCATCATTGAGATGAGATGTATATTTGATATATATTGGTTATATTTGTGTTAAATATTGAATTGTAAAAATTTTCGATCGAGCCGCACAAAGGAGACTCTGCCGAAATTTTTTGTAAATTCGGGTGTTAGAAAATTTTCGAGTTTTAAAAATTTTTATAACTTGTTTTGTTAACTAACTTTTAGAGTTAGAAAGCCGTTCGGAGTAACTTGGTGGAAGCATAGTTATGACTTTATAAATGGAATTTCATTGTTTTATAAGTTGGTAACTTTGAATAAAATATATCAAATGTTGAATTCCGTACTTAGTTCCTTTTCCCTTCTTTTCCTTTTCGGGGACGAAAAGTTTTGAGTAGGGGAGAGTGTAACGAACTGTAAATTTTCGATAATTAAAATAGCTAAATTTAATAAGATTTCGTGATTTAGTGTTAGAAAAAAATTGTAAGTCATTTGGAATAATAATAACTAGAATGAAATGCAACAAAATATTATGTAAGTTAATTATTTATGAATTGAATGAAATCCCAAATCAATTGAAATAATATGTAGTCAAAGGTAATTGAATGAATTTGTATTGTATAGGTAATTGTGACACTTGTTTGTAAATAATAAACTTATAAGTAATTAAAAGTTAACGGTGATAATTATTTAAGTTACCTATTCATTTAGTTAGTCGAATTGAATTTGCGAACCAATTGCAATTGAAATGAAAGTTTATATATTAGTTGAGTGCATTATCTCTAACTGTAGTTAAATAATAATGTGGAATTCATTTGATGTAATATAGTAAATCGACTGATAATGAGATTTTTATTTAAAAATCCAATATTGAAATCCGTCAAATATTGAACAATTAAATTGTTTAAATTTAATATTTGGAATTTATTGAATAATTGAATAACGGGAATTGAATAACTGTTTTAATGAAAATGGTTGTTCTATAATTTGAATTTGTTAAATTTTAGAAGTTCCTTTTGAATATTTCAAAAGATAGTGATTTAAGAATAATCAAATTTGTTAAATTTAATATTACAAATGTTTGAATAATTAAATTCCGAATTTGATATGATTAATTTGATGTTAAAATTTAATATATGAAAATAGAGTGAATAATTGAAATTTGATTTAATATGATTCAAATTGGTTTCCAAAGTGAATGTAAGTTATATCGGGATTATAATGGAGTTAATAAGATTTTAAAATTGGAATTTATTGGATAATTGAATAAAGGGTTTAATATGATTAAAAATGATTTGTAAAATTTTATTTTATCATATTGGAGTTATAGTGATGTTATAGAAATTTTAAAACTGAATTTAAAATTTATTTGTGAAAATTGGATATTTTAATATCTAATTATAGATTAAAAAATAGCCAATTTTTGAACAGTCTCAGAATTGGACGAAACTAGTTCCATTGGATCCGTAATAGTTAGTTATTATCGGATTTCAATTTTCGTAGCAATCGAAGTTTTCGTTTGACCGTGGCAGCTCGAAACACATCGAAATTGTTTTAATATTAATTTGACGAGTTAAAATAGTCATTTTTCAAACAGTCTCGGATTTCGACGAAACTGTTTTCATCGGATCCGTAATGTGATATTATTGTAAGATCTCAAATTTCATGTCAATCGGATTTACCGTTTGTCCGGGGTAAGCCAAAACGCATAGAAATTCGTTTAATCGGTTTAATTTAAATTTGATCGTTCATTTCCGTAACTCGCACATACGATCGAATTAGCCTCCGAAACATGTTCCATTGTGTTCGGAACATGGGGTAAACCTTAGAAACGCCTGCCGGCACGCTTCATTTAGAGTTTGGAAAATTTTCGGTGAATAGTGTTTTTGCAATTTTCTATAAAAGGCCCTCCATTTCACAATTTGCAAACAAAGGCTTGGGTTTCAGCTCTTAGCCGCCACTATAGAGATGAATGACCAGAAATTTCGAAACTTCTTCCTCATTTTCCTCTCAATCCATCAACAATTAGCAAAAACTCTCAACTACAAAGTTGTAGAGGGCATCAAGATCTAGCTATCCAACGGTGGAGATCGAAAACGGAGCCACGGATTGACGGCAAAACGCGATGGAAGCAGCTGTGTTTTTCACGCAATTCGAGGCAGATGATGAGGCCGAGCTTGGAGCTATTTGGGGTGAAGGTGGAGTAAGGCGGTGGCTTCGAAGTGGTGTAACCTGATCGTCCTCAAGTGGACCGAGGTGGTGGCCAAAAATCGATGAAGATGGCGGCTGATGGGTTAGGTCGTTTACGTGAATGCCTGGAAAAAATAACATGGAGAAGGAGAAGTAGCGTGGGAGGGCCCAGATCTGGAGAAACGAAAACAATGGCCTGGATTGAAAGGTTATAAAAATATAAAAGGAAATGTGAATTGAATTATATTTTAATTCGTGTAACTTTGAAATAACATAACTCTTTGCTGCGAGGTCGGATTCGAACGAAACTTTTTGCGTTGGAATCGTTTCGACGAGCACTACGCGATGCAACAGGATTGGAATCGTTTGGAGCTAGAGAAATTTTGGATTAAATCGAACGTCGTTCGATTTATTTAAAATCGTAAAAATCAAGGTGAGTGTTTTTACAACGCTCACAACGTATGCTAGTTAAATTTAATATTATGAAGTGATATGAATTTTATATTTCATTGTTTGATAAAATTTAATTGTCATATAGATTGTCATTCGAATTAATCGTTGAAAATTAAATTGACAGTTAAATTGAAATTAAAATTGAATTGCGATTAAATTATCTGACATTGATAACTATGAAATTGCCATGAATTGTATTGTCTATTGGATGATTTATTTCGATGGATGCTATTGGTTGATATTTAAATGTTTGGATATTTATTTGCTTATATATAACCTGTTATGCATACATATGACAAAATGATTGATTTAAGTGATATATATTCATCCATGACATTTAATTGAAATAAATAATTACTTGGCCATAGGATAGAAAATTATATACGGACACCGAATTGGCAAAATTAATAGTTTTTAAAATCTTCGATTTGAAATTTATTTAAATGTTTTGATTTAAAAGTTATAAATAGAAATCAAATTTATAGAAATTGAATTTATCGAAAAATTGAGTTTGGAATGTTGAAATAGATTTTGGTTTAAAAGAAATTGTTAAATGATTTAATTTGAGACTTTGAAATTTAAAATTGGGTTATGATTGAAGTTCAAAAATTTATTCGTTTTAAAAGATTGAACCTTAATTCGAGCTTTGAATATTACTAAGTAAAAGCGATATGAAATGATATTTGAAATTGAGCTTGAAATTGAATCATATTTGTAAGTGGGATTTAAATTTGAATATTGAAGGAAAATTTTGTTAAGTGTTAGAAATTGATACTTTGAAAAATCAAGCTAAAAATCGATATACATTGGAATTGAATAAGTTGAAGGTGAATGTAAAATTGAATAAATTTGAAGTCAAAGTTGACATTGATTTGAATTGAAATCGAAATTGAATCGGTAAATTGGAAATTGAAATATATTTGAATTGGGAAGTTATAATTGAAATGGATTGGTTTTGAAGTTGTTTTAATTTGTTTTCCAAATTACTCTGTTATATAAACCATTTTGAATACTTAAACTATTTTAATCTATTTTTAATCTACTTAACCAAATTTAAATTATTTTAAACTAATTTATCTATTTTAAATCCATTTTAAAGATTTTAAGTAGTTTTAACTATTTTAATTATTTAAACTACTTAAAACTATTTTCTAAAAATTTCAAGCTGGTTAATAAGGTGAAATGTTTATATTTAAATCTTGAATTTAAATACGACTTGAGTTAAATGAAGTTGCAACCTAAATTGAATTTCGAAATGATTTTGAAATCGAAATGAGATATTGATGCGGAAAAAGATTTTGAAACGGAATCTTACATTTGAATAGATACGATGATATTTGAAATGGATTTGATTTTTGATGCGAATATGATAGTTTGACATAATTATGAATCGATTTGAAATGTAAAAGAGCCAACGGTGTAATAATACGTAGTTATTAAAGAGACCGGGATCGGATATGGACATACTCTCTGTCGATACCGAACACCACTTTAATAACTATTATACGCGAAGTGTTGATCCAGAATGAAGTGGATGGTTTGGTGAACGCGTTAACTGAAGAAAGAGAACGATATTGGATGACCCCTGACATGACTAAAACAGGAGCCGCGCCGGGCCATTGAGGTTCGCCACCTCAAGCGGACACGCTTCTTCGATACCATTTCTATTACATTTGTGCTTCGATTTGGGTGCACCCCTTGATTTGGGAGTGTTGTTTCGCGGTGTTGGGGTAGCTGCTGGCTATGCTCAACATCAGTCCGGATCACGCAACTACTAGTATCTAGTTGGTATCGCCTCATGTACCTTGTCGTACTGATTATCCTATTCCTGACCACTACGTTTGGTTTTGTGTTATACCTATGGGGTACCCTCTGATAACCACCAGTTTACGGTGGGGCGTACGGTGCTGTATAGACTATGGCATTATAAAAATGTGTTAAGGGGGATTATGGTAACGCCTTAACGCTATTTTGATACTTTATATTACTGATAGACAATATCTACTTAGCGTACATTACTACATAATAGATAGTTTAACGGATCCTTAAGAGATGGAAAATCTCGTAACATCTCTTAAGTTATTGCACGCATTGACATTGGATATGAGATGTCAAACCCCGTAAACATCTCTGACGCCGTTACACTCATATTTATTTACGATTGTTTTAACTTTCATAAGGATATTTTAGTCCTGACTCGAGTGTTTTGTCTTTTCATTACGCTCGAATCAGTCCTGAGTTTTTCAGATTTTTGGAGATCTATTCTGGAGGATGAAGACGAAGACTTGGTATACTATTACTATTATTATCTGTGCATCACGCTGTCTTCTGCATTATTTTATTTTTTCTGTTGTATATGTATAACTCTGATAAATGTTGTATAAATAATTTTCAAAGTATAGTAAACAGCTTCATGAACTGTTTATTTGACTATTATATTTTATCGTTCCGCTACGAGATTCTGTGTTGTTTCATTTCCTTTATTTCTCTTTCTTTTCTTTTCTTAATTACCCCAATAACCATCTGCCATTTTGAATGGTTTGGAACCGACATATGTATTTGATCGTCGGTTTAAACTGTCCAAAAAGGCTGGTTGTTACAAGGCATAAATGCGAAATGCCTATGCTGGCTAAGATTAATATTATACTTTTGAAATGTTTTCTACACTATGCACTAATAATAATATCAAATGGTTTTCGCATATCAAGCATTTTTTACTATCATAAGGAGAAATCTCCTCCAATTCTGTGTTTGCATTGTGTGTGCGGCGGGAGGCCTTGTGGTAGTTTCACCTTCCAAAAAACATTGCGGATTTAAATTTTAAAATCCTTTGTTGTTTGTTTTAAAGATAAACTGTTTTTGTTTGCTCACACCAGTCCCATGACTGACCTGAAGTTTATTGTTCTGTAACGACCCGTATAATTCATGGATTTAACTAGGTTGGATTTATGAGCTTTGTAATTTAATTTAGTGGAAAATTTTCACTTTATAAACAAATATTGAAATAAAGGCTAAAATAAATTATATGAATGATGCCTTAAAAACCTATTTATATAGAAATTTGTATAATATTCAAATGAAGTAAGTAGGAAAATGATTCTTACCTGGATAGAAGATCTAATAAGAGAAATTTAAGAAAGTATTAATTTGATTTAGTGCAATAAAAGTTGTAAATGGAAATTTAAATAAATTAAGGTATCATATTTATGACTTGAATAAAATATCGATCCAATAAAATAAGTTAAATGCTATAATTTGATTTTTAAATATGAGAGAAACAAAAGTAAGAACATGATTGATATTTATGTTATTTATTCATGGTATTGAATAAAATTAGGAATCCAATTGTAATAAATGGGAATAATGTGGAATTGGCTAAAAAATTTAATTTCAATGCAATACCCATAAATGAATGTATGTAAAGGTATACTGGATTTTTTATCAAATAGAAGGATAGAAAGTAAATATCGGATTTGATTGATGAATAAATATACATTGAATAGTAATTTAACGTAAAGTTATAATAATAAATAAAAATTTGATGACATTAATATAAGGCGATGAATTGCAGATTTGGGTTTATAATAAAGAGTCAATGGAAATTTGTGGATTAATTTATGAATTCATGAAATCAGTGTATTGACTTAGTTGTAACTATATGTAAATGTACGCAATAAGGTTGTGCAATACCAATGATTTGGATTCAAATTTATATTAAATATAATGTTGGTAGCAATTGGAATTTACCGTTTTGCAAAATAAATGAGAAATCAAGTCAAATGTAAATTATATCGTAAAGGATAAATTCATTTAAACAGTAAGATTTTTAAATAAATAAACGTTTCACTTAGGTTTCATTTGGATAATTTATGTAGTACGTTTAATGGGAAAGCAATTGAAATTGATTACCCTAAATTTGTGCAGTTAGGGTAGTTTTGATTTGTCACTTAAGATGGTAAATTCTATAAAATGTGATAAATGTAGTTTTAATTAAATTATGACGATTGGGTATTTAAGAAGTGATAAACCAAAATTTATTGATTTATTTGAAAATTAAATTGTGGATTTATTTCAAATAAGTGAAATTTATGTTTAACTATTACATCAATAGGAATTAATGTAATTTAAGGATATGTTAATATAAATTGGGCAAAAAGGGTGTTTGGACTAGGGAATAATATTAATCGGTTTTAGAAACCTTAAATATAAAATGGGAAGTAGACAAGATTTAACGTTACAACCATTTACACAAAATCCAGGATGTGTGTAGAAGTATTTATGGAATAAAACGTAAACAATTATTGGATAAAAAGAGTAGGAATCAACATTTATTTATTTAATTGGATATAACTACGATAGTATGATTTATTGCATTTAAATGAAATCTAATATATAGAACATTGCCTAAAAAGGAAGAATAGATAAAATTTATGATAAATATATATACTCTATGAAGATTTATTGATTTAAAGAGAAAAGGGGCAAGATGTATAAATTAGATTAAGTGTAACCTTCGGTAAATAAAATTTGATGGAATAAGAACATTTGGGTAATTTATTTCCAATTAAATCAATTCACGTTTCAAAATTTAATGCTAGTTTATTGCATATATATTTAAGCCTAAATTTAAACTTATGTTTAGATCCAATCCGATCCATCTATTATTTTTCAGCCTTGTCTATATATAACCTGTTATAAACCCTAGCCACTCCTTATTTTCATTTTTCTATACGTACATCTCCTTCTCAACTCCTCATTCTAATGGCAGAAAAAAAAAACCTAATTCTCAAATTCCAAAAAAATAATTTCAATTTCAAAAAAAAAAAAATTGCGGATCTGCAGCAGCTTCTGGTCGCGCTTCGGGTTTCAGGGGAGAAAACCCTAGAGCAACTTCGGGTCAGGAAGAAAATGACTCGGATCGCTCCAGGTCGTTTTGGCGAAAACTCCAAGCAAGCACCGGGGAATTGAGGCGGCGCACCGAAGTCGAACCCGAAGTCGACCCAGGACCAAAATTTTCCATTTTTCAAATTTTCACAACTTTTGCATACGAGCTCGGATTCGCGCGCGGTTTTTTTGATGGGATCGTATCGGAATTTCTGACGTTTTGGCACTAGTTTGGATGAATTTGGAGACTGTCCAATTTTTGGGTTTAAATTGGATTTGAATTCAATTTGAATTCAAAAAAGTGAGTGTTTTAACCCACTCACAACTTCTAAAGTTTTTATGTTTGTTAAATTTATTTTAGATATGAGTAGAAATTTATTTATAACTGTTTGGCATGTTTTGTTCATCATATTTGCTAAATCGCGTTATTTAATTTAAATGTTAAATTATTTTATTTATTGCATAATAATTGACATTTAGAATTTATTTATTTGCATAGGAACTGCTAGTAAACAGTTATAAAATTTATTACTAAATATAAACTGTTAGTTTAATAGTTGATTTAATTTATTTTTGAATATAACCGCCAGTTATTAACTGATATATATTATCAGTTATATATTGATATTGAATTATTATTGGATGATGATTGTGATTTGGATGATGGATGATGTTGATGAATGAATGTTTTATTTTATATCATTAAACTGCAAGTTATCATGCATTTTTCGTTTCATTCGGGATTGTGGTTTGAAATGATATACAACCGCAAAATTTTATTTTTAAATTGCGGATTGAAATGATAAATATCTGTATCACTTGGCCATAGGATAGAAAATTATATACAGGCACCGTGGTCTATATATAAATTATTTTAAAGCGATTTCTATGGTTTGGATGGGATACAGTTTATAAAAATTTGATTTTGATATTTTATAAAATATTATTCTTCGATATATATACATATGAAGTTAAAATTTTGAAAATTAAGTTGTGTATAAACCTGTTGAATAAAAAATGAAAAATTGAGAAAATGGATTTTGGAAATTTATCTTATATGTTTAAGTTTGGAAATTTTGAGGTATGATATTTATAACTGAATTTTTCAAGATGAATTAAAAATGAAAATTCTAGTATAAAGTAAATTTGAGAAAATATTTAATTGCTAGAAATTGGAGTTTTATTTATGGAATTTATATGAATATTCAAGACTAAATAATAGAATATTAATTGTTGAAAGAAGAAAATCCAACTTTAGTTTTGAAATATTAATACTCCAAATGGATATATATATATATATATATATATATATATATATATAGAAATTGAAGGGGTTTTTGGAACTTGAAGTGATATTTAAATTATGGTTTAAACTTTAAATAAAGAAATATATTTGAAAAGCCATGGAAATTATTTTTCTTTACAAAGTAACTTTAAAGTTAAACCATTTATTTTACATTTGTTGAATATCCAAACCATTCAAGTTTTAGAAGTTATGGTTTTAAAATTTTGAATTTCGAAATATTATGCTTTGAAAGTATATTTCAAATATTTGGTTTCCAGATATTTTAAATTGTAAACCAGCATGATTTTGGAAAAGAATTATATTTGAGATAAAATGATATCATATTGTTTTGGGTTTAAATTGATATCGTATTCATAGTTTTGAGATGGAAAATTTTATTCTGGTTTTAAAGTATAAACTATTTTTAAATGACCGCGGTGTTATAATAACGATGGGTTGGCAAAGAGACCGGGATCGGATATGGACATACTCTCTGTCGATACCGAAAACCACTTTGACTAACCGTGTACGCGGTGGAGATTCCAAAATGAAGTAGGTTGGTGGCGACGTTTCCTGTAAGGTAAATACGTGGACCCAACTCCCGTGAGTTGGCATAAGGTGGCTAAAACAGGAGCGATTCTCGGGCCAATGAGGTCATTCCTCTGATCGAACGCACTCCTTCGATACTATACTCTGACTTTGGATTGTTTCGGTGGCCACTATTGATTTCTTTGATTTGGGGGTGTTAGTTCGAGGTGGGCGGTACCTGCGGCTATGCGTTACCATCAGCCCGAGTAGCAATTGGTATATCTACCCTGGCATTGCCTAGTTGTGCCGTGTCACCTACCCTAGCGCGCCTTATACGATTTTGGCTTTGTACCATACCTATGGAGTGCCCTCTGACGACGCCCAGTACGGGGGAGATTACGGTACCGTGTAGACTATGGGAATATATTTTGTGTTAAGGGCTATATGGGTAACCCCTTAACGCTATTTAAAAGTAAGTTTATTTTATGAATAGACACTACTATAATAGCGCAATATACTATATAGTAAATAGTTTAACGGATCCTTAGGAGTTGTAAATCCCGAGCATCTCTTGAGTTACTGCACTCATATTTATTTCTGTAAATTTAACTTACATAAGATCTTTTAGTTCTGACTCGAGTGTTTTTGTCTTTTCAAATTCGCTCGGGTCAGTCCGAGCGTTTCAGGATGGAAGTTTTAGCTCTGGAGGACGAAGATTTGTAGTATTACTATCTACTATATTATTCCACTACACTGTATTCCGCTGCATTGATATTTTGGTATGTGAACTCTGATAATTATTATATAAAGAAGAAGCAAATGTTTGTAAACAGTTATATAAACTGTATATTTTATTATTATATTTTATCCTTCCGTTGTGAGATTCTATTTTGTTTTATTTCTTCTCTGTTTTCTTATTGACCCCATAACAATCCGCCCTTCCGTATGGTTTGAATTGGCACGTGTGTCTGTTTAAATCGTGCGAAAAGGCGGGATGTTACAGTTGGTATCAGAGCTTTGGTTTAGCGATAAACCTTAGCTTTGTGGGGTTTGACTCTTTGTTAATAGGGTAGTAATACCCTATGGGAGTCGCTGAGTGTATATATATGAGAGAGCGTATTTGTTAGTGTTATAAAAAGATTTTGATATTGTGTTAATCTGTTCCGTTTTGTATTTATAAATTCTGGTTGGTGCATGGGTCGCTATGTCTTCAATAGGGATTTCTAAACACTTAATAGGACAGACCGACATAATATTTGTTTTAATATAGGTGAATGAAATAATTTTGCCTATTATATTTTCTATATATAAAATAAATTTTTAAATGATATTATATATGTATATCTATATATTTTGGTTACAATAGATTGATTGTTAGGAATAAAATTTTAAATAATAGGTAAAATAAGATTGAAATTAAAATCAATGAAATTTGGAAATTTTAGAACTTAAGTCCGGGATTTTGGAAATTTGCTTTCAAAGGATTTATGAATTATAATAATTTTGTTTATAAGTATTTTCTTATATAAATATTTAGTATAATTTGGAAAAATTGTTTTAAAGAAGATTTTGAAGAAAATAAGTTTCGTACTTTCCTCTCTGTCGTTGGAAAATAATTTCGGTGATGGTGGCTGCATCATCGACTTCTATTTTCGAGTTTCGAAGGGGAAAGGCCACTGTAGTAATTCTACTGCAGTTTTATTTTGAAATTATCTAAATTTTTAATTGTTTTAAATAAAACTAGAGGTATATAAGTTATAAGAATATATTTATCTATTAAATTTTAACCCGGTATTTAATTCTTAATTTCCATTAATTAATTGTTTCAATTATAGTAGTGAAACAGAATTTAATTAATAATTGAAACCCTAAATAAAATAAGAGTCTTAAATGCTAAGTTATAGAGGAAGTTAAAAATTTTAACTTATAAGAAAAAAATAAAAGTAAAGATTTATTGAACAATGAATGAATTAAAAGAATTGAGATAAACTTGTATAAGTTCTTTTGCATTTTCTTTAACATAAATAACTTATCAAATATGAAAAAAGTTGAAATGTTAAATAAAAGATTGGAATAGAATATTATACAAGAAGAAATTTTGGAAATAATGAAGTATTCAATAAATTGCTATTATAAATAAGAATTTAATGGGATAAACTTAAGTTATAATTGAAATTTTACTAAAATTAAAGGTAAGTATTATTAATAGGTGATTTAAACTTAAGTAAATAAAATGAAATTCTCTAATAAATAAGGATGGACGTGTAAGGTTATTAACTTAAGTATGATTTAAATGCTACTAGTCTAATATAATAAAAAGTAGGTAATACAAATAAATGACTGTAAACCCTAGGTAATAAATTAATAAAATCCCTTATTTATAAGAATGAAGGTTATAAGGTTAATAATTTAGGTATAACTAAAAGGGTTACTGTAATTAAATATAATAGAATGTAAGCATTTAATAAATGATTGAAAAGTGAGAAGTGCATTAAATGTAATACAATAGAAGAAACTTACATGACCTAAATTAATGGAAAGGAATAATTGTAAGTAATAAGTAAAAATAAATGAAACAAACATTTAATGAGTAAATAAAATTAAAAGTTGTTAGAAATAAATGTAAATTATAAAAGGATAATTTAGGTGGTATATGAATGAAAATGAATGAAAATAAAAGATAAACTGTTATATGAATGAAAAGATCAAACAGCTAATGTATGAAATAAAAATTTATAATGAGTTAATTGATTTGTTGGTTGAATTGTTATTGGTTGATTTATGGTTGGTCGGGTAAGGAAATTTGAAGTAGTTGGATTAATAAATAATCTATTCGGTACCATCTAAGACTGTTGAGTAAATGATGCACTGGATAGTTATTTTTCATTCCGTACCATTTCAAGTTTTCAACCCGAACAACTATTTGTTTGTTTGACTGAATGGTCGTTTTGTTTTGTTATGTATGCTGTTTGTTGAAATGGATGATTGTGTATTGATTGTTGTTAGTAGTTGAAACCATGAAAATAGTTCACTTGAGATAAATTGTTAAACCTTTGGATTTTATAAGTGAAATGCAAGTTATGGAAGCAACTGCTACTGCTTTTGGTTCCATAAATTAAGCGTAAATTGCCCGACAAATATGTACGTTTCGGATTATGGTTTATAGCGCTATTTTATATATTTTCCCGTGTTGGGATATTATATTTTGGATATTATATGAGATATTTTGATATATTTGATATTATATTTTCTCCCGAGCCTCCCCGTACAAAGGAGATTCTGCCAAAATTTTCCGTAAATTTTGGACTTAGAAAATATCTTGAAAATGTTTTTCAAAGTTTATTAGTTTGAGTACAAAAAAAAAAATTAATGATTATAAATTAGTATATTTTATCTAAATAAATTTTGTAAATTTATTTGTTTATAAATTTAATATTTGATATGATATTGATTTCTTAATTCTTCTTTTCCCTTCTTTTTCCTTTTCGGGGACGAAAAGTTTTGAGTGGGGGAGAGTGTAACGACCCGTATAATTCATGGATTTAACTAGGTTGGATTTATGAGCTTTGTAATTTAATTTAGTGGAAAATTTTCACTTTATAAACAAATATTGAAATAAAGGCTAAAATAAATTATATGAATGATGCCTTAAAAACCTATTTATATAGAAATTTGTATAATATTCAAATGAAGTAAGTAGGAAAATGATTCTTACCTGGATAGAAGATCTAATAAGAGAAATTTAAGAAAGTATTAATTTGATTTAGTGCAATAAAAGTTGTAAATGGAAATTTAAATAAATTAAGGTATCATATTTATGACTTGAATGAAATATCGATCCAATAAAATAAGTTAAATGCTATAATTTGATTTTTAAATATGAGAGAAACAAAGTAAGAACATGATTGATATTTATGTTATTTATTCAGGGTATTGAATAAAATTAGGAATCCAATTGTAATAAATGGGAATAATGTGGTATTGGCTAAAAAATTTAATTTCAATGCAATACCCATAAATGAATGTATGTAAAGGTATACTGGATTTTTTTATCAAATAGAAGGATAGAAAGTAAATATCGGATTTGATTAATGAATAAATATACATTGAATAGTAATTTAACGTAATGTTATAATAATAAATAAAAATTTGATGACATTAATATAAGGTGATGAATTGCAGATTTGGGTTTATAATAAAGAGTCAATGGAAATTTGTGGATTAATTTATGAATTCATGAAATCAGTGTATTGACTTAGTTGTAACTATATGTAAATGTACGCAATAAGGTTGTGCAATACCAATGATTTGGATTCAAATTTATATTAAATATAATGTTGGTAGCAATTGGAATTTACCGTTTTGCAAAATAAATGAGAAATCAAGTCAAATGTAAATTATATCGTAAAGGATAAATTCATTTAAACAGTAAGATTTTTAAATAAATAAACGTTTCACTTAGGTTTCATTTGGATAATTTATGTAGTTTAATGGAAAAGCAATTGAAATTGATTACCCTAAATTTGTGCAGTTAGGGTAGTTTTGATTTGTCACTTAAGATGGTAAATTCTATAAAATGTGATAAATGTAGTTTTAATTAAATTATGACGATTGGTTATTTAAGAAGTGATAAACCAAAATTTATTGATTTATTTGAAAATTAAATTGTGGATTTATTTCAAATAAATGAAATTTATGTTTAACTATTATATCAATAGGAATTAATGTAATTTAAGGATATGTTAATATAAATTGGGCAAAAAGGGTGTTTGGACTAGGGAATAATATTAATCGGTTTTAGAAACCTTAAATATAAAATGGGAAGTAGACAAGATTTAACGTTACAACCATTTACACAAAATCCAGGATGTGTGTAGAAGTATTTATGGAATAAAACGTAAACAATTATTGGATAAAAAGAGTAGGAATCAACATTTATTTATTTAATTGGATATAACTACGATAGTATGATTTATTGCATTAAAATGAAATCTAATATATAGAACATTGCCTAAAAAGGAAGAATAGATAAAATTTATGATAAATCTATATACTATATGAAGATTTATTGATTTAAAGAGAAAAGGGGCAAGATGTATAAATTAGATTAAGTGCAACCTTCGGTAAATAAAATTTGATGGAATAAGAACATTTGGGTAATTTATTTCCAATTAAATCAATTCACGTTTCAAAATTTAATGCTAGTTTATTGCATATATATTTATGCCTAAATTTAAACTTATGTTTAGATCCAATCCGATCCATCTATTATTTTTCAGCCTTGTCTATATATAACCTATTATAAACCCTAGCCACTCCTTATTTTCATTTTTCTATACGTACATCTCCTTCTCAACTCCTCATTCTAATGGCAGAAAAAAAAAACCTAATTCTCAAATTCCAAAAAAATAATTTCAATTTCAATTTCAAAAAAAAAAAAAAAAATTGCGGATCTGCAGCAGCTTCTGGTCGCGCTTCGGGTAGAAAACCCTAGAGCAACTCCGGGTCAGAAAGAAAATGACTCGGATCGCTCCGGGTCGTTTTGGCGAAAACTCCAAGCAAGCACCGGGGAATTGAGGCGGCGCACCGAAGTCGAACCCGAAGTCGACCCAGGACCAGAATTTTCCATTTTTCAAATTTTCATAACTTTTGCATACGAGCTCGGATTCGCGCGCGGTTTGTTTTGATGGGATCGTATCGGAATTTCTGACGTTTTGGCACTAGTTTGGATGAATTTGGAGACTTTCCAATTTTTGGGTTTAAATTGGATTTGAATTCAATTTAAATTCAAAAAGGTGAGTGTTTTAACCCACTCACAACTTCTAAAGTTTTTATGTTTGTTAAATTTATTTTAGATATGAGTAGAAATTTATTTATAACTGTTTGGCATGTTTTGTTCATCATATTTGCTAAATCGCGTTATTTAATTTAACTGTTAAATTATTTTATTTATTGCATAATAATTGACAGTCAGAATTTATTTATTTACATAGGAACTGCTAGTAAACAGTTATAAAATTTATTACTAAATATAAACTGTTAGTTTAATAGTTGATTTAATTTATTTTTGAATATAACTGCCAGTTATTACCTGATATATATTATCAGTTATATATTGATATTGAATTATTATTGGATGATGATTGTGATTTGGATGATGGATGATGTTGATGAATGGATGTTTTATTTTATATCATTAAACTGCAAGTTATCATGCATTTTTCGTTTCATTCGGGATTGTGGTTTGAAATGATATACAACCGCAAAATTTTATTTTTAAATTGCGGATTGAAATGATAAATATCCGTATCACTTGACCATAGGATAGAAAATTATATACAAGCACCGTGGTCTATATATAAATTATTTTAAAGCGATTTCTATGGTTTGGATGGGATACGGTTTATAAACATTTGATTTTGATATTTTATAAAATATTATTCTTCGATATATATACATATGAAGTTAAAAATTTGAAAATTAAGTTGTGTATAAACCTGTTGAATAAAAAATGAAAAATTGAGAAAATGGAATTTGGAAATTTATCTTATATGTTTAAGTTTGGAAAATTTAAGGTATGATATTTATAACTGAATTTTTCAAGATGAATTAAAAATGAAAATTCTAGTATAAAGTAAATTTGAGAAAATATTTAATTGCTAGAAATTGGAGTTTTATTTATGGAATTTATATGAATATTCAAGACTAAATAATAGAATATTAATTGTTGAAAGAAGAAAATCCAACTTTAGTTTTGAAATATTAATACTCCAAATGGATATATATATATATATATATATATATATATATATATATATATATATATATATATATATATATATATATATAGAAATTGAAGGGGTTTTTGGAACTTGAAGTGATATTTAAATTATGGTTTAAACTTTAAATAAAGAAATATATTTGAAAAGCCATGGAAATTATTTTTCTTTACAAAGTAACTTTAAAGTTAAACCATTTATTTTACATTTGTTGAATATCCAAACCATTCAAGTTTTAGAAGTTATGGTTTTAAAATTTTGAATTTCGAAATATTATGCTTTGAAAGTATATTTCAAATATTTGGTTTCCAGATATTTTAAATTGTAAACCAGCATGATTTTGGAAAAGAATTATATTTGAGATAAAATGATATCATATTGTTTTGGGTTTAAATTGATATCGTATTCATAGTTTTGAGATGGAAAATTTTATTCTGGTTTTAAAGTATAAACTATTTTTAAATGACCGCGGTGTTATAATAATGATGGGTTGGCAAAGAGACCGGGATCGGATATGGACATACTCTCTGTCGATACCGAAAACCACTTTGACTAACCTTGTACGCGGTGGAGATTGCAGAATGAAGTAGGTTGGTGGCGACGTTTCCTGTAAGGTAAATACGTGGACCCAACTCCCGTGAGTTGGCATAAGGTGGCTAAAACAGGAGCGATTCTCGGGCCAATAAGGTCATTCCTCTGATCGAACGCACTCCTTCGATACTATACTCTGACTTTGGATTGTTTCGGTGGCCACTATTGATTTCTTTAATTTGGGGGTGTTAGTTCGAGGTGGGCGGTACCTGCGGCTATGCGTTACCATCAGCCCGAGTAGCAATTGGTATATCTACCCTGGCATTGCCTAGTTGTGCCGTGTCACCTACCCTAGCGCACCTTATACGATTTTGGCTTTGTACCATACCTATGGAGTGCCCTCTGACGACGCCCAATACGGGGGAGATTACGGTACTGTATAGACTATGGGAATATATTTTGTGTTAAGGGCTATATGGGTAACCCCTTAACGCTATTTAAAAGTAAGTTTATTTTATGAATAGACACTACTATAATAGCGCAATATACTATATAGTAAATAGTTTAACGGATCCTTAGGAGATGTAAATCCCGAGCATCTCTTGAGTTACTGCACTCATATTTATTTCTGTAAATTTAACTTACATAAGATCTTTTAGTTCTGACTCGAGTGTTTTTGTCTTTTCAAATTCGCTCGGGTCAGTCCGAGCGTTTCAGGATGGAAGTTTTAGCTCTGGAGGACGAAGATTTGTAGTATTACTATCTACTATATTATTCCACTACACTGTATTCCGCTGCATTGATATTTTGGTATGTGAACTCTGATAATTATTATATAAAGAAGAAGCAAATGTTTGTAAACAGTTATATAAACTGTATATTTTATTATTATATTTTATCCTTCCGCTGTAAGATTCTATTTTGTTTTATTTCTTCTCTGTTTTCTTATTTACCCCATAACAATCCGCCCTTCCGTATGGTTTGAATTGGCACGTGTGTCTGTTTAAATCGTGCGAAAAGGCTGGATGTTACATGTTCCCTTCCTAAACTCTGGATGCCCACAATTTTTCACACGGGCAGTCTAGAGTTGGGTTTTTCAGATAATCGAATAGTAGGTGTAGAGTCGATAGCTTTCAGCCTTAGGATTTGGCAATCGCATTTGGATCAAGTTGCTTCACTTCATCTTGATTGGGAGTTCGAGCAACTTCTTGATTGGTTCTTTGGAGATGGAGTTACAATTCTGGATTCTCTCTCTCTTTCTCTCTTGAATACTATATTGGAGATATTGTTCCGCTGCTGGTGTTATATTTTCTTTCCATTGTTGTTGTCTTGTATCATATCTCTGATGTATATTGACAGTCATTTGTATTTGATATTCAGTTGTATCAGATATTGTGTCATTGGAGTTGTATATGATATATACTATTCCTTTCTCCTGTCGTGTTTTGCTTAATGTGTTATAAACTCCGGCGAACCAGATTCGACGTTTGAATCAACGGCATTTGAATACGAGTGACGTACTCGGTGCCGATTTTCGAAGGTCGAGTCAGGGTCGTTACATTAGGTATCAGAGACTGAAGGTTGAAACTTTAGCTCAGGAGTATAACTCATTAAGTAACTCATTAGAGATAGGGTTAAGTATACCCTAAAATGAGTATATCCTTAAGATATCTGTTCGAACGCCTTAGTAAATTCTCTTACTGTCCACCGATAGTAAGTATGAGTGCAAGAAGAGGACGAGATAGAGGACATCGGAGTGCCACTATAAATGCTCGATACTGTGAGGACCCGTAAATCCGTACTCCTTGAATATACACTAATCTCCCTTGATTAATTCAAGATGAACAGAAATACGAATTCTCAATGTTTAAGAAAAAGAAAGAGACAGAAGAAGAGATAAGAAGATAGAAAATAAAGAAAATAGAGAGAGGAGAGAAAATAGAAAATAGAACGGAACATAAAAACAACAGAACAACATCAGAATCTCACAATTCGCAGCGGAACAACATATAATAATAAATGAATAATATTTAAACAAAGAACTATATCAGTTAATACATTACATTACATTTCATCATCATATCATCATCAGAGTGTACAACATCAAACAACAACAAACAATGTAGCGGAAAAAGAAATACTATATACTAATAATACGCCATGCCATCCAGCTTGCCTCCAGCAACTCCTGAATATCCAGAATATCCTGATAAACCTAACTCTTGACTGCCCGTGTGGAAATTGGTGGGCACCCAGAGTTTAGGAAAGAAAACAATAAACTCCGAGTCAGTCATGTGACTGGTGTGAGAACTCAAAACAGTTTATTTATCTTTGAAAACAAAATAGATGAATATTTTTAAAGTCAATTCGCAATGCTTTTAAAAATGAGACTACCATAAGGCCTCCCACACACACACACAATGCAAACGCAGAATCGGAGGAGATTTCTCCTTATGATAGTCAAAGATGCTTGATACGTATTAAAAAGAACACTTGATATTATTATTAGTGCATAGTGTAGGAAAATATTTCGAAAGTAGAATATAAATCTTAGCCAACATAGACATTTCGAACTATGCCTACTATAGCTACCATCTAAACAGTGGTGACCACCATAAGTAAATGGCAGGTTCTACAACTAATACCGTACAAGGTTTCGTATTGGGAATTGGATTTCCAACGAATGATCAGGCCAAGGAACTTCCCATTGCCACATGAGAATGCCTCTGGATGGACATCCCCGAGAACCAAATCGGATCTCTACCAACACAAGGCCGGGTTACCCCTAACTGAGTAACAACTGACCGAATATGCCATCCCCCGGTCCTTTGGGACCTTTCACCGAGAGCTCGCAATCAATTCACACAATCATAAAGTGTTTTCAACATGAGTAAGTATCTGGGCTCCATACCATGATACCACCCTTTTCCAGAAGGAAATGCACATATCCTAAAGGGCGCTACCCCTCATAACCTTGCCGCATCTTTCCTGTTTTGACCATTCCCGAGGTGTGAGGCTCGACGAAGTCACGTCCACAAAAACATACTTTATACAAAAGCCATGCTTTGGGTCAACAAATGATCATAGAAATGATCACCAAGATAGACGATCAAATAAATGATCCTATCACAAATAATCAACACAATGATCATTTCACAGCAATACTCAGCATGTCACATTACCAAATTGGGAATATATCGCTGATAACATTCAACTACATAACCTCTGAGCTCGTACGTCTCAGAGAAGGGTGTTAAGCTAAAAGAATAAATTCTCCGCCACCAACAGAAATATATTTGAATGAAAACGGCTTTATATCTCAATTTGTAATGTCAGACATACAATCCATACAAGTCTGTTCCGGGCTCGAACAGAACTGAAGGCACTTACAAAGAAGTCCTTGCAATCCGGATATCCACAATCCTGATCGGATTTCCCATCACATATGGAGAACTCTATACCGGAGCAACTCGGTGCAGAGTCAATCGACAGGTCATCCTATCGCTCCCGCAAATACCGGGTCTTCAACACCGATCTTCAATGCTATCCATTACGTCGTATCACTATTCAGAATGGGTAATCCGAATAACGAGCGCAATAATTTAAAAATAAGTGTAGCATTCAAATTCAACAAATCCCAACAAATACCTTTCAAAGGTAAATATTGATAGTCGGTTATTGAACTATCAATGGATATGCACAACATCACCAGATTCCAAATAATTTTCCAAATTATTTATTTCCCAAAAATATCTTTACAAGATATATAATTTTCACACTTCAAAAATAAATCAATATTTATTTTGAAACAAATTCTCCTTTTCTTTTATAAATTCCTTAGTGAATTTATATTCCAAAATATCCATGCATATACGATTTCAATTATTCATTTTCAATTTATCTTCAAAAAGATAAATCTCAAAATATTCACTTTATATTGGAAAACATTTCCATACTTATTTAATAAGTAATTCACAAATCTTTTATTTTCAACACTTGGAAAATATTCAATATACTTAAATCGAGATTAAGTATATATTTCATTCTTTAAGGAAATCATTCTCTTAAACGTATTTATTTGGGCCAAAACGAATGTTGCGTAAAACATCGTTACGACGTCCCAAAATCAATAGTATAGAGATTCGAAATTAAAATAGATATATAAATCCCAATACTATACAAAACATTTCCTTCCGGAAATCATTTACTATAACAACAGTGTTATAGTCCACCATTCCCTTTTATTTCTCGAAAACGTCTATTTCAACAATAAATGTTGAAATCTATGGTTTCGAATCTTAACACATTTTAAAACATCGTTAGATCGTTTTAATTCTATTTAAAACATCAGATTCAAAACAATTTCTTTAACATATTATTCACTATTCAAAAACGTGAATATACTACGTTAATAAATTTCATACTTTTATTCATTTTATTTTAAAGGATTATTCACTGTCAAAAACGTGAATATAACTCCATTAATAGGTTTCAACAATTTACTTATCAAAATAAGTCGTTTGCGAATTTATAAAACAATGTTTATAAATTCCATTTCTATTTATTTTATAACTACTTCCTTTATAAATTCCTTTATTAACCTATCTCAATTCATATCTCAATGATATACTAAAGATTCATATTATAAGTTAAACACTTGTAATTTATTTGTTTACAAGAATCGTTCTTTTGAACTTCATAATTATAAATCTTATAACTTATAAGATTCAATTATTTATCCAAAACCATTCTTTTAATAACTTTATAAATTTTATAAACCTACTGCATATAAAATTCCATTTATAACTTCACCGTTTATAATTCTATAAATTTCGTTCATTTATGAAATCCATTCATAATTCATTCTAACACTTATAAAAACTCGTTTTTATAATTCAAATATTTTAATTTATAAATATCAATTTATAAATCTTATAACTTATATAAGTCAATTTATATTATTCTTTTAAAACATCTTTAATCCCCTTTATAATTTCACCATTTTGATTTATAAAATAATCAAATTTTATAAACCCTATATTTTCAACTTTTTATAATAGATTCAAAAATCCCGATTAAACTATTTTATAAAATCATTAACTCCATATTTTCAAAAATCAAACTTTTATTATATTTCTCAAAAATCATAATTTTTATAACATTAAAAATTTTAACGTTTATTTATTTAAAATAAATCAATTTCCAAACATATAGTATATTTTCAAAAATCACTTTAAAAATCATTCTAAAGTTCCAAAACTTGGTCCAATGATGCTACATACCAAATAGTCAATCACGACAACAACGATATCATATATCGATATGATAATCCATCAAATATCAAAATATCTGAAATCAAATAAAAACTGTTGAGGAATCCAGTTGGATCCCTCCAACCTGTTTTCCTGCATCCACAACATTAGCACAATACAAATTCCGCTCCAGTACGGAATTATCGCGGTATATGGGATTTAAAATATTATCCGCTTAATAGACGGCGCAATAGGGTCTCATCCGCTATACAAATGCGGGAAATCAATAACTCCAATATATACATATGCCAATATATATATATTGCTATCATATATAATGCCAATTTCACTGTTTATGAAATATTCGCGGTATATGTTTTTAATAAATAACATCCGCTTACTAACGGCGCATAATGTCTATTTTAAAAATAAATAGATAACAATCATCATTCAAACATGCATTTAAATATTTTAAATCTAACTATTTAAAATAAAAATCGAAACTGATTCGATTGAGTGAGAAGTTCTCACCTTGATTTCAATTTCGTTTTAGCGATTTATTTCGAATAAAATTAAACGAACGTTTAATTTTACCCAAAATTCTCACTAACTCCAAACGACTCCAATCCAATTCCATCGCGTAGTGCTCGTCCATACGATTCCAACGCAACTGGTTTCGCGCGTTTTCGACCTCGTATGAAAAAGATATCAATTTATGAAGTTACACGAATTTATACTTAATAATTTTACAACTTTAATTAAAAATTTTAAACCTAAACTAATCTGGGCCGTAGGATCCATCTCCTCTCCATCATAGCCGTGCGCGCCCCTCCCCCTCTTCCTCTAGCTCACGCGTCTTCTACAGATGATAAAATACGCATATGAACCCATGAGCTCCAAACTAGGTCTTGATTTTTCGATCACCACACTCGCTTCCAGTATGATCAGAGACCACCACAAGGACCGCCTTCGCACCCTCTACCACCGGCCAGAGCAGGGCTGAGCTCGGCCCCCCCTATAGCATGGAAAACCGTGGGCAACATACGTGCGTCGGCCCCCCATTGATCCCTCTACGCTGCATCAATCACGATCATTACCGTTCACATCGAAGCTCTCATTGTGCTTAACAATATTGTAGTTGATGTCTTCGTCTAATTGTCGATGGATTAAGAGATTTGGAGGAGAAAGGATTGTGAATTTCTGGCCTTTGGTTTTAATGGTGGCGACTGCGTTTAGATTAGGGTTTCTTTTTTTTTTTGTGTAGTGGGCTATTTATAGGAAAATCAATCGACACTATTCATTCCGGAAATTCCGAACTTCGATTTACGCGCCGTAACCAGCGTTTCTAGGGTTTACCCCGCGTTCCGGACACAATGGAACAGGTTTCGAAAGCTAATTCGAACATCTGTGCGAGTTATGGCTATAAACGTTCAATTTAAATTAAACCGATTTAAACGATTTTCTAGGCGTTTTAATTTGTACCGGACAAACGGTAAATCCAATTGACACGAAGTTTGAAACCTTACAATAATATCACATTACAGATCCGATGAAACTGGTTTCGTCAAAATCCGAGACTTTTTGAAAAATGGCTATTTTAACTCGCCAAATTAATATTAAAAATAATTCGATGCGTTTCGAGCTGCCACGATCAAACGATAACTCCGATTGACTACGAAAATTGAAATCCGATAATAACTAACTATTACGGATCCAATGAAACTAGTTTCGTCCAATTCTGAGACTGTTCAAAAATTGACTATTTTCATTAGTCGATTAAATATTAAAATATTCAATTGCACAAATTAACTTTTAATTCGATTTTAAAAGTTCTAAAATATCATTCTAACTTCAATATGATAAAATAAAATTTTACAAATCATTTTCAATCATATTTAACTCAATTTTCAATTATTTCTATAATTTAACATATTAAATTATTGATTTAATTATCCAATTAAATCCAATTATTCAAATAAAAATTTATTTGACTTATATATTCACTTATTAATATTTAAAATTAATTAAATATCCAAATTTTAATTACTAATAATCCTGGGTCGTTACAATCTTCCCCCCTTAAAAGAATTTCGTCCTCGAAATTATCAAGTAAGAAAAATTACAGAATCTATTAACTTTCCCAAAACAAATTTTAAACTTTTCACCATACTTTACTAAGTTTTCAAATCATACTTAGTTATCTTTTCAAAAAAAAACTACTATTGTTTAACTTTCAATTCCAAATAAAAGTTAAAATTTTCAAAATTTTCCAATTTTCTCAAATTTTTTCTAACGCCTTAAATTTTGGGAAAAATTCGCCATAGTCTCCTTTGCGCGGCTCGATCCGAAAAAAAAATGACAGTATATATATCACAAATATACATCTCATCAAGTAATGAGGCATCCCGAAGGGGAAAAAGTATAAAAGTACGGTATGTAATCTGAGATATGTACCTTATATTTTATTAGCAAGCATATACGGCTAATATAGCGCGAAAGCGAGCTCCAAATGCGAAGCAAACGCGATCCGCACCTACTAAACACTCAACAAACAACATGAGAACATGCATGTAGACAATAGTATCGGTATACAACATATAGCAACGTAATAACTATATATGCCAACATAGCAAATGTAGTAAAAGCAATATATTCAACCATCAACCAACTAGCATTCATAACCAAATCAATATTCATTTATATTCTCATTAATATTTAATGAAATAGGTTTTCAATTTAATCACATTTGATTTATTAACAGTGGATGTTTCTAACATTCATTTTCAATTAGTTCATATTCACTAATTCATATTCAAGTTGGTTCACTTCCAAATCAAATTCAATTTTATTTAAGATTCATTTAACTACTAATTGAATTCCAATTACTTTAACTTCCAGTTTCATTAATGCTTAATGAATTATATACAATCAACCAACAATCAAATAACAACCAATGTATATTAATTGCAGCTAAATTCCTTTGCTTATATTGGTTTAATTAATTGATTTTTTTATTCAATCTTTCAACTTCCCAATAACATTAGATTTTAATGAATTAACACTTATATTCATTATTTCATATCAATTATTCACATTTAATTGATTAATATTCAATCCATTCATTTAATTCAATTACAAAAGTTGAATTTCATTTATATAACTCAAGTTCACATTTATCACTTCACTTTATTAATTTACTTTGATACCAATATCAACTTCATTCAACATCTCTTAAATAATACTTCCATTTTATAAACATCACTTGGTTTTACATAACTTAAATTCCAACTTATAAATAAATTCAGATTCTAATTCTAAAGTAAATTTCCATTTAACTTTAAATTCATTTTTATTTCAACTCATATTCATAAATATATCCATATAGTTTCACTTCTTATATATATATAAGTTTATTTCACAATTGTAAATCACTTTAATTATAATTCAATTCTTATAATTCTTTTGCTTATACAATTATTCTTTTACTTAGATTATTCAAACAACTAAACAATCAACTTATATCCACTTTAATAATTCTGAAAAATTATTTCTTTTATATATAAAAATATAATCAAGGTAAAATTATTTCATTTACCCAATTTAAAACAATATCATGTCGAATTGTTCTATACAAGTGTTTATAAAACCCCTTCGGCATAGTTGTCCAGACCGTGCTGACGAAGGTTCATATACCACTCAACAAACCAATCATCATAATATAAAACAATTTTTATATTCACTAACAAATACGCTCTCATATCTATTATTACACTCAAACTCATTCTAGAGCACTACTGACTCTATCTCTAATGAGTAATACCCAACAGAACCATGGTTGTCGCTTAACCATATGCTCTGATACCACCTGTGACGACCCGTAAATCCGTACTCCTTGAATATACACTAATCTCCCTTGATTAATTCAAGATGAACAGAAATACGAATTCTCAATGTTTAAGAAAAAGAAAGAGACAGAAGAAGAGATAAGAAGATAGAAAATAGAGAAAATAGAGAGAGGAGAGAAAATAGAAAATAGAACGGAACAGAAAAACAACAGAACAACATCAGAATCTCACAATTCGCAGCGGAACAACATATAATAATAAATGAATAATCTTTAAACAAAGAACTATATCAGTTATTACATTACATTACATTTCATCATCATATCATCATCAGAGTGTACAACATCAAACAACAACAAACAATGTAACGGAAAAAGAAATACTATATACTAATAATACGCCATGCCATCCAGCTTGCCTCCAGCAACTCCTAAATATCCAGAATATCCTGATAAACCTAACTCTTGACTGCCCGTGTGGAAATTGGTGGGCACCCAGAGTTTAGGAAAGAAAACAATAAACTCCGAGTCAGTCATGTGACTGGTGTGAGAACTCAAAACAGTTTATTTATCTTTGAAAACAAAATAGATGAATATTTTTAAAGTCAATTCACAATGCTTTTAAAAATGAGACTACCATAAGGCCTCCCCCACACACACATAATGCAAACGCGGAATCGGAGGAGATTTCTCCTTATGATAGTCAAAGATGCTTGATACGCATTAAAAAGAACACTTGATATTATTATTAGTGCATAGTGTAGGAAAATATTTCGAAAGTAGAATATAAATCTTAGCCAACATAGACATTTCGAACTATGCCTACTATAGCTACCATCTAAACAGTGGTGACCACCATAAGTAAATGGCAGGTTCTACAACTAATACCGTACAAGGTTTCGTATTGGGAATTGGATTTCCAACGAATGATCAGGCCAAGGAACTTCCCATTGCCACATGAGAATGCCTCTGGATGGACATCCCCGAGAACCAAACCGGATCTCTACCAACACAAGGTCGGGTTACCCCTAACTGAGTAACAACTGACCGAATATGCCATCCCCCGGTCCTTTGGGACCTTTCACCGAGCGCTCGCAATCAATTCACACAATCATAAAGTGTTTTCAACATGAGTAAGTATCTGGGCTCCATACCATGATACCACCCTTTTCCAGAAGGAAATGCACATATCCTAAAGGGCGCTACCCCTCATAACCTTGCCGCATCTTTCCTGTTTTGACCATTCCCGAGGTGTGAGGCTCGACGAAGTCACGTCCACAAAAACATACTTTATACAAAAGCCATGCTTTGGGTCAACAAATGATCATAGAAATGATCACCGAGATAGACGATCAAATAAATGATCCTATCACAAATAATCAACACAATGATCATTTCTCAGCAACACTCAGCATGTCACATTACCAAATTGGGAATATATCGCTGATAACATTCAACTACATAACCTCTAAGCTCGTACGTCTCAGAGAAGGGTGTTAAGCTAAAAGAATAAATTCTCCGCCACCAACAGAAATATATTTGAATGAAATCGGCTTCATATCTCAATTTGTAATGTCACACATACAATCCATACAAGTCTGTTCCGGGCTCGAACAGAACCGAAGGCACTTACAAAGAAGTCCTTGCAATCTGGATATCCACAATCCTGATCGGATTTCCCATCACATATGGAGAACTCTATACCGGAGCAACTCGGTGCAGAGTCAATCGACAGGTCATCCTATCGCTCTCGCAAATACCGGGTCTTGAACATCGATCTTCAATGCTATCCATTACGTCGTATCACTATTCAGAATGGGTAATCCGAATAACGAGCGCAATAATTTAAAAATAAGTGTAGCATTCAAATTCAACAAATCCCAACAAATACCTTTCAAAGGTAAATATTGATAGTCAGTTATTGAACTATCAATGGATATGCACAACATCACCAGATTCCAAATAATTTTCCAAATTATTTATTTCCCAAAAATATCTTTACAAGATATATAATTTTCACACTTCAAAAATAAATCAATATTTATTTTTAAACAAATTCTCCTTTTCTTTTATAAATTCCTTAGTGAATTTATATTCCAAAATATCCATGCATATACGATTTCAATTATTCATTTTCAATTTATCTTCAAAAAGATAAATCTCAAAATATTCACTTTATATTGGAAAACATTTCCATACTTATTTAATAAGTAATTCACAAATCTTTTATTTTCAACACTTGGAAAATATTCAATATACTTAAATCGAGATTAAGTATATATTTCATTCTTTAAGGAAATCATTCCCTTAAACGTATTTATTTGGGCCAAAACGAATGTTGCGTAAAACATCGTTACGACGTCCCAAAATCACTAGTATAGGGATTCGAAATTAAAATAGATATATAAATCCCAATACTATACAAAACATTTCCTTTCGGAAATCATTTACTATAACAACAGTGTTATAGTCCACCATTCCCTTTTATTTCTCGAAAACGTCTATTTCAACAATAAATGTTGAAATCTATGGTTTCGAATCTTAACACATTTTAAAACATCGTTAGATCGTTTTAATTCTATTTAAAACATAACATTCAAAACAATTTTTTTAACATATTATTCACTATTCAAAAACGTGAATATACTACGTTAATAAATTTCATCCTTTTATTCATTTTATTTTAAAGGATTATTCACTGTCAAAAACGTGAATATAACTCCATTAATAGGTTTCAACAATTTACTTATCAAAATAAGTCGTTTGCGAATTTATAAAACAATGTTTATAAATTCCATTTCTATTTATTTTATAACTACTTCCTTTATAAATTCCTTTATTAACCTATCTCAATTCATATCTCAATGATATACTAAAGATTCATATTATAAGTTAAACACTTATAATTTATTTGTTTACAAGAATCGTTCTTTTGAACTTCATAATTATAAATCTTATAACTTATAAGATTCAATTATTTATCCAAAACCATTCTTTTAATAACTTTATAAATTTTATAAACCTACTGCATATAAAATTCCATTTATAACTTCACCGTTTATAATTCTATAAATTTCGTTCATTTACGAAATCCATTCACAATTCATTCTAACACTTATAAAAACTCGTTTTTATAATTGAAATATTTTAATTTATAAATATCAATTTATAAATCTTATAACTTATATAAGTCAATTTATATTATTCTTTTAAAACATCTTTAATCCCTTTATAATTTCACCATTTTGATTTATAAAATAATCAAATTTTATAAACCCTATATTTTCAACTTTTTATAATAGATTCAAAAATCCCGATTAAACTATTTTATAAAATCATTAACTCCATATTTTCAAAAATCAAACTTTTATTATATTTCTCAAAAATCATAATTTTTATAACATTAAAATTTTTAACGTTTATTTATTTAAAATAAATCAATTTCCAAACATATAGTATATTTTCAAAAATCACTTTAAAAATCATTTTAAAGTTCCAAAACTTGGTCCAATGATGCTACATACCAAATAGTCAATCACGACAACAACGATATCATATATCGATATGATAATCCATCAAATATCAAAATATCTGAAATCAAATAAAAACTGTTGAGGAATCCAGTTGGATCCCTCCAACCTGTTTTCCTGCATCCACAACATTAGCACAATACCAATTCCGCTCCAGTACGGAATTATCGCGGTATATGGGATTTAAAATATTATCCGCTTAATAGACGGCGCAATAGGGTCTCATCCGCTATACAAATGTAGGAAATCAATAACTCCAATATATACATATGCCAATATATATATATATATATTGCTATCATATATAATACCAATTTCACTGTTTATGAAATATTCGCGGTATATGTTTTTAATAAATAATATCCGCTTACTAACGGCGCATAATGTCTATTTTAAAAATCAATAGATAACAATCATCATTCAAACATGCATTTAAATATTTTAAATCTAACTATTTAAAATAAAAATCGAAACTGATTCGATTGAGTGAGAAGTTCTCACCTTGATTTCAATTTCGTTTTAGCGATTTATTTCGAATAAAATTAAACGAACGTTTAATTTTACCCAAAATTCTCACTAACTCCAAACGACTCCAATCCATTTCCATCGCGTAGTGCTCGTCCATACGATTCCAACGCAACTGGTTTCGCGCGTTTTCGACCTCGTATGAAAAAGATATCAATTTATGAAGTTACACGAATTTATACCTAATAATTTAACAACTTTAATTAAAAAATTTAAACCTAAACTAATCTGGGCCGTAGGATCCATCTCCTCTCCATCATAGCCGTGCGCGCCCCTCCCCCTCTTCCTCTAGCTCACGCGTCTTCTACAGATGATAAAATACGCATATGAACCCATGAGCTCCAAACTAGGTCTTGATTTTTCGATCACCACACTCGCTTCCAGTATGATCAGAGACCACCACAAGGACCGCCTTCGCACCCTCTACCACCGGCCAGAGCAGGGCTGAGCTCGGCCCCCCCTATAGCATGGAAAACCGTGCGCAACATACGTGCGTCGGCCCCCCATTGATCCCTCTACGCTGCATCAATCACGATCATTACCGTTCACATCGAAGCTCTCATCGTGCTTAACAATATTATAGTTGATGTCTTCGTCTAATTGTCGATGGATTAAGAGATTTGGAGGAGAAAGGATTGTGAATTTCTGGCCTTTGGTTTTAATGGTGGCGACTGCGTTTAGATTAGGGTTTCTTTTTTTTTTGTGTAGTGGGCTATTTATAGGAAAATCAATCGACACTATTCATTCCGGAAATTCCGAACTCCGATTTACACGCCATAACCAGCGTTTCTAGGGTTTACCCCGCGTTCCGGACACAATGGAACAGGTTTCGAAAGCTAATTCGGACATCTGTGCGAGTTATGGCTATAAACGTTCAATTTAAATTAAACCGATTTAAACGATTTTCTAGGCGTTTTAATTTGTACCGGACAAACGGTAAATCCAATTGACACGAAATTTGAAATCTTACAATAATATCACATTACGGATCCGATGAAACTGGTTTCGTCGAAATCCGAGACTTTTTGAAAAATGGCTATATTAACTCGCTAAATTAATATTGAAAATAATTCGATGCGTTTCGAGCTGCCACGATCAAACGATAACTCCGATTGACTACGAAAATTGAAATCCGACAAAAACTAACTATTGCGGATCCAATGAAACTAGTTTCGTCCAATTCTGAGACTGTTCAAAAATTGACTATTTTCACTAGTCGATTAAATATTAAAATATTCAATTTTCACAAATTAACTTTTAATTCGATTTTAAAAGTTCTAAAATATCGTTCTAACTTCAATATGATAAAATAAAATTTTACAAATCATTTTCAATCACATTTAACTCAATTTTCAATTATTTCTATAATTTAACGTATTAAATTATTGATTTAATTATCCAATTAAATCCAATTATTCAAATAAAAATTTATTTGACTTATATATTCACTTATTAATATTTAAAATTAATTAAATATCCAAATTTTAATTACTAAAAATCCTGGGTCGTTACAGATACCCTGCAATAGCGGAAACAATTTTCTCCATCGATCTCCTTTGATTCGATTTCGAATTCTTTGATTGCTTCGTAGCAGCTACAAGAAGAAGCTTTGGTGCGGTGATGGCCTGGAAAACGTGTAGATAAGTTCCTATTTAGTATTATCTTCATCGATTCTTATCATTGTTAACTTTAATAAACTGGATATTTGAAATTGAAATAAATTGGTTAACTAAAATATAAAGTTAAAATTTGAATTGTATCAATAAAATGATATCGGTTAAAACCAAATTTGAAATTCTATTGTAATTTCTTGTGTAGACTGAAGTCCGAAGAGGGACAAGTTGGTGTATACTTTGGGATATCCCAACCTGAATTAAATTGTACCCATTGTTTGTTCTTTTGAGTCTAGATATATTCTATGAGTGGTTAGTTATTCCTTCGAACTAACCAATGCCATTGCATACTTCGTAGATCTGGATGACCCGAGTACTTCGTGAAGTGTTATATGAGTTTGTTCTTGTATCTATTGGTGATATTCTAATTTGGTAAGCCAAATACAGAATAGGTATCTCAGTTTGATCTGAAAACTATTTCTTTATCTTTGTATATCCATCTTTGTTTTTCTCCTTGTCTTGCAAATTTCGAGGACGAAATTTTCTTAAGGGGGGAATCTGTAACGATCGCCATTTTTGAGACAAATTTAAATTTGTAATTTAAATGAATTTTTGAATTTAATTGTGAACTAATTTGAAAATTTGGAAATGAATATATTTAAAAGTAGATTTTAAAATTAAGTTGATTTGGAAATTTAGTAATAAATATTTTATAAAAAAAATTGGTTTGTAAATATATAAGTAAGATTTAAAATGCTTTTCTTATATATTTGAAAATAAATATAGTTAGTAAATATATATATATGTAATTTGAAAGTTGAATTTTTAATTTAATATAATAATTTTTGAATTTCTATTTGAAGGTAATAAGTATAAGGTTAAAAAAATATAAACATAAGTACTTAATTTAAACAAGGGGTTAAAAACATAAAAACAAGTTTTATAAATTAAATAAAATTTAAGAAATGGATTCAAACTCAAATGTTCACATTTGTAAAGTTGAGATTATAAGATAAAACAAGTGCAAAAATCTTAATGATATGCATTAACAAGTGTAAGTAAAATGGACAAGTGGCAAAATCAACATTTCTCTTGGAATTGAAATGTATAAAAAAGAATTTTGGAAACCAGGCTTCTCCAAAATTTTAGCATTCATTTTCAAAGAAACAAAATGCATGAGATCAAACTACAATCTGTTTCAAAAGATCAAACCAGTAAAGCAACTATAGATCAGTTTCAAAGCAAGTTAGAAATCAAACTACGAAGTAATCAAGCTAAAGCAAAACTGAGCAAAGCACAAATTGAATTCAAGTTGGAAAATCAAAAGCCAAAAAAATCTGTTTTCAAATGTAATCTGGAAGTTATCCAAAAAAAATCTAGAAATCAAGAGCAAAATAACTAATTCAACTTCAAGCAAAGATCATTTCATATCTAACAAGCAACATATGGATTCGATTCAAACTCAAATACATAAGGATCCAGATAAAAATCAACAACGGTCTCAGATCAACTCAAATGTCAAAATCCAAATTCTCTGTCGTCTGTTCATTATCTAAAAAAAACTATGAGTAAACTCTTTTTATTTCAAAGCAAAACTCCTAATTTACTTGATGCATGAAATTGATCTGAGTAGTGATAATATATATATTGTTGCATGGATGAGATTTTGTTGAAGTATAGTTGAATCCCTGTGTTTGTATACATGCATGCCTATATATGAATGAACATACCTCTGTTTTGTCTTCAGAGCTAAAAATAAATTTAAAAACTCAATTTCTTTTTCCTCAAACTTTTATAGGATATGATCTCTGAGTGAAATGTGTTAGTGTTACCCAGAATTCATTTTTTTTTTAAAAATCCGGGCAATTATATTAAGCAATTAATTCTAAAAATAAGGTATCGCAGTGATAATCAATATTAGTCAGGAAATCAAACGATTTAATCTCATGTTTTGATTCTATTATGATTAGTGCTTGCAAATGATGAATTTAGAAAAAGAAATCATTATTTTTAAGATTGGGGTGGTCGAGATTTTTCGATTTGAACAGAAAACATAGTTTCGTCAATTTCCGATGAACGACGGCAAGTTGATCGTTATGCTCGGCACTGAAGATAGCTCGTGTGATGGAGAATGTTAGAAAAATAGTGGATGGAATTCTAGTCCGCCTTGGCGGCGGGGCGGAGAGAAGTTAGGGTTAAAGTTCCGTTTTGGGGGTCGGTTGAGTTAGTGACTAGATTGTCATCAATGTCGCATCGAATTGGATGGCACCGAGAGGATTAGAAGCATGGACGTATGGTGCTGCTTAGGACGTGATGGCGTGGTCACCAGTGGTCGGGATTACTAATGCGTGGAGATTTTCTGACGATGGATTTAAGTCCAGAAATGGATCGAGTAGCCAATTTCAAATCACGATGAAATCATTGGAGCTGGGTGTTTGGGTTGATCGGCGAGATCGATGATGACTTGTTGTGGTTGGAATGGTTGATCGGAGTGGCTCCTATGATCGGTACACGTGCACAGGTATCATCTGTGTTTGGAGTGTATTTGTTGATTGAGGAAGATGAAGGTGGCTCGGAGGAAAACTCGAAGTATTTCGGGAGGGAACTTGAAGACGAGTGATGTTGGAAAAGAAACGAAGTTGAGCTCGGGTAAATGAATTTATGGCTCGGGTTTGGGTTGATTAGTTGTCCAGGATTTAAATTTTAATTAAGTTCACATGTTTAAGTTTTAAATTTAAAAGAAAATGGTGACCAGATTTTAAAATATAAAGAAAGGTTTTTTTTTGAAATCGGTTTTTAGGGGAAGCTTGAACAAGTTTTTAAGTTAATAATATAATAAAAGTAAATGACTTTAACTTAGTTTAAGTAAAGAATTAAATCAAGTTGTAAACCTTTTCTGATTCATTCTTGAAGAATAACAAATGTTTTAATTTAGTTTTGGGATTAGGTTTAATTTAAATTATTTTTAAAGTTAATTAAGTTTAAGCTTGATTAAGAAATTAATTTAAAAGAGGATGATGTTTAAAATTTGTTGTTTGATTTTAAAGTCCTAAATTAATTTATGGATCAATATCTATTTCTGTTTCAAAGATTTAAGCTTCAAAGATTAAATGTTTTTAAAAGTTAATTGATGAACAATTACCTTGTGTAATAAAAATTAAGTTAATTACTTTGTAAATTGATTTAAAAGCAAATTACTTAGTGTAATTTAATTAAAGCTGTTTTACTTTGTGAAATTTATTTGAGGCTAATGAATTATTGTAATTTAAGGGTAATAAATCACTTAAAGATAATTAATTAAATTTAAAGTAATTGATTAATGATTTAAGTGGATTAAATCAAGATTAAAGAATAATTAATTTAAGAATGATTAAGCCATGCGATTGACTAATTAAGGTAATTAATTACTTAAAGATAATTACCAAATGAATGTAATTAAGGTAAATTAATGAAAATGATTAAAGGATAATCAAATTTTGAAATTAATTGATAATTAATCAAGGATTAATTAATTTTGTAGTTAAGTTAAGGTTAATTAATTTTTAGGATAATTAATTTAATGGTAATTAATTAATTAAAGGTTAATTAATTAATTAAAGATAATTAAATAAATGGTGAATGAAATAATTAAAGGTTAATTATTTAATAATTAAAGGTTGATGAATTATGATTAAACGTTAATTAATTTATTATTAATGGTTAATTAAGAAATGATTAAAGAATAATTAATCAAAATGATTTGAAATTTATTAATGTTAATTAACTAGGATTAGTGACTTATTCATAAGTAATCAATCTGATTTGAATTAATCAGACAATTAACTGATCTTACTTATGAATGTTTGGATTGAATTGGATGCTTTGAATTTTGTGACATCGCTGATATGTGATGTTGTGTGATATGGTTAAGATGTGAAATGTAACTTATTATCTGTGATGAATGTTGTTTATTTATATGCGATGTACCTATGTTATTTATCTGAAAATCTAGGAATAAAGATAAGCATTACAATTTATACCGCTTATCAAATATATATTGCTGTATTTAAGTCTATGCTAATTGATGATGTTGCACTTTTATTACGTAGAACCCCTGGTCCACGCTTATACACACATAAATATGGATTGCACGTGGAAAATGGTTAAGTCGCGGATTTTTGAAATTGTTTTAAAATTGAATCTCGGATCCAAATGGTTTTGGAAATGGATTGGGTTTAAAGTGAAAAGCTTTGAAAAGGAATTTCAAAAATAAAAGTTATTTTTGAATAACTTGATTTAGTTTTGGAATTTGATTTAAATTTGAATTCAAAATTTTGAAATTGAATTCTATTTATGATTTAAAAAGGTTACACAAGTTTATATGGGGTTTAAACCATTTTTAAAAGTGTTGTTTTGGAAATTTGAATTTAACCCAAAGATTTTAACTTGTATAAATGAAATCGGATTTTTTTGAAATGAAAACTATTTGTTTTCAAATAATAAGAGCTTTCATATAAGAAATGAATTTCCAATTTGTGTTAAAGGGATTTCAAGTTTGAAATGAAAATGGTTTTCTAAGTTATGAATAAATCTTTGAAAACGGTTTTGAAAGCTATAAGTTAAATCTTTGATTTAAAGATTGGATGAGTTAATCCTAATTGAAATGGAAATTGTTTTGAAATCTGTGAATGGATCTTTGTGAAACTTGGTGAACTTTATGAAATGAATTTTTTGTTTAAAGATTTGAAATGGAAATTTGTTTAAACCATTTGAAGAAAGGTTTTTAGTTTTTAAAAGTTGTAACTTAATTGAAATCCCATATCCATATGTTTTAAATATATCGCTCACAATTCGGTTTAGCCGAGAGAGGACCTTGTGTCATATAACCAATTCCGAACAATGATACGACGTTATGAATTTCAAGTGAAGACCAGGTGTCTTCAAGAACGATAGGATAACATGTCGAATGACTCCGCACTGAGTTGCTCCTGTATAGAGTTCTCCATATGTGATGGGGAGTCCGATCGGAATTGTGGATGCCCGGATTTGCAAGGGCTTCTCCGAAAGTGCCTTCGGTTCTGTTCGAACCCGAAACAGACTTGTATGGCTGTATGTCTGACATTACGCTTTGAGATATAAAACTGATCTCTATCAAATACATTTCTGTTTGGTGGCGGAGAATTTATTCCCTTAGCTTAACACCCTTCTCTGAGACGTACGAGCTCAGAGGTTATGTAGTTGATAGTTATCAGTGATATACTCCCAATTTGGTAGTGTGGCATGCTAAGTGCTGCTGTGTGTTGTGATCATTTATTGATCAAAGCATGGCTTTTGTATAAAGCGTAGCTTTGTGGACGAGACTGCATCAGGACCTCACCCCCCGGAAATGGTCGAAATAGGAAAGATGCGGCAAGGTTATGAGGGTTACGCCCTTTAGGGTGTGTCATTCCCTTCTGGAAAAGGGTGGTAACATGGTATGGAGCCTAGATACTTAACTCATGTGGTCACTGCAAATCTATTACTTTGTGATTGCTTTGTGGTTGTTGGTTTAGAGGTACCTTGGATAAAGGGCGCAAACGACCGGGGGATAGCATTCTCGAGTAGTTGTTACCTAGTTACAGAGGTAACCCGCCCTTGTGTTGGCAGAGAGCCGGGTAGGTACTCGGGACGTCCCTCCAGAGGCGTACCCTTGTCGTAGTAGGAAGTTCCTTAGCCTGACCATTTGTTGGAAATCCAATCACCAATACGCACCTTATACGGTTTTAGTTGTAGAACCTGCCATTTACTTATGGTGGCCACCACTATTTATATGGTAGTTATAGTAGGCATAAGTGCGAAATGCCTATGCTGGCTAAGATTAATATTGTACTTTCGAAATGTTTTCTGCACTATGCACTAATAATAATATCAAACAGTTTTCGCATATCAAGCATTTTTGACTATCATAAGGAGAAATCTCCTCCAATTCTACGTTTGCATTGTGTGTGCGGCGGGAGGCCTTATGGTAGTTTCATTTTCCAAAAAGCGTTGCGGATTTAAATTTTAAAATCCTTTGTTGTTTGTTTTAAAGATAAACTGTTTTTGTTTGCTCATACTAGTCCCATGACTGACCTAGAGTTTATTGTTTCCTTCCTAAACTCTGGGTGCCCACAATTTTCCACACGGGCAGTCTAGAGTTGGGTTTTTCAGATAACCGAATATTAGGTGTAGATTCGATAGCTTTCAGACTTAGGATTTGGCAATCGCATTTGGATCGCGTTGCTTCACTTCATCTTGATTGGGAGTTCGAGAAACTTCTGGATTGGTGCTTTGAAGATGGAGTTACAGTTCTGGATTCTATCTCTCTTTCTTTCTTGAAGACCATATTAGAGATATTTTTCCGCTGCTGTTGTCTTGTATCATATCTCTGATCTATATTGATAGTCATTTGTATTTGATATTTATTTGTATCCGATATTATGTCATTGGAGTTGTATATGATATATACTATTCATTTCTTCCGATGTGTTTTACTTAATGTGTAATAAGCTTCGGCGAACCTGATTCGACGTTTGGATCTGCGGCATTTGAATACAAGTAACGTATTCGGCGCTGATTTTCGAAGGTCGAGTCAGGGTCGTTACAGTTTCATTGCATCCACAGACGTTAGCACAACAATTAAATACCAATTCCACTTCAAGATGGAATATCACGGTATATGGGATTATATATAATATCATTCGCTATTATGCGGCGCATAAGGTCTCGTCCGCTATATAATGCGGGAAATCATTCACTCCAAATACATATATTATACCAGTTCCACTTCGAGGTGGAATATCGCGTTATATGGGTTTAAATATAATATCATCCGCTATTATGCGGCGCATAGGGTCTAATTCAATATACTGATAATAATTTATCATTCAAGCGCACAATCAATCAATTTTAAATTTAACTATCTAAAATTAGATCAGAAAAATCTGATTGATTGAGAAGATCTCACATTTGCTTTTGTTTCGCAATCAATTTCCAATCCAGTTTGTTTTCTTCACGATTTTAGACCTTGCATAACAATTACATGATTTTATTAATATTCGAAATAAATTCAAACAATTCAATTCACTATTTTATTTCTTGAATCCTTGCTGATGATTTCTTTTTTTAAAAAAAACTCGACCAAGATTGCAGAAGAAAGGGACGCGTGGCAGACCAGTGGGAACGCGTTGAAATTACTCTATGTGTCAGATGCTACAGTGCTTCGAGGCATTAATATATTTATGTTTAAATTTAAAATTCAAATTTTAAATTGTCTTGAAATCGATGCTTAAAGTTCTTACATCCTATCAAGGTGTGCTGCTGGGCGTTTATAATGTTATATGCCTATTCTGAATGCAATGGAAAAGGTTCCGGGTCCAAATTCGATCGTATGGAGAAGACAGCTTTTCAAACCCAGTTAAAATATTAAATTTCAATATAATTTTCAACGCGTTTGCTTATCGTACGATCACACGACAATTCCAAATGCTACGAAAATTGAAATCCGATAATAAAATACTATTACAGATCCAATGGAACTGGTTTCGTCGAATTCCAAGACTGTGCCTCGGAAGGCTATTTTTAAATACGACTTAAACGACATAATTTCAAAACTGAACAAATCATTTTCAAATCAAATTCTAAAGCTTCCATTATCTCCAGTATTATCAATATAAATTTTCAAAGCCTTGAAATTATTTTTAATCATCTTATTCAAATTTTTATCCAACTTCAATAAATTAAATTCAATAATTTAATTGACAAATTCATTCTGATATTTGAAATTCAAGTGTGACGCCCCACCTCTATACCCACGCTAGCCAAGAACACTCCGGAGTAGTGCTGTCAACTAGCACGGAGAATAAGGCTGTTGAGGAGCGACCATCCATGTAATTGCTTATCACACGGTGGCTATAAATAATCTTCGGAAACAAACATAGAAATAATCATATCACAAATCAGTCACAGATATCCATATCACAAAGGCGGAAGAAGATATGAATATATAACTAACACATGAAAGTGTACATCAGAGTAGTGGTCAGTAAGATCCACGATAATACAAAAGAATAGCAACACGTGCTATACAAAAGAATACAACTATGAGTCTATATCTCAAGTGTATACAACAAAAACTGCTAATCTAAACAGTTAGCCAAAAGTCAGAGTGATGAATCCCTGGGAAGAAGTCAAGCAGAAGCACCTGTAACATCTCGGTCTGACCCGAGTATTATTTAAGAAAATAATAAACGGATCAGTCTAGCTATAAATATCAGATGACATGATATAACATAAAAGATATGGCATAAACATAAATATCCATAACGACATACCACTATAAGTATTTAAATAATGATCAACAGAAGATCAATCAAAAAGAGATAATCAATATCACAAGAATCTTATCAAAGATTCGAAGAGGGCATCATACCCTAAACTTGTACTCATAACAAGTCAATGACATAAATTCCAGAAATCAACACGAGAAATCCAGAAATCATAAAAAGGGAAAGAGGCCTATCACATGACGGTCCGAAGACCATGGGGAGCTACCCCACATGTGTGAGTGGAATCACACAGATTGAGGTCAAGACTAACCAAAAAGCAGAAAGGTATGTGTGAATGGAATCACACAAGTGGTGTCTAGTCTAACCTTGCAATGAAAGAGACATCGCGCAATTGCTAGTCTAATTCATAAAGCGATCATCAAGATCAACGAGAAGTGTCAATTACACTAAGCTAGTAAATATAGAAGTTTAGCTTCATGTCCCATAACCACTTGCTTAACTTAAATATTTACGAACAAACTGTAAATCTTCACTAATAAAATTGTCACAAGAGGTTCAATCGAACAAGTCCAAGAATTAACCGACGAAGTGAACGCAAGCGTTTCATACCACTTGTTTTACTAAGTCGTTTAATTAGATTTCTCATCCGAGTGAGGTAAAGGCTTGTATATACTAATAGATTGGAAAACGGTTTAAGAAAAGAGCTTTGTTATTAAAAATAGAGTTGAAATTGTTTGTTAAAAGAGTTTTGATATTTACTACTAGTATTGAAACCTTTGTATTATAAAGTGACAAAACACATAAGCAAGTGTAGAAACAATCAGTCACAAAGATCGCATACGGAGATGCGAATAAAATCCAAGGAAATCAGCTCAATGTTTTTCAGATAAGATCCCCTACGGAGGGGGGGTCCAGGGGGGTGGCAACCCCCCCCCCCAAGGTGGGGATGCGGGGGCAACGCCACCGCTTACGGGGTTCGACCTGCCCGGTCAAGTCGCGGGGGTCCAGGGGGCAGCGCCCCCGGCGGGGTGCGGGGCAGCGCCCCGACCAAAACGGTACGACCTAGTGAAGACAAAATGAGGTCTAACGACCTAACGACTCAAGGGTCATACGACCTAACGGCTGCGACCTAGTGGTCTAAGGGGTCAAGCGACTTAGTGGTTGCGACCTAGAGGTGTTCGCGACCTAACGATGACTCACGACCCAACATGGCCGACTTAACAGAGTCGAGCGACCTAAGGTAAATGGTCCAACGACCTAACTCGAACGACTTATCTGGAGCTTAGGTCGGAGATGACCTACGAGATAAACCAGGCCGACTTAGTGGACGAGCGACCTAAGGTAAATGGTCCAACGACCTAACTCGAACGACTTATCTGGAGCTTAGGTCGGAGACGACCTACGAGATAAACCAGGCCGACTTAGTGGACGAGCGACCTAAGGTAAATGGTCCAACGACCTAACTCGAACGACTTATCTGGAGCTTAGGTCGGAGACGACCTACGAGATAAACCAGGGCGAGCGACTTAACGTTTGCCTAGAGATTATAGGTCGGAAACGACCTAAAACTTAAAGCTTAACTCGCGAGCGACCTACGGCTTAAGGCCAAACTCGTGAGCGACCTACGACTTAAGGCTTAACTCGCGAGCGACCTAACTCCGAAGTGCCAATACTTCCAGAATGACCTAAAGCCCTGCGACCTATGGTACTAACTCGCGAGCGACCTAACGACTTAACTCGTGAGCGACCTAATTCCGAAGTGCCAATTCTTCCAGAACGACCTAAAGTTAACTCGTGAACGACTCACGACCCATGGACGAACGACTTAACTCCGAACGACCTAAAAATGGCCAGAACGACCTAAGTGCAGAAAATTCACCAAAATGCTAAAAATTGGAGTTTTTCGCCAATCCAATCCAAACCAAATGCAAATGTGCATGCAAAAGTGATAGGGAATCATTCCCAACAGTCCAATATAGTTATAGACTAGATTTGTGAGACAAAAATCTCACCTTTGCACTAAAGTTTATGAAGATGAAGCTTGAAAGCAAGGAGAAGCAATCCAAAGCTTGAATCCAATATCTTCTACTTGAATTTGGAGTTGAATGTTGGATTTGCAATTGAATTTGTGCTTGGAGTTTTAATTTCCCATTCCCTCCACCATTAATGCCAAAGCTTGATTAGTTAGGAAATTTATGAAGAGTGAGGAGAAGAGGGTTGGAACTTGGGCTTAATAGGCTAAACTAACCCAAAGTCCAAAGCGGGAAAAGTTAGTGAAATTTCACTAACTCCAAACCTATCGATGTTTATACTTAAAAAGTTGTAAACGACATTTCGAACTCAATGGAAGTGGTCTCGAGTCCTAATTTGACCGTTTGCAAAAAGTAGCTTTTCGGACCAAAATCCGATTAACGAGTTAATATTTAAATAAAATATTTAAATACAAACTCGATAAATATGCGGGTTGTTACAGACTCCCCTCCTTAAAGAAATTGCGTCCTCGCAATATATATAAGATGGAAATAAAAAGTAACAACCATAAAAGCATATTAACACAAGAGGAATTTTGAAAGAAGAAGTTCACCTCAAGGAGAAGGAGTAAGCAAGTCCGGATGTGTACGCTCGATGAATTCTCTGGATTCCCACGAACAATCCTTAGGATTTGAGGACCATTGAACCTTCACAAGCGGAACATCTTTATTTCGAAGTCGTTTAACCTCAGAAGCTATAACTCGAATAGGATGCTGCTCATAAGTTAAATTCGGCGAAACTTCAATTTCTTCCACAACAGCAGGCTCAAGAATAGAATCGGAATCCCGAAGGCATTTCCGTAATTGAGAAACGTGAAATACATCATGCATAGCAGAAAACTGAGCCGGCAATGCAAGGCGATAAGCCATGGAACCAATACGTTCAGTGATAGGAAATGGCCCAATATATCGAGGCGCTAACTTCCCCGATCGACTGAAACGTACAACACCCTTCATAGGTGAAACACGAATAAAAACAGGATCCCCAACAGAAAATTCTAATTTCCTTCTTCGATTATCGGCATAGGATTTTTGTCTACTCTGGGCTTCTTTCATCCTATGTCGAATAAGTTCAATCTTTTCCGTGGAATCACGAATAAAGTCTGGACCTAAAACCAGCTTCTCACCGGCCTCAAGCCAACAAGAAGGAGATCGGCATGGCCTTCCGTAGAGTGCCTCGAAAGGTGCCATACCAATACTAGATTGGAAGCTATTATTATAGGAAAATTCAACAAGTGAAATATGATCTTCCCAACTTCCACCAAAATCAAGCACACAAGCACGAAGAAGATCTTCAAGAGTTTGATTCACACGCTCGGTTTGTCCATCGGACTGGGGGTGATAAGCGGTGCTAAAATTAAGCTTCGTTCCTAAAGCTTTTTGAAGACTCTTCCAAAATCCACTAGTAAACAATGGATCACGATCGCTAACAATAGAAGTAGGAACTCCATGCAATTTTACAATTTCCTTGACAAATAGTTTGGCCAAAAGCGGAACGGTTCGGCAAGACCGAACCGGAATAAAATGGGCGGATTTAGTAAGTCTATCAACAATCACCCATAAGCTATCATGACCCAAACGAGAACGGGGAAGGCCATCTATAAAGTCCATGGAAATTTGATCCCACTTCCAAATTGGAATTTCTAAAGGTTGCAATAACCCACCAGGCCTTTGATGTTCGGCCTTGACAAGTTGGCAAGTCATGCAACACTTAACAAAGTTAGCAATATCAGATTTCATTCCCTCCCAATAAAAAAGTCGCTTCATATCAGCGTACATTTTACTACTACCAGGATGAATGGTGAATCTAGAACGATGGGAATCTTCTAAAATATCTTTACGAAGATCTCTAATATTTGGTATGATAAGTCTACCAAATTTTCGAATGCCGCCACGAGAATCAATATCAAAGTCTTTCAAACCTTCAATATCAATTTTATCCTTAACATTTTTGCCAAGAAGAGCCAATTCAGAATCTAGCCCTTGAGCTTCAAGAATGCGGTCTAAAAGAGAAGGATGAGCCTCAAGGCTACATAAAACAAGCGATGAGCATAAATCGGATACGCGCTCTCGAATCTCACAAGTGGATAAGATCTCGAGATCGTTCCATTCGGATATCATCATAGAAACAACTGCTTGTTGCTTACGGCTAAGAGTATCGGCGACACGATTACCCTTACCGGGGGTATAAAGAATATCAAGATCATAAGGTGCAAGGAACTCGAGCCAACGCTGTTGACGTAAATTAAGTTCTTTTTGAGAAAATAAATATTTCAAAGACTTATGATCCGTGTAAAGAATAAATTTCTCTCCCAATAGATAATGACGCCACATTCGAAGGGCGAAAACAATAGCCGCGAGCTCTAGATCATGAGTGGCATATCTAGTCTCGGCCGGCTTCAATTGCCTAGAAGCATAAGCAACAACACGTTCTTTTTGCATAAGAACGGCACCCAAACCAACGTGACTAGCATCGGTATAAACAACAAAATCTTGATTCCCCTCGGGAATCACAAGAATAGGAGCATCGGAAAGGAGTTCTTTCAATTTCTGAAAAGAGGCTTCACATTTGTCCGACCAAATGTATTTAACTCCCTTCTTAGTCAAGCCAGTAAGAGGCACGACAATCTTAGAAAAGTCTCTAATAAAACGGCGGTAATAGCCCGCCAATCCGAGAAAACTACGAATCTCTGTCACACTCTCCGGTCTCTTCCAATCTTGAATCGCTTCGATCTTTGAAGGATCCACGGATATCCCGGATTCGAAAATAATATGACCGAGAAACTTCACACGAGATTGCCAAAAGTGGCATTTAGAAAATTTCGCCTTTAATTGATTACTCCTAAGTGTTTCCAATACAATCCTAAGATGTTTCTCATGTTCCTCCTCGGTTTTTGAATACACTAGAATATCATCAATGAATATGAGAACAAACCGATCGAGGAAATCTTTGAAAACTCGATTCATGAGGTCAACGAAATAAGCTGGAGCATTCGTTAACCCAAATGGCATAGCAAGCCATTCATAAGATCCATATCGAGTACGGAATGATGTCAAAGGAATGCTATCCTCAGCGATACGAAGCTGATGGAAACCGGTAGCCAAGTCCAATTGTGAAAAGACCTTAGCACCACTAAGCTGATCGAATAGATCATCAATCCGAGGTAAAGGATATTTATTTTTAATAGTAAGATCGTTAAGCTTGCGATAATCAACGCAGAGCCTCAGAGTACCATCGGATTTCTTTACGAAAATAGCCGAAGCTCCCCAAGGCGAGGAACTAGAGCGAATAAATTGCCTCGTCTCCAACTCAGATAATTGTTTACGCATCTCCTCATTTTCCTTATTGGACATGCGATAAGGAGGACGAGTAATAGGTTGAGCTCCAGAAACAAGATTAATTCTGAACTCAATTGCTCGTTTAGGTGGCAAACCTAAAACGGGCTCGAATATGTCGGAAAATTCACGAACAACATGAATACGAGAAATAATATCATCTTCATCATCATCATCGTCATCACGAGGATTTAAAGAATATAAAGATGCCACCAAACAGGATTCTGAATCTTTAAGATTAACAGAAATCTGTTTAACAGATTGTGGATGTCGGAGATGAATAGTCCGCTCAGGACATAGGATATGGGCTTGATAACGGTTAAGCCAATCCATTCCCAAAATTATTCCAAAGCCTAAGTAACGCATGACATGCAAATCGGCTAGGAAAGAAAAATCACATAAAATAATCTCCACATCTTTACAAAGCAAACTAAGAGTTGCGGATCCACCAACAGGATTCGCAATTTTTAAAGAAGTCATCAATGCAGTAACACTTAAGGAAAAAGTGTCTACCAGTTCCTTTGATATAAAAGAATGGGATGCACCCGTATCAAAGAGAACTCTAATAGGTTGATCATGAAATAAAATAATACCATCAAGAATGGAATGAGAAATACCTTGGCCACGAGATGTGTTGCCAGGGGCTTGAGCCACATTTAACTTTCCCTCATTCCTGCTTTTACGTTTGAGGCATTGATGTATAAAGTGATCTGGGCTCTTACAATAGCGACAAGATTTGGGCTTAGAGCACTTATTCGCATAATGATCCCCAGACCCACAGTTGAAGCAACTCGCACCACTAGGAGAAGGAGACTTTGCCGCAGGGATTGCCTGCTTACCCTTTTTGTTGGGATAAGGACCCTTGAATTTGTTTGGCCTCTTCTTGTTGTTGAAGTTTGGTTTAGCGCCTTCCACTTCAACATCACTCTCTCTATCAGCCTCTTCAAGACGAAGAGCGATATCGACGAGTTGATCAAATGCGACTTCTAGTTTCAGGAGCAGTGGCTTCTTAAGACTCTTATTTAAGCCATAAACGAACCTCTGGTTCTTCTTCAATGGGGTGTTGATGCATTCAACCCCATATTTGGAAAGCGACTCGAAGGCTGCGACGTAATCAGTCACAGAGGATTGACCTTGAACAAGGTCTATAAAACGTCGAGCCAAGGTTACTTTCCCAGCTTCTGGTACAAACTTTAACTCGAAGCGTCCCTGAAATTGCTCCCAGGTGAGATTCGCTTCATTAATTTCTGAAATAAGGAGTTCGTACCAGTCCAATGCTCTCTCCTGGAGCATGCTGGAAGCCACCTGAACGCGGTGGAGATCGATAAGGTTCATGCGAGAGAAGATTCGATCACATGATTTTAACCAAGCCTGGACCTCGATGATATTTTCCGAACCTTTGAAGGGCTTCCCACCCAAGTTGGTGTAATCGCTGCACAAGCGTGCAAATCCCGACTTTGGGTGAGTGGGTTCTGGGTTAGCTCCAGCTGCTTGAGCATTAGTTACTAAATCAAGAAGCTGTTGAGCAGTCATAAAAACTCCATCCGGAGGAGCAGCACCAGATGATCCAGTTCTGGGACGGCCTGGTCTAGACATTCTCTTCCTTAAAGAAAGAAAGAAGAGAAGTAAGAAGGTTATTTACCAATGAACATCAAGTAATCTTGATAGATAAAACAAGGAATCATAAAGGAAATAGGATGAATCGGTACGAAGACTCGAATTAATCCTATGGTATGACTCCTAAGATAGACCTAAGACGATGATCCTTGTTAAGTTATTCTACATTGTTCCGAAGTTTGGCTCTGATACCAAGCTGTGACGCCCCACCTCTATACCCACGCTAGCCAAGAACACTCCGGAGTAGTGCTGTCAACTAGCACGGAGAATAAGGCTGTTGAGGAGCGACCATCCATGTAATTGCTTATCACACGGTGGCTATAAATAATCTTCGGAAACAAACATAGAAATAATCATATCACAAATCAGTCACAGATATCCATATCACAAAGGCGGAAGAAGATATGAATATATAACTAACACATGAAAGTGTACATCAGAGTAGTGGTCAGTAAGATCCACGATAATACAAAAGAATAGCAACACGTGCTATACAAAAGAATACAACTATGAGTCTATATCTCAAGTGTATACAACAAAAACTGCTAATCTAAACAGTTAGCCAAAAGTCAGAGTGATGAATCCCTGGGAAGAAGTCAAGCAGAAGCACCTGTAACATCTCGGTCTGACCCGAGTATTATTTAAGAAAATAATAAACGGATCAGTCTAGCTATAAATATCAGATGACATGATATAACATAAAAGATATGGCATAAACATAAATATCCATAACGACATACCACTATAAGTATGTAAATAATGATCAACAGAAGATCAATCAATAAGAGATAATCAATATCACAAGAATCTTCTCAAAGATTCGAAGAGGGCATCATACCCTAAACTTGTACTCATAACAAGTCAATGACATAAATTCCAGAAATCAACACGAGAAATCCAGAAATCATAAAAAGGGAAAGAGGCCTATCACATGACGGTCCGAAGACCATGGGGAGCTACCCCACATGTGTGAGTGGAATCACACAGATTGAGGTCAAGACTAACCAAAAAGCAGAAAGGTATGTGTGAATGGAATCACACAAGTGGTGTCTAGTCTAACCTTTCAATGAAAGAGACATCGCGCAATTGCTAGTCTAATTCATAAAGCGATCATCAAGATCAACGAGAAGTGTCAATTACACTAAGCTAGTAAATATAGAAGTTTAGCTTCATGTCCCATAACCACTTGCTTAACTTAAATATTTACGAACAAACTGTAAATCTTCACTAATAAAATTGTCACAAGAGGTTCAATCGAACAAGTCCAAGAATTAACCGACGAAGTGAACGCAAGCGTTTCATACCACTTGTTTTACTAAGTCGTTTAATTAGATTTCTCATCCGAGTGAGGTAAAGGCTTGTATATACTAATAGATTGGAAAACGGTTTAAGAAAAGAGCTTTGTTATTAAAAATAGAGTTGAAATTGTTTGTTAAAAGAGTTTTGATATTTACTACTAGTATTGAAACCTTTGTATTATAAAGTGACAAAACACATAAGCAAGTGTAGAAACAATCAGTCACAAAGATCGCATACGGAGATGCGAATAAAATCCAAGGAAATCAGCTCAATGTTTTTCAGATAAGATCCCCTACGGAGGGGGGGTCCAGGGGGGTGGCAACCCCCCCCCCCCAAGGTGGGGGTGCGGGGGCAACGCCACCTCTTACGGGGTTCGACCTGCCCGGTCAGGTCGCGGGGGTCCGGGGGGCAGCGCCCCGACCAAAACGGTACGACCTAGTGAAGACAAAATGAGGTCTAACGACCTAATGACTCAAGGGTCATACGACCTAACGGCTGCGACCTAGGGGTCTAAGGGGTCAAGCGACTTAGTGGTTGCGACCTAGAGGTGTTCGCGACCTAACGATGACTCACGACCCAACATGGCCGACTTAACAGAGTCGAGCGACCTAAGGTAAATGGTCCAACGACCTAACTCGAACGACTTATCTGGAGCTTAGGTCGGAGACGACCTACGAGATAAACCAGGCCGACTTAGTGGACGAGCGACCTAAGGTAAATGGTCCAACGACCTAACTCGAACGACTTATCTGGAGCTTAGGTCGGAGACGACCTACGAGATAAACCAGGCCGACTTAGTGGACGAGCGACCTAAGGTAAATGGTCCAACGACCTAACTCGAACGACTTATCTGGAGCTTAGGTCGGAGACGACCTACGAGATAAACCAGGGCGAGCGACTTAACGTTTGCCTAGAGATTATAGGTCGGAAACGACCTAAAACTTAAAGCTTAACTCGCGAGCGACCTACGGCTTAAGGCCAAACTCGTGAGCGACCTACGACTTAAGGCTTAACTCGCGAGCGACCTAACTCCGAAGTGCCAATACTTCCAGAATGACCTAAAGCCCTGCGACCTATGGTACTAACTCGCGAGCGACCTAACGACTTAACTCGTGAGCGACCTAATTCCGAAGTGCCAATTCTTCCAGAACGACCTAAAGTTAACTCGTGAACGACTCACGACCCATGGACGAACGACTTAACTCCGAACGACCTAAAAATGGCCAGAACGACCTAAGTGCAGAAAATTCACCAAAATGCTAAAAATTGGAGTTTTTCGCCAATCCAATCCAAACCAAATGCAAATGTGCATGCAAAAGTGATAGGGAATCATTCCCAACAGTCCAATATAGTTATAGACTAGATTTGTGAGACAAAAATCTCACCTTTGCACTAAAGTTTATGAAGATGAAGCTTGAAAGCAAGGAGAAGCAATCCAAAGCTTGAATCCAATATCTTCTACTTGAATTTGGAGTTGAATGTTGGATTTGCAATTGAATTTGTGCTTGGAGTTTTAATTTCCCATTCCCTCCACCATTAATGCCAAAGCTTGATTAGTTAGGAAATTTATGAAGAGTGAGGAGAAGAGGGTTGGAACTTGGGCTTAATAGGCTAAACTAACCCAAAGTCCAAAGCGGGAAAAGTTAGTGAAATTTCACTAACTCCAAACCTATCGATGTTTATACTTAAAAAGTTGTAAACGACATTTCGAACTCAATGGAAGTGGTCTCGAGTCCTAATTTGACAGTTTGCAAAAAGTAGCTTTTCGGACCAAAATCCGATTAACGAGTTAATATTTAAATAAAATATTTAAATACAAACTCGATAAATATGCGGGTTGTTACATCAAGTTAAAATAACTTCCAAATATTAAAAATTCAATTAAATATTTCATTTTCAAATGTTCAAAATTCTAGGTCGTCACATCTACCAATTCTAACGACCCTGACTCAATCTTCGAAAATCAGCATCGAATACGTCACCTATATTTAAATGTCGTAGATTCAAACATTGAATCTGGTTCGCCGGAGCTTATAACACATTAAGTATAACAACATAACGGAATAAAATGAAAATATCAATATACAACATTGATGCAATATCTGATACAATTGAATATCAAATACAAATGACTATCAATATATCCAAGATAGATACAAGACACTAACAGAGACAACAGCAGCGGAAAGACAATGTCTTCAATGCCAAACTCCAAAAGCTCCAAACACTCGAAGACTTTCGTATCCAAAACCGAAAGCTTAAAGAACTCCAACCCAACAAGATTGATCCAACAACAATGCTGAAGTGAAGCAACTCTGTCCAAAATGTGATTGCCAAAATCCCTAAATTGAATGCTATCGAATCACCACCTACTATTCGATTATCTGAAAATCCCAACTCTAGACTGCCCGTGTAGAAAATTATGGGCACGCCGAGTTTAAGAAGGGAACAATAAACTCTAGGTCAGTCAAGGGACTGGTATGAGCAAATAAAACTTGTTTACCTTTACCAAAAGCAAAACAAAAGATTTCAAAAGAAATCCGCAATGCTTTTTGGAAAATGAAACTACCGTAAGGCCTCCCGCCGCACACACAATGCAAACGCAGACTTAGAGGAGATTTCTCCTTATGATAGTCAAACATGCTTGATACGCAAAAACCATTTGATATTATTGTTAGTGTACGGTGCAGAAAACCTTTCGAAAATATAATATTAATCTTAGCCAGCATACAACATTTCGTCGTATGCCTACTATAGCTACCATGTTCAATAGCAGGTTACCGCCACATTCCATGGCAGGTTATACAAATAAAACCGTACAAGGCGCGTATTGTTTTGTTTGGATTTCCAACAAATGGTCAGGCTAAGGAACTTCTTACTTCCACATGGGTACGCCTCTAGAGGGATGCCCCGATAACCTACCCGGCTCTCTTCCAACACAAGGTCGGGTTACCTCTATAACTAGGTAACCACTACTCGAGCATGCCATCCCCCGGTCGTTTATGACCTTTATCTGAGGTACTTCTACACCAACAACAACAAAGCAATCACAAAGTAATAGATTTGCAGTAAGAACACGAGTTAAGTAATTGGGCTCCATACCATGATACCACCCTTTTCCAAAAGGGAATGACAAACCCTAAAGGGCGCGACCCTCATAACCTTACCGCATCTTTCCTGTTTCGACCATTTCCGGGGTGTGAGGTCCTAATGCAGTCTCGTCCACAAAGCTACGCTTTACACAAAAGCCATGCTTTGATCAACATATGATCAACAAATGATCAACAACGCACAGCAGCACTCAACATGTCACACTACGAAATTGGGAGAGTATCATTGATAACTATTAACTACATAACCTCTGAGCTCGTACATCTCAAAGAAGGGTGTTAAGCTAAGAGAATAAATTCTCCGCTATCAGACAGAAATGTGTTCGATAGAGATCAGCTTTATATCTCAAAGTGTAATGTCAGACATACAACCATACAAGTTTGTTTCGGGTTCGAACAGAACCGAAGGCACTTCGTCCAGTAAAGCAATAAGCTTTTGCAATCCGGGTATCCACAATCCCGATTGGACTCCCCATCACATATGGAGATCTCTACACAGGAGAAACTCAGTGGAGAGTCATTCGACAGGTTATCCTATCGTTCTCGAAGACATCTGGTCTTCACCACCGTCTTCAAATGCTATCCATAACATAATATCACTATTCGAAATGGGTTATACGACACAAAGTCCTCTCCCAGCTAAACCGAATAATGAGCGCAATATTTAAAAACATATGGATATGGGATTTCAGTTAAGTCTACAAATGGTTTAAACAAATTACAATTTTAAATCTTTAAACAAAAAGATTCATTTCACAAAGTTCAATTAGTTTCACAAAGATCTATTCACAGATTTCAAAATAATTTCCATTTCAATTAGGATTAACTCATCCAATCTTTAAATCAAAGATTTAACTTATAGCTTTCAAACCCGTTTCCAAAGATTTATTCATAACTTGGAAAACCATTTTCATTTCAAACTTGAAATCCCTATAACACAAATTGGAAACTCATTTCTTATATGAAGGCTTTTATTATTTGAGAACAAATAGTTTTTATTTTGGAAAAATCCGATTTCATTTATACAAGTTAAAATCCATGGGATTTGTTTTTTCTTCAGTTTGGGCTTCGGCCTGTTTTCCTTGTGATAACTAAATTTGGGTTCAGGTTTGTATTTTAGTTTGGGCTTCAAAGAAATTTTATAACTTTTGTTTTCAGAGCTTCAAAAAAATATATAAATTAAATTTTCAAATTTGAAATATAAACAAGTTTTAGACAAGATTTTAATGATTTAAATTGAAAGTTGAGAATATTTTCAAGATTGTTTTGGTATTTGATAATCACATATTTGTTAATTTATTAAGTAAATTAACAAATGTTTTCAAAAAATATAATATAGTGATGAAAAAGTAGTTAAGGTAGTTAATTACGTAATGATAATTATTCACAGAAAAAATGGAGCACGTGTTTGAATCTTTTCACCACGTCTGATGCTATAACAATACTGTGATATATTAATGTTATTTATATTTAAAGTTTAAATTCAAATTCAAATCGCTTTGATAAACGCAACTCAAAATCTCGATCTCTAATCGAGGCGTGCCGCTAGGCGTTTATACTGTTAAACCCCTATTCTGAATGCAATGGAAAAGGTTTCAAGTCCAAATTAGATCGTATGGAGAAGATAGCCTATTGAACCAGTTTAAAACACTAAATTTTCAATTTAGATTTCAGCGCATTTGCTTATCGTACAACCAAACGACAACTCCGAATGCTATGAAAAATGAAATCCGATAATAATACAATATTACGGATACAATGGAACTGGTTTTGTCAAATTTCGAGACTGTGCCTTGGAAGACTATTTTTAAATATCGATTTAAATGACAAAAATTCCAATACTGAACAAAACAGTTTCAAATTCAATTCTGAAGCTTTTATTGTCTTCAATATTGTCAATATAATTTTACAAGCCTTTGAAATATTTTTAATCAGCTTAAAATTGAAGATTCAAATTTTTTTTTTTGACTTCCAATTAATTAAACCCAATAATTTAATTGCCAAATCATAGTTAATTCTGAAATCCAAGTTAATATATCATTCAAATATTTAAAATCAATTAAATATTTTGATTTCAAATGTTTAAAATTTCCGGGTCGTCACATCAACTTCTCTGAGACGTACGAGCTCCGAGGTTATGTAGTTGATAGAGATCAGTTTTATATCTCAAAGTGTAATGTAGACATACAACTATACAAGTCTGTTTCGGGTTCGAACAGAAACGAAGGCACTTCGTCCAATAAAGGAAAAAGCCCTTGCAATTCGGGTATTCAAAATTTTTTGCTCTGATACCAAAAATGTAATCTCATTTCGTCATATCATTATTTGAAATGGGTTTTATGACACAAGGTCCTCTCCCGGCTAATTTGAATAACGAGCGCTTATATTAAAAAATAAGTGTTCAATCGGATTTCAGACAAATCACAACAAACTTCCACTTTGATCTTTTAAATAAAAGATTCATCACAATCACAAAGGTTCGATGTGGTTTTCGAATATCCATTTGGAGTCCGACCCCCGGTCGCATCGAAATTCAAATGCCATTTGAAGGCCAATATTGATAGTCGGTATTTAACTATCGATCAACATTCACAACAGTCACTATCAAACAATATTCACAACAACCACCCAGATTTAAATAATTTTCCCAAATTATTCATTTTCAAAATATCTTCGTAGGATATGCATTTTTTTAACATTTCATTACTTTGAAAACAAATTTCAAATCACTTTTCAAACCTTTGAAAACAAATTTCAAATCACTTTTCACTTTTCATAGCATTGAAAACAAATTTCAAATCACTTTTCCTCACGTGGAATAAACTCCCAAATATTTGTTTAATTCCACTGAAAATCTGCCGAGTTCAAGTATTTTAAAATACTTATTTAAATATCAGCTATGAAAACTTTATACCAATATATCATATAAAACTTCAATTTCAAACTAATTTTTAAATAAAACTAGTAGACAGGGTATAACTACATAAATATCCACTTTCTAAATCAAATATCAATTTTAATGTTTAAAATGATCCCTTCTATAATTAATTAAATAAATAAATCTTTACTTTAAAGATTTACAACAATTTCCAAAACTAATTTTTCCAACAATATTATTTCAAATTCAGTTTCTAGAAACTTGTAATTTGTACTTCAAAAGCTACTTTAAAATTATACTCGGCTTCCCAGGGAAAAATTCTCTTTCCATTACAAAATGGTTCATCTATGCCAATTAATAAACCTTTCTCGATTTATTTTAAATTTATATTCCAAATCCGCAAATTTTTCCACACCTTTAAAAATAAAACCGATATTTAATTTTTAAAAACAAATTCCTTTTCCTTTATAAATTTTCTTTTTGAATTTAATTTTTCAAATATCTACTGATATACGATTTTCAAATCGTTTTCCAAATATTCACTTTCAACACTAAATCAATTTTCAACTTTATTTCCAAATTTAATTCAAATACTAGATCAAATACCAATTTGATTTTCCAAACATTTATTTCAAACACCAAATCGATTTCAGAATTGATTTCCCAAAATTTATTTTTAAACATCAAATTGATTTTAAATATTTGAATGGTATTATATATGTATTTGGAGTGATTGATTTCCCGCATTATATAGTGGATGAGACCCTATGCACCGCATAGTTGCGGATGATATTATATTAATCCCATATACCGCAATATTCCACCTCGAAGTGGAATTGGTATCTAATTGTTGTGCTAACATCTGTGGATGCAGGGAAACAGGTTGAAGGGATCCAACTAGATTCCTCAAATATTTGAAATTGTTTAAATGCTGTGTTGTTTTATTTATAATCTCTGTGTGATTATATTTGTGATTGAGATCGTTGAAGGCTATAATTTAGCCGAATATATATTTTTGGTGTCATAGGATACCAGAAATAAATAAATTTGATTTTTGGAAATTAAAGTAGAAAATTCTAAGTTAATTCATTTTTAAGAATTGGGTGAATTTAAAGGAAGGAATTTAAATAGATAAAGTTTTATCTTTGAAACTTATCGGATTAATTCCAAAATACGGGAAAATATTTTAATAAATGGATTTTAAATACTATTTTTTAAAAGTTAAAGAGTTTATTTTAAATCTAGATTTCAATTGGTTTAAGTGATATAAAAGAATTTATTTTAAAAGATAATGAATTTCTAAAGATTCAAATTTTTATCCAACTTCAATAAATTAAATTCAATAATTTAATTGCCAAATTCATTCTAATATTTGAAATTCAAGTTAAAATAACGTCCAAATATTAAAAAATTAATTAAATATTTCATTTTCAAATATTCAAAATTCTAGGTCGTCACATTAATTATTTATTATTAATTTTTATAGGGTGTTACATTCTCCTTCCTTAAAAAGGATTTCGTCCCCAAAATCCTTAAGAAACAAAAAGCGTAATGCACACTAAGCATCCATGTTACATTACCATGTTATCTACACAACCATCTACTCAACCAAAAAGTGTGGTGTGATTGCGTGCTCAATCCTAGTGTGTATGTAAGGTCGTGACATATAGTATGTAAGCATCCTAAACTTGCAAAAATTTCTAATAAATGTAAAAATGACTATAAAAAGTGTGGAAACCATTCCCTACCTTTCGATATACCAACCACAATGCAACCAAAAACTAATTTTAGAGAAAAAAGTTTACTATATTAAAGATTGGATGATAAGTCCTCATTTTTTCTTTGACTTCCCATGTGCCGTCCATCAAATTATCTCCCCATTGTACTCGAAACATCATAATTTCTTTGTTGTGGAGGTTTTAGTCCCATGCTCCATTATGCATGCAGTGGTAGGGGTGATGTCGGATCCATCTCAATGTTAGCTAACTAATCAGGACCTACCATAGTGATTGTTCTATGAAGGCATTTCCTCGAATGTGAAACATGACATAACCATGGACTCCTGCCAACTTATCTGGTGGCTCTATTCGATATGCAAGTTTCCTTGTTCTTTCCAAGATCGAGTGTTGCCTAACAAACCTTAGTGCTATAGTCGGCACCTCCAATGGCGATAATAATCCTTCGGGCTTTCATTGTTCAACTTTTATTCTTTAGCACATCAAACACCTAGAGACAAATCCAACTACCCTCTTCTTTATTCTTGGACAATGGAAAATTCGCTTCATATCCCTATACATCTTGTCTTCTACAGGGTGAATGGTCATCCTAGAAAGGTGACATTCTACTAACATTTCGCTTAAAACATCCTCAACCATAGGAACACTTTCCTTAAGTATCTGTTCGTCGACGGAAATTCTATAGGTTTAGAAAACCGTCGAACGAATTTAGAAATAAAAATAACCGCAAGCGCACGGTGTACGAATGTAGCACGTGGCGAATATGGGTCGATCCACGGGGAATTGATGATTTCAAAATTCTATTCAATCAAATTATACCAAAGTTGAGAGTGAATAGTTAGAAATGTAAGAAACTAACAAAAACTAGCAAAAGAAAATTGATAAAAATATGAGAGTTAAAAGAACAATTTAGAGATAATCCACTCTCTAGATCACATAAATCAACAAAATGAAGTTATGATCTCTCTTTTCTTGTCATTACTGAATTAGTTGATGTGCTTATCATAAGTATGGTATATTTGTGCTATTAATTAGCTCAATATAAACCATCAAACTATAACACAACCACTAATACACTTTTAAATCTCATAAAATATGACAAGAAAGTTGAAAGCAAAATCTATTTTAAGCATGGCCTATTAACTATTAATTAGAAATATAAGCCATCAAATTTTAATTTCAACAATCACTTCTTTGCCATAATCATATGTAGATGAAGAGGAAATTTGTGTTTTGTTTGACTAAGCATAGCCTATTTGTTATAAACAACATAGACTATCAAATTCAAAGCTAAACAACATCATTAAACCACTTCAATCATTCTCATTAAGCATAAAAAGAGAGGATAAACATCAAATTAAGTTGAAGCTACATGATTAGAGAGCTTCATTACCCTTAAATTGAAGGGGTTTAGCCTCTCATATTTGTTATCATATGAACAAATGTAGCTTGCAACATAAGAGAAAAAGAAAAGGAAAAGAGAGCAAAGTGAAATGGAAAACTATTCTAATTGCATAAAGGAAAATCTACACTACTTGCATAAAAGGAAATGAACATGTAATTAAAAAGAAACAATAATTAACATTGCATAAAAAAAAGAATTGCATAAGAGAAGAAATGGCTAAGTAGCCATGGAAAGAAAGAGAGATTTGATTTATTTTCTAAACTAAAACTAACTAACTAAGAGGAAGATGGCTACATGAAACATAAGGGGTATTTATACAAGTTAGAAACCCTAATGCATATTTTTGGGGAGTACCCAAAATGCCCTTGGAGGAAGTGTGGTGGCCAAGTTATCATTAGCTTTAATAACCCCCTACTTAAACGTACATGAAGCTTTAAATGTCTTTTAGCATGTGCATTAGCCTTTAATTTGTACATTAGGTAGTGGGTAGGTGGGGTCCTCCATGATCATCACTTTGAATTATTTCCATCTTCATTCCTTTATATCCATTTTATGCATGCATGTTTCTTCATAAACCCACTAATATGAGAAGCTAAATTCCTACAAAATATATACAAATTTTCAATTATTTTTTTTCAAAGAAATATATGCACACAAATGACCATTTTGCCCTTGGATGGAGATGAATATGTCACAATTTCAAATAACATGAATTTTGGTTTAAACAAGTTAAAATACCCAATATGATCATTTATTTAATTTAAAAAGAATAAATATGATGATAAAAATATGCACATTTACATTCACATCAGTATCCTATTTCATCAATTGCATATCTATTAACATAGGGAAAATGCTTTCCACTACTTAGCTTTCCCTAAATATCTACTATCGTCGCATCTATCTTCTGCCCTAGCCTAATGCAGTCCATCAATGCTGGCCTAACCTCCTTTGCCACTAATTAGCCTAGAGTAGGTTATGTTGGCAGATGGTAATTGAAATTGGAGAGGAACTCCAACTGCCTTCACTCATATATAATACCTAGAGTAGCATGCCACCGGCTAAGGTTATCGGCGACGATATTCCCTTTTCTAAGGGTATACTATATTCTACAGTCATATGATACTATAATCTCCATCTACCTTTGTTGCCTTAGATTAAATTTTTTTGTGGAAACAAGTATTTGAGTGATTTGTGGTCAGTGAACGACTCAGACCTTTCCTCTAAAAGAAAATGCATTCACAACTTTAAGGCAAAAATGATAGCCACTAATTCTGAGCCATGAGTTGGGAATCTCTTCTCATGTTCCTTCAATTTTCTACTAGTATAAGATAACACCCTTCCATCTTGCATCAGAACAGCTCCTAATCCTGTACCACATACATCAGTGCAAACGGTGAAAGGCTTCATACAATCGAGAATAGTTAATACTGATGTTACTACTAGAAAGTGGCATAAACACCTAAAAAATTAAGTAGAGAATGGAAATTAAGAAATGTAAATGGAAAATAAGTAAAAACAAGACACCAAATGTGGTTCAGATAGTTATTTCCTACATTCACTTGAGATTTCTATTAATTATATATTATTTTACAAGTACTGTAATTATGGATCAATATCACTCCATAAGTGATCAGAAAGAAATATGTAATAATTGCAAGGAAGCAAAAAAAATCCTCGAAAATGAGCACCTAGCCTCCTATTTATAGTTTTAGGTTGTTGGGAAATGCTCTATAATGTCCTCCTCCATGATCTCCACTTCCTAGCAGTAATTCCCCCCGAGAAAATGTGGCCAGGTCAGCAATGTTAATGGATCGGTACCGATCCATTGGCATGGATCGATACTGATCCATAAGATCTTCATATGGATCATTCTTGTTACTTTGATATGAAATGACTTTTCATTAGCTTTGTGTTATCCAACTTTTTGTACTACTATAAGCTTCCTTCTAATCTAACTAATGGATCGATGAAGGAACAGAGTTGCTGATTTCAAGTGCTCGAGGAGATCGATAGAGAGTTACATGCGACCAATGTTTAAGAACTAGAAAGAGGCTTCCAAGCCTTATGAATATGAGAAAGTTGGGGTGATTATGGGGAGGTTATATGAATCGGCAGTGATCCATTAGTTAGATAAATATGGCTTTGTGCTTTTGTGAGATTGATATGTTTCCACCTCACGGTCTAGGTTGTTCTTGGTTTTTAAACTCTTTGGATATCTCTCTAAGTTTCGTGCCTTGATAGCTTTAGCGTATGTTTCATCAAGTCCATCCAATACTGCATGGTCAAAAGGCTGTATAATGTTTTCCAACCAAAATACATTTTATTTCGAACAAAATGTTCTTTGAATCAAGACAAATTAGGATTTCCATATCAGACCTTGGTCCATGTAAATACCCGTAAATCCGTACTCCTTGAATAGACACTAATCTCCATTGATTAATTCAAGATGAACGAAAATACGAACCCTTAGGGGTTTAAGAAAAATTTAGGAAAAGAAAAAGAGAGAAGAAGAGAGAAAATAGATAATAGAGGGAAGAGAAAACAGAAGATAGAAAATTTTAAAATAGAAGAAAAAGAGAATAGAGGAAAAAGAAAAACAGAAGAAAAAAGGACGGAACAGAAAACAACAGAACAACATCAGAATCTCACAATTCGCAGCGGAACAACATATAATAATAAATGAATAATCTTTAAACAAAGAACTATATCAGTTATTACATTTTATACATTTCATTTCATTACATCATATCATCAGAGTGTACAACAACAACAACAAATAGTGCAGCGGAAAAGGAATACTATATAAGTAATACGCCATGCCATCCAGCTTGCCTCCAGCAACTCCAGAATATCCAGAATATCCTGATAAATCCTAACTCTTGACTGCCCGTGTGAAAATTGGTGGGCACCCAGAGTTTAGGAAGGAAAACAATAAACTCCGAGTCAGTCATGTGACTGGTGTGAGAACTCAAAACAGTTTATTTAACTTTAAAATCAAAATAGAGGAATATTTTTAATCAATTCGCAATGCTTTTAAAAATGAGACTACCATAAGGCCTCACGCACACACACACATGCAAACGCAGAATCGGAGGAGATTTCTCCTTATGATAGTCAAAGATGCTTGATACGCATTAAAAAGAAGCATTTGATATTATTACTAGTGCATAGTGTAGAGAAAAATTCATTTCGAATGTAGAATATAAATCTTAGCCAGCATAGACATTTCGAACTATGCCTACTATAGCTAACTATGTTCAATAGCAGGTTACCGCCACATTCCATAGCAGGTTATACAACTAAAACCGTACAAGTCACGTATTGTTTCTTTGGATTTCCAACAAATGGTCAGGCCAAGGAACTTCCCATTGCCACATGAGAATGCCTATGGAAAGACATCCCCGAGAACCAAACCGGAACTCTGCCAACACAAGGCCGGGTTACCCCTAACTGGGTAACTACTGACACGAGCACGCCATTCCCCGATCGTAAACGACCTTTCTCACGGGATCCCGATAGCCAACAACCACAAAGTAATAAATTCGCAGTAACCACATAGGTTAAATATCTGGGCTCCATACCATGATACCACCTCTATCCAGAAGGAAATGTACATACCCTAAAGGGTGCTACCCCTCATAACCTTGCCGCGTCTTTCCTGTTTTGACCATTTCCGGGGTGTGAGGCTCGACGAAGTCACGTCCACAAAAACATACTTTATACAAAAGCCATGCTTTGGGTCAACAAATGATCAACACAATGATCACCAAGATAGACGATCAAATAAACGATCCTAGCACAATAATCAACACAATGATCATTTACAGCAACACTCAGCATGTCACATTACCAAATTGGGAATATATCGCTGATAACTTCAACTATATAACCTCTGAGCTCGTACGTCTCAGAGAAGGGTGTTAAGCTAAAAGAATAAATTCTCCGCCACCAACAGAAATATATTTGAATGAAATCGGCTTTATATCGCAACTTGTAATGTCAGACACACAATCCATACAAGTCTGTTCCGGGATCGAACAAAACCGAAGGCACTTACAAAGAAGTCCTTGCAATCCGGATATTCACAATCCTGATCGGATTTCCCATCACTTAGGGAGTCTCTATACCGCTGCAACTCAGTGCAGAGACAATCGACAGGTCATCCTATCGCTCTCGCAAATACCGGGTCTTCAACACCAATCTTCAATGCAATTATAACGATGTATCACATATTCGGAATGGGTTATACGACCCCATGGTCCTTTCCCGGTTAACCCGAATAGTGAGCGCTTATTCAAAAATAAGTGTGGCATTCACATTCAAACAAATCACATCAATTACCCATTCAAAGGGAAATATTGATAGTCGGTTATTGAACTATCAATGAATATGCACACATCACCAGATTCCAAATAATTTTCCAAATTATTTATCTTCCAAAATATCTTCACTAGATATATAATTTTCAACACTTCAAAAATAAATCAATATTTATTTTTAAACCAATTTCACTTTCTTTTATAAATTCCTTAGTGAATTTACATTTCACAATATCTATTGATATACATTTTCAATTATCCATTTTCAATTTATCTTTCAATTTATCTTCAAAAAGATAAATTCTCAAAATATTCACTTTATATTGGAAAACATTTCCATACTTATTTAATAAGTAATTCGCAAATTTTATTTATTTTCAACACGTAGAAAATATTCAATATACTTAAATCGAGATTAAGTATATATTTCATTCTTTAAGGAAATCATTCTCTTAACATATTTATTTGGGCCAAAACGAATGTTACGTAAAACATCGTTACGACAACCCAAAATCACTAGTATAGGGATTCGAAATTAAAATAGATATATAAATCCCAATACTATACAAAACATTTCCTTTCGGAAATCATTTACTATAGCAACAGTGTTATAGTCCACCATTTCCGTTTATTTCTCGAAAACGTCTATTTCAACAATAAATGTTGAAATCTATGGTTTCGAATCTCAACACATTTTAAAACATCGTTAGATCGTTTTAATTCAATTTCAATATCACATTCAAAACAATTTCTTTAACATCTTATTCACTATTCAAAAACGTGAATATACTACGTTAACAATTTCATCCTTTTATTCATTTTAATTCAAAGGATTATTCACTATTCAAAAACGTGAATATAACTCCACTTATAGGTTTTAACAAATTTTCTTGTCAAAATAAGTCATTTGCGAATTTATAAAACAACGTTTATAAATTCCATTTCTATTTATTTATAAAAACTTCCTTTTTATAAATTCTTTTATTAACCTGTTCCATTTATATCCCAATTATGAACTAAAAGTCCATATTATAAGTTAAATGCTTATAAAACGATTATTTTACAAAATCGTTCTTTTTAACTTCCCAAATTATAAATCTTGTAACTTATAAGATTCATTCATTTATCCAAAATCATTATTTTAATAACTTAATAAATTTTATAAACCTACTGCTTATAAAATTCCATTTATAACTTCACCGTATAAAATTATATAAACTCCATTCAATTATGAAATTCATTTTCACTTCATTCAAACACTTATAAAAACTCGTTTTATAATGTCCATATTTCAATTTATAAATATCCATTTATAAACCTCTTAATATAAATCAATTTATATTATTCTTTTAAAACGTCTTTAATCTCCTTTATTATTTCACCATTTTGATTCATAAAATAATTAAATTTTATAAATCCTATATTTAAACTTTTCACAATTATTTCGGAAATTCCGATTTAACTATTTTATAAAATCGTTAGCATCATATTCTCAAAAATCAGTTTTTAACTGTATTTCACAAAAATCATAATTTTTATAACATTAAAAATTATAACGTTTATTTATTTAAAATGAATCAATTCCAAAAATATAGTATATTTTCAAAAATCACTTTAAAAATCATTTTTAAAGTTCCAAATTTGGTCCAATGATGCTACATACCAAATAGTCAATCACGACTACAACGATATCATATATCAATATGAAAATCCATCAAATATCAAAATATCTGAAAATCTAATAAATACTGTTGAGGAATCCAGTTGGATCCCTCCAACCTGTTTTCCTGCATCCACAACATTAGCACAATACCAATTTCCGCTCCAGTACGAAATTATCGCGGTATATGTTCTTATTAAATATTATCCGCTTAATAACGGCGCAATAGGGTCTCATCCGCTAAACAAATAAATGCGGGAAATCAATAACTCCAATATATACATATGCCAATATATATATATATATATTGCTATTATATATAATACCAATTTCACTGTTTATGAAATATTCGCGGTATATGTTTTTAATAAATAACATCCGCTTACTAACGGCGTATAATGTCTATTTTAACAATCAATAGATATCAATCATCATTCAAACATGCATTCAAATATTTTAAATCTAACTATTTAAAATAAAATCGAAACTGATTCGATTGAGTGAGAAATTCTCACCTTGATTTTACATTCCGTTTTAGCGATTTATTTCGAATAAAATTAAACGGACGTTTAATTTTACCCAAAATTCTCACTAACTCCAAACGACTCCAATCCAATTTCATCGCGTAGTGCTCGTCCATACGATTCTAGCGCAACTGGTTTCGCGCGTTTTCGACCTCGTATGAAAAAGTTATGAACTTTTAACTTTACACGAATTTATTTATATACAAATTACAATATAAACTTTCTATTTTCAAACTCAACTTATTACAGGCCGTTGGATTTCAACCTGAAGGCATCAGGGCCGCTCCTTTCTTCTTCTCAAATCACGTTATCCATCCCCAGTACACTAATCCAAGGCCGAACCCACTTCTAGCAATTTAGGGTTAAATCTTGCTCTCTCATCGTCAACTTTGAAGTCGATCAGAACGCGCCAAATCGAAGGCCTTCACCTCCCCTATGCACGGCCTGAAGGCCATAGAACTCGGCCCCCTCCCTCCTTGGGAAACGCGCATGCAAGGCAGCACGGTCGGCCCCCTGTAGCCCCCTCCACACGACACCATATTCGATCATAACCGTTGAATCTCTAGCTCTCATCGCCCTCTTCAATTCTCTAGTTGAAACCTAAGGCTAATTGTCGACGGATTGGAAGAAATCGAGGGAGAAACGTGGGTGTTTTCTGGCCATTCATGGGGAGGGTGGCGGCTGCGTTATGGCTAGGGTTTTGTTTTATTTTTATTTTTTTTTAATTTGTGTGAGGGCTATTTATAGAGAAAAATGAAACACTATTCATCCCGGAAATTCCGAACTCCGATTTACGCGCCGTAACCAGCGTTTCTAGGGTTTACCCCGCGTTTCGGACACAATGGAACAGGTTTCGAAAGCTAATTCGGAAGTATGTGCGAGTTATGGCTATAAATGCTCAATTTAAATTAAACCGATTTAAGCGATTTTCTAGGCGTTTTAATTTGTACCGGACAAACAGTAAATCCAATTGACACGAAATTTGAAACCTTGCAATAATATCACATTACGGATCTGATGAAACTGGTTTCGTTGAAATCCGAGACTTTTTGAAAAATGGCTATTTTAACTCGCCAAATTAAAATTAAAAATAATTCGATGCGTTTCGAGCTGCCACGATCAAACGGTAACTCCGATTGACACGAAAATTGAAATTCGGTAATAACTAACTATTACGGATCCAATGGACCTTGTTTCGTTCAATTCTGAGACTGTTCAAAAATTGACTATTTTGACTAGTCGATTTTAATATTAAAATATTCAATTTTCACAAATTAACTTTTAATTCGATTTTAAAAGTTCTAAAATATCGTTCTAACTTCCATATGATAAAATAAAATTTTACAAATCATTTTCAATCATATTTAACCCAATTTTCAATTATTTCCATAATTTAACATATTAAATTATCGATTTAATTATTCAATTAAATCCAAAAATTCCAATAAAAATTTATTTGACTTATAAATTTCACTCATTAATATTTAAAATTAATTAAATATTCAAATTTTAATTATTAAAAATTATGGGTCGTTACAATCTTCCCCACTTAAAAGAATTTCGTCCTCGAAATTATAAGTAAGAAAAGTTACAGAATCTATTAATTTTCCCAAAATTCATAAGTAAACTTCTTACAAATCTTTACTAAGTTTTCAAATCATACTTATTTATCTTTTCAAAAACAACTACTATTGTTTAACTTTCAATTCCAAAATCAAAGTTAAAGTTTTCAAAATTTTCCAATTTTCTCAAAAAGTTTCTGACGCCTTAAATTTTCGGAAAAATTCGCCATATTCTCCTTTGCGCGGCTCGATCCGAAAAAAAAATGACAGTATATATATCACAAATATACATCTCATCAAGTAATGAGGCATCCCGCAGGGAAAATTTTGTAAAAGTACGGTATGTAATCCGAGAGATGTACCTTATATTTTATTAGCAAGCATATACGGCTAATATAGCGCGAAAGCGAGCTCCAAATGCGAAGCAAACGCGATCCACACCTACTAATTACTCAACAAACAACATGAGAACATGCATATATGACAATAGTATCGATATACAACATATAGCAACATAATAACTATATATGCCAACATAGCAATGCATTCAATAGCAATATATATTCAACCATCAACCAACTAACATCCATAACCAAATCAATATTCATTCATATTCTCATTAATATTCAATGAAATGGTTTTCAATATCAAATCACATTTGATTCATTAATAGTGGATGTTTTTACTAACATTCATTTTCAATTAGTTCATATTCACTAATCCATATTCAAGTTGGTTCACTTCCAATTCAAATTCAATTCTATTTAAGTTTTACTTAACTTCCAATTGAATTTCAATTACTTTAGCTTCCAATTTTATTAAATCAATTTCATTAACACTTAATGAATTATATACAATCAACTAACAATCATATATCAATCAATGTATATTAATTACAACCAAATTCCTTTGCTTTCAATTGGTTTAATTAATTGATTTTTATTCAACTATTCAACTTCCAATAACATTATATTTTAATGAATTATCACTTATATTCATTATTCCATATCAATTATTTACATTTAATTGATTAACATTCAATCTATTCATTCAATTCAATTACAACAGTTGAATTTTATTTATATAACTCAAGTTCACATCTATCACTTAATTTTATTAATTTACTTTGATACTAATATCAACTTCATTCCATATCACTTAAGTTATATTCATTTTTAAAGTAATTTTCCATTTAATCTTTAGATTCACTTTTATTTATAACTCATATTCATAAATATATTCATATAGTTTCACTTCTTATATATATAAGTTTATTTCACAATTGTAAATCACTTTAATTATAATTTAACTCTTATAATTCTTTTGCTTATACAATTATTCTTTAATTTAGATTATTCAAACATCTAAACAATCAACTTATATACACTTTTATAATTCTGAAAAATTATTTCTTTATATATAAAATATATAATCAAGGTAAAATTATTTCATTTACCCAATTTAAAACAATATTGTGTCGAATTATTCTATTCAAGTGTTTAGAAACCCCTTCGGCATAGTTGTACATACCGTGCTGACGAAGGTTCATATGCCACTCAATAAACCAATCATCACAATATAAAACAATTTTATATATTCACTAACAAATACGCTCTCATAGCTATTATTACTCTCAAACTCATTCTAGAGTACTACTGACTCTATCTCTAATGAGAAATACCCAACAGAACCATGGTTGTCGCTTAACCATAAGCTCCGATACCAAATGTAAAGACCCATAAATCTGTACTCCTTGAATAGACACTAATCTCCATTGATTAATTCAAGATGAACGAAAATACGAACCCTTAGGGGTTTAAGAAAAATTTAGGAAAAGAAAAAGAGAGAAGAAGAGAGAAAATAGATAATAGAGGGAAGAGAAAACAGAAGATAGAAAATTTTAAAATAGAAGAAAAAGAGAATAGAGGAAAAAGAAAAACAGAAGAAAATAGGACGGAACAGAAAACAACAGAACAACATCAGAATCTCACAATTCGCAGCGGAACAACATATAATAATAAATGAATAATCTTTAAACAAAGAACTATATCAGTTATTACATTTTATACATTTCATTTCATTACATCATATCATCAGAGTGTACAACAACAACAACAAATAGTGCAGCGGAAAAGGAATACTATATAAGTAATACGCCATGCCATCCAGCTTGCCTCCAGTAACTCCAGAATATCCAGAATATCCTGATAAATCCTAACTCTTGACTGCCCGTGTGAAAATTGGTGGGCACCCAGAGTTTAGGAAGGAAAACAATAAACTCCGAGTCAGTCATGTGACTGGTGTGAGAACTCAAAACAGTTTATTTAACTTTAAAATCAAAATAGAGGAATATTTTTAATCAATTCGCAATGCTTTTAAAAATGAGACTACCATAAGGCCTCCCGCACACACACACATGCAAACGCAGAATCGGAGGAGATCTCTCCTTATGATAGTCAAAGATGCTTGATACGCATTAAAAAGAAGCATTTGATATTATTACTAGTGCATAGTGTAGAGAAAAATTCATTTCGAAAGTAGAATATAAATCTTAGCCAGCATAGACATTTCGAACTATGCCTACTATAGCTAACTATGTTCAATAGCAGGTTACCGCCACATTCCATAGCAGGTTATACAACTAAAACCGTACAAGTTACGTATTGTTTTTTTGGATTTCCAACAAACGGTCAGGCCAAGGAACTTCCCATTGCCACATGAGAATGCCTCTGGAAAGACATCCCCGAGAACCAAACCGGAACTCTGCCAACACAAGGCCGGGTTACCCATAACTGGGTAACTACTGACACGAGCACGCCATTCCCCGATCGTAAACGACCTTTCTCACGGGATCCCGATAGCCAACAACCACAAAGTAATAAATTCGCAGTAACCACATAGGTTAAATATCTGGGCTCCATACCATGATACCACCTCTATCCAGAAGGAAATGTATATACCCTAAAGGGTGCTACCCCTCATAACCTTGCCGCATCTTTCCTGTTTTGACCATTTCCGGGGTGTGAGGCTCGACGAAGTCACGTCCACAAAAACATACTTTATACAAAAGCCATGCTTTGGGTCAACAAATGATCAACACAATGATCACCAAGATAGACGATCAAATAAACGATCCTATCACAATAATCAACACAATGATCATTTACAGCAACATTCAGCATGTCACATTACCAAATTGGGAATATATCGCTGATAACTTCAACTATATAACCTCTTAGCTCGTACGTCTCAGAGAAGGGTGTTAAGCTAAAAGAATAAATTCTCCGCCACCAACAGAAATATATTTGAATGAAATCGGCTTTATATCTCAACTTGTAATGTCAGACACACAATCCATACAAGTCTGTTCCGGGATCGAACAAAACCGAAGGCACTTACAAAGAAGTCCTTGCAATCCGGATATTCACAATCCTGATCGGATTTCCCATCACTTAGGGAGTCTCTATACCGCTGCAACTCAGTGCAGAGACAATCGACAGGTCATCCTATCGCTCTCGCAAATACCGGGTCTTCAACACCGATCTTCAATGCAATTATAACGACGTATCACATATTCGGAATGGGTTATACGACCCCATGGTCCTTTCCCGGTTAACCCGAATAGTGAGCGCTTATTCAAAAATAAGTGTGGCATTCACATTCAAACAAATCACATCAATTACCCATTCAAAGGGAAATATTGATAGTCGGTTATTGAACTATCAATGAATATGCACACATCACCAGATTCCAAATAATTTTCCAAATTATTTATCTTCCAAAATATCTTCACTAGATATATAATTTTCAACACTTCAAAAATAAATCAATATTTATTTTTAACCCAATTTCACTTTCTTTTATAAATTCCTTAGTGAATTTACATTTCACAATATCTATTGATATACGTTTTCAATTATCCATTTTCAATTTATCTTTCAATTTATCTTCAAAAAGATAAATTCTCAAAATATTCACTTTATATTGGAAAACATTTCCATACTTATTTAATAAGTAATTCCCAAATTTTATTTATTTTCAACACTTAGAAAATATTCAATATACTTAAATCGAGATTAAGTATATATTTCATTCTTTAAGGAAATCATTCTCTTAACATATTTATTTGGGCCAAAACGAATGTTACGTAAAACATCGTTACGACAACCCAAAATCACTAATATAGGGATTCGAAATTAAAATATATATATAAATCCCAATACTATACAAAACATTTCCTTTCGGAAATCATTTACTATAACAACAGTGTTATAATCCACCATTTCCTTTTATTTCTCGAAAACGTCTATTTCAACAATAAATGTTGAGATCTATGGTTTCGAATCTCAACACATTTTAAAACATCGTTAGATCGTTTTAATTCAATTTCAATATCACATTCAAAACAATTTCTTTAACATCTTATTCACTATTCAAAAACGTGAATATACTACGTTAACAATTTCATCCTTTTATTCATTTTAATTCAAAGGATTATTCACTATTCAAAAACGTGAATATAACTCCACTTATAGGTTTTAACAAATTTTCTTGTCAAAATAAGTCATTTGCGAATTTATAAAACAACGTTTATAAATTCCATTTCTATTTATTTATAAAAACTTCCTTTTTATAAATTCTTTTATTAACCTATTCCATTTATATCCCAATTATGAACTAAAAGTCCATATTATAAGTTAAATGCTTATAAAACGATTATTTTACAAAATCGTTCTTTTTAACTTCCCAAATTATAAATCTTGTAACTTATAAGATTCATTCATTTATCCAAAATCATTATTTTAATAACTTAATAAATTTTATAAACCTACTGCTTATAAAATTCCATTTATAACTTCACCGTATAAAATTTTATAAACTCCATTCAATTATGAAATTCATTTTCACTTCATTCAAACACTTATAAAAACTCGTTTTATAATGTCCATATTTCAATTTATAAATATCCATTTATAAACCTCTTAATATAAATCAATTTATATTATTCTTTTAAAACGTCTTTAATCTCCTTTATTATTTCACCATTTTGATTCATAAAATAATTAAATTTTATAAATCCTATATTTAAACTTTTCACAATTATTTCGGAAATTCCGATTTAACTATTTTATAAAATCGTTAGCATCATATTCTCAAAAATCAGTTTTTAACTGTATTTCACAAAAATCATAATTTTTATAACATTAAAAATTATAACGTTTATTTATTTAAAATGAATCAATTCCAAAAATATAGTATATTTTCAAAAATCACTTTAAAAATCATTTTTAAAGTTCCAAATTTGGTCCAATGATGCTACATACCAAATAGTCAATCACGACTACAACGATATCATATATCAATATGAAAATCCATCAAATATCAAAATATCTGAAAATCTAATAAATACTGTTGAGGAATCCAGTTGGATCCCTCCAACCTGTTTTCCTGCATCCACAACATTAGCACAATACTAATTTCCGCTCCAGTACGAAATTATCGCGGTATATGTTCTTATTAAATATTATCCGCTTAATAACGGCGCAATAGGGTCTCATCCTCTAAACAAATAAATGCGGGAAATCAATAACTCCAATATATACATATGCCAATCTATATATATATTGCTATTATATATAATACCAATTTCACTGTTTATGAAATATTCGCGGTATATGTTTTTAATAAATAACATCCGCTTACTAACGGCGTATAATGTCTATTTTAACAATCAATAGATATCAATCATCATTCAAACATGCATTCAAATATTTTAAATCTAACTATTTAAAATAAAATCGAAACTGATTCGATTGAGTGAGAAATTCTCACCTTGATTTTAAATTCCGTTTTAGCGATTTATTTCGAATAAAATTAAATGGACGTTTAATTTTACCCAAAATTCTCACTAACTCCAAACGACTCCAATCCAATTTCATCGCGTAGTGCTCGTCCATACGATTCCAACGCAACTGGTTTCGCGCGTTTTTGACCTCGTATGAAAAAGTTATGAATTTTTAACTTTACACGAATTTATTTATATACAAATTACAATATAAACTTTCTATTTTCAAACTCAACTTATTACAGGCCGTTGGATTTCAACTTGAAGGCATCAGGGCCGCTCCTTTCTTCTTCCCAAATCACGTTATCCATCCCCAGTACACTAATCCAAGGCCGAACCCAATTGTAGAAATTTAGGGTTAAATCTTGCTCTCTCATCGTCAACTTTGAAGTCGATCAGAACGCGCCAAATCGAAGGCCTTCACCTCCCCTATGCACGGCCTGAAGGCCATAGAACTCGGCCCCCTCCCTCCTTGGGAAACGCGCACGCAAGGCAGCACGGTCGGCCCCCTGTAGCCCCCTCCACACGACACCATATTCGATCATAACCGTTGAATCTCTAGCTCTCATCGCCCTCTTCAATTCTCTAGTTGAAACCTAAGGCTAATTGTCGACGGATTGGAAGAAATCGAGGGAGAAACGTGGGTGTTTTCTAGCCATTCATGGGGAGGGTGGCGGCTGCGTTATGGCTAGGGTTTTGTTTTATTTTTATTTTTTTTTTAATTTGTGTGAGGACTATTTATAGAGAAAAACGAAACACTATTCATCCCGGAAATTCCAAACTCTGATTTACGCGCCGTAACCAGCGTTTCTAGGGTTTACCCCGCGTTCCGGACACAATGGAATAGGTTTCGAAAGCTAATTCGGAAGTATGTGCGAGTTATGGCTATAAACGCTCAATTTAAATTAAACCGATTTAAGCGATTTTCTAGGCGTTTTAATTTGTACCGGACAAACGGTAAATCCAATTGACACGAAATTTGAAACCTTACAATAATATCACATTACAGATCCGATGAAACTGGTTTCGTCAAAATCCGAGACTTTTTGAAAAATGGCTATTTTAACTCGCCAAATTAAAATTAAAAATAATTCGATGCGTTTCGAGCTGCCACGATCAAACGGTAACTCCGATTGACACGAAAATTGAAATCCGGTAATAACTAACTATTACGGATCCAATGGAACTGGTTTCGTTCAATTCTGAGACTGTTCAAAAATTGACTATTTTCACTAGTCGATTTTAATATTAAAATATTCAATTTTCACAAATTAACTTTTAATTCGATTTTAAAAGTTCTAAAATATCGTTCTAACTTCCATATGATAAAATAAAATTTTACAAATCATTTTCAATCATATTTAACCCAATTTTCAATTATTTCCATAATTTAACATATTAAATTATCGATTTAATTATTCAATTAAATCCAAAAATTGCAATAAAAATTTATTTGACTTATAAATTTCACTCATTAATATTTAAAATTAATTAAATATTCAAATTTTAATTATTAAAAATTCTGGGTCGTTACAGTCCATGTTCTAAATAGCTATTTACCTTCTTTCGGGCCATTTCGATGAACTGTTGTGCCTCTAGCTATTTGTTGTGATGCTTTACCAGCATATGGCACTATAAAACTATAACATGCCCTCATGGTCTGTCATTCCATGCTTAGTAACGTTGAACTAATTCCTTTTCTGCATTTTTTAGGTTTGAATCTATTTTCCTTCGATTGAAGCTATTGAACTTTAATTATGTACATGCCCAAGTGCTTTGATTTCCCATAATATCCCGATTCCATATGCATGCACAGTCTTGTGGACTTCTACGAGCACACATACATGAATGCACATATGAATCATCATGATCATTCACTCCTTTTTGATCTATGGGGATAGATCGGTACAGATCTAACACTTGAATGTATGCAAGTCAAACGCCTATTTTATTGTATCGATGGTGATATATCCAGCCCACGTCCTCTCTCTTCTTACTTTTTTTTGTCGTTTGACTTCAAGATTGTCTCTGCCATAAACTTTCTTGCCCTCAAAGTTGAATTCCTGCCATGAACTACCACCGCCGCTCATCTATCACCTAATCTTGACACCATATAGTGCTACGCCTGGATCAAACTCGATCTATTTCAAACTTGAACGGAATTTTGACCCAAATTTCAAATCAGTTGTCTCTTTAAGTTCCGATATCCATAGGTAGGCGGGGACGGCAACAATGAGGCCGGATGATCTTCACGTTGATAGTCGTGCTTAGGATCAGAAGAGATGATTGAGAGCTCAAAGGGATGGGTCGGTACCGATACAAACCTAAGCAGATTTTATGCCCTAAACCCACTTGGAAACTTTTAAATGTCGAGTAATATTTAGTGCAAGGATGATGATTTGAAGCCTATTGGGACGATCAGTAATGATGCTCACTTCGGGTGGCAACCAGATTCTCAAATAAACTATTGCACAATATCGAAAAATAAGACTGGACAACACTGCACCACACTATAATTTGCACCATATTGCATTGGGTTCTCACTTTAGCAAGGATCAATCTTTTAATCTGTCTGAAGTAAGCTGTATATTGAGCCTCAATAGTTACGGGCAATAGATGTCCTAAGCATCTCTCTTCTCAAGATGCAAGTCCATCTGTAGTTAGTTATGCCAAATTAGATACCGAGTCAAGCTGGACTATAGTCCTGTCTACACAACAAACTCAAGCGTAGCTTATACCTCAGTCTGAAAATCCATAAGTAGAACAACTTGCTTCGAAAGTTCCAGTAGAGCCTGTGGAAAGCCCAACAGTCAAAGATGCTTTTGACATAGTTGACAATGCCGTTATATTAGATGATCCGGTAGATTTTATGCATCTAAAATTGTGGAGGGATCAATTAGAAGGATCTCAAGAAACACAGTATTTTCTTTGAGGATGTGTTAGTCTGTACATGCCACTAGAGAGGACATCATCTGCCAGTTTGGTATACGACATGTAATAAATACATATGTCTGGTAGGATGTGTTCCACCATTTAATCAATTTATCTGATGAGTCTTGCATTTTATGAGACTGGCTCTAGCTTAGCTCCATCGAATAGATATGCATTTCTACATAGTTTGTTCATCGTATTTTCTTGCCGTTTTAACCGAATTCACAGCAATCAATAGATTTGATAACTTAATTCAGCTTCAAGCACCACAAGTGAAATCCTTCCCTCGTTTTCTTAGAGCCATCTAGAGATTGCCAAATTATGGTTGGAACCTGGAATAAACTAAGCTATTTCAAGGATGAATTCTTTTTTGTTTGTTGTCTGGCTGGATTTGCATAGTAGTGGATGTATGCACGTAAATTCATTTTTTGTCCTTGTCATACAAGTATAGGTTCATAATTCCACTACCATTGAAAGTTTTTATCTTTCTTTGTAGATGTACTACGCAAGACAAGAAATCATACTCTGGTAGAGACTCTCCGATAACTTCATGAAATTATGAAGATAGAAAGAGGCGAAGACACTACTTAGTGATGAGAATTTGTAGTCCTATAACTTGTTGGACCAAGATCGTAGCGTTGATCCTACTCCATAAGCCATTGATAGTGAACGGGATGATTTTTCATCTGGAGATAATGTAGACCATTCACCATTGCCCCTAGTTTCAAGTATAGTTATTGAGATTGAAGTTGTAAGAAAACATCTTAAGAAAGGTAAAGGTGATGGAGTTGGCCATAATGATGATTATGTGAGCCATGATCCATTTGTTGATGAGGCGGATAATGACCAATAACCTCTTTAAAGAAGTGGTATGAGATTAAACTCATCAAAAGGAGGACTTCGACTTTGCCTCCATCGATCAAGGCTTCAATTGATACTTCTGTACTGCCTTTGGAGAATGCTTCTGTATATTTTGGCCGATCTCATAAGTAATTGACTCTTTTAGCATTGGCAATAAGAGCATTAAGGATATTGGATCCCAATACGGCTCCAAAAAGATGTCCCTTCAACTAAAGCAGGGGAGATTACACTTGTAAGAAAAATTCTAACACATGGTCCTTTGGGTGAAATTAGGAAACTTACATACATGCACTCATGCACTACGCTGTTCTCAGCTTGTATTGCATTCCTATCTTTTTAAGGGTGATTTGTATTTTTTTCATTTTTAGGTTCAATGGAATGGCATGGTTTGTACAAGGATCTTAAGGATAAGATGTTTTATCACTGAAATCAAACCATCCACACGACCCCATAGGACCAGTCATGACTTTGATTCTAATTGGTATTTAAGCCGTGATCGACATGACTCTTTATCTAGGCATTGATCCAATTCTAAGTCACCCTAATCCAGGGGTTCGGACAAGCATTCCAACCGTCGATGACGACGTTCTTTATGATGACCCCACTTATGCTTCCATTTCTGCTAAGAAAACCACGTTGTCTCATAATTATTGACATTCTAATCAATCGTCGAAGTTTGTTGCATCTGATTCCTCTTAAAGTGGAGCTGGTAAAATGTCTATTAAGAAGCCTATTGAAGAGCCTATTATTAAAGCAGAGGAACCGGTCTCGTCCAACCCTCAGATAGTTCAATTATAACGTCACTTCCAAAAAAATTATCTTAAAGGCGGCAAGTTTATTTCCCATTTGAAGGATATTCCTCTTAGGGTAAAAGACCAAATGATGGCATATGTGGGCGACGTGTATAATTAGTATTACATTTGGAGGAGACTGGCTAAGCAGGTCTCCGAATATGCAAGAGTGTTGGGACCGAGGCTACAGGATTACGACATACAGTAAGTCTGAATGATGAGATCGTTGCTCATCTTGATGAACAGGTTGCTGAGCTGAAGATGGAAAAGTGGGATGCTAATCAAAAAGAAAAGACTTAAATATCGCAAATGAGCATGAAAGAAAAGATCATATAAGCCAAGATGAATTTGTTCATCATTGGAATTTTAAGCTAGCTGAAGAGGTGAAGGGGACAAAGGAACAGGTCAAAAAGGAGAAGAAAGAAATGACAAGGGCTTTCAAATAGCTTATGTCTACTGTGAGGAGTTGCTTGACACTCACTATAATTGAGATGATGCGTTGGACAAAGCTAAATAGGTGGGTAAGCTAGTAGCAGCCATGGAGAGGCGGGTCAAAAACAGGTTCAAGCAACTCATCACTAATTATAATGCCAATGTACTCAAGTTCAAAGATTTTGTGTGGCTTAGCAAAGGCTATCCCTCATCCCTAGTGTTGACATGAGAGCGGATAGTGCGGGAAGCAACATTTAGAAGGAGGTGAAGTGTATCTAGCAGAGCTGGAGAACGGGATTTTAAGTCCAACAGATTTAGAGGCGCTTAGTGCATGTGAGCTTATCTTACGTCTGGGGTTGTCTACTATGGTTCATAAGGATCAAGCTGAAGGCTCTGGCACAACTCCTTAGGAGCTTGCTACAAGTCTCATTTCTGGACCCCTGCTGCCTCCATCGATCCGTCTATCCCACCTCACAATCCAGATGCACCACGGATACAGAAAATAAGCATGTTATCTTCTATCTAGGAGGAGAATTTAGATGGTTTTCATGTTCGTACGAGTCCTCAATCCGACGGAGTTATATCATTGACCTCACCCATATTTGAGAAGGCTGACCTGACACCGGTCAATGTTGCTAATCTCTCCTTTCAACATTCTCAAATTTAAGGTCACCCTTTGATTTCTAGTCTCCTGAAGGAGGGCTCCAAAGTAGGGCAACAATTGACAACGACCGATTCAATAATCGTGACTATTTCTAGGATGACTCTGAGCATTCTAGTTAGCAACACTCTGGGCTCTGGGGTGCAAATAATTTACACTTTGTAAGAGTAACAGCCTAGTGACTTCCAAGTAGGCATATGGGCGATGATGTTCAAATCGCCAGTCGATCGACCTTGCTCAAGGCTTTCAATAAGCAAGGTTCTTAAACAACCGCTCTCAAATCCACTGTGGAGATTAAGTAAGAGCCGGTCAACTTTATCCCTCCTCCTCTATCTATTACTATACTTGGTGAGCTCATTTTCATTTTTATCATATTATTTGTAGCCAAAAGGACTCAAGGCGCATCGACCAATTCGTTGCATAGCTCGCCTTCGAATGGCAAAGGAAGCAGAGGAAAACTATGGAAGAAACCAAAAAGGTCCAAGACACCATCTTTCGTGGAAGAGAAGAAAAGGAAGAAATGCGAAACATGATCATTTGTTTCATTTAGGCTTTTGGTTGCATAGTTGAAGGACCCATTTTTCTTCTTGTTTTTAGGCCGGTTTTATGTAGGTCCGACCCCTACATTTTCTTTAAGTTTAAATGTTAATAACATTTATACTTTTCTTCCAAGTCTTATTTTGACTGTGAATAATAAGACTTTTTTATTCAATTCTTATGAGAATTTGTCTAAGTATTTTGAGAAATGCACTTTACATTCAATGTGTTTGTGATCCATACCTACTATCATCATTGGACTAAGTTATCAGTCTCTTTTGTTGTTTGGGCGTGCAAGGGGTGATCATCAGGGTATCTATCTGCAATTTTATTTCACAATCAACCTTAAAGGTTTAATCGACATACATCTAGTCGATGCTTGGATCCTATAGAACTTCCACTGGGAACAGCCTCAAAAGCTGCTCGTCTCTAGAACCAGCTAAATTAGCTAGTATGCTGGCCTTCGCATTTTACTATCCAGGAATATGCATTATGGTGTAAAATTTAATATTACTAAGAAGCTCGAGGGCTTTTTTAGATAAGGAGCTAGCCTCGCTCCCTTTGCCAGAAAGTTTTTCCTTACTTGGCATACCACTAGTTGGGAATCATGGAAGATATGCAAAGTCTTAACTCTTAGCTCCTTGGCAATCTTGAGTCCTATGATCAAGGCCTCAAACTCCGCTTTATTGTTCATCATAGGGAAGCCGAGTTTCAGAGCATAACGAATCAAATGTTCCTAAAGACTCACAAGCAAGACCCCGCCATTGGAATAACATTCACTAGTTGCACGATCCGTTTACATCTTTCGTCTGGCATCGTGCTCTCCACTGCTCTTCGAAGCGCATCTTGTGTAGTGTATTCAATGATAAAATCCGCCAAAATTTGACCCTAGTTCGCTCTCCGAGGATGATTGGTTGTGTCATACTGCTTAATTCAATGTTCTAGTTTAACATTCCTTCAGAAGTCTCAAGTCGCTAAAGGACCTATCTGAAAGGTTGGCCGGTCGAAAATTTGATCGGATAAGCCTGAAAGTAGGGGTGGAGCTTTCTTGAAGCAATTAAGGGGTAGCATGTGATCTTTTCTAGCTTTAGTAGTTTCTTTCTACACTTGTAAACCACTTAATGATGTAGTACATAGACCTCTGGATTCAGGACTCCTCACTTACAAGTGCGGTGCTCAAAGCATGCACCGACACTACCAGATAAATAAAAAGGTCCTCATCCTCCAACAACTTCAACAGAATTGGAGGTCTCTCTAAGTGATCCATAAGAGCCTGGGATGCATCTATACATTCCTGTGTCCAAGCAAAATTCCTCTTCCTCTTGTTGATCACATCAAAGAAAGGTTTGCATCTGTCAAGGGCTCTGGAAATGAATCCACTCAGAGCCGCGACCTTCCCATTCATGCTTTCGACATTTTTGATTATTTTTTAGGCTTTGATGTTCCTCAGTGCTTTGATCTTCTCCATATTAGCTTCGATTCTACTGGACTTCGTGATAAAGCCTAAGAATTTCGCTAACGCAACATTGAATGAGAAATTCAAAAGGTTAAGCTTCATCCCATACTTCTGGAGAATGTTGAACATCTCTACTGACTCATCGATATGGTTCCTCGATCGCCGTGACTTAACGAGCATATCATCCACATAAACCTCCACTAAGCACCCCGTTTGATCTTTAAACATCTTCTTCACCAACCTCTGGTAAGTCACTCTAGCATTCTTCAATACAAAGGGCATGAAAAGATAGCAGTAAAGTCCTAGGTCGATAATTATGCCGGTGTGTTCCTGGTCTGGTACATGCATCGAAATCAGATTGTACCAGACTATGCATCAATGAATGCAATTCATGTCCGGTTAACGAATCGACTAGCTGTTTAGTCTTCGAAAGTGGGAAGCTGGGCACACCATATTTAGGTCCGAATAGTCGATGCAAATCTTTTACTTCCCGTTAGATTTTTTCACCAGGAATGGATTGAATGCCTAATTTGGGTATAAGGCGTCACGGATGAAGCCGTTGTCTTTCAGATTCTTCACTTCTTCTTTGAGTGCAATCGATCTGTTTGGACCTAGATTGCGGCAATTCTGTTTTATAGAAATACATTTAGGATTTACATTCAATGCATGACCCACTATCTCTGACGATATTCCACACATGTCTAAGTGAGTCCAGGCGAACACATCCAAGTTCGCCCAGAGTAAACCAATTAACCCTTTCATCATCTTTACTCTGATTTATGATTCGACCTTCAAGACCCACATATGATCATCATGGTTGATCAACTATTGATTGGTAACCTTCCTAGAGCCGCCCTTCTATCCTTGGCTCTTTCTACAGATCCATATCCTTATGGAACCAACTATGCTGCCGAAGCTAGGGCTATGACAGTAATTTTTATGCATGCAAAGCTTTGATGTAGAGAGTCTTCCACACCCTTTCCTTCTTTGCCTTGCCTCCTTTAGCTCAATGACATAACATTCGTGGCCAATTCCATTACACTTTTCCCACACTATGCTCTATCACGAGCTTCATCGTTAAGCACCATAGAGCTATGGCACTTGGAATCCAGTATGAGCCGGTCAACCCTAAAAGCAATTATAAGAAGAATAAATATTCAACGCAATAAAAGGCATGACTCACACTCTCTAACGGTCACTCTCTCCAAGCACCACTAGTAGATCCATACATCCCACTGGCTCAATGGTAGTCTCTTTAAATCCCTAAATCCGAGATTTACATGACTTCAAGTCCTTGCCCTCCAGAAGCATATGTTTATGGGCTTCCTTGAACAGAATATTGACTGAACTTATACCGTCAACAAGCAACTTCCTTACAAGAGTAGAGCCAATCATGGCCGATATCACTAGCAGGTCAATCGTCGGGGCTTCCACCCCATTGGCATCTCTTTTTCTAAAAACAATGTCATCTTTCATAGCTCTGAGTTGTTTTGTCGAAACATTATCTTCAACGGTAAAATAGCTCTCATTCATTGGGTGCTTCAAAGCATCTACATATTGCTTCATCTCATTCTATCTCTTCTCAACTAGATATGGTCCACCGATAATCGTATTGATAATCAACCGCTTATCGAGTCGCCTGGGCTCATCAACACCAGGCTCAACTTGCCCTTGTTGGTGGATTAATGTTGCTTGCCTACCATCTCGTGGGCTTGCACAAATTGTTGCAACTTCTTTTTGCAAATAAAATCTTCGATCATATTACATAGATCTCTACATTCGTTGCTGTTGTGACCATGTATCTCATGAAATCGGCAAAACTTACTTGATTAGTCCTCTTCAGTTGGCTCTCGCAGAACTAGCTTTTTGTACTACTCTTTACCTTCAGTAGCCTAGTATATTTTCTCAATCGAGTTATTCAATGGAGTGTAGTAGTCATATTTTAGGATTTTGGACGCCTCCTTGAATCCGATTTCTTATCTTTAGAACCATTGTTGTCCTTGCTTTATGCACCACCTTTACTTTCCACATTAACATCAACATTGCCAGAATACACTTTGGACTACTTTACAATAACATTGCTTTGTAGAACCTCTGCTAATTGCTCTGCATTGGTTTTTTCAACTGTAGAGCTTACCTATTCCATGTGCAAGAACTGATTCACCTTCTTGTAGAACATGTCCATTAACGATGGGGGTTTCATCTTCAATCGCCTTCCAAAATTAGTACTGGGATGGATCCCCTTGATCAGTGACATCAGCACAATATTCTCTTGAGGATTGCTCACCTCGGTTAATGTAGCATTAAATCTTTGTAAGAAATCTTTCAAAGATTCTCCCACTACCTAAATGAGATTGGATAGTGACATGACGTCCTTTGGATGAGTAGTGTGCGTGTACAATTTCTCGATGAACTTTTTCCCAATTGATAAAAAGGTGATTTGGATCTCGATGGTAGCCTAGTGAGCCATATCGTCGTCACTCCCTCTAGGAAAATGGGAAACACTTACATCGCACAACATTAGTAGCTTTAGCAGAATACATATGCTCCAGATCCATCTTCCTAGTATACCAAGGGGTCGTTGGCATCACAAATCTACTTCGGTATTCCTCGTGTAGTATATCCTCTGTAAATGGATTTTGACTTGATGGGGAACCCCAATCATCACTAGTTTGATGTTGGTTCTCACTTATAAATCTTTTTACCATCTCAGTCAAATCTAGCTCAAATGTATCTTCTAAACGGTGGTAATCCTAATCCACTTCGAGTGTTTGGCCTGGCAAACGACCTTGGCTAGTTTCATGATACTTGGTCCCCTAACTCCAAGGGAATCGTACGTTCTGTAGTTCCATGTACATAGTATCTTTATGGAGGATCTACAATGACAGCCTAATCTCCAACAGTCTGACCATCCACAGCATGACCAGAAGCCAAATAGCACCATCACTTAGAAGGCAACCACCCGATACAAGGTTTGATGGTTCGGTACCGATCTCTCTTGATGGATCGGTATCGATCCATAATCTTTTGTTGTGGTTCAATCCTGGTCTTTGTTTTGACTTCCCAGTGTCTTTTCTAATCATTTTCTATTTTGTCCTTCAGTCTTAGCTCCGATGATGAGAAACTATCAAATTCTGAACCAAAATGTGTCAAGTCCCTCTTGCTTCTCCTATGGCTGTTAGTCAATTGATTCAGCAAACCCAAGCTCTATTTCATTTGCTAATTCAATTCATCACTGCTTTCCTAGGGCTAATCTTCCATTTGCTTCAACATGTGGTCCATATGAACCCTATTAATTACATTGCTGGGTTCTAAACCTTCGTAGCAATTGGCTATTCAAACCCTTTAACATGTTGGGAATCATCACTCTCAACATCCTCAACGGACTGGTGGATAGGACCCTTTAAGGAGCCATAGCGAATAACTTCATTTGTAGATTTTATGAAAATTCAAGTAGCTCAAGATTCCAAAAACAATGAAAACTGGATCTATTTATTAGATATAAGCAACACAATAGTAGATGATGGATCCAAATGGCCTGAGAATCACATTCTCAGTGAAAGCACCAAAATGTTAGTATAAAAGAGAGGCACAAACACCTAAGAAATTAAGTAGAAATGAAAATGAATAAATTAAATGGGCAATGAGTAAAAACAATACATCAAATGTTTATAGTGGTTCGGCCAACTATTGACTATATCCACTTGAGATTTCTATTGATTATATTATTGTTTTACAAGTACACTTCTTATGGATTGGTACCACTTCACGACTGATTACAAAGAAATATGTAATAATTGCAAGGAAGCAAAAAAGATCCTCAAAAATGAGCTTTAACATCCTATTTATAGTTCTAGATTATCAGGAAAGGCTCCACTACGTCTTCCTCCACGATCTCCACTACTTAGAAGTAGTTATCCTTGAGAAAACATGGCTAGGTAAGCAATTTTTGTGGATTGATATAGATCCATAAGACCTTCATATGGTTAATTCTTGTTACTTTGAGATAAACCGACTTGTCACTAGCTTCGTGGTTTCCAACTTGTTTTTACTTCTATAAGCTTATTTCTAAGTCTAAGTGATGGATCGATGGAGGAACGGAGTTGCTAATTTCAAGTTCTCAAGGAGGCTAATGGAGTGTTGCATTCGACTGATGTTTAGGAACTTTAAATAGGCTTCTGGCATTAATGCTTTTGATTAGGAGGAAATTGGGGCAATTGTGGGGATGTTTCATGGATCAATACCGACCCATGGTGATGGATCGGCACCGACAAAAGGTGATGGATCGGCACCGACCCATGGTCATGGATCGACATCGATCCATCAGTTAGATGGACCTAGTTTTATGATTTTTTGAGATTGACTTTTTTTCACCTCGCGATCTTGGTTGTACTTGGTATTTGAACTCTGTGGCTATCTCTTTGGGCTTTGTGCCTTGATGGCTTCCAAGTTTGATCCATCAAGTCCATCCAGATACTTCTTGGTCAAAAGGATGGATAACAACTGGTACGCTTATGAATAACTCATTTAGCTTTTCAAATGCTTCTATGCATTTCTCATCCCATGCAAAAAGAAAAATTCTTCTGGGTTAACAAAGATAATGGGACTACTATCTTTGCAAAGTCCTTGATAAATTTCTTATAGTAACTCGCCAACCCAAGAAAACTCCTAACCTATATGGCATTCTTTGGAATCTTCCAATCATAAATAGCTTCCGCCTTTGCGAGTCTACAAACAATCCCATCTTGAAGAAAATGTATCTAGGAAATCTCTCCAAAGGCAACATTTTGAGAATTTGGATTTAATTTGGTGCCTTCTCAACGTCTCTAATACCTCCCTTAAGTGATTTCATGCTCATCTTCACTCTTAGAGAATGCTAAGATATCATTCACAAAGACTACGATGAATTTATTCAGCTGTCCCTTGAAGAATCTACTCATAAAATCTACAAAGTATGTAAGGGCATTTGTCAATCCAAAAGGCATCAATTCCCATTCATACAGTTTATCTGTAGTGCGAAATGCGGTCTTCTGCTTGCTATCCTCAATTGATAAAATTCAGTAGCTATTTCTAACTAGGAAAAGGTTTTGTCTCTCACGAGCTGATCAAGTAACCATCTAGTTTAGGCAAGGGATGCCTATTCTTCTTAGTCAACTTATTGAGTTCTCTATAGTCGATGTATAGCCTTAGTATGTCATTTGACTTAGTGGAAAAGGCAGCAAATGCTCTCTATTCAGAAGTAGTTCAACGAATGAATCCTTTCTATAACAACTTTGAAATATGCCTATCCAACTCTTACCTTTCTTTGGGTGCCATGTGTCTTAATGGTAGAGCGACAGGTCTAGCATCCTTCTCCAAATCAATCCTAAACTCGATCTCTCTTTAGGGTAGGAGACCTATGACTTCCTCAAGGACACTGGGAAATCCTCAAACTACGGGTACAGAAGAGAGCTCATCTTGCAATAAGCTTAGTAAATATAATTAGTTTAACTCGACCGGGTCTTGGGGTGTGTAATAAACATCTGTATGTTGCCTCATACAACTCCTTAACCATACAATTCTCCTATTACAGGATAAAGTAGACCCGTAGTAAGATAATCAGCCCATCCCTATGATAAGTCCATACCTCTCAAAATTAATAATATACACATTACATGTAAAATCGACATTATATATGTCCACAACTAATCCTTTGCAAATTAAGGAAAGATGTGTCGACCCCTTAATAGGATTTGGTACAACTATTGGGTTGGTGACGACGAGAGTTTTTAGACTCAAAGAGTTAACTACATTTTTAATTGTGAACTATGAGATGCTCCCAAGTCAAATAGGGTATGAATAGTATACCCAAAAATAATAGTTGTACCTTCCCTTGCAACATTTCCTTGATATCTAAAAGGAGGTCTACTCGAGATAAGAAGAGCTTCAATAGCGAAGGCTTGCCCTCTTTGCCCTTCCTTCGCAAGCTTCAAATATCACTTCTTGAAGTATCCCTCCCCATGGCACTAATAGCACTTCTCCTCGAATTCTTCCCTAATCAAACTTACATTACAATTCCTAGTAACATGTCCTTTATTTTGGAGTATCCAACATGTTATACCCTCCTTCAAAAACTTCCCTTTGGTCTTCATATTCTCCCATAATCCCTTCTTAGCTCCATCTTGGTTTTGCATCGATCCTACTTTCTCCTTCCCTTTTTCCTTTTCCTCCTAGCCAACTATCTAAAGCAAAGCCATCTCAACTAACATCTTATAAGTAGCACTAGTGGGTACTTATGTCAAAGCAACTCTCTCAGGGTTATCATCAGCCACAACAGTCCACCAATCTAAAGCCACTCCTTTAAGATGCCATGTTGCCATTCTCCTCTTAGTCTGATCCTTGCACTACAACAAAAATACCTTTTCACAACTGCCAAAAACAGTTGTAATATTTCTATTACAACTGGCACCCGCCAATCATTATATCCGCAGTTGTAATAGATCTGAATTATTTTACAACTGGCCGAAACAGTTGCTGAAGCAGTTGCAGAAACTTATTTTACAACTGCTACATGTTTTTGCAAAAGGTCTTTTACAACTGCCACTGCTAGTTGTAGAAAACTTATTTACACTACGAAAAACCATTTACAAGTGCAACATGCAAGTTGTAAATGACTTGTTGTAACTGCTTTGAGCACTTGTAAAAGGCTTTTTACAACTACCACTTGCAGTTGTAGAAGGATGAAATACAACTAACAATGACAGTTGCAACATATGTTTTTACAACTGCTACAAACAACTATAACCATCTTTTCACACCTGCTATAAATTTCTTAACATCATAACTAAATCCAATTTTTCGCTAATATTATACAAAATCATGCAAATTACTTGAAGCATCACACACCATTTGCATTCAAGAAAATCGAAAACAATTCGAGTTTACACCATTTATGAATTCATAAGTTCAATACAAAACACAACTAAATCCATAACATATTTCAGTAAGAGTACATATACATACTAATTAAAAGAGCTAAATTCCTACTAACCAAAATTTTCAACTTAAGGCATTGACCAAAAACTTGCCACAACCACTACTGCAACATTTGCACTTCCCTGAAATCAACCACCCTCCTTCACTGCCCTGATCATCAAACTCCCCTCCATTTCTGACGACTCGATCACCAAATCACATACCACCTATGAAACAACATACATGAAATCTCACGTCACCATCATCCAACAATACAAAACAACCACCAACTACCGCTATCATCAGTCTTCACATCTATCAACCGCACCCAGTCAACTTGTCACTACATACATATATCACTTCAAATTCCTCAATCGCACCCACTGTTCCATTCATCTCTACCCTTTCTTCTGTCTACAGCAGAACCACCATTACACAACCCTTGCACTTCTCCTCTCTATTGCACAGACATCATTACAAACCCTTGCACTGCTCCACCACATAACATGCTACTCCTCCTCCACTTTTAAAGTGCATGAAATTTAGACACTTCTTTAACCATCACCTGCCACTGTCACCATCACAAGCCCTGCAACACCGTCATACACAATCAAACATCCACCTGCACATCCTCCATCATATACATCAACTCATCTGCTCTTACACATTCAACCATCTTTTAACATATCTTGCAAGCCCTCAACCACCGAAAACAAAACTGTGCACATCATTTTAGCAACAACACTTCTGAGCAACACTACCCACCCCTTAAGCCATCATCAGTGTATCACCGTTGTTTTCAGTTTACAACAGCAAGCTAGAACCTCCACTGATAACTGCCGCATCAAACCATTCCATCAAACCTGCCTTGCAAAACAACTTACCCGAAAACCCCTTTTCCAATCTGATAAACTACTTGCAAACTGCCTCAAAAAATTCAAAAAAAGCCTTCACTACACAACACACCTCTACCATACCAAATCAAAAAACTATTGCCTTCGAGAAGAAAATGGATTGTAGTTAGCATCTGGTGATTATGGGTACATGAGGGCGAACAGGGATTTCGACTGCATGGGTGATCGCCGAAATGGTGGACGGAAGCATAATCTTGGGCAGTGAGTTTTGGCAGTCTTAGTTGGAATTGCACATGGTTTTTTAGGTAATGTAGTTGCTATTTGATTGGGGATGAAGGCGAAAGTTGAGATTTCTAGTGATGTTGCCGTGTTTCCAGTATGGTATATTGTGGTTGGTGGTTAAACCGGTGAGGGGCAATGAAGGGTTCTGAGTGCAAAATTCTTGGAGTTTTGATTTCAAGAGGAGGAGATGGTTGTGGTTGGTTCTGTTTTGCAGTGGTGGGTTGCATATTTGGTGATCCTTGCGATGAGGAGTGCAATGGTTGATGTCTGGTCGATGTGGAGTTGTGATGTTGTTTGGATATTGAGGTATGATGAGGAGGAGAAGGCAAAGTGGTGGTTGTTGGAGATAGTGGTAGAGAAGTAGAGGGGTTGCGGTGGTAGATTGGCAATGAGGTGGAATACGAATGTAGTGTAGTTTTTAAAATGTAACAAAGACTTGAATTTTTTTTCTTTTGTATGCAATGGAAGTTGAAGTATGCAAATGTGTAATTAAACGAAGTGCAAACATAGTAACCAGATTAGAAAAATAGCAAGAAAATGCAATGAAATTCTATCCTGATTTTCTTTTTTTGTAAGAAAACAATGCAAATGAACTTGTAGTAAAGGATAATGTATCAAACTAAATAGTGCACTCTTCTTTTTCAAATAAAGGTTGAGAATAACAAATAACTAAAACAAAGAACAAAATAAAATGAAAAACTTGCTATTGTGAAAACAGAAAAAACAAAGAAATTACTGGAAAATGAAACAAAATGAAATCAGAAAATTGGAGGTGCACAAAAGAAATTCACAAAAGTAAGATAAATAATTGAAAGAGAACAAAGAAACAGACAACAATGTTCGAAAGCAAACAGTGACAGTGCACAATGCGATGTCCAGTGCAATTAATTTTGAACTACAATATGCAACAAGGATGAATTATAAAGAGAACAAAATGCATAGAAACAAAATTTCAGTCATTTTATATAATGAAACAAAGAACAAGTTTGTTTAATTTCTGGCTTTGACAAAATAAATATTTTGTTTAGTTTCTGTTGATGTTTATACGAATAAGGTTTTATTTGTTAGTTGCCTCTTTCTTGTCTGCCAACTTGATAGTTGCAATAATTTTTAACAAATAAATTAGTTAATTTATTAAAATTTAAAACTGACTGCTTATTGTATAAAAAATACCTTTGATAAAAAATGTCTTTGTCAAATATAGAAGTAACCAAGACGTCTATTTTATAAGCCAGTATTACAGTTTAGTTTGAAACAAAATAAGCTGTCAATATGTTATTTTATTTGAGTAATTTATATACAAAGTTCAAGATGATTACCTCTTCTTGATGTTGCTCGTTTCTACCCATGGATGCAGCAAGTTCAACCTTCTTTTACAAAGTAATCAACCTGGGGAAAAAATCATAATATGTAAAAGATAAAAATCATATTAATTATAGGACTGTTTTGATATGTAACGGCTATGTGTAATATCAAATAAATATGTAAACACTTTAAGGCATATCTAATCACTTTAAGGGTAACTCAATAATATTTAATTAAGTAGTGACTACATATATCTACATATGAGACATATAACTACATCTCTAAATGCTTTAAGATATACGACCACATGTAAAACAAGATATCAATAATAAATGCTTACTCATATCAACAACATCTCTTTGAGAATGCCAAATAAGATTCCTACATTGATGACACGGGCAAATAATTTTTTCGGAATCGCCCTCACTTTGTACATGCTTATCTATGAAATTTCGAACGGCTTGTCTATATTCCTTTGTCATTCAACAAAAAAATAAACACGTCCATAATCAACTATAAATAGTTATAAGTATGAAATTACTAATCAAAAATTAAGAGACCATGGTAGATTGACCCATGTTTATCTTATGTGAATCTGGTTGGCTGCACATGCAAAATAAACTAGCAACTACAATGAAAAAGGAAACCAATATTCTTGAACTAGGGAATTGGATGATATTAGAATAATATCATGCAAAATTATTTACAACCCTAAGGAATTGGATTGTCTTTTGATATTGGTCCATCATTCTCTGTCTAGCTACAGAAGAATTAGTCGTGTTGACATCGATTTCAATAGCCGAAGGCTCAACTTAAAAAAAAATCTGAATACTATACTAGTTGGTCATGGATGCATTGCTTCTTACTAGCTATGTTGCTTAAGCAGACATTATATTAGTAAAGTTAATAGAGTTAAATTACTCTACCAACAGAGAGTAAATTGTATCACTTACTAATTTATTCAAGCTTAGCATTACCAACTAAAGTAAATATGTAATAAACGGTCCATTTTAAGCAAATAATATAAAAAAGTATTTCAATCATCCATGTCAACCAATTTAATTTTTGAGCAAGAAACCGTAGTTTCACTTAAAGATACATATGTTACCTTTCAGAAATAATGTTGAGCATCACTGATTTTATACTTTGTGATTTACAAGAAATACAATAGTAATTTTTGTTCTTAATAATCAGACAAAAATAAAATTAGAATAAAAACCCAAGATTGGGTAAGCTTTCTCTTCCAAAATTATTCTATTTATTTGATTTACTGTCATTACATAGAACTCATATTTTCTTTTCTTCGTGTTCTTGTTTAATGGTATGCTAATTTTGAATTATGCAACTTCTAGTTTATTTATGTTCCCTTAGTATAATTATTTTTCTTCTTTTGCCAGAATGCTGCTTGGTAAGGTACCTGATGGACATTCTATTCACTTCAAATACTGGCTGCTTCGACCATTTCATACAAATTCCAACACCACTGTCATGCCTGACCAGTTCCTCTTGAACTTCAACTCCTACAAGCTTCATACAACCTCCATAATGTGACTATCTACTGTCTTTCTTATCTGCTTCTTATGACTTCACCTATCTTGCATCAAATCTCTGCACCATCAACCCATCTCTGTCCATTTCAAAACAACATCAACTATAGAACAGTGACCAGCACAACATCCACTTCACATTCATCATTTTTGTGCAACCGTGCACTTATGCACTGCAACCCTTCTTCCTTGTGACGATACAAACATCCTTCCTTGTGACCATACAAGCCATACTTCAACATTCATACATACAAGCAACAACCCTCCTCCTTCAATCATCTAACCTCTTCACCACTTCTCACCAAATTTCATTTTCCATCCATCAGCCACTCCATCCACATACTTTCTACCATCACAAACAAAAATAACCCGACCATTTGCATCACAATACCCAAAACTGTCACTTCCCTTCAACTTACATAAACCATCATCACCCTACCCCATATCACAATTCACCAAACTACAATTGCATACATCAAACAACCAACTTCCCCGTTTCATATTGTTGTCTTCATCAATTACTGCCCTTCATCCATCAAAACTGCTGCTATTTCAACTGCAAACAACTACAAAAACACCTCTGTTGGTCACCACAGTTACAGCTGTGCATCCACTTCATATTCGCCAATTTCACACTACAGTTCACTTCCAATCTTCCCAGCATTCACTTCTAACATAACTGCACGTCATAACTGCAGTTCTGTCAATACCGCCTCATCAGCTGACCACTGCCTAAAAGCATAATAACTATTTCGTTGCGTACAAATTGGCCCAAAAGCATAATAACTAAAACATATAAAGGAATAAAACCATAAATTGCTGCTCTAAACCAAAACATTTCCCAATTCAAATCTTTAATTATTTTTGCTTCAGTCTAGCATTTATGGCGTCTGGGTCTTCTTAATTGAAATATGTTTTTTGGTTTCATACATGGATAAGACAATAGTTTGGATATTCATGTATTATATCTTGCTATTTGTTGAAGTTCAAATTTCTTCCATTTTGAATTACTATCTAGATATTTTTCCAAGACTCTAATACTTCAAACCTTATTGCTGAAGAACAATATGGAGAGATACCACAATCCGATAAGGATTTGATAAATAACTTAAATAAGGAACAAATGGATGCATTTAGCATGATCGTGTATTTAGCAAAGGAAAATTCCTATTACGCAGAGGAACCAAGTATAGGAAAAACATATTCTTATAGAGCATTTTTTGCTCATTTACAACTTCAAATCCTTATTACCACTATTCTTTTAGCATTCATACTTTATTACCACTATCTTGGTGGTTTAGGATCATTTAGGCTAATTTCAAAAGTAAATTAAAGATACACATTTGCTACTAACAGTTTTTTGCGATCAAAATTTAATAGGAGACGTTGTATTTTTCTACTTATACATTGTTAACATCAAAAATTTTTGAATTTTAATCGTCTTTACTACCCATAACCACAAGAAGTTAATTATCGTCAGCTTTCAGGTTATGATGGAAATTCATTAGGAGAACGGTAACTTATTGACAAAATCAGAGTTGGTAAAGAAAAGCAGAGACTACCAGTTGAAGAAAAGAATCAAGCTTAAAGCATTCTTATCTACTACAAGTTAAAAAACAAAAATCTAGAAAACCGTTCTAGTTCCAGCATTCCCTTTATGTATACAAATTTGTAGCCAGTCAAATATATTTGTTCTACTCATTCATAAATTAACACGTTGCAAAATGTTTTCCTCCAAAGTTTCTATCCCTTTTGGTTATTCTTACTTGGATCTAATATTGTTTCTTCTTCTTCGATTTTTAGAAAATAAATGTTTTATATTGCATCAAAAATGTTTGTACTACTGAGTTCTTAAATGAAGTGCGCAAGGATTATGGAATAGAGTAGGTAAATTTCTGTTTACATATGGCAAACTGCATAGAAACCAAAATACTTTGGTTCAATAACATGGCATCCGAGTCAGACATGAAACCAAAATTCTCACACCTTTAAAAATCACAGTTTAGACATGCTTAAAGTGCGTGAATTCATAGTACAATCAGTTTGTATCAGAGCCAAAAAATCTAAATTTATCGATAACAATGAAATAAATAAAGTAAAAAAATCACTCTCCAATATACTTACAGGTTCACCGACGACAAGGAAACGATGACGAGTGCAACAGCGGCGAGCAGCAAAAGACGTGAGCACAATGAGTTAGAGTTTGTTGAGGGTTAAGTCGCCGGTGAAGGTTTATTGAGGGATTCATCGCTAGTGAGCGTTCGTTGAGGGTTTCGTCGATGTGAGGGGAGCAGTTTAGATTTGTGGATGGCAATGGGGGAGAGTGACGAGATGGAGTTAGGGTTTAGAATTTGGAATTTTGGCGGCCTAAATTTTATTTCACGATAATAATTTTAGCGGTCAAATTTTTCAAAAAGCAAAGCAGTTGTTAAAAGATAAGATTTTACAATTGAAAACCAAAAGCAGTAGCTATAGGAATATATTACAACTGCCAAAGAAATAACAGTTGTTTAAAGTACATTTATTGCAACTGCTAAAATGAACAGTTGTTATAAAGTGCATATTACAACTGTTTGTTCATGTAAGTTGTAAACTAAAGGTTGTAATATAGTTGTTTTGTTGTAGTGTCGCATCCATGCGTTTGAAAGATACACTCATAATCATTAATTCAAGTCTTCATCTCCACTAAATCTTCTACTACTATGTACACCTTTCCATCCATGTTCCGGAAGTACATATACATCTTGGGAAAGTGTATAGGATAGGGCAGTGACAACTTGTTGAGGAATGGGAACTTGACCTACAAGCCTCAGGTATTGCTTGAACCATTCAGGCATCCCTCTGATAATGAGTATCTCTTGGGTAGAGTGGTACGTAGTCTTAGAAGAAAGATTTATAGCCATACTCGACTATCTATAGGTTTAAATTTTTAGTTGCCATTTCCTAAGATAATATTATATGCTGAAACAAAATATTTGCCTAATTTTTTTGCACACGTTCAAACTTGTATATGTATATATTAGGGTTTGAAAATACTTTCAAAAATAACAAGTACGCACTCATATGTATACCTATACCCATTGATCGAGTAACCTAAACTCTGATACCAAATGTGATAACCCGTGTGAAGACTATCCGACACCAAAGGCACCAATAATATCAAAATAGTGCACTGCAGTCATGCCCGGTTGATATAGGACAATAATCAAGGTTGAAAATGAAACAAATAAAAAATATAACCCATCGAATATCTTACAGTAGATGGATAAAATATAATATCATAGATATAACAGGAGAGACGGTAATAACTATGTGAACAAATCATCAGAGTAATAGATGCATAGAGTTATACATAAAAAATAGTATAGTTTATATAATAAGGTCAAACTCAAAAACTATCTCATAACAAGAAAATAAGCAGTCACTACATAGGCTACCAAGTGTTGCATAGTGGACTAAGCGTAGAAATCCATATAAGTATAAATAAGAAATAGCTCCATCCAGCTTGTCCTCCGCATAGCTACTACGTCACCTATGCTAGTTATCTAGTCCACTCATTCAAAATTACCCAAGATAATAAGAACAAAAGCATAAAACCTTAGGTTAGACAATAATCTGGGGTGAGTAGTGAATGAATCTCAAAATGCTATGCGGGTAAATATAGTAAGGAACAGAGATATGTGAATCATACCTGACATGTCCCTAAACCAAAGAGTTAGCACATAACATCATAATATGAAATTCTACAATAGCATTAAAGTATTATACTCAGAATAAGGATATAAATCCAGTTATTCCTATTCCAATACATACTCCCAATATATCTTTAAGTGATATTCTAGAAAAAAACTAAAGCAACCATACATCCATCAAGCAATCCACACTATCACTATCACTCTATATGCTCTGAATATATGATAACATGTATAGCCTCCTTACTACTGTAGCGTAATGGAAATCTCGGTTTTCAATGTTCTCTCATATCATGCAGCCCAAAACACGATACGTGTCTCGTAGCCTAAGGCTAGATACTAGACTCATAGCCACTGGTCCAAAGTATTCTGATCAACTCCAAATATCCATAGATATCACCACTTATAATGCCCCTGCTTCGATACAACATAAAACACTTCAAGTATCTACGATTCCTTAGCACATACACCTGAGCCCTACTTCGCTCTGTTTAGATCGAAGCCCTTACTTTGCTTAATCCAATTCCCATTATTCGGAACCCTTTATGTTTCTATTCCATGGGTCACTCCTTTATCGCACTACTATCTTCATTCCCTACTATCTTTACGAGTCACAAACCAAAGATCCAAAGCTTTTATCATGTTGTTACATCGCTACAATGCCCAAGCGAATGAGCCAACACCTCCAACATGATCTACAGAGTCCCTTAGTTACTCCTTGTACAAGATTTAACCTCATACACTAAACAAAGCAACTATGTACCGTGTCATTTACTTAGCCAATTTTGGCTAAGTAAATTACTATGCTTCTAATACTTCCTTCTCATGTGCCTTGGACCCCAATCTATTCATTAAAATAACTCGAACCCCAATTCAAAGCTTTCAACTCCAAGTTATAGAAATAACTCAGAAAAATTCCCAACACTTAGCCAAACCTTCGAAACTTGCCTTGGTCCATCTCCACTAGCCGACACCTATAGATCCTCAAAGTCACCAACCCATCTAAGCCACAGAAAAGACTCGATGCCGACCCTTCAACTCGGTGCCGAGTTAAAAACTTAGGCAATTATTAGGTACGATTTATCCTACAAGCTTCTTTTATATGCCAGAGCCTCATCTCCAATTTTCGTCCAATTTTGACCAACTAACCCTCTAATTTGCTAAATTAACCAACTAACCTTCCTAAACATCCAAACTACTAGCAAGTCGCATCAAAGCATAACATACAATCATGGAATAATTGCATATACATCCAACTACACAACAATACATTGAGTAATAGTAGTCAAGCAAAGTATAATCCAAATTTAAGTAATCGATGAACATATGAATATGAATAAGGTTAATTTCAAAAAAAATACTAAATTTCATATTAGAATCCATCAATTTAGGTCATAAACATATGTCAATATGTTATTAAAGTTTAAAAAAGGATTTTAAGGTCTAAAACATGCTTAAACTTATAAATATGCCATATAAACATGTATAGGAGGGTGAGAAGGCATAAATTGCTCATCAATTACCAAAATCGACCAATTCTCACCTAGATCTAATGTAGACAGCAATAGAAAGCAATGCAAATCAACCAAAATGATGATCTCTAACTTCTATTTGATGATCTCCTCTCTAATTAGTGATTTGGCAAAGACTATAGAGTAATTTATGTGATTTTGCATGTAATTAGCGTTAATGGGGGTTTGGATTGGGAAAGAGGGAAAGTTTTAATTTGACTCCTATAGCCCCCCATTTATATTAATCTCGGATAAGAATAATTGGCTTGATTCTAGGCTTAATTAACTACACTGTAATTCTGACCAATGTCTACCAAAACTTAAAAAAGTCATAACCTCCTAACCGTAAGTGCGTTTTCCTATTATGACCGCTCTACGAAATGGGAAGCAATCATCCTAAAGAAATGGAACCGATTTAGACCCTAGTTCAACTCATAACAAAAGTTATAGCCCAAATAAGGGTTTTAGGGTCAAATTTGTCGCATAGAAATTCAGAAAAATTTATAGGTGTGCAAAATGTCCCTAAGAGTCATATCGAAAAATTATATAACCATATGATCTCATACGAATAAAATAAAATATTTTGATCCTCCGATATGTAAAATATGGTTCGTCACAACCCACCTCGAAACGGGCCTAACTTTCAACCCAAAAAAGACCCATCCAGCACTAGACCTATTCCAAAGCTAGCTATTGGTTTGTAAAATCAATATACAGAGCTGTCTACTAATGCTCAAGCACCTCACAGCGGAAAGGATAAATATAATATTAGAAACAATACCCATTTTATAAAAAATCAAACATCGTAACAAAACATGACATCTCAATATCTGTGGGGCAATATGTTAAAATACAATAACTTCAAAACGAGTACATGAAAATACAACAAAAACATAAGTAGATATATAACAGCCACAAGACTTTGGCTCTGCCTTCATCTCTTAGATATGCATCTTCTTCCCAAACATGTGTTGTAATGAGAAGGGATTCAGAACAACAATGTCTGGTGAATAAAATCTTGAGTCTTCCATAATCGTACTAGGGCATTATAATTTAGATAAGAGTATGTCTAACGTATCCTAACCATATTTCTTATAAATATCTTCAATTTTAAGCCCGATGGATTTCCCAATCTAATTTTATAACTTACACTTTTCTACCCTAACTCTATAAGTTATCTTAAACTGTAGGCCAAAGGCCATTCCTATTCTCACGTATCTATTTTCCATCATGTCTTAACAACGTGAGTGAAAGTACCCAAGCAACCAAATACTTTTATTTAGTAATTAGGCAGACTCTGACCATGTAATACCTATATCCAAGGAAGATCTGCGTCATTTAAAACCTAACCCAAGCTGAAACCCTCTCTGGTAAAATCTAATGGACATCGCATGAAATCTTATTAGCCAACATAATACATTTTTCAAAAGAGGCGGACCCTACAACAGCCAGTTAATACCTTAAGCCCAAAGTAGACCTTTCTTGAGATTTCCATTTACCATTCCTAATGCTATCCACGATTATTTAATACTCCCTATGTAGGGAAGAGGCAGACCCAAAAACAACCACTTACTACCTCCGATCTTAGAAGCAAATCCTACATATTATGACCCGTAGCCTAACTATGATGTCTCACATTTGTCTGACCATTTGTATGCTATGATAACCACATTAACCGGGCTTAGTTATCCCATATAATTGGGACTAACCTCGCATCCTCCATGGGTACTTATTATAAGCAATGTCTTACATCATCCTTAAAGTTACATTACTAGTTGCAAGATTAGCTAGGCATACTTTCCTATGCTTTTGATTAACTTCGCATCCCTATCACTTAGTCATAATTTACATTCCCTTAATGATAATATCACACACCTCACCGCATTTTACTACAACTATAAAAAATTCGTATTCCTTCACTAATCGTAATCATCCTTAACTTCCATCATATGGGATTTTAATGCTAATTACTAACCTATCTATTACATGATTAATATGTTATTAATTATATGGTATTCATACGCTAAAAAATATTTATAAATACATAAATAAATATTCCTACACATGCGAAGATTTTGCTCGGTGTTAATTGTTAAATTTCAAAACTTCTAACTTGTAGATGTCTAATTCCATACTATAACATACAAATTAGATAATATCCTTATCCCAACAATAGAATTGTATAGGAAAGTATATCAATTACCAAACTTATTTTATATTAAAATAGTAGAATCGGCATGAACAGAATTTACATATCAAATCCTTTTACACGCTATTCAGATTCTGCATATAAATGAAATGGGATTCATATTCGATTTCTAACCCTTAATCACATAAAAAAGAAGAGTGAGAAGTGGATTAGAATGCAAAATAATAAAATTGCAATAACCACACCAATTTTGTGAGTTTAGTATAGAATAATTGAGATTCCAAAACATAAGAATTGACATTTCGCTTTAGAAGGATTATGGGGTTTTAAGTTTGATATTTTCATGAATAAAGTTCCTCAAGGAATATATCAAATCCAACATATAATAAAGAAATACTAAAATGAGAAAAACTAGGATTTCCACTCATAGATGACTCCTATCTTCGTCCTTTGGATTTGAATATGCCATGTTTTAATCTATTTTTAGGCCTCTTCTTTTTAAATGTACAACTATTGGGTTGTATTTGAATTAGATTCATAATTTCAGAGAGTGGAAGAGAATTGAATTAGAAACTGAATATTAATATCTAAAATCCCTTACCCGAAGATCTTAAGAAATTTCTGAATCACGTGGAAGGAAGAAAGTGACAAAGCTCGCTATGTTCCTAAATAATTTGCAAATAAAATTGAGAGAGCTAGGCTCTTATTATAGAGGTTAGAAGTCAGCAGAACTGTCGAATTTAAGTCGGTTGAAAATATAAAATCTAGGCCATTCATAGACTATGCAACCTTAGTCGCCACAACATGAACCAGTCAACCGCTCCTACCTAGGCAGTCGGCTGCTAGCAATCAACCAGTCATAGGTAAGTGGTCGACCAGTTGCCTAAATATAGGAACATATTTATTCAAGTCGTTTAATTATTATTTAGTTACTTATTTATATTTAGCATTAAAGTTTTTTTTTAACATTTACTTAAACCCTAAGTATATAATTATCGTTAATTTTTAAGATTTAGATTTTTATATTAATTATATTTTGAATTTGAATTCCGTTTGAATTATTTTAAATTCGAAAACTTCAAACGTCAATAACTTTTCCATTTGAGCTTCGATTTTAAAACTTCATAAATGAAAATTGATCAAAAAATTTCATTAAACGCAACAGCTCAACTTTCATAGCCAAATTATGAAATCTACAAAATTTTCATTTTTAGCCTTATTATGAATTAATTATTTCTTATTAATATTTATGGGATGTTGCAATAAGCCTGCCAACTAATTTGGCTACCCGCACCTACAAATAGTTGGAATAATATATGCTGTCGCAATTTTGTTATAGGTCATAAGGGCGAATATCCTACGATGGGCCTAATTCAGGTTTGAGTATTAAATGGCTATGCTAGATTCTACGTCTCCCTATTTGAGAAGTATTTTATGGTCGAAATTATCTTTTAGGTGCATATTAAATAGACAGGATAATCTTTTACATGCATTAGTGAAATTCTGTTGGGGGATATCAGCTTCCGGGTTAAATTATTAAACAGTTGTTGGTGCCTCTTTTTCCCTGTCCTAGAAGTATTAAGTGGCTTATAATAGATTTTGTTTGATGTCAGTTAGGGAGTACTAGGGGGTTCTTTGAGTGAGCGGAAGGGATCTTAAGGCTAAATTAACACTAGAGGCGGGTGAGTAGTATTTAATTGATTATATGAATATTTTTCAAATTCTATAAGATACTACTTAGAATGTTGTAATCAACAATCATAGAAACAATCATATAATCAAAGTGCAGATGAAAATAAATGCAGTGAATGTAAAAAGGAAAGAATACACGAGGATTTTATACTAGCTCGGAGTTATCCTACATCCAACCCTGCACAATTCCTGGTATGGATTTCTTTTCAACTAGTAAATGCAAATACAATCTCGATTTCAAAGCTATGAGACACCCCCTCCAATATACTGAGCTCGAGGTAGAGTCGCTTGATTTTCTGAGGTACAAATGCACCTACAATATTTAGGGGCTACTAAGCATACCCAATTGGTTTTGTGGGCTACAATCACACCCACAAGTATAGCAGTATGATTTGATAGAGTTTTACTGACTCAGATCTTCGATCTTGATTTTAATTGATTCTATAACTCTTGAATAGCACTTTGATCTTGGTTTGAGTGAGAGAGACGAGAGAAATCAGAGAGTGGATGAAGGAGAATCAAACTAGTGATGATTGAGTTTGATTCTAGTTGAATTTCGACAGAATTTAAAAATATTTTGATTTTGAAAATGAGATAGCAGAAAGTGGAGTGAAGAATAAGAAAGTAGTTGTTAAAATATCGTTTGGAAGTCTGTTATATATAGGGAAACAATGGTCGTGGCCATTTGTAAAGAGATAAAACGAAGGACATTTCCATTCAAATTTGTGTTTTGAAAATTACGGCCACTATGTCAATATATATGGATAGAGTATGTCGACTTATTCTTCGCAAAATTGAGATACTATTTAAAAATATTATTCTTAAAATCCGCTGCTCTATAAAATAATTTGATACTTTGTAGAATCACTTAAATATGGTTTGTACACATTTTAATCAAAATATAACTTAATAAAAATTTATACAATAATTTTGAAAGATTTAGTAAGAATATTCAATATAATGTAAATAAGATATATATAATCAATAATAATAACTTATTAAAGTATAAACCAAAATTTAACATATATAAACTTAAAAACACTGAAATAATATCTTTATAAGTATAAGAGATAGAAAATTATTTTGAGAAATATTTTGAAAAGATTATTTTAAGACCGGGATTTTTGAAAAATAATTTAAAACAAAATTGGAGAAGGAGAGAGAGATCAGGAAAGTTCTATTAAGGTTTTAACATAAATTCTATGACTTTATAACTTATCTGGAATATCCTGAAATCTTGAACTCTTCAATAAACATGAGTCTTCAATTTTCAACATCTTGAATATACTCTTGATACTGTACAGTCTTCTTAATCAATACCTGTCTAATATCCTACACTATATACTATATATCTTGATAAAACATTAGTATCTATATTTCATATAATGCCCTATAGCTGTTATCATCAAAACCTAAGGTACTAATAGGGTTCACTTCGGGCTAGGTATTGAATGACTGAAGTGCCTACATATTTTTGATTTTATTAGGTGGCTCAAGTACTTCCTCGTGCATCTTTAGGATATGGCTAGACAGGAGATTGGTTATTGAACCTAATTTACTCCATTGCTGTGCTACACCCTCTTTTATAGTCATGGAGCAGGACTATAACGACCAATGCCTTAGAGAGTCCAAATTTTCAATAAATCAAAAACCCAATCCACTAGGGTACAGATCGTTGGCATTGGTATCCTATAAATAACAAGATCATATCAGAGCACTATCGATATTAACTAATAGCGGAGTAGTAAAGTAAAAAAACATAATTACTGACCAATGCTAATACCTCTGATATTTAGTGCCCTTGCTGGTGCCAAGCATGCATAAGGAAATTTGTCCTTCATCCGTTCATGACTTGTAAAGTACTTTTCCCTCTAAATATATCCTATGGGTTTTAATGAGGAGGGGGTTAGAACAAAATTCTGGTAATTGATAAATTACATAACTGATCAAAACACTAGTTTTGTACTGAATGTCTTCCATTACATTTATGTCTACTATTTTAACTTCGTTGTCTTGACTTTACGTATGCGTATTATACGGCCCACCTACCTAAAATGTATAATAAATACATGTATGTTCATGTATATATAATTACCATAGTCCCCCCATTGACCCGGATACATCCTCCACTAGTATCCCTAAATCTACACCGCACTAAGTATCCACCATCCATGTCCAGACCAAATTGTCTACATGCATTGAAGATCTTCCCTTTAGTGCCTAATAATGGATTTACAACTATTTAGCCTTATTCTACCTCATCTTAAAGAATCATCTAGGGGTTATCTAGCGTTGCCTCCTAAATATAAAGAAACTGACAAACAATTTTTAGGCGTTGCATGTCCCATACGTTATTTACACTAGTAGAAGATGTAGTCCGTATAAACGTAACCTGAGTCTTTCTACCGACCCCTCAAGGACCCATGACTCTCTCGACCTATGTGTATAGCCCTACTCCTCACATATAATGCCAACCTTGCTAACATAGCACCAAGCCAACACTCATCATCCCATTTAGATTGCCTAATGCAATGAAGAAAATGTCCACTTGGTAACTTAACACATGACTCCTATAAGGATTGAAGTAGACCCTACTTGGCCCTTTAACACTTCAACCGAGACAAACTCTACTTTAGTATATTCCCTTCATATATATGCGAACGTAAATTCCCATAGGTCCCACGGTTGGAGATGTCTCACATTTGTATGATATACACAAGCATTGGTAGCTCATTTCGGTGGGTATATTTCTGTTGAGCAATACTACTGGCCTCACATTCCAACTCTTACTAATTACCGTCGATTCTTAATTAATTTAAGTAATTGGCTAGGTCCAATAATTCATACCCGTCATAAAATGCATACTTTCGGCTATATAGATTTTATTGAATTACTAAACCTCATACATTCAACTATTGGTATTCATTTTTTTCTAATAATTACCTCTTGTTTCATTAATTCCATTTAATATCATTGACTGCTCATTTCTAATTGACAGACTAAATATCTTTTACTACTTAACTTCCACTTTACATTATTTGATATACCTTTACATTATTAGATATAGCTGATTGTTCCCTTTTAGATATTAAGTATCTTTCTTTGATTACTATAAATTCGTATTCCCCCATTACTTCATTTATATTTCATTTCTTATTACTTATTCCTTAACTCATCTTAAATTACGTATATTAGATTGATAATTTAATTATTGTTATTATCTCTACTTACGATCTTTGGTTTATTCTTAGGGATTTCTATAGTTTAATGCGTTAGAATTACATCTTCCTAAAAGGAAACGTTAATACTATCATTTTCCATAAATTATGTAAAGGAGAACTTGCGTAATGTTTGGAATTACAAGGAATTATCTTTTCTATTATTGTTAAAATAGAATGTGGAAAATAAAGTAAATACTCATATTTTGTACATATCTTTCTTTTAGGCATATTCGTTGTTATTTCAAACAATACTTTTTACATATGAATATAAACTAGATAGTTTAAACAAATTTTCATTGTAAAATATTTCATTCTAATGAATTAAAACACTACTCAAACTCAATCCAATTTATAACAAATTCCAGTCCATGTTTACTAACATATAATACTGAACTAACAAACTTAGAATTAATATACACTTAACGAATTACCTCATAAATTTAGGGACTATATTTCACCTTTACTTTCAAAAATTAAGTATGTGCATTATTTAAGCAAAATTAACAATTCACGGAATATGTAGAGATTGTTCCTAAATTCGTTGCATATGTTCAAAATTTTCATTTAGGCATATAAGGAATAAATTTACAAAAATATAATCCAACATTATACAAAAATGTATAATTTCCCACTGACTTCTAAGCTTCCAAATCTTCAAATATAAATCTGTTATTCCTAATTGACTCCCTTTCTTTTGACCAAAATACAAAAGCACATACGTATTTGTTAGATTTTAAATCGAGAAGGGATTTGAAACTAATATAGATTTGGATTTATATTTACAATTTACCTTTGCTTTGGCGAATCGATCCAATCATATTCATTTCTATTATCCTCTGCTATTCTCCACTTATATATATGTATGTATGTATATTGTTGTTTGTGTAGATTTTAGAATTTGTGGAGGAAAGAAAATGGCAGAGCTTCGCCTTGCTTCAGAAAATATGAAAAGAAAAGTGAGGGGCTACACCTATAGCTATAGGGTTCAAATCAATGCCAGCCGTTATATTAAATTCGTGTCATTCGACCTAGATTCAATACATAGTCGCCATAGCACCTCCGGTCGACCATTCCCAATAATGGGTTAACCAATTGTATTGTTATGTTAAACGTTTAATTGTTTCCTGCTAAACATTATGTTATATAATTCTAACTTGATCTGATTGACGTTAATTTTTCCTAACCATTACGTTAATTAATGTTCACTAATTGTATTTATTTCCTTATTTAAATATATAGTTATTTCTGATTCGAGATCATTAACCGTTAATAACTTTTTTGTTTTAACTCCAATCGTAAAACGTTATACATGAAAATTGATCTGAAAATTGCCATAAACGCAAAGTTGCAAATTTGGTAACCAAATTTTGAATTTTTGAAAATTCTATATATGGATTTAATAGTTATTAATTAATTTCTTTTAAACTAATATCGTTCTATCCACAGAGTGTTACATTCTCCCTTTTTAAAAGAAGTTCATCCCCAAAATTCCTCAATGAATGAATCATATAATGTAATATGCAACCATTCTAAGCTACTTACACAATTAGTGCAACCAATTATGCAGTCACTTGTATATAAGTGCACAGTGTACCGCAATACATATGATATGTATGTTGAATAATTGTAACGTCCCGCCTTTTCGTATGTTTTAAACCGACGATAAACCACACACGTCGGACTTAAAACATACAGAAGGGCGGATTGTTATGTGGTAAATAAGAAAAAGCAGAGAAAGAAAAAAACAAAAATAGAATCTTGCAACGGAACGATAAAATATAATAATCAAATATACAGTTCATGAAGCTGTTTTACAAAATATTCGATTATACTTATATAATCCATATCAGAGTTACACATACCAGAGAAAAATCAATAACAATGCAGCGGAACAGTGTGAACGTAGTGGAATACTATAATAATTAATAATACATCTTTGTCTTCGTCCTCCAGAATACGGTCTTCCAAATCCTAAAATGCTCAAGCTGACCCGAGCGAATTGAAAAGACAAAACACTCGAGTCAGAACTAAAATATCTTATGTGAGTTAAATCAACAGAAACAAATATGGGTGGAACGGCGTCAGAGATGTTTACGGGATTTGACATCTCCTATCCAGTGTCTAACGTGAGTGCAGTAACTTAAGAGATACTCGAGATTCACATCTCCTAAGGATCCATTAAACTATCTACTATGTAGTAATATACGCTATTATAATAGTGTCTAAAGTAAAGTATAATATACTGAAAATAGGGTTAAGGGGTTACCCATATAGCCCTTAACACACTTTTATATTCCCATAGTCTATACAGTACTGTAATCTCCTTCGTACTAGGCGTCGTCAGAAGGCACTCCATAGGTATGGTACAAAACAAAATCGTATAAGGCGTGCTAGGGTAGGTGACACGGCACAACTAGGCAATGCCAGGCTAGATATACCAATTACTATCCGAGCTGGTGGTAACGCATAGCCGCAGCTACCGCCTACCTCGAGCCAGACCCCCAAATAAAATAAAAATCAAAAATGGCAACCGAATCAAACCAAAAGTCAAAGTATAATATCGAAGGGATGTATCCGATCAAAGGTGCTTCCTCATTAACCCAAGAATCGCTCCTGTTTTAGCCACCTTATGCCAACTCACGGGAGACAGGTCCACGTATTTACCACAAAGGAAATGCCGCCGCCATCCTACTTCATTCTGGAATCTCCACCGCGTACACGGTTGTTAAAGTGGTTTACGGAGTTGGCAGAGAGTAATATAACTTTCAATCCCGGTCTCTTTAACAAACCAACGTTATTATAACACCGCGGTCATTCCAAAATAATTTATTCTTCAAAACCAGGATATAATATTTATTTCAAAACCATATAAATACGATATCGTATCAAATTTAAAAACCAAATCAATATGATATTCCTTTTATTTCAAATCAATATAATATCATTTTATTTCAAATATAACCACTTTTTAAAATCATAGCACTTCCAAATTTTATACTTCCAAACCAAACATTTGAAATTTTAACACCTTTAAAACATAATGCTATGAAATTCATAACTTCGAAACATTTCAATTTCTATAAACATTTCAATTTCGATATATTTCAAGGCTTTAAATATTCTAAAATTTCAAAACAAAATTTGATAATTTCGATTCAACAATTAAATTTCCTATTATTTAGTTTTGAAATATTTTATATAATAAACCCCTTATTATTTAAATAAAACTCAAATTTCAAATAACTAGATATTATCTTTAATTCGTTATACTTGAAATAATCATTTAATTCACCTAGACACAAAAATCAAGTTATAATAATTATACCGTTTGAAATTCCAATTTAATAAATTTCACATCAACCCTGTTGGTTTAATCCATAAATAAATTCAATTTCATAAAATCTCAAATTTATCTAACTTTCAAATCAAATTTTATTCGAGTAAAATTCTTAAATAATTAAATTCACATCCATTTCATATTTTATCTTCCAAATCTTTATTTATTTAAATCATTATAACCTCTATATAAATATTATGATCTAAATATTTAACCGTATTTATTTTAATAAATCAAACTCGATTTTTTAAACCTATTGTCATTAAACAGATTTATACATAGCTTAAATACATGAATTTAACTATATATAAAATATTTTAATATAATATAAAAAAGAATCAATATTTATTAAACCGTATAATACTATCCAAAACCATAGAAATCATTCCTAATATATATATATATATATATATATATATATATATATAGACCGACGGTGTCTGTATATAATTTTCTATCCTATGGTCAAGTGATACGGATATTTATCGTTTCAATCCGCAATTTAAAATAAAAATACGATTATATATCATTTCAAACCGCAGTCCCGAATGAAATAGAGTGCATAACAATTTTCAGTTTATAACGATATAAAATACACATCCATTCATCCAATATCAATCATCAACCATTAATCACAATCATCATCCAATTCAATCAATAGCATCAATATATAACGGATAATAAACAACAGGCATCAACTAGCAGTTTATATTCAATTGTAAATTAAATGAAAATTTAACTGGTAGTTTATATGCAATAAATAAATTAAATAACAACTTAATTCAATTATATTCAATTAAATTGGGATGATGATTAATAATATGCCAAACAGTCATAAATAAATTTCTAATCACATCCTAAATAAATTTAACAAACATAAAAAATTTAGAAGTTGTGAGTGGGTTAAAACACTCACCTTTTGAATTAAAATTCAATTTAAACCCAAAATTTTGACAGTCTCAGAATTCGTCCAAACCAGCGCCAAAATGTTCGAAATTTCAATACGGTCCTAACAAAAAAACCGCATGTGAATTGGTGTTCGTGTGTGAAAGATATAGCGAAAATTGTGCTTGAATTTCAATTTTAAAAATAAAAAAAGAACACATTTTTACCCCTCCCCACGTCCCTAGATCAACGCGCACATCTTCTCACGCGGCTATAGGTTCGAACCCAATTTTTCGCCGTTGACCAAAAGTTTGACCAAGCTTTGCTAGCTCCACCGATCGCCAACACACTGCCGCCCACCACCGCCTCGATGCTCTCGACGAGCAGCACTCAAAGATCACTACGCCGTGACTTCCTCCTGCCACGAAAAACATGCGTCGCCACCGATTTCGAAACCCTTATCCACCTATCCCCGATGATCTAACTGTTATTTCGACGAATGAACACCACAGATGCACTCCCTATCGTCCACTGTACAATACTTAGTAATGATTCGACGATTGAGAATGTTCATTCGACGCGCGATGAACGGCCGTGAATGGTTCTGCAATTTCCGGAAAAATGATGATTCAAAACAAGAAACGAACTGCAGATCTGCGATGCATACATCAAGAGCTTCAATATAAAAAATTTCTAAATTTTTTTGAAGAGTTTGAAAATTTGGCTTTGATTTTGAATTGCAATTGGAATTAGGTGTTTGTCTGCCACTGAACTGAGGAGGTGAAAGAAATTGTACGCACAAATAAATGAGAATGAGGGAAACTAGGGTTTATAACAGAGTATTTATAGACAAGGTTGAAAAAGAATAGATGGACCCGATTTATAAAAGCGTTGAACGATGAATGTCCCGAAAAGCCCGTTCTGTCTTCGGAACGAAATTGGGTCAACCTATATATCAAAATAGATATTTTTAAATATTTTAAACGCGATGGAACAAGTTTCACGTGCAAATTCCATCGTATGAAGAAGTTGTAACGACCCGCTATTTTGGACTATTCGCATCCGCACATGTCGGACTTGAATAATTCAAAATAACGAAATGTTAATTTAAATTTGGAAAAACTGAACAGATACAGTAAATAAATAATCACAGACACAGAGTAATAATATGCAGCGGAAGCAAAAGATAGTAGTTCATGAAGCTACTATGTATATAACAGATTTAAATAAGTTACAACAGGAGTCTCGAATACAATAATCAAATACATGAACTAGAATACATCACTGAAATCAACTAGATATCTGAAAGATGGATAGATAGCTGGATCTCCAAGCGAAGCTCCAACTCTAAGGTGAGTCTCGAATACTGGTACACTCAGTCTGACCCGAGCGTAAAGCAAAACACAAAACACTCGAGTCGGGATTAACATTCTTATATCAATAAATCCAACTCAACTGAAATTACAATTGAAATACAAGTAACTCAAAGGATGTAGGAATAACCATCCTTTAAGGATCCGTTAAACTATCTACTATGAAGTAATATACGCTAAATTAATAATGTCTATCAGTAATATAAAATATCAAAATAGTGTCAAGGCGTTACCATTATCCCCCTTAACACATTTTATATAAGCGTTATCGTCTATACAGCACTGTAAACTCCACCGTAAACTAGTGGGATATCAGGGAGTATTCCATAGGTATAACACAAAACAAATTCGTAGTGGTCGCGTATATAGGTGTGACGCCCCACCTCTATACCCACGCTAGCCAAGAACACTACGAAGTAATGCTGTCAACTAGCACGGAGAATAAGGCTGTTGAGGAGCGGCCATCCGTGTAATTGCTTTGTGCGAGCATGGATATGTCAGATAGTATAACATGCAATTCTTTTTAAGTGGAAATCCGACATGCCGACACAAACTCAAAGATATCACACGGTGGCTATAATATCTTCGGAAACAAATATAGAAATAAACATAACATAAATCAGTCATAGACAATTCATATCACAAAGGCGGAAATAGATATGAATATTACACTGGGAAGTGTACATCAGAGTAGTGGTCTAAAAAGATCCACAATATCACAAAAGAATAGTTACATGAACTACACAAAAGAATAAGTATACATTATGGAGTCTATATCTCGAATGTATACACAAAAATAAACTACTAATCTAAGTAGTAAGCCAAAAGTCAAAGAAATCAATCCCAAGGGAGAAGTCAAGCAGAAGCACCTGTAACATCTCGGTCTGACCTGAGTATTATTTAATAAGAAAATAATAAACGGACCAGTCTAACTATAAATATCAGATGAAACGATATAGAATAAGAGATATGACTAAACACATAATAATCACAATGCCAAGCTGTGATATATATATATATATATATATATATACACTTAGTTGATAATCATCAAGAGATTAATCAATGTCACCAAATCTACACAAGAATCAAAGAAACGTCATACTCCTTATTTCGTTCACCAAACCATAAATATTGACGATAATATCAATGTAAATCACAAAAGTCAATGACACGCAAATTCACCAATGCACAAATATTGACAATAATATCAATGTCAATCACAAAAGTCAATGACACACAAATTCCGGAATTCAATACGCGAAATCCAGAAATCACAAAAGTCAATGACGCACAAATTCACCAATGCACAAATATTGATAAAACTTATCAATGGAAATCACGAAAGTTGGTGAAACACAAATTCTAGAAATCATCTCAAGAAATCCAGAAATCACAAAGGTCAATGACGCACAAATTCACCAATGCACAAATATTGATAAAACTTATCAATGGAAATCACGAAAATTGGTGAAACACAAATTCTAGAAATCATCTCAAGAAATCCAGAAATCACAAAGGTCAATGACGCACAAATTCACCAATGCACAAATATTGATAAAACTTATCAATGGAAATCACGAAAATTGGTGAAATACAAATTCTAGAAATCATCTCAAGAAATCCAGAAATCACAAATGGGGGAGGCCTATCACAAACGGGAGCATAAAGCCCACCAACACGTGTATCACAAACGGAACGCTAATTCCATGGTTGCTAACCATCACAAATTGAGCCGAAGCTCCACAAACGGCCCGAAGACCATGGGTTGCTACCCTACCAAATTGAGTCGAAACTCCACAAAACGGGGTTTAGTCTCCCTCGCAGACAAAGAGACATCGCACATTGCTAGTCTAAATCACAAAGATGATCGTCATGATCAACGAGAAGTGTCGATTACAGTAAGCTAGTAAATATATGAGCTTAGCATCATGTCCCATAACCACTAGCTTAACTTAAATATTTACGAACAAATTGTAGATCTCCACTAGAAAATTGTCACAAGAGTTTCAATCGAACAAGTCCAAGTATTAACCAACAAAGTGAACGCAAGCGTTTCTTACCACTTGTTTTACTAAGTCGTTTAATTAGATTTCTCATACGAGTGAGGTAAAGGTTTATATATACTAATAGATTGGAAAACGGTTTTATAAACACATTTGGTATTAAAATAGTATTGAAATCGTTTGAGGAAAGAGTTTTGATATTTACTACTAGTATAGAAAACCTTTATATTTGTAAAGTGACAAAACACAAAGAAGATTGTAGGAACAATCAATCACTAAAATTCACATGCGGAGATGTGAATAAAAATCCAACGAAACCGATAAAGAATCCATCAAAATGGATATTCAAAAATCCCTAAAAAAGGAGTCATCAAAGTCATATTAATTGATAACAATAAATAGGAAACAACACGAATCGATTTAAGTTGGAAATTCAAGTAACTAGGCGAAGTAGGCAAAAAATCATCAGGTCGGTCGGCCGGCTACAGAGCTCGGTCGACCGAACCTTGTTTTGAAAAACTTCTCGGGCATCAGGTCGGTCGACCGAACCAGGGGGGTTGGTCGGCCGAACCAGAAACAGAGAAGTTCTCTGCACTTTTACTAGCAGGTCGGTCGACCGGACCGGGGGGTCGGTCGGCCGAACCTAATGCTCTGCAAATTGATGCCCATAAATTGATATGCAACCTCCTCCAATTCGCAACTGAACGAGCACAGACGCTAGGGAATTATGACTAACGGCTACCCGGCCCTATTGGCTCCTCGATGCACCACCAAACACATGTTCAAACATCATAGTTATGATTTTTAAAGGATTGAACCCAAAACACCAAAAATTGGAATATTCACCAAATCAATCCAAACCAAAAGCAAATGCACACGAATAAGTGTTAGGAATTCATACCTAACATTCGAAGATAAATATAAGCATAGATGTGAGATAAAAATCTCACCTTTTCACAAAATCAAACAAGAAGAAGCTTGAAAGCAAATGGAGAATCAACCTCTCTTCAACACAACCCAATTGAGCTTGAATCTAAGCTCAAAAACAAGAACATTCCCAAAATTAGGTTTAGGAATTTCTGAAATTGGTAAGAGAATAAGTTGGAGAAGATGGAGAGAATGCTTACCAATGGGTTCTCTTGAATTTGGAGCTAGGAATTGGATTTGCAAGAGGAACTAGGGTTTTGGAGTTTTAATTTCCAATCTCACCCACCATTAATGCCTTAGAACTGAAAAGAGAAGAGAATGAGGGTGAGTGGGGAAAAGTGGCTCAGATTTGAGCATAAGTTAACATAGGGCTGAGCCCAAAACCAAACCCATAGTGAAAAGTAGCAAAAATCAACTTTCTCCAAGCATATCGAAGCTTATACTCAAAAAGGTCGCAAACGACATTTTAAACTCAATGGGAGTGGTCCCGAGCCCTAATTCGACCGTATGCAAAAAGTAGCTTTTCGGACTAAAATCTAACTAATGATAAAATATTTAAATAAAATATTTAAATATAAAATCGATAAATATGCGGGTTGTTACAGACTCCCCTCCTTAAAGAAATTGCGTCCTCGCAATATTTATGAAGAAGATATATAGTAACAACCATAAAAGCATATTCAACACAAAAAAAATTTGAAATAAGAAGTTCACCTCAAAGAGCACGAGAAAGTAAGTCCGAATGTGTTCGCTCGATGTACTCTCTAGATTCCCAAGAACAATCCTTAGGATTTGAAGACCATTGAACTTTAACAAGCGGGACATCTTTATTTCGAAGTCGTTTGACTTCCGAAGCAATAATACGAACAGTATGCTGCTCATAAGTTAAATTCGGTGAAACTTCAATCTCTTCCACAACACCGGGCTCAAGAACAGAATCGGAATCCCGAAGGCACTTCCGAAGTTGAGAAACGTGAAACACGTCATGGATAGCAGAAAATTGAGCCGGTAATAAAAGGCGATAAGCCATGGAACCAATACGTTCAGCGATAGGAAATGGTCCAATGTATCGAGGCGCTAACTTTCCCGATCGACTGAAACGCACAACACCCTTCATAGGTGAAACACGAATAAAAACAAGATCTCCCTCAGAAAATTCTAATTTCCTTCTCCGGTTATCGGCATAGGATTTTTGTCTACTCTGGGCTTCTTTCATCCTATGACGAATAAGGTCAATCTTTTCTGTGGAATCAAGAATAAATTCTGGACCTAAAACCAGCTTCTCACCGGTCTCAAGCCAACAAGAAGGAGATCGGCATGGCCTTCCGTAGAGTGCCTCAAAAGGTGCCATACCAATACTAGATTGGAAGCTATTATTATAGGAAAATTCAACAAGAGAAATATGATCTTCCCAACTTCCATCGAAATCAAGCACACAAGCACGAAGAAGATCTTCAAGAGTTTGATTCACACGCTCGGTTTGTCCATCGGACTGGGGGTGATAAGCGGTGCTAAAATTAAGCTTCGTTCCTAAAGCTTTTTGAAGACTCTTCCAAAATCCACTAGTAAACAATGGATCACGATCACTAACAATAGAAGTAGGAACTCCATGAAATTTAACAATTTCTTTGGTAAAGAGTTTGGCCAAAAGAGGAACGGTTCGGTTAGACCGAACGGGAATAAAATGGGCGGATTTAGTAAGTCTATCAACGATCACCCATAAGCTATCATGACCCGAACGAGAACGGGGAATGCCATCTATAAAATCCATGGAAATTTGGTCCCACTTCCAAATTGGAATTTCTAAAGGTTGCAATAACCCACCGGGCCTTTGATGTTCGGCCTTAACGAGTTGGCAAGTCATGCAACGCTTAACGAAGTTAGCGATGTCAAGTTTCATTCCCTCCCAATAATAAAGTCGCTTCATATCCGCGTACATTTTACTACTACCAGGATGAATGGTAAATTTAGAATGATGAGAATCTTCTAAAATATCTTTACGAAGATCACCAATACTTGGCACGACATGTCTACCAAATTTCCGAGTGCCGCCACGAGAATCGATATCAAAGTCTTACAAACCTTCAATATCAATTTTATCCTTAATATTTTGGCCAAGAAGAGCCAATTCGGGATCTAGCCTTTGAGCTTCAAGAATGCGGTCTAAAAGAGAAGGATGAGCCTCAAGGCTACATAAAACAAATGATGAGCATAAATCGGATACGCGCTCTCGAATCTCACAAGTGGATAAGATCTCGAGATCGTTCCATTCAGATATCATCATAGAAACAACAGCTTGTTGTTTTCGGCTAAGAGCATCGGCGACACGATTACCCTTGCCGGGAGTGTAAAGAATATCAAGATCATATGGTGCAAGAAATTCGAGCCAACGCTGTTGATGCAAATTAAGTTCCTTTTGAGAAAATAAATATTTCAAGGACTTATGATCGGTATAAAGAACAAATTTCTCTCCTAAAAGATAATGACGCCAAATACGAAGGGCGAAAACAATAGCCGCGAGCTCTAAGTCATGAGTGGCATATCTAGTCTCAGCAGGCTTCAATTGCCTAGAAGCATAAGCAATAACACATTCTCTTTGCATAAGAACGGCACCCAAACCAACGCGACTAGCATCGGTATAAACAATGAAATCTTGATTCCCCCCGGGAATAACAAGAATAGGAGCATCAGAAAGGAGTTCTTTTAATTTCTGAAAAGAAGCTTCACATTTGTCCGACCAAATGTATTTAACACCTTTCTTAGTCAAGCTAGTGAGAGGTATGACAATCTTAGAAAAGTCTTTGATAAAACGACGGTAATAGCCCGCCAACCCGAGAAAACTACGAATCTCTGTCACATTCTCCAGTCTCTTCCAATCTTGAATCGCTTCAATCTTTGAAGGATCCACGGAAATTCCGGATTCGGAAATAATATGACCGAGAAACTTCACACGAGATTGCTAAAAGTGGCATTTAGAAAATTTTGCCTTTAATTGATTACTCCTAAGAGTTTCCAACACAATCCGAAGATGCTTTTCATGCTCCTCCTCAGTTTTAGAATACACAAGAATATCAACGATAAAGATGAGAACAAACCGGTCGAGAAAGTCTTTGAAAACTCTATTCATAAGGTCAACGAAATACGCCGGAGCATTCGTCAAACCAAATGGCATGACAAGCCATTCATAAGATCCATAACGAGTACGAAACGAGGTCAATGGAATACTATCCTCTGCAATACGAAGCTGATGAAATCCAGTAGCTAAGTCTAATTGTGAAAAGACTCTAGCACCACTAAGTTGATCGAATAGATCATCAATCCGAGGTAAAGGATATTTATTTTTGATAGTAAGATCATTAAGCTTGCGGTAGTCAACGCAAAGCCTAAGTGTTCCATCGGATTTCTTCACAAAAATAGCTGAAGCTCCCCAAGGCGAGGAACTAGAGCGAATAAATTGCTTTGTCTCCAATTCGGATAATTGTTTACGCATCTCCTCGTTTTCTTTATTGGACATACGATAAGGAGGGCGAGTGATAGGTTGAGCTCCAGGAATAAGATTAATTCTGAACTCAATCGCTCGCTTAGGTGGTAATCCTAAAACGGGCTCGAATATGTCGGAAAATTCACAAACGACCTGAATAAGAGAAATAATATCACCTCATCATCATCATCGTCATCACGAGGGTTTAAAGAATATAAAGATGCAACCAAGCTGGAATCTGAATCTTTAAGCTTAACAAAAATCTGCTTAGCAGATTGAGGATGTCGAAGATGAATATTCCGCTCAGGACATTGGATATGAGCTTCATAACGGTTAAGCCAATCCATTCCCAAAATCATTCCAAAGCCTAAATAACGCATGACATGCAAATCAGCTCGGAAAGAAAAATCACAGAGAATAATCTCGACATCTTTACACAATAAACTGATTGTTGCGGATCCACCAACCGGATTCGCAATTCTCAAAGAAGTCATTAAACACAAAACATCCAAAGAAAAAGTATCAACAAGTTCTTTTGATATAAAAGAATGGGACGCACCCGTATCAAAAAGAACTCGAATAGGATGATCACGAAATAAAATAATTCCATCCAGAATAGAATGAGAAATACCTTGGCCATGAGATGTGTTGCCAGGGGCTTGAGAAACATTTAACTTTCCCTCCTTCTTGCCTTGAAGTTTGGGGCATGAAGATATAACATGACCGGGAACTTTGCAGTAGCGACAAGAGAGAGACTTTGGGCACTTGTTCGCATAATGGTCCTTCGAACCACAATTATAGCATTCCCCACGGCCAAAGGAAGAAGTCTTTGCCACGAAGGTTGCTTGCTTCCCTTTCTTATTGGGATAAGGTCCTTTGAATTTATTTGGCCTCTTCTTGTTGTTGAAGTTTGGTTTGGAACCCACCACTTCAACATCATTCTCCCTATCCCCCTCTTCAAGACGAAGAGCGATATCAACGAGTTGGTCGAAAGAAACTTATAATTTTAGAAGTAATGGCTTCTTGAGATTTTTGTTTAAGCCATAGACGAACCTCTGGTTCTTCTTTAAAGGGGTGTTGATGTATTCAACTCCATATTTGGAAAGTGATTCAAAAGAAGCAACGTAGTCCGTCACGGAAGAATCGCCTTGAACAAGGTTTATGAAATGACGAGCCATCGTCACTTTCTCAGTTTCTGGCATGAATTTTAATTCGAAGCGTTCTCAGAATTGCTCCCAGGTGAGATCCGCTTCATTAATCTCAGAAATAAGAAGTTCGTACAAGTCCAATGCTCTTTCTCGAAGCATACTAGAGGCTACCTGAACTCGGTGAAGGTCAATAAGATTCATGCGAGAAAAGATTCGATCGCATGACCTTAGCTAGCTTGCACTTCAATAATAGTTTCGGAACCTTTGAATGGCTCCCCACCCAAATTAGTGTAATCGCTGCACAAGCGTGCAAATCCCGACTTTGGGTGAGTAGGTTCCGGGTTAGCTTCAGCTGCTTGAGCATTCGTCACTAAATCAAGAAGCTGTTGAGCAGTCATAAAAACTCCATCTTGGGGTGGAGTGCTAGACGGTACGGCTCTGGGGCGGCCTGGTCTAGACATTTCTCTCCCTTTAGAAAGAAAGAAGAAGAAGAAAAAGGTTATTCACCAAATTGAATATCAAGCAATCTTGATAGATAAACAAGGAATCATAAGAGAAAATAGGATAGGACGGTACGTAGACCCGAATAAAATCCTAAAGCACGACTCCTAAGATGGACTTAGGACGATGATCCTTGTTATAATATTCCATATTGTTCCGAAGTTCGGCTCTGATACCAAGCTGTGACGCCCCACCTCTATACCCACGCTAGCCAAGAACACTACGAAGTAATGCTATCAACTAGCACGGAGAATAAGGCTGTTGAGGAGCGACCATCCGTGTAATTGCTTTGTGCGAGCATCGATATGTCAGATAGTATAACATGCAATTCTTTTTAAGTGGAAATCCGACATGCCGACACAAACTCAAAGATATCACACGGTGGCTATAATATCTTCGGAAACAAATATAGAAATAAACATAACATAAATCAGTCACAGACAATTCATATCACAAAGGCGGAAATAGATATGAATATTACACTAGGAAGTGTACGTCAGAGTAGTGGTCTAAAAAGATCCACAATATCATAAAAGAATAGTTACATGAACTACACAAAAGAATAAGTATATATTATGGAGTCTATATCTCGAATGTATACACCAAAATAAACTACTAATCTAAGTAGTAAGCCAAAAGTCAGAGAAATCAATCCCAAGGGAGAAGTCAAGCAGAAGCACCTGTAACGTCTCGGTCTGACCCGAGTATTATTTAATAAGAAAATAATAAACGGATCAGTCTAACAATAAATATTAGATGAAACGATATAGAATAAGAGATATGACTAAACACATAATAATCACAATGCCAAGCTGTGATATATATATATATATATATATATATATATATATACTTAGTTGATAATCATCAAGAGATTAATCAATGTCACCAAATCTACACAAGAATCAAAGAAACGTCATACTCCTTATTTCGTTCACCAAACCATAAATATTGACGATAATATTAATGTCAATCACAAAAGTCAATGACACACAAATTCATCAATGCACAAATATTGACAATAAAATCAATGTCAATCACAAAAGTCAATGACACACAAATTCCAGAATTCAATACGCGAAATCCAGAAATCACAAAAGTCAATGACGCACAAATTCACCAATGCACAAATATTGATAAAACATATCAATGGAAATCACGAAAATTGGTGAAACACAAATTCTAGAAATCATCTCAAGAAATCCAGAAATCACAAAGGTCAATGACGCACAAATTCACCAATGCACAAATATTGATAAAACTTATCAATGGAAATCACGAAAATTGGTGAAACACAAATTCTAGAAATCATCTCAAGAAATCCAGAAATCACAAAGGTCAATGACGCACAAATTCACCAATGCACAAATATTGATAAAACTTATCAATGGAAATCACGAAAATTGGTGAAACACAAATTCTAGAAATCATCTCAAGAAATCCAGAAATCACAAAGGGGGGAGGCCTATCACAAACGGGAGCATAAAGCCCACCAACACGTGTATCACAAACGGAACGCTAATTCCATGCTTGCTAACCATCACAAATTGAGCCGAAGCTCCACAAACGGCCCGAAGACCATGGGTTGCTACCCCACCAAATTGAGTCGAAACTCCACAAAACGGGGTTTAGTCTCCCTCGCAGACAAAGAGACATCGCACATTGCTAGTCTAAATCACAAAGATGATCGTCATGATCAACGAGAAGTGTCGATTACAGTAAGCTAATAAATATATGAGCTTAGCATCATGTCCCATAACCACTAGCTTAACTTAAATATTTACGAACAAATTGTAGATCTCCACTAGAAAATTGTCACAAGAGTTTCAATCGAACAAGTCCAAGAATTAACCAACAAAGTGAACGCAAGCGTTTCATACCACTTGTTTTACTAAGTCGTCTAATTAGTTTTCTCATACGAGTGAGGTAAAGTTTTGTATATACTAATAGATTGGAAAATGGTTTTATAAAAGCATTTGGTATTAAAATAGTATTGAAATCGTTTGAGGAAAGAGTTTTGATATTTACTACTAGTATAGAAAACCTTTATATTTTTAAAGTGACAAAACACAAAGAAGATTGTAGGAACAATCAATCACCAAAATTCACATACGGAGATGTGAATACAAATCCAAAGAAACCGATAAAGAATCCATCAAAATGGATATTCAAAAATCCCAAAAAAAGGAGTCATCAAAGTCATATTAATTGATAACAATAAATAGGAAACAACACGAATCGATTTAAGTTGGAAATTCAAGCAACTAGGCGAAGTAGGCAAAAAATCATCAGGTCGGTCGGCCGGCTACCGAGCTCGGTCGACCGAACCTTGTTTTGAAAAACTTCTCGGGCATCAGGTCGGTCGATCGAACCAGGGGGGTCGGTCGGCCGAACTAGAAACAGAGAAGTTCTCTGCACTTTGACTAGCAGGTCGGTCGACCAGACCAGGGGGGTCGGTCGGCTGAACATGATGCTCTGCAAATTGATGCCTATAAATTGATATGCAACCTCCTCCAATTCGCAACTGAACGAGCACAGACGCTAGGGAATTATGACTAACGGCTACCCGGCCCTATTGGCTCCTCGATGCACCACCAAACACATGTTCAAACATCATAGTTATGATTTTTAAAGGATTGAACCCAAAACACCAAAAATTGGAATATTCACCAAATCAATCCAAACCAAAAGCAAATGCACACGAATAAGTGTTAGGAATTCATACCTAACATTCGAAGATAAATATAAGCATAGATGTGAGATAAAAATCTCACCTTTTCACAAAATCAAACAAGAAGAAGCTTGAAAGCAAATGAAGAATCAACCTCTCTTCAACACAACCCAATTGAGCTTGAATCTAAGCTCAAAAACAAGAACATTCCCAAAATTAGGTTTAGGAATTTCTGAAATTGGTAAGAGAATAAGTTGGAGAAGATGAAGAGAATGCTTACCAATGGGTTCTCTTGAATTTGGAGCTAGGAATTGGATTTGCAAGAGGAACTAGGGTTTTGGAGTTTTAATTTCCAATCTCACCCACCATTAATGCCTTAGAACTGAAAAGATAAGAGAATGAGGGTGAGTGGGGAAAAGTGGCTCAGATTTGAGCATAAGTTAACATAGGGCTGAGTCCAAAACCAAACCCAAAGTGAAAAGTAGCAAAAATCAACTTTCTCCAAACATATCGAAGCTTATACTCAAAAAGGTCGCAAACGGCATTTTAAACTCAATGGGAGTGGTCCCGAGTCCTAATTCGACCGTATCCAAAAAGTAGCTTTTCGGACTAAAATCCGACTAACGATAAAATATTTAAATAAAATATTCAAATATAAAATCGATAAATATGCGGGTTGTTACAATAGGGATACAAGTATGACAAGGCACATGAGGAAATACCCAAGGTAGTGAAACTACCGTTTGCCTGATCCGGACTGGTAAAAACGCATCGCCGCAACGATCGCAACACCGTGAAACAACACTCCCAAAATTTATGAGGGTGCACCAAACAATAACAAGTAATGAGTAGTAGTTACGAAGAAGTGTGTTCGCTCGAGGTGGCTAGCCCCATTTGGCCTGACACTGCTCCTGTTTTAGTCATTTCCAATTTGATACAAGTGTCAAGGCTATCCATTATCGTTCTCTTTCTTCAGTCATCTCGTATATCATTCAAACCACTTCATTCTGGATCACACTCCGCGTATGGTTATTAAAGTGGTTTTCGGTTTAGACAGAGAGTTTGCCCATAACCGATTCCGGTTTCTTTAATAACTTTCGTAATTATTACACCGATTGGTCATTTAATATATTTCAAACCAAATCAATTTCAATTTCAATTAGAAATTGGTAAACCAACATTCCATTTGTCTTTCTAAGACAATTACCATAATTTACGCTTCAAAACTATAAAATTACAATTTTAAACTCTTATAATACAATTTCATTTTTATTTAAACAATTCAAATATTGATTCAAGTTCGTATATAAGTTTCATTTCATAATCATTTACATTAATTTAATTCAACATTCAAATCAATTTAAATTCATTGATCGATTTCATTCAATATTCGTTAAGTTACTTTATCATTCAAAACAGTTTCTATTTAATTTACCATTCATTAAATCAATTTAAGTTTTCCTTCAATATATCAAACTTACAAATTAAATTAAATTAAATTCGTCAAATAAATTCTTTACATTTCAAGTCTTGCATTATTCACATTTTATTTCTTGTTAAAGAAATTCAATTTCACTTATTTATTTACTTAGTTACAAAATTCAAAACTAAATTAATAAAGAAACTAAATTTCACTTATTCAAGACGTTAAATTTCATTTAATGAATTCGATTCAAATTAAATTATTAAACAATTCAATCTCATTAAACTATCAATAATTTCAATTTCTTAATTATTGCTAAATTCAAAACTTAATTATTAATCATTTCAAAACTTAATTATTAATAATTTCAAAACTTAGTTATTAATAATTTCAACTTAATTATTACTAATTTCTAACTTAGTTATTAATAATTTCAAAACTTAATTATTAATAATTTCAAAACTTAATTATTAATCAATTTAAATTTTAAAAAATGTTCTTTCGTTAATTACCACGTTAATATTTGTTTCAAATTTCAAATATTCACATTTTCCTTTCATTTAAATGTAAATTCCAATTTTATTTCAAAACCTTATTATTATAGAAATAAAATCTTTATTTTATTTAAATCAATCTATTGACCAATCGGGTTAATTTAATTATCTATCCTAAGTCAAGTTATTTGGGTATTTATCATTTCAACCCGGTTCCATTTCAATTCAAAAATCAAAGCATAACAAAGGAACTTGCAGTGTGATAACTGGGATGGTGTCAAAGTAAATAAACAAGCAATAACAACAATCAATAACAATCCAACAATTAATTCAAATAATCCCAAAATAATCGTATTAATTTACATTGTTGCTTGTGCAAATTAATATAATAATTTCTAGAATCTACATATCATTTCATGTAGATTAAAGATTATTACATTATGGTCTTTCACTTGATGTCTATTATTCAATTTCATACAACATCAATTTAAACAACAGACATTTAAATGGTTCAAGGTGTATTTTACCAAATTTCTATGTGTCAATTAATTCAACATTTAAAGGGTCATATTATGCAAATGTCATCTAATCAAATTTAACATATATCAAATCTACTGTCCTATGCCAATTTCAATTTCAAATTATTTATCACTTACAACATTAACAATTTAACGTTCAATGTCGATATAAAACAATCAATCATTTATCAACCAAACTAGATTATCATCGTATAAATAACAATAATGGTGTCAGACGTCGCAGGTGAACTGTTACAGGTAATAGCATACATATATAACAGTGTAAATAACTAACAATCGCATATTTCAATTGTCGTTACGATTTAAATCAAATTTAATAAATAAAGAACATTAATCGTGAGTGATTACTCACCTTCAAGGCTAGAGAAGTGCACGGGAATGGAAGCGAGTAGCAAAGACCAGCATACAAAATGAGCGAACGGAACAACAGCAACTTAAGATTTTGCTATGATAAATTTGATATTGAGAATATCAGTCAAAATGACATGAGATCGGTGAATCAGGATATTATATATAAATTTTCTAAAAATCAATTTAAACATATTCTAAATTAAACTATACATCTGCAACTTATAAACAAAATATATATGTTATATAGTACAAATAGATCTAATATACCAGCAACACATAACTACATATACTACTATATTATCAATATAACACACATACTGTGATAGAATTTATATAAACATTATATATACAATAGCCGAAACCTATATTGTATACTATACCAAAATATATAACTAATATAACAAAAATAAAACTAAAACCATCAAGTCATAATAAACGTACTGGTTATCAGAATACAAAAGTAAGTAATATATATACTGATGATATTCTAAAACTCAGATAAACGAACCTGATATCCATTCATACATACACGCTAACATTTATATATACAAAGAATAACTGAAAATACATATACACATGCAGCTTGTAAAATACTATTTATATGCAAATCTTGTATATGTTAATCTAAATCAATACCTTATACTAACAAATTTATATAACTACAAATTTACACAAACTCACCTATATATATATGACATATGTACTGAGATAAATATTTTATAAAATAACATATATTGGATAAAATAAATGCGTACACTAATGTAAACCTGTATATATAACTAACAAATCATACAAAAATTTATATATATAAGATATAAGTATACATACCTCTTATACATAAGAAGAAAAACAGGGAGCGGGGCAAGCTGGGTTGCTGCTTGGAAGGGTGGAGAAAGCAGTGCAGCGATTCACAGCATCGACCAAAATATACAAATCCTTGATTCTGTTGGAAATCTCTCATCTTATGCCGAACCGAGGTGGACAGTTTGCTCGGCAAAGAAGCAACGAAGGCGAAGGTGGTTCGGCAGAGGGAGACAAGGCGGAGGAGGAGAGTGGACAGCAGCAGAGCATGATGTGGCGACTGTGGTGAAGGTCGATGGGTGGCGGTGTTGGCATGGTGATGTATGGTGGAGTGAGTGTAGCTGCTGAGCATGGTGAAGGCAGAGGAAAAATGACGTGGATGATGGGCGGAGTAGCACGGCATGGTGCTGAGGAGAGGCCGTGTTTCGTTAGGGGAAGGGCGGTGATCTCGGCTAGAGGAGTGGAGCAGTGGTTCGGTGTGGCCTCGACAGTTGGAGGTGGATCGGTGGTGTGGGTCAGGTGCAGGAGACGCGGGTTTTGGGGGAGCTTAGAACGGCGAGTGGATCGGCACTCAGCTCGAGGTCACCGAGCTTGGCTGCGGAGGTTGCGTATGGTGAAAATCTTGGTGGTGCGACAAGGCGGAGGAGGAGGTAGGAGGGAAGGCTTGGGTTTGTTTGCAGAGGGGAGATGGGTCGAAGAGGAGCTACAGGCTTCGGCCTGATGATAGAGTTCTTGAGGGAGAAGACATAGGGAAAAGCAAGGCAAGGAGATTGGAAGCAGGCCCATGCCTTCTTGTTTGTGTTTTTTTTCAATGCAGAATAATGAAAGAGTGGAGAAAGAACGGTTCAAGTAATAAAAGCAATCTTTGGAAATGGGAAGGTCACAAGTAAATTTGGGTAAACATTAAATGATAGTGTTGTTTTGAAAACATGCACAGGGAGCATGCATGCGCTCCGCATATCTTTATTCATGTGCGTGCATTTATTTAACACAATGACAAATGCACATGCTAATAAAGGAAGGTTGATAAAGTTGAAGGTGCATGAGCTACCAGATCCAAACTATAATATGCTTTGAATATAAAGTCGTATAATATATTTTAATTCCCTTTTTGGAACGTTGCAAGCAGACTAATAATTTATTAGAATGAGCAGAAATTGAAAAATAAAGTAAAGTCTAGTGGCTGACAGCTTCTCACCTTGAAAGATGAATAGACATAGTAACCAAATGAAACGAAGGGACTTAGAACTGTAACAACCCTAGATTTTGACTATATATTTAAATTTGACTTTATTTCATTTTGAAATTATTTTAATTTTTTTTATTTGTGTGATATCATTTCTAAACATTTTTAAAATGATAATATAATTTTTCCAAAATTTACTGTATTTATTTCCTATTTTTAAAGGCTGTTTCCTAATTTTCTGCCATTTTCTTCATTTTTAAATTTCTTTATTTTATTTTAAATTTGTTTTATTTGTGAAAATTCATCTCTGAATATTTTTTAAATAATAATAGAATTTTTCTAAAAATTACTGTGTTGATTTCCTATTTTTAAGGGCTGTTTTCCCATTTTCTGCTATTTTCTGCATTATAATTTTATATTTAAATTAAATTTTAAATATTTATTTTGTGAATATATTTGTATTTTATGTTATTATTTATGTTTAAAAATACTTTACAAGCTGAAATGAATTTTCTAAAAATTATTTCATTTAACTTCAAATTTTGCTAGTCTAGTTCACTGTTTTAACTATTTTCCTTAATTTTACTTTACATAATTGATAAATATTATATATATTTGTATATTGGTTGAAAATTTCGAAATATTATCTGATATTATTATTATTTCAGCTACATAAATTTATATAAATAATAAAAGGTAAATTGAAAGGGTTTGTGACCTTTTGTTTTCTATGGCTTTTGATTTTCCCACCTTTTCACATTTTTAACGTTTCTTTTCACTCAAATGGCCATATCTCTTCATTCTTTCAACTGCCACCCTCATTTCTCATTCACGTACTTCATTTTTTCTCTCATTTCCTCAAAAAATTTCAGCCATAGCTTTTGAAGAAAGTTTGGTAAACTTTATTTCCTTTTTCCATTTGTTTATGCTTGAATTCATGGTTTTTGCACTTGTTCTTCTTCATCATAGGTTCGGCCTTGCTCCTCCACCACCATAGCCGCCTCCACCATCACCACATCAGGTCACCATCCCCTTCATCCCACTGACCAAACCATGTCGTGGTCATCTATGACTAGATCCACCAAAGTTTATGCAAACACTCCACTTGTTCAGCCTAGCCGAACCATTTATGCACATACCCTTCATTTTTCACCTAAACCACCTCCTTGGCCGCCGCCACCAGTCCCTCCACCACCTTTGGCCGACACTCCAGACCCCACCTGACCTTCACCTTGTAGGAGCCGAGCCCAATGGTCCTTTGGTTGAGCCATGGTTGCACAAAAGCCACTTATTTGCCTTAAACCCTTTGTATTCACACCTTATAACTTCCACCACTTCACCACACCCTTAGCCGGCCTTTGCACCACCTTCTCCAGCTCATACCTAAACCTAAACCACTGCCACACCATCTCCTAGCCTCCAGCAGGTCTGGCCATGCCATTTGTAGCCTTGCCCGATGCTTGAAATTGCACAAAAATCCACTTGTTTGCCTTGTACTTGTATTTTCATACATAGCAACTTCCATACCTTCACTACCCTTGCTAGGCCGACCATATATGACCCATACCTGACCAAATACACCCCATGGCAGTACCTTATCACCCTATAGGCTGAGCATAGTGATGGTGGAAGCAAGTGCAAGTGTTTGATTAATTGTTGTTCCTTAATTTCTAGCATCGTTTATCGTATTTTTGGTCCGAAACCTTATAATTGTTATATTGTTTGTTTGATTTGTATTCAAGGGAATTAATCCTTGGCTCCTCCATTTCGTATCTGTATCGTGCTTTTGTGCTTGTGTAGATCCCGTTGTGCAATTCATCGTTGTGTCATCAGCTCAAAACAGTGAGTAAATCTCACCAGACTAATATGTACTTATATAGTGATAAACTGACATCACCTGAATCTGTAAATGCATATCATCCTGTTATAACTGCTATATTATATTCATATGAAGTTCACACCTATATTTACACTTGTTATACCATATGTTACTGTTATTTCATGCTATTCTATTATTTTCATCAGTTTATCACACTGCAAGTTCCCTTTAGATTAAAATCACTATGGGTTGAAATGATACATACCCGAACGGACTTTAGAATAGGAGAAAATCATTATGGGCTGAAATGATAGGCCTGAATGATTTTCAATTATTTTCTTTTACTTGGGATTGCGGGTTTGAAATGATCAAACCCGGGTTTTCTTTGTAAATTACGGGTTGAAATGATATATTACCCGTATCACTTCATCTAGGCTAGAAAATGAAATACAGACCCGCTGTTAAAATATGTTTTTCTAAAAATTTTAAATTATTTTAGAAATGTAAATATTATAATATTTTGATTTAAATTTGATTAAAAATGATTTTTGTAAAGCATTATTGATTTTCTGAAAATTTATAAGTGAAATAAATTAATGGTAAAGATAGAAAATCTGAAATGTAAGTTATTTTGGAAACTAGAATTTGGTGATAAATGGAATTTAAATTAAATATGAAAATATGATAAATTTATGATATTTTGAATTAAATGAATTTAAAATGATTTTATAATATATTAATGATTTTTGAATAAAGTTAAAATGTGAAATGAATGAATATTTAGGTTGAAATTTGGAAATATAACTAAAATTGGAAATTTGTGAATTTGGCTTAAAGGTGAATTTTAAGTTAAGTAAATAAAAAATGAAATTAAGTTATATTTGAAAATTTTAAACTTAAATGTTAAGTTAAATTTAATATAATGAATTTAAAATTTAATGTTGGAATTTAATAAGTGAATTATTATTAAATTTTGGTTTTTGAATAGAGATTTAACTTTATAAAATCATGAATATAAGGGTATTTGAATGACTGATTTTAAAGGTGAAATTATATGATTTTATAAGCTAAAAATGATTTAAATAAAAATATAATTGTTTGTGAAATTATATTTAATACTTGAAGTTAATTAACTGCATTTCTGAAATGCTATTAATTCTAATGTAAATGATAATACAGCATTTGTAAATGCTGTAGTTGATAATAATGAACCAAATGGCTAAGTTTAATTAAAGGTTATTATAGCATTTTTTGTAAATGCTATAATTATTGAATTTAACTAAGTTTTATTTGAAACTAATGTAACCCTATTACAACCTTTTTAAAATGCTATCTTTTATTAAATTGAACTGTTTTGAATGTAACTTTCCGTAGCAATTTCTAAATGCTGCGAAAGTTGAATTTTCATCTGTTTTAATAAATTAAGTGGATAAATGAATTTTGAAAGACTAAAATTTTGTAAATTTAATAATTTAATTATTAAATATAATAACTTCATTTTATGATTTAAAATGAAGTAATTTGTTTTGAAATATAAACTATTTTGAAATGTGTTTTGTAATGGTATTTAAATTAAATAAAAATGAATGTGGTTTGGAAGATATTATATTTTTGATATTTTGAAATGGATTTTGAATGATACTGAATTTTGAAATGACATTTGAGTTTGAAGTATAAAGTACCATTTTGAAATTTTAACCACGGGATGTAAATTTATAGTTTAACTGATTCTTAAAGGATGGGCGATCTCAAACATCCTTTAAGTTATTGTGCATTTCTACTACAGTTCACTTGAGTTAGTTTACATTATATAAGTATATATTGTCCTGACTCGAGTGTTTTGTGTTTTACTTTACGCTCGGGTCAGCCTGAGTATTCACAGCTTTGGATTCTCTTTCTGGAGCTGGTCTTTGCTGGAGTTTCTGCTTATCTACATTTATATCTACTCTCTGTTTCAGCTGTTCTAGTTTATCTCATGTATTAGTGAACTTCTATGTAATTCTGATTTCTATTATGTTGTTTTCAGACTGTATTATGTATTTGGTTTGAGACTCTACCGTAGTAGCTTCATGAACTACTATGTATTTTATTTCCGCTGCGAGTTATTCTGATATTTCTGTGTCCGTGATTCTGTGATTGTATTTCATTTGCTCCAAATTTATTTACAACGCGGTATTTGAGCAATTCAAGTCCGACATGTGCGGATGCGAATGGCTGAAAATATCGGGTTGTTACAGTTGGTATCAGAGCTTTGGTTTTAGGCAAACCTTAGCCTGCGGAGCAAAAACTAATTAGAGATAGGGTAGAAATACCCTAGAACGAGTGAAATCAATCTCAGAATCCTTTCCTCGTGAGAGAACGTATTTTCGAAGTATAAAATGATTTCCAAATGATTTTTAAAGGATTTTCAAAGATTATTTTGGAATCAAGATTTTTTTTGAACTTCATTACTTCTGTATCCACCTTGTTAGAAATCTCTTGGTTAAGATTCTTATCGACTAGGATTCCTTGAACTTTGGAACACTTCCACTTGTTCTGGAATCCAGTCTTGTTTTCCCAATTTTTCCTTTTAATTTTGGAGCATTCCGTAACTCTACTTTGGAATGACCTCTCTAAAGAGCGGTGATTCCGTAAATCTTTGAATGATTTGTAAAGGGGTGAAACACCTTTACAATTGGCATCGATTCACTGGAGATTTCTGTATCCTCGGATGTCGATGCTATCTATCTCCTGCCCTACCCGGATTCTATCTCTGGCGATCTAAGGTCGATTTGCCTTAGATTTCCATATTGATTATATTCCTAAAGTCTCGGTTGACCGGTTAAGTTCGCCCGCGATTTATATAGGCTTATCTATCCTCTATTTGGTAATTAAATAATCTCATCTTCGTTTGAGTTTATTTTCGAACTAGAATTCTATTTGATTAGAGTCCCTCTAATTTTGAATCTTTGTTTGTTTGAAATCCTTCCCTGAATCATCCTTTGGAAATTTGTATTTGGTTGTATTTTGAAATTGTGCATACATCGAAATTATTAAGGATGGCCATATTTTTATATATAAAAGTGAAATGTTTTCGATAAGGATTATATACCTTTTAAAATGAAAATTTGAAATTTCGAAAGAATTTGAAATTTTGAAAATTTATAAGAACTTGATTTATACAAAAATGATTTATAACTGAAGGGTCTTGAATTTGAATTTCGAGGAATCGAATTCCGGTATTTTGAAATCGGTTTTAAGATTTTGGAAAATATATATAGTAATATGATTTAAAGATATATATATATATATATATATATATATATTTCAAATAAGAAATGTTTCAAATGTATTCGAATGAATTTCAATGATTTCGAAGGAATTTCAAAGAAGTTTTTCAAAGTTAATTGAAGTCCAGAACTCACTTATGTCGCTGGAAAATAATTTCGGTGATGAATGCATGCATCATCGACATTGATTTTCGAGTTTCTAAGTGAGAGAGAGGCCACTCTAGTAGCTTTGCTCTGCGAGTGATTTCGTGAAACCAATTTTGATTTCAGATTTTGAAGTATGGTTTGATATTCGAAAGATAGATCGGTGTATATATATATATATATATATATATATATATATATATTTGAAAAGATTTAAACTAAGCCGGTGTTCAGTCCTCGAGTTTCAGATTTTGAAACCTAACTTTTGAAATTGGTTCACTGATTTAGTGTTGATTTCCAACTCTTGGATTTGAAAATATGATTTCTTCGACTATTTTAAGATTCGAGCACTTCCAAATCAGGGTTAACTTTTCAAAGCTAATATATTTGAAAGGTATAAGTTATTTGATAAAGAATATAAGTGTAGTTTGTATGTTTCAAATATGAAATAATATGATTTGTATAAGCTGAAACTGTTTTGTTAAGAAAATAAATAAGACTATTTTTAATTATACTAATATGAAATTTAGTTTTGAAATGTTTTGGATAAAATTAGTCTTCAGATGTATGAGAAAAATTTGGTTTTAAATTTTAACTTAGTATCATCTTTATGAAACTATTTATTTAACAAGTTGGAATAGATACACAAGTTGTACGTATGCTGTTTTATTCGCATAGTTAATTTGATCCAAGTTTGAGTACACAAGTTCGAGGTGAATTACACCATTTCGTGTTAGGATTTTTCATTTGATTCTTGATGGCGAATATTTGATATGGATTTTGGGCTTGACTCTAGAATTCTTTATCATAGTACATGGCTATGCAAGGAGACTGATGGCTTCTAGTCGAGAAACCATATCGAAGTCCTCATTAGGGAAGTCGAATGAACAATACTAGTTCGAAAGCAGCGTAAACTTCACAAAATGAATGACCAAGCCAACATTTCTAGAGGAAGATTGTGAAATATCTCCCTGAAAATTCGGTGGAATGATCTCCAAAACCATATGGAGCCACAAGTGGGATCGCAAGGCCCAAATCCCAAGAAATATAGAACGATGCCGATCCATACATTGGAGGAGTTTGGGGGTGTGATCACTTGGCAGCTTCTCCATCATGTAATATGATTAGCCTCTAAGTTTCATGCCAATTGGGTTAGTAGAACTTAAGTTATCGCTCGATCATTATTGCAACATGTTATGCATCCTGATTCTGGCCAACCCCTATGGAGGGAAGAGGGAAAATCCCTTTTTCTTAGTCCTTTTGAGGTGCGATCCCTAGGATAGGCTCCTTAGGGTACTTGCATCTTGTTCCCAAAGTTTCATATGTATTAGACATATAGATTTTGATATATTGATTGCTTTCCATTGAGTTTCACTTGTTTTGTTGAAATAGATTTTGATATCTATGTATGTATGTATATGTGTGTGTGTGTGTGTGTGTGTGTGTATTCCCTAATCCACGAATTCTGAATCTAATAGGCATAAATAAATCGATTACCTGTTACACAGTAAATAAAGGATAAACTAGATGAAGAAATTAGGTTACCGCACAAAGCAAATCCTAGGAGATTCATTGGGAATTATCTATGAGTGTAAATCTTAATTTTTCCCTAATAATATCTTGTGTAGTTGATGTTTGGATATTTATCGTTCCTTGGGAGATTTTGAATACAAAAATTTATCATTCTAAAAACCTAAAATCTCTCCTATAAGATATAAGTCTTGAATTTTTAGGAATCCTAGTTATTTATTTCATTATGGTAGAACTACATTCATTGATGTTTACAAAATAAATATTTTGTATTCTACTTGAATCCATTTTTCAATTTGTGATTGTAATGACAAAGAATTCCAAAACAAGGAAATAAATGAGGTGTGCAAAGTAGGGAAAAGAGATATTTCCTCTTATCCGTAGTTTGCATTGCTTATTTCAATAATTAAAACAAGTATGATTTCGTCGTCATTTCAATGCTAAGTTTAAAAGTTTAGTGGAATATAAAAGATTTGTATTGTAAATATGTTTCTTAGGAAAAAAGGACCATAATTCTAATGTATTAGGATAAAACAAATTGTATGTTTAGGATTCCTTTTTGAATATGTATCAAAGTCTATTTTTGTGTAGCTAATTTGTATATGATATTGGTTTTATGCAATTATTTTATTAAATTGGGGCTTGTATAGTAATTGTAGTTGTGAATATTAAAATAATATAACATCCCAAATAAGAAACAGACAAATTACCTAAATATGCGTAAAACTAATTAGGTATAAATATAATAAAAAACATATTTCGTTAAACTTTGAAACTGACGATTATAATTGTAAACATGTAACACATATATAATTAAAACATTAAATAAAGAAACCGATAAATAATGGAAATTAACAATTAATCTAATAAAATAGTTAGTGACAATTATGGAAATTAATCCATAAATACAGGAAAAATAAGAAGTTTCCCTTATAGGGCCTTTAATGTGTAAACATGGTGAGATGTGTGTATATATAAATATATAAATTATGTATGTATGTATAATATACATATGTGTTGGTATAGTTCTGTACTAAATGTTGGACAATGGAAATATAGCAAAGTTATAGGAATGCGAAGTTAAAGCACACAGAAGTCTGCCCAGCTAATATGGTTACCAGCGGTGTGACTTTAGTAACTTATGTAGGACAACGCCTGTAATTAGTACCCCTAGTGGATGCGAAATTAATTTCAACTTTATAGGATAGAAGTAACAACTTGCCTCAAAATCGGCCTAATTTTTGACCCAGAAAAGGCCCACCGAGCATTAGCTATTCCAAAGCTGGCTATTGATTGGTAATATCAATATAAAGAGCTATCCGCCAATGCTAACAGAATCTCACAACGGAAAGGATTAAATATAATACCAAAAACAATACCCATTTTATAAAAATTCAAATGTCATATCAAAACACAACGTCTCAATATTCGTGTACAATATCTCAAAATACAATAACGTCACGCCTAAAATGGTACATCAAAATATAAAAAAACATAAGTAAATATATAACTGCCACCAGACTCTGTTTTTACCTTCATCTCCTTGATCTATATCTTCTTACCTAACTATGTTGTAATATGGAGTGAGTCAGAAGAACTATGTCTAGTGAATGAAATCTCGAGTCTTTCCATAATAGTTCTTGGATAGTATACCTTCAACTGTAAGTCCAATGGCTTTCCTAGTCCAATCCTATAACTTATACTTTTTTAACCTAGCTTTATAACTTACCTTCAATTATAGGCCTAAAGCCATTCTTAGTCCCACGGGTCTACCATTCATCATGTCCTAACAATGCGAGAGAAAGTACCCTGGCCACTTAATACCTTTTTAATGAGAATCAGACAGAGTCTACCCATTTCACACCTATATCTTATATAAGTCCCTTCATTTAATACTAACCCAAGGCAGACCCCTCTTTGGTACGATCGAGCTGACATCGTATTAAATATCATTTGGTCACTTAATACTTCTTTGGAAGAGATAGACCCAACAATAGCCGCTTAATACCTTTAACCCCAAGTGGACCCTTCCCGAGATTTCCATCTACTATGCCTAAATGTTATCACCGACCGTTTAATGATTCATAATCAGGGAGGAGGTGGACCATACAACAACCAATTACTACCCCTGATCCCCAAAACAGGTCCTAGGTATTATGACATGTAACTTAATAGTGACTTTCTCACATTAGTCCACCATCCGTAGACACTAGTAGCCATATTAATTGAGAAGATTTGTCCTACAAAGTTAGGACTAAACTCGCGTCCTCAATGGGTACTAATTATAGGCAATGTCTCACATCAACCCCAAAGTCACACTACTTGTAACCTAGTTAGCTGGGTAGACTTCCATGTGCTTTTAACTGATCTCACATCTATATAACTTGGTCATAATTTACACCCCCTTAACCATTGGCTATAAAGAAAGTTTCTTTATTCTGCCACTAATCATAATCATCCTTAACTTCCATCATATTGAGTTTTAATGCTAATTACTAACCTATTTATTGTGTGATTAATTCATTATCCATACGCTAATATATATTTATAAATATTAACTAAAATATTCCTAGGCATGCGAAGATTGCACCATATACTAATGATTAAATGACAAAACATCCAATTTATACAAGTTTGATAACATAACATACAAATTAGCTAATATCATTAGTCCAATAGTAGACTTGTATAAGAAAATAGAATCAGTTACCAAACTTATTTTATATTAAAATAATAGAATCATCATCAATAGAGTTTACAATTCAAATCCTTTTACACTCTATACACCTTCTTCATATAAAATGAAAAGGGATTCATATTTACTTTCTAACTCTTAATCACATCAAAAGTGAAGATTGAGAAATGGAATAGAATGTGAAATATTAACATTACAATAATTACAAAAATTTCTGCTATTTTAATATAAAAAGATTCCAAAAAAAAAAGAGTTGACATTTTTCTTTAAGTTAATTTTGAAAATTTTAGTTTGATGTTTTTGTGAATAAAACTCCACAAGGCATATCTTAAATCCATCCTATACTATACAATTACAAAAACAAGAAAATTAGGACTTTCACTCATAGAAGATTCCGAGCTTTCTTCTTTTGATTTGAATATTCCCGCTTTTTAATTTATTTCAGACCTCTTTCATTTAAATATACAACAATTGGGTTGTATATGAATTAGATTCGGAATTTCATGTAATGGAGGAGTATAGAATTAGAAATTGAATATTAATATCCAATATTCTTTACCCGAAGACGTAAAGAAATGTATGAATCATGTGCAAGAAAGAAACTGATAGAGCTATGTTATGTTCCTAAATAAGTTGTGAATGAAAATAAAGGAGCAAGGCACTTATTTATAGTGGTTAGAAGTCACCGGAACTGTAACGCCCCACCCCGAGACCCACCTTAGTAAAGAGAATTAATGAGTAATTCTGTCTACTAAAGCGGAGAATAGGGCTGGTTAAGGGCGACCATCTATAACTTTGTCTTAAACATCTACTGAATACGTCGATAAATGCACTATGATTTTTTTTTCTATCTCAATGGATCGACATACACAGTAAATGCTTAATCCAAAACTATAGGCGGCTAACGGATCTATCAGAACAAAATACCATAACTAAATGTAAAGCACATCACAGAACGGTGATCAACATCATATATATACATATACGCTGATACATGTTTAGTACAATACAATATGAATACAATAAAGGTGGCATTCGACCACACTATATACATGGAATCAAATATAAATACATCAGAGTCAAGCGGAAAGAAATATAAACCACAAAAGTGCTAGGATGATATCCAAGCAGATGCATCAAAGCAAAGTCCCGTAACTGATAGCTAACCTGAAACAACTCGGTCTGACCCGAGTGATAAACACACGGGTCAGGCAACTGAATCTTATCGTTAGAAAGGAATACGATAAGGTAAAGAGAAGAGCTTCGCAACGGGATAACATAAGTAGGTATGAACATCTAGGGTTGATATCAAGTAACTTCACTATGTCTCTATGGTGGTTTGCATATACATATACTTGGGTTAATCTGAAGGAATTCATGTATATGGTATAAGGGAAAACATTCAAACATTATCCATGAATAAATAAATCTCTCAAGTCGTACATAAATCCCAAGTATAAATCCATAAAATTTGAAATCACCAAAATCTTCAAAGAAATCATATTTGCCTTATTTACATCTATAAGGCTAGGTAAAATCATCAAAAATGGTGAAATCGAAATCATCATAACTCATAAAAGAAATCTCATATTGGCCAATTATTACATGCAAAAGCATGTTGCACGTGCTATTTACGAGTTCTGTTCACCATCATGGTACCATATCCATCTCTCGACCGGAATCCTCATCTCGAATTAATCCGGTCTATGACGTCATCTATATTCTCCCCGAACACCCGCCATCAAAAGTGATTGGAGCACCTCACTCCAATCGGTGTCCGCTGAGTCCCCGCCATCAAAAGTGATCGGTTCAAGTATTACTTAACCCGATCGGGACTCTAAGTACTGGTAGTTCTCCCAGAATGTGTCAACAACTCTCGGATTGTAACCCGGAAAGTGGTAACGTATGTCCCATACCATACGCTCTCACTTAGCGGTTTTCTAGCCGCTACTTCGTGCCACACTAAGAAATTATCAACATCATCAAAAGAATCGCCTCGTGTCATCGGCGTATGGTACAAGATGCTAAACCCGTCTCATCTCATCGACGAGTAGAAGCTCCATAAAAACATCAAACTCATCAAATTCCATCAAAATCTTGCCTCATATCATTGGCAAGTATATCTCCATTAATATAGTCCTAATCTCGTTTGTACTCCTGAATAGGAGATCTCGGACTATACGTATTAGCCAAATGGACTAATATAATCTCAAACTCATACCACAATGTGGTTAACATCAAGGAGGAAATCAAATAATTCCTCAAAATCGTTTCGGTAGTACAAGTCCGAAATTAACCGATAAACTAAATACTCAAGTCCCATACCTCGCGGATTTACTAAATCGTTTAATTTATTTTCTTATACGTCCGAAAAAGAATCAAAGTAATTAAAGTAAATAAAATTAATTATAATATATTTTACCAGAGAAAACGGGATTTTAAACCAATTTATAGATATTTATCTAAAGGATTTTGAGTGAAAACCCATCATTTAAAGAATTTTAATGATTTTTGAATGCCTAGAAAATAAAGAATAATTGTTTAAAAATGTATAAAAACATTTATTGCTCAAACCATGATTTTAGAAGATTTTATGCAATTTATTCGGATTTTTAAAACTCAGAAAAACATCAATTTGCAATTTAATTGGCAAAAACCGATATTCAAATTTTAAATCGAATTTAAAACCAATTTAAATTCAAGTCACATTCTAAATTTACTAGTCCATTGCTGGACAAAAGAATCAAATGTTAGCATCAAATTTCGTAGTAAAATTCTTGCAAAAGCATGCAAATGAAATCATCAAAGTCGAACAATTACATCAATATTGGGGCAGTTCATAACAGACCAACATTGAAAACATCAATTTTCCACCATGCAAACTTCGAAATTCTACAAAACACAAAATACAAAAATTGTAGCCAACAGCCTCAGGTTTCCAAAACTTCATAAATTTTGATATTCCGATAAGTAACGAAGAAGTTATGATCGAAATACTAATAAGAAAGAAATTATTTGCGCTGCCTGTCAACACAGGACAGCGATGAAAATGCCAATTTTCCACTATGTAGACTTCTAAATCAGTCATAACCGAAAACATGAAAGTTGTGGCATATTTTACAAGTATTTCAGAACATCCAACAAATCAAAATTCTGATAAATAACACAAAAGTTATGGCATAAACACTAACCAGCCACTAGAATATTCTGGGCTTAATCCCTCTCAGATTTTCATTTTTGACAGCAACTAAGAAGGTCCAAACTGACCCAAAACCCAATGAAATTTAACAAGAACACACTATAATCAGTTCTCTACAATCTGAAAAAAGAGTGGCATCAATCCGACATCGGACGAGCCAGATATGAGCAAAACAAGATAGAGCATTTTCAGCGTCAATCAATATAAAACAGAGGTAAAATTCAACATATTTAACCAAATATTTCAAGCAAGAGATTATTTGCTGCTGAAATTTGTTCACTTACAGTTGCTATAAGTCTTAGCTTACAGCAAAAAGATGATGATTTAGGCTTGAAGATTGAAGCTTTTAACTTGAATTCGCCTTTGTCGGACCTATGATTGCTGAAAATAGGCATGCAAGAGAAGATAAATTACAAAAACAAGAATTACAATAAACAAATATGGATTTCTCCTCAAATTTAAGATAGAGAAGGATGGAGATTACCTTCTTGTTGAATTAGACCCAAATTTCTATTGATTTAGCAAAGAATTTTGTTAATTATGGCTAGGGTTTGAGAAGACAGCCATTGTTTTTTAAGTTTCAGAAGTTTTGAGGAGAAGCCGTATACAATTGAAGAAGAAGAACATACTTTTTCTCCAGATGTTTCTCATTAGGACTAATGGATATGGGTTAGGTAATTAGGCCCAAAATTAATTACTTAACAAAAATAATGAAGTTGATCAATTTACACTTATACAATGCTTAAATCTTCATAACTTCTACATTTTTACTCCGTTTTTAATGATTTTGGATGCGTTGGATTCGTTATGTCATCTAGTTTTTAATAAAATTATCAAAACATAAGTTTTAACAATTTCGTTATTAAATTTCCATTTATTACTCAATTTATCCAATTTTCCCATAATTGCAAAATAAATTGCTAATTTAATACAATTGGTTAATAAAAAGATGTTATGTACCCAAAACAAAACAAATACAGGTTTATACATTATTAAATTATTTCTCACATTGTTAATCATAGTTATCATGATTAATTATTTTATTAACTCATTCTTATATATATATATATAATTAATAAAATAACAATATTGGCAAACAAGCACAATATTGTACAAATTATCAATTTAATCAAATGTAGTCAATTAACTACATTCAAATTCATGAAATAAAGTAGAATTTTTTTTCACTCATGTCCATCATTTTTTTTATATACTCAAAGAAGATTATTTTTATTCTTGTTCCCCATATTTTATTTTACAATAAAATGTATTATTGGTTTTAAATTACCAATATGATTTCCCCAACCCAAACAAAATTCCATTAATTATTCTAAATCACTCCAACCATCAAAATAAAGTGATTAATTTATTTTGTTACAATTAATTAGCCCAAAAATTCAAATTCATTATGCATATGATGATTAAACAATTATTTAACAATTTTCTTTGTATTTAACAAAGAAAAGATGCAGTTTGACAATAAATTACATTATCGCCAAATCGTACATGTTAATTGAATATAGTTGCATCTCTATATTCAAAATTCATGAAATAAAGGAACAACTTTATCTCACACATATGTTTATTACTATTAATACAATAAAATCTTTCTACTTTTATTTTCCCCTTTATTTTACAATAAAAGGATAATATTGGAATAAATTGCCAATATTCCTTTAATGCTCCTACTAAATTCCATCAATGACAATTTCCAACTCAAAGATCACAATTAAGTTTTTTACTTCATCTTTCCTTCATCTTAAATTTGCTTCAATCATTTAATTTGAAATAAACCTTATTTTATATTGTTCTCCCAAAATCTATTCATATTATATTGTTTATTCCAAATAAACAATATAATTCATCATTTTCTTTCAATTAATTCAATTAATTCCAATATTAAATTATAGTCTTCATTATAATTTAATATTTACGGTAATCTCCAACCAGGGTTGTTACAGACTCCCCCTTTTATAAGAATTGCGTCCTCGCAATTTCTAGAGGAAATCCGTGTTCAACACAATTTATTCAATCGAGAAAGGATAAAAGAGAAGATCGAAACTCAAACCATTCATATTCTCAACATAGAGTGGTAGAGAGAAACAAGGAAAAACTTCCTTGGTTAATCCAATGGTCCATTAAATGCTTATATAGCGATTAGCAAACCATTGAATTTTCCAAGTAACTTGAAAGAATTTCGAAGATATCCCATCTTCGAAAAAAAAGCTCAATAAGATGCTCAACAATTAATCAATCGAAAATGATTGATTTCACAAAACTCTACGAATGGAGTCGGGACCAAACTCACTTAAACCCAAACTCTAAGCAATAAAGAATATCATCAATAAGATTTTCAGCATAATAATGCGGAAAGAACATCCTCACAACAAGATAAACACAATAGACAAGATGAATAAATCACGGAATGACTTCTTACAAGGCCACCAAACTCGAACGACCGCGATAAGGCATGTCCTTGATATTAACTCAAGGATAGAATATACTCAAGAAATAAGGATATAAGCTCAAATTACTTTTCAATCCAAGATACTTAGAACTTTTAAATCCCAACATCTTTTAAATTTTAAATCTCAATTTTTAACATTTGAAAATTTTCAAACTCTTTACTATACTACTTTGTAAGTAATTTAAAACTCAAATTAAACGTCCAAATTTCTTCTCTTACTTCAAAATTAATTTCCAAAGAGATTTGTAAACCCAAAATAATATCCCTCAAAATAAATTAAGGGTTTAAATTCTCTTTACTCTTTTTATTAAACCACTTAAATATTTTAAAAACAATCTTTAAATACTCTTGTAACTCTTCTCTTTAAATATCCAATGTATCTAATATAGATTCAAAAATCTCAAAATATACTTCCAATAAAGTATAACTGAAGAATATTCTCATATATTCTCATCTTTACAACTTCAAAATAAATAATAAATGGCGTTGCCTCGCCATTGAATCTCTAATAATCGATATATCCATTGGCTGCAGAGTCGATCAAATGATCAAAACTGCCTCACCACTCTGTTACTCGTCTCTAAAATCATTGGCTGCAACTACCATTCAAAAATAAATTTAATATATAATCTCAAAATATTATTTTCAAAATCTCAATTTTTAAAACACAAACCATTGTGTCTGATTGCCTCATCATAGCATTTAGGAGATTCCTATCGATAACGTTGATCAGGCGTATCGACCAGAACTCTTAACTACTCGATGGATAACCCAACACTCTAAAATTATTTCTATGAAAGAATACTACTCAAATAAATATATTCTCAAAACATTCTTTGATTTTTAAAATATCTCAAAACTCCAATTTCTCTTTTTAAAACTCATATATATACATATTGCTTTAAAAAAAATCAAACCAAAGAACATTAAGAGAATGCATCGAGATTTTTCCAGAATACTCGATTCTCAAAATCATCAAAAGGAGATAGAGTGCTCATCAATCTTACAATGTCACGAGCCACTCTAAAAGAAATCATCAAGATATAGAATAAGCAAGATATTCTTCTCGAATGAGTAGAAGCACACAATCCACGAATCACTACTTCAAACGGAGTAATGCTAAAGGATAACATTGATTGACTATCTGAAAAGAACGCTCAAACAAAGCAGGCTGATAAACTTAGTCAAACTCGAATAATCTAGAAACTCTCCTCATTCCTTAGTGGATATCCTCATGGAAGGATAACCGAAGAGCTAAAAGCTAGGAATAAGGTTACCTCAACACTCGATTTCTCGGTTGGATGTCAAACCCAAATGGACTTACAAAACTCAACAAAGTCACCTTGATTGGAATTCGAGATATATCATCAACATCTCGATATTCAAGAGCGAATACAGAAACTTCGAAATCATCATTAACATTTCAAAATGATAGAAATAATAACCCAATGAAATTAGGATGCCTAAATAAATACAGGATCCTATAACAACAAAAAGAATTGAACTTAACGTCAAATAAGTTAGTCCATCTCAAATCAGATACATCTCAAGATTGTGAGTAATAAACAAATATTCACAAAAGCAACATCAAATAAAAATCTCAGAATGCCCACAATGAGCCAATCATTGTGGATCCCTTTAGTAGGGTTCATAACTCTCAAATGAATGCAACAGGAATGCTCAAAGAAATCGATCAACTCCATCGATACGAACTCACTCGTATCGACAAAAAAAGAATAGAATAGAATAATCCCAAATAAGATTATTCATAAGATAAGATAACATCAAATTCAATTATGGAATACTACGGAATACAATTTATATTCCTAGACATATTCCATCTCAACATATCCCAAAACTCGAAAAAGAATCAAAGCACGATTCGAAAACAAGCTCGAATAAAGGACAATGATTCACTCGTATTGTACTTCGACGTATTGTGATATACGTACTGTTCTGTGGTTATTCTACTTTGTTCTGACCACAGCTCTGATACCATGCTGTAACGCCCCACCCCGAGACCCACCTTAGTAAAGAGAATTAATGAGTAATTCTGTCTACTAAAGCGGAGAATAGGGCTGGTTAAGGGCGACCATCTATAACTTTGTCTTAAACATCTACTGAATACGTCGATAAATGCACTATGATTTTTTTTCTATCTCAATGGATCGACATACACAGTAAATGCTTAATCCAAAACTATAGGTGGCTAATGGATCTATCAGAACAAAATACCATAACTAAATGTAAAGCACATCACAGAACGGTGATCAACATCATATATATACATATACACTGATACATGTTTAGTACAATACAATATGAATACAATGAAGATGGCATTCGACCACACTATATACATGGAATCAAATATAAATACATCAGAGTCAAGCGGAAAGAAATATAAACCACAAAAGTGCTAGGATGATATCCAAGCAGATGCATCAAAGCAAAGTCCCGTAACTGATAGCTAACCTGAAACAACTCGGTCTGACCCGAGTGATAAACACACGGGTCAGGCAACTGAATCTTATCGTTAGAAAGGAATACGATAAGGTAAAGAGAAGAGCTTCGCAACAGGATAACATAAGTAGGTATGAACATCTAGGGTTGATATCAAGTAACTTCACTATGTCTCTATGGTGGTTTGCATATACATATACTTGGATTAATCTGAAGGAATTCATGTATATGGTATAAGGGAAAACATTCAAACATTATCCATGAATAAATAAATCTCTCAAGTCGTACATAAATCCCAAGTATAAATCCATAAAATTTGAAATCACCAAAATCTTCAAAGAAATCATATTTGCCTTATTTACATCTATAAGGCTAGGTAAAAACATCAAAAATGGTGAAATCGAAATCATCATAACTCATAAAAGAAATCTCATATTGGCCAATTATTACATGCAAAAGCATGTTGCACGTGCTATTTACCAGTACTGTTCACCATCATGGTACCATATCCATCTCTCGGCCGGAATCCTCATCTCGAACTAATCCGGTCTATGACGTCATCTATATTCTCCCCGAACACCCGCCATCAAAAGTGATTGGAGCACCTCACTCCAATCGGTGTCCGCTGAGTCCCCGCCATCAAAAGTGATCGAGTCAAGTATTACATAACCCGATCAGGACTCTAAGCACTGGTAGTTCTCCCAGAATGTGTCAACAACTCTCGGATAGTAACCCGGAAAGTGGTAATGTATGTCCCATACCATACGCTCTCACTTAGCGGTTTTCTAGCCGCTAGTTCGTGCCACACTAAGAAATCATCAACATCATCAAAAGAATCGCTTCATGTCATCGGTGTATGGTACAAGATGCTAAACCCGTCTCATCTCATCGACGAGTAGAAGCTCCATAAAAACATCAAACTCATCAAATTCCATCAAAATCTTGCTTCATATCATTGGCAAGTATATCTCCATCAATATAGTCCTAATCTCGTATGTACTCCTGAATAGGAGATATCGGACTATACGTATTGGCCAAATGGACTAATATAATCTCAAACTCATACCACAATGTGGTTAACATCAAGGAGGAAATCAAATGATTCCTCAAAATCGTTTCGGTAGTACAAGTCCGAAATTAACCGATAAAGTAAATACTCAAGTCCCATACCTCGCGGATTTACTAAATCGTTTAATTTATTTCCTTATACGTCCGAAAAAGAATCAAAATAATTAAAGTAAATAAAATTAATTATAATATATTTTACTAGAGAAAATGGGATTTTAAACCAATTTATAGAAATTTATCTAAAGGATTTTGAGTGAAAACCTATCATTTAAAGAATTTTAATGGTTTTTGAAAGCCTAGAAAATAAAGAATAATTGTTTAAAAACCTTTAAAAATGTATAAAAACATTTATTGCTCAAACCATGATTTTAGAAGATTTTATGCAATTTATTCGGATTTTTAAAACTCAGAAAAACATCAATTTGCAATTTAATCGGCAAAAACCAATATTCAAATTTTAAATCGAATTTAAAACCAATTTAAATTCAAATCACATTCTAAATTTACTAGTCCATTGCTGGACAAAAGAATCAAATGTTAGCATCAAATTTCGTAGTAAAATTCTTGCAAAAGCATGCAAACGAAATCATCAAAGTCGAACAATTACATCAATATTGGGGCAGTTCATAACAGACCAACATTGAAAACATCAATTTTCCACCATGCAAACTTCGAAATTCTACAAAACACAAAATACAAAAATTGTAGCCAACAGCCTCAGTTTTCCGAAACTTGATAAATTTTGATATTCCGATCAGTAACGAAGAAGTTATGATCAAAATACTACTAAGAAAGAAATTATTTGCGCTGCCTGTCAACACAGGACGGCGATGAAAATGCCAATTTTCCACTATGTAGACTTCTAAATCAGTCATAACCCAAAACATGAAAGTTGTGGCATATTTTACAAGGATTTCAGAATATCCAAGATATAAAAATTTCGATAACTAACACAAAAGTTATGGCGCAAACACTAACCAGCCACTAGAATATTCTGGGCTTAATCCCTCTCAGATTTTCATTTTTGACAGCAACTAAGAAGGTCCAAACCGAATCAAAACCCAATGAAATTTAACAAGAACAAACTATAATCAGTCCTCTACAATCTGAAAAAAGAGTGGCATCAATCCGACATCGGACGAGCCAGATATGAGCAAAACAAGATAGAGAATTTTCAGCATCAATCAATATAGAACAGAGGTAAAATTCAACATATTTAACCAAATATTTCAAGCAAGAGATTATTTGCTGCTGAAATTTGTTCACTTACAGTTGCTATAAGCCTTAGCTTACAGCAAAAAGATGATGATTTAGGCTTGAAGATGGAAGCTTTTAACTCGAATTCGCATTTGTCGGACCTATGATTGCTGAAAATAGGCATGCAAGAGAAGATAAATTACAAAAACAAGAATTACAATAAACAAATATGGATTTCTCCTAAAATTTAAGATAGAGAAGGATGGAGATTACCTTCTTGTTGAATTAGACCCTAATTTCTATTGATTTAGCAAAGAATTTTGTTAATTATGGCTAGGTTTTGAGAAGACAGCCATTGTTTTTTTAAGTTTCAGAAGTTTTGAGGAGAAGCCGTATACAATTGAAGAAGAAGAACGTACTTTTTCTCCAGATGTTTCTCATTAGGACTAATGGATATGGGTTAGGTAATTAGGCCCAAAATTAATTACTTAACAAAAATAATGAAGTTGATCAATTTACACTTATACAATGCTTAAATCTTCATAACTTCTACATTTTTACTCCGTTTTTAATGATTTTGGATGCATTGGATTCGTTATGTCATCTAGTTTTTAATAAAATTATCAAAACATAAGTTTTAAAAATTTTGTTATTAAATTTCCATTTATTACTCAATTTATCCAATTTTCCCATAATTGCAAAATAAATTGCAATTTTAATACAATTGGTTAAATAAAAAGATGTTATGTACCCAGAACAAAACAAATACAGGTTTAGACATTATTAAATTATTTCTCACATTGTTAATCATAGTTATCATGATTAATTATTTTATTAACTCATTCTTATATATATATATATATATATATTTAATTAATAAAATGACAATATTGGCAAACAAGCACAATATTGTACAAATTATCAATTTAATCAAATGTAGTCAATTAACTACATTCAAATTCATGAAATAAAGTAGAAACTTTTTTTCACTCATGTCCATCATTTTTTTTTATATACTCAAAGAAGATTATTTTTCTTCTTATTGTCCATATTTTATTTTACAATAAAATGTATTATTGGTTTTAAATTACCAATATGATTTCCCCAACCCAAACAAAATTCCATTAGTTATTCCAAATCACTCCAACCATCAAAATAAAGTGATTAATTTATTTTGTTACAATTCATTAGCCCAAAAATTCAAATTCATTATGCATATGATGATTAAACAATTATTTAACAATTTTCTTTGTATTTAACAAAGAAAATTCAAATTTTCTTTGCATCTCTATATTCAAAATTCATGAAATAAAGGAACAACTTTATCTCACACATATGTTTATTACTATTAATACAATAAAATCTTTCTACTTTTATTTTCCCCTTTATTTTACAATAAAAGGAGAATATTGGAATAAATTGCCAATATTCCTTTAATGCTCCTACTAAATTCCATCAATGACAATTTCCAACTCAAAGATCACAATTAAGTTGTTTACTTCATCTTTCCTTCATCTTAAATTTGCTTCAATCATTTAATTTGAAATAAACCTTATTTTATATTTATCTCCCAAAAGTTATTCATATTATATTGTTTATTCCAAATAAACAATATAATTCATCATTTTCTTTAAATTAATTCAATTAATTCCAATATTAAATTATAGTCTTCATTATAATTTAATATTTACGGTAATCTCCAACCAAGGTTGTTACAGGAACCATCAGATTTAAGTCCGTTTAAAATAATAAAATTCAGGTCATTCTTGATCTAGGTAACCCTAGAAGCCACAACATGAACTAGTCGAGCTCTCCTACCTAGGCGATCGATCGCTAGCGATCGACTCACCCTAGGTAGGTGGTCGACCGGTTGCCTAAATATGGGAATGTATTTTTTCAGATGTTTAATTAAGATTTAATTCCTTATTTATATTTAACGTTAAACGTTTTCTTTGGATGTTTACTTAAACCCCAAATATCTAATTGGCGACAATTTTTAAATTTTAAATTTTAGTATTAATTAGATTTTAAATTTGAATTCCATTTGAATTATTTTAAATTCAAAAACTTCAGACATCAATAACTTTTCTGTTTGAACTCCGATTTAAAAACATTATATATGGAAATTGATCATAAAATTGCATCGGCACGACTTTCATAGCCAAATTCCAACATCTATAAAATTTCCATTTTAACCTTAATATTAATTGTAACAGCCTAATTTCTCGACGCCCAAAGGTCGACATGGATGCATCCACGGTAACCAATGCCGCATAGTCGAATGCCAAAAAAACGAACCGTTAGGGTTGAAGAAGAAGATAGAAGAACAGAAATAATAAACTGAATTTCACATTTCGCAACGGAACAATATACAATAGATAAATGAATAATCTTTAAAATAAAAGCACTATATCAATTTATACATCACACTATCGGAGTTTACATCGACACAATACAAACACTGGCAGTTATAGTAACTTGTGCACAATAAAATTTGACTTGCACTAACCCAAACAAAATGGATTCTACATAGCATAAGTGGTACGTCTCACCATCCAACTTGCCTCCATATCTCCAAAGAAACTTCTTGACTTGCTCCCGAATAACTGATAACCTGACTCTAGGCTGCCCGTGTGGAAAATTATGGGCACCAAGAGTTTAGAAAGGGAACAATAAACTCCAGGTCAGTCATGGGACTGGTATGAGATCTTAAAAACAGTTATTTTTCACAAAGAAAGGAAAAGAAATCCGCTATGCTTTTTGGAAAATGAAACTACCATAAGGCCTACCGCCACACACACAATGCAAACGCAAAATTGGAGGAGATTTCTCCTTATGATAGTCAAACATGCTTGATACGTAAAATCCTTTGATATTATTATTATTAGTGCATACTGTGGAAAACATTTCGAAAGTATAATATTAATCTTATCCAGCATAGGCATTTCGCACTTATGCCTACTATAGCTGCTATGTTCAATACTAGGTTACCGCCACATTCCATCGCAGGTTATACAACTAAAACCATATAGGGCGCGTATTGTTTCTTTGGATTTCCAACAAATGGTCTGGCTAAGAAACTTCCTACTGCCACATGGGTACGCCTCTAGGGGGACATATCGAGAACTTAACCAACTCTCTGCCAACACAAGGCCGGGTTACCTCTGTAACTAGGTAACTACTATACGAGTATGCCAACCCCCGGTCCTTTGCGACCTATACCCGAGGATCCTCTACCACAAAGCAGCAACAACAAAGTGTAATAGATTTGCAGCAACCACATAGGTTAAATATTTGGGCTCCATGCCATGATACCATCCTTTTCCAGTAGGAAATGACATACCCTAAAGGGCGCGACCATCATAATCTTGCTGCATTCTTCCTGTTTTGACCATTTTCGGGGTGTGAGGTCTGACGAAATCTCGTCCACAAAGCTACACTTTTCACAAAGTCATGCTTTGATCAACAAATGATCAGCAGCACTTCATATGTCACATTTCCAGTTTGGGAATATATCACTTATAACCAATAACTACATAACCTCTGAGCTCGTACGTCTCAGTAAAGGGTGTTAAGCTAAGAGAATAAATTCTCCGCCACCAACAGAAATGTATTTGATAGAAATTAGCTTTATATCTCAAAGTGTAATGTCAGACACACATCCATACAAGTCCGTTCTGGGATCGAATGGAACCAAAGGCACTTCAAAGAAGCCCTTGCAAATTCGGATATTCAATAATCACGTCCGGAATCCCCATCTCAAAGTGTGATAAAATCTCTATATCGGAGCAACCCGGTGCAGAGACATTCGACAGGTAATCCTTTCGCTTTCGAAAATACCCGGTCTTCAACCATCTTCAAATGTAATCCCATTTCATCGTATCATTATTCGGAATGGGTTTGATGACACAAAGTCCTCTCCCGGCTAATCCGAATAACGAGCGCTTATTTTTAAAAATAAGTGTTACATTCAGATTTCAACAAATCACAACAATTTCCACTTTGATCTTTTAAACAAAAGATCCATCACAATCACAAAGGTTCGATGTGGTTTTCAAATATCCATTTGAAATCCGAACCCCGGTCGCATCGAAATTCAAATGCCATTTGAAGGAAAATATTGATAGTCGGTTATTTAACTATCAATCAATATTCACAACAATCGCAATGATTTAAATAATTTTCCCCTTAATTATTATTATTTTCAATATATCTTCGCAAGATATAAATTTAACACTCCAACCATTTGAAAACAAATTTCATATCAATTTTCAACTTTCATTCATTTGAAAACAAATTTCAAATTACTTTTCCACATTTCAATACCTTGAAAACAAATTTCAAATCATATTTCCTTACGCGGAAAACATTTTCAAATATTTATTCGTTTCCACTGAAAATCTGCCGGGTTCAAATATTTTAAAATAACTAAAATGCTTATCCAAAATATACTTGGAAATATTTAAAATAGAACTATTTTAAAATACTTGCTTAAATATTAGTCATGAAAAAAATATTATACTAATATCCCATATAAAAATCAAGTCCAAAACAAATTTTAAAATAAAACTAGTAGATAGGATATAACTATTTAAATATCCAATTTCTAAAACAAATATCAATTTAAAACTTTAAATAATCACTTCCATAATAGTTTAAAATATATTTTTACTTTAATGATTTTCAAAATAACCTAAGTAAATAATTTTTCCAAAACATTCTTTCCCTTAAACCATCTTTACAACTTCAATTTATATTTATAAACTATATTGAAAACATTCTCGGCTTTCAGGTAAAACACACATTCCATTCTAAAATGGTTCATTCAAACCAACTTATAAATCTTTCTGCATTTATTTTAAATTTACGTCCCAATTCCATAAATTCCTTTCCACACTTTTTAAAATAAAACAATATTTATTTTTAAAACAAATTTCCCTTTCTTTTATAAAATTCCCATTGTGGATTTAAATTTTTTAAATATCCACAAATTTACGATTTTCAAATCGATTCCCAAGTATTTACTTTCAATACCAAATCAATTTTTTAAATTGATTTCTAAATTTATTTCAATTACCAAATCCAATTCCAAATTGGTTTCTAAATTTATTTCAATCGACAAATCAATTTTCATATCAATTTCCTAAAGGTTTATTTTTAAACATCAAATTAAATTTCAAATTGATTTCTAAAATCCTTTCAAACACTAAATTAAATTCCAAACTTAATTTCTAAAATTCATTCCCTTTATCTCTACCAAACTATTTAAAATCCATATTTTAAATAACTTCTTAAACTTTTGAATAATATTACCCGAAATCTATTGATTAAGCCTTTTTCTCATATTTTGGAATCTATGCAATAGGAATCAGAAAAAAATAAAAATTTATTCTTTTTAAAATTCCTTCTTTTAAATTTATCCAATTTTCAAAAATAATTTTTGACTATAAATTTTCAACTTGAATTTCAAAAATCCAATTTTTATTTATTTCTGCTATTCTACGATGCCAAAAAAATAAATTCGGCAAAAATATAGCCTTCAGCGATTTCAATCACAATATATTCACACATAGATTATAAACAAATCAACACACAAATTATTGAAACAAATTCAATCATTTAAGGAATCCAGTTGGATCCCTCCAACCTGTTTCCCTACATCCACAGACGTTAGCACAACAATTAAATACCAATTCCACTTCGAGATGGAATATCACGGTATATGGGATTTTATATAATATCATCCTCTACTATGAAGTGCATAGGGTCTCATCCGCTATATAGTGCGGGAAATCAATCACTCCAAATACATATATAATACCATTCCACTTCGAGGTGGAATATCGCGGTATATGGGTTTAAATATAATATCATCCGCTATTATGCGGCGTATAGGGTCTAATTCAATATACTGATAATAATTTATCATCCAAGCACACAATCAATCAATTTTAAATTTAACTATTTAAAATTAAAACAGAAAAATCTGATTGAGTGAGAACATCTCACCTTTGTTTTGTTTCACAATCCATTTACAATCCAGTTTGCTTTCTTCACGATTTTAGACCTTGCATAACAATTACATGATTTTATTAATATTCGAAATAAATTCTAACGATTCAATTGACCATTTTATTTCTTGAATCCTTGCTGATGATTTCTTTCTTTTAAAAAAAACTCGACCAAGAATACAGAAGAAAGAGACACGTGGTAGACCAGTGGGCACGCGTTGAAATTACTCTACGTGTCAGATGCTATAGTACTTCGAGGCATTAATATATTTATGTTTAAATTTAAAATTCAAATATTAAATTGTCTTGAAATTGATACTTAAAATTATTACATCCTATCGAGGTGTGCCGCTAGGCGTTTATAATGTTATATGCCTATTCTGAACGCAATGGAAAAGGTTCCAGGTCCAAATTCGATCGTATGGAGAAGATAGCTTTTCGAACCCAGTTAAAATATTAAATTTCTATATAATTTTCAGCGCGTTTGCTTATCGTACGATCACATGACAATTCCAAATGCTACGAAAATTAAAATCCGATAATAAAACACTATTACGGATCCAATGGAATTGGTTTCGTCGAATTCCGAGACTGTGCCTCGGAAGGCTATTTTTAAATATCTACTTAAACGATATAATTACAAAACTGAACAAATCATTTTCAAATCAAATACTAAAGCTTCCATTATCTCCAGTATTATCAATATAAATTTTCTAAGCCTTGAAAATATTTTTAATCATCTTATAACTGAAGATTCAAATTTTATCCAACATCAATAAATTAAATTCAATAATTTAACTGCCAAAATCATTCTGATATTTGAAATTCAAGTTAAAATAACTTCCAAGTATTAAAAAATCAATCAAATATTTTATTTTCAAATGTTCAAAATTCTGGGTCATCACATCCTTTCCCCTTAAAAGAATTTCGTCCCGAAATTACAAGTTAAGAAGAATGATCCTAAACCCGTTCATCATTTTCCAAAGCTAATAGTTTAATCAACTTGCCAAAAACAAATCTTTCCATTAGAGACCCATTATTACTTCGACTAGCTTTCCCAAAACATTCCATAGTTTCCGAACAATATTGTTTTCCTAACCAATTCAAATTTAAATTCAAATTCAAATTTTAAACTTTCAAAATGTTTTCAAAATTTTTCTAACTCCCTAAATTTTCGAAAAATTTCGCCAAGGTCTCCTTTGCGCGACTAGCTCGGTAGGACTGCAAAATGCCACAACGGGCCCCCAAATTTCAAAAAGAAAACAAAACGCCAAGCAACTGGACAAGAAAATCCTCAAATTTCACACTGAAATTCAAATACATACCTTTTTGTCAAGCAATTTAAATTATCTTCAAAATCAAATCCAATTCCCTTTGCATTTAAATCACCTGTATATCCTACTAGCGGTAGTATCCAATTACACATTCAAAACCATTTTGCACTTTCTTTACAAAAGTTTGAATACTTACTTCTTATACCATTTTTACTTCATTATTGAAATTATATATCCATTATCATTCAATCTTGCATTTTCAATTTCCTTTGAATTCAGTTCACAATTTCAATTCTATCTGGATTCGATTTATCTTCTGAATATTGAATTTTATCAATTATCTTTCATTCAAAACTGATCATATCACTATTTTAAATTAGTTTCATTCACTAATTCATTACAAGTTCCAATTCATTTTACCACAAATCATTTTTTCCACCTTTATTATCTTTAGTTCACTTCGAACTAATTTCACAACTTCATTTTATTTCACACAATTCAAATTGGTTTTCAATATTAGTTTCAATTCCAGTTTTATTCTTTTGTTCATTCCCAAAAATTTATTTTCAATTCACAAATCCAATTCCAAATTGGTTTCTAAATTTATTTCAATCGACAATTCAATTTTCATATCAATTTCCCAAAGGTTTATTTTTAAACACCAAACTAATTTTCAAATTGATTTCTAAAATCTTTTCAAACACTGAATTAAATTCCAAATTTAATTTCTAAAATTCATTCCCTTTATCTCTAGCAAACTATTTAGAATCCATATTTTAAATAACTTCTTCAACTTTTGAATAATATTACTCGAAATTTATTGATTAAGCCTTTTTCTCATATTTTGGAATTTATGCAATAGGATTAAGAAAAAATAAAACTTTATTCTTTTTAAAATTCTTTCATTTAAATTTATCCAATTTTCAACAATAAATTTTTACTATAGCTTTTCAACTTGAATTTCAAAAATCCAATTTTTATTTATTTTTGGTATCCTATGATACCAAAAAAATAAATATGGCTAAACTATAGCGTTCAACAATTTCAATCACAATGTATTCACACACAGATTATAAACAAATCAACACACAAATTATTGAAACAAATTCAATCATTTGAGGAATCCGGTTGGATCCCTCCAACCTGTTTCTGTAGCGATCCTAATTTTTGATACAAATTTAAATTTGTAATTTAAATGAATTTTTGAATTTAATTGTGAACTAATTTGAAAATTTAGAAATGAATATATTTAAAAGTAGATTTTAAAATTAGATTGATGTGGAAATTTAGTAATAAATATTCTATAAAAAAAAATTGGTTTGTAAATATATAAGTAAGATTTAAAATGCTTTTCTTATATATTTGAAAATAAATATAGTTAGTAAATATATATATATATATATATGTAATTTGAAAGTTAATTTTTTAATTTAATATAATAATTTTTGAATTGCTATGAGGTTTAAAAAATATAAACATAAGTACTTAATTTAAACAAGGGGTTAAAAGCACAAAAATACGTTTTATAAATTAATAAAATTTAAGAAATGGGTTTAAACTCAAATGTTCACATTTGAACATTTGTAAAGTTGAGATTATAAGATAAAACAAGTGTAAAAATCCTAATGATATGCATTAACAAGTGTAAGTAAAATGGACAAGTAGCGAAATCAACATTTCTCTTGGAATTGAAATGTATACAAAAGAATTTTGGAAACCAGGCTTCTCAAAAATTTTAGCATTCATTTTCAAAGAAACAAAATGCATGAGATCAAACTACAATCTGCTTCAAAAGATCAAACCAGTAAAGCAACTATAAATCAGTTTCAAAGAAAGTTGGAAATCGAACTACAAAGTAATCAAACTGAAGAAAAACTGAGCAAAGCACAAATTGAATTCAAGTTGGAAAATCAAAAGCCAAAAAAATCTGTTTTCAAATGTAATCAGGAAGCTATCAAAAAAAAAATCTGTAAATCAAGAGCAAAATAACTAATTCAACTTCAAGCAAAGATCATCTCAGATCTAACAAGCAACATATGGATTCGATTCAAACTCAAATACATAAGGATCTAGATAAAAATCAACAACAGTCTCAGATCAACTCAAATGTCAAAGTCCAAATTCTCTGTCATCTGTTCATCATCTAAAAAAATAGTGAGTAAACTCTTTTTATTTCAAATCTAAAATCCCAATTTACTTGACGCATGAAATTGATCTGAGTAGTGATAATATATATATTGTTGCATGGATGAAACTTTGTTGAAGTGTAGTTGAATCCCTGTGTTTGTATACATGCATGCCTGTATATGAATGAACATACTTCTGTTTTGTCTTCCAGGCTAAAAATAAATTTAAATACTCAATTTATTTTCCTTAATCTTTTATAGGATATGATCTCTGAATGAAATGTGTTAGTGTTACGCAGAATTCATTTAAAAATAATAATAATAATTCCAAGCAATTATATTAAGCAATTAATTTTAAAAATAAGGTATCATAGTGATAGTAAATATTAGTCAGGAAATCAAACGATTTAATCTCACGTTTTGATTCTATAATATGATTAGTGCTTGCAAATGATGAATTTAGAAAAAGAAATCATTATTTTTAAGATTGGGTGGTCGAGATTTTTCGATTTGAACAGAAAACATAGTTTCATCCATTTCTGACGAACGGCGGCAAGTTGATCATGCTCGGCACTGAAGATAGCTGGTGTGATGGAGAATGTCAAAAAAATAGTGGATGGAATTCTAGTCCACCATGGCGGCGGGGCAGAGAGAAGTTAGGGTTAAAAGTCTATTTTGGGGGTCTATTGAGTTAGTGGCTAGATCGTCATCAACATCACATCGAGTTCGATGGGACCGGGAGGAATAGAAGCGTGGACGTATGGTGCTGCTTAGGACATGACGGCGTGGTCACCAGTGGTCAAGATTAGCGATGCGTGGAGATTTTCTAACGATGGGTTTAAGACCAGAAATGGATCGAGTAGCCTAATTTCAAATCCCGATGAAATCATTGGAGCTGGTTGTTTGGGTTGATCGACGAGATCGATGATGACTTGTTGGGGGTTGCATGGTTGATCGGAGTGGCTCCGATGATCGGTGCATGTGCACAGGTATCATCTGCGTTTGGTGTGTATTTGTTGATTGAGGAAGATGAAGGTGGCTCCGTGGCAAACTCGAAGTATTTCGGGAGGGAACTCGAAGACGAGTGATGTTGGAAAAGAAACGAAGTTGAGCTTGGGTAAATGAATTTATGGCTTGGGTTTTGGGTTGATTAGTTATCTAGGATTTAAATTTTAATTAAGTTCACACGTTTAACTTTTAAATTTAAAAGAAAATGGTGACCATATTTTATAATATAAAGAAATGTTTTTTTTTGCAATCAGTTTTTAGGGGAAGCTTGAACAAGTTTTAAAGTTAATAATATAATAAAAGTAAATGACTTTAACTAAGTTTTTGTAAAGAATTAAATCAAGTTGTAAACCTTTTCTGATCCATTCTTGAAGAATAATAAATGTTTTAATTTATTTTTGGGATTAGGATTAAAGTAAATTATTTTTAAAGTTAATTAAGTTTAAGCTTGATTAGGAAATTAATTTAAAAGAGGATGATGTTTAAAATTTGTTGTTTGATTTTAAAGTCTTAAATTAATTTATGTATTAATATCTATTTTTGTTTCAAAGATTTAAGATTTAAAGATTAAATGTTTTTAAAAGTTAATTGATGAACAATTACCTTGTGTAATAAAAATTGTGTTAATTACTTTGTAAATTGATTTAAAAGCAAATTACTTAGTGTAATTCAATTAAAGCTGTTTTACTTTGTGAAATTTATTTGAGGCTAATGAATTATTGTAATTTAAGGGCAAAAAATCACTTAGAGATAATTACTTAAATTTAAAGTAATTGATTAATGATGTAAGTGGATTAATCAAGTGATTAAAGAATAATTAATTTAAGGATGATTAATCCATGCGATTGACTAATTAAGGTAATTAATTATTTAAAGATAATTACCAAATGGAACTAATTAAGGTAAATTAATGAAAATGATTAAAGGATAATCAATTTTTGAAATTAATTGATAATTAATTAAGGATTAATTAATTTTGTAATTAACTTAAGGTTAATTAATTTTTGTAATTAATTAAGGATAATTAATTTAATGGTAATTAATTAATTAAGGGTTAATTAATTAATTAAAGATAATTAATTAATTAAAGATAATTAATTAAATGGTGAATTAAATAATTAAAGGTTAATTATTTAATAATTAAAGGTTGATGAACTATAATTAAAGGTTAAGTAATTTATTATTAATGGTTAATTAACAAATGATTAAAGAATAATTAATCAAAATGATTTGTAATTTATTAATGTTAATTAACCAGGATTAGTGATTTATACATAAGTAATTAATCTGATTTGAATTAATCAGACAATTAACCGATCTTACTTATGAATGCTTGGATTGAATTGGATGCTTTGAATTGTTTGATACTCCTGATATATGATGTTCTGTGATATGATTAAGCTGTGAAATGTAACTTATTATCTGTGATGATTGTAATTTATTTATCTACGATGTACCTATGTTATTTATCTGAAAATCTGTGAATGAAGATAAGCGTTATAGTTTATACCACCTATCAAATATATATTGCTGTATTTGAATCTGTGCTTATTGATGATGTTGCACTTTTATTGTGTAAAACCCTGGACCACACTTATACACACACAAACATGGATTGCATGTGGAAATTGGTTAAGTCGCAGATTTTTGAAATTGTTTTAAAATTGAATCTTGAATCCAAATGGTTTTGGAAATGGATTGGGTTTAAAATGAAAAGCTTTGAAAAGGAATTTCAAAAATAAAAGTTATTTTTGAATAACTTGATTTAGTGTTGGAATTTGATTTAAATTTGAATTCAAAAATTTGAAATTGAATTCTATTTATGATTTAAAAAGGTTACACAAGTTTATATGGGGTTTACACCATTTTTAAAAGTGTTGTTTTGGAAATTTGAATTTAACCCAAAGATTTTAACTTGTATAAATGAAATCGGATTTTTTCGAAATGAAAACTATTTGTTTTCAAATAATAAGAGCTTTCATATAAGAAATGAATTTCCAATTTACGTTTAAGGGATTTCAAGTTTGAAATGAAAATGGTTTTCTAAGTTATGAATAAATCTTTGAAAACGGGTTTGAAAGCTATAAGTTAAATCTTTGATTTAAAGATTGGATGAGTTAATCCTAATTGAAATGGAAATTGTTTTGAAATCTATGAATGGATCTTTGTGAAATAGGGTGACCTTTGTGAAATGAATCTTTTTGTTTAAAGATTTGAAATGGAAATTTGTTTAAACCATTTGAAGAAAGGTTTTGGGTTTTTAAAAGTTGTGACTTAACTAAAATCCCATATCCATATGTTTTAAATATTATGCTCACTATTCGGTTTAGCCGGGGGAGGACCTTGTATCATATAAATCATTCCAAACAGTGATACGACGTTATGAATTGCAATTGAAGACCGATGGTGAAGACCAGGTGTCTTCAAGAACGATAGGATACCTTGTCGAATGACTCTGCACTGAGTTGCTCTGGTATAGAGTTCTCCATATGTGATGGGGAGTCCGATCGGGATTGTGGATGCCCGGATTTGCAAGGGCTTCTTCGGAAGTGCCTTCGGCTCTGTACGAACCCGGAACAGACTTGTATGGCCGTATGTCTGATATTACACTTTGAGATATAAAACTGATCTCTGTCAAATACATTTCTGTTTGGTGGTGGAGAATATTTTCTCTTAGCTTAACACCCTTCTCTGAGACGTACAAGCTTAGAGGTTATGTAGTTGATAGTTATCAGTGATATACTCCCAATTTGGCAGTGTGGCATGCTGAGTGCTGCTGTGTGTTGAGATCATTTATTGATCAAAGCATGGCTTTTGTATAAAGCGTAGCTTTATGGACGAGACTGCATCAGGACCTCACAACTCGGAAATGGCCGAAACAGGAAAGATGTAGAAAGGTTATGACGGTCGCGCCCTTTAGGGTGTTTAATTCCCTTCTAGAAAGGGTGGTATCATGGTATGGAGCCCAGATATGATTGCTTTTGGGTTATTGTTTTAGAGGTACCTCGGATAAAGGTCGCAAACGACCAGGGGATGGCATGCTCGAGTAGTAGTTACCTATTTACAGTGGTAACCCGGCCTTGTGTTGGCAGAGAGCCGGGTAGGTTCTTGGGACGTCCCTCCAGAGGCATACCCATGTGGTAGTAGGAAGTTCCTTAGCCTGAGCATTTGTTGGAAACCCAATCACCAATACGCACCCTGTACGGTTTTAGTTATAGAACCTGCCACTTACTTATGGTGGTCACCACTGTTTAGATGGTAGCTATAGTAGGCATGTAACGACCTGTAAATTTCCGATAATTAAAATAGCTAAATTTAATAAGATTTCGTGATTTAGTATTAGAAAAAAACTGTAAGTCGTTTGGAATAATAATAACTAGAATGAAATGCAACAAAATATTATCTAAGTTAATTATTTATGAATTGAATGAAATCCCAAATCAATTGAAATAATATGTAGTCAAAGGTAATTGAATGAATTTGTATTGTATAGGTAATTGTGACACTTGTGTGTAAATAATAAACTTATAAGTAATTAAAAGTTAACGGTGATAATTATTTAAGTTACCTATTCATTTAGTTAGTCGAATTGAATTTGTGAACCAATTGCAATTGAAATGAAAGTTTATATATTAGTTGAGTGCATTATCTCTAACTGTAGTTAAATAATAATGTGGAATTCATTTGATGTAATATAGTAAACGACTGATAATGAAATTTTTATTTAAAAATCCAATATTGAAATCCATCAAATATTGAACAATTAAATTGTTTAAATTTAATATTTGGAATTTATTGAATAATTGAATAACGGGAATTGAATAACTATTTTAATGAAAATGGTTGTTCTATAATTTGAATTTGTTAAATTTTATAAGTTCGTTTTGAATATTTCAAAAGATAGTGATTTAAGAATAATCAAATTTGTTAAATTTAATATTACAAATGTTTGAATAATTAAATTCCGAATTTGATATGATTAATTTGATATTGAAATTTAATATATGAAAATAGAGTGAATATTTGAAATTTGATTTAATATGATTCCAATTGGTTTCCAAAGTGAATATAAGTTATATCGGGATTATAATGGAGTTAATAAGATTTTAAAATTGGAATTTATTGGATAATTGAATAACGGGTTTAATATGATTAAAAATAATTTCTAAAATTTTATTTTATCATATTGGAGTTATAGTGATGTTATAGAACTTTTAAAACTGAATTTAAAATTTATTTGTGAAAATTGAATATTTTAATATTTAATTATCGATTGAAAAATAGCCAATTTTTGAACAGTCTCAGAATTGGACGAAACTAGTTCCATTGGATCATTAATAGTTTGTTATTATCGGATTTCAATTTTCGTAGCAATCGGAGTTTTCGTTTGCCGTGGCAGCTCGAAACGCATCGAAATTGTTTTAATATTAATTTGACGAGTTAAAATAGTCATTTTTCAAACAGTCTTGGATTTCGACGAAACTAGTTTCATCGGATCCGTAATGTGATATTATTGTAAGATTTCAAATTTCATGTCAATCGGATTTACCGTTTGTCCGGGGCAAGCCAAAACGCATAGAAATTCGTTTAATCGGTTTAATTTAAATTTGATCGTTTATTTCCATAACTCGCACATACGATCGAATTAGCCTCCGAAACATGTTCCATTGTGTTCGGAACATGGGGTAAACCTTAGAAACGCCTTCCGGCACGCTTCGTTTGGAGTTCGGAAAATTTTCGGTGAATAGTGTTTTTGCAATTTTCTATAAAAGGCCCTTCATTTCACAATTTGCAAACAAAGGCTAGGGTTTCAGCTCTTAGCCGCCACTATAGAGATAAATGGCTAGAAATTTCGAAACTTCTTCCTCATTTTCCTCTCAATCCATCAACAATTAGCAAAAACTCTCAACTACAAAGTTGTAGAGGGCATCAAGATCTAGCTACCCAACGGTGGAGATCGGAAACGGAGCCACGGATTGACGGCAAAACGCGATGGAAGCAACTGCGTTTTTCACGCAATTCGAGGCAGAGGATGAGGCCGAGCTTGGAGCTATTTGGGGTGAAGGTGGAGTAAGGCGGTGGCTTCGAAGTGGTGTAACCTGATCGTCCTCAAGTGGACCGAGGTGGTGGCGAAAAATCGATGAAGATGGCGGCTGATGGGTTAGGTCGTTTACGTGTATGCCTGGAAAAAAGAACGTGGAGAAGGAGAAGTAGCGTAGGAGGGCCCAGATCTGGAGAAAGGAAAACAACGGCCTGGATTGAAAGGTTATAAAAATATAAGAGGAAATGTGAATTGAATTATATTTTAATTCGTATAACTTTGAAATAACATAACTCTTTGCTGCGAGGTCGGATTCGGACGAAACTTTTTGCGTTGGAATCGATTCGAAGAGAACTACGCGATGCAACTGGATTGGAATCATTTGGAGCTAGAGAAAATTTTGGATTAAATCGAACGTCGTTCGATTTGATTTAAAATCGTAAAAATCAAGGTGAGTGTTTTTACAACGCTCACAACGTACTAAATATCTTTATGCTAGTTAAATTTAATATTATGAAGTGATATGAATTTTATTTGTCGTTGTTTGATAAAATTTAATTGTCATATAGATTGTCATTCGAATTAATCGTTGAAAATTAAATTGACAGTTAAATTGAAATTAAAATTGAATTGCGATTAAATTACCTGACATTGATAACTATGAAATTGCCATGAATTGTATTGTCTATTGGACGATTTATTTCGATGGATGCTATTGGTTGATATTTAAATGTTTGGATGTTTATTTGCTTATATATAACCTGTTATGCATATATATGACAATATGATTGATTTAAGTGATATATATTCATCCCTGACATTTAATTGAAATAAATAATTACTTGGCCATAGGATAGAAAATTATATACGGACACCGAATTGGCTAAATTAATAGTTTTTAAAATCTTCGATTTGAAATTTATTTAAATGTTTTGATTTAAAAGTTATAAATAGAAATCAAATTTATAGAAATCGAATTTATCGAAAAACTAAGTTTGGAATGTTGAAATAGATTTTGGTTAAAAGAAATTGTTAAATGATTTAAGTTAAGACTTTGAAATTTAAAATTGGGTTATGATTGAAGTTCGAAAATTTATTCGTTTTAAAAGATTGAACCTTAATTCGAGCTTTGAATATATTACTAAGTAAAAGCGATATAAAATGATATTTGAAATTGAGCTTGAAATTGAATCATATCTGTAAGTGGGATTTAAATTTGAATATTGACGGAAAATTTTGTTAAGTGTTAGAAATTGATACTTTGAAAAATCAAGCTAAAAATCGATATACATTGGATTGAATAAGTTGAAGGTGAATGTAAAATTGAATAAATTTGAAGTCAAAGTTGACATTGATTTGAATTGAAATCGAAATTGAATCGGTAAATTGGAAATTGAAATTTATTTGAATTGGGAAGTTATAATTGAAATGGATTGGTTTTAAAGCTGTTTTAATTTGTTTTCCAAATTACTCTGTTATATAAACCATTTTGAATACTTAAACTATTTTAATCTATTTTTAATCTACTTAACCCAATTTAAATTATTTTAAACTAATTTATCTATTTTAAATCCATTTTAAAGATTTTAAGTATTTTTAACTATTTTAATTATTTAAACTACTTAAAACTATTTTCTAAAAATTTCAAGCTGGTTAATAAGGTGAAATGTTTATATTTAAATCTTGAATTTAAATACGACTTGAGTTAAATGAAGTTGCAACCTAAATTGAATTTCGAAATGATTTTGAAATCAAAATGAGATACTGATGCGGAAAAAGATTTTGAAACAAATCTTACATTTGAATAGATACGATGATATTTGTAATGGATTTGATTTTTGAAGCGAATATGATATTTTGATATCAATTATGAATCGATTTGAAATGTAAAAGAGCCAACGGTGTAATAATACGTAGTTATTAAAGAGACTGGGATCGGATATGGACATACTCTCTGTCGATACCGAACACCACTTTAATAACTATTATACGCGAAGTGTTGATCCAAAATAAAGTGGATGGTTTGGTGAACGCGTTGACTGAAGAAAGAGAACGATATTGGATGACCCCTGACGTGACTAAAACAGGAGCCGCGCCGGGCCATTGAGGTTCGCCACCTCTAGCGAACACGCTTCTTCGATACCATTTCTATTACATTTGTGATTCGATTTGGGTGCACCCCTTGATTTGGGAGTGTTGTTCCGCGGTGTTGTGGTAGCTGGTGGCTATGCTCAACATCAGTCCGAATCACGCAACTACTAGTATCCTAGTTGGTATCGCCTCATGTACCTTGTCATACTGATTATCCTATTCGCAACCACTACGTTTGGTTTTGTGTTATACCTATGGGGTACCCTCTGATAGCCACCAGTTTACGGTGGGGCTTTCGGTGCTGTATAGACTATGGCATTATAAAAATGTGTTAAGGGGGATTATGGTAACGCCTTAATGCTATTTTGATACTTTATATTACTGATAGACATTATCTACTTAGCGTACATTACTACATAGTAGATAGTTTAACAGATCGTTAAGAGATGGAAAATCCCGTAACATTTCTTAAGTTATTGCATGCACGTTGCCACTGGATATGAGATGTCAAACCCCGTAAACATCTCTGACGCCGTTAAACTCATATTTATTTACAATTGATTTAACTTTCATAAGGATATTTTAGTCCTGACTCGAGTGTTTTGTCTTTTCATTACGCTCGGGTCAGTCCTGAGTTTTTCAGATTTTTGAAGATCTATTCTGGAGGATGAAGACGAAGACTTGGTATACTATTACTATTATTTTCTGTGCATCACGCTGTCTGCTGCATTATTTTATTTGTTCTGTTGTATATGTATAACTCTGATAAATGTTGTATAAATAATTGTCAAAGTATAGTAAACAGCTTCATGAACTGTTTATTTGACTATTATATTTTATCGTTCCGTTGTGAGATTCTGTGTTGTTTGATTTCCTTTATTTCTCTTTCTTTTCTTTTCTTAATTACCCCAATAACCATCTTCCATTTTGAATGGTTTGGAACCGGCATATGTATTTGATCGTCAGTTTAAACTGTCCAAAAAGGCGGGTTGTTACAGTTAGTATCAGAGCCTTGGTTTTGCGATAAACCTTGGCTCTAGTGGGGAATAACTCATTGAAATAGAGGTAAACTATATGAATGAGTTGAGTGTATATGAGAGAGCGTACTTGTTATTTAATATAAAATGGTTTTATATTGTGTTAACTTTGTTCCGTTGAGTATTTATGAATTCTGGTCGATACTTGGGACGCCAAGGCGTCGATAGGAATTTCTAAACACTCGAATAGGACAAACCAACACAATATCATTTTGGAATATATTTTATATAAAGGAATTATTTGAATATTTATTCATTTTGATTGAATTGATTGTTAGGAGATGATAATATTAGATTATTATCGTTATTGCTTGATCAGTCAATATTTACAACAACTGATTAAATAACAATGGATTTAGGAAAATGAAATCTTGTAAACACAATTGATAATGAATATAAATGAATTTTAACTTGGATTTGGGAATTTAAATTCCGGTGTTTGAAATTGACTTACAAGAATTTGAAAAATATAATATGAGTATTATACGATAGTTTAATTGAGTTGAAATTGTTTTCGAAGGATTTTTTTTAATGATAAGTGTTATATTCCCTTCTCTTGACGCTAGAAAATGATTTCGGTGATGAGTGCACGCATCATCGGCGTTTATTTTCGGGAGTCCGAGTGGGGGAGACCACTTAATAGCTTGTTTAAACCTTGTTTTGATTCAAATTTTATTTTATTTTGTATTCTCTATAGTATGATTTGATATATAAATTATATAAGTATATATTATTTCAAAACTTGATTTGAAATGAAACCGGGATTGGAATTCTTATGTCCTTTAATAATTAAAGATTTCTTTTTAAATGATTGAAATGAATTTAGACTTGAATCATTAAGGAACTTCTGAATTGTGAAATGAGAAATGAACGTAAGAGCTAAGTGAAAATATTAATTGAAGTAGAAATCCTTAGAATTAGGAAATTATGAACTTAAAATAAAATTGAAACTGTAAAACTCACATGGTATTATATTTCATTCTATAGCATAGATATAACTTACCAAAATATTTAAGAAGTTCAAAAATGTTATATGAATTGTTAATTGGATAATATACAAGTATAGGTTTGAATAATGAAATATGCATTTAATTAATGGTTTGCAAATATAAATAAAATTGTTAGTAAATAATTGGAATTTAAATTAACATTTAAAGGTGATTCACAATTATGTTAATATAAAATGGAAATACTATATGTGAATGTAAATGTGAAATTAAATTATAGTGAAATTTAAGTAATGACTTAAGAATTAATTAATTGAAAATTCAACTTTAAATGAAAAGAAGTTGTATGTTGTTTAACTACATTCTATTTGCATAACTATAACTTACCAAATACTTAAAAGGTTTGAAATGCTAATAAGGATAAGTAGAGAAATAATATACCAGTGTGAGAGTGAATAATAAAATGTGAAGATCTATTGATAGTTGTAAATATAAAAGAAATTTAAGCGGTAAAATGAATGATATATATAAGTGAATGAATAAAATTTTAAATTAATGAAATCTAAAATTGGTAAATGGAAACTAATTAAATTTGAATATAACTAAATGTCAATAAACTTGGAAGTGTATGAAATTAAAATTGACTTGGAAATGTATAATTGATTTAGTGTAGATTTTGGATGGATGTTAATGTTTGATATGCATTGGTTGTTAGATGGATCATAATTGATTAAGTAGAACTCATTAGTGTTAATGGAATTGAATAAATGGAATAATTAAATTCAAATTTGAAGCAAAGTGAAATTAAATATAATTGAATTCAATTTAAATTGAAGCAAATTGACTTGAATTTAAAATGTGAATGAAACAAACTTGAATAAATCGGAAACAAATTGAATGTAAACCTATTGCATGGATGAAGAAGAAAATAAATGACTTTGTGTTTATGATTGTTCTTTAGAAAATTTGAAGTTTTGATGGTTTGTACTTTGAAATAATAAAAGCAAATTTTGGAAAAAATCCAAAATTGTCCAATATATGCTGAAACGAAAACAACCATAACTTTTAATGGCTGAACGGAATTCGACGATCTTGGACTTTTCGAAAAGCTTAGAAACTATAGCACAACTTTTATTTAGAGTGTCTTGAGAAAATTCCTTCGTCTACTAGGTTAAAAACTTGAATGTTACTTGCTGTCCTGTGTAAAAATAAGTAAAATCAGTAGTATATTTTACCCTTAGTAATTTCGCCATACCTTTTTACTGGTTTATCGGATTTTTATAATCTTGCACTTTCTGGTAAGCTAAGAACTTAAGCCAAAACTTTTGTTTTAAGTGTTTTGTGTTTTGATGTCGTTTGGAAGATCGAAAACGCGGGTGAACGTCGCTGACCTGCACAATTCATTGCCCAGGCTGAGGCGTATCCTCTAAGTAAAACGACCATAAATTTTGAACGTATGGTCCGAATTCGATGATTTTGGACATTCCGGAAAGTCTGAATGAATTCAACAACTTTTGTTTAGATTCTGTTGCCGAATTTTATCGTTTAGGTGACCTAAAACTATGATTTGTTTGCTGTCCTGAAATTGGAATCTCAGTTTTGAAGCTAAATATGTTATATATATGTTGTGTAGGCTAAGTATATCGATCTATGTTTATATGCATGGTTCTAACTAAGTTATTGAGCATTTTAGTAGGTAGCAAAGGGGTTGCGCTTCGTTGTGGAGCTCGCTTCTGCGCTAAATGCAGAATGTAAGTAAATTGCTAATAAATGCTAAATAAAAGATATGCTTATGGTTTTATATGGTATTGGTGATATGTATATGTTGTTTCCCCAGATATGGGATGCCTCATCATTGAGATGAGATGTATATTTGATATATATTGGTTATATTTGTGTTAAATATTGAATTGTAAAAATTTTCGATCGAGCCGCACAAAGGAGACTCTGCCGAAATTTTTTGTAAATTCGGGTGTTAGAAAATTATCGAGTTTTAAAAATTTTTATAACCTGTTTTGTTAACTAACTTTTAGAGTTAGAAAGCCGTTCGGAGTAACTTGGTGGAAGCGTAGTTATGACTTTATAAATGGAATTTCATTGTTTTATAAGTTGGTAACTTTGAATAAAATATATCAAATGTTGAATTCCGTACTTAGTTCCTTTTCCCTTCTTTTCCTTTTCGGGGACGAAAAGTTTTGAGTAGGGGAGAGTGTAACGAACTGTAAATTTTCGATAATTAAAATAGCTAAATTTAATAAGATTTCGTGATTTAGTGTTAGAAAAAAATTGTAAGTCATTTGGAATAATAATAACTAGAATGAAATGCAACAAAATATTATGTAAGTTAATTATTTATGAATTGAATGAAATCCTAAATCAATTGAAATAATATGTAGTCAAAGGTAATTGAGTGAATTTGTATTGTATAGGTATTGTGACACTTGTTTGTAAATAATAAACTTATAAGTAATTAAAAGTTAACGGTGATAATTATTTAAGTTACCTATTCATTTAGTTAGTCGAATTGAATTTGCGAACCAATTGCAATTGAAATGAAAGTTTATATATTAGTTGAGTGCATTATCTCTAACTGTAGTTAAATAATAATGTGGAATTCATTTGATGTAATATAGTAAATCGACTGATAATGAGATTTTTATTTAAAAATCCAATATTGAAATCCGTCAAATATTGAACAATTAAATTGTTTAAATTTAATATTTGGAATTTATTGAATAATTGAATAACGGGAATTGAATAACTGTTTTAATGAAAATGGTTGTTCTATAATTTGAATTTGTTAAATTTTATAAGTTCCTTTTGAATATTTCAAAAGATAGTGATTTAAGAATAATCAAATTTGTTAAATTTAATATTACAAATGTTTGAATAATTAAATTCCGAATTTGATATGATTAATTTGATATTGAAATTTAATATATGAAAATAGAGTGAATATTTGAAATTTGATTTAATATGATTCCAATTGGTTTCCAAAGTGAATATAAGTTATATCGGGATTATAATGGAGTTAACAAGATTTTAAAATTGGAATTTATTGGATAATTGAATAACGGGTTTAATATGATTAAAAATGATTTGTAAAATTTTATTTTATCATATTGGAGTTATAGTGATGTTATAGAACTTTTAAAACTGAATTTAAAATTTATTTGTGAAAATTGGATATTTTAATATTTAATTATAGATTGAAAAATAGCCAATTTTTGAACAGTCTCAGAATTGGACGAAACTAGTTCCATTGGATCCGTAATAGTTAGTTATTATCGGATTTCAATTTTCGTAGCAATCGAAGTTTTCGTTTCACCGTGGCAGCTCGAAACGCATCGAAATTGTTTTAATATTAATTTGACGAGTTAAAATAGTCATTTTTCAAACAGTCTCGGATTTCGACGAAACTGTTTTCATCGGATCCGTAATGTGATATTATTGTAAGATTTCAAATTTCATGTCAATCGGATTTACCGTTTGTCCGGGGTAAGCCAAAACGCATAGAAATTCATTTAATCGGTTTAATTTAAATTTGATCGTTCATTTCCGTAACTCGCACATACGATCGAATTAGCCTCCGAAACATGTTCCATTGTGTTCGGAACATGGGGTAAACCTTAGAAATGCCTGCCGGCACGCTTCATTTGGAGTTTGGAAAATTTTCGGTGAATAGTGTTTTTGCAATTTTCTATAAAAGGCCTTCCATTTCACAATTTGCAAACAAAGGCTAGGGTTTCAGCTCTTAGCCGCCACTATAGAGATGAATGACCAGAAATTTCGAAACTTCTTCCTCATTTTCCTCTCAATCCATCAACAATTAGCAAAAACTCTCAACTACAAAGTTGTAGAGGGCATCAAGATCTAGCTATCCAACGGTGGAGATCGAAAACGGAGCCACGGATTGACGGCAAAACGCGATGGAAGCAGCTGGGTTTTTCATGCAATTCGAGGCAGATGATGAGGCCGAGCTTGGAGCTATTTGGGGTGAAGGTGGAGTAAGGCGGTGGCTTCGAAGTGGTGTAACCTGATCGTCCTCAAGTGGACCGAGGTGGTGGCCAAAAATCGATGAAGATGGCGGCTGATGGGTTAGGTCGTTTACGTGAATGCCTGGAAAAAATAACGTGGAGAAGGAGAAGTAGCGTGGGAGGGCCCAGATCTGGAGAAACGAAAACAATGGCCTGGATTGAAAGGTTATAAAAATATAAAAGGAAATGTGAATTGAATTATATTTTAATTCGTGTAACTTTGAAATAACATAACTCTTTGCTGCGAGGTCGGATTCGAACGAAACTTTTTGCGTTGGAATCGTTTCGACGAGCACTACGCGATGCAACAGGATTGGAATCATTTGGAGCTAGAGAAATTTTGGATTAAATCGAACGTCGTTCGATTTATTTAAAATCGTAAAAATCAAGGTGAGTGTTTTTACAACGCTCACAACGTATGCTAGTTAAATTTAATATTATGAAGTGATATGAATTTTATATTTCGTTGTTTGATAAAATTTAGTTGTCATATAGATTGTCATTCGAATTAATCGTTGAAAATTAAATTGACAGTTAAATTGAAATTAAAATTGAATTGCGATTAAATTATCTGACATTGATAACTATGAAATTGCCATGAATTGTATTGTCTATTGGATGATTTATTTCGATGGATGCTATTGGTTGATATTTAAATGTTTGGATATTTATTTGCTTATATATAACCTGTTATGCATACATATGACAAAATGATTGATTTAAGTGATATATATTCATCCATGACATTTAATTGAAATAAATAATTACTTGGCCATAGGATAGAAAATTATATACGGACACCGAATTGGCTAAATTAATAGTTTTTAAAATCGTCGATTTGAAATTTATTTAAATGTTTTGATTTAAAAGTTATATATATAAATCAAATTTATAGAAATTGAATTTATCGAAAAATTGAGTTTGGAATGTTGAAATAGATTTTGGTTTAAAAGAATTGTTAAATGATTTAAGTTGAGACTTTGAAATTTAAAATTGGGTTATGATTGAAGTTCAAAAATTTATTCGTTTTAAAAGATTGAACCTTAATTCGAGCTTTGAATATTACTAAGTAAAAGCGATATGAAATGATATTTGAAATTGAGCTTGAAATTGAATCATATTTGTAAGTGGGATTTAAATTTGAATATTGAAGGAAAATTTTGTTAAGTGTTAGAAATTGATACTTTGAAAAATCAAGCAAAAAATCGATATACATTGGAATTGAATAAGTTGAAGGTGAATGTAAAATTGAATAAATTTGAAGTCAAAGTTGACATTGATTTGAATTGAAATCGAAATTGAATCGGTAAATTGGAAATTGAAATATATTTGAATTGGGAAGTTATAATTGAAATGGATTGGTTTTGAAGCTGTTTTAATTTGTTTTCCAAATTACTCTGTTATATAAACCATTTTGAATACTTAAACTATTTTAATCTATTTTTAATCTACTTAACCAAATTTAAATTATTTTAAACTAATTTATCTATTTTAAATCCATTTTAAAGATTTTAAGTAGTTTTAACTATTTTAATTATTTAAACTACTTAAAACTATTTTCTAAAAATTTCAAGCTGGTTAATAAGGTGAAATGTTTATATTTAAATCTTGAATTTAAATACGACTTGAGTTAAATGAAGTTGCAACCTAAATTGAATTTCGAAATGATTTTGAAATCGAAATGAGATATTGATGCGGAAAAAGATTTTGAAACGGAATCTTACATTTGAATAGATACGATGATATTTGAAATGGATTTGATTTTTGATGTGAATATGATAGTTTGATATAATTATGAATCGATTTGAAATGTAAAAGAGCCAACGGTGTAATAATACGTAGTTATTAAAGAGACCGGGATCGGATATGGACATACTCTCTGTCGATACCGAACACCACTTTAATAACTATTATACGCGAAGTGTTGATCCAGAATGAAGTGGATGGTTTGGTGAACGCGTTGACTGAAGAAAGAGAACGATATTGGATGACCCCTGACATGACTAAAACAGGATCCGCGCCGGGCCATTGAGGTTCGCCACCTCTAGCGGACACGCTTCTTCGATACCATTTCTATTACATTTGTGCTTCGATTTGGGTGTACCCCTTGATTTGGGAGTGTTGTTTCGCGGTGTTGGGGTAGCTGCTGGCTATGCTCAACATCAGTCCGGATCACGCAACTACTAGTATCTAGTTGGTATCGCCTCATGTACCTTGTCATACTGATTATCCTATTCCTGACCACTACGTTTGGTTTTGTGTTATACCTATGGGGTACCCTCTGATAACCACCAGTTTACGGTGGGGCGTACGGTGCTGTATAGACTATGGCATTATAAAAATGTGTTAAGGGGGATTATGGTAACGCCTTAACGCTATTTTGATACTTTATATTACTGATAGACAATATCTACTTAGCGTACATTACTACATAGTAGATAGTTTAACGGATCCTTAAGAGATGGAAAATCTCGTAACATCTCTTAAGTTATTGCACGCATTGACATTGGATATGAGATGTCAAACCCCGTAAACATCTCTGACGCCGTTACACTCATATTTATTTACGATTGTTTTAACTTTCATAAGGATATTTTAGTCCTGACTCGAGTGTTTTGTCTTTTCATTACGCTCGGATCAGTCCTGAGTTTTTCAGATTTTTGGAGATCTATTCTGGAGGATGAAGACGAAGACTTGGTATACTATTACTATTATTATTTGTGCATCACGCTGTCTTCTGCATTATTTTATTTTTTCTGTTGTATATGTATAACTCTGATAAATGTTGTATAAATAATTGTCAAAGTATAGTAAACAGCTTCATGAACTGTTTATTTGACTATTATATTATATCGTTCCGCTACGAGATTCTGTGTTGTTTCATTTCCTTTATTTCTCTTTTTTTTCTTTTCTTAATTATCCCAATAACCATCTGCCATTTTGAATGGTTTGGAACCGGCATATGTATTTGATCGTCGGTTTAAACTGTCCAAAAAGGCTGGTTGTTACAAGGCATAAGTGCGAAATGCCTATGCTGGCTAAGATTAATATTATACTTTTGAAATGTTTTCTACACTATGCACTAATAATAATATCAATTGGTTTTCGCATATCAAGCATTTTTGACTATCATAAGGAGAAATCTCCTCCAATTCTGTGTTTGCATTGTGTGTGCGGCGGGAGGCCTTGTGGTAGTTTCACCTTCCAAAAAACATTGCGGATTTAAATTTTAAAATCCTTTGTTGTTTGTTTTAAAGATAAACTGTTTTTGTTTGCTCACACCAGTCCCATGACTGACCTGAAGTTTATTGTTCTGTAACGACCCGTATAATTCATGGATTTAACTAGGTTGGATTTATGAGCTTTGTAATTTAATTTAGTGGAAAATTTTCACTTTATAAACAAATATTGAAATAAAGGCTAAAATAAATTATATGAATGATGCCTTAAAAACCTATTTATATAGAAATTTATATAATATTCAAATGAAGTAAGTAGGAAAATGATTCTTACCTGGATAGAAGATCTAATAAGAGAAATTTAAGAAAGTATTAATTTGATTTAGTGCAATAAAAGTTGTAAATGGAAATTTAAATAAATTAAGGTATCATATTTATGACTTGAATAAAATATCGATCCAATAAAATAAGTTAAATGCTATAATTTGATTTTTAAATATGAGAGAAACAAAAGTAAGAACATGATTGATATTTATGTTATTTATTCAGGGTATTGAATAAAATTAGGAATCCAATTGTAATAAATGGGAATAATGTGGTATTGGCTAAAAAAATTAATTTCAATGCAATACCCATAAATGAATGTATGTAAAGGTATACTAGATTTTTTTTATCAAATAGAAGGATAGAAAGTAAATATCGGATTTGATTGATGAATAAATATACATTGAATAGTAATTTAACGTAAAGTTATAATAATAAATAAAAATTTGATGACATTAATATAAGGCGATGAATTGCAGATTTGGGTTTATAATAAAGAGTCAATGGAAATTTGTGGATTAATTTATGAATTCATGAAATCAGTGTATTGACTTAGTTGTAACTATATGTAAATGTACGCAATAAGGTTGTGCAATACCAATGATTTGGATTCAAATTTATATTAAATATAATGTTGGTAGCAATTGGAATTTACCGTTTTGCAAAATAAATGAGAAATCAAGTCAAATGTAAATTATATCGTAAAGGATAAATTCATTTAAACAGTAAGATTTTTAAATAAATAAACGTTTCACTTAGGTTTCATTTGGATAATTTATGTAGTACGTTTAATGGGAAAGCAATTGAAATTGATTACCCTAAATTTGTGCAGTTAGGGTAGTTTTGATTTGTCACTTAAGATGGTAAATTCTATAAAATGTGATAAATGTAGTTTTAATTAAATTATGACGATTGGGTATTTAAGAAGTGATAAACCAAAATTTATTGATTTATTTGAAAATTAAATTGTGGATTTATTTCAAATAAGTGAAATTTATGTTTAACTATTACATCAATAGGAATTAATCTAATTTAAGGATATGTTAATATAAATTGGGCAAAAAGGGTGTTTGGACTAGGGAATAATATTAATCGGTTTTAGAAACCTTAAATATAAAATGGGAAGTAGACAAGATTTAACGTTACAACCATTTACACAAAATCCAGGATGTGTGTAGAAGTATTTATGGAATAAAACGTAAACAATTATTGGATAAAAAAAGTAGGAATCAACATTTATTTATTTAATTGGATATAACTACGATAGTATGATTTATTGCATTTAAATGAAATCTAATATATAGAACATTGCCTAAAAAGGAAGAATAGATAAAATTTATGATAAATATATATACTCTATGAAGATTTATTGATTTAAAGAGAAAAGGGGCAAGATGTATAAATTAGATTAAGTGCAACCTTCGGTAAATAAAATTTGATGGAATAAGAACATTTGGGTAATTTATTTCCAATTAAATCAATTCACGTTTCAAAATTTAATGCTAGTTTATTGCATATATATTTATGCCTAAATTTAAACTTATGTTTAGATCCAATCCGATCCATCTATTATTTTTCAGCCTTGTCTATATATAACCTGTTATAAACCCTAGCCACTCCTTATTTTCATTTTTCTATACGTACATCTCCTTCTCAACTCCTCATTCTAATGGCAGAAAAAAAAACCTGATTCTCAAATTCCAAAAAAATAATTTCAATTTCAAAAAAAAAAAATTGCGGATCTGCAGCAGCTTCTGGTCGCGCTTCGGGTTTCAGGGGAGAAAACCCTAGAGCAACTTCGGGTCAGGAAGAAAATGACTCGGATCGCTCCGGGTCGTTTTGGCGAAAACTCCAAGCAAGCACCGGGGAATTGAGGCGCGCACCGAAGTCGAACCCGAAGTCGACCCAGGACCAGAATTTTCCATTTTTCAAATTTTCACAACTTTTGCATACGAGCTCGGATTCGCGCGCGGTTTTTTTGATGGGATCGTATCGGAATTTCTGACGTTTTGGCACTAGTTTGGATGAATTTGGAGACTGTCCAATTTTTGGGTTTAAATTGGATTTAAATTCAATTTAAATTCAAAAAGGTGAGTGTTTTAACCCACTCACAACTTCTAAAGTTTTTATGTTTGTTAAATTTATTTATAACTGTTTGGCATGTTTTGTTCATCATATTTGCTAAATCGCGTTATTTAATTTAAATGTTAAATTATTTTATTTATTGCATAATAATTGACAGTTAGAATTTATTTATTTGCATAGGAACTGCTAGTAAACAGTTATAAAATTTATTACTAAATATAAACTGTTAGTTTAATAGTTGATTTAATTTATTTTTGAATATAACCGCCAGTTATTACCTGATATATATTATCAGTTATATATTGATATTGAATTATTATTGGATGATGATTGTGATTTGGATGATGGATGATGTTGATGAATGGACGTTTTATTTTATATCATTAAACTGCAAGTTATCATGCATTTTTCGTTTCATTCGGGATTGTGGTTTGAAATGATATACAACCGCAAAATTTTATTTTTAAATTGCGGATTGAAATGATAAATATCTGTATCACTTGGCCATAGGATAGAAAATTATATACAGGCACCGTGGTCTATATATAAATTAGTTTAAAGCGATTTCTATGGTTTGGATGGGATGCGGTTTATAAAAATTTGATTTTGATATTTTATAAAATATTATTCTTCGATATATATACATATGAAGTTAAAAATTTGAAAATTAAGTTGTGTGTAAACCTGTTGAATAAAAAATGAAAAATTGAGAAAATGGAATTTGGAAATTTATCTTATATGTTTAAGTTTGGAAATTTTAAGGTATGATATTTATAACTGAATTTTTCAAGATGAATTAAAAATGAAAATTCTAGTATAAAGTAAATTTGAGAAATATTTAATTGCTAGAAATTGGAGTTTTATTTATGGAATTTATATGAATATTCAAGACTAAATAATAGAATATTAATTGTTGAAAGAAGAAAATCCAACTTTAGTTTTGAAATATTAATACTCCAAATGGATATATATATATATATATATATATATATATATATATATATATATATATATATATATAGAAATTGAAGGGGTTTTTGGAACTTGAAGTGATATTTAAATTATGGTTTAAACTTTAAATAAAGAAATATATTTGAAAAGCCATGGAAATTATTTTTCTTTACAAAGTAACTTTAAAGTTAAACCATTTATTTTACATTTGTTGAATATCCAAACCATTCAAGTTTTAGAAGTTATGGTTTTAAAATTTTGAATTTCGAAATATTATGATTTGAAAGTATATTTCAAATATTTGGTTTCCAGATATTTTAAATTGTAAACCAGCATGATTTTGGAAAAGAATTATATTTGAGATAAAATGATATCATATTGTTTTGGGTTTAAATTGATATCGTATTCATAGTTTTGAGATGGAAAATTTTATTCTGGTTTTAAAGTATAAACTATTTTTAAATGACCGCGGTGTTATAATAACGATGGGTTGGCAAAGAGACCGGGATCGGATATGGACATACTCTCTGTCGATACCGAAAACCACTTTGACTAACCGTGTACGCGGTGGAGATTCCAGAATGAAGTAGGTTGGTGGCGACGTTTCCAGTAATGTAAATACGTGGACCCAACTCCCGTGAGTTGGCATAAGGTGGCTAAAACAGGAGCGATTCTCGGGCCAATGAGGTCATTCCTCTGATCGAACGCACTCCTTCGATACTATACTCTGACTTTGGATTGTTTCGGTGGCCACTATTGATTTCTTTGATTTGGGGGTGTTAGTTCGAGGTGGGCGGTACCTGCGGCTATGCGTTACCATCAGCCCGAGTAGCAATTGGTATATCTACCCTAGCATTGCCTAGTTGTGCCGTGTCACCTACCCTAGCGCGCCTTATACGATTTTGGCTTTGTACCATACCTATGGAGTGCCCTCTGACGACGCCCAGTATGAGGGAGATTACGGTACTGTATAGACTATGGGAATATATTTTGTGTTAAGGGCTATATGGGTAACCCCTTAACGCTATTTAAAAGTAAGTTTATTTTATGAATAGACACTACTATAATAGCGCAATATACTATATAGTAAATAGTTTAACGGATCCTTAGAAGATGTAAATCCCGAGCATCTCTTGAGTTACTACACTCATATTTATTTCTGTAAATTTAACTTACATAAGATCTTTTAGTTCCGACTCGAGTGTTTTTGTCTTTTCAAATTCGCTTGGGTCAGTCCGAGCGTTTCAGGATGGAAGTTTTAGCTCTGGAGGACGAAGATTTGTAGTATTACTATCTACTATATTATTCCACTACACTGTATTCCGCTGCATTGATATTTTGGTATGTGAACTCTGATAATTATTATATAAAGAAGAAGCAAATGTTTGTAAACAGTTATATAAACTGTATATTTTATTATTATATTTTATCCTTCCGTTGTGAGATTCTATTTTGTTTTATTTCTTCTCTGTTTTCTTATTTACCCCATAACAATCCGCCCTTCCGTATGGTTTGAATTGGCACGTGTGTCTATTTAAATCGTGCGAAAAGGCGGGATGTTACAGTTGGTATCAGAGCTTTGGTTTAGCGATAAACCTTAGCTTTGTGGGGTTTGACTCTTTGTTAATAGGGTAGTAATACCCTATGGGAGTCGCTGAGTGTATATATATGAGAGAGCGTATTTGTTAGTGTTATAAAAAGATTTTGATATTGTGTTAATTTGTTCCGTTTTGTATTTATAAATTCTGGTTGGTGCATGGGACGCTATGTCATCAATAGGGATTTCTAAACACTTAATAGGACAGACCGACATAATATTTGTTTTAATATAGGTGAATGAAATAATTTTGCCTATTATATTTTCTGTATATAAAATAAATTTTTAAATGATATTATATATATATATATATATATTTTGGTTACAATAGATTGATTGTTAGGAATAAAATTTTAAATAATAGGTAAAATAAGATTGAAATTAAAATCAATGAAATTTGGAAATTTTAGAACTTAAGTCCGGGATTTTGGAAATTTGCTTTCAAAGGATTTATGAATTATAATAATTTTGTTTATAAGTATTTTCTTATATAAATATTTAGTATAATTTGGAAAAATTGTTTTAAAGAAGATTTTGAAGAAAATAAGTTTCGTACTTTCCTCTCTGTCGCTGGAAAATAATTTCGGTGATGGTGGCTGCATCATCGACTTCTATTTTCGAGTTTCGAAGGGGAAATGCCACTGTAGTAATTCTACTGCAATTTTATTTTGAAATTATCTACATTTTTAATTGTTTTAAATAAAACTAGAGGTATATAAGTTATAAGAATATATTTATCTATTAAATTTTAACCCGGTATTTAATTCTTAATTTCCATTAATTAATTGTTTCAATTATAGTAGTGAAACAGAATTTAATTAATAATTGAAACCCTAAATAAAATAAGAGTCTTAAATGCTAAGTTATAGAGGAAGTTAAAAATTTTAACTTATAAGAAAAAAATAAAAGTAAAGATTTATTGAACAATGAATGAATTAAAAGAATTGAGATAAACTTGTATAAGCTCTTTTGCATTTTCTTTAACATAAATAACTTACCAAATATAAAAAAAGTTGAAATGTTAAATAAGAGATTGGAATAGAATATTATACAAGAAGAAATTTTGGAAATAATGAAGTATTCAATAAATTGCTATTATAAATAAGAATTTAATGGGATAAACTTAAGTTATAATTGAAATTTTACTAAAATTAAAGGTAAGTATTATTAATAGGTGATTTAAACTTAAGTAAATAAAATGAAATTCTCTAATAAATAAGGATGGACGTGTAAGGTTATTAACTTAAGTATGATTTAAATGCTACTAGTCTAATATAATAAAAAGTAGGTAATACAAATAAATGACTGTAAACCCTAGGTAATAAATTAATAAAATCCCTTATTTATAAGAATGAAGGTTATAAGGTTAATAATTTAGGTATAACTAAAAGGGTTACTGTAATTAAATATAATAGAATGTAAGCATTTAATAAATGATTGAAAAGTGAGAAGTGCATTAAATGTAATACAATAGAAGAAACTTACATGACCTAAATTAATGGAAAGGAATAATTGTAAGTAATAAGTAAAAATAAATGAAACAAACATTTAATGAGTAAATAAAATTAAAAGTTGTTAGAAATAAATGTAAATTATAAAAGGATAATTTAGGTGGTATATGAATGAAAATGAATGAAAATAAAAGATAAACTGTTATATGAATGAAAAGATCAAACAGCTAATGTATGAAATAAAAATTTATAATGAGTTAATTGATTTGTTGGTTGAATTGTTATTGGTTGATTTATGGTTGGTCGGGTAAGGAAATTTGAAGTAGTTGGATTAATAAATAATCTATTCAGTACCATCTAAGACTGTTGAGTAAATGATGCACTGGATAGTTATTTTTCATTCCGTACCATTTCAAGTTTTCAACCCGAACAACTATTTGTTTGTTTGACTGAATGGTTGTTTTGTTTTGTTATGTATGCTGTTTGTTGAAATGGATGATTGTGTATTGATTGTTGTTAGTAGTTGAAACCATGAAAATAGTTCACTTGAGATAAATTGTTAAACCTTTGGATTTTATAAGTGAAATGCAAGTTATGGAAGCAACTGCTACTGCTTTTGGTTCCATAAATTAAGCGTAAATTGCCCGACAAATATGTACGTTTCGGATTATGGTTTATAGCGCTATTTTATATATTTTCCCGTGTTGGGATATTATATTTTGGATATTATATGAGATATTTTGATATATTTGATATTATATTTTCTCCCGAGCCTCCCCGTACAAAGGAGATTCTGCCAAAATTTTCCGTAAATTTTGGACTTAGAAAATATCTTGAAAATGTTTTCCAAAGTTTATTAGTTTGAGTATAAAAAAAAAATTAATGATTATAAATTAGTATATTTTATCTAAATAAATTTTGTAAATTTATTTGTTTATAAATTTAATATTTGATATGATATTGATTTCTTAATTCTTCTTTTCCCTTCTTTTTCCTTTTCGGGGACGAAAAGTTTTGAGTGGGGGAGAGTGTAACGACCCGTATAATTCATGGATTTAACTAGGTTGGATTTATGAGCTTTGTAATTTAATTTAGTGGAAAATTTTCACTTTATAAACAAATATTGAAATAAAGGCTAAAATAAATTATATGAATGATGCCTTAAAAACCTATTTATATAGAAATTTGTATAATATTCAAATGAAGTAAGTAGGAAAATGATTCTTACCTGGATAGAAGATCTAATAAGAGAAATTTAAGAAAGTATTAATTTGATTTAGTGCAATAAAAGTTGTAAATGGAAATTTAAATAAATTAAGGTATCATATTTATGACTTGAATAAAATATCGATCCAATAAAATAAGTTAAATGCTATAATTTGATTTTTAAATATGAGAGAAACAAAAGTAAGAACATGATTGATATTTATGTTATTTATTCAGGGTATTGAATAAAATTAGGAATCCAATTGTAATAAATGGGAATAATGTGGTATTGGCTAAAAAATTTAATTTCAATGCAATACCCATAAATGAATGTATGTAAAGGTATACTGGATTTTTTTATCAAATAGAAGGATAGAAAGTAAATATCGGATTTGATTAATGAATAAATATACATTGAATAGTAATTTAACGTAAAGTTATAATAATAAATAAAAATTTGATGACATTAATATAAGGTGATGAATTGCAGATTTGGGTTAATAATAAAGAGTCAATGGAAATTTGTGGATTAATTTATGAATTCATGAAATCAGTGTATTGACTTAGTTGTAACTATATGTAAATGTACGCAATAAGGTTGTGCAATACCAATGATTTGGATTCAAATTTATATTAAATATAATGTTGGTAGCAATTGGAATTTACCGTTTTGCAAAATAAATGAGAAATCAAGTCAAATTGTAAATTATATCGTAAAGGATAAATTCATTTAAACAGTAAGATTTTTAAATAAATAAACGTTTCACTTAGGTTTCATTTGGATAATTTATGTAGTTTAATGGAAAAGCAATTGAAATTGATTACCCTAAATTTGTGCAGTTAGGGTAGTTTTGATTTGTCACTTAAGATGGTAAATTCTATAAAATGTGATAAATGTAGTTTTAATTAAATTATGACGATTGGGTATTTAAGAAGTGATAAACCAAAATTTATTGATTTATTTGAAAATTAAATTGTGGATTTATTTCAAATAAATGAAATTTATGTTTAACTATTACATCAATAGGAATTAATCTAATTTAAGGATATGTTAATATAAATTGGGCAAAAAGGGTGTTTGGACTAGGGAATAATATTAATCGGTTTTAGAAACCTTAAATATAAAATGGGAAGTAGACAAGATTTAACGTTACAACCATTTACACAAAATCCAGGATGTGTGTAGAAGTATTTATGGAATAAAACGTAAACAATTATTGGATAAAAAGAGTAGGAATCAACATTTATTTATTTAATTGGATATAACTACGATAGTATGATTTATTGCATTAAAATGAAATCTAATATATAGAACATTGCCTAAAAAGGAAGAATAGATAAAATTTATGATAAATCTATATACTATATGAAGATTTATTGATTTAAAGAGAAAAGGGGCAAGATGTATAAATTAGATTAAGTGCAACCTTCGGTAAATAAAATTTGATGGAATAAGAATATTTGGGTAATTTATTTCCAATTAAATCAATTCACGTTTCAAAATTTAATGCTAGTTTATTGCATATATATTTATGCCTAAATTTAAACTTATGTTTAGATCCAATCCGATCCATCTATTATTTTTCAGCCTTGTCTATATATAACCTGTTATAAACCCTAGTCACTCCTTATTTTCATTTTTCTATACGTACATCTCCTTCTCAACTCTTCATTCTAATGGCAGAAAAAAAAAACCTAATTCTCAAATTCCAAAAAAATAATTTCAATTTCAAAAAAAAAAAAAAAATTGCGGATCTGCAGCAGCTTCTGGTCGCGCTTCGGGTTTCAGGGGAGAAAACCCTAGAGCAACTTCGGGTCAGAAAGAAAATGACTCGGATCGCTCCGGGTCGTTTTGGCGAAAACTCCAAGCAAGCACCGGGGAATTGAGGCGGCGCACCGAAGTCGAACCCGAAGTCGACCCAGGACCAGAATTTTCCATTTTTCAAATTTTCATAACTTTTGCATACGAGCTCGGATTCGCGCGCGGTTTGTTTTGATGGGATCGTATCGGAATTTCTGACGTTTTGGCACTAGTTTGGATGAATTTGGAGACTGTCCAATTTTTGGGTTTAAATTGGATTTGAATTCAATTTAAATTCAAAAAGGTGAGTGTTTTAACCCACTCACAACTTCTAAAGTTTTTATGTTTGTTAAATTTATTTTAGATATGAGTAGAAATTTATTTATAACTGTTTGGCATGTTTTGTTCATCATATTTGCTAAATCGCGTTATTTAATTTAACTGTTAAATTATTTTATTTATTGCATAATAATTGACAGTCAGAATTTACTTATTTGCATAGGAACTGCTAGTAAACAGTTATAAAATTTATTACTAAATATAAACTGTTAGTTTAATAGTTGATTTAATTTATTTTTGAATATAACTGCCAGTTATTACCTGATATATATTATCAGTTATATATTGATATTGAATTATTATTGGATGATGATTGTGATTTGGATGATGGATGATGTTGATGAATGGATGTTTTATTTTATATCATTAAACTGCAAGTTATCATGCATTTTTCGTTTCATTCGGGATTGTGGTTTGAAATGATATACAACCGCAAAATTTTATTTTTAAATTGCGGATTGAAATGATAAATATCCGTATCACTTGACCATAGGATAGAAAATTATATACAAGCACCGTGGTCTATATATAAATTATTTTAAAGCGATTTCTATGGTTTGGATGGGATACGGTTTATAAACATTTGATTTTGATATTTTATAAAATATTATTCTTCGATATATATACATATGAAGTTAAAAATTTGAAAATTAAGTTGTGTATAAACCTGTTGAATAAAAAATGAAAAATTGAGAAAATGGAATTTGGAAATTTATCTTATATGTTTAAGTTTGGAAATTTTAAGGTATGATATTTATAACTGAATTTTTCAAGATGAATTAAAAATGAAAATTCTAGTATAAAGTAAATTTGAGAAATATTTAATTGCTAGAAATTGGAGTTTTATTTATGGAATTTATATGAATATTCAAGACTAAATAATAGAATATTAATTGTTGAAAGAAGAAAATCCAACTTTAGTTTTGAAATATTAATACTCCAAATGGATATATATATATATATATATATATATATATATATATATATATATATAGAAATTGAAGGGGTTTTTGGAACTTGAAGTGATATTTAAATTATGGTTTAAACTTTAAATAAAGAAATATATTTGAAAAGCCATGGAAATTATTTTTCTTTACAAAGTAACTTTAAAGTTAAACCATTTATTTTACATTTGTTGAATATCCAAACCATTCAAGTTTTAGAAGTTATGGTTTTAAAATTTTGAATTTCGAAATATTATGCTTTGAAAGTATATTTCAAATATTTGGTTTCCAGATATTTTAAATTGTAAACCAGCATGATTTTGGAAAAGAATTATATTTGAGATAAAATGATATCATATTGTTTTGGGTTTAAATTGATATCGTATTCATAGTTTTGAGATGGAAAATTTTATTCTGGTTTTAAAGTATAAACTATTTTTAAATGACCGCGGTGTTATAATAACGATGGGTTGGCAAAGAGACCGGGATCGGATATGGACATACTCTCTGTCGATACCGAAAACCACTTTGACTAACCGTGTACGCGGTGGAGATTGCAGAATGAAGTAGGTTGGTGGCGACGTTTCCTGTAAGGTAAATACGTGGACCCAACTCCCGTGAGTTGGCATAAGGTGGCTAAAATAGGAGCGATTCTCGGGCCAATAAGGTCATTCCTCTGATCGAACGCACTCCTTCGATACTATACTCTGACTTTGGATTGTTTCGGTGGCCACTATTGATTTCTTTGATTTGGGGGTGTTAGTTCGAGGTGGGCGGTAGCTGCGGCTATGCGTTACCATCAGCCCGAGTAGCAATTGGTATATCTACCCTGGCATTGCCTAGTTCTGCCGTGTCACCTACCCTAGCGCACCTTATACGATTTTGGCTTTGTACCATACCTATGGAGTGCCCTCTGACGACGCCCAATACGGGGGAGATTACGGTACTGTATAGACTATGGGAATATATTTTGTGTTAAGGGCTATATGGGTAACCCCTTAACGCTATTTAAAAGTAAGTTTATTTTATGAATAGACACTACTATAATAGCGCAATATACTATATAGTAAATAGTTTAACGGATCCTTAGGAGATGTAAATCCCGAGCATCTCTTGAGTTACTGCACTCATATTTATTTCTGTAAATTTAACTTACATAAGATCTTTTAGTTCTGACTCGAGTGTTTTTGTCTTTTCAAATTCGCTCGGGTCAGTCCGAGCGTTTCAGGATGGAAGTTTTAGCTCTGGAGGACGAAGATTTGTAGTATTAATATCTACTATATTATTCCACTACACTGTATTCCGCTGCATTGATATTTTGGTATGTGAACTCTGATAATTATTATATAAAGAAGAAGCAAATGTTTGTAAACAGTTATATAAACTGTATATTTTATTATTATATTTTATCCTTCCGTTGTGAGATTCTATTTTGTTTTATTTCTTCTCTGTTTTCTTATTTACCCCATAACAATCCGCCCTTCTGTATGGTTTGAATTGGCACGTGTGTCTATTTAAATCGTGCGAAAAGGCCGGATGTTACATGTTCCCTTCCTAAACTCTGGATGCCCACAATTTTCCACACGGGCAGTCCAGAGTTGGGTTTTTCAGATAATCGAATAGTAGGTGTAGAGTCGATAGCTTTCAGCCTTAGGATTTGGCAATCGCATTTGGATCAAGTTGCTTCACTTCATCTTGATTGGGAGTTCGAGCAACTTCTGGATTGGTTCTTTGGAGATGGAGTTACAATTCTGGATTCTCTCTCTCTTTCTCTCTTGAATACTATATTGGAGATATTGTTCCGCTGCTGGTGTTATATTTTCTTTCCGTTGCTGTTGTCTTGTATCATATCTCTGATGTATATTGACAGTCATTTGTATTTGATATTCAGTTGTATCAGATATTGTGTCATTGGAGTTGTATATGATATATACTATTCCTTTCTCCTGTCGTGTTTTGCTTAATGTGTTATAAACTCCGGCGAACCAGATTCGACGTTTGAATCAACGGCATTTGAATACGAGTGACGTACTCGGTGCCGATTTTCAAAGGTCGAGTCAGGGTCATTACATTAGGTATCAGAGACTGAAGGTTGAAACTTTAGCTCAGGAGTATAACTCATTAAGTAACTCATTAGAGATAGGGTTAAGTATACCCTAAAATGAGTATATCCTTAAGATATCTGTTCGAACGCCTTAGTAAATTCTCTTACTGTCCACCGATAGTAAGTATGAGTGCAAGAAGATGACGAGATAGAGGACATGGGAGTGCCACTATAAATGCTCGATACTGTGAGGACCCGTAAATCCGTACTCCTTGAATATACACTAATCTCCCTTGATTAATTCAAGATGAACAGAAATGCGAATTCTCAATGTTTAAGAAAAAGAAAGAGACAGAAGAAGAGATAAGAAGATAGAAAATAGAGAAAATAGAGAGAGGAGAGAAAATAGAAAATAGAACGGAACATAAAAACAACAGAACAACATCAGAATCTCACAATTCGCAGCGGAACAACATATAATAATAAATGAATAATATTTAAACAAAGAACTATATCAGTTAATACATTACATTACATTTCATCATCATATCATCATCAGGGTGTACAACATCAAACAACAACAAATAATGTAGCGGAAAAAGAAATACTATATACTAATAATACGCCATGCCATCCAGCTTGCCTCCAGCAACTCCTGAATATCCAGAATATCCTGATAAACCTAACTCTTGACTGCCCGTGTGGAAATTGGTGGGCACCCAGAGTTTAGGAAAGAAAACAATAAACTCCGAGTCAGTCATGTGACTGGTGTGAGAACTCAAAACAGTTTATTTATCTTTGAAAACAAAATAGATGAATATTTTTAAAGTCAATTCGCAATGCTTTTAAAAATGAGACTACCATAAGGCCTCCCGCACACACAAACAATGCAAACGCAGAATCGGAGGAGATTTCTCCTTATGATAGTCAAAGATGCTTGATACGTATTAAAAAGAACACTTGATATTATTATTAGTGCATAGTGTAGGAAAATATTTCGAAAGTAGAATATAAATCTTAGCCAACATAGACATTTCGAACTATGCCTACTATAGCTACCATCTAAACAGTGGTGACCACCATAAGTAAATGGCAGGTTCTACAACTAATACCGTACAAGGTTTCGTATTGGGAATTGGATTTCCAACGAATGATCAGGCCAAGTAACTTCCCATTGCCACATGAGAATGCCTCTGGATGGACATCCCCGAGAACCAAACCGGATCTCTACCAACACAAGGCCGGGTTACCCCTAACTGAGTAACAACTGGCCGAATATGCCATCCCCCGGTCCTTTGGGACCTTTCACCGAGAGCTCGCAATCAATTCACACAATCATAAAGTGTTTTCAACATGAGTAAGTATCTGGGCTCCATACCATGATACCACCCTTTTCCAGAAGGAAATGCACATATCCTAAAGGGCGCTACCCCTCATAACCTTGCCGCATCTTTCCTGTTTTGACCATTCCCGAGGTGTGAGGCTCGACGAAGTCACGTCCACAAAAACATACTTTATACAAAAGCCATGCTTTGGGTCAACAAATGATCATAGAAATGATCACCAAGATAGACGATCAAATAAATGATCCTATCACAAATAATCAACACAATGATCATTTCACAGGAATACTCAGCATGTCACATTACCAAATTGGGAATATATCGCTGATAACATTCAACTACATAACCTCTGAGCTCGTACGTCTCAGAGAAGGGTGTTGAGCCAAAAGAATAAATTCTCCGCCACCAACAGAAATATATTTGAATGAAATCGGCTTTATATCTCAATTTGTAATGTCAGACATACAATCCATACAAGTCTGTTCCGGGCTCGAACAGAACCGAAGGCACTTACAAAGAAGTCCTTGCAATCCGGATATCCACAATCCTGATCGGATTTCCCATCACATATGGAGAACTCTATACCGGAGCAACTCGGTGCAGAGTCAATCGACAGGTCATCCTATCGCTCTCGCAAATACCGGGTCTTCAACACCGATCTTCAATGCTATCCATTACGTCGTATCAATATTCAGAATGGGTAATCCGAATAACGAGCGCAATAATTTAAAAATAAGTGTAGCATTCAAATTCAACAAATCCCAACAAATACCTTTCAAAGGTAAATATTGATAGTCGGTTATTGAACTATCAATGGATATGCACAACATCACCAGATTCCAAATAATTTTCCAAATTATTTATTTCCCAAAAATATCTTTACAAGAGATATAATTTTCACACTTCAAAAATAAATCAATATTTATTTTTAAACAAATTCTCCTTTTCTTTTATAAATTCCTTAGTGAATTTATATTCCAAAATATCCATGCATATACGATTTCAATTATTCATTTTCAATTTATCTTCAAAAAGATAAATCTCAAAATATTCACTTTATATTGGAAAACATTTCCATACTTATTTAATAAGTAATTCACAAATCTTTTATTTTCAACACTTGGAAAATATTCAATATACTTAAATCGAGATTAAGTATATATTTCATTCTTTAAGGAAATCATTCTCTTAAACATATTTATTTGGGCCAAAACGAATGTTGCGTAAAACATCGTTACGACGTCCCAAAATCACTAGTATAGAGATTCGAAATTAAAATAGATATATAAATCCCAATACTATACAAAACATTTCCTTTCGGAAATCATTTACTATAACAACAGTGTTATAGTCCACCATTCCCTTTTATTTCTCGAAAACGTCTATTTCAACAATAAATGTTGAAATCTATGGTTTCGAATCTTAACACATTTTAAAACATCGTTAGATCGTTTTAATTCTACTTAAAACATCAGATTCAAAACAATTTCTTTAACATATTATTCACTATTCAAAAACGTGAATATACTACGTTAATAAATTTCATCCTTTTATTCATTTTATTTTAAAGGATTATTCACTGTCAAAAACGTGAATATAACTCCATTAATAGGTTTCAACAATTTACTTATCAAAATAAGTCGTTTGCGAATTTATAAAACAATGTTTATAAATTCCATTTCTATTTATTTTATAACTACTTCCTTTATAAATTCCTTTATTAACCTATCTCAATTCATATCTCAATGATATACTAAAGATTCATATTATAAGTTAAACACTTATAATTTATTTGTTTACAAGAATCGTTCTTTTGAACTTCATAATTATAAATCTTATAACTTATAAGATTCAATTATTTATCCAAAACCATTCTTTTAATAACTTTATAAATTTTATAAACCTACTGCATATAAAATTCCATTTATAACTTCACCGTTTATAATTCTATAAATTTGGTTCATTTATGAAATCCATTCATAATTCATTCTGACACTTATAAAAACTCGTTTTTATAATTCAAATATTTTAATTTATAAATATCAATTTATAAATCTTATAACTTATATAAGTCAATTTATATTATTCTTTTAAAACATCTTTAATCCCCTTTATAATTTCACCATTTTGATTTATAAAATAATCAAATTTTATAAACCCTATATTTTCAACTTTTTATAATAGATTCAAAAATCCCGATTAAACTATTTTATAAAATCATTAACTCCATATTTTCAAAAATCAAACTTTTATTATATTTCTCAAAAATCATAATTTTTATAACATTAAAAATTTTAACGTTTATTTATTTAAAATAAATCAATTTCCAAACATATAGTATATCTTCAAAAATCACTTTAAAAATCATTTTAAAGTTCCAAAACTTGGTCCAATGATGCTACATACCAAATAGTCAATCACGACAACAATGATATCATATATCGATATGATAATCCATCAAATATCAAAATATCTAAAATCAAATAAAAACTGTTGAGGAATCCAGTTGGATCCCTCCAACCTGTTTTCCCGCATCCACAACATTAGCACAATACCAATTCCGCTCCAGTACGGAATTATCGCGGTATATGGGATTTAAAATATTATCCGCTTAATAGACGGCGCAATAGGGTCTCATCCGCTATACAAATGCGGGAAATCAATAACTCCAATATATACATATGCCAATATATATATATTGCTATCATATATAATACCAATTTCACTGTTTATGAAATATTCGCGGTATATGTTTTTAATAAATAACATCCGCTTACTAACGGCGCATAATGTCTATTTTAAAAATCAATAGATAACAATCATCATTCAAACATGCATTTAAATATTTTAAATCTAACTATTTAAAATAAAAATCGAAACTGATTCGATTGAGTGAGAAGTTCTCACCTTGATTTCAATTTCGTTTTAGCGATTTATTTCGAATAAAATTAAACGAACGTTTAATTTTACCCAAAATTCTCACTAACTCCAAATGACTCCAATCCAATTCCATCGCGTAGTGCTCGTCCATACGATTCCAACGCAACTGGTTTCGCGCGTTTTCGACCTCGTATGAAAAAGATATCAATTTATGATGTTACACGAATTTATACTTAATAATTTTACAACTTTAATTAAAAATTTTAAACCTAAACTAATCTGGGCCGTAGGATCCATCTCCTATCCATCATAGCCGTGCGCGCCCCTCCCCCTCTTCCTCTAGCTCACGCGTCTTCTACAGATGATAAAATACGCATATGAACCCATGAGCTCCAAACTAGGTCTTGATTTTTCGATCACCACACTCGCTTCCAGTATGATCAGAGACCACCACAAGGATCGCCTTCGCACCCTCTACCACCGGCCGAAGCAGGGCTGAGCTCGGCCCCCCCTATAGCATGGAAAACCGTGCGCAACATACATGCGTCGGCCCCCCATTGATCCCTCTACGCTGCATCAATCACGATCATTACCGTTCACATTGAAGCTCTCATCGTGCTTAACAATATTGTAGTTGATGTCTTCGTCTAATTGTCGATGGATTAAGAGATTTGGAGGAGAAAGGATTGTGAATTTCTGGCCTTTGGTTTTAATGGTGGCGGCTGCGTTTAGATTAGGGTTTCTTTTCTTTTTTTGTAGTGGGCTATTTATAGGAAAATCAATCGACACTATTCATTCCGGAAATTCCGAACTCCGATTTACGCGCCGTAACCAGCGTTTCTAGGGTTTACCCCGCGTTTCGGACACAATGGAATAGGTTTCGAAAGCTAATTCGGACATCTGTGCGAGTTATGGCTATAAACGTTCAATTTAAATTAAACCGATTTAAACGATTTTCTAGGCATTTTAATTTGTACCGGACAAACGGTAAATCCAATTGACACGAAATATGAAACCTTACAATAATATCACATTATGGATCCGATGAAACTGGTTTCGTCGAAATCCGAGACTTTTTGAAAAATGGCTATTTTAACTCGCCAAATTAATATTAAAAATAATTCGATGCGTTTTGAGCTGCCACGATCAAACGATAACTCCGATTGAGTATGAAAATTGAAATCCGATAATAACTAACTATTACGGATCCAATGAAACTAGTTTCGTCCAATTCTGAGACTGTTCAAAAATTGACTATTTTCACTAGTCGATTAAATATTAAAATATTCAATTTTCACAAATTAACTTTTAATTCGATTTTAAAAGTTCTAAAATATCATTCTAACTTTAATATGATAAAATAAAATTTTACAAATCATTTTCAATCATATTTAACTCAATTTTCAATTATTTCTATAATTTAACATATTAAATTATTGATTTAATTATCCAATTAAATCCAATTACTCAAATAAAAATTTATTTGACTTATATATTCACTTATTAATATTTAAAATTAATTAAATATCCAAATTTTAATTACTAAAAATCCTGGGTCGTTACAATCTTCCCCCCTTAAAAGAATTTCGTCCTCGAAATTATCAAGTAAGAAAAATTACAGAATCTATTAACTTTCCCAAAACAAATTTTAAACTTTTCACCATACTTTACTAAGTTTTCAAATCATACTTAGTTATCTTTTCAAAAAAAACTACTATTGTTTAACTTTCAATTCCAAATAAAAGTTAAAATTTTCAAAATTTTCCAATTTTCTCAAATTTTTCCTAACGCCTTAAATTTTGGGAAAAATTCGCCATAGTCTCCTTTGCGCGGCTCGATCCGAAAAAAAATGACAGTATATATATCACAAATATACATCTCATCAAGTAATGAGGCATCCCGAAGGGAAAAAAGTATAAAAGTACGGTATGTAATCCGAGATATGTACCTTATATTTTATTAGCATGCATATACGGCTAATATAGCGCGAAAGCGAGCTCCAAATGCGAAGCAAATGCGATCCGCACCTACTAAACACTCAACAAACAACATGAGAACATGCATGTAGACAATAGTATCGGTATACAACATATAGCAACGTAATAACTATATATGCCAACATAGCAAATGTAGTAAAAGCAATATATTCAACCATCAACCAACTAGCATTCATAACCAAATCAATATTCATTTATATTCTCATTAATATTTAATGAAATAGGTTTTCAATTTAATCACATTTGATTTATTAACAGTGGATGTTTCTAACATTCATTTTCAATTAGTTCATATTCACTAATTCATATTCAAGTTGGTTCACTTCCAAATCAAATTCAATTTTATTTAAGATTCATTTAACTACCAATTGAATTCCAATTACTTTAACTTCCAGTTTCATTAATGCTTAATGAATTATATACAATCAACCAACAATCAAATAACAACCAATGTATATTAATTGCAACTAAATTCCTTTGCTTATATTGGTTTAATTAATTGATTTTTTTATTCAATCTTTCAACTTCCCAATAACATTAGATTTTAATGAATTAACACTTATATTCATTATTTCATATCAATTATACACATTTAATTGATTAATATTCAATCCATTCATTCAATTCAATTACAAAAGTTGAATTTCATTTATATAACTCAAGTTCACATTTATCACTTCACTTTATTAATTTACTTTGATACCAATATCAACTTCATTCAACATCTCTTAAATAATACTTCCATTTTATAAACATCACTTGGTTTTACATAACTTAAATTCCAACTTATAAATAAATTCAGATTCTAATTCTAAAGTAAATTTCCATTTAACTTTAAATTCATTTTTATTTCAACTCATATTCATAAATATATCCATATAGTTTCACTTCTTATATATATATATAAAAGTTTATTTCACAATTGTAAATCACTTTAATTATAATTCAATTCTTATAATTCTTTTGCTTATACAATTATTCTTTTACTTAGATTATTCAAACAACTAAACAATCAACTTATATCCACTTTAATAATTCTGAAAAATTATTTCTTTTATATATAAAAATATAATCAAGGTAAAATTATTTCATTTACCCAATTTAAAACAATATCATGTTGAATTGTTCTATACAAGTGTTTATAAAACCCCTTCGGCATAGTTGTCCAGACCGTGCTGACGAAGGTTCATATACCACTCAACAAACCAATCATCATAATATAAAACAATTTTTATATTCACTAACATATACGCTCTCATATCTATTATTACACTCAAACTCATTCTAGAGCACTACTGACTCTATCTCTAATGAGTAATGCCCAACAGAACCATGGTTGTCGCTTAACCATATGCTCTGATACCACCTGTGACGACCCGTAAATCCGTACTCCTTGAATATACACTAATCTCCATTGATTAATTCAAGATGAACAGAAATACGAATTCTCAATGTTTAAGAAAAAGAAAGAGACAGAAGAAGAGATAAGAAGATAGAAAATAGAGAAAATAGAGAGAGGAGAGAAAATAGAAAATAGAACGGAACAGAAAAACAACAGAACAACATCAGAATCTCACAATTCGCAGCGGAACAACATATAATAATAAATGAATAATCTTTAAACAAAGAACTATATCAGTTATTACATTACATTACATTTCATCATCATATCATCATCAGAGTGCACAACATCAAACAACAACAAACAATGTAACGGAAAAAGAAATACTATATACTAATAATATGCCATGCCATCCAGCTTGCCTCCAGCAACTCTTGAATATCCAGAATATCCTGATAAACCTAACTCTTGACTGCCCGTGTGGAAATTGGTGGGCACCCAGAGTTTAGGAAAGAAAACAATAAACTCCGAGTCAGTCATGTGACTGGTGTGAGAACTCAAAACAGTTTATTTATCTTTGAAAACAAAATAGATGAATATTTTTACAGTCAACCCGCAATGCTTTTAAAAATGAGACTACCATAAGGCCTCCCCCACACACACACAATGCAAACGCGGAATCGGAGGAGATTTCTCCTTATGATAGTCAAAGATGCTTGATACGTATTAAAAAGAACACTTGATATTATTATTAGTGCATAGTGTAGGAAAATATTTCAAAAGTAGAATATAAATCTTAGCCAACATAGACATTTCGAACTATGCCTACTATAGCTACCATCTAAACAGTGGTGACCACCATAAGTAATGGCAGGTTCTACAACTAATACCGTACAAGGTTTCGTATTGGGAATTGGATTTCCAACGAATGATCAGGCCAAGGAACTTCCCATTGCCACATGAGAATGCCTCTGGATGGACATCCCCGAGAACCAAACCGGATCTCTACCAACACAAGGCCGGGTTACCCCTAACTGAGTAACAACTGACCGAATATGCCATCCCCCGGTCCTTTGGGACCTTTCACCGAGCGCTCGCAATCAATTCACACAATCATAAAGTGTTTTCAACATGAGTAAGTATCTGGGCTCCATACCATGATACCACCCTTTTCCAGAAGGAAATGCACATATCCTAAAGGGCGCTACCCCTCATAACCTTGCCGCATCTTTCATGTTTTGACCATTCCCGAGGTGTGAGGCTCGACAAAGTCACGTCCACAAAAACATACTTTATACAAAAGCCATGCTTTGGGTCAACAAATGATCATAGAAATGATCACCAAGATAGACGAACAAATAAATGATCCTATCACAAATAATCAACACAATGATCATTTCACAGCAACACTCAGCATGTCACATTACCAAATTGGGAATATATCGCTGATAACATTCAACTACATAACCTCTGAGCTCGTACGTCTCAAAGAAGGGTGTTAAGCTAAAAGAATAAATTCTCCGCCACCAACAGAAATATATTTGAATGAAATCGGCTTCATATCTCAATTTGTAATGTCAGACATACAATCCATACAAGTCTGTTCTGGGCTCGAACAGAACCGAAGGCACTTACAAAGAAGTCCTTGCAATCCGGATATCCACAATCCTGATCGGAATTCCCATCACATATGGAGAACTCTATACCGGAGCAACTCGGTGCAGAGTCAATCGACAGGTCATCCTATCGCTCTCGCAAATACCGGGTCTTGAACACCGATCTTCAATGCTATCCATTACGTCGTATCACTATTCAGAATGGGTAATCCGAATAACGAGCGCAATAATTTAAAAATAAGTGTAGCATTCAAATTCAACAAATCCCAACAAATACCTTTCAAAGGTAAATATTGATAGTCGGTTATTGAACTATCAATGGATATGCACAACATCACCAGATTCCAAATAATTTTCCAAATTATTTATTTCCCAAAAATATCTTTACAAGATATATAATTTTCACACTTAAAAAATAAATCAATATTTATTTTTAAACAAATTCTCCTTTTCTTTTATAAATTCCTTAGTGAATTTATATTCCAAAATATCCATGCATATACGATTTCAATTATTCATTTTCAATTTATCTTCAAAAAGATAAATCTCAAAATATTCACTTTATATTGGAAAACATTTCCATACTTATTTAATAAGTAATTCACAAATCTTTTATTTTCAACACTTGGAAAATATTCAATATACTTAAATCGAGATTAAGTATATATTTCATTCTTTAAGGAAATCATTCCCTTAAACGTATTTATTTGGGCCAAAACGAATGTTGCGTAAAACATCGTTACGACGTCCCAAAATCACTAGTATAGGGATTCGAAATTAAAATAGATATATAAATCCCAATACTATACAAAACATTTCCTTTCGGAAATCATTTACTATAACAACAGTGTTATAGTCCACCATTCCCTTTTATTTCTCGAAAACGTCTATTTCAACAATAAATGTTGAAATCTATGATTTCGAATCTTAACACATTTTAAAACATCGTTAGATCGTTTTAATTCTATTTAAAACATAACATTCAAAACAATTTCTTTAACATATTATTCACTATTCAAAAACGTGAATATACTACGTTAATAAATTTCATCCTTTTATTCATTTTATTTTAAAGGATTATTCACTGTCAAAAACGTGAATATAACTCCATTAATAGGTTTCAACAATTTACTTATCAAAATAAGTCGTTTGCGAATTTATAAAACAATGTTTATAAATTCCATTTCTATTTATTTTATAACTACTTCCTTTATAAATTCCTTTATTAACCTATCTCAATTCATATCTCAATGATATACTAAAGATTCATATTATAAGTTAAACACTTATAATTTATTTGTTTACAAGAATCGTTCTTTTGAACTTCATAATTATAAATCTTATAACTTATAAGATTCAATTATTTATCCAAAACCATTATTTTAATAACTTTATAAATTTTATAAACCTACTGCATATAAAATTCCATTTATAACTTCACCGTTTATAATTCTATAAATTTCGTTCATTTATGAAATCCATTCATAATTCATTCTAACACTTATAAAAACTCGTTTTTATAATTGAAATATTTTAATTTATAAATATCAATTTATAAATCTTATAACTTATATAAGTCAATTTATATTATTCTTTTAAAACATCTTTATTCCCTTTAAAATTTCACCATTTTGATTTATAAAATAATCAAATTTTATAAACCCTATATTTTCAACTTTTTATAATAGATTCAAAAATCCCGATTAAACTATTTTATAAAATCATTAACTCCATATTTTCAAAAATCAAACTTTTATTATATTTCTCAAAAATCATAATTTTTATAACATTAAAATTTTTAACGTTTATTTATTTAAAATAAATCAATTTCCAAACATATAGTATATCTTCAAAAATCACTTTAAAAATCATTTTAAAGTTCCAAAACTTGGTCCAATGATGCTACATACCAAATAGTCAATCACGACAACAACGATATCATATATCGATATGATAATCCATCAAATATCAAAATATCTGAAATCAAATAAAAACTGTTGAGGAATCCAGTTGGATCCCTCCAACCTGTTTTCCTGCATCCACAACATTAGCACAATACCAATTCCGCTCCAGTACGGAATTATCGCGGTATATGGGATTTAAAATATTATCCGCTTAATAGACGGCGCAATAGGGTCTCATCCGCTATACAAATGCGGGAAATCAATAACTCCAATATATACATATGCCAATATATATATATATATTGCTATCATATATAATACCAATTTCACTGTTTATGAAATATTCGCGGTATATGTTTTTAATAAATAACATCCGCTTACTAACGGCGCATAATGTCTATTTTAAAAATCAATAGATAACAATCATCATTCAAACATGCATTTAAATATTTTAAATCTAACTATTTAAAATAAAAATCGAAACTGATTCGATTGAGTGAGAAGTTCTCACCTTGATTTCAATTTCGTTTTAGCGATTTATTTCGAATAAAATTAAACGAACGTTTAATTTTACCCAAAATTCTCACTAACTCCAAACGACTCCAATCCATTTCCATCGCGTAGTGCTCGTCCATACGATTCCAACGCAACTGGTTTCGCGCGTTTTCGACCTCGTATGAAAAAGATATCAATTTATGAAGTTACATGAATTTATACTTAATAATTTTACAACTTTAATTAAAAATTTTAAACCTAAACTAATCTGGGCCGTAGGATCCATCTCCTCTCCATCATAGCCGTGCGCGCCCCTCCCCCTCTTCCTCTAACTCAGGCGTCTTCTACAGATGATAAAATACGCATATGAACCCATGAGCTCCAAACTAGGTCTTGATTTTTCAATCACCACACTCGCTTCCAGTATGATCAGAGACCACCACAAGGACCGCCTTCGCACCCTCTACCACCGGCCAGAGCAGGGCTGAGCTCGTCCCCCCTATAGTATGGAAAACCATGTGCAACATACGTGCGTCGGCCCCCCATTGCTCCCTCTACGCTGCATCAATCACGATCATTACCGTTAACATCGAAGCTCTCATCGTGCTTAATAATGTTTTAGTTGATGTCTTCGTCTAATTGTCGATGGATTAAGAGATTTGGAGGAGAAACGATTGTGAATTTCTGGCCTTTGGTTTTAATGGTGGCGGCTGCGTTTAGATTAGGGTTTCTTTTTTTTTTGTGTAGTGGGCTATTTATAGGAAAATCAATCGACACTATTCATTCCGGAAATTCCGAACTCCGATTTATGCACCGTAACCAGCGTTTCTAGCGTTTACCCCACGTTCCGGACACAATGGAACAGGTTTCGAAAGCTAATTCGGACATCTGTGCGAGTTATGGCTATAAACGTTCAATTTAAATTAAACCGATTTAAACGATTTTCTAGGCGTTTTAATTTGTACCGGACAAACGGTAAATCCAATTGACACGAAATTGAAATCTTACAATAATATCACATTGCGGATCCGATGAAACTAGTTTCGTCGAAATCCAAGACTTTTTGAGAAATGGCTATTTTAACTCGCCAAATTGATATTAAAAATAATTCGATGCGTTTCGAGCTGCCACGATCAAACGATAACTCCGATTGACTACGAAAATTGAAATCCGATAATAACTAACTATTGCGGATCTAATGAAACTAGTTTCGTCCAATTCTGAGACTGTTCAAAAATTGACTATTTTCACTAGTCGATTAAATATTAAAATATTCAATTTTCACAAATTAACTTTTAATTCGATTTTAAAAGTTCTAAAATATCGTTCTAACTTCAATATGATAAAATAAAATTTTACAAATCATTTTCAATCACATTTAACTCAATTTTCAATTATTTCTATAATTTAACATATTAAATTATTGATTTAATTATCCAATTAAATCCAATTATTCAAATAAAAATTTATTTGACTTATATATTCACTTATTAATATTTAAAATTAATTAAATATCCAAATTTTAATTACTAAAAATCCTGGGTCGTTACAGATACCCTGCAATAGCGGAAACAATTTTCTCTATTGATCTCCTTTGATTCGATTTCGAATTCTTTGATTGCTTCGTAGCAGCTACAAGAAGAAGCTTTGGTGCGGTGATGGCCTGGGAAACGTGTAGATAAGTTCCTATTTAGTATTATCTTCATCGATTCTTATCATTGTTAACTTTAATAAACTGGATATTTGAAATTGAAATAAATTGGTTAACTAAAATATAAAGTTAAAATTTGAATTGTATCAATAAAATGATATCGGTTAAAACAAAATTTGAAATTCTATTGTAATTTCTTGTGTAGACTGAAGTCCGAAGAGGGACAAGTTGGTGTATACTTTGGGATATCCCAACCTGAATTAAATTGTACCCATTGTTTGTTCTTTTGAGTCTAGATATATTCTATGAGTGGTTAGTTATTCCTTCGAACAAACCAATGCCATTGCATACTTCGTAGATTTGGATGACCCGAGTACTTCGTGAAGTGTTATATGAGTTTGTTCTTGTATCTATTGGTGATATTCTAATTTGGTAAGCCAAATACAGAATAGGTATCTCAGTTTGATCTGAAAACTGTTTCTTTATCTTTGTATATCCATCTTTGTTTTTCTCCCTGTCTTGCAAATTTCGAGGACGAAATTTTCTTAAGGGGGGAATATGTAACGATCCCCATTTTTGAGACAAATTTAAATTTGTAATTTAAATGAATTTTTGAATTTAATTGTGAACTAATTTGAAAATTTGGAAATGAATATATTTAAAAGTAGATTTTAAAATTAAGTTGATTTGGAAATTTAGTAATAAATATTTTATAAAAAAAATTGGTTTGTAAATATATAAGTAAGATTTAAAATGCTTTTCTTATATATTTGAAAATAAATATAGTTAGTAAATATATATATGTAATTTGAAAGTTGAATTTTTAATTTAATATAATAATTTTTGAATTTCTATTTGAAGGTAATAAGTATAAGGTTAAAAAAAATATAAACATAAGTACTTAATTTAAACAAGGGGTTAAAAACATAAAAACAAGTTTTATAAATTAAATAAAATTTAAGAAATGGATTCAAACTCAAATGTTCACATTTGTAAAGTTGAGATTATAAGATAAAACAAGTGCAAAAATCTTAATGATATGCATTAACAAGTGTAAGTAAAATGGACAAGTGGCAAAATCAACATTTCTCTTGGAATTGAAATGTATAAAAAAGAATTTTGGAAACCAGGCTTCTCCAAAATTTTAGCATTCATTTTCAAAGAAACAAAATGCATGAGATCAAACTACAATCTGTTTCAAAAGATCAAACCAGTAAAGCAACTATAGATCAGTTTCAAAGCAAGTTAGAAATCAAACTACGAAGTAATCAAACTAAAGCAAAACTGAGCAAAGCACAAATTGAATTCAAGTTGGAAAATCAAAAGCCAAAAAAATCTGTTTTCAAATGTAATCTGGAAGCTATCCAAAAAAAAATCTAGAAATCAAGAGCAAAATAACTAATTCAACTTCAAGCAAAGATCATTCTAGATCTAACAAGCAACATATGGATTCGATTCAAACTCAAATACATAAGGATCCAGATAAAAATCAACAACAGTCTCAGATCAACTCAAATGTCAAAATCCAAATTCTCTGTCGTCTGTTCATTATCTAAAAATAACTATGAGTAAACTCTTTTTATTTCAAAGCAAAACTCCTAATTTACTTGATGCATGAAATTGATCTGAGTAGTGATAATATATATATTGTTGCATGGATGAGATTTTGTTGAAGTATAGTTGAATCCCTGTGTTTGTATACATGCATGCCTATATATGAATGAACATACCTCTGTTTTGTCTTCAGAGCTAAAAATAAATTTAAAAACTCAATTTCTTTTTCCTCAAACTTTTATAGGATATGATCTCTGAGTGAAATGTGTTAGTGTTACCCAGAATTCATTTTTTTTTTAAAAAAATCCGGGCAATTATATTAAGCAATTAATTCTAAAAATAAGGTATCGCAGTGATAATCAATATTAGTCAGGAAATCAAACGATTTAATCTCATGTTTTGATTCTATTATGATTAGTGCTTGCAAATGATGAATTTAGAAAAAGAAATCATTATTTTTAAGATTGGGGTGGTCGAGATTTTTCGATTTGAACAGAAAACATAGTTTCGTCAATTTCCGATGAACGACGGCAAGTTGATCGTTATGCTCGGCACTGAAGATAGCTGGTGTGATGGAGAATGTCAGAAAAATAGTGGATGGAATTCTAGTCCGCCTTGGCGGCGGGGCGGAGAGAAGTTAGGGTTAAAGTTCCGTTTTGGGGGTCGGTTGAGTTAGTGACTAGATTGTCATCAATGTCGCATCGAATTGGATGGCACCGAGAGGATTAGAAGCATGGACGTATGGTGCTGCTTAGGACGTGATGGCGTGGTCACCAGTGGTCGGGATTACTAATGCGTGGAGATTTTCTGACGATGGATTTAAGTCCAGAAATGGATCGAGTAGCCAATTTCAAATCACGATGAAATCATTGGAGCTGGGTGTTTGGGTTGATCGGCGAGATCGATGATGACTTGTTGTGGTTGGAATGGTTGATCGGAGTGGCTCCTATGATCGGTACACGTGCACAGGTATCATCTGTGTTTGGAGTGTATTTGTTGATTGAGGAAGATGAAGGTGGCTCGGAGGAAAACTCGAAGTATTTCGGGAGGGAACTTGAAGACGAGTGATGTTGGAAAAGAAACGAAGTTGAGCTCGGGTAAATGAATTTATGGCTCGGGTTTGGGTTGATTAGTTGTCCAGGATTTAAATTTAAATTAAGTTCACATGTTTAAGTTTTAAATTTAAAAGAAAATGGTGACCAGATTTTAAAATATAAAGAAAGGTTTTTTTTTGAAATCGGTTTTTAGGGGAAGCTTGAACAAGTTTTTAAGTTAATAATATAATAAAAGTAAATGACTTTAACTTAGTTTAAGTAAAGAATTAAATCAAGTTGTAAACCTTTTCTGATTCATTCTTGAAGAATAACAAATGTTTTAATTTAGTTTTGGGATTAGGATTAAATTAAATTATTTTTAAAGTTAATTAAGTTTAAGCTTGATTAAGAAATTAATTTAAAAGAGGATGATGTTTAAAATTTGTTGTTTGATTTTAAAGTCCTAAATTAATTTATGGATCAATATCTATTTCTGTTTCAAAGATTTAAGCTTCAAAGATTAAATGTTTTTAAAAGTTAATTGATGAACAATTACCTTGTGTAATAAAAATTAAGTTAATTACTTTGTAAATTGATTTAAAAGCAAATTACTTAGTGTAATTTAATTAAAGCTGTTTTACTTTGTGAAATTTATTTGAGGCTAAAGAATTATTGTAATTTAAGGGTAATAAATCACTTAAAGATAATTAATTAAATTTAAAGTAATTGATTAATGATTTAAGTGGATTAAATCAAGATTAAAGAATAATTAATTTAAGGATGATTAAGCCATGCGATTGACTAATTAAGGTAATTAATTACTTAAAGATAATTACCAAATGAATGTAATTAAGGTAAATTAATGAAAATGATTAAAGGATAATCAAATTTTGAAATTAATTGATAATTAATCAAGGATTAATTAATTTTGTAGTTAAGTTAAGGTTAATTAATTTTTAGGATAATTAATTTAATGGTAATTAATTAATTAAAGGTTAATTAATTAATTAAAGATAATTAAATAAATGGTGAATGAAATAATTAAAGGTTAATTATTTAATAATTAAAGGTTGATGAATTATGATTAAACGTTAATTAATTTATTATTAATGGTTAATTAAGAAATGATTAAAGAATAATTAATCAAAATGATTTGAAATTTATTAATGTTAATTAACTAGGATTAGTGACTTATTCATAAGTAATCAATCTGATTTGAATTAATCAGACAATTAACTGATCTTACTTATGAATGTTTGGATTGAATTGGATGCTTTGAATTTTGTGACATCCCTGATATATGATGTTGTGTGATATGATTAAGATGTGAAATGTAACTTATTATCTGTGATGAATGTTGTTTATTTATATGCGATGTACCTATGTTATTTATCTGAAAATCTAGGAATAAAGATAAGCATTATAATTTATACCGCTTATCAAATATATATTGTTGTATTTAAGTCTATGCTAATTGATGATGTTGCACTTTTATTGCGTAGAACCCCTGGTCCACGCTTATACACACACAAATATGGATTGCACGTGGAAAATGGTTAAGTCGCAGATTTTTGAAATTGTTTTAAAATTGAATCTCGGATCCAAATGGTTTTGGAAATGGATTGGGTTTAAAGTGAAAAGCTTTGAAAAGGAATTTCAAAAATAAAAGTTATTTTTGAATAACTTGATTTAGTTTTGGAATTTGATTTAAATTTGAATTCAAAATTTTGAAATTGAATTCTATTTATGATTTAAAAAGGTTACACAAGTTTATATGGGGTTTAAACCATTTTTAAAAGTGTTGTTTTGGAAATTTGAATTTAACCCAAAGATTTTAACTTGTATAAATGAAATCGGATTTTTTTGAAATGAAAACTATTTGTTTTCAAATAATAAGAGCTTTCATATAAGAAATGAATTTCCAATTTGTGTTAAAGGGATTTCAAGTTTGAAATGAAAATGGTTTTCTAAGTTATGAATAAATCTTTGAAAACGGTTTTGAAAGCTATAAGTTAAATCTTTGATTTAAAGATTGGATGAGTTAATCCTAATTGAAATGGAAATTGTTTTGAAATCTGTGAATGGATCTTTGTGAAACTTGGTGAACTTTATGAAATGATTTTTTTGTTTAAAGATTTGAAATGGAAATTTGTTTAAACCATTTGAAGAAAGGTTTTTAGTTTTTAAAAGTTGTAACTTAATTGAAATCCCATATCCATATGTTTTAAATATATCGCTCACTATTCGGTTTAGCCGAGAGAGGACCTTGTGTCATATAACCAATTCCGAACAATGATACGACGTTATGAATTTCAAGTGAAGACCGGTGGTGAAGACCAGGTGTCTTCAAGAACGATAGGATAACATGTCGAATGACTCCGCACTGAGTTGCTCCTATATAGAGTTCTCCATATGTGATGGGGAGTCCGATCGGAATTGTGGATGCCAGGATTTGCAAGGGCTTCTCCGAAAGTGCCTTCGGTTCTGTTCGAACCCGAAACAGACTTGTATGGCTGTATGTCTGACATTACGCTTTGAGATATAAAACTGATCTCTATCAAATACATTTTTGTTTGGTGGCGGAGAATTTATTCCCTTAGCTTAACACCCTTCTCTGAGACGTACGAGCTCAGAGGTTATGTAGTTGATAGTTATCAGTGAAATACTCCCAATTTGGTAGTGTGGCATGCTAAGTGCTGCTGTGTGTTGTGATCATTTATTGATCAAAGCATGGCTTTTGTATAAAGCGTAGCTTTGTGGACGAGACTGCATCAGGACCTCACACCCCGGAAATGGTCGAAATAGGAAAGATGCGGCAAGGTTATGAGGGTTACGCCCTTTAGGGTGTGTCATTCCCTTCTGGAAAAGGGTGGTAACATGGTATGGAGCCTAGATACTTAACTCATGTGGTCACTGCAAATCTATTACTTTGTGATTGCTTTGTGGTTGTTGGTTTAGAGGTACCTTGGATAAAGGGCGCAAACGACCGGGGGATAGCATTCTCGAGTAGTTGTTACCTAGTTACAGAGGTAACCCGCCCTTGTGTTGGTAGAGAGCCGGGTAGGTACTCGGGACGTCCCTCCAGAGGCGTACCCTTGTCGTAGTAGGAAGTTCCTTAGCCTGACCATTTGTTGGAAATCCAATCACCAATACGCACCTTATATGGTTTTAGTTGTAGAACCTGCCATTTACTTATGGTGGCCACCACTATTTATATGGTAGCTATAGTAGGCATAAGTGCGAAATGCCTATGCTGGCTAAGATTAATATTGTACTTTCGAAATGTTTTCTGCACTATGCACTAATAATAATATCAAACAGTTTTCGCATATCAAGCATTTTTGACTATCATAAGGAGAAATCTCCTCCAATTCTACGTTTGCATTGTGTGTGCGGCGGGAGGCCTTATGGTAGTTTCATTTTCCAAAAAGCGTTGCGGATTTAAATTTTAAAATCCTTTGTTGTTTGTTTTAAAGATAAACTGTTTTTGTTTGCTCATACTAGTCCCATGACTGACCTTGTAACAACCCGCATATTTATCGAGTTTGTATTTAAATATTTTATTTAAATATTAACTCGTTAATCGGATTTTGGTCCGAAAAGCTACTTTTTGCAAACGGTCAAATTAGGACTCGAGACCACTTCCATTGAGTTCGAAATGTCGTTTACAACTTTTTAAGTATAAACATCGATAGGTTTGGAGTTAGTGAAATTTCACTAACTTTTCCCGCTTTGGACTTTGGGTTAGTTTATCCTATTAAGCCCAAGTTCCAACCCTCTTCTCCTCACTCTTCATAAATTTCCTAACTAATCAAGCTTTGGCATTAATGGTGGAGGGAATGGGAAATTAAAACTCCAAGCACAAATTCAATTGCAAATCCAACATTCAACTCCAAATTCAAGTAGAAGATATTGGATTCAAGCTTTGGATTGCTTCTCCTTGCTTTCAAGATTCATCTTCATAAACTTTAGTGCAAAGGTGAGATTTTTATCTCACAAATCTAGTCTATAACTATATTGGACTGTTGGGAATGATTCCCTATCACTTTTGCATGCACATTTGCATTTGGTTTGGATTGGATTGGCGAAAAAACTCCAATTTTTAGCGTTTTGGTGAATTTTCTGCACTTAGGTCGTTCTGGCCATTTTTGGTGCTCGGAGTTAGGTCGCTCGCGACCTAACCCTTAGGCCGTTCGCGTGTTATCGCGCTAAGTCGCACTGCCTTGAATCTTCACCTCGGATTTAGGTCGTAGGTCGTTGGACTTTAGGTCGTTCGCGTATCGGTCGTTCGGCCTTGCCTGCCTCATTAGGTCGTGGGACCTTAGGTCGTAGGTCGTTAGGCTTAGGTCGTTAAGTCGTTCCCTCTGTTGGAAAGGTCTCCTCGGTCTTAGGTCGTTAGACCTTAGGTCGCCCCCCCTAGGTCGTTAGACCCTGAGTTGTTCCGCCTTCATTTAGCTCGCGCACTTCTTTAGGTCGCATACTCCTTTAGGTCGCATGACTCCCATCCCTTTAGGTCGTTGGACCTTGTTTTCATTAGGTCGTTGGACCCTATTTCCTTTAGGTCGTATGACCCACTAGGTCGCTTGGCCCTTTAGGTCGCGACACCTTTAGGTCGTGTTACCTATATACCCCTAGGTCGAAAGACCTTAGGTCGTGCACCTTTAGGTCGCGAACCCTATTAGGTCGCAAACACCTTTAGGTCGCGAACCACTTTAGGTCGCATGACCTCGTCTCCGTTACGTCGTGAACCTTGTTAGGTCGCTCATCCCTAGCCCGCGAACCTTCTTAGGTCGCGCACCCCCCTTAGGTCGTAACATGTTAGGTCGCACGCCTTTCACACCATTAAGTCGCGAGTTTAATTAGGTCGCTCGGCCTTAAAACGTTAAGTCGCTTGACCTGTTCTATTGTTAGGTCGCTCGGCCTTAAAACGTTAGGTCGCTTGACCTGTTCTATTGTTAGGTCGCTCGACCCTATTCCCCTTAGGTCGTTAGACCTTATTTTGTCTTCACTAGGTCGTACCGTTTTGGTCGGGGCGCTGCCCCCTGGACCCCCGCGACCTGACCGGGCAGGTCGAACCCCGTAAGCGGTGGCGTTGCCCCCGCACCCCCACCTTGGGGGGTTGCCACCCCCCCTGGACCCCCCCTCCGTAGGGGATCTTATCTGAAAAACATTGAGCTGATTTCCTTGGATTTTATTCACATCTCCGTATGCGATTTTTGTGACTGATTGTTTCTACAATTGCTTCTGTATTTTGTCACTTTATAATATAAAGGTTTCAATACTAGTAGTAAATATCAAAACTCTTTTAACAAACAATTTCAACTCTATTTTTAATAACAAAGCTCTTTTCTTAAACCGTTTTCCAATCTATTAGTATATACAAGCCCTTACCTCACTCGGATGAGAAATCTAATTAAACGACTTAGTAAAACAAGTGGTATGAAACGCTTGCGTTCACTTTGTCGGCTAATTCTTGGACTTGTTCGATTGAACCTCTTGTGACAATTTTATTAGTGAAGATTTACAGTTTGTTCGTAAATATTTAAGTTAAGCAAGTGGTTATGGGACATGAAGCTAAACTTCTATATTTACTAGCTTAGTGTAATTGACACTTCTCGTTGATCTTGATGATCGCTTTATGAATTAGACTAGCAATTGCGCGATGTCTCTTTCATTGCAAGGTTAGACTAGACACCACTTGTGTGATTCCATTCACACATACCTTTCTGCTTTTTGGTTAGTCTTGACCTCAATCTGTGTGATTCCATTCACACATGCGGGGTAGCTCCCCATGGTCTTCGGACCGTCATGTGATAGGCCTCTTTCCCTTTTTATGATTTCTAGATTTCTCGTGTTGATTTCTGGAATTTATGTCATTGACTTGTTATGAGTACAAGTTTAGGGTATGATGCCCTCTTCGAATCTTTGAGAAGATTCTTGTGATATTGATTATCTCTTATTGATTGATCTTCTGTTGATCATTATTTACATACTTATAGTGGTATGTCGTTATGGATGTTTATGTTTATGCCATATCTTTTATGTTATATCATGTCATCTGATATTTATAGCTAGACTGATCCGTTTATTATTTTCTTAAATAATACTCGGGTCAGACCGAGATGTTACAGGTGCTTCTGCTTGACTTCTTCCCAGGGATTCATCACTCTGACTTTTGGCTAACTGTTTAGATTAGCAGTTTTTGTTGTATACACTTGAGATATAGACTCATAGTTGTATTCTTTTGTATATCACGTGTTGCTATTCTTTTGTATTATCGTGGATCTTAATGACCACTACTCTGATGTACACTTTCATGTGTTAGTTATATATTCATATCTTCTTCCGCCTTTGTGATATGGATATCTGTGACTGATTTGTGATATGATTATTTCTATGTTTGTTTCCGAAGATTATTTATAGCCACCGTGTGATAAGCAATTACATGGATGGTCGCTCCTCAACAGCCTTATTCTCCGTGCTAGTTGACAGCACTACTCCGGAGTGTTCTTGGCTAGCGTGGGTATAGAGGTGGGGCGTCACAGACCTAGAGTTTATTGTTTCCTTCCTAAACTCTGGGTGCCCACAATTTTCCACACGGGCAGTCTAGAGTTGGGTTTTTCAGATAACCGAATATTAGGTGTAGATTCGATAGCTTTCAGACTTAGGATTTGGCAATCGCATTTGGATCGCGTTGCTTCACTTCATCTTGATTGGGAGTTCGAGAAACTTCTGGATTGGTGCTTTGAAGATGGAGTTACAGTTCTGGATTCTATCTCTCTTTCTTTCTTGAAGACCATATTAGAGATATTTTTCCGCTGCTGTTGTCTTGTATCATATCTCTGATCTATATTGATAGTCATTTGTATTTGATATTTATTTGTATCCGATATTATGTCATTGGAGTTGTATATGATATATACTATTCATTTCTTCCGATGTGTTTTACTTAATGTGTAATAAGCTTCGGCGAACCTGATTCGACGTTTGGATCTGCGGCACTTGAATACAAGTAACGTATTCGGCGCTGATTTTCGAAGGTCGAGTCAGGGTCGTTACAGTTTCCCTGCATCCACAGACGTTAGCACAACAATTAAATACCAATTCCACTTCGAGATGGAATATCACGGTATATGGGATTATATATAATATCATTCGCTATTATGCGGCGCATAAGGTCTCGTCCGCTATATAATGCGGGAAATCATTCACTCCAAATACATATATTATACCAGTTCCACTTCGAGGTGGAATATCGCGTTATATGGGTTTAAATATAATATCATCTGCTATTATGCGGCGCATAGGGTCTAATTCAATATACTGATAATAATTTATCATTCAAGCGCACAATCAATCAATTTTAAATTTAACTATCTAAAATTAGATCAGAAAAATCTGATTGATTGAGAAGATCTCACATTTGCTTTTGTTTCGCAATCAATTTCTAATCCAGTTTGTTTTCTTCACGATTTTAGACCTTGCATAACAATTACATGATTTTATTAATATTCGAAATAAATTCAAACAATTCAATTCACTATTTTATTTCTTGAATCCTTGCTGATGATTTCTTTTTTAAAAAAAAACTCGACCAAGATTGCAGAAGAAAGGGACGCGTGGCAGACCAGTGGGAACGCGTTGAAATTACTCTACGTGTCAGATGCTACAGTGCTTCGAGGCATTAATATATTTATGTTTAAATTTAAAATTCAAATTTTAAATTGTCTTGAAATCGATGCTTAAAGTTCTTACATCCTATCAAGGTGTGCTGCTGGGCGTTTATAATGTTATATGCCTATTCTGAATGCAATGGAAAAGGTTCCAGGTCCAAATTCGATCGTATGGAGAAGATAGCTTTTCAAACCCAGTTAAAATATTAAATTTCAATATAATTTTCAACGCGTTTGCTTATCGTACGATCACACGACAATTCCAAATGCTACGAAAATTGAAATTCGATAATAAAATACTATTACAGATCCAATGGAACTGGTTTCGTCGAATTCCAAGACTGTGCCTCGGAAGGCTATTTTTAAATACGACTTAAACGACATAATTTCAAAACTGAACAAATCATTTTCAAATCAAATTCTAAAGCTTCCATTATCTCCAGTATTATCAATATAAATTTTCAAAGCCTTGAAATTATTTTTAATCATCTTATTCAAATTTTTATCCAACTTCAATAAATTAAATTCAATAATTTAATTGACAAATTCATTCTGATATTTGAAATTCAAGTTAAAATAACTTCCAAATATTAAAAATTCAATTAAATATTTCATTTTCAAATGTTCAAAATTCTAGGTCGTCACATCTACCAATTCTAACGACCCTGACTCAATCTTCGAAAATCAGCATCGAATACGTCACCTATATTTCAATGTCGTAGATTCAAACATTGAATCTGGTTCGCCGGAGCTTATAACACATTAAGTATAACAACATAACGGAATAAAATGAAAATATCAATATACAACATTGATGCAATATCTGATACAATTGAATATCAAATACAAATGACTATCAATATATCCAAGATAGATACAAGACACTAACAGAGACAACAGCAGCGGAAAGACAATGTCTTCAATGCCAAACTCCAAAAGCTCCAAACACTCGAAGACTTTCGTATCCAAAACCGAAAGCTTAAAGAACTCCAACCCAACAAGATTGATCCAACAACAATGCTGAAGTGAAGCAACTCTGTCCAAAATGTGATTGCCAAAATCCCTAAATTGAATGCTATCGAATCACCACCTACTATTCGATTATCTGAAAATCCCAACTCTAGACTGCACGTGTAGAAAATTATGGGCACGCCGAGTTTAAGAAGGGAACAATAAACTCTAGGTCAGTCAAGGGACTGGTATGAGCAAATAAAACTTGTTTATCTTTACCAAAAGCAAAACAAAAGATTTCAAAAGAAATCCGCAATGCTTTTTGGAAAATGAAACTACCGTAAGGCCTCCCGCCGCACACACAATGCAAACGCAGACTTAGAGGAGATTTCTCCTTATGATAGTCAAACATGCTTGATACGCAAAAACCATTTGATATTATTGTTAGTGTAGGGTGCTGAAAACCTTTCGAAAATATAATATTAATCTTAGCCAGCATACAACATTTCGTCGTATGCCTACTATAGCTACCATGTTCAATAGCAGGTTACCGCCATATTCCATGGCAGGTTATACAAATAAAACCGTACAAGGCGCGTATTGTTTTGTTTGGATTTCCAACAAATGGTCAGGCTAAGGAACTTCCTACTTCCACATGGGTACGCCTCTAGAGGGATGCCCCGATAACCTACCCGGCTCTCTTCCAACACAAGGTCGGGTTACCTCTATAACTAGGTAACCACTACTCGAGCATGCCATCCCCCGGTCGTTTGTGACCTTTATCTGAGGTACTTCTACACCAACAACCACAAAGCAACCACAAAGTAATAGATTTGCAGTAAGAACACGAGTTAAGTAATTGGGCTCCATACCATGATACCACCCTTTTCCAGAAGGGAATGACAAACCCTAATGGGCGCGACCCTCATAACCTTACCGCATCTTTCCTGTTTCGACCATTTCCGGGGTGTGAGGTCCTAATGCAGTCTCGTCCACAAAGCTACGCTTTACACAAAAGCCATGCTTTGATCAACATATGATCAACAAATGATCAACAACGCACAGCAGCACTCAACATGTCACACTACGAAATTGGGAGAGTATCATTGATAACTATTAACTACATAACCTCTGAGCTCGTACATCTCAAAGAAGGGTGTTAAGCTAAGAGAATAAATTCTCCGCTATCAGACAGAAATGTGTTCGATAGAGATCAACTTTATATCTCAAAGTGTATTGTCAGACATACAACCATACAAGTTTGTTTCGGGTTCGAACAGAACCGAAGGCACTTCGTCCAGTAAAGCAATAAGCTTTTGCAATCCGGGTATCCACAATCCCAATCGGACTCCCCATCACATATGGAGATCTCTACACAGGAGAAACTCAGTGGAGAGTCATTCGACAGGTTATCCTATCGTTCTCGAAGACATCTGGTCTTCACCACCGTCTTCAAATGCTATCCATAACATAATATCACTATTCGAAATGGGTTATACGACACAAAGTCCTCTCCCAGCTAAACCGAATAATGAGCGCAATATTTAAAAACATATGGATATGGGATTTCAGTTAAGTCTACAAATGGTTTAAACAAATTACAATTTCAAATCTTTAAACAAAAAGATTCATTTCACAAAGTTCAATCAGTTTCACAAAGATCTATTCACAGATTTCAAAATAATTTCCATTTCAATTAGGATTAACTCATCCAATCTTTAAATCAAAGATTTAACTTATAGCTTTCAAACCCGTTTCCAAAGATTTATTCATAACTTGGAAAACCATTTTCATTTCAAACTTGAAATCCCTATAACACAAATTGGAAATTCATTTCTTATATGAAGGCTTTTATTATTTGAGAACAAATAGTTTTTATTTTGGAAAAATCCGATTTCATTTATACAAGTTAAAATCCATGGGATTTGTTTTTTCTTCAGTTTGGGCTTCGGCCTATTTTCCTTGTGATAACTAAATTTGGGTTCAGGTTTGTATTTTAGTTTGGGCTTCAAAGAAATTTTATAACTTTTGTTTTCAGAGCTTCAAAAAAATATATAAATTAAATTTTCAAATTTGAAATATAAACAAGTTTTAGACAAGATTTTAATGATTTAAATTGAAAGTTGAGAATATTTTCAAGATTGTTTTGGTATTTGATAATCACATATTTGTTAATTTATTAAGTAAATTAACAAATGTTTTGAAAAAATATAATATAGTGATGAAAAAGTAGTTAAGGTAGTTAATTACGTAATGATAATTATTCACAGAAAAAAGGGAGCACGTGTTTGAATCTTTTCACCATGTCTGATGCTATAACAATACTGTGATATATTAATGTTATTTATATTTAAAGTTTAAATTCAAATTCAAATCGCTTTGATAAACGCAACTCAAAATCTCAATCTCTAATCGAGGCGTGCCGCTAGGCGTTTATACTGTTAAACCCCTATTCTGAATGCAATGGAAAAGGTTTCAAGTCCAAATTAGATCATATGGAGAAGATAGCCTATTGAACCAGTTTAAAACACTAAATTTTCAATTTAGATTTCAGCGCATTTGCTTATCGTACAACCAAACGACAACTCCGAATGCTATGAAAAATGAAATTCGATAATAATACAATATTACGGATACAATGGAACTGGTTTTGTCAAATTTCGAGACTGTGCCTTGGAAGACTATTTTTAAATATCGATTTAAATGACAAAAATTCCAATACTGAACAAAACAGTTTCAAATTCAATTCTGAAGCTTTTATTATCTTCAATATTGTCAATATAATTTTACAAGCCTTTGAAATATTTTTAATCAGCTTAAAATTTAAGATTCAATTTTTTTTTCGACTTCTAATTAATTAAACCCAATAATTTAATTGCCAAATCATAGTTAATTCTGAAATCCAAGTTAGTATATCATTCAAATATTTAAAATCAATTAAATATTTTGATTTCAAATGTTTAAAATTTCCGGGTCGTCACATCAACTTCTCTGAGACGTACGAGCTCCGAGGTTATGTAGTTGATAGAGATCAGTTTTATATCTCAAAGTGTAATGTAGACATACAACTATACAAGTCTGTTTCGGGTTCGAACAGAAACGAAGGCACTTCGTCCAATAAAGGAAAAAGCCCTTGCAATTCGGGTATTCAAAATTTTTTGCTCTGATACCAAAAATGTAATCTCATTTCGTCATATCATTATTTGAAATGGGTTTTATGACACAAGGTCCTCTCCCGGCTAATTTGAATAACGAGCGCTTATATTAAAAAATAAGTGTTCAATCGGATTTCAGACAAATCACAACAAACTTCCACTTTGATCTTTTAAATAAAAGATTCATCACAATCACAAAGGTTCGATGTGGTTTTCGAATATCCATTTGGAGTCCGACCCCCGGTCGCATCGAAATTCAAATGCCATTTGAAGGCCAATATTGATAGTCGGTATTTAACTATCGATCAACATTCACAACAGTCACTATCAAACAATATTCACAACAACCACCCAGAATAAAATAATTTTCCCAAATTATTCATTTTCAAAATATCTTCGTAGGATATGAATTTTTTTAACATTTCATTACTTTGAAAACAAATTTCAAATCACTTTTCACTTTTCAAACCTTTGAAAACAAATTTCAAATCACTTTTCACTTTTCATAGCATTGAAAACAAATTTCAAATCACTTTTCCTCACGTGGAATAAACTCCCAAATATTTGTTTAATTCCACTGAAAATCTGCCGAGTTCAAGTATTTTAAAATACTTATTTAAATATCAGCTATGAAAACTTTATACCAATATATCATATAAAACTTCAATTTCAAACTAATTTTTAAATAAAACTAGTAGACAGGGTATAACTACATAAATATCCACTTTCTAAATCAAATATCAATTTTAATGTTTAAAATGATCCCTTCTATAATTAATTAAATAAATAAATCTTTACTTTAAAGATTTACAACAATTTCCAAAACTAATTTTTCCAACAATATTATTTCAAATTCAGTTCCTAGAAACTTGTAATTTATACTTCAAAAGCTACTTTAAAATTATACTCGGCTTCCCAGGGAAAAATTCTCTTTCCATTACAAAATGGTTCATCTATGCCAATTAATAAACCTTTCTCGATTTATTTTAAATTTATATTCCAAATCCGCAGATTTTTCCACACCTTTAAAAATAAAACCGATATTTAATTTTTAAAAACAAATTCCTTTTCCTTTATAAATTTTCTTTTTGAATTTAATTTTTCAAATATCTACTGATATACGATTTTCAAATCGTTTTCCAAATATTCACTTTCAACACTAAATCAATTTTCAACTTTATTTCCAAATTTAATTCAAATACTAGATCAAATACCAATTTGATTTTCCAAACATTTATTTCAAACACCAAATCGATTTCAGAATTGATTTCCCAAAATTTATTTTTAAACATCAAATTGATTTTAAATATTTGAATGGTATTATATATGTATTTGGAGTGATTGATTTCCCGCATTATATAGTGGATGAGACCCTATGCACCGCATAGTTGTGGATGATATTATATTAATCCCATATACCGCAATATTCCACCTCGAAGTGGAATTGGTATCTAATTGTTGTGCTAACATCTGTGGATGCAGGGAAACAGGTTGAAGGGATCCAACTAGATTCCTCAAATATTTGAAATTGTTCAAATGCTGTGTTGTTTTATTTATAATCTCTGTGTGATTATATTTGTGATTGAGATCATTGAAGGCTATAATTTAGCCGAATATATATTTTTGGTGTCATAGGATACCAGAAATAAATAAATTTGATTTTTGGAAATTAAAGTAGAAAATTCTAAGTTAATTCATTTTTAAGAATTGGGTGAATTTAAAGGAAGGAATTTAAATAGATAAAGTTTTATCTTTGAAACTTATCGGATTAATTCCAAAATACGGGAAAAGATTTTAATAAATGGATTTTAAATACTATTTTTTAAAAGTTAAAGAGTTTATTTTAAATCTAGATTTCAATTGGTTTAAGTGATATAAAAGAATTTATTTTAAAAGATAATGAATTTCTAAAGATTCAAATTTTTATCCAACTTCAATAAATTAAATTCAATAATTTAATTGCCAAATTCATTCTAATATTTGAAATTCAAGTTAAAATAACGTCCAAATATTAAAAAATTAATTAAATATTTCATTTTCAAATATTCAAAATTCTAGGTCGTCACATTAATTATTTATTATTAATTTTTATAGGGTGTTACATTCTCCTTCCTTAAAAAGGATTTCGTCCCCAAAATCCTTAAGAAACAAAAAGCGTAATGCGCACTAAGCATCCATGTTACATTACCATGTTATCTACACAACCATCTACTCAACCAAAAAGTGTGGTGTGATTGCGTGCTCAATCCTAGTGTGTATGTAAGGTCGTGACATATAGTATGTAAGCATCCTAAACTTGCAAAAATTTCTAATAAATGTAAAAATGACTATAAAAAGTGTGGAAACCATTCCCTACCTTACGATATACCAACCACAATGCTACCAAAAACTAATTTTAGAGAAAAAAAAGTTTACTATATTAAAGATTGGATGATAAGTCCTCATTTTTTCTTTGACTTCCCATGTGCCGTCCATCAAATTATCTCCCCATTGTACTCGAAACATCATAATTTCTTTGTTGTGGAGGTTTTAGTCCCATGCACCATTATGCATGCGGTGGTAGGGGTGATGTCGGCTCCATCTCAATGTTAGCTAACTAATCAGGACCTACCATAGTGATTGTTCTATGAAGGCATTTCCTCGAATGTGAAACATGACATACACCATGGACTCCTGCCAACTTATCTGGTGGCTCTATTCGATATGCAAGTTTCCTTGTTCTTTCCAAGATCGAGTGTTGCCTAACAAACCTTAGTGCTATAGTCGGCACCTCCAATGGCGATAATAATCCTTCGGGCTTTCATTGTTCAACTTTTATTCTTTAGCACATCAAACACCTAGAGACAAATCCAACTACCCTCTTCTTTATTCTTGGACAATGGAAAATTCGCTTCATATCCCTATACATCTTGTCTTCTATAGGGTGAATGGTCATCCTAGAAAGGTGACATTCTACTAACATTTCGCTTAAAACATCCTCAACCATAGGAACACTTTCCTTAAGTATCTGTTCGTCGGCGAAAATTCTATAGGTTTAGAAAACCGTCGAACGAATTTAGAAATAAAAATAACCGCAAGCGCACGGTGTACGAATGTAGCACGTGGCGAATATGGGTCGATCCACAGGGAATTGATGATTTCAAAATTCTATTCAATCAAATTATACCAAAGTTGAGAGTGAATAGTTAGAAATGTAAGAAACTAACAAAAACTAGCAAAAGAAAATTGATAAAAATATGAGAGTTAAAAGAACAATTTAGAGATAAATCCACTCTCTAGATCACATAAATCAACAAAATGAAGTTATGATCTCTCTTTTCTTGTCATTACTGAATTAGTTGATGTGCTTATCATAAGTATGGTATATTTGTGCTATTAATTAGCTCAATATAAACCATCAAACTATAACACAACCACTAATACACTTTTAAATCTCATAAAATATGACAAGAAAGTTGAAAGCAAAATCTATTTTAAGCATGGCCTATTAACTATTAATTAGAAATATAAGCCATCAAATTTTAATTTCAACAATCACTTCTTTGCCATAATCATATGTAGATGAAGAGGAAATTTGTGTTTTGTTTGACTAAGCATAGCCTATTTGTTATAAACAACATAGACTATCAAATTCAAAGCTAAACAACATCATTAAACCACTTCAATCATTCTCATTAAGCACAAAAAGAGAGCATAAACATCAAATTAAGTTGAAGCTACATGATTAGAGAGCTTCATTACCCCTAAATTGAAGGGGTTTAGCCTCTCATATTTGTTATCATATGAACAAATGTAGCTTGCAACATAAGAGAAAAAGAAAAGGAAAAGAGAGCAAAGTGAAATGGAAAACTATTCTAATTGCATAAAGAAAAATCTACACTACTTGCATAAAAGGAAATGAACATGTAATTAAAAAGAAACAATAATTAACATTGCATAAAAAAAAGAATTGCATAAGAGAAGAAATGGCTAAGTAGCCATGGAAAGAAAGAGAGATTTGATTTATTTTCTAAACTAAAACTAACTAACTAAGAGTAAGATGGCTACATGAAACATAAGGGGTATTTATACAAGTTAGAAACCCTAATGCATATTTTTGGGGAGTATCCAAAATTCCCTTGGAGGAAGTGTGGTGGCCAAGTTATCATTAGCTTTAATAACCCCCTACTTAAACGTACATGAAGCTTTAAATGTCTTTTAGCATGTGCATTAGCCTTTAATTTGTACATTAGGTAGTGGGTAGGTGGGGTCCTCCATGATCATCACTTTGAATTATTTCCATCTTCATTCCTTTATATCCATTTTATGCATGCATGTTTCTTCATGAACCCACTAATATGAGAAGCTAAATTCCTACAAAATATATACAAATTTTCAATTAATTTTTCTCAAAGAAATATATGCACACAAATGACCATTTTGCCCTTGGATGGAGATGAATATGTCACAATTTCAAATAATATGAATTTTGGTTTAAACAAGTTAAAATACCCAATATGATCATTTATTTAATTTAAAAAGAATAAATATGATGATAAAAATATGCACATTTACATTCACATCAGTATCCTATTTCATCAATTGCATATCTATTAACATAGGGAAAATGCTTTCCACTACTTAGCTTTCCCTAAATATCTACTATCGTCGCATCTATCTTCTGCCCTAGCCTAATGCAGTCCATCAATGCTGGCCTAACCTCCTTTGCCACTAATTAGCCTAGAGTAGGTTATGTTGGCAGATGGTAATTGAAATTGGAGAGGAACTCCAACTGCCTTCACTCATATATAATACCTAGAGTAGCATGCCACCGGCTAAGGTTATCGGCGACGACATTCCCTTTTCTAAGGGTATACTATATTCTACAGTCATATGATACTATAATCTCCATCTACCTTTGTTGCCTTAGATTAAATTTTTTTATGGAAACAAGTATTTGAGTGATTTGTGGTCAGTGAACGACTCAGACCTTTCCTCTAAAAGAAAATGCATTCACAACTTTAAGGCAAAAATGATAGCCACTAATTCTGAGCCATGAGTTGGGAATCTCTTCTCATGTTCCTTCAATTTTCTACTAGTATAAGATAACACCCTTCCATCTTGCATCAGAACAGCTCCTAATCCTGTACCACATACATCAGTGCAAACGGTGAAAGGCTTCATACAATCGAGAATAGTTAATACTGATGTTACTACTAGAAAGTGGCATAAACACCTAAAAAATTAAGTAGAGAATGAAAATTAAGAAATGTAAATGGAAAATAAGTAAAAACAAGACACCAAATGTGGTTCAGATAGTTATTTCCTACATTCACTTGAGATTTCTATTAATTATATATTATTTTACAAGTACTGTAATTATGGATCAATATCACTCCATAAGTGATCAGAAAGAAATATGTAATAATTGCAAGGAAGCAAAAAAAATCCTCGAAAATGAGCACCTAGCCTCCTATTTATAGTTTTAGGTTGTTGGGAAATGCTCTATAATGTCCCCCTCCATGATCTCCACTTCCTAGCAGTAATTCCCCCCGAGAAAATGTGGCCAGGTCAGCAATGTTAATGGATCGGTACCGATCCATTGGCATGGATCGATACTGATCCATAAGATCTTCATATGGATCATTCTTGTTACTTTGATATGAAATGACTTTTCATTAGCTTTGTGTTATCCAACTTTTTGTACTACTATAAGCTTCCTTCTAATCTAACTAATGGATCGATGAAGGAACAAAGTTGCTGATTTCAAGTGCTCGAGGAGATCGATAGAGAGTTACATGCGACCAATGTTTAAGAACTAGAAAGAGGCTTCCAAGCCTTATGAATATGAGAAAGTTGGGGTGATTATGGAGAGGTTATATGGATCGGTAGTGATCCATTAGTTAGATAAATATGGCTTTGTGCTTTTGTGAGATTGATATGTTTCCACCTCACGGTCTAGGTAGTTCTTGGTTTTTAAACTCTTTGGATATCTCTCTAAGTTTCGTGCCTTGATAGCTTTAGCGTATGTTTCATCAAGTCCATCCAATACTGCATGGTCAAAAGGCTGTATAATGTTTTCCAACCAAAATACATTTTATTTCGAACAAAATGTTCTTTGAATCAAGACAAATTAGGATTTCCATATCAGACCTTGGTCCATGTAAAGACCCGTAAATCCGTACTCCTTGAATAGACACTAATCTCCATTGATTAATTCAAGATGAACGAAAATACGAACCCTTAGGGGTTTAAGAAAAATTTAGGAAAAGAAAAAGAGAGAAGAAGAGAGAAAATAGATAATAGAGGGAAGAGAAAACAGAAGATAGAAAATTTTAAAATAGAAGAAAAAGAGAATAGAGGAAAAAGAAAAACAGAAGAAAATAGGACGGAACAGAAAACAACAGAACAACATCAGAATCTCACAATTCGCAGCGGAACAACATATAATAATAAATGAATAATATTTAAACAAAGAACTATATCAGTTATTACATTTTATACATTTCATTTCATTACATCATATCATCAGAGTGTACAACAACAACAACAAATAGTGCAGCGGAAAAGGAATACTATATAAGTAATACGCCATGCCATCCAGCTTGCCTCCAGCAACTCCAGAATATCCAGAATATCCTGATAAATCCTAACTCTTGACTGCCCGTGTGAAAATTGGTGGGCACCCAGAGTTTAGGAAGGAAAACAATAAACTCCGAGTCAGTCATGTGACTGGTGTGAGAACTCAAAACAGTTTATTTAACTTTAAAATTAAAATAGAGGAATATTTTTAATCAATTCGCAATGCTTTTAAAAATGAGACTACCATAAGGCCTCCCGCACACACACACATGCAAACGCAGAATCGGAGGAGATTTCTCCTTATGATAGTCAAAGATGCTTGATACGCATTAAAAAGAAGCATTTGATATTATTACTAGTGCATAGTGTAGAGAAAAATTCATTTCGAAAGTAGAATATAAATCTTAGCCAGCATAGACATTTCGAACTATGCCTACTATAGCTAACTATGTTCAATAGCAGGTTACCGCCACATTCCATAGCAGGTTATACAACTAAAACCGTACAAGTCACATATTGTTTCTTTGGATTTCCAACAAATGGTCAGGCCAAGGAACTTCCCATTGCCACATGAGAATGCCTCTGGAAAGACATCCCCGAGAACCAAACCGGAACTCTGCCAACACAAGGCCGGGTTACCCCTAACTGGGTAACTACTGACACGAGCACGCCATTCCCCGATCGTAAACGACCTTTCTCACGGGATCCCGATAGCCAACAACCACAAAGTAATAAATTCGCAGTAACCACATAGGTTAAATATCTGGGCTCCATACCATGATACCACCTCTATCCAGAAGGAAATGTACATACCCTAAAGGGTGCTACCCCTCATAACCTTGCCGCATCTTTCCTGTTTTGACCATTTCCGGGGTGTGAGGCTCGACGAAGTCACGTCCACAAAAACATACTTTATACAAAAGCCATGCTTTGGGTCAACAAATGATCAACACAATGATCACCAAGATAGACGATCAAATAAACGATCCTATCACAATGATCATTTACAGCAACACTCAGCATGTCACATTACCAAATTGGGAATATATCGCTGATAACTTCAACTATATAACCTCTGAGCTCGTACGTCTCAGAGAAGGGTGTTAAGCTAAAAGAATAAATTCTCCGCCACCAACAGAAATATATTTGAATGAAATCGGCTTTATATCTCAACTTGTAATGTCAGACACACAATCCATACAAGTCTGTTCCGGGATCGAACAAAACCGAAGGCACTTACAAAGAAGTCCTTGCAATCCGGATATTCACAAACCTGATCGGATTTCCCATCACTTAGGGAGTCTCTATACCGCTGCAACTCAGTGCAGAGACAATCGACAGGTCATCCTATCGCTCTCGCAAATACCGGTCTTCAACACCGATCTTCAATGCAATTATAACGACGTATCACATATTCGGAATGGGTTATACGACCCCATGGTCCTTTCCCGGTTAACCCGAATAGTGAGCGCTTATTCAAAAATAAGTGTGGCATTCACATTCAAACAAATCACATCAATTACCCATTCAAAGGGAAATATTGATAGTCGGTTATTGAACTATCAATGAATATGCACACATCACCAGATTCCAAATAATTTTCCAAATTATTTATCTTCCAAAATATCTTCACTAGATATATAATTTTCAACACTTCAAAAATAAATCAATATTTATTTTTAAACCAATTTCACTTTCTTTTATAAATTCCTTAGTGAATTTACATTTCACAATATCTATTGATATACGTTTTCAATTATCCATTTTCAATTTATCTTTCAATTTATCTTCAAAAAGATAAATTCTCAAAATATTCACTTTATATTGGAAAACATTTCCATACTTATTTAATAAGTAATTCGCAAATTTTATTTATTTTCAACACTTAGAAAATATTCAATATACTTAAATCGAGATTAAGTATATATTTCATTCTTTAAGGAAATCATTCTCTTAACATATTTATTTGGGCCAAAACGAATGTTACGTAAAACATCGTTACGACAACCCAAAATCACTAGTATAGGGATTCGAAATTAAAATAGATATATAAATCCCAATACTATACAAAACATTTTCTTTCGGAAATCATTTACTATAACAACAGTGTTATAGTCCACCATTTCGTTTTATTTCTCGAAAACGTCTATTTCAACAATAAATGTTGAAATCTATGGTTTCGAATCTCAACACATTTTAAAACATCGTTAGATCGTTTTAATTCAATTTCAATATCACATTCAAAACAATTTCTTTAACATCTTATTCACTATTCAAAAACGTGAATATACTACGTTAACAATTTCATCCTTTTATTCATTTTAATTCAAAGGATTATTCACTATTCAAAAACGTGAATATAACTCCACTTATAGGTTTTAACAAATTTTCTTGTAAAAATAAGTCATTTGCGAATTTATAAAACAACGTTTATAAATTCCATTTCTATTTATTTATAAAAACTTCCTTTTTATAAATTCTTTTATTAACCTATTCCATTTATATCCCAATTATGAACTAAAAGTCCATATTATAAGTTAAATGCTTATAAAACGATTATTTTACAAAATCGTTCTTTTTAACTTCCCAAATTATAAATCTTGTAACTTATAAGATTCATTCATTTATCCAAAATCATTATTTTAATAACTTAATAAATTTTATAAACCTAGTGCTTATAAAATTCCATTTATAACTTCACCGTATAAAATTTTATAAACTCCATTCAATTATGAAATTCATTTTCACTTCATTCAAACACTTATAAAAACTCGTTTTATAATGTCCGTATTTCAATTTATAAATATCCATTTATAAACCTCTTAATATAAATCAATTTATATTATTCTTTTAAAACGTCTTTAATCTCCTTTATTATTTCACCATTTTGATTCATAAAATAATTAAATTTTATAAATCCTATATTTAAACTTTTCACAATTATTTCTGAAATTCCGATTTAACTATTTTATAAAATCGTTAGCATCATATTCTCAAAAATCAGTTTTTAAGTGTATTTCACAAAAATCATAATTTTTATAACATTAAAAATTATAACGTTTATTTATTTAAAATGAATCAATTCCAAAAATATAGTATATTTTCAAAAATCACTTTAAAAATCATTTTTAAAGTTCCAAATTTGGTCCAATGATGCTACATACCAAATAGTCAATCACGACTACAACGATATCATATATCAATATGAAAATCCATCAAATATCAAAATATCTGAAAATCTAATAAATACTGTTGAGGAATCCAGTTGGATCCCTCCAACCTGTTTTCCTGCATCCACAACATTAGCACAATACCAATTTCCGCTCCAGTACGAAATTATCGCGGTATATGTTCTTATTAAATATTATCCGCTTAATAACGGCGCAATAGGGTCTCATCCGCTAAACAAATAAATGCGGGAAATCAATAACTCCAATATATACATATGCCAATATATATATATATTGCTATTATATATAATACCATTTTCACTGTTTATGAAATATTCGCGGTATATGTTTTTAATAAATAACATCCGCTTACTAACGGCGTATAATGTCTATTTTAACAATCAATAGATATCAATCATCATTCAAACATGCATTCAAATATTTTAAATCTAACTATTTAAAATAAAATCGAAACTGATTCGATTGAGTGAGAAATTCTCACCTTGATTTTAAATTTCGTTTTAGCGATTTATTTCGAATAAAATTAAACGGACGTTTAATTTTACCCAAAATTCTCACTAACTCCAAACGACTCCAATCTAATTTCATCGCGTAGTGCTCGTCCATACGATTCCAACGCAACTGGTTTCGCGCGTTTTCGACCTCGTATGAAAAAGTTATGAATTTTTAACTTTACACGAATTTATTTATATACTAATTACAATATAAACTTTCTATTTTCAAACTCAACTTATTACAGGCCGTTGGATTTCAACCTGAAGGCATCAGGGCCGCTCCTTTCTTCTTCCCAAATCACGTTATCCATCCCCAGTACACTAATCCAAGGCCGAACCCACTTGTAGCAATTTAGGGTTAAATCTTGCTCTCTCATCGTCAACTTTGAAGTCGATCAGAACGCGCCAAATCGAAGGCCTTCACCTCCCCTATGCACGGCCTGAAGGCCATAGAACTCGGCCCCCTCCCTCCTTGGGAAACGCGCACGCAAGGCAGCACGGTCGGCCCCCTGTAGCCCCCTCCACACGACACCATATTCGATCATAACCGTTGAATCTCTAGCTCTCATCGCCCTCTTCAATTCTCTAGTTGAAACCTAAAGCTAATTGTCGACGGATTGGAAGAAATCGAGGGAGAAACGTGGGTGTTTTCTGGCCATTCATGGGGAGGGTGGCGGCTGCGTTATGGCTAGGGTTTTGTTTTTTTTTTTTTTTAATTTGTGTGAGGGCTATTTATAGAGAAAAACGAAACACTATTCATCCCGGAAATTCCGAACTCCGATTTACGCGCCGTAACCAGCGTTTCTAGGGTTTACCACGCGTTCCGGACACAATGGAACAGGTTTCGAAAGCTAATTCGGAAGTATGTGCGAGTTATGGCTATAAACGCTCAATTTAAATTAAACCGATTTAAGCGATTTTCTAGGCGTTTTAATTTGTACCCGACAAAAGGTAAATCCAATTGACACGAAATTTGAAACCTTACAATAATATCACATTACGGATCCGATGAAACTTGTTTCGTCGAAATCCGAGACTTTTTGAAAAATGGCTATTTTAACTCGCCAAATTAAAATTAAAAATAATTCGATGCGTTTCGAGCTGCCACGATCAAACGGTAACTCCGATTGACACGAAAATTGAAATCCGGTAATAACTAACTATTACGGATCCAATGGAACTGGTTTCGTTCAATTCTGAGACTGTTCAAAAATTGACTATTTTCACTAGTCGATTTTAATATTAAAATGTTCAATTTTCACAAATTAACTTTTAATTCGATTTTAAAAGTTCTAAAATATCGTTCTAACTTCCATATGATAAAATAAAATTTTACAAATCATTTTCAATTATATTTAACCCAATTTTCAATTATTTCCATAATTTAACATATTAAATTATCGATTTAATTATTCAATTAAATCCAAAAATTCCAATAAAAATTTATTTGACTTATAAATTTCACTCATTAATATTTAAAATTAATTAAATATTCAAATTTTAATTATTAAAAATTCTGGGTCGTTACAGTCCATGTTCTAAATAGCTATTTACCTTCTTTCGGGCCATTTCGATGAACTGTTGTGCCTCTAGCTATTTGTTGTGATGCTTTACCAGCATATGGCACTATAAAACTATAACATGCCCTCATGGTCTGTCATTCCATGCTTAGTAACGTTGAACTAATTCCTTTTCTGCATTTTTTAGGTTTGAATCTATTTTCCTTCGATTGAAGCTATTGAACTTTAATTATGTACATGCCCAAGTGCTTTGATTTCCCATAATATCCCGATTCCATATGAATGCACGGTCTTGTGGACTTCTACGAGCACACATACATGAATGCACATATGAATCATCATGATCATTCACTCCTTTTTGATCTATGGGGATAGATCGGTACAGATCTAACACTTGAATGTATGCAAGTCAAACGCCTATTTTATTGCATCGATGGTGATATATCCAGCCCACGTCCTCTCTCTTCTTACTTTTTTTTGTCGTTTGACTTCAAGATTGTCTCTGCCATAAATTTTCTTGCCCTCAAAGTTGAATTCCTGCCATGAACTACCACCGCCGCTCATCTATCACCTAATCTTGACACCATATAGTGCTACGCCTGGATCAAACTCGATCTATTTCAAACTTGAACGGAATTTTGACCCAAATTTCAAATCAGTTGTCTCTTTAAGTTCCGATATCCACAGGTAGGCGGGGACGGCAACAATGAGGCCGGATGATCTTCAGGTTGATAGTCGTGCTTAGGATCAGAAGAGATGATTGAGAGCTCAAAGGGATGGATCGGTACCGATACAAACCTAAGCAGATTTTATGCCCTAAACCCACTTGGAAACTTTTAAATGTCGAGTAATATTTAGTGCAAGGATGATGATTTGAAGCCTATTGGGACGATCAGTAATGATGCTCACTTCGGGTGGCAACCAGATTCTCAAATAAACTATTGCACAATATCGAAAAATAAGACTGGACAACACTGCACCACACTATAATTTGCACCATATTGCATTGGGTTCTCACTTTAGCAAGGATCAATCTTTTAATCTGTCTGAAGTAAGCTGTATATTGAGCCTCAATAGTTACGGGCAATAGATGTCCTAAGCATCTCTCTGCTCAAGATGCAAGTCCATCTGTAGTTAGTTATGCCAAATTAGATACCGAGTCAAGCTGGACTATAGTCCTGTCTACACAACAAACTCAAGCGTAGCTTATACCTCAGTCTGAAAATCCATAAGTAGAACAACTTGCTTCGAAAGTTCCAGTAGAGCCTGTGGAAAGCCCAACAGTCAAAGATGCTTTTGACATAGTTGACAATGCCGTTATATTAGATGATCCGGTAGATTTTATGCATCTAAAATTGTGGAGGGATCAATTAGAAGGATCTCAAGAAACACAGTATTTTCTTTGAGGATGTGTTAGTCTGTACATGCCACTAGAGAGGACATCATCTGCCAGTTTGGTATACGGCATGTAATAAATACATATGTCTGGTAGGATGTGTTCCACCATTTAATCAATTTATCTGATGAGTCTTGCATTTTATGAGACTGGCTCTAGCTTAGCTCCATCGAATAGATATGCATTTCTACATAGTTTGTTCATCGTATTTTCTTGCCGTTTTAACCGAATTCACAGCAATCAATAGATTTGATAACTTAATTCAGCTTCAAGCACCACAAGTGAAATCCTTCCCTCATTTTCTTAGAGCCATCTAGAGATTCCCAAATTATGGTTGGAACCTGGAATAAACTAAGCTATTTCAAGGATGAATTCTTTTTTGTTTGTTGTCTGGCTGGATTTGCATAGTAGTGGCTGTATGCACGTAAATTCATTTTTTGTCCTTGTCATACAAGTATAGGTTCATAATTCCACTACCATTGAAAGTTTTTATCTTTCTTTGTAGATGTACTACGCAAGACAAGAAATCATACTCTGGTAGAGACTCTCCGATAACTTCATGAAATTATGAAGATAGAAAGAGGCGAAGACACTACTTAGTGATGAGAATTTGTAGTCCTATAACTTGTTGGACCAAGATCGTAGCGTTGATCCTACTCCATAAGCCATTGATAGTGAATGGGATGATTTTTCATCTGGAGATAATGTAGACCATTCACCATTGCCCCTAGTTTCAAGTATAGTTATTGAGATTGAAGTTGTAAGAAAACATCTTAAGAAAGGTAAAGGTGATGTAGTTGGCCATAATGACGATTATGTGAGCCATGATCCATTTGTTGATGAGGCGGATAATGACCAATAACCTCTTTAAAGAAGTGGTATGAGATTAAACTCATCAAAAGGAGGACTTCGACTTTGCCTCCATCGGTCAAGGCTTCAATTGATACTTCTGTACTGCCTTTGGAGAATGCTTCTGTATATTTTGGCCGATCTCATAAGTAATTGACTCTTTTAGCATTGGCAATAAGAGCATTAAGGATATTGGATCCCAATACGGCTCCAAAAAGATGTCCCTTCAACTAAAGCAGGGGAGATTACACTTGTAAGCAAAATTCTAACACATGGTCCTTTGGGTGAAATTAGGAAACTTACATACATGCACTCATGCACTACGCTGTTCTCAGCTTGTATTGCATTCCTATCTTTTTAAGGGTGATTTGTATTTTTTTCATTTTTAGGTTCAATGGAATGGCATGGTTTGTACAAGGATCTTAAGGATAAGATGTTTTATCACCGAAATCAAACCATCCACACGACCCCATAGGACCAGTCATGACTTTGATTCTAATTGGTATTTAAGCCGTGATCGACATGACTCTTTATCTAGGCATTGATCCAATTCTAAGTCACCCTAATCCAGGGGTTCGGACAAGCATTCCAACCGTCGATGACGACGTTCTTTATGATGACCCCACTTATGCTTCCATTTCTGCTAAGAAAACCACGTTGTCTCATAATTATTGACATTCTAATCAATCGTCGAAGTTTGTTGCATCTGATTCCTCTTAAAGTGGAGCTGGTAAAATGTCTATTAAGAAGCCTATTGAAGAGCCTATTATTAAAGCAGAGGAACCGGTCTCGTCCAACCCTCAGATAGTTCAATTATAACGTCACTTCCAAAAAAATTATCTTAAAGGCGGCAAGTTTATTTCCCATTTGAAGGATATTCCTCTTAGGGTAAAAGACCAAATGATGGCATATGTGGGCGACGTGTATAATTAGTATTACATTTGGAGGAGACTGGCTAAGCAGGTCTCCAAATATGCAAGAGTGTTGGGACCGAGGCTACAGGATTACGACATACAGTAAGTCTGAATGATGAGATCGTTGCTCATCTTGATGAACAGGTTGCTGAGCTGAAGATGGAAAAGTGGGATGCTAATCAAAAAGAAAAGACTTAAATATCGCAAATGAGCATGAAAGAAAAGATCATATAAGCCAAGTTGAATTTGTTCATCATTGGAATTTTAAGCTAGCTGAAGAGGTGAAGGGGACAAAGGAACAGCTCAAAAAGGAGAAGAAAGAAATGACAAGGGCTTTCAAATAGCTTATGTCTACTGTGAGGAGTTGCTTGACACTCACTATAATTGAGATGATGCGTTGGACAAAGCTAAATAGGTGGGTAAGCTAGTAGCAGCCATGGAGAGGCGGGTCAAAAACAGGTTCAAGCAACTCATCACTAATTATAATGCCAATGTACTCAAGTTCAAATATTTTGTGTGGCTTAGCAAAGGCTATCCCTCATCCCTAGTGTTGACATGAGAGCGGATAGTGCAGGAAGCAACATTTAGAAGGAGGTGAAGTGTATCTAGCAGAGCTGGAGAACGGGATTTTAAGTCCAACAGATTTAGAGGCGCTTAGTGCATGTGAGCTTATCTTACGTCTGGAGTTGTCTACTATGGTTCATAAGGATCAAGCTGAAGGCTCTGGCACAACTCCTTAGGAGCTTGCTACAAGTCTCATTTCTGGACCCCTGCTGCCTCCATCGATCCGTCTATCCCACCTCACAATCCAGATGCACCACGGATACAAAAAATAAGCATGTTATCTTCTATCTAGGAGGAGAATTTAGATGGTTTTCATGTTCGTACGAGTCCTCAATTCGACGGAGTTATATCATTGACCTCACCCATATTTGAGAAGGCTGACCTGACACCGGTCAATGTTGCTAATCTCTCCTTTCAACATTCTCAAATTTAAGGTCACCCTTTGATTTCTAGTCTCCTGAAGGAGGGCTCCAAAGTAGGGCAACAATTGACAACGACCGATTCAATAATCGTGACTATTTCTAGGATGACTCTGAGCATTCTAGTTAGCAACACTCTGGGCTCTGGGGTGCAAATAATTTACACTTTGTAAGAGTAACAGCCTAGTGACTTCCAAGTAGGCATATGGGCGATGATGTTCAAATCGCCAGTCGATCGACCTTGCTCAAGGCTTTCAATAAGCAAGGTTCTTAAACAACCGCTCTCAAATCCACTGTGGAGATTAAGTAAGAGCCGGTCAACTTCATCCCTCCTCCTCTATCTATTACTATACTTGGTGAGCTCATTTTCATTTTTATCATATTATTTGTAGCCAAAAGGACTCAAGGCGCATCGACCAATTCGTTGCATAGCTCGCCTTCGAATGGCAAAGGAAGCAGAGGAAAACTATGGAAGAAACCAAAAAGGTCCAAGACACCATCTTTCGTGGAAGAGAAGAAAAGGAAGAAATGCGAAACATGATCATTTGTTTCATTTAGGCTTTTGGTTGCATAGTTGAAGGACCCATTTTTCTTCTTGTTTTTAGGCCGGTTTTATGTAGGTCCGACCCCTACTTTTTCTTTAAGTTTAAATGTTAATAACACTTATACTTTTCTTCCAAGTCTTATTTTGACTGTGAATAATAAGACTTTTTTATTCAATTCTTATGAGAATTTGTCTAAGTATTTTGAGAAATGCACTTTACATTCAATGTGTTTGTGATCCATACCTACTATCATCATTGGACTAAGTTATCAGTCTCTTTTGTTGTTTGGGCGTGCAAGGGGTGATCATCAGGGTATCTATCTGCAATTTTATTTCACAATCAACCTTAAAGGTTTAATCGACATACATCTAGTCGATGCTTGGATCCTATAGAACTTCCACTGGGAACAGACTCAAAAGCTGCTCGTCTCTAGAACCAGCTAAATTAGCTAGTATGCTGGCCTTCGCATTTTACTATCCAGGAATATGCATTATGGTGTAAAATTTAATATTACTAAGAAGCTCGAGGGCTTTTTTAGATAAGGAGCTAGCCTCGCTCCCTTTGCCAGAAAGTTTTTCCTTACTTGGCATACCACTAGTTGGGAATCATGGAAGATATGCAAAGTCTTAACTCTTAGCTCCTTGGCAATCTTGAGTCCTATGATCAAGGCCTCAAACTCCGCTTTATTGTTCATCATAGGGAAGCCGAGTTTCAGAGCATAACAAATCAAATGTTCCTAAAGACTCACAAGCAAGACCCCGCCGTTGGAATAACATTCACTAGTTGCACGATCCGTTTACATCTTTCGTCTGGCATCGTGCTCTCCACTGCTCTTCGAAGCGCATCTTGTGTAGTGTATTCAATGATAAAATCCGCCAAAATTTGACCCTAGTTCGCTCTCCGAGGATGATTGGTTGTGTCATACTGCTTAATTCAATGTTCTAGTTTAACATTCCTTCAGAAGTCTCAAGTCGCTAAAGGACCTATCTGAAAGGTTGGCCGGTCGAAAATTTGATCGGATAAGCCTGAAAGTAGGGGTGGAGCTTTCTTGAAGCAATTAAGGGGTAGCATGTGATCTTTTCTAGCTTTAGTAGTTTCTTTCTACACTTGTAAACCACTTAATGATGTAGTACATAGACCTCTGGATTCAGGACTCCTCACTTACGAGTGCGGTGCTCAAAGCATGCACCGACACTACCAGATAAATAAAAAGGTCTTCATCCTCCAACAACTTCAACAGAATTGGAGGTCTCTCTAAGTGATCCATAAGAGCCTGGGATGCATCTATACATTCCTGTGTCCAAGCAAAATTCCTCTTCCTCTTGTTGATCACGTCAAAGAAAGGTTTGCATCTGTCAGGGGCTCTGGAAATGAATCCACTCAGAGCCGCGACCTTCCCATTCATGCTTTCGACATTTTTGATTATTTTTTAGGCTTTGATGTTCCTCAGTGCTTTGATCTTCTCCATATTAGCTTCGATTCTACTGGACTTCGTGATAAAGCCTAAGAATTTCGCTAATGCAACATTGAATGAGAAATTCAAAAGGTTAAGCTTCATCCCATACTTCTGGAGAATGTTGAACATCTCTACTGACTCATCGATATGGTTCCTCGATCGCCGTGACTTAACGAGCATATCATCCACATAAACCTCCACTAAGCGCCCCGTTTGATCTTTAAACATCTTCTTCACCAACCTCTGGTAAGTCACTCTAGCATTCTTCAATACAAAGGGCATGAAAAGATAGCAGTAAAGTCCTAGGTCGATAATTATGCCGGTGTGCTCCTGGTCTGGTACATGCATCGAAATCAGATTGTACCAGACTATGCATCAATGAATGCAATTCATGCCCGGTTAACGAATCGACTAGCTGTTTAGTCTTCGAAAGTGGGAAGCTGGGCACACCATATTTAGGTCCGAATAGTCGATGCAAATCTTTTACTTTCCGTTAGATTTTTTCACCAGGAATGGATTGAATGCCTAATTTGGGTATAAGGCGTCACGGATGAAGCCGTTGTCTTTCAGATTCTTCACTTCTTCTTTGAGTGCAATCGATCTGTTTGGACCTAGGTTGCGACAATTCTGTTTTATAGAAATACATTTAGGATTTACATTCAATGCATGACTCACTATCTCTGACGATATTCCATACATGTCTAAGTGAGTCCAGGCGAACACATCCAAGTTCGCCCAGAGTAAACCAATTAACTCTTTCATCATCTTTACTCTGATTTATGATTCGACCTTCAAGACCCACATATGATCATCATGGTTGATCAGCTATTGATTGGTAACCTTCCTAGAGCCGCCCTTCTATCCTTGGCTCTTTCTACAGATCCATATCCTTATGGAACCAACTATGCTGCCGAAGCTAGGGCTATGACAGTAATTTTTATGCATGCAAAGCTTTGATGTAGAGAGTCTTCCACACCCTTTCCTTCTTTGCCTTGCCTCCTTTAGCTCAATGACATAACATTCGTGGCCAATTCCATTACACTTTTCCCACACTATGCTCTATCACGAGCTTCATCGTTAAGCACCATAGAGCTATGGCACTTGGAATCCAGTATGAGCCGGTCAACCCTAAAAGCAATTATAAGAAGAATAAATATTCAACGCAATAAAAGGCATGACTCACACTCTCTAACGGTCACTCTCTCCAAGCACCACTAGTAGATCCATACATCCCACTGGCTCAATGGTAGTCTCTTTAAATCCCTAAATCCGAGATTTACATGACTTCAAGTCCTTGCCCTCCAGAAGCATATGTTTATGGGCTTCCTTGAACAGAATATTGACTGAACTTATACCGTCAACAAGCAACTTCCTTACAAGAGTAGAGCCAATCATGGCCGATATCACTAGCAGGTCAATCGTCGGGGCTTCCACCCCATTGGCATCTCTTTTTCTAAAAACAATGTCATCTTTCGTAGCTCTGAGTTGTTTTGTCGAAACATTATCTTCAACGGTAAAATAGCTCTCATTCATTGGGTGCTTCAAAGCATCTACATATTGCTTCGTCTCATTCTATCTCTTCTCAACTAGATATGGTCCACCGATAATCGTATTGATAATCAACCGCTTATCGAGTCGCCTGGGCTCATCAACACCAGGCTCAACTTGCCCTTGTTGGTGGATTAATGTTGCTTGCCTACCATCTCGTGGGCTTGCACAAATTGTTGCAACTTCTTTTTGCAAATAAAATCTTCGATCATATTACATAGATCTCTACATTCGTTGCTGTTGTGACCATGTATCTCATGAAATCGGCAAAACTTACTTGATTAGTCCTCCTCTTCAGTTGGCTCTCGCAGAACTAGCTTTTTGTACTACTCTTTACCTTTAGTAGCCTAGTATATTTTCTCAATCGAGTTATTCAATGGAGTGTAGTAGTCATATTTTAGGATTTTTGGACGCCTCCTTGAATCCGATTTCTTATCTTTAGAACCATTGTTGTCCTTGCTTTATGCACCACCTTTACTTTCCACATTAACATCAACATTGCCAGAATACACTTTGGACTATTTTACAATAACATTGCTTTGTAGAACCTCTGCTAATTGCTCTGCATTGGTTTTTTCAACTGTAGAGCTTACCTATTCCATGTGCAAGAACTGATTCACCTTCTTGTAGAACATGTCCATTATCGATGAGGGTTTCATCTTCAATCGCCTTCCAAAATTAGTACTGGGATGGATCCCCTTGATCAGTGACATCAGCACAATATTCTCTTGAGGATTGCTCACCTCGGTTAATGTAGCATTAAATCTTTGTAAGAAATCTTTCAAAGATTCTCCCACTACCTAAATGAGATTGGATAGTGACATGACGTCCTTTGGATGAGTAGTGTGCGTGTACAATTTCTCGATGAACTTTTTCCCAATTGATAAAAAGGTGATTTGGATCTCGATGGCAGCCTAGTGAGCCATATCGTCGTCACTCCCTCTAGGAAAATGGGAAACACTTACATCGCACAACATTAGTAGCTTTGGCAGAATACATATGCTCCAGATCCATCTTCCCAGTATACCAAGGGGTCGTCGGCATCACAAATCTACTTCGGTATTCCTCGTGTAGTATATCCTCTGTAAATGGATTTTGACTTGATGGGGAACCCCAATCATCACTAGTTTGATGTTGGTTCTCACTTATAAATCTTTTTACCATCTCAGTCAAATCTAGCTCAAATGTATCTTCTAAACGGTGGTAATCCTGATCCACTTCGAGTGTTTGGCCTGGCAAACGACCTTGGCTAGTTTCATGATACTTGGTCCCCTACTCCAAGGGAATCGTACGTTCTGTAGTTCCATGTACATAGTATCTTTATGGAGGATCTACAATGACAACCTAATCTCCAACAGTCTGACCATCCACAGCATGACCAGAAGCCAAATAGCACCATCACTTAGAAGGCAGCCACCCGATACAAGGTTTGATGGTTCGGTACCGATCTCTCTTGATGGATCGGTATCGATCCATAAACTTTTGTTGTGGTTCAATCCTGGTCTTTTTTTTGACTTCCCAGTGTCTTTTCTAATCATTTTCTACTTTTTCCTTCAGTCTTAGCTCCGATGATGAGAAACTATCAAATTCTGAACCAAAATGTGTCAAGTCCCTCTTGCTTCTCCTATGGCTGTTAGTCAATTGATTCAGCAAACCCAAGCTCTATTTCATTTGCTAATTCAATTCATCACTGCTTTCCTAGGGCTAATCTTCCATTTGCTTCAACATGTGGTCCATATGAACCCTATTAATTACATTGCTGGGTTCTAAACCTTCGTAGCAATTGGCTATTCAAACCCTTTAACATGTTGGGAATCATCACTCTCAACATCCTCAACGGACTGGGGGATAGGACCCTTTAAGGAGCCATAGCGAATAACTTCATTTGTAGATTTTATGAAAATTCAAGTAGCTCAAGATTCCAAAAACAATGAAAACTGGATCTATTTATTAGATATAAGCAACACAATAGTAGATGATGGATCCAAATGGCCTGAGAATCACATTCTCAGTGAAAGCACCAAAATGTTAGTATAAAAGAGAGGCACAAACACCTAAGAAATTAAGTAGAAATGAAAATGAATAAATTAAATGGGCAATGAGTAAAAATAATACATCAAATGTTTATAGTGGTTCGGCCAACTATTGACTATATCCACTTGAGATTTCTATTGATTATATTATTGTTTTACAAGTACACTTCTTATGGATTGGTACCACTTCACGACTGATTACAAAGAAATATGTAATAATTGCAAGGAAGCAAAAAAGATCCTCAAAAATGAGCTTTAACATCCTATTTATAGTTCTAGATTATCAGGAAAGGCTCCACTACGTCTTCCTCCACGATCTCCAGTACTTAGAAGTAGTTACCCTTGAGAAAACATGGCTAGGTAAGCAATTTTTGTGGATTGATATAGATCCATAAGACCTTCATATGGTTAATTCTTGTTACTTTGAGATAAACCGACTTGTCACTAGCTTCGTGGTTTCCAACTTGTTTTTACTTCTATAAGCTTATTTCTATGTCTAAGTGATGGATCGATGGAGGAACGGAGTTGCTAATTTCAAGTTCTCAAGGAGGCTAATGTAGTGTTGCATTCGACTGATGTTTAGGAACTTTAAATAGGCTTCTGGCATTAATGCTTTTGATTAGGTGGAAATTGGGGCAATTGTGGGGATGTTTCATGGATCAATACCGACCCATGGTGATGGATCGGCACCGACCCAAGGTGATGGATCGGCACCGACCCATGGTCATGGATCGACATCGATCCATCAGTTAGATGGACCTAGTTTTATGATTTTTTGAGATTGACTTTTTTTCACCTCGCGATCTTGGTTGTACTTGGTATTTGAACTCTGTGGCTATCTCTTTGGGCTTTGTGCCTTGATGGCTTCCAAGTTTGATCCATCAAGTCCATCCAGATACTTCTTGGTCAAAAGGATGGATAACAACTGGTACGCTTATGAATAACTCATTTAGCTTTTCAAATGCTTCTATGCATTTCTCATCCCATGCAAAAAGAAAAATTCTTCTGGGTTAACAAAGATAATGGGACTACTATCTTTGCAAAGTCCTTGATAAATTTATTATAGTAACTCGCCAACCCAAGAAAACTCCTAACCTATATGGCATTCTTTGGAATCTTCCAATCATAAATAGCTTCCGCCTTTGCGAGTCTACAGACTATCCCATCTTGAAGAAAATGTATCTAGGAAATCTCTCCAAAGGCAACATTTTGAGAATTTGGATTTAATTTGGTGCCTTCTCAAAGTCTCTAATACCTCCCTTAAGTGATTACATGCTCATCTTCACTCTTAGAGAATGCTAAGATATCATTCACAAAGACTACGATGAATTTATTCAGCTGTCCCTTGAAAAATCTACTCATAAAATCTACAAAGTATGTAAGGGCATTTGTCAATCCAAAAGGCATCAATTACCATTCATACAGTTTATCTGTAGTGCGAAATGCGGTCTTCTGCTTGCTATCCTCAATTGATAAAATTCAGTAGCTATTTCTAACTAGGAAAAGGTTTTGGCTCTCACGAGCTGATCAAGTAACCATCTAGTTTAGGCAAGGGATGCCTATTCTTCTTAGTCAACTTATTGAGTTCTCTATAGTCGATGTATAGCCTTAGTATGTCATTTGACTTAGTGGAAAAGGCAGCAAATGCTCTCTATTCAGAAGTAGTTCAACGAATGAATCCTTTCTATAACAACTTTGAAATATGCCTATCCAACTCTTACCTTTCTTTGGGTGCCATGTGTCTTAATGGTAGAGCGACAGGTCTAGCATCCTTCTCCAAATCAATCCTAAACTCGATCTCTCTTTAGGGTAGGAGACCTATGACTTCCTCAAGGACACTGGGAAATCCTCAAACTACGGGTACAGAAGAGAGCTCATCTTGCAATAAGCTTAGTAAATATAATTAGTTTTACTCGACCGGGTCTTGGGGTGTGTAATAAACATCTGTATGTTGCCTCATACAACTCCTTAACCATACAATTCTCCTATTACAGGATAAAGTAGACCCGTAGTAAGATAATCAGCCCATCCCTATGATAAGTCCATACCTCTCAAAATTAATAATATACACATTACATGTAAAATCGACATTATATATGTCCACAACTAATCCTTTGCAAATTAAGGAAATATGTGTCGACCCCTTAATAGGATTTGGTACAACTATTGGGTTGGTGACGACGAGAGTTTTTAGACTCAAAGAGTTAACTACATTTTTAATTGTGAACTATGAGATGCTCCCAAGTCAAATAGGGTATGAATAGTATACCCAAAAATAATAGTTGTACCTTCCCTTGCAACATTTCCTTGATATCTAAAAGGAGGTCTACTCGAGATAAGAAGAGCTTCAATAGCGAAGGCTTGCCCTCTTTGCCCTTCCTTCGCAAGCTTCAAATATCACTTCTTGAAGTATCCCTCCCCATGGCACTAATAGCACTTCTCCTCGAATTCTTCCCTAATCGAACTTACATTACAATTCCTAGTAACATGTCCTTTATTTTGGAGTATCCAACATGTTATACCCTCCTTCAAAAACTTCCCTTTGGTCTTCATATTCTCCCATAATCCCTTCTTAGCTCCATCTTGGTTTTGCATCGATCCTACTTTCTCCTTCCCTTTCTCCTTTTCCTCCTAGCCAACTATCTAAAGCAAAGCCATCTCAACTAACATCTTATAAGTAGCACTAGTGGGTACTTATGTCAAAGCAACTCTCTCAGGGTTATCATCAGCCACAACAGTCCACCAATCTAAAGCCACTCCTTTAAGATGCCATGTTGCCATTCTCCTCTTAGTCTGATCCTTGCACTACAACAAAATACCTTTTCACAACTGCCAAAAACAGTTGTAATATTTCTATTACAACTGGCACCCGCCAATCATTATATCCGCAGTTGTAATAGATCTGAATTATTTTACAACTGGCCGAAACAGTTGCTGAAGCAGTTGTAGAAACTTATTTTACAACTGCTACATGTTTTTGCAAAAGGTCTTTTACAACTGCCACTGCTAGTTGTAGAAAACTTATTTACACTACGAAAAACCATTTACAAGTGCAACATGCAAGTTGTAAATGACTTGTTGTAACTGCTTTGAGCACTTGTAAAAGGCTTTTTACAACTACCACTTGCAGTTGTAGAAGGATGAAATACAACTAACAATGACAGTTGCAACATATGTTTTTACAACTGCTACAAACAACTATAACCATCTTTTCACACCTGCTATAAATTTCTTAACATCATAACTAAATCCAATTTTTCGCTAATATTATACACAATCATGCAAATTACTTGAAGCATCACAAACCATTTGCATTCAAGAAAATCGAAAACAATTTGAGTTTACACCATTTATGAATTCATAAGTTCAATACAAAACACAACTAAACCCATAACATATTTCAGTAAGAGTACATATACATACTAATTAAAAGAGCTAAATTCCTACTAACCAAAATTTTCAACTTAAGGCATTGACCAAAAACTTGCCACAACCACTACTGCAACATTTGCACTTCCCTGAAATCAACCACCCTCCTTCACTGCCCTGATCATCAAACTCCCCTCCTTTTCTGACGACTCGATCACCAAATCACATACCACCCATGAAACAACATACATGAAATCTCACGTCACCATCATCCAACAATACAAAACAACCACCAACTACCGCTATCATCAGTCTTCACATCTATCAACCGCACCCAGTCAACTTGTCACTACATACATATATCACTGCAGATTCCTCAATCGCACCCACTGTTCCATTCATCTCTACCCTTTCTTCTGTCTACAGCAGAACCACCATTACACAACCCTTGCACTTCTCCTCTCTATTGCACAGACATCATTACAAACCCTTGCACTGCTCCACCACATAACATCCTACTCCTCCTCCACTTTTAAAGTGCATGAAATTTAGACACTTCTTTAATCATCACCTGCCACTGTCGCCATCACAAGCCCTGCAACACCGTCATACACAATCAAACATCCACCTGCACATCCTCCATCATATACATCAACTCATCTGCTCTTACACATTCAACCATCTTTTAACATATCTTGCAAGCCCTCAACCACCGAAAACAAAACTGTGCACATCATTTTAGCAACAACACTTCTGAGCAACACTACCCACCCCTTAAGCCATCATCAGTGTATCACCGTTGTTTTCAGTTTACAACAGCAAGCTAGAACCTCCACTGATAACTGCCGCATCAAACCATTCCATCAAACCTGCCTTGCAAAACAACTTACCCGAAAACCCCTTTTCCAATCTGATAAACTACTTGCAAACTGCCTCAAAAAATTCACAAAAGCCTTCACTACACAACACACCTCTACCATACCAAATCAAAAAACTATTGCCTTCGAGAAGAAAATGGATTGTAGTTAGCATCTGGTGATTATGGGTACATGAGGGCGAACAGGGATTTCGACTGCATGGGTGATCGCCGAAATGGTGGACGGAAGCATAATCTTGGGCAGTGAGTTTTGGCAGCCTTAGTTGGAATTGCACATGGTTTTTTAGGTAATGTAGTTGCTATTTGATTGGGGATGAAGGCGAAAGTCGAGATTTCTAGTGATGTTGCCGTGTTGCCAGTATGGTATATTGTGGTTGGTGGTTAAACCGGTGAGGGCAATGAAGGGTTCTGAGTGCAAAATTCTTGGAGTTTTGATTTCAAGAGGAGGAGATGGTTGTGGTTGGTTCTGTTTTGCAGTGGTGGGTTGCATATTTGGTGATCCTTGCGATGAGGAGTGCAATGGTTGATGTCTGGTCGATGTGGAGTTGTGATGTTGTTTGGATATTGAGGTATGATGAGGAGGAGAAGGCAAAGTGGTGGTTGTTGGAGATAGTGGTAGAGAAGTAGAGGGGTTGCGGTGGTAGATTGGCAATGAGGTGGAATACGAATGTAGTGTAGTTTTTAAAATGTAACAAAGACTTGAATTTTTTTTTCTTTTGTATGCAATGGAAGTTGAAGTATGCAAATGTGTAATTAAACGAAGTGCAAACATAGTAACCAGATTAGAAAAATAGCAAGAAAATGCAATGAAATTCTATCCTGTTTTCCTTTTTTGTCAGAAAACAATGCAAATGAACTTGTAGTAAAGGATAATGTATCAAACTAAATAGTGCACTCTTCTTTTTCAAATAAAGGTTGAGAATAACAAATAACTAAAACAAAGAACAAAATAAAATGAAAAACTTGCTATTGTGAAAACAGAAAAAACAAAGAAATTACTGGAAAATGAAACAAAATGAAATCAGAAAATTGGAGGTGCACAAAAGAAATGCACAAAAGTAAGATAAATAATTGAAAGAGAACAAAGAAACAGACAACAATGTTTGAAAGCAAACAGTGACAGTGCACAATGCGATGTCCAGTGCAATTAATTTTGAACTACAATATGCAACAAGGATGAATTATAAAGAGAACAAAATGCATAGAAACAAAATTTCAGTCATTTTATATAATGAAACAAAGAACAAGTTTGTTTAATTTCTGGCTTTGACAAAATAAATATTTTGTTTAGTTTCTGTTGATGTTTATACGAATAAGGTTTTATTTGTTAGTTGCCTCTTTCTTGTCTGCCAACTTGATAGTTGCAATAATTTTTAACAAATAAATTAGTTAATTTATTAAAATTTAAAACTGACTGCTTATTGTATAAAAAATACCTTTGATAAAAAATGTCTTTGTCAAATATAGAAGTAACCAAGACGTCTATTTTATAAGCCAGTATTACAGTTTAGTTTGAAACAAAATAAGCTGTCAATATGTTATTTTATTTGAGTAATTTATATACAAAGTTCAAGATGATTACCTCTTCTTGATGTTGCTCGTTTCTACCCATGGATGCAGCAAGTTCAACCTTCTTTTACAAAGTAATCAACCTGGGGAAAAAATCATAATATGTAAAAGATAAAAATCATATTAATCATAGGACTGTTTTGATATGTAACGGCTATGTGTAATATCAAACAAATATGTAAACACTTTAAGGCATATCTAATCACTTTAAGGGTAACTCAATAATATTTAATTAAGTAGTGACTACATATATCTACATATGAGACATGTAACTACATCTCTAAATGCTTTAAGATATACGACCACATGTAAAACAAGATATCAATAATAAATGCTTACTCATATCAACAACATCTCTTTGACAATGCCAAATAAGATTCCTACATTGATGACACGGGCAAATAATTTTTTCGGAATCGCCCTCACTTTGTACATGCTTATCTACGAAATTTCGAACGGCTTGTTTATATTCCTTTGTCATTCAACAAAAAAATAAACACGTCCATAATCAACTATAAATAGTTATAAGTATGAAATTACTAATCAAAAATTAAGAGACCATGGTAGATTGACCCATGTTTATCTTATGTGAATCTGGTTGGCTGCACATGCAAAATAAACTAGCAACTACAATGAAAAAAAAAACCAATATTCTTGAACTAGGGAATTGGATGATATTAGAATAATATCATGCAAAATTGTTTACAACCCTAAGGAATTGGATTGTCTTTTGATATTGGTCCATCATTCTCTGTCTAGCTACAGAAGAATTAGTCGTGTTGACATCGATTTCAATAGCCGAAGGCTCAACTTAAAAAAAAAAATCTGAATACTATACTAGTTGGTCATGGATGCATTGCTTCTTACTAGCTATGTTGCTTAAGCAGACATTATATTAGTAAAGTTAATAGAGTTAAATTACTCTACCAACAGAGAGTAAATTGTATCACTTACTAATTTATTCAAGCTTAGCATTACCAACTAAAGTAAATATGTAATAAACGGTCCATTTTAAGCAAATAATATAAAAAAGTATTTCAATCATCCATGTCAACCAATTTAATTTTTGAGCAAGAAACCGTAGTTTCACTTAAAGATACATATGTTACCTTTCAGAAATAATGTTGAGCATCACTGATTTTATACTTTGTGATTTACAAGAAATACAATAGTAATTTTTGTTCTTAATAATCAGACAAAAATAAAATTAGAATAAAAACCCAAGATTGGGTAAGCTTTCTCTTCCAAAATTATTGCTATTTATTTGATTTACTGTCATTACATAGAACTCATATTTTCTTTTCTTCGTGTTCTTGTTTAATGGTATGCTAATTTTGAATTATGCAACTTCTAGTTTATTTATGTTCCCTTGGTATAATTATTTTTCTTCTTTTGCCAGAATGCTGCTTGGTAAGGTACCTGATGGACATTCTATTCACTTCAAATACTGGCTGCTTCGACCATTTCATACAAATTCCAACACCACTGTCATGCCTGACCAGTTCCTCTTTAACTTCAACTCCTACAAGCTTCATACAACCTCCATAATGTGACTATCTACTGTCTTTCTTATCTGCTTCTTATGACTTCACCTATCTTGCATCAAATCTCTGCACCATCAACCCATCTCTGTCCATTTCAAAACAACATCAACTATAGAATAGTGGCCAGCACAACATCCACTTCACATTCATCATTTTTGTGCAACCGTGCACTTATGCACTGCAACCCTTCTTCCTTGTGACGATACAAACATCCTTCCTTGTGACCATACAAGCCATACTTCAACATTCATACATACAAGCAACAACCCTCCTCATTCAATCATCTAACCTCTTCACCACTTCTCACCAAATTTCATTTTCCATCCATCAGCCACTCCATCCACATACTTTCTACCATCACAAACAAAAATAACCCGACCATTTGCATCACAATACCCAAAACTGTCACTTCCCTTCAACTTACATAAACCATCATCACCCTGCCCCATACCACAATTCACCAAACTGCAACTGCATACATCAAACAACCAACTTCCCCGTTTCACATTGTTGTCTTCATCAATTACTGCCCTTCATCCATCAAAACTGCTGCTATTTCAACTGCAAACAACTACAAAAACACCTCTGCTGGTCACCACAGTTACAACTGTGCATCCACTTCATATTCGCCAATTTCACATTGCAGTTCACTTCCAATCTTCCCAGCATTCACTTCTAACATAACTGCACGTCATAACTGCAGTTCTGTCAATACCGCCTCATCAGCTGACCACTGCCTAAAAGCATAATAACTATTTCGTTGCGTACAAATTGGCCCAAAAGCATAATAACTAAAACATATAAAGGAATAAAACCATAAATTGCTGCTCTAAACCAAAACATTTCCCAATTCAAATCTGTAATTATTTTTGCTTCAGTCTAGCATTTATGGCGTCTGGGTCTTCTTAATTGAAATATGTTTTTTGGTTTCATACATGGATAAGACAATAGTTTGGATATTCATGTATTATATCTTGCTATTTGTTGAAGTTCAAATTTCTTCCATTTTGAATTACTATCTAGATATTTTTCCAAGACTCTAATACTTCAAACCTTATTGCTGAAGAACAATATGGAGAGATACCACAATCCGATAAGGATTTGATAAATAACTTAAATAAGGAACAAATGGATGCATTTAGCATGATCGTGTATTTAGCAAAGGAAAATTCCTATTACGCAGAGGAACCAAGTATAGGAAAAACATATTCTTATAGAGCATTTTTTGCTCATTTACAACTTCAAATCCTTATTACCACTATTCTTTTAGCATTCATACTTTATTACCACTATCTTGGTGGTTTAGGATCATTTAGGCTAATTTCAAAAGTAAATTAAAGATACACATTTGCTACTAACAGTTTTTTGCGATCAAAATTTAATAGGAGACGTTGTATTTTTCTACTTATACATTGTTAACATCAAAAAATTTTGAATTTTAATCGTCTTTACTACCCATAGCCACAAGAAGTTAATTATCGTCAGCTTTCAGGTTATGATGGAAATTCATTAGGAGAACGGTAACTTATTGACAAAATCAGAGTTGGTAAAGAAAAGCAGAGACTACCAGTTGAAGAAAAGAATCAAGCTTAAAGCATTCTTATCTACTACAAGTTAAAAAACAAAAATCTAGAAAACCGTTCTAGTTCCAGCATTCCCTTTATGTATACAAATTTGTAGCCAGTCAAATATATTTGTTTAACTCATTCATAAATTAACACGTTGCAAAATGTTTTCCTCCAAAGTTTCTATCCCTTTTGGTTATTCTTACTTGGATCTAATATTGTTTCTTCTTCTTCGATTTTTAGAAAATAAATGTTTTATATTGCATCAAAAATGTTTGTACTACTGAGTTCTTAAATGAAGTGCGCAAGGATTATGGAATAGAGTAGGTAAATTTCTGTTTACATATGGCAAATTGCATAGAAACCAAAATACTTTGGTTCAATAACATGGCATCCGAGTCAGACATGAAACCAAAATTCTCACACCTTTAAAAATCACAGTTTAGACAAGCTTAAAGTGCGTGAATTCATAGTACAATCAGTTTGTATCAGAGCCAAAAAATCTAAATTTATCGATAACAATGAAACAAATAAAGTAAAAAAATCACTCTCCAATATACTTACAGCTTCACCGACGACAAGGAAACGATGACGAGTGCAACGGCGGCGAGCAGCAAAAGAGGTGAGCATAATGAGTTAGAGTTTGTTGAGGGTTAAGTCGCCGGTGAAGGTTTGTTGAGGGTTTCATCGCTAGTGAGCGTTCGTTGAGGGTTTCGTCGATGTGAGGGGAGCAGTTTAGATTTGTGGATGGCAATGGGGGAGAGTGACGAGATGGAGTTAGGGTTTAGAATTTGGAATTTTGGCGACCTAAATTTTATTTCATGATAATAATTTTAGCGGTCAAATTTTTCGAAAAGCAAAGCAGTTGTTAAAAGATAAGATTTTACAATTGAAAACCAAAAGCAATAGCTATAGGAATATATTACAACTGCCAAAGAAATAACAGTTGTTTATAGTACATTTATTGCAACTGCTAAAATGAACAGTTGTTATAAAGTGCATATTACAACTGTTTGTTCATGCAAGTTGTAAACTAAAGGTTGTAATATAGTTGTTTTGTTGTAGTGTCGCATCCATGCTTTTGAAAGATACACTCATAATCATTAATTCAAGTCTTCATCTCCACTAAATCTTCTACTACTATGTACACCTTTCCATCCATGTTCCGGAAGTACATATACATCTTGGGAAAGTGTATAGGATAGGGCAGCGACAACTTGTTGAGGAATGGGAACTTGACCTACAAGCCTCAGGTATTGCTTGAACCATTCAGGCATCCCTCTGATAATGAGTATCTCTTGGGTAGAGTGGTACGTAGTCTTAGAAGAAAGATTTATAGCCATACTCGACTATCTATAGGTTTAAATTTTTAGTTGCAATTTCCTAAGATAATATTATATGCTGAAACAAAATATTTGCCTAATTTTTTTGCACACGTTCAAACTTGTATATGTATATAGTAGGGTTTGAAAATATTTTCAAAAATAACAAGTACGCACTCATATGTATACCTATACCTATTGATCGAGTAACCTAAACTCTGATACCAAATGTGATAACCCGTGTGAAGACTATCCGACACCAAAGGCACCAATAATATCAAAATAGTGCACTGCAGTCATGCTCGGTTGATATAGGACAATAATCAAGGTTGAAAATGAAACAAATAAAAAATATAACCCATCGAATATCTTACAGTACATGGATAAAATATAATATCATAGATATAACAGGAGAGACGGTAATAACTATGTGAACAAATCATCAGAGTAATAGATGCATAGAGTTATACATAAAAAATAGTATAGTTTATATAATAAGGTCAAACTCAAAAACTATCTCATAACAAGAAAATAAGCAGTCACTACATAGGCTACCAAGTGTTGCATAGTGGACTAAGCGTAGAAATCCATATAAGTATAAATAAGAAATAGCTCCATCAAGCTTGTCCTCCGCATAGCTACTACGTCACCTATGCTAGTTATCTAGTCCACTCATTCAAAATTACGCAAGATAATAAGAACAAAAGCATAAAACCTTAGGTTAGACAATAATCTAGGGTGAGTAGTGAATGAATCTCAAAATGCTATGCGGGTAAATATAGTAAGGAACAGAGATATGTGAATCATACCTGACATGTCCCTAAACCAAAGAGTTAGCACATAACATCATAATATGAAATTCTACAATAGCATTAAAGTATTATACTCAGAATAAGGATATAAATCCAGTTATTCCTATTCCAATACATACTCCCAATATATCTTTAAGTGATATTCTAGAAAAAAACTAAAGCAACCATACATCCATCAAGCAATCCACACTATCACTATCACTCTATATGCTCTGAATATATGATAACACGTATAGCCTCCTTACTACTGTAGCGTAATGGAAATCTCGGTTTTCAATGTTCTCTCATATCATGCAGCCCAAAACACGATACGTGTCTCGTAGCCTAAGGCTAGATACTAGACTCATAGCCACTGGTCCAAAGTATTCTGATCAACTCCAAATATCCATAGATATCACCACTTATAATGCCCCTGCTTCGATACAACATAAAACACTTCAAGTATCTACGATTCCTTAGCACGTACACCTGAGCCCTACTTCGCTCTGTTTGGATCGAAGCCCTTACTTTGCTTAATCCAATTCCCATTATTCGGAACCCTTTATGTTTCTATTCCATGGGTCACTCCTTTATCGCACTACTATCTTCATTCCCTACTCCCTTTACGAGTCACAAACCAAAGATCCAAAGCTTTTATCATGTTGTTACATCGCTACAATGCCCAAGCGAATGAGCCAACACCTCCAACATGATCTACAGAGTCCCTTAGTTACTCCTTGTACAAGATTTAACCTCATACACTAAACAAAACAACTAGGTACCGTGTCATTTACTTAGCCAATTTTGGCTAAGTAAATTACTATGCTTCTAATACTTCCTTCTCATGTGCCTTGGACCCCAACCTATTCATTAAAATAACTCGAACCCCAATTCAAAGCTTTCAACTCCAAGTTATAGAAATAACTCAGAAAAATTCCCAACACTTAGCCAATCCTTCGAAACTTGCCTTGGTCCATCTCCACTAGCCGACACCTATAGATCCTCAAAGTCACCAACCCATCTAAGCCACAGAAAAGACTCGATGCCGACCCTTCAACTCGGTGCCGAGTTAAAAACTTAGGCAATTATTAGGTACGATTTATCCTACAAGCTTCTTTTATATGCCAGAGCCTCATCTCCAATTTTCGTCCAATTTTGACCAACTAACCCTCTAATTTGTTAAACTGACCAACTAACCTTCCTAAACATCCAAACTACTAGCAAGTCGCATCAAAGCATAACATACAATCATGGAATAATTGCATATACATCCAACTACACAACAATACATTGAGTAATAGTAGTCAAGCAAAGTATAATCCAAATTTAAGTAATCGATGAACATATGAATATGAATAAGGTTAATTTGAAAAAAATACTAAATTTCATATTAGAATCCATCAATTTAGGTCATAAACATATGTCAATATGTTATTAAAGTTTAAAAAAGGATTTTAAGGTCTAAAACATGCTTAAACTTATAAATATGCCATATAAACATGTATAGGAGGGTGAGAGGGCATAAATTGCTCATCAATTACCAAAATCGACCAATGCTCACCTAGATCTAATGTAGACAGCAATAGAAAGCAATGCAAATCAACCAAAATGATGATCTCTAACTTCTATTTGATGATCTCCTCTCTAATTAGTGATTTGGCAAAGACTATAGAGTAATTTATGTGATTTTGCATGTAATTAGCGTTAATGGGGGTTTGGATTGGGAAAGAGGGAAAGTTTTAATTTGACTCCTATAGCCCCCCATTTATATTAATCTCGGATTAGAATAATTGGCTTGATTCTAGGCTTAATTAACTACACTGTAATTCTGACCAATGTCTACCAAAACTTAAAAAAGTCATAACCTCCTAACCGTAAGTGCGTTTTCCTATTATGACCGCTCTACGAAATGGGAAGCAATCATCCTAAAGAAATGGAACCGATTTAGACCCTAGCTCAACTCATAACAAAAGTTATAGCCCAAATAAGGATTTTAGGGTCAAATTTGTCGCATAGAAATTCAGAAAAATTTATAGGTGTGCAAAATGTCCCTAAGAGTCATATCGAAAAATTATATAACCATATGATCTCATACGAATAAAATAAAATATTTTGATCCTCCGATATGTAAAATATGGTTCGTCACAACCCACCTCGAAACGGGCCTAACTTTCAACCCAAAAAAGACCCATCCAGCACTAGACCTATTCCAAAGCTAGCTATTGGTTTGTAAAATCAATATACAGAGCTGTCTACTAATGCTCAAGCACCTCACAGCGGAAAGGATAAATATAATATTAGAAACAATACCCATTTTATAAAAAATCAAACATCGTAACAAAACATGACATCTCAATATCTGTGGGGCAATATGTTAAAATACAATAACTTCAAAACGAGTACATGAAAATACAACAAAAACATAAGTAGATATATAACAGCCACAAGACTTTGGCTCTGCCTTCATCTCTTAGATATGCATCTTCTTCCCAAACATGTGTTGTAATGAGAAGGGATTCAGAACAACAATGTCTGGTGAATAAAATCTTGAGTCTTCCATAATCGTACTAGGGCATTATAATTTAGATAAGAGTATGTCTAACGTATCCTAACCATATTTCTTATAAATATCTTCAATTTTAAGCCCGATGGATTTCCCAATCTAATTTTATAACTTACACTTTTCTAACCTAACTCTATAAGTTATCTTAAACTGTAGGCCAAAGGCCATTCCTATTCTCACGTATCTATTTTCCATCATGTCTTAACAACGTGAGTGAAAGTACCCAAGCAACCAAATACTTTTATTTAGTAATTAGGCAGACTCTGACCATGTAATACTTATATCCAAGGAAGATCTGCGTCATTTAAAACCTAACCCAAGCTGAAACCCTCTCTGGTAAAATCTAATGGACATCGCATGAAATCTTATTAGCCAACATAATACATTTTTCAAAAGAGGCGGACCCTACAACAGCCAGTTAATACCTTAAGCCCAAAGTAGACCTTTCTTGAGATTTCCATTTACCATTCCTAATGCTATCCATGATTATTTAATACTCCCTATGTAGGGAAGAGGCAGACCCAAAAACAACCACTTACTACCTCCAATCTTAGAAGCAAATCCTACATATTATGACCCGTAGCCTAACTATGATGTCTCACATTTGTCTGACCATTTGTATGCTATGTTAACCACATTAACCGGGCTTAGTTATCCCATATAATTGGGACTAACCTCGCATCCTCCATGGGTACTTATTATAAGCAATGTCTTACATCATCCTTAAAGTTACATTACTAGTTGCAAGATTAGCTAGGCAGACTTTCCTATGCTTTTGATTAACTTCGCATCCCTATCACTTAGTCATAATTTACATTCCCTTAATGATAATATCACACACCTCACCGCATTTTACTACAACTATAAAAAATTCGTATTCCTTCACTAATCGTAATCATCCTTAACTTCCATCATATGGGATTTTAATGCTAATTACTAACCTATTTATTACATGATTAATATGTTATTAATTATATGGTATTCATACGCTAAAAAATATTTATAAATACATAACTAAAATATTCCTACACATGCGAAGATTTTGCTCAGTGTTAATTGTTAAATTTCAAAACTTCTAACTTGTAGATGTCTAATTCCATACTATAACATACAAATTAGATAATATCCTTATCCCAACAATAGAATTGTATAGGAAAGTATATCAATTACCAAACTTATTTTATATTAAAATAGTAGAATCGGCATGAACAGAATTTACATATCAAATCCTTTTACACGCTATTCAGATTCTGCATATAAATGAAATGGGATTCATATTCGATTTCTAACCCTTAATCACATAAAAGAGAAGAGTGAGAAGTGGATTAGAATGCAAAATAATAAAATTGCAATAACCACACCAATTTTGTGAGTTTAGTATAGAATAATTGAGATTCCAAAACATAAGAATTGACATTTCGCTTTAGAAGGATTATGGGGTTTTAAGTTTGATATTTTCATGAATAAAGTTCCTCAAGGAATATATCAAATCCAACATATAATAAAGAAATACTAAAATGAGAAAAACTAGGATTTCCACTCATAGATGACTCCTATCTTCGTCCTTTGGATTTGAATATGCCCATGTTTTAATCTATTTTTAGGCCTCTTCTTTTTAAATGTACAACTATTGGGTTGTATATGAATTAGATTCATAATTTCAGAGAGTGGAAGAGAATTGAATTAGAAACTGAATATTAATATCTAAAATCCCTTACCCGAAGATCTTAAGAAATTTCTGAATCACGTGGAAGGAAGAAAGTGACAAAGCTCGCTACGTTCCTAAATAATTTGCAAATAAAATTGAGAGAGCTAGGCTCTTATTATAGAGGTTAGAAGTCAGCAGAACTGTCGAATTTAAGTCGGTTGAAATATAAAATCTAGGCCATTCATAGACTATGCAACCTTAGTCGCCACAACATGAACCAGTCAACCGCTCCTACCTAGGCAGTCGGCTGCTAGCAATCAACCAGTCATAGGTAAGTGGTCGACCAGTTGCCTAAATATAGGAACATATTTATTCAAGTCGTTTAATTATTATTTAGTTACTTATTTATATTTAGCATTAAAGTTTTTTTTAACATTTACTTAAACCCTAAGTATATAATTATCGTTAATTTTTAAGATTTAGATTTTTATATTAATTATATTTTGAATTTGAATTCCGTTTGAATTATTTTAAATTCGAAAACTTCAAACGTCAATAACTTTTCCATTTGAGCTTCGATTTTAAAACTTCATAAATGAAAATTGATCAAAAAATTTCATTAAACGCAACAGCTCAACTTTCATAGCCAAATTATGAAATCTACAAAATTTTCATTTTTAGCCTTATTATGAATTAATTATTTCTTATTAATATTTATGGGATGTTGCAATAAGCCTGCCAACTAATTTGGCTACCCGCACCTACAAATAGTTGGAATAATATATGCTGTCGCAATTTTGTTATAGGTCATAAGGGCGAATATCCTACGATGGGCCTAATTCAGGTTTGAGTATTAAATGGCTATGCTAGATTCTACGTCTCCCTATTTGAGAAGTATTTTATGGTCGAAATTATCTTTTAGGTGCATATTAAAAAGACAGGACAATCTTTTACATGCATTAGTGAAATTCTGTTAGGGGATATCAGCTTCGGGGTTAAATTATTAAATAGTTGTTGGTGCCTCTTTTTCCCTGTCCTAGAAGTATTAAGTGGCTTATAATAGATTTTGTTTGATGTCAGTTAGGGAGTACTAGGGGGTTCTTTGAGTGAGCGGAAGGGATCTTAAGGCTAAATTAACACTAGAGGCGGGTGAGTAGTATTTAATTGATTATATGAATATTTTTCAAATTCTATAAGATACTACTTAGAATGTTGTAATCAACAATCATAGAAACAATCATATAATCAAAGTGCAGATGAAAATAAATGCAGTGAATGTAAAAAGGAAAGAATACACGAGGATTTTATACTGGCTCGGAGTTATCCTACATCCAACCCTGCACAATTCCTGGTATGGATTTCTTTTCAACTAGTAAATGCAAATACAATCTCGATTTCAAAGCTATGAGACACCCCCTCCAATATACTGAGCTCGAGGTAGAGTCGCTTGATTTTCTGAGGTACAAATGCACCTACAATATTTAGGGGCTACTAAGCATACCCAATTGGTTTTGTGGGCTACAATCACACCCACAAGTATAGCAGTATGATTTGATAGAGTTTTACAGACTCAGATCTTTGATCTTGATTTTAATTGATTCTATAACTCTTGAATAGCACTTTGATCTTGGTTTGAGTGAGAGAGACGAGAGAAATCAGAGAGTGGATGAAGGAGAATCAAACTAGTGATGATTGAGTTTGATTCTAGTTGAATTTCGACAGAATTTAAAAATATTTTGATTTTGAAAATGAGATAGCAGAAAGTGGAGTGAAGAATAAGAAAGTAGTTGTTAAAATATCGTTTGGAAGTCTGTTATATATAGGGAAACAATGGTCGTGGCCATTTGTAAAGAGATAAAACGAAGGACATTTCCATTCAAATTTGTGTTTTGAAAATTATGGCCACTACGTCAATATATATGGATAGAGTATGTCGACTTATTCTTCGCAAAATTGAGATACTATTTAAAAATATTATTCTTAAAATCCGATGCTCTATAAAATAATTTGATACTTTGTAGAATCACTTAAATATGGTTTGTACACATTTTAATCAAAATATAACTTAATAAAAATTTATACAATAATTTTGAAAGATTTAGTAAGAATATTCAATATAATGTAAATAAGATATATATAATCAATAATAATAACTTATTAAAGTATAAACCAAAATTTAACATATATAAACTTAAAAACACTGAAATAATATCTTTATAAGTATAAGAGATAGAAAATCATTTTGAGAAATATTTTGAAAAGATTATTTTAAGACCGGGATTTTTGAAAAATAATTTAAAACAAAATTGGAGAAGGAGAGAGAGATCAGGAAAGTTCTATTAAGGTTTTAACATAAATTCTATGACTTTATAACTTATCTGGAATATCTTGAAATCTTGAACTCTTCAATAAACATGAGTCTTCAATTTTCAACATCTTGAATATACTCTTGATACTGTACAGTCTTCTTAATCAATACCTGTCTAATATCCTACACTATATACTATATATCTTGATAAAACATTAGTATCTATATTTCATATAATGCCCTATAGCTGTTATCATCAAAACCTAAGGTACTAATAGGGTTCACTTCGGGCTAGGTATTGAATGACTGAAGTGCCTACATATTTTTGATTTTATTAGGTGGCTCAAGTACTTCCTCGTGCATCTTTAGGATATGGCTAGACAGGAGATTGGTTATTGAACCTAATTTACTCCATTGTTGTGCTACACCCTCTTTTATAGTCATGGAGCAGGACTATAACGACCTATGCCTTAGAGAGTCCAAATTTTCAATAAATCAAAAACCCAATCCACTAGGGTACAGATCGTTGGCATTGGTATCCTATAAATAACAAGATCATATCAGAGCACTATCGATATTAACTAATAGCGGAGTAGTAAAGTAAAAAAACATAATTACTGACCAATGCTAATACCTCTGATATTTAGTGCCCTTGTTGGTGCCAAGCATGCATAAGAAAATTTGTCCTTCATTCGTTCATGACTTGTAAAGTACTTTTCCCTCTAAATATATCCTATGGGTTTTAATGAGGAGGGGGTTAGAACAAAATTCTGGTAATTGATAAATTACATAACTGATCAAAAAACTAGTTTTGTACTGAATGTCTTCCATTACATTTATGTCTACTATTTTAACTTCGTTGTCTTGACTTTACGTATGCGTATTATACGACCCACCTACCTAAAATGTATAATAAATACATGTATGTTCATGTATATATAATTACCATAGTCCCCCCATTGACCCGGATACATCCTCCACTAGTATCCCTAAATCTATATCGCACTAAGTATCCACCATCCATGTCTAGACCAAATTGTCTACATGCATTGAAGATCTTCCCTTTAGTGCCTAATAATGGATTTACAACTATTTAGCCTTATTCTACCTCATCTTAAAGAATCATCTAGGGGTTATCTAGCCTTGCCTCCTAAATATAAAGAAACTAACAAACAATTTTAGGCGTTGCATGTCCCATACGTTATTTACACTAGTAGAAGATGTAGTCCGTATAAACGTAACCTGAGTCTTTCTACCGACCCCTCAAGGACCCATGACTCTCTCGACCTATGTGTATAGCCTTACTCCTCACATATAATGCCAACCTTGCTAACATAGCACCAAGCCAACACTCATCATCCCATTTAGATTGCCTAATGCAGTGAAGAAAACGTCCACTTGGTAACTTAACACATGACTCCTATAAGGATTGAAGTAGACCCTACTTGGCCCTTTAACACTTCAACCGAGACAAACTCTACTTTAGTATATTCCCTTCATATATATGCGAACGTAAATTCCCATAGGTCCCACGGTTGGAGATGTCTCACATTTGTATGATATACACAAGCATTGGTAGCTCATTTCGGTGGGTATATTTCTGTTGAGCAATACTACTGGCCTCACATTCCAACTCTTACTAATTACCGTCGATTCTTAATTAATTTAAGTAATTGGCTAGGTCCAATAATTCATACCCGTCATAAAATGCATACTTTCGGCTATATAGATTTTATTGAATTACTAAACCTCATACATTCAACTATTGGTATTCATTTTTTTTTAATAATTACCTCTTGTTTCATTAATTCCATTTAATATCATTTACTGCTCATTTCAAATTGACAGACTAAATATCTTTTACTACTTAACTTCCACTTTACATTATTTGATATACCTTTACATTATTAGATATAGCTGATTGTTCCCTTTTAGATATTAAGTATCTTTCTTTGATTACTATAAATTCGTATTCCCCCATTACTTCATTTATATTTCATTTCTTATTACTTATTCCTTAACTCATCTTAAATTACGTATATTAGATTGATAATTTAATTATTGTTATTATCTCTACTTACGATCTTTGGTTTATTCTTAGGGATTTCTATAGTTTAATGCGTTAGAATTACATCTTCCTAAAAGGAAACGTTAATACTATCATTTTCCATAAATTATGTAAAGGAGAATTTGCGTAATGTTTGGAATTACAAGGAATTATCTTTTCTATTATTGTTAAAATAGAATGTGGAAAATAAAGTAAATACTCATATTTTGTACATATCTTTCTTTTAGGCATATTCGTTGTTATTTCAAACAATACTTTTTACATATGATTATAAACTAGATAGTTTAAACAAATTTTCATTGTAAAATATTACATTCTAATGAATTAAAACACTACTCAAACTCAATCCAATTTATAACAAATTCCAGTCCATGTTTACTAACATATAATACTGAACTAACAAACTTAGAATTAATATACACTTAACGAATTACCTCATAAATTTAGGGACTATATTTCACCTTTACTTTCAAAAATTAAGTATGTGCATTATTTAAGCAAAATTAACAATTCACGGAATATGTAGAGATTGTTCCTAAATTCGTTGCATATGTTCAAAATTTTCATTTAGGCATATAAGGAATAAATCTACAAAAATATAATCCAACATTATACAAAAATGTATAATTTCCCACTGACTTCTAAGCTTCCAAATCTTCAAATATAAATGTGTTATTCCTAATTGACTCCCTTTCTTTTGACCAAAATACAAAAGCACATACGTATTTGTTAGATTTTAAATCGAGAAGGGATTTGAAACTAATATAGATTTGGATTTATATTTACAATTTACCTTTGCCTTGGCGATTCGATCCAATCATATTCATTTCTATTATCCTCTGCTATTCTCCACTTATATATATGTATGTATGTATATTGTTGTTTGTGTAGATTTTAGAATTTGTGGAGGAAAGAAAATGGCAGAGCTTCGCCTTGCTTCAGAAAATATGAAAAGAAAAGTGAGGGGCTACACCTATAGCTATAGGGTTCAAATCAATGCCAGCCGTTATATTAAATTTGTGTCATTCGACCTAGATTCAATACATAGTCGCCATAGCACCTCCGGTCGACCATTCCCAACAATGGGGTTAACCAATTGTATTGTTATGTTAAACGTTTAATTGTTTCCTGCTAAACATTATGTTATATAATTCTAACTCGATCTGATTGACGTTAATTTTTCCTAACCATTACGTTAGTTAATGTTCACTAATTGTATTTATTTCCTTATTTAAATATATAGTTATTTCCGATTCGAGATCATTAACCGTTAATAACTTTTTTGTTTTAACTCCAATCGTAAAACGTTATACATGAAAATTGATCTGAAAATTGCCATAAACGCAAAGTTGCAAATTTGGTAACCAAATTTTGAATTTTTGAAAATTCTATATATGGATTTAATAGTTATTAATTAATTTCTTTTAAACTAATATCGTTCTATCCACGGAGTGTTACATTCTCCCTTTTTAAAAGAAGTTCATCCCCAAAATTCCTCAATGAATGAATCATATAATGTAATATGCAACCATTCTAAGCTACTTACACAATTAGTGCAACCAATTATGCAGTCACTTGTATATAAGTGCACAGTGTACCGCAATACATATGATATGTATGTTGAATAATTGTAACGTCCCGCCTTTTCGTATGTTTTAAACCGACGATAAACCACACACGTCGGACTTAAAACATACAGAAGGGCGGATTGTTATGTGGTAAATAAGAAAAAGCAGAGAAAGAAAAAAACAAAAATAGAATCTTGCAACGGAACGATAAAATATAATAATCAAATATACAGTTCATGAAGCTGTTTTACAAAATATTCGATTATACTTATATAATCCATATCAGAGTTACACATACCAGAGAAAAATCAATAACAATGCAGCGGAACAGTGTGAACGTAGTGGAATACTATAATAATTAATAATACATCTTCGTCTTCGTCCTCCAGAATACGGTCTTCCAAATCCTAAAATGCTCAAGCTGACCCGAGCGAATTGAAAAGACAAAACACTCGAGTCAGAACTAAAATATCTTATGTGAGTTAAATCAACAGAAACAAATATGGGTGGAACGGCGTCAGAGATGTTTACGGGATTTGACATCTCCTATCCAGTGTCTAACGTGAGTGCAGTAACTTAAGAGATACTCGAGATTCACATCTCCTAAGGATCCATTAAACTATCTAGTATGTAGTAATATACGCTATTATAATAGTGTCTAAAGTAAAGTATAATATACTGAAAATAGGGTTAAGGGGTTACCCATATAGCCCTTAACACACTTTTATATTCCCATAGTCTATACAGTACTGTAATCTCCTTCGTACTAGGCGTCGTCAGAAGGCACTCCATAGGTATGGTACAAAACAAAATCGTATAAGGCGTGCTAGGGTAGGTGACACGGCACAACTAGGCAATGCCAGGCTAGATATACCAATTACTATCCGAGCTGGTGGTAACGCATAGCCGCAGCTACCGCCTACCTCGAGCCACACCCCCAAATAAAAAAAAATCAAAAATGGCAACCAAATCAAACCAAAAGTCAAAGTATAATATCGAAGGGATGTATCCGATCAAAGGTGCTTCCTCATTGGCCCAAGAATCGCTCCTGTTTTAGCCACCTTATTCCAACTCACGGGAGACAGGTCCACGTATTTACCACAAAGGAAATGCCGCCGCCATCCTACTTCATTCTGGAATCTCCACCGCGTACACGGTTGTTAAAGTGGTTTACGGAGTTGGCAGAGAGTAATATAACTTTCGATCCCGGTCTCTTTAACAAACCAACGCTATTATAACACCGCGGTCATTCCAAAATAATATGTTCTTCAAAACCAGGATATAATATTTATTTCAAAACCATATAAATACGATATCGTATCAAATTTAAAAACCAAATCAATATGATATTCCTTTTATTTCAAATCAATATAATATCATTTTATTTCAAATATAACCCCTTTTTAAAATCATAGCACTTCCAAATTTTATACTTCCAAACCAAACATTTGAAATTTTAACACCTTTAAAACATAATGCTATGAAATTCAGAACTTCGAAACATTTCAATTTCTATAAACATTTCAATTTCGATATATTTCAAGGCTTTAAATATTCTAAAATTTCAAAACAAAATTTGATAATTTCGATTCAACAATTAAATTTTCTATTATTTAGTTTTGAAATATTTTATATAATAAACCCCTTATTATTTAAATAAAACTCAAATTTCAAATAACTAGATATTGTCTTTAATTCGTTATACTTGAAATAATCATTTAATTCACCTAGACCCAAAAATCAAGTTATAATAATTATACCTTTTGAAATTCCAATTTAATAAATTTCACATCAACCCTGTTGGTTTAATCCATAAATAAATTCAATTTCATAAAATCTCAAATTTATCTAACTTTCAAATCAAATTTTATTCGAGTAAAATTTTTAAATAATTAAATTCACATCCATTTCATATTTTATCTTCCAAATCTTTATTTATTTAAATCATTATAACCTCTATATAAATATTATGATTTAAATATTTAACCGTATTTATTTTAATAAATCAAACTCGATTTTCTAAACCTATTGTCATTAAACTGATTTATACATAGCTTAAATACATGAATTTAACTATATATAAAATATTTTAATATAATATAAAAAAGAATCAATATTTATTAAACCGTATAATACTATCCAAAACCATAGAAATCATTCCTAATATATATATATATATATATATATATATATATATATATATATATAGACCGACGGTGTCTGTATATAATTTTCTATCCTATGGTCAAGTGATACGGATATTTATCATTTCAATCCGCAATTTAAAATAAAAATACGATTATATATCATTTCAAACCGCAATCCCGAATGAAATAGAGTGCATAACAATTTTCAGTTTATAACGATATAAAATACACATCCATTCATCCAATATCAATCATCAACCATTAATCACAATCATCATCCAATTCAATCAATAGCATCAATATATAACGGATAATAAACAACAGGTATCAACTAGCAGTTTATATTCAATTGTAAATTAAATGAAAATTTAACTGGTAGTTTATATGCAATAAATAAATTAAATAACAACTTAATTCAATTATATTCAATTAAATAGGGATGATGATTAATAATATGCCAAACAGTCATAAATAAATTTCTAATCACATCCTAAATAAATTTAACAAACATAAAAAATTTAGAAGTTGTGAGTGGGTTAAAACACTCACCTTTTGAATTAAAATTCAATTTAAACCCAAAATTTTGACAGTCTCAGAATTCGTCCAAACCAGCGCCAAAATGTTCGAAATTTCAATACGATCCTAACAAAAAAACCGCATGTGAATTGGTGTTCGTGTGTGAAAGATATAGCGAAAATTGTGCTTGAATTTCAATTTTAAAAATAAAAAAAGAACACATTTTTACCCCTCCCCACGTCCCTAGATCAACGCGCACATCTTCTCACGCGGCTATAGGTTCGAACCCAATTTTTCGCCGTTGACCAAAAGTTTGACCAAGCTTTGCTAGCTCCACCGATCGCCAACACACTGCCGCCCACCACCGCCTCGATGCTCTCGACGAGCAGCACTCAAAGATCACTACGCCGTGACTTCCTCCTGCCACGAAAAACATGCGTCGCCACCGATTTCGAAACCCTTATCCACCTATCCCCGATGATCTAACCGTTATTTCGACGAATGAACACCACAGATGCACTCCATATCGTTCACTGTACAATACTCAGTAATGATTCGACGATTGAGAATGTTCATTCGACGCGCGATGAACGGCCGTGAATGGTTCTGCAATTTCCGGACAAATGATGATTCAAAACAAGAAACGAACTGCAGATCTGAGATGCATACATCAAGAGCTTCAATATAAAAAATTTCTAAATTTTTTTGAAGAGTTTGAAAATTTGGCTTTGATTTTGAATTGCAATTGGAATTAGGTGTTTGTCTGCCACTGAACTGAGAAGGTGAAAGAAATTGTATGCACAGATAAATGAGAATGAGGGAAACTGGGGTTTATAACAGAGTATTTATAGACAAGGTTGAAAAAGAATAGATGGACCCGATTTATAAAAGCGTTGAACGATGAATGTCCCGAAAAGCCCGTTCTGTCTTCGGAACGAAATTGGGTCAACCTATATATCAAAATAGATATTTTTAAATATTTTAAACGCGATGGAACAAGTTTCACGTCCAAATTCCATCGTATGAAGAAGTTGTAACGACCCGCTATTTTGGACTATTCGCATCCGCACATGTCGGACTTGAATAATTCAAAATAACGAAATGTTAATTTAAATTTGGAAAAACTGAACAGATACAGTAAATAAATAATCACAGACACAGAGTAATAATATGCAGCGGAAGCAAAAGATAGTAGTTCATGAAGCTACTATGTATATAACAGATTTAAATAAATTACAACAGGAGTCTCGAATACAATAATCAAATACATGAATCAGAATACATCACTGAAATCAACTAGATATCTGAAAGATGGATAGATAGCTGGATCTCCAAGCGAAGCTCCAACTCTAAGGTGAGTCTCGAATACTGGTACACTCAGTCTGACCCGAGCGTAAAGCAAAACACAAAACACTCGAGTCGGGATTAACATTCTTATATCAATAAATCCAACTCAACTGAAATTACAATTGAAATACAAGTAACTCAAAGGATGTAGGAATAACCATCCTTTAAGGATCCGTTAAACATTCTACTATGAAGTAATATACGCTAAATTAATAATGTCTATCAGTAATATAAAATATCAAAATAGTGTCAAGGCGTTACCATTATCCCCCTTAACACATTTTATATAAGCGTTATCGTCTATACAGCACTGTAAACTCCACCGTAAACTAGTGGGATATCAGGGAGTATTCCATAGGTATAACACAAAACAAATTCGTAGTGGTCGCGTATATAGGTGTGACGCCCCACCTCTATACCCACGCTAGCCAAGAACACTACGAAGTAATGCTGTCAACTAGCACGGAGAATAAGGCTGTTGAGGAGCGACCATCCGTGTAATTGCTTTGTGCGAGCATCGATATGTCAGATAGTATAACATGCAATTCTTTTTAAGTGGAAATCCGACATGCTGACACAAACTCAAAGATATCACATGGTGGCTATAATATCTTCGGAAACAAATATAGAAATAAACATAACATAAATCAGTCATAGACAATTCATATCACAAAGGCGGAAATAGATATGAATATTACACTAGGAAGTGTACATCAGAGTAGTGGTCTAAAAAGATCCACAATATCACAAAAGAATAGTTACATGAACTACACAAAAGAATAAGTATACATTATGGAGTCTATATCTCGAATGTATACACAAAATTAAACTACTAATCTAAGTAGTAAGCCAAAAGTCAAAGAAATCAATCCCAAGGGAGAAGTCAAGCAGAAGCACCTGTAACATCTCGGTCTGACCTGAGTATTATTTAATAAGAAAATAATAAACGGACCAGTCTAACTATAAATATCAGATGAAACGATATAGAATAAGAGATATGACTAAACACATAATAATCACAATGCCAAGCTGTGATATATATATATATATATATATATATATATATATATATATATATATACTTAGTTGATAATCATCAAGAGATTAATCATTGTCACCAAATCTACACAAGAATCAAAGAAACGTCATACTCCTTATTTCGTTCACCAAACCATAAATATTGACGATAATATCAATGTAAATCACAAAAGTCAATGACACGCAAATTCACCAATGCACAAATATTGACAATAATATCAATGTCAATCACAAAAGTCAATGACACACAAATTCCAGAATTCAATACGCGAAATCCAGAAATCACAAAAGTCAATGACGCACAAATTCACCAATGCACAAATATTGATAAAACTTATCAATGGAAATCACGAAAGTTGGTGAAACACAAATTCTAGAAATCATCTCAAGAAATCCAGAAATCACAAAGGTCAATGACGCACAAATTCACCAATGCACAAATATTGATAAAACTTATCAATGGAAATCACGAAAATTGGTGAAACACAAATTCTAGAAATCATCTCAAGAAATCCAGAAATCACAAAGGTCAATGACGCACAAATTCACCAATGCACAAATATTGATAAAACTTATCAATGGAAATCACGAAAATTGGTGAAATACAAATTCTAGAAATCATCTCAAGAAATCGAGAAATCACAAATGGGGGAGGCCTATCACAAACGGGAGCATAAAGCCCACCAACACGTGTATCACAAACGGAACGCTAATTCCATGGTTGCTAACCATCACAAATTGAGCCGAAGCTCCACAAACGGCCCGAAGACCATGGGTTGCTACCCCACCAAATTGAGTCGAAACTCCACAAAACGGGGTTTAGTCTCCCTCGCAGACAAAGAGACATCGCACATTGCTAGTCTAAATCACAAAGATGATCGTCATGATCAACGAGAAGTGTCGATTACAGTAAGCTAGTAAATATATGAGCTTAGCATCATGTCCCATAACCACTAGCTTAACTTAAATATTTACAAACAAATTATAGATCTCCACTAGAAAATTGTCACAAGAGTTTCAATCGAACAAGTCCAAGTATTAACCAACAAAGTGAACGCAAGCGTTTCTTACCACTTGTTTTACTAAGTCGTTTAATTAGATTTCTCATACGAGTGAGGTAAAGGTTTATATATACTAATAGATTGGAAAACGGTTTTATAAACACATTTGGTATTAAAATAGTATTGAAATCGTTTGAGGAAAGAGTTTTGATATTTACTACTAGTATAGAAAACCTTTATATTTGTAAAGTGACAAAACACAAAGAAGATTGTAGGAACAATCAATCACTAAAATTCACATGCGGAGATGTGAATAAAAATCCAACGAAACCGATAAAGAATCCATCAAAATGGATATTCAAAAATCCCTAAAAAAGGAGTCATCAAAGTCATATTAATTGATAACAATAAATAGGAAACAACACGAATCGATTTAAGTTGGAAATTCAAGTAACTAGGCGAAGTAGGCAAAAAATCATCAGGTCGGTCGGCCGGTTACAGAGCTCGGTCGACCGAACCTTGTTTTGAAAAACTTCTCGGGCATCAGGTCGGTCGACCGAACCAGGGGGGTCGGTCGGCCGAACCAGAAACAGAGAAGTTCACTGCACTTTTACTAGCAGGTCGGTCGACCGGACCGGGGGGTCGGTCGGCCGAACCTAATGCTCTGCAAATTGATGCCCATAAATTGATATGCAACCTCCTCCAATTCGCAACTGAACGAGCACAGACGCTAGGGAATTATGACTAACGGCTACCCGGCCCTATTGGCTCCTCGATGCACCACCAAACACATGTTCAAACATCATAGTTATGATTTTTAAAGGATTGAACCCAAAACACCAAAAATTGGAATATTCATCAAATCAATCCAAACCAAAAGCAAATGCACACGAATAAGTGTTAGGAATTCATGCCTAACATTCGAAGATAAATATAAGCATAGATGTCAGATAAAAATCTCACCTTTTCACAAAATCAAACAAGAAGAAGCTTGAAAGCAAATGGAGAATCAACCTCTCTTCAACACAACCCAATTGAGCTTGAATCTAAGCTCAAAAACAAGAACATTCCCAAAATTAGGTTTAGGAATTTCTGAAATTGGTAAGAGAATAAGTTGGAGAAGATGGAGAGAATGCTTACCAATGGGTTCTCTTGAATTTGGAGCTAGGAATTTGATTTGCAAGAGGAACTAGGGTTTTGGAGTTTTAATTTCCAATCTCACCCACCATTAATGCCTTAGAACTGAAAAGAGAAGAGAATGAGGGTGAGTGTGGAAAAGTGGCTCAGATTTGAGCATAAGTTAACATAGGGCTGAGCCCAAAACCAAACCCAAAGTGAAAAGTAGCAAAAATCAACTTTCTCCAAACATATCGAAGATTATACTCAAAAAGGTCGCAAACGGCATTTTAAACTCAATGGGAGTGGTCCCGAGTCCTAATTCGACCGTATGCAAAAAGTACCTTTTCGGACTAAAATCTAACTAATGATAAAATATTTAAATATAAAATCGATAAATATGCGGGTTGTTACAGACTCCAATCCTTAAAGAAATTGCGTCCTCGCAATATTTATGAAGAAGATATATAGTAACAACCATAAAAGCATATTCAACACAAAAAAATTTTGAAATAAGAAGTTCACCTCAAAGAGCACGAGAAAGTAAGTCCGAATGTGTTCGCTCGATGTACTCTCTAGATTCCCAAGAACAATCCTTAGGATTTGAAGACCATTGAACTTTAACAAGCGGGACATCTTTATTTCGAAGTCGTTTGACTTCCGAAGCAATAATACGAACAGTATGCTGCTCATAAGTTAAATTCGGTGAAACTTCAATCTCTTCCACAACACCGGGCTCAAGAACAGAATCGGAATCCCGAAGGCACTTCCGAAGTTGAGAAACGTGAAACACGTCATGGATAGCAGAAAATTGAGCCGGTAATAAAGGCGATAAGCCATGGAACCAATACGTTCAGCGATAGGAAATGGTCCAATGTATCGAGGCGCTAACTTTCCCGATCGACTGAAACGCACAACACCCTTCATAGGTGAAGCACGAATAAAAAAAAGATCTCCCTCAGAAAATTCTAATTTCCTTCTCCGGTTATCGGCATAGGATTTTTGTCTACTCTGGGCTTCTTTCATCCTATGACGAATAAGGTCAATCTTTTCTGTGGAATCAAGAATAAATTCTGGACCTAAAACCAGCTTCTCACCGGTCTCAAGCCAACAAGAAGGAGATCGGCATGGCCTTCCGTAGAGTGCCTCAAAAGGTGCCATACCAATACTAGATTGGAAGCTATTATTATAGGAAAATTCTACAAGAGAAATATGATCTTCCCAACTTCCACCGAAATCAAGCACACAAGCACGAAGAAGATCTTCAAGAGTTTGATTCACACGCTCGGTTTGTCCATCGGACTGGGGGTGATAAGCGGTGCTAAAATTAAGCTTCGTTCCTAAAGCTTTTTGAAGACTCTTCCAAAATCCACTAGTAAACAATGGATCACGATCACTAACAATAGAAGTAGGAACTCCATGAAATTTAACAATTTCTTTGATAAAGAGTTTGGCCAAAAGAGGAACGGTTCGGTTAGACCGAACGGGAATAAAATGGGCGGATTTAGTAAGTCTATCAACGATCACCCATAAGCTATCATGACCCGAACGAGAACGGGGAATGCCATCTATAAAATCCATGGAAATTTGGTCCCACTTCCAAATTGGAATTTCTAAAGGTTGCAATAACCCACCGGGCCTTTGATGTTCGGCCTTAACGAGTTGGCAAGTCATGCAACGCTTAACGAAGTTAGCGATGTCAAGTTCCATTCCCTCCCAATAATAAAGTCGCTTCATATCCACGTACATTTTACTACTACCAGGATGAATGGTAAATTTAGAATGATGAGAATCTTCTAAAATATCTTTACGAAGATCACCAATACTTGGCACGACATGTCTACCAAATTTCCGAATGCCGCCACGAGAATCGATATCAAAGTCTTACAAACCTTCAATATCAATTTTATCCTTAATATTTTGGCCAAGAAGAGCCAATTCGGGATCTAGCCTTTGAGCTTCAAGAATGCGGTCTAAAAGAGAAGGATGAGCCTCAAGGCTACATAAAACAAATGATGAGCATAAATCGGATACGCGCTCTCGAATCTCACAAGTGGATAAGATCTCGAGATCGTTCCATTCGGATATCATCATAGAAACAACAGCTTGTTGTTTTCGGCTAAGAGCATCGGCGACACGATTACCCTTGCCGGGAGTGTAAAGAATATCAAGATCATATGGTGCAAGAAATTCGAGCCAACGCTGTTGACGCAAATTAAGTTCCTTTTGAGAAAATAAATATTTCAAGGACTTATGATCGGTATAAAGAACAAATTTCTCTCCTAAAAGATAATGACGCCAAATACGAAGGGCGAAAACAATAGCCGCGAGCTCTAAGTCATGAGTGGCATATCTAGTCTTAGCAGGCTTCAATTGCCTAGAAGCATAAGCAATAACACGTTCTCTTTGCATAAGAACGGCACCCAAACCAACGCGACTAGCATCGGTATAAACAATGAAATCTTGATTCCCCCCGGGAATAACAAGAATAGGAGCATCAGAAAGGAGTTCTTTTAATTTCTGAAAAGAAGCTTCACATTTGTCCGACCAAATGTATTTAACACCTTTCTTAGTCAAGCTAGTGAGAGGCATGACAATCTTAGAAAAGTCTTTGATAAAACGACGGTAATAGCCCGCCAATCCGAGAAAACTACGAATCTCTGTCACATTCTCCGGTCTCTTCCAATCTTGAATCGCTTCAATCTTTGAAGGATCCACGGAAATTCCGGATTCGGAAATAATATGACCGAGAAACTTCACACGAGATTGCCAAAAGTGGCATTTAGAAAATTTTGCCTTTAATTGATTACTCCTAAGAGTTTCCAACACAATCCGAAGATGCTTTTCATGCTCCTCCTCGGTTTTAGAATACACAAGAATATCAACGATAAAGATGAGAACAAACCGGTCGAGAAAGTCTTTGAAAACTCTATTCATAAGGTCAACGAAATACGCCGAAGCATTCGTCAAACCAAATGGCATGACAAGCCATTCATAAGATCCATAACGAGTACGAAACGAGGTCAATGGAATACTATCCTCTGCAATACGAAGCTGATGAAATCCAGTAGCTAAGTCTAATTGTGAAAAGACTCTAGCACCACTAAGTTGATCGAATAGATCATCAATCCGAGGTAAAGGATATTTATTTTTGATAGTAAGATCATTAAGCTTGCGGTAGTCAACGCAAAGCCTAAGTGTTCCATCGGATTTCTTCACAAAAATAGCCGAAGCTCCCCAAGGCGAGGAACTAGAGCGAATAAATTGCTTTGTCTCCAATTCGGATAATTGTTTACGCATCTCCTCGTTTTCTTTATTGGACATACGATAAGGAGGGCGAGTGATAGGTTGAGCTGCAGGAATAAGATTAATTCTGAACTCAATCGCTCGCTTAGGTGGTAATCCTAAAACGGGCTCGAATATGTCGGAAAATTCACAAACGACGTGAATAAGAGAAATAATATCACCTCATCATCATCATCGTCATCACGAGGGTTTAAAGAATATAAAGATGCAACCAAGCTGGAATCTGAATCTTTAAGATTAACAGAAATCTGCTTAGCAGATTGAGGATGTCGAAGATGAATATTCCGCTCAGGACATAGGATATGAGCTTCATAACGGTTAAGCCAATCCATTCCCAAAATCATTCCAAAGCCTAAATAACGCATGACATGCAAATCGGCTCGGAAAGAAAAATCACACAGAATAATCTCGACATCTTTACACAATAAACTGATTGTTGCGGATCCACCAACCGGATTCGCAATTCTCAAAGAAGAAGTCATTAAACACAAAACATCCAAAGAAAAAGTATCAACAAGTTCTTTTGATATAAAAGAATGGGACGCACCCGTATCAAAAAGAACTCGAATAGGATGATCACGAAATAAAATAATTCCATCCAGAATAGAATGAGAAATACCTTGGCCATGAGATGTGTTGCCAGGGGCTTGAGCAACATTTAACTTTCCCTCCTTCTTGCCTTGAAGTTTGGGGCATGAAGATATAACATGACCGAGAACTTTGCAGTAGCGACAAGAGAGAGACTTTGGGCACTTGTTCGCATAATGGTCCTTCGAACCACAATTATAGCATTCCCCACGGCCAAAGGAAGAAGTCTTTGCCACGAAGGTTGCTTGCTTCCCTTTCTTATTGGGATAAGGTCCTTTGAATTTATTTGGCCTCTTCTTGTTGTTGAAGTTTGGTTTGGAACCCACCACTTCAACATCATTCTCCCTATCCCCCTCTTCAAGACGAAGAGCGATATCAACGAGTTGGTCGAAAGAAACTTATAATTTTAGAAGTAATGGCTTCTTGAGATTTTTGTTTAAGCCATAGACGAACCTCTGGTTCTTCTTTAAAGGGGTGTTGATGTATTCAACCCCATATTTGGAAAGTGATTCAAAAGAAGCAACGTAGTCCGTCACGGAAGAATCGCCTTGAAAAAGGTTAATGAAACGACGAGCCATCGTCACTTTCTCAGTTTCTGGCATGAATTTTAATTCGAAGCGTTCTCAGAATTGCTCCCAGGTGATATCCGCTTCATTAATCTCAGAAATAAGAAGTTCGTACCAGTCCAATGCTCTTTCTCGGAGCATAATAGAGGCCACCTGAACTCGGTGAAGGTCAATAAGATTCATGCGAGAAAAGATTCGATCGCATGACCTTAGCTAGCTTGCACTTCAATAATAGTTTCGGAACCTTTGAATGGCTCCCCACCCAAATTAGTGTAATCGCTGCACAAGCGTGCAAATCCCGACTTTGGGTGAGTAGGTTCCGGGTCAGCTCCAGCTGCTTGAGCATTCGTCACTAAATCAAGAAGCTGTTGAGCAGTCATAAAAACTCCATCTTGGGGTGGAGTGCTAGACGGTACGGCTCTGGGGCGGCCTGGTCTAGACATTTCTCTCCCTTTAGAAAGAAAGAAGAAGAAGAAAAAGGTTATTCACCAAATTGAATATCAAGCAATCTTGATAGATAAACAAGGAATCATAAGAGAAAATAGGATAGGACGGTACGTAGACCCGAATAAAATCCTAAAGCACGACTCCTAAGATGGACTTAGGACGATGATCCTTGTTATAATATTCCATATTGTTCCGAAGTTCGGCTCTGATACCAAGCTGTGACGCCCCACCTCTATACCCACGCTAGCCAAGAACACTACGAAGTAATGCTATCAACTAGCACGGAGAATAAGGCTGTTGAGGAGCGACCATCCGTGTAATTGCTTTGTGCGAGCATCGATATGTCAGATAGTATAACATGCAATTCTTTTTAAGTGGAAATCCGACATGCCGACACCAACTCAAAGATATCACACGGTGGCTATAATATCTTCGGAAACAAATATAGAAATAAACATAACATAAATCAGTCACAGACAATTCATATCACAAAGGCGGAAATAGATATGAATATTACACTAGGAAGTGTACATCAGAGTAGTGGTCTAAAAAGATCCACAATATCATAAAAGAATAGTTACATGAACTACACAAAAGAATAAGTATATATTATGGAGTCTATATCTCGAATGTATACACCAAAATAAACTACTAATCTAAGTAGTAAGCCAAAAGGCAGAGAAATCAATCCCAAGGGAGAAGTCAAGCAGAAGCACCTGTAACGTCTCGGTATGACCCGAGTATTATTTAATAAGAAAATAATAAACGGACCAGTCTAACAATAAATATTAGATGAAACGATATAGAATAAGAGATATGACTAAACACATAATAATCACAATGCCAAGCTGTGATATATATATATATATATATATATATATATATATATGTACTTAGTTGATAATCATCAAGAGATTAATCAATGTCACCAAATCTACACAAGAATCAAAGAAACGTCATACTCCTTATTTCGTTCACCAAACCATAAATATTGACGATAATATTAATGTCAATCACAAAAGTCAATGACACACAAATTCATCAATGCACAAATATTGACAATAAAATCAATGTCAATCACAAAAGTCAATGACACACAAATTCCAGAATTCAATACGCGAAATCCAGAAATCACAAAAGTCAATGACACACAAATTCACCAATGCACAAATATTGATAAAACTTATCAATGGAAATCACGAAAATTGGTGAAACACAAATTCTAGAAATCATCTCAAGAAATCCAGAAATCACAAAGGTCAATGACGCACAAATTCACCAATGCACAAATATTGATAAAACTTATCAATGGAAATCACGAAAATTGGTGAAACACAAATTCTAGAAATCATCTCAAGAAATCCAGAAATCACAAAGGTCAATGACGCACAAATTCACCAATACACAAATATTGATAAAACTTATCAATGGAAATCACGAAAATTGGTGAAACACAAATTCTAGAAATCATCTCAAGAAATCGAGAAATCACAAAGGGGGGAGGCCTATCACAAACGGGAGCATAAAGCCCACCAACACGTGTATCACAAACGGAACGCTAATTCCATGGTTGCTAACCATCACAAATTGAGCCGAAGCTCCACAAACGGCCCGAAGACCATGGGTTGCTACCCCACCAAATTGAGTCGAAACTCCACAAAACGGGGTTTAGTCTCCCTCGCAGACAAAGAGACATCGCACATTGCTAGTCTAAATCACAAAGATGATCGTCATGATCAACGAGAAGTGTCGATTACAGTAAGCTAGTAAATATATGAGCTTAGCATCATGTCCCATAACCACTAGCTTAACTTAAATATTTACGAACAAATTGTAGATCTCCACTAGAAAATTGTCACAAGAGTTTCAATCGAAGAGGTCCAAGAATTAACCAACAAAGTGAACGCAAGCGTTTCATGCCACTTGTTTTACTAAGTCGTTTAATTAGATTTCTCATACGAGTGAGGTAAAGGTTTATATATACTAATAGATTGGAAAATGGTTTTATAAACGCATTTGGTATTAAAATAGTATTGAAATCGTTTGAGGAAAGAGTTTTGATATTTACTACTAGTATAGAAAACCTTTATATTTTTAAAGTGACAAAACACAAAGAAGATTGTAGGAACAATCAATCACTAAAATTCACATACGGAGATGTGAATACAAATCCAAAGAAACCGATAAAGAATCCATCAAAATGGATATTCAAAAATCCCGAAAAAAGGAGTCATCAAAGTCATATTAATTGATAACAATAAATAGGAAACAACACGAATCGATTTAAGTTGGAAATTCAAGCAACTAGGCGAAGTAGGCAAAATATCATCAGGTCGGTCGGCCGGCTACCGAGCTCGGTCGACCGAACCTTGTTTTGAAAAACTTCTCGGGCATCAGGTCGGTCGATCGAACTAGGGGGGTCGGTCGGCCGAACCAGAAACAGAGAAGTTCTCTGCACTTTTACTAGCAGGTCGGTCGACCGGACCAGGGCGGTCGGTCGGCTGAACCTGATGCTCTGCAAATTGATGCCTATAAATTGATATGCAACCTCCTCCAATTCGCAACTGAACGAGCACAGACGCTAGGGAATTATGACTAACGGCTACCCGGCCCTATTGGCTCCTCGATGCACCACCAAACACATGTTCAAACATCATAGTTATGATTTTTAAAGGATTGAACCCAAAACACCAAAAATTGGAATATTCACCAAATCAATCCAAACCAAAAGCAAATGCACACGAATAAGTGTTAGGAATTCATACCTAACATTCGAAGATAAATATAAGCATAGATGTGAGATAAAAATCTCACCTTTTCACAAAATCAAACAAGAAGAAGCTTGAAAGCAAATGGAGAATCAACATCTCTTCAACACAACCCAATTGAGCTTGAATCTAAGCTCAAAAACAAGAACATTCCCAAAATTAGGTTTAGGAATTTCTGAAATTGGTAAGAGAATAAGTTGGAGAAGATGAAGAGAATGCTTACCAATGGGTTCTCTTGAATTTGGAGCTAGGAATTGGATTTGCAAGAGGAACTAGGGTTTTGGAGTTTTAATTTCCAATCTCACCCACCATTAATGCCTTAGAACTAAAAAGATAAGAGAATGAGGGTGAGTGGGGAAAAGTGGCTCAGATTTGAGCATAAGTTAACATAGGGCTGAGTCCAAAACCAAACCCAAAGTGAAAAGTAGCAAAAATCAACTTTCTCCAAACATATCGAAGCTTATACTCAAAAAGGTCGCAAACGGCATTTTAAACTCAATGGGAGTGGTCCCGAGTCCTAATTCGACCGTATGCAAAAAGTAGCTTTTCGGACTAAAATCCGACTAACGATAAAATATTTAAATAAAATATTCAAATATAAAATCGATAAATATGCGGGTTGTTACAATAGGGATACAAGTATGACAAGGCACATGAGGAAATACCCAAGGTAGTGAAACTACCGTTTGCCTGATCCGGAGTGGTAAAAACGCATCGCCGCAACGATCGCAACACCATGAAACAACACTCCCAAAATTTATGAGGGTGCACCAAACAATAACAAGTAATGAGTAGTAGTTACGAAGAAGTGTGTTCGCTCGAGGTGGCTAGCCCCATTTGGCCTGACACTGCTCCTGTTTTAGTCATTTCCAATTTGATACAAGTGTCAAGGCTATCCATTATCGTTCTCTTTCTTCAGTCATCTCGTATATCATTCAAACCACTTCATTCTGGATCACACTCCGCGTATGGTTATTAAAGTGGTTTTCGGTTTAGACAGAGAGTTTGCCCATAACCGATTCCGGTTTCTTTAATAACTTTCGTAATTATTACACCGATTGGTCATTTAATATATTTCAAACCAAATCAATTTCAATTTCAATTAGAAATTGGTAAACCAACATTCCATTTGTCTTTCTAAGACAATTACCATAATTTACGCTTCAAAACTACAAAATTACAATTTTAAACTCTTATAATACAATTTCATTTTTATTTAAACAATTCAAATATTGATTCAAGTTCGTATATAAGTTTCATTTCATAATCATTTACATTAATTTAATTCAACATTCAAATCAATTTAAATTCATTGATCGATTTCATTCAATATTCGTTAAGTTACTTTATCATTCAAAACAGTTTCTATTTAATTTACCATTCATTAAATCAATTTAAGTTTTCCTTCAATATATCAAACTTACAAATTGAATTAAATTAAATTCGTCAAATAAATTCTTTACATTTCAAGTCTTGCATTATTCACATTTTATTTCTTGTTAAAGAAATTCAATTTCACTTATTTATTTACTTAGTTACAAAATTCAAAACTAAATTAATAAAGAAACTAAATTTCACTTATTCAAGACATTAAATTTCATTTAATGAATTCGATTCAAATTAAATTATTAAACAATTCAATCTCATTAAACTATCAATAATTTCAATTTCTTAATTATTGCTAAATTCAAAACTTAATTATTAATCATTTCAAAACTTAATTATTAATAATTTCAAAACTTAATTATTAATAATTTCAACTTAATTATTACTAATTTCTAACTTAGTTATTAATAATTTCAAAACTTAATTATTAATAATTTCAAAACATAATTATTAATCAATTTAAATTTTAAAAAATGTTCTTTCGTCAATTACCACGTTAATATTTGTTTCAAATTTCAAATATTCACATTTTCCTTTCATTTAAATGTAAATTCCAATTTTATTTCAAAACCTTATTATTATAGAAATAAAATCTTTATTTTATTTAAATCAATCTATTGACCAATCGGGTTAATTTAATTATCTATCCTAAGTCAAGTTATTTGGGTATTTATCATTTCAACCCGATTCCATTTCAATTCAAAAATCAAAGCATAACAAAGGAACTTGCAGTGTGATAACTGGGATGGTGTCAAAGTAAATAAACAAGCAATAACAACAATCAATAACAATCCAACAATTAATTCAAATAATCCCAAAATAATCGTATTAATTTACATTGTTGCTTGTGCAAATTAATATAATAATTTCTAGAATCTACATATCATTTCATGTAGATTAAAGATTATTACATTATGGTCTTTCACTTGATGTCTATTATTCAATTTCATACAACATCAATTTAAACAACAGACATTTAAATGGTTCAAGGTGTATTTTACCAAATTTCTATGTGTCAATTAATTCAACATTTAAAGGGTCATATTATGCAAATGTCATCTAATCAAATTTAACATATATCAAATCTAATGTCCTACGCCAATTTCAATTTCAAATTATTTATCACTTACAACATTAACAATTTAACGTTCAATGTCGATATAAAACAATCAATCATTTATCAACCAAACTAGATTATCATCGTATAAATAACAATAATGGTGTCAGACGTCGCAGGTGAACTGTTACAGGTAATAGCATACATATATAACAGTGTAAATAACTAACAATCGCATATTTCAATTGTCGTTACGATTTAAATCAAATTTAATAAATAAAGAACATTAATCGTGAGTGATTGCTCACCTTCAAGGCTAGAGAAGTGCAAGGGAATGGAAGCGAGTAGCAAAGACCAGCATACAAAATGAGCGAACGGAACAGCAGCAACTTAAGATTTTGCTATGATAAATTTGATATTGAGAATATCAGTCAAAATGACATGAGATCGGTGAATCAGGATATTATATATAAATTTTCTAAAAATCAATTTAAACATATTCTAAATTAAACTATACATCTGCAACTTATAAACAAAATATATATGTTATATAGTACAAATAGATCTAATATACCAGCAACACATAACTACATATACTACTATATTATCAATATAACACACATACTGTGATAGAATTTATATAAACATTATATATACAATAGCCGAAACCTATATTGTATACTATACCAAAATATATAACTAATATAACAAAAATAAAACTAAAACCATCAAGTCATAATAAACGTACTGGTTATCAGAATACAAAAGTAAGTAATATATATACTGATGATATTCTAAAACTCAGATAAACGAACCTGATATCCATTCATACATACACGCTAACATTTATATATACAAAGAATAACTGAAAATACATATAAACATGCAGCTTGTAAAATACTATTTATATGCAAATCTTGTATATGTTAATCTAAATCAATACCTTATACTAACAAATTTATATAACTACAAATTTACACAAACTCACCTATATATATATGACATATGTACTGAGATAAATATTTTATAAAATAACATATATTGGATAAAATAAATGCGTACACTAATGTAAACCTGTATATATAACTAACAAATCATACAAAAATTTATATATATAAAATATAAGTATACATACCTCTTATACATAAGAAGAAAAACAGGGAGCGAGGCAAGCTGGGTTGTAAATTTAATAATTTAATTATTAAATATAATAACTTCATTTTATGATTTAAAATGAAGTAATTTGTTTTGAAATATAAACTATTTTGAAATGTGTTTTGTAATGGTATTTAAATTAAATAAAAATGAATGTGGTTTGGAAGATATTATATTTTTGATATTTTGAAATGGATTTTGAATGATACTGAATTTTGAAATGACATTTGAGTTTGAAGTATAAAGTACCATTTTGAAATTTTAACCACGGGATGTAAATTTATAGTTTAACTGATTCTTAAAGGATGGGCGATCCCAAACATCCTTTAAGTTATTGTGCATTTCTACAGTTCACTTGAGTTAGTTTACATTATATAAGTATATATTGTCCTGACTCGAGTGTTTTGTGTTTTACTTTACGCTCGGGTCAGCCTGAGTATTCACAGCTTTGGATTCTCTTTCTGGAGCTGGTCTTTGCTGGAGTTTCTGCTTATCTACATTTATATCTACTCTCTGTTTCAGCTGTTCTAGTTTATCTCATGTATTAGTGAACTTCTATGTAATTCTGATTTCTATTATGTTGTTTTCAGACTGTATTATGTATTTGGTTTGAGACTCTACCGTAGTAGCTTCATGAACTACTATGTATTTTATTTCCGCTGCGAGTTATTCTGATATTTCTGTGTCCGTGATTCTGTGATTGTATTTCATTTGCTTCAAATTTATTTACAACGCGGTATTTGAGCAATTCAAGTCCGACATGTGCGGATGCGAATGGCTGAAAATATCGGGTTGTTACAGTTGGTATAAGAGCTTTGGTTTTAGGCAAACCTTAGCCTGCGGAGCAAAAACTAATTAGAGATAGGGTAGAAATACCCTAAAACGAGTGAAATCAATCTCAGAATCCTTTCCTCGTGAGAGAACGTATTTTCGAAGTATAAAATGATTTCCAAATGATTTTTAAAGGATTTTCAAAGATTATTTTGGTATAAAATTTTTCTTATTTTGGAATCAAGATTTTTTTTGAACTTCATTACTTCTGTATCCACCTTGTTAGAAATCTCTTGGTTAAGATTCTTATCGACTAGGATTCCTTGAACTTTGGAACACTTCCACTTGTTCTGGAATCCAGTCTTGTTTTCCCCATTTTTCCTTTTAATTTTGGAGCATTCCGTAACTCTACTTTGGAATGACCTCTCTAAAGAGCGGTGATTCCGTAAATCTTTGAATGATTTGTAAAGGGGTGAAACTCCTTTACAATTGGCATCGATTCACTGGAGATTTCTGTATCCTCGGATGTCGATGCTATCTATCTCCTGCCCTACCCGGATTCTATCTCTGGCGATCTAAGGTCGATTTGCCTTAGATTTCCGTATTGATTATATTCCTAAAGTCTCGGTTGACCGGTTAAGTTCGCCCGCGATTTATATAGGCTTATCTATCCTCTATTTGGTAATTAAATAATCTCATCTTCGTTTGAGTTTATTTTCGAACTAGAATTCTATTTGATTAGAGTCCCTCTAATTTTGAATCTTTGTTTGTTTGAAATCCTTCCCTGAATCATCCTTTTGAAATTTGTATTTGGTTGTATTTTGAAATTGTGCATACATCGAAATTTTTAAGGATGGCCATATTTTTATATATAAAAGTGAAATGTTTTCGATAAGGATTATATACCTTTTAAAATGAAAATTTGAAATTTCGAAAGAATTTGAAATTTCGAAAGAATTTGAAATTTTGAAAATTTATAAGAACTTGATTTATACAAAAATGATTTATAACTGAAGGGTCTTGAATTTGAATTTCGAGGAATCGAATTCCGGTATTTTGAAATCGGTTTTAAGATTTTGGAAAATATATATAGTAATATGATTTAAAGATATATATATATATATATATATATATATATATATATATATATATTTCAAATAAGAAATGTTTCAAATGTATTCGAATGAATTTCAATGATTTCGAAGGAATTTCAAAGAAGTTTTTCAAAGTTAATTGAAGTCCAGAACTCACTTATGTCGCTGGAAAATAATTTCGGTGATGAATGCATGCATCATCGACATTGATTTTCGAGTTTCTGAGTGAGAGAGAGGCCACTCTAGTAGCTTTGCTCTGCGAGTGATTTCGTGAAACCAATTTTGATTTCAGATTTTGAAGTATGGTTTGATATTCGAAAGATAGATCCGTGTATATATATATATATATATATATATATATTTGAAAAGATTTAAACTAAGCCGATGTTCAGTCCTCGAGTTTCAGATTTTGAAACCTAACTTTTGAAATTGGTTCACTGATTTAGTGTTGATTTCCAACTCTTGGATTTGAAAATATGATTTCTTCGACTATTTTAAGATTCGAGCACTTCCAAATCAGGGTTAACTTTTCAAAGCTAATATATTTGAAAGGTATAAGTCATTTGATAAAGAATATAAGTGTAGTTTGTATGTTTCAAATATGAAATAATATGATTTGTATAAGCTGAAACTGTTTTGTTAAGAAAATAAATAAGACTATTTTTAATTATACTAATATGAAATTTAGTTTTGAAATGTTTTGGATAAAATTAGTCTTCAGATGTTTGAGAAAAATTTGGTTTTAAATTTTAACTTAGTAACATCTTTATGAAACTATTTATTTAACAAGTTGGAATAGATACACAAGTTGTACGTATGCTGTTTTATTCGCATAGTTAATTTGATCCAAGTTTGAGTACACAAGTTCGAGGTGAATTACACCATTTCGTGTTAGGATTTTTCATTTGATTCTTGATGGCGAATATTTGATATGGATTTTGGGCTTGACTCTAGAATTCTTTATCATAGTACATGGCTATGCAAGGAGACTGATGGCTTCTAGTCGAGAAACCATATCGAAGTCCTCATTAGGGAAGTCGAATGAACAATACTAGTTCGAAAGCGAACTTGTGTGATCGAGCGAGCGATCGAATGTAATGTTGCGAAATGATGACATATGTACATCTTATATCCAAATATCATTGGTATACTTGACGGTGAAATTGAAAGTTGTCGGGTTGGATATCTTTGTAATTTAATTGGAATTTTTCTTTCATGAAAAACTACTATCAACTTTAAAACCATTTTTCAAAAACTATTTTTCTTTTATTCTTCTTAAACTAACTGTTTTATTCTATTTTTCATACAAACTATTTTATATACAAAACTATTCTTAATTAAAAATCTATTAGTAAGCAAAGATGTTCAATCCCATATGGCTTTCCATGCAGCGAAATTTATTTTTGAAATTTTTGATTCTCATATAAGATAAACTTTATGTAAGTATAAGATGATTTTGAAAACCATTGATTTTGATAAATCAATAATTGAAGCTTGTATTAGTATGAAAGGATATTTGGTTTACCTGTAATTTGAGTTTATTTAAAAATAATGGATTTATGAAATAAATATTTCAACACTAAGTAATAATGAAGTAAAATTTGAGATATATGAAATTATGAAATTTAGTTTTGAAATATGGTATATTTAAGCCTTGAAACATATTTAAGATTTAATAGTTTATTTTGTAAATCAAATCTGTATTTGAAATTGATAATATTTGAAATGGTTTTGTTGGAAAACTAAAATTGAAACTGATGGTTTGAATTGAATTAAAATTGGAAATTTTAGATTTTGGTTTAGTTGGAAAAAATTTGAAATGTAAAGAATTAAGGGCATGCTTTATGATTTCAAATGTATGATTTCAAAATGTTATGATTTTCAAAGTGAAATGATTTCAAGTATTTTGGTTTCGAAAGATTCATAACTTTGAAAGTATTATGACTTTTGAAGTGAATACATGTTTGAAATGGAAATGAATTTATTTGACCTAAATTTTGTTGATTTGGAAATTTGGATTATTTTCTAAACCTATTGTTTTAAGAAATTTTGAAACTGAATATGTATAACTTGAAAGAAATGATTTGGTGAAATCATATATGATTTTAAACTGAAATACTATTGAAATGAATTAAAATTTGGAACCTGTTTTATTTAATACTTGATTTGGGAGCTATCGAACTTATATAAAAATGATTTGTATAAGTAAACCATTGATTTGAGAACTGTTGATTTGAAAAGGGTACCCAAATTTTAAAAAGTGAAATCTTATATAATCGAAATCTATATAAGTGTGATTTGATATACTAGTATTTTGAAAAGTATTTGATTTGAAATGAAATATTATATAAAATGGACTTTATATAAGTATGATATTTGAAAGTGATTTTGAAGGGTACTATATGATACATATTTTCGAAGTAAAGATATGGAAAGTGCCTTCTGCTTATATCCGCTTTGTGGCCACACTGTGGATTCATTCTATCGATATTATTCTTTCTCTTTGATTTGGGTTTTCCGGATATGATACTCGAGTGTCCATCGAATTCCACGGAGATCCCCGTGGTCTTATGATCGCGACTACATAGCACAACTGCCTGGCTGAGTCTTGCCTAGGGGTACGGATTGTTTCCTGGGGGATACAAGCGTAACCATTGTGTATCCTGCAATCTGTGTAGGTCGCGAAGAGTAGCGCAAGTGCCTGGCTGAGTCTTGCCTAGGGGTACGGATTGTTTCCTGGGGGATCCAGGCGTAACCATTGTGTATCCTGCATTCTACTCGTCATCATGGCGTAACTCGCAGGGCTGAGAAAGCTTACGGATACGGATTGTTTCCTGGGGGATCCAGGCGTAACCGTTGTGTATCTGCGATCCATGGTTAGACAACTGTTTCGGTTTGGTTGATTTGTTTGGATTGTACTTTCCATATCTGTTTTTAAAAGTGTTTTCATTATTTTCACTGGGTGTTGAAACAAGTATACTAAGTACTTGGAGAATTCTAGCTTTGCGCCTGATCAACATATAGCCAGAGTTTGCAGGAACGAAAGTAAACTTGTTAAGACATCGAGTTATAAAAGTATTTTGATAAAGTAATATATAAAGAATATTTTGATCAGTTATTTTCCCTTCTAAAAATTTAAAGTGTTTTAAATATTGTTTACTTTGAACCATCAGATTTGAATCAAATGACTATTCATCATTAAAAAAAATTAAAAAAATAAATTAAAATGTATAATGGTTCAAATAATGGTTCATCCTTGTCTTTCAACCTGCTTTACCTCCTAGCTATCTTTTTTTCCCTACCTTCTTTCGGGGATGCATTCCAACCTATTGCTCTTTCTTGTCGTTTCTCCGCTTCCTTCCTTTTCGAGGACGAAAAGATTTGAGTGGGGGAGAGTGTAACAACCCTAGATTTTGACTATATATTTAAATTTGACTTTATTTCATTTTGAAATTATTTTAATTTTTTTTTATTTGTGTGATATCATTTCTAAACATTTTTAAAATGATAATATAATTTTTCCAAAATTTACTGTATTTATTTCCTATTTTTAAAGGCTGTTTTCTAATTTTCTACCATTTTCTTCATTTTTAAATTTCTTTATTTTATTTTAAATTTGTTTTATTTGTGAAAATTCATCTCTGAATATTTTTTAAATAATAATAGAATTTTTCTAAAAATTACTGTGTTGATTTCCTATTTTTAAGGGCTGTTTTCCCATTTTCTGCTATTTTCTGCATTATAATTTTATATTTAAATTAAATTTTAAATATTTATTTTGTGAATATATTTGTATTTTATGTTATTATTTATGTTTAAAAATACTTTACAAGCTTATATGAATTTTCTAAAAATTATTTCATTTAACTTCAAATTTTGCTAGTCTAGTTCACTGTTTTAACTATTTTCCTTAATTTTACTTTACATAATTGATAAATATTATATATATTTGTATATTGGTTGAAAATTTCGAAATATTATCTGATATTATTATTATTTCAGCTACATAAATTTATATAAATAATAGAAGGTAAATTGAAAGGGTTTGTGACCTTTTGTTTCCTATGGCTTTTGATTTTCCCACCTTTTCACATTTTAACGTTTCTTTTCACTCAAATGGCCATATCTCTTCATTCTTTCAGCTGCCACCCCCATTTCTCATTCACGTACTTCATTTTTTCTCTTATTTCCTCAAAAATTTCGGCCATAGCTTTTGAAGAAAGTTTGGTAAACTTTATTTCCTTTTTCCATTTGTTTATGCTTGAATTCATGGTTTTTGCACTTGTTCTTCTTCATCATAGGTTCGGCCTTGCTCCTCCACCACCATAGCCGCCTCCACCATCACCACATCAATTCACCATCTCCTTCAGCCCACTAACCAAGCCATGTCGTGGTCATCTATGACTAGATCCACCAAAGTTTATGCAAACACTCCACTTGTTCAGCCTAGCCGAACCATTTATGCACATACCCTTCATTTTTCACCTAAACCACCTCCTTGGCCGCCACCACCAGTCCCTCCACCACCTTTGGCCGACACTCCAGACCCCACCTGACCTTCACCTTGTAGGGGCCGAGCCCAATGGTCCTTTGGTTGAGGCATGGTTGCACAAAAGCCACTTATTTGCCTTAAACCCTTTGTATTCACACCTTGTAACTTCTACCACTTCACCACACCTTTAGCCGGCCTTTGCACCACCTTCTCCAGCTCATACCTAAACCAAAACCACTGCCACACCATCTCCTAGCCTCCAGCAGGTCTGGCCATGCCATTTGTAGCCTTGCCCGATGCTTGAAATTGCACAAAAATCCACTTGTTTGCCTTGTACTTGTATTTTCATACATAGCAACTTCCATACCTTCACTCCCTTGCTAGGCCGACCATACATGACCCATACCTGACCAAATACACCCCATGGCAGTACCTTATCACCCTATAGGCTTAGCATAGTGATGGTGGAAGCAAGTGCAAGTGTTTGATTAATTTTTGTTCCTTAATTTCTAGCATCGTTTATCGTATTTTTGGTCTGAAACCTTATAATTGTTATATTGTTTGTTTGATTTGTATTCAAGGGAATTAATCCTTGGCTCCTCCATTTCGTATCTGTATCGTGCTTTTGTGCTTGCGTAGATCCCGTTGTACAATTCGTCGTTGTGTCATCAGCTCAAAACAGTGAGTAAATCTCACCAGACTAATATGTACTTATATAGTGATAAACTGACATCACCTGAATCTGTAAATGCATATCATCCTGTTATAACTGCTATATTATATTCATATGAAGTTCACACCTATATTTACACTTGTTATACCATATGTTACTGTTATTTCATGCTATTCTATTATTTTCATCAGTTTATCACACTGCAAGTTCCCTTTAGATTAGAATCACTATGGGTTGAAATGATACATACCCGAACGGACTTTAGAATAGGAGAAAATCATTATGGGCTGAAATGATAGGCCTGAATGATTTTTAATTATTTTCTTTTACTTGGGATTGCGGGTTTGAAATGATCAAACCCGGGTTTTCTTTGTAAATTACGGGTTGAAATGATATATTACCCGTATCACTTCATCTAGGCTAGAAAATGAAATACAGACCCGCTGTTAAAATATGTTTTTCTAAAAATTTTAAATTATTTTAGAAATGTAAATATTATAATATTTTGATTTAAATTTGATTAAAAATAATTTTTGTAAAGCATTATTGATTTTCTAAAAATTTATAAGTGAAATAAATTAATGGTAGAGATAGAAAATCTGAAATGTAAGTTATTTTGGAAACTAGAATTTGGTGATAAATGGAATTTAAATTAAATATGAAAATATGATAAATTTATGATATTTTGAATTAAATGAATTTAAAATGATTTTATAATATATTAATGATTTTTGAATAAAGTTAAAATGTGAAATGAATGAATATTTAGGTTGAAATTTGGAAATATAACTAAAATTGGAAATTTGTGAATTTGGCTTAAAGGTGAATTTTAAGTTAAGTAAATAAAAAATGAAATTAAGTTATATTTGAAAATTTTAAAATTAAATGTTAAGTCAAATTTAATATAATGAATTTAAAATTTAATGTTGGAATTTAATAAGTGAATTATTATTAAATTTTGATTTTTGAATGGAGATTTAACTTTATAAAATCATGAATATAAGGGTATTTGAATGACTGATTTTAAAGGTGAAATTATTTGATTTTATAAGCTAAAAATGATTTAAATAAAAATATAATTGTTTGTGAAATTATATTGAATGCTTGAAGTTAATTAACTGCATTTCTGAAATGCTATTAATTCTAATGTAAATGATAACACAGCATTTGTAAATGCTGTAGTTGATAATAATGAACCAAATGGCTAAGTTTAATTAAAGGTTATTATAGCATTTTTGTAAATGCTATAATTATTGAATTTAACTAAGTTTTATTTGAAACTAATGTAACCCTATTACAACCTTTTTAAAATGCTATCTTTTATTAAATTGAACTATTTTGAATGTAACTTTCCGTAGCAATTTCTAAATGCTGCGAAAGTTGAATTTTCATCTGTTTTAATAAATTAAGTGGATAAATGAATTTTGAAAGACTAAAATTTTGTAAATTTAATAATGTAATTATTAAATATAATAACTTCATTTTATGATTTAAAATGAAGTAATTTGTTTTGAAATATAAACTATTTTGAAATGTGTTTTGTAGTGGTATTTAAATTAAATAAAAATGAATGTGGTTTGGAAGATATTATATTTTTGATATTTTGAAATGGATTTTGAATGATACTGAATTTTGAAATGACATTTGAGTTTGAAGTATAAAATACCATTTTAAAATTTTAACCACGGGATGTAAAATTTATAGTTTAACTGATTCTTAAAGGATGGGCGATCCCAAACATCCTTTAAGTTATTATGCATTTCTACTACAGTTCACTTGAGTTAGTTTACATTATATAAGTGTATATTGTCATGACTCGAGTGTTTTGTGTTTTACTTTACGCACGGGTCAGCCTGAGTATTCACAGCTTTGGATTCTCTTTCTGGAGCTGGTCTTTGCTGGAGTTTCTGCTTATCTACATTTATATCTACTCTCTGTTTCAACTGTTCTAGTTTACCTCATGTATTAGTGAACTTCTATGTAATTGGGATTTCTATTATGTTGTTTTCAGACTGTATTATGTATTTGGTTTGAGACTCTACCGTAGTAGCTTCATGAACTACTATGTATTTTATTTCCGCTGCGAGTTATTCTGATATTTCTGTGTCTGTGATTCTGTGATTGTATTTCATTTTCTCCAAATTTATTTACAACGCGGTATTTGAGCAATTCAAGTCCGACATGTGCGGATGCGAATGGCTGAAAATATCAGGTTGTTACAAGAACCGAAAGGACACAAATACGTATACCGATACGACGAACAGTTTACTATATCCGTCACGTACCGGACCTCAAAATACAGAAATAAATATACCGTAGAGATCAGCATGATGAGACGATCAAAATGGTATACAGATATCAGTGGTACGATTGAATTATAAAAATTCGAATTTTCTACTAGCGGAAAATGCAAGAAAAACGCAGAAAAAATAAGATCGACGGAGCTAAAAAAGTGCGAATTTTGAAAAACGAAAAATGACGTCATGCTCAGAAGATGATTTAGAATTTTTCTATGTAAAAATATTTAGGTTCCGAAAAAATTTTGTTTTCATCGCTTTTTAACTGATTAAATTGAAGTAAATTTACGCATGAAATAAACTTCCATATTTTCTGACGAAAATTTACCAGTTGTTATGTTTAACTAGACACATTCCAAATATCAAATTTATATTTCAAAATTTATCCTTCAAATTTTCAAAAATTTCAATTAAATACGTTACTAAAACCGGTTAAATTTACGGGACATTACAGAAGTTATGCCAAAAACAAATTATTTCAAATCGATTTCGATTGATTTTATTTTATCGATTTCAGGGCGTTTCGCGTTCGTACGATCAAACGACAGGTCCGATCGCTACAAAACTTGAAATCCTAAAATAATTCACCGTTACAGATCCGATGAAACTGGTTTCGTCGAAATCCAAGTCACTGGCCAAATTGGCTATTTTTACATTAATTAAATAAATTAAAAATTAATTAATTACATCAAATTTTAAATTTCAATTCGAAAATTGAAAATTTTCATCACTTATGATTCCTCAATCATTTACAATGATTTAAACAAATTTGAATGTCAAATTAGAGATGTTTAATTTCTAAATTTCAATATTAATCCTCAATTTCATTAAATTCAACATTATAAATCTATTAAATTCACTTTCATTCTATTATTCATTTCATTATTATCAAACGGGTAAAATTTAACATTGGACTTACAAACCATTACCTTAATATTCTTACATTCCATATTGATTTCAATTAACGCTAAAATTAGAGATTAATTTCATTAAATTGCTACTCCATTTATTATCATAGTCCAAATTCCAATAAATTTATAAATCTTGACTTCCATTCTTCTTATCCAACCAATTGCTTTAATTAATTGGGATTGCACTAATTTAGTCAATTACTACAATTGCTTTCAAATTAAATTCTGTGAACTAAACAAATAGGTAATTCATAACAATTGTAACCATTAAACTTTAATTAACTTTAAGTTTATTACTTTCAAACAAATATTATAATTACTTGCAGAAGATTGATTTTATTCAATCACCATTTATTCATTATAAATTAATTCATTAATCGAATGTTTACATTTATTTTTCTTATATTAATTTATTACCAAATATTCCTATTTACAATCAATTATAACCCTACAATTGTTTCAATCAATAAGTATTGCATTGAATTAATTAACTATTAGCTTACATCATCCTATAACCAAGTTATATCATTTTCCATTATTTCATTTATTGCAATCCCTTTCAATTTACACAATTCAGCTTTAATTAAGTTCGTTGTTATATTCCATCATAGTTGTTATTTCATTATTTATTATAATTACTTACATCGTATGAATTCATTCTGTTACCCTAAATCAGACATTAATTCATATATTCATTCAATATTTACCTTTATTTACTTATATTAAATCTTATTCCCAAATATAACAGTTAGAACAAATTAATAGGACAATTAAATAGTAACTTACGACCGTTACTATTATTTTGATTTACATTAATCAAAATTAGTATCCTTAATAAATTTATTTACTTGGTCTCATGCTTTCTATTTCACCAATTACTACCTTATAAATGAATTTTACGTTTCCATTTTAATTTACATTCGCGATTTCCGTTATTATATTAATTATCATTAAGGTACATTTAATTATCTTTATTTGTAATTGGTGAATTAACTGGTAACAACCAATTGTCAACATTTTACCCTTTAAAAGTATGTTCATTCTTCCCAACCAATTACCATCTATTATATTATAACTTTACAAATTTAAATAAATTCATTAATTGTCATTTCATTCAACCTATTAATTATTAACCTAAATTAGCACTTTACGTTTTAATTTACTTATTAGCTTACAACAAGTGCTACCATTAGTTCATACACTAATTCATTCCATTTCCATTCATTATACATTATTTTATTAGTAAGTCAACATTTTAAATTATTAATTTACCTTTTATATCCCATTATAAATTAATACACCCATTAATTAAGATTTTCAATCAAATTAATCATTTCATCTTGGTAACATTCTTTTATTACAATAAGAATATAATTAACAATTAACTTACATTTATACTATTACATTCAAGTTATAAAAAAATTAACTTACCAATCTTATCCAAGTTATTATTTCCATTAATAATTGACTAAATTTTTATTTCCTTCAATATTAAATTTCAAAATCTTATTAAATTAATAATTTTAATTATTGAAAATATGCGGGTCGTTACACTCTCCCCCACTCAAAACTTTTCGTCCCCGAAAAGGAAAAGAAGGTAAAAGAGGAACTTATAAATCAATATATATTATTCAAAACATTATATTCATAACAATAAATTTATAGAATAGGATAATTTAAATAAAATATATATATTTATAAACAATTAAATCTTTATATATTCAGATTAACAAGGTTTTGAAAACATTTTCAAAATATTTTCTAAGTCCAAAATTTACGGAAAATTTCGACAGAGTCTCCTTTGTACGGAGAGGCTTGGGAGAAAATATAATATCAAAATATAAAAATATATAACATATATTTTTCCAAAATAATATATAAATCCCAACACGGGAAAAATAATAATGCTATAAATCGAAATCCGAAACGTACCTATTTGTCGGCGAAACAACGCTTAATTATGAAACCAAAAGTAGTAGCAGTTGCTTCTGTTTGATGTGAATTTTTTTTGATGATAACAAATATATATATTAATAAGTGTTTGCAGATCGTACTATATACATATAAGAATAAATATTCATATTGAATATTAATACTATTGCATAGAATTTATATTGAATTCAATTAGTATTTTATTCAATATGATATTTTACAATGTTTTCAGCTCTCTCTATATACATACACTAGTTTATACATTTCATATTCATATTTTCTCTCACTACAAAAGACAACACTGTACATTTTTACAAAGCATTTAATCTGCATCTATCTACATTGTCCAGCCCTAGTTCTTGTCATGTCTCATGTGTACTTGTATAATTAGCAACTACAACAGTAATCTGAAAATAAACAAATCTGAATTTGCAAAAATATAAAAAAAATTTATTGGTGCCTCAGTTATTTGGGTCGTTTATCATCATTTACCTTTGAATTCATTACACACAAAGTTGTGCACGTAGATATATACACTTGTATTCCTATCAGGGAGAGGTAATCGTAAGTGGCTGTAATACACACGTGTACATTCATACACGTGTGCACTGCCTCGCCAACTCGTGTGCGCAGCCAACAAAAGCAAGTGTGCAAGTGCAAATCACAAAGAACAAAGCATCATGAGTTAAACATGCCATCAGATCAGATGCATTCAAAGAACAACAACCAACAAAAGAAGCAGTGACAATGAGTATTGCAGTGATGAATGCAAAGATACCAAATGACAACAATGCACAAGTGGTACAACAAACTCAGTGAAGCCAAAGTGATAAAACAATTGTCCAGACAATCAGACAAATGCAAGACAGAGTAGTTCAGTGTGGAAATGCATAAGACAACAAGTTCTGCTACTCAAATAAACCAAATACAAGACCACAAGTACAACAACTCCAGACCATGCTACAGAATGGATGCAGTGATACAAGTAATGCAAGCTAGAGATTTGAAGAAATGAAACAACATCAAAACATCACAGGTGAAATGACCAGAACACTAAGTGCAGACACAACAGTCATGAACACTGAAACACCAATAGAGGTGAAGCTTAATGCAACACAGTGGCAACCACAAGATGCGGACATAAACAAACAAGTCTCGACCAAACTCAGTTAAACTCAAGCAAGTTTAAAAAAAAAATTCAAAGCCCAAGTATACAATACAACAGTGACAAACATCATATATAGAAATGCCCAACACAAATGGCCAGAGAAATGCACAGTTGTGACGACCCGGAATTTTTAAGCCTTTTAAAATCTGAATATTTAATTGATTTTAAATATTCAATAGCATAACTTCAACTTGAATACGAATATCGCAATTTATATGATAATTTAACTATTGAATTAAATAATTTGAAGTTAGGTGAAATGTTGAATTTACAGTTTTAAGCCGGTTTAAAGTAATGTGAAAGTTTATAAATTTTATATTGAGGATATTGAAGATAGTAAAAGTGTAAAGAATTGAATTTGGAAGTGTTTGTTCGATTTTGAAATTTTATATCGTTCATATTGAATTTAAAAATAGCCTTCCGAGGCGCAGTCTCGGAATTCAATGAAACCAGTTCCGATGGATCCGTAATATTGAATTATTGTCGGATTTCACATTTCGTAATTTTCGGAGCTACCGTGTGACCGTACGAGATTAAAACGCCTAGTGGGTAATTTATCGTTTTAAATTTAAAATATCTCTTGTCATTTCAAACTGTCAATTTCTCTTTACCTCAACCCTTTCCAACCTTCTCCTGTATACCAGCTTCTCACCTAATATTCTTCACTTACCCGTCTTCAAATCAATTTCGTTCTTCACGTGAGAGAAATTTTATTAATGGCCGAAATATAGTATCTTCTCAAATTTAATCTCATTTTCTTTCCCCTTTCCAGTTCAATCGAACTAAATACTTTAAAAAAAAAATTAATAATGGCCGCATTTTATTCCCAAAGTCGCGTCTTCTTCCTTGTCTAGATCGGGCCGCTTTCTCTAATAAAAAAAAGGGGCAGAAAACTTTCGATCAACCATTTCGAAAACAAAATCGAAGCCGAATCGCGTGCTACGGTGGAAGTAGGTCGAGCGAGTGGAGATACGGAGGACGATGGCGCGAAGAAGGAGCAGTCGCCGTTTAGGGTTTTGGATCCGTTCGTCAACGCGGTGATTGAGGCGTCAGCGATTGCGCGGGCTGCGCACGATGCTGTATGTAGAGGGCATGGGTAGGGCATTGCAAAGCGTACGGCAGTGGGCATGAATGGAGTTTTGGTCGTCGATGAGGAGGCACGATCGGGGTTGATGATGGTCACGTTTTCGGTTTCTCGGTCAAGTGAGCGATTTTGGTTTGTATATGAAAAAAAAAGGAATGGATGAAGTATCGTGATTTTTGCCTAGGGTGATAATTTGATTTCTTTATTTTAGATTAAAAAAAAAGAAGGGTTAAATACTGAAGGTCTTTGTTAGTCTGAGGTGATTATTTTCCCATAGGATTTAAGAGAAATAGGAATTGTAAATATTTAAAGTTTATATAGGTTCAAAATAAAATTTTAAATTGCATGTTGTTTTAAAAAAATTTGATTTGATGAACAAGTGATAAATTAAATAAATTGGTTATTTTTATTACTAAGGTAATTTATTAATGGAATTTAGTTAAATCAATTTATGAGTTTAAAACCAAATGTTTAGTTTAAATTAAATTGTTGGTCAATTAAATTATTAAATAGTAAGTCATTAGTTAATTAAATTTATAAACGGAAAGAAATGGTTCAAGTTATTCAAAGTGTTAATAAATCATATGATTGTTATACAAGGTCAAGGTCTGATAGAAGCAAGTCGGGTTGGATCGAATTGCAAAACAAAATTCAAAGCATAGTTAATCTCACTCAGTATAAATTTAAATTTAAATGATTAAATTTAAATAATTGTTTGAATGGTTGAATTAATTGATATGCTATAGTATGATATATTTTGAAAATTGGTGTATTATTGTGCTAACATCTGTGACTGCAGGGAAAATAGGTTGGAGGGATCCAACTGGATCCCTCAACATTTATTTAAATTATTTAATACCCTCTGTTGTGATTTATTTGATATCATATGATGATCTTTATTGGAATATTAAATGCTATGGTTCAAGTGGATATAATTGGGTATGATGAATTACCAAATATACATCGATTGGATTTTGGTAAGATAATAAAGAAGTGAAACTGTAAGTAAAGTGATTATAGAAATTTAAATAAATTTTTAAATGAATTGAAAAGAAATAAAATGACTTTAAGATGTCTAATAATAAATAAATCTTGAGTATAGAAAGGAAATTTGAAGAAACAGAAAGTTAATGAATTTTAAACTTCAGTGCTATTAATTAATAGAACAAAGCTTTTATTTTAAATTTAAGTTTTAAAATTTGAAAAGGATGAAGAAGAAATTGGGAAAAGCTGAAATTCGTATATTTTAGTTAAAAAGGTTTAAATCAAACGAATAATAATAATAATTATAATAATAAAAATCAAAATTAACGAACTCTGAAAAGAATTAAGAAATAAAGATATTTATTTCAATGGGAATAAATTGGAAATCAATTTGGGAAATTGATTTAAGTGATTGAAGTTGGAATTCTCCCTAGATAACCAAGTACGTTTTCAAAGTAAATTTTTAAATATAAGTTAAAAGATTAAAAGTTGTTTAAAAGCAAGTGTTGGAAAATTTCTTGTTTCTAATATTTAAATTCTAAAGTAAGTATCTTCCTTTAATCTATTATAGTAGTAATTATTTAAAGAATGACTTAATATTATGATTTTTTAAAAAAGTATAAATCTAGTTTTATATTTATTAAGTAACCTTATTTTCATATATTCATTTAATATGTATTTTTAACAAATTATTGAAATAGGTTTAGTTTAAATATTTTGAAGGTATATATTTCAAAGTAAAGTGTTTTAAATTATTTTTAAAATCTAGTTTTGTGCTTGGTTATTTCAGTGGAGATAGAAAATGTGTGGGAAAGTTTATTCTAGAAAGAGAAACGGTTTTGAAACTGTTGTCAAAGGATCGAAAATAGAAATATATCTTGTGAAGATACTTTGAGCAAATAAATAATTTGGGAAATTATTTATTGGTTGATGGTTGCCTGTGAATATTAATTGGTAGTTAAATAACCGACTATCAATATTGGCCAACCGCGTTGATCGTTTCGAAGAGACCGGGATCGAGATTTATTTCTCGAAAACCACTTCGATCCGGTTTGTACGTTTCCTAGAAAACGAGTTTGGAATCGAAGATGGAGCAGTGAAGTGCAAGGGCTAGTCGCTACTAATCCTGAGGATATTTCCAAAATGGATGTAGTAGGAATAGTGCCTTCGGTTCCGTTCGAACCCGGGACGGACTTGTATGGATGAATGCTTGCGAAACACCGTCAGGTGGACGATGGGCATTCTGAGTGATATGTTCTATAAAGGTAACGCTTAACCTCAAGCCTCATCAAATGGGAATGAATGAAAATCAGGGGATATGCAGCAAGGCTAGGTGGGTAGCACCCAAGCAGGGTGAGGTCATTCCAGTCTAGATGTCCCTTTTTATTTCGGCTTAGTGGGCGGTTGCTGATCCCAACCGCGGGGTGATCTCACTCGGGATTATCCAGTAAGGGGTAGTTGTAACAACCCGTATTTTACGTGTCGATAAATCGTAAAATGGTTATATTAGGTCGTTAGTATTGTTTGAGTCAACCTGAGTTAGTTCGTGTTGTGGTGTTTAAGTCGTAGGAAGCTTGGGTCGTGTGGCCGAGTTAAGGTAGTGACCGACCTATAGTGCCTGACCGACTTAAGGAAGTTGCCGAGTTATAGAAGTTAACTTGTGTAGAGGCTTAGGTCGTGGTGTAGCTTAGGTTGTATGGTGGCTTAGGCAAGCGGCTTAAGATATGGAGCGATTTAAGTTGGGACAGGTTAGCGACCTAGTAGTGTAGTGAGTGTTAGCTCGTGCAGATTTTGGCTCGTATGATGTTTAGGTCGAGGGGAGCGACTTATAGGATTAGCGACCTATAGGATGGGAGCGACATAAGGCAGATATCCGACCTATAGGAATGAGTGACTTAGGGTTAACGACCTAACAGTTAGCCGAGTTAACAAGATAAGTGATAGGTCGTATACGAGTTATGGTTTCTGACCGACCTAAGTATCGACCGAGTTAAGGAGAAGCGACCCAGTAGTTAGCCGACCTAAGAGTTAAACGACCTATAAGAATGGACTGACTTAAGGGTGTTTACGACCTAAGGAAGTTGGTCATGATAGTTAGGTCGTAGACGACCTAAGTTAGGACGGCAGGGTTTTTAGGTCGCGTGAGTTTAGGTCTGCACATGCTAAGTCGCTAGCGACTTAGTGATGAGTCGTAGCTCGTGTTGCTGTTAGGTCGGGGAGGTGGCTAGACCGTTAGGTCGAGTTTCCATTGAGTCATAGGTCGTTGGGAATGGTAGGTCGGAAATAGTTAGGTCGCTGGGTAGTTATGTGGTGCAGTTAGGTCGATTAGACGACCTAAGGTAGGTTGCATAGATTGTTAGGTCGCGCGCTTATGTTTTTAGGTAGCGTGCATACTGTAGGTCTTAGGTCGTAGTATAGTTAGGTCGAGACTTTTTAGGTCGGCAACGACCTAATAGCGAGCCTACGAGTTAAGATCTGGGCGACCTAAGGGTGATTTCAGCCTATAAATAGAGGGGTTTGGCTCACTTTTTGGCACCGGTTTTTGAAGCGACGAAGTGCTGCCATTTTGAGAGCTCGACTACAACATTTCTTCATCTTCTTTTCTCCATTCCAATCTAGTTCTAATATCCATCCAAGATCGAAGATCGAGATTGAAGATCCAAGAGCCAAAGTTGAAGATCTTCATCCAACGAAGCTAGATTTCATCGTTTCAAGCGAGATTTCGACAAATCAAGCTTGAATCCTTGCTGTCCAGATCTGAGTGATTAGTTTTTGAGGTGTTTGGGTGATTCGGTGAGTGGTAGTTATCTCTCATGCGGACCCAAAGGAGTATATTGGATTGGTGGTTTGTTTGGGTGTTAAAAATAGTGATTTCATGCATTTTTCTTAGATCCAAGTCTAGATCCATTTCTTATGAAGATATTTACTTATGCAAGTTCATTTATCAAGTTAGAGAAACAAAACCCATGATTTATATTTGTTACATCTATGATAGAAACCCATGATTCATGTATGTTAGACTTATGCTCATTTATTTACGAAATTGCCACTATAGTTAATATTGCTTATTAGATCTTGTTTGAATGCTTGATTGTTTGGATGTATGATTGATTTGATTGTTTCAAGTTAGCTAGTGGTTGATTTGGAACAAGATGGTTGAGGATGATTCAAAAGCTAAGTGGAAAGGCCCTTGAATGGTGAAAGCTGCTTGTGGCATATGAAGCGGATGTTGAAGCTCATATGTATGGATTAGATGATGTTGAGATGGGACTTTGCCATGATGCGATGAGGCAAGCCATGATGTTGGGATGAGACTTTGCTATGATGTGATAAAGCGAAGCATGATGTGAGATAGCCTTGGTTTAATCCAGACGGGATCATTCCAAGCATGTTGATAACTCGATGATGCGATGCGAGTTGGTTGATAATGGTTAGCTTGAGAGGCGCTTGAGCTAGTATGGAAATAATCGTCGAGGAGGATGACTAGGAGGCTGAGATCTCATCGTTGTTGAAGGTTCTAGCATGCTCAAAGCAAGAGTACGTTGGAACGGGCTGCGACGACGTTCCAAGCACGGGCTGCGACGACGTGCTAGTACTCTGGGTAGTTGCAAAAATTCCTAGGCATGGGCTGCGATGACGTGCGGAGTTATGTCTAGAACCAGGGTTACCATTAGCCCTTGACAGATGGATAAAAGAATGAGTTGGTCATTCAATTAACGGTGAAATCAAGGCAATGATAACAGTGATAGCCAGAGTCATGGATGTTTGGCTGTACCATCATTCGGTCTCAAGAGCGGTGTTTTCTGGATGCTTATCTGATCTTGGTTTAGGCCTTGGGGGTTGTATTTGGAAAACATCGACCTTGACTCGAATGATTATTGCTTTACTTTAATTGTCTGCCATGTTATGCTTGCTTCTCCTTAGTGTGTCTGGGGGCTATCACTGTAGTAAGAGGTGGAGTGGTGGCGCAGCGGATAAATCGAAACAAAACTTCAATCGATGGAATGTAGCAATCGGTGAGTTGAAGATACCAAAATGCCCAAGTTCGTTGATCCAAAGATACCGAACTCTAGCTATCTCAAACACGTTGATAGCGCACTATACCGTGTTCTAAGATCTACGATTCTTCGCACGTTGATCTAGCGCACTAGATTCCGTGAATCGGCTTCTACGATCGTTGAATCGAGCGCACTCGATTAACCGAAAGAGGAGATAGGAGATTACACTCAACTACCAATTGGTATGAAAGCACAAAGCTAACAAAAGAGAATTTTATTCAAAAAATCAACCACCAAAAATTACAACTCACGCCCCTATTTATAGAGTTTACAACTGGCCCTTAGGTCGTGACCGACTCATACCTCACGACTCATCTAAGTCGTTGCCGACTCATCTAAGTCGCTGCCGACTCAACAGACGCTATATACTGCCATTACAACACTTCATACGCAACCGACTCAAGCAGGGCACGACTCACGACTTACTACCTCAACCACAACTTACCCGACTCAACACGTTACGACTCACAGACAATACAAACGACTCAAACACGAACGACTCATATAGTACATACATGACCCAACTTATGTCGTGAACGACTCACGACTCATCAAACACACAAGGTACACGACTCAACAAGCCAAGCGACTCAGCCGACTCAACTCCTTGCCGTCCTAACTCCCTCCGACTCAAGGCCTTCACTAGCTGGGGCTTTTCCTTGCTTCATGCTAAGTCGTAGACGACTCATGTAGATATCATTAGGTCGGTACATCTTCTCCTGAGCTTGGTTAAGTCGCAAACGACTTATGGATAGACCGTTGAGTCGTGGACGACTCAACTCCGATGCCTTGTTATCTCGGCCTGATTTCTCCCGTGGTTTGTTAGGTCGTGGACCTCCTTCCCTAGCTCGGAAACGACTCAAACCTTCATTGAGTCGTGGACGAGTCATCACACTACACCACAAACTCGTGTTTTCAGGAATTAAAGTTTGCACAACTTCTTCTCTGGCCTTAGCTGCATCATCCTCCCCTGGTTGAGAAAAATTCGACCTCGAATTTGTAAATTCTTCCTCAACAATCCCACCTCCATGATATGGAATTAAATGTTTGATGTTAAAAACATCAGAAGTATAAACATCATCCGGTAACTTTAATCGATAAGCATTCTCATTAATTTTCTTCAAAACTTCAACTGGACCAATTTTTCGCGCCTTCAACTTGTTATAAGCACCCACTGGAAAACGATCCTTTGTCAATACAGCATAAACCAAATCACCTTCCTTAAATTCAACATTTCGTCGTTTCAAATCTGCAAACTTCTTATACTTCTCATTTGATTTCTCCAATCGTTTCTGAACGACTTTATGACATTCAGTCAACTCATCAACAAAATCAACAGCTCGTTTAACTGTTCCCTTCGACTGTGGTACTACTGCTAAATCCAACGGTCCCCTTGGTAAGTTTGAATAAACAATCTGAAACGGGCTGAATCCTGTGCTACGATTCACTGCATGATTATGAGCAAATTCTGCTTGGCATAGCTTCATGTCCCAACTTCTCAAATTATCCTGTACAAGACAACGCAACAAATTTCCCAATGACCTGTTAACAACTTCTGTCTGCCCATCAGTTTGCGGATGATAAGCACTACTAAATTTCAGTTTCGTTCCCATCATCTTCCACAAACTCAGCCAAAAGTGACTCAGAAAACGAGTATCTCGATCAGAAACAATAGATTCTGGTAAACCATGAAGTCGATAAATCTCCTTGAAAAATAACTGTGCCACTCGAACTGCATCTGCTGTCTTCTTGCAAGCAACAAAATGTGCCATCTTCGAAAACCTGTCCACTACAACAAATATCGAATCATTTCCCCTTTGAGTTCTGGGCAAACCCAAAACAAAATCCATGCTAATATCAATCCATAGCTTAGATGGTACTGGTAATGGCATATACAACCCTGCATTCGTTGCTGTTCCCTTTGAAACTTGGCAAATATGACATCGCTCCACGAACCTTTCAGCCTCTTTTCTCATCGACGGCCAAAAGTAGGATTGTGAAATCAACTGCAAAGTACGATCACGGCCCACATGCCCTTCCTCATGTAACTCCTTGATAATTTTCAATCTCAAGCTACAGTCTGGAATACACAAACGATTCCCTTTAAACAGGAAACCATCAACTATCATAAATTCATCGGTACCCCCTTCCTTCACTTTTTCAACATATTTCACAAAGTAAGGATCTTCTTTAATCATCTCTGGCAGTAATTCAAACCCCGTCACTTCAACCTTCAATGTTGTTAATAAATGACTCCTCCTACTCAAAGCATCAGCTACCCGATTTGTCACCCCTGATTTGTGCTTAACGACAAAAGTAAACTGCTGCAAATATGCAATCCATGACGCATGTCTTGCTGAAACCTTGTCCTGCCCCTGTAAATGCTTCAATGCTTCATGATCAGTGTAAAGAACAAATTCCTTCTGAAATAGATAGTGTCTCCAATGCTTAACAGCTTGCACAACAGCATAGAATTCAACGTCATAAGTACTGTATCTCATCTTTGCCCCTGACAACTTCTCACTGTAATATGCAATAGGTCTCCCACATTGACTCAACACTCCTCCAATCCCAACCTTTGATGCATCAGTGTATAGCTCAAACAACAACTGGAAATTTGGTAAAACAAGAATTGGCGCTGTAGTCAATAGTTCCTTGATCTTCTCAAAAGCAACTCCTGCTTCCTCTGACCATGCAAACTGTTTCCCTATCATGCAATCAGTAACTGGAGCCATCACGCTACTGAAGTGTGGAATGAATCTTCGGTAGAATGACGCTAGCCCATGAAAACTTCTCACTTCTGTAATTGTCTTTGGCTGTGGCCAATTCCTGACTGTCTCAACTTTACTCTGGTCAACTTGAATACCTTCCCTTGAAACAACATAACCCAGGAATAAAACACTGTGTGTCATAAACACACATTTCTTCGTAGCAGCATAAAATTGTTCTTCACGAAGAATAATCAATACTTCCCTCAAATGTAGAACATGCTCCTCCATACTCCTGCTATATATCAGAATATCATCGAAATAAACCACGACGAACTTCCCAATGAATGGTCTAAAGATTTGATTCATCACCCGCATGAATGTACTAGGTGCATTTGACAAACCAAATGGCATAACCAACCATTCGTATAACCCTTCTCTTGTCTTAAAAGCTGTCTTCCATTCATCTCCAGGTCTGATTCGAATTTGATGATAACCACTCTTCAAATCAATCTTCGAAAAGATAGTTGCCCCACTCAACTGATCCAGTAAGTCATCCAACCTTGGCATAGGAAATCTATAACGAACAGTAATCTTGTTCAAAGCTCGACTGTCAGTACACATTCTCCATGTTCCATCCTTCTTCGGCACTAATAATGCTGGCACGGCACAAGGACTCAAGCTTTCCTGAACACGTCCCTGTTCCAACAACTCTTCCACCTGCCTCCGTAACTCTTCATGTTCCTTCGGACTCATTCGGTAATGTGGTCTATGTGGTAACACTGCTCCCGGAACAAGATCGATTTGATGTTGAATGTCTCTCAATGGTGGTAACTCCTTAGGCAACTCCTCTGGAAATACATCTTCAAACTCTTTCAAAACTGGCTTTGCTTCTTCAGGAATTTCAACCTCTTCACTGCTCTCACGCCCAATCAACAAAAACACTTCAGGTTCTTCTTCGACTTCCTTGACAAACTCCTTCAAAGATAATAAAGTTTTCAATTCTTCAATCTCCTCTAGCTTGCTCTCCTTCTGCTGTTGCTTCTTAGGAACCAAAGTGATTTTCGTACCCTCAAACATGAAACTGTAACTGTTGGCACGACCATCATGTTGTACTGCTCTATCAAACTGCCACGGTCTGCCCAACAACAGATGACAAACATCCATATTTACAACGTCACACCAAATTTCATCTTTGTACTTCTTCCCAATAGAAAAATTAACACAAGCTCTTCGACACACTTTCACTTCACCACCCTTCCTTAACCATGCTAGCTTGTACGGTTTAGGATGCTTCTCAGTTTTCAAGTTCAACTTCCTTACTGCTTCTGTAGAAATAATATTATCACAGCTCCCGGCATCAATAACGAACTTGCAAACTTTTCCCAGAATAGTGCATGTCGACTGAAAAATATTGCTTCTCAACCAACTACAATCCTCCTCTTGCTTTGGTGTAAGACATGACCTCCTCATCATAAGATTACAACCTTCATCTCCAAACAATTCTTCTTCCTCCTCAACATAAGGTATATTTGAACATTCTGCCTCCTCACCATCATCCTCCTCAACTTCTACAACCATGGTTCTCTTCTTCGGCTTCGGACATTCGTTGCTTTTGTGACCCAACTCCTGACAATTATAACATTTGAAAACACTGCTAACCTTCGCCTTCTCAGCCTCCTTCACCACTGGCTTTGAAACAGGTTTAGGAACATTAGAAGTTCCACCAACACCCCTTGCTTGATTATTGGAATTAGTAAACACACCACCTCCACGCCTTCCTTGTTTCTCCCAAGCCAACGCTTTCTGATGTGCCTCTGCAACTGATCTAGGATCAAACATATTAACCATATCCTGGATCTGCATTCTCAATCCCCCAATGAATCTCGCAGTTAGCTGTTCTTCTGTCTCCATAATATCATTCCTGGCAATGAGTTGGTAAAATTCATCAGCATAATCACTAACAGACTTTGTTCCTTGCCTCAGATTCTGCAACCGTTGGTACATAAGTGATTGGTAATTATAAGGTAAGAAAGTAGATCTCATCAACTTTTTCATCTTATCCCATGATTCTATCTTTGACTTCCCCATTCTCTCCCTGGTAAGTTTAGTTTGCTGCCACCATGCCAAAGCTCTCCCCCTCAACCTAGTAGCAACCAACTTCACCCTTCTATGCTCAGGAACCTCCTTGAAATCAAAGATCTCTTCAACATTAGAAACCCAATCGAGAAATTCTTCCGCTACCATCCCGCCTTTAAATTCCGGAATCTCCATCTTCATACCCGATTCCCATCGACGATCATCTTCAACATCCCGATAAGAATTTCGAACTTGGTCTCGATCTCGATAATGAATACTAGCTCTATCACCTTCTTCAACAAAATCAAAAGTACGCCTACATCGATCTCGACCATTATCATCCCTTCGTTCATGCATGCTTCTTTGACTATGTCTCTCTTCATCTCTATATGCTTCATTGTCAAATTCACGTTGACTTCTCCTCTCTTCATGTGCATAGTCATGATGATCTCTTCGTGATGAAATTGATGTTTCTCTTCTATCTCTACAAGAATGTGGCGATACCCTCCTCGCTTCCGTAACCGATGGCGAAACTCGGTTTCCTCCATGGTTCGAGTTTGGTGATCTCCTCCTTTGATTCAAATCATTCATCAATTTCTCCAATTTACCAATGCCTTCATCAAACTTCTCATTAATACGTTGTTCCATAAGCTCGGCTTCTTCTCTACGATACAAAACTTCAATGTTTTGATGACGATTAGCTCTCCTTGGTGGCATGATTGAAAAACTTCTCAACTTCAACAATTCAAACACAAAACTCCAAAGCTTTCAACAATGCAATAAGTCACGGCTCAACAATGATTCGGCTACAATTTGTCTCGGCCTCTACTTAGATCGGCAATGGCTTCTACACGGCTCCACACTTCAAATCTTGGCGCGCAAAACTCCAAGACAAAATCCAAACAATATCCAACTCCTTGATCCAAAATGAAATGGATCAAACACTCCAAACTTGATGCAACTTCAATATGAACACGATGAACAACTTCAAACTTCAAAAACTTCAAAAGCTTGGCTCCAAGAATCAACTTAGCTATGATTGGCTAAGTATGGCTCTGATACCAATAATGGCGCAGCGGATAAATCGAAACAAAACTTCAATCGATGGAATGTAGCAATCGGTGAGTTGAAGATACCAAAATGCCCAAGTTCGTTGATCCAAAGATACCGAACTCTAGCTATCTCAAAAACGTTGATAGCGCACTATACCGTGTTCTAAGATCTACGATTCTTCGCACGTTGATCTAGCGCACTAGATTCCGTGAATCGGCTTCTACGATCGTTGAATCGAGCGCACTCGATTAACCGAAAGAGGAGATAGGAGATTACACTCAACTACCAATTGGTATGAAAGCACAAAGCTAACAAAAGAGAATTTTATTCAAAAAATCAACCACCAAAAATTACAACTCACGCCCCTATTTATAGAGTTTACAACTGGCCCTTAGGTCGTGACCGACTCATACCTCACGACTCATCTAAGTCGTTGCCGACTCATCTAAGTCGCTGCCGACTCAACAGACGCTACATACTGCCATTACAACACTTCATACGCAACCGACTCAAGCAGGGCACGACTCACGACTTACTACCTCAACCACAACTTACCCGACTCAACACGTTACGACTCACAGACAATACAAACGACTCAAACACGACCGACTCATATAGTACATACATGACCCAACTTATGTCGTGAACGACTCACGACTCATCAAACACACAAGGTACACGACTCAACAAGCCAAGCGACTCAGCCGACTCAACTCCTTGCCGTCCTAACTCCCTCCGACTCAAGGCCTTCACTAGCTGGGGCTTTTCCTTGCTTCATGCTAAGTCGTAGACGACTCATGTAGATATCATTAGGTCGGTACATCTTCTCCTGAGCTTGGTTAAGTCGCAAACGACTTATGGATAGACCGTTGAGTCGTGGACGACTCAACTCCGATGCCTTGTTATCTCGGCCTGATTTCTCCCGTGGTTTGTTAGGTCGTGGACCTCCTTCCCTAGCTCGGAAACGACTCAAACCTTCATTGAGTCGTGGACGAGTCATCACACTACACCACAAACTCGTGTTTTCAGGAATTAAAGTTTGCACAACTTCTTCTCTGGCCTTAGCTGCATCAAGTGGGATGGTTTGATTCCTATTCCTTTTATCCCTTATGCTCTTTTGGTATGTTTGATAGTTGATTTACTGCTCACTAAGACTTTGTCTGACTCAAGGTTTTATGTCTCCTCTTGTTACCTTGGGCTGTTCATCCATGTTGGGATGGGCAGACTAGGTGACAGGTGGCAGGTGCTGATCTTAGTGGCTCACGTTGATGATGACGAAGGCGAGTAGGAGGCTTTACATATTATTTTCATATTCTATGTACTGGATATTCCGCTGTTTGTTGATTACTCTGAGTGCTATGTAGTGAGGCTTCTTGTATTCATGATTCAGACCATGTATAAAGCTATTATGATTAGATGATGATATTCTGTTCTATGGGAGCTTCACTATATTATATTTCTCTATTGTATTTTATCCATGCGCTGTGAGTTTTACGATAGAGTCTGAAATGTTTATTTTACCCTTGACGGTCACTCATGGTTGCCTGGCACACTTTCAGCGCACCATTCCCTTGTTTCCGTGCGGGAGTCATGGGCGGTCGTCACATTTGGTATCAGAGCTTTGGTTAATCGATTTTAGCCAACGCTCGCTGAAGAAACTACGTATGAGAGACATAATTGTATTTTGATGGATGATTACTATATATATATATTATAGTAGCTTAGAAGGATTTGAACTCCTTATGCAGTTGTTTCTCAAAGGTGTTCTAAGTCATTCCTTTTTGTAGATATTAAGGATGAGTCGAAGGGGGAGACCAGCTGCTAGGGAAGACCGTGCTGCTAGGGAAGCTGTTGATTATGCTCCTATGTTTGAGGCCATGATGACTTCGATCATGAGAAGGATACCAGCTTCAGGGCCATCAGTTGATGTTGGAGTTCAAGTTCAAGCTCCAAGACCGGTGGATTTTGCTAAGCTTTGTAAGGACTATACCGCTCTTGGAGGGAAGGTTTTCTTGGGAACGGAATCGACCATTGAAGTCCAAAGATGGATAGATGCTTGTAGAAGGATCTTTGGAGATTTGGGGATTGAGGATGCAACTAAGAGGAAGCTTGCATCAAGACAGCTTCAAGGGAGAGCTTCTGATTGGTGGAACTCTATCACCATCGATACCCCAGAGGAAGAGATTACTTGGGAGCAATTCCAAGTCAGATTTGAAGCTAAGTTCATCTCTACGGCCCAGAAATCTGTCTTGTTTAAAAAGTTTGTGGAGATCAAGCAAGTTGGAAGACCCGTTCTTGAGTATGTTTCTGAGTTTGAAGCTTTGTCCAAGTATGCCAGATCGTATATTGATTCTCCCTATCAGAAGAATGAGAAGTTTGTGACCGGTTTGGATGCTTATCTTGGAAGACAGTTGGTGGATCATCTGGATGATCCGTTTGAAAAGCTTGTGGAGAAAGCTCTCAGGCATGAGAATTTGTTTCCTAGGGAGAGTTCTGTTGTTGCTGTAACCAAGGAAGGGTTTAAGCCACAGAAGGGTGGAAACAAGAAGAGGAAGCAACAGCAACAGAAGGGTAAGGATGGGCAGAAGAAGCCGAAGGGCGAAATGACTTGCTATAATTGCCAACAGAAGGGCCATCTCTCCAAGGATTGTAGGAATCCAAAGGCGCCGGCGAAATGCCACAACTGTGACAAGCCAGGGCATTTCAAGAAAGATTGTCCAGAACCGAGGAAGGACAGGCAGATTGTGCAAGCTTATGCTTTGGGAGCTGTGCCGTCGTTTTCAAAAGCTCTTACTGCTGAAGAGAAAGGGAAGAGTGTGGTGGTTCAAGGTACTCTTTCCATTTGTGGTGTTCCAGTTAGGGTGTTGTTTGATACTGGGGCGTCGCATTCCTTTGTTTGTAATGAGTTAGTAGACCGGTTGGGTTTGGAACCGGATATTGTTGATAGGCCATTGGTCGTGACTAATCCAGTTGGGGGTTCGTCATGTTTGTGTATGATATGCCGTGGTCTAGTTGTATCGAGTCATGATTGCTCTTTCGTTTTTGATTGTTTTGTTCTGAACTTTGCGGGGTTCGGAATTATTTTGGGTATGGACTGGCTTAGGAAGTATGCCGCAAGGATTGATTGTGAGAGGCTGGAGGTGACAGTCGGGAATGTGGAAGGGCGAAAGGTTGTGATACGATGTAAGCATGAGGAAGGCGTCTTTATGAGCTTCATGTATTCGCTGGTTGTTCCACGGGATGGACTGTCATCGATGCCTATTGTGAATGGATTTGAGGATGTCTTTGACGAAGTCAAAGGGTTACCGCCGCATAGGGAGATCGAGTTTCGTATCGATCTAGTTGAGGGAGCCAGACCTGTTGTGATGCCTCTTAGGCGGATGGCGCCTAGGGAGCAACAAGAGTTGAAGGTGCAAGTTGATGACCTTTTGCGGAAAGGATTCATTCGGCGTAGTGTGTCCGAATGGGGTGCACCAGTTGTGTTCGCAACCAAAGCGGATGGATCGTTGAGGTTGTGTGTGGATTATCGTGAGCTGAATAAGATGACTAAGAAGAACAAGTATCCATTGCCGAGAATAGATGACTTGTTTGATCAGCTTCACGACGCTAAGGTGTTTTCTCAAATGGATTTGGCAACGAGATTTCACCAGTTAAGGGTGGCGAAGGATAGTGTGCCGAAGACTGCTTTCAGGACACCATCCGGTTTTTATGAGTGGCTGGTAATGCCATTTGGATTGACTAGCACGCCAGCATATTTTGTGGATCTTATGAATAGAGTATTCAGAGATCAGTTGAATAAGTTCGTGCTTGTGTTCGTGGATGATATTCTGATTTATTCCAGAACTGAAGAAGAGCACAAGACGCACTTGCGTTTGGTTTTGGAAATCTTGCGGAAACATCAGCTGAAGGCTAAGTTTTCGAAGTGTCACTTCTGGAAGAATGAAGTGAGATTCTTAGGCCATGTTATTTCTGGAAATGGGATAGCGGTCGATCCCGCTAAGGTGGCAGCGATCCAGGATTGGGTTAGACCTAAGAATGCATCCGATGTGAGAAGTTTTCTTGGATTAGCAGGATATTATCGTCAGTTTATCAAAGACTTTTCCAAGATAGCTGCACCATTGACAGGATTGACGAAAAAGAATCAAGTGTTTAGATGGGATGATAAGTGTGAGCAAGCTTTCGTAATCCTAAAAGAGCGACTAACAAGTGCTCCTGTTTTGACTATTCCAAGTGGGAATGATGAGATGGTGGTTTACACCGATGCATGCGGTACTGGACTTGGAGCAGTGCTGATGCAGAAGGATAGAGTTGTTGCGTATGCGAGTCGACAACTGAAGCCGCATGAAAGGAATTACCCGACTCATGATTTGGAGTTAGCGGCGATTGTTTTTGCTCTGAAGATGTGGAGACATTATTTATTGGGAGTTCGATTCGAGTTGTTTACGGATCACAAGTCTTTGAAGTATCTTTTCTCCCAAAAGGATTTGAATCTTCGGCAGCAACGATGGCTAGAGTTTTTGGTATCATATGATTTTGGTATAGCTTATACTCCGGGAAAAGGTAACGCCGTAGCTGATGCGTTGAGTCGAAGACATGCAAGATTGGGAGCCATGTTTTCGGAATGGAAGAGTCTCGAGTATTTAGCTGGATTTGACTTCAGGCCTAGATGTGAATTGGAACCTGAAATGTTGGCAAACTTATCGATAAGACCTACTCTTGTGGAAAGGTTTGGCGAGAGCCAAAAGCGAGACGATAAGCTTGTCAAGATTATCCGTGGCTTGGAATCTGGATTGGAACTAGAGAAGGATGAAGGATTCGAGGTCGATCGAGAGGGTTGGCTTCGGAAGCAAGGATGACTAGTTGTTTCCGATATAGATGAATTGAGAGATGAAGTTCTGAAGGAAAGTCATCACTCGAAGTTGACAATTCATCCAAGAGGAAATAAGATGTATCGGGATATGAAGAGAACCTATTACTGGGAAGGTATGAAGAAGGACGTTGGAAATTTTATTTCCAAATGTATGAACTGTCAGTTGGTAAAAGCTGAACAGAAAAAGCCAAGTGGATTACTTCAGCCATTAGAGGTTCCTACATGGAAGTGGGAGCAAGTGTCGATGGATTTTATCGATGGCCTACCTAGAACCAAGGCGGGAAATGAAGGGATTTGGGTCATCGTAGATCGGTTGACCAAGAGTGCAAGGTTCATTCCTGTTCGATCGACTAGGACTGCATCAAAGTTGGCTGAGCTTTATGTTAAGTGGATAGTTCGATTCCATGGTATTCCGAAGAGTATAGTGAGCGATCGAGACCCATTGTTCACTAGTGGATTTTGGAAGAGCTTCCAGGAAGTTTTGGGAACCGAGTTGTGTTTGAGTACAGCTTATCATCCCCAAATTGATGGTAAGACTAAGAGAGTCAACCGAGTTTTGGAAGATCTTCTCAGAGCTTGTGTTTTGGATTTCGGAGGATCGTGGGAAGATCATCTTCATTTGGTGGAGTTTGCGTACAATAACAGTTACCAGTCAAGCATTGGTATGGCACCGTATGAAGCGCTGTATGGAAGACCGTGTAACTCTCCGACATGTTGGTTGGAAACTGGAGAAAAGCTAATACTTGGGCCAGAGATGATTCGTCAGACTACGGATTGTATAGAGATCATTCGGCAACGAATGAAGGCAGCCCAAGACCGCCAGAAAAGTTATGCTGATAAGCGTCGTAAGGATTTGGAATTCGACATAGGTGATATGGTTTTAGTGAAGATTTCTCCACTGAAGAATGTTATTCGATTTGGAAAGAAAGGAAAGTTGACTCCGAGATTTGTTGGACCATTCCCGATTATCGAGCGAATTGGAAAGCTCGCTTATAGATTGGAGTTACCGGAAAAGATGGCGGGTGTGCACAATGTTTTTCATGTATCTTATCTACGGAAGTATGTGCACGACTCAAATACGGTGGTTTCTGCTGATAGCTGTGAAGATTTGGAGGTTGATCCAGTTGTTAGAAGACCTCGTAAGCCGCTTCGTATTGTTGAAACCGATACGAAACAGCTTAGGAGGAAGATGATTACGTTGCTCAAGATACAATGGAGTGATGATGTTAACGACTGTAGGAGGAGGAAGAGAGGATGAAGGCAGCTCATCCTGAACTCTTCGAGGTATGGCCCTAAGGTGTCGTGACATCTCATGAATTTGTAGCTTGTTCTAGTCTTAGAATTCTGCATGCTAGGTTAGTAATTGGATGCATGGTTTGTTGATTGCTATGGATGGTAGGCATGCGGAATAATTTTGATTGCTCTTGTTTGTTTGGAATTTCGGGGGCGAAAATCCTAAGGGGGAGAGAATGTAACGACCCGTATTTTACGTGTCGATAAATCGTAAAATGGTTATATTAGGTCGTTAGTATTGTTTGAGTCAACCTGAGTTAGTTCGTGTTGTGGTGTTTAAGTCGTAGGAAGCTTGGGTCGTGTGGCCGAGTTAAGGTAGTGACCGACCTATAGTGCCTGACCGACTTAAGGAAGTTGCCGAGTTGTAGAAGTTAACTTGTGTAGAGGCTTAGGTCGTGGTGTAGCTTAGGTTGTATGGTGGCTTAGGCAAGCGGCTTAAGATATGGAGCGATTTAAGTTGGGACAGGTTAGCGACCTAGTAGTGTAGTGAGTGTTAGCTCGTGCAGATTTTGGCTCGTATGATGTTTAGGTCGAGGGGAGCGACTTAAAGGATTAGCGACCTATAGGATGGGAGCGACATAAGGCAGATATCCGACCTATAGGAATGAGTGACTTAGGGTTAACGACCTAACAGTTAGCCGAGTTAACAAGATAAGTGATAGGTCGTATACGAGTTATGGTTTCTGACCGACCTAAGTATCGACCGAGTTAAGGAGAAGCGACCCAGTAGTTAGCCGACCTAAGAGTTAAACGACCTATAAGAATGGACTGACTTAAGGGTGTTTACGACCTAAGGAAGTTGGTCATGATAGTTAGGTCGTAGACGACCTAAGTTAGGACGGCAGGGTTTTTAGGTCGCGTGAGTTTAGGTCTGCACATGCTAAGTCGCTAGCGACTTAGTGATGAGTCGTAGCTCGTGTTGCTGTTAGGTCGGGGAGGTGGCTAGACCGTTAGGTCGAGTTTCCATTGAGTCATAGGTCATTGGGAATGGTAGGTCGGAAATAGTTAGGTCGCTGGGTAGTTATGTGGTGCAGTTAGGTCGATTAGACGACCTAAGGTAGGTTGCATAGATTGTTAGGTCGTGCGCTTATGTTTTTAGGTAGCGTGCATACTGTGGGTCTTAGGTCGTAGTATAGTTAGGTCGAGACTTTTTAGGTCGGCAACGACCTAATAGCGAGCCTACGAGTTAAGATCTGGGCGACCTAAGGGTGATTTCAGCCTATAAATAGAGGGGTTTGGCTCACTTTTTGGCACCGGTTTTTGAAGCGACGAAGTGCTGCCATTTTGAGAGCTCGACTACAACATTTCTTCATCTTCTTTTCTCCATTCCAATCTAGTTCTAATATCCATCCAAGATCGAAGATCGAGATTGAAGATCCAAGAGCCAAAGTTGAAGATCTTCATCCAACGAAGCTAGATTTCATCGTTTCAAGTGAGATTTCGACAAATCAAGCTTGAATCCTTGCTGTCCAGATCTGAGTGATTAGTTTTTGAGGTGTTTGGGTGATTCGGTGAGTGGTAGTTATCTCTCACGCGGACCCAAAGGAGTATATTGGATTGGTGGTTTGTTTGGGTGTTAAAAATAGTGATTTCATGCATTTTTCTTAGATCCAAGTCTAGATCCATTTCTTATGAAGATATTTACTTATGCAAGTTCATTTATCAAGTTAGAGAAACAAAACCCATGATTTATATTTGTTACATCTATGATAGAAACCCATGATTCATGTATGTTAGACTTATGCTCATTTATTTACGAAATTGCCACTATAGTTAATATTGCTTATTAGATCTTGTTTGAATGCTTGATTGTTTGGATGTATGATTGATTTGATTGTTTCAAGTTAGCTAGTGGTTGATTTGGAACAAGATGGTTGAGGATGATTCAAAAGCTAAGTGGAAAGGCCCTTGAATGGTGAAAGCTGCTTGTGGCCTATGAAGCGGATGTTGAAGCTCATATGTATGGATTAGATGATGTTGAGATGGGACTTTGCCATGATGCGATGAGGCAAGCCATGATGTTGGGATGAGACTTTGCTATAATGCGATGAAGCGAAGCATGATGTGAGATAGCCTTGGTTTAATCCAGACGGGATCATTCCAAGCATGTTGATAACTCGATGATGCGATGCGAGTTGGTTGATAATGGTTAGCTTGAGAGGCGCTTGAGCTAGTATGGAAATAATCGTCGAGGAGGATGACTAGGAGGCTGAGATCTCATCGTTGTTGAAGGTTCTAGCATGCTCAAAGAAAGAGTACGTTGGAACGGGCTGCGACGACGTTCCAAGCACGGGCTGCGACGACGTGCTAGTACTCTGGGTAGTTGCGAAAATTCCTAGGCATGGGCTGCGACGACGTGCGGAGTTATGTCTAGAACCGGGGTTACCATTAACCCTTGATAGATGGATAAAAGAATGAGTTGGTCATTCAATTAACGGTGAAATCAAGGCAATGATAATAGTGATAGCCAGAGTCATGGATGTTTGGTTGTACCATCATTCGGTCTCAAGAGCGGTGTTTTCTGGGTGCTTATCTGATCTTGGTTTAGGCCTTGGGGGTTGTATTTGGAAAACATCGACCTTGACTCGAATGATTATTGCTTTACTTTAATTGTCTGCCATGTTATGCTTGCTTCTCCTTAGTGTGTGTCTGGGGGCTATCACTGTAGTAAGAGGTGGAGTGGGATGGTTTGATTCCTATTCCTTTTATCCCTTATGCTCTTTTGGTATGTTTGATAGTTGATTTACTGCTCACTAAGACTTTGTCTGACTCAAGGTTTTATGTCTCCTCTTATTACCTTGGGCTGTTCATCCATGTTGGGATGGGCACATTAGGTGACAGGTGGCAGGTGCTGATCTTAGTGGCTCACGTTGATGATGACGAAGGCGAGCAGGAGGCTTTACATATTATTTTCATATTCTATGTACTGGATATTCCGCTGTTTGTTGATTACTCTGAGTGCTATGTAGTGAGGCTTCTTGTATTCATGATTCAGACCATGTATAAAGCTATTATGATTAGATGATGATATTCTGTTCTATGGGAGCTTCACTATATTATATTTCTCTATTGTATTTTATCCATGCGCTGTGAGTTTTACGATAGAGTCTGAAATGTTTATTTTACCCTTGACGGTAACTCATGGTTGCCTGGCACACTTTCAGCGCACCATTCCCTTGTTTCCGTGCGGGAGTCATGGGCGGTCGTCACAGTAGTCCCGGCCTTGTGTTGCAGGGGAGCGGGCGTACTCCTCGGTACGGTGATCTAGGCCCCGTACTGTGATAGGTGGTACCCCAGTGCCTAGTCATTTGTTGGAAATCCATTCTCCCTATGAGCCTTATACGAGTTTTGTTTGTATTACCCACTCTGTGGCTAGTAGCTGGAATTTAATGAATGTAACAATTTCGGCTATTTTATAAGTATTTGTATATAGACCCTATTATAATATCAGAGGATTTCTATAAAAATTGTTTTAGCTATCGTAAGGTAAAAACCCGACATGTTTATTTGTGGCCTGGTCTTACGAGATGCTTTTGTTTTCAAAGGATCTTTGAAACTTTAATAATCAATTGGGTGTGATTTTCTCACGCTGGTATTCCAGACTGACTCGGGTGTTATTTAACTGTAATGCTTGGGTCAGACCGAGTATTATAGGATACAGGAGGTGCTGTGGAGCTCAGGTGACGAGCAGGATGGCGATACGTACTCCCGTACTTGTATATATATATACATATTCCGCTGTGTTGAGTTGTTGTATACCCATTTGTATGATATTGATGTTGAGCTGTGATTGATGTACTCTGATGATGTAATATATAAACAGAAATATTTGATGTTGAGTAAAGATTATATATTATCTATTATATTTTATTCCGCTGCGATGGTTAGATTCTGATGTTGATTTTGTTTTCTCTTATTCTACCTCTTCTTCTTAAACCCAAATTGTTCGTATTTCTATACAACTTGAGTTGATTGTTGTAGAATATTGTTGACTTAAGGGGTACGGAATGCGGGCTGTTACACTTGGTGTCAGAGCATAGGTTGGAGATAATCTTGGCTCTGGTGGGAATTACCCATTTAAAATAGAGTCCGTAGTACTCTATAATGGGTTTGAGCGTATTAATAAATATGAGCGCGTATTTGTTAGTGAATATAAATTGTTTTAATATTGTGTTGATTGGTTTATTGAGTGGCATATGAACCTTCGTCGGCACAGTCTGGACAACTGTATCGAAGGGGTTTCTAAACACTTGAAGAGAACAATCGACACAGTATTGTTTTAAATGTGGATGAATGAAATAATTTTACCCAAATTTTTTTTTTGATATAAAGAAAGATTTTGTAAATTGCTTCGCTAATATATGGTTGCTTGGATGTTAGAAATGATAATATTAAAGTATTATCATTGTTAAGTGAAATATTTAACTAGAAATTGTAAATATAATCAAAGATTGAGAAGATAAATCCAATTAAATGGGAATTTGTATAAGCATAAATTGTACAAATGCATTATAGTTAAAATTGGAATTAAAATAGAATTTGAAACTTTAAAACCCCGGAGATTTTGGAAATATTTTGAAGATAAATAGTAATATTGTTGTTTTTGGGTTATTTCTGAGGGAAAATGGTTTCAAATAAATTTTGGGAAAGAGATATAGCATTGAATTCAATTCAGTAGCTGAAAAATAACTTCGGTGATGACTGCAGCATCATCGATGTTCATTTTCGAGTTTCTAAGTGATAGATTGCTACCAAATTGATTTGTTCAGGAAAAACCTATTTATTTTTGAAATTTCAAAGGAAATTTGTTGGGAATAAAACCAGGATTGGTTTGGCCCATGAGAAATGTGATTTGTGATGTTGGAGATTTTAAATGATTTGAAACCAAAGCCGGTGTTTCTAAATACCTGATGAGATGGATTATAAGCTTATAAGTTAAGATGATTTTTAAATCAGGAAGGAAAAATAAGCTTTGACTGTTGGAATTTAAATTTAAAGTGAAAGGTTAAAAATGGAATTAACTTGGATTGGGAACTAAAATTTAACTGGATTGAAATTTAATTTAAATAGGCTGAAATAATATCCAGTTGTAAATCGAATTGAGTTAAATAAATCTGAGTTTAAAATAAAACTGAGCTGGAAAATAAATTGGTTAAGGATTGGATTGAAATAAATAAATAGGCATAACTTATAAAAGAATTGGAAATCCATGGAAATAAAATATGCTTAAGTTATAAATAAGTGTAAATTTCGAGTTAAAAATAAAAGGAGGATATATACAAGCCTATAATGAATGGAATTGTGTAAATAATAAGTTGTGACTTATAAATTTATAAGTGAAAATGAAAACCCAAAATAAATATTATTGATGAATTGGAGAATAAAATAAAAATCAAAACTTGAATTGTAAAATAATTTGAACTAAGAAAATTAAATGAAGTGATATTGGGACTTAAAAATCAAGTATTGAACTATAAATAAGGGAAGAACTAATTGATAATAAATTAGTCAATGAAATGTGTAAATGGAGTTCAATGTAGTTAAATAGAAGCTGAATTGTAAGCTAATAATAAAGTTTGGAAATAGAACTCAAGTTATAAATCAAATTCGACATGAATCATCAGTGAAGAAAATATAATTGAAAGTGGTCTTGCATTAATTAAATAAATAGAGAATGAAGTTGAATTGTGAGTTAATAAAATTTGATGGTAAGTTAAGGTGAATGATGGAATCAGAACTTGAGTTATCAATTAAAATGTAACTTGAAGTGTTAACAAATTAAATATAATTGGAAAGGTATCGAATAAAAATGAAATTGGATTAAAATAGTAATGGTTTGTATGGCGAATAAAATCCAAATATGTTGAAATAAATTGGATATGGCCATGGAATCAATTGAGTTAAGTTGACTATAAAAGAGTAAAATTTGCTAGTAAAATAAAAATGAGCTTAATTATAAAATTTGAATAAATTGAAGTAAATTGACTTAAGCTGAATAGATGGAAGAGAGTTGAATTTAAATCAACTTGAATTAAGTTTAATGATATTGGGTTGGATTTAAATCAAGTGAAAATAAATTTAAATCGAAATAGAATTCGGTGAGTTACAGATAATATTTAATGGAATGAAAATTCTTAAATAAATAATTGTAAACTATTTAATAAGTTAAGGATTTGAAATAACTTGGAGTCTATAAGAAAAAAAAATTGAAATGGTTATTGAATGAAATAGCTTAGATTGTTTTTGAGCTAAATAAAATAGTTTGGAATAAACAAATATGGAATAAAACGTAAATGAATTGATTGTGAATGAAATTTAAATAGAATGTGTCGAGCTAAATAAATAATTGTGAATGAATTAAAATAAAAGGGAAATTAAATTGGTAATGAAGACGAACCTAAGATGTTAATAGTTTTGTATGAACTAGTTTGGTTAATAAAATGGAATGCAAGTGAATGTATTCAAATTTAGAATGCAATGAAAATGAGGATATATGAATTGTGAATAAATTTTAAAATGAATTAAAATTACGTATAAATTGAGTTGAAATCCATTTAAATTGGTTATAAAACATAAATACTTGTTTGTTCACATGGATCTTGTCGAATTGCATAGAATAAATTGTCATTTGATGTAAATGGAAGTAATTAAAATTCTATGAGTTGATAGAAGTAAAATAAATTGATTTTGAAAGCAATTGAATTAAATATGAGATCAGTTTGCTTAATAATAAATTAAATGCAAGCGATTGAGTTTTAAACCATTCGAATCGAATGAGAATGGATATGAATAAGTTGAAAACAGTTGAATTAGCATGGAAACTATATAAATTGCTTATGGAAAAATGTTTGGTGTGAATTTCTTTTAGAATTCATATGTTTTAACTATTGCAAATAAGTGATATGCTATTAAACGTCATATATTTGTCACTTACATGTTTAAATTGAGTAAGTACAGGTTTTGGGAAGCCGTTTGGCTGGTTGTACTATTCGCTAAAGATAATAAGCTGCTTGCTTAAAAATGCTAAATAAGGTACGCCTACGCAATAAAAATAGGATATATGAATTGTTTTTTTGTTTTTCCGACCAGGTGGGTCGATGTATATATATTTATCTCTTTTGTCAAATTTCAAAAGCTCCTCCGTACAAAGGAGACTCTGCCAAAAAATTTCAAAAATTTTGGGATTTAGAAAATTTTGGGAAAATTTTGCTTAGTGACAAAACGATTTCAAATGGAAAATTGAAATAAGTTAGTAGATGGAGTTAATTAAAATCATAACATGAATCAGTATAAAGGAAAAATAAAATTTAAAGTTTAGAGTTGGAATAAATTGAATTCGTAATGGAAATGAAAGAATTACTTTGAATAGAAATAGATATAAACTAAAGTAGTAAGATGAAAATAAGTATAAGGAACATATATAATGCTTATATTAAACTTAAGAGAGAATGGTGAATTCTCAAATGAAAATTGATACTACTAATATAATTTAAGTCAATTGGAACGAATGGATATTGTCATGTTGTGAGAAAGTCGATAAACTGTTTTGGGAATATTGTGTTTGGATATTAGTGCTAAACAGGATATGCAGGTAATATAAAGGGAAAAGAGGATTGGATTGATTTCAAAGGATATAAATTTGAAATGCTCGACATAAAGGTATGTATTTAAATTTGGTATGAAATTTGATTGGGATTTTGATCGAGCCACTTGGCGTTTTGTTTTCTTTTTGAGATTTGGGGGCCGTAGAGCCATTTTGTAGTTGTACCGAGTCAGCCGCGCAAAGGAGACGCTGGTGAAATTTTTCGAAAATTTAGAGAGTTGGAAAATTTTTGAGAAAATTTGATAATTCAAAGTTCAGTTTTAAACTTAAACTTGGATAATAGAGCAAATATGATTGTTTGCAAACTAGGGAAAGGTTTGGAAAGTTAATAAGAACAATAATGTGTCTTCTATAAGAAGATAGTTGATGAGATGTTGAATTGTTAAAAACTATTTGATTTTAGGGAAATAATAAACGGGTATTGGACCATTCTTCCTAATTGGTAATTTCGGGGACGAAATCCTTTTAAGGGGGGAGGAATGTGACGACGCGGAATTTTTAAGCCTTTTAAGATCTGAATATTTAATTGATTTTAAATATTCAATAGCGTAATTTCAACTTGAATACGAATATCACAATTTATTTGATAATTTAACTATTGAATTAAATAATTTGAAGTTAGGTGAAATGTTGAATTTAGAGTTTTAAGCCGGTTTAAAGTAATGTGAAAGTTTATAAAATTTATATTGAGGGTATTGAAGATAGTAAAAGTGTAAAGAATTGAATTTGGAAGTGTTTGTTCGATTTTGAAATTTTATATCGTTTATATTGATTTTAAAATAGCCTTCCGAGGCGCAGTCTCGAAATTCAATGAAACCAGTTCCGATGGATCCGTAATATTGAATTATTATCGGATTTCACATTTCGTAATTTTCGAAGCTACTGTGTGACTGTACGAGATTAAAACGCCTAGTGGGTAATTTATCGTTTTAAATTTAAAATATCTCTTGTCATTTCAAACTGTCAATTTCTCTTCACCTCAACCCTTTCCAACCTTCTCCTATACGCCAGCTTCTTACCTAATATTCTTCAATTACCCGTCTTCAAATCAATTTCGTTCTTCACGTGAGAGAAATTTTATCAATGGCCGAAATATAGTATCTTCTCAAATTTAATCTCATTTTCTTTCCCCCTTTCCAGTTCAATCGAACTAAATACTTTAAAAAAAAATTTAATAATGGTCGCATTTTATTCCCAAAGTCGCGTCTTCTTCCTTGTCCAGATCGGGCCGCTTTCTCTAATAAAAAAATAGGGGGCAGAAAACTTTCGATCAACGATTTCGAAAACAAAATCGAAGCCGAATCGCATGCTATGGTGGAAGTGGTTCGAGCAAGTGGAGATACGGAGGACAATGGCGCGAAGAAGGAGTAGTCTCCGTTTAGGGTTTTGAATCCGTTCGTCAACGCGGTGATTGAGGAGTCAGCGCTTGCGCGGGCTGCGCACGATGCTGGATGTAGAGGGCATGGGTAGGGCATTGCAAAGCGTACGACAGTGGGAATGAATGGAGTTTTGGTCGTCGACGAGGAGGCACGATCGGGGTTGATGATGGTCACGTTTTGGGTTTCTCGGTCAGGTGAGCGATTTTGGTTTGTATATGAAAAAAAAGGAATGGATGAAGTATCGTGATTTTTTCCTAGGGTGATAATTTGATTTCTGTATTTTAGTTTAAAAAAAAAGAAGAAGGGTTAAATACTGAAGGTCTTTGTTAGTATAAGGTTATTATTTTCACATAGGATTTAAGAGAAATAGGAATTGTAAATATTTAAAGTTTATATAGGTTCAAAATAAAATTTTAAATTGCATGTTGTTTTAAATTTTTTTGAGTTGATGAACAAGTGATAAATTAAATAAATTGGTTATTTTAATTACTAAGGTAATTTATTATGGAATTTAGTTAAATCAATTTATGAGTTTAAAACCAAATGTTTAGTTTAAATTAAATAGTTGGTCTATTAAATTATTAAATAGTAAGTCATTAGTTAATTAAATTTATAAATGGAAAGAAATGGTTCAAGTTATTCAAAGTGTTAATAAATCATATGATTGTTATACAAGGTCAAGGTCTGATAGAAGCAAGCCGGGTTGGATCGAATTGCAAAACAAAATTCAAAGGTGAGTTAATCTCACTCAGTATAAATTTAAATTTAAGTGATTAAATTTAAATAATTGTTTGAATGGTTGAATTGATTGATATGCTATAGTATGATATATTTTGAAAATTGGTGTATTATTTTGCTAACATCTGTGAATGCAGGGAAAACAGGCTGGAAGGATCCAACTGGATCCCTCAACATTTATTTAAATTATTTAATACCCTCTGTTGTGATTTATTTGATAACCTATGTTGATCTTTATTGGAATATTAAATGCTATTGTTCAATTGGATATAATTGGGTATGATGAATAACCAAATATATATCGATTGGATTTTGGTAAGATAATAAAGAAGTGAAACTGTAAGTAAAGTGATTATAGAAATTTAAATAAATTTTTAAATGAATTGAAAAGAAATAAAATGACTTTAAAATTTCTAATAATAAATAAATCTTGAGTATATAAAGGAAATTTTAAACTTCAGTGCTATTAATTAATAGAACAAAGATTTTATTTTCTATTTAAGGTTTAAATTATTGAAAAGGATGAAGAGGAAATTAAGAAAAGCTGAAATTCGTATATTTCAGTTAAAAAGGTTTAAATCAATTGAAAAATAATAATAATAATAAAAATCAAAATTAACGAACTCTGAAAAGAATTAAGAAGTAAAGATATTTATTTCAAAGGGAATAAATTGGAAATCAATTTGGGAAATGTGACGACCCGGAATTTTCTAGCAATATCAATTTAATAATCTGCATTAAATATTAAATTGATATGATATATTTTTATTAATTAAATCTGAATTTGATACTTTTCTTTTAATAAATATCTAATGGATAAATTTTATCTGTTAAAAATTAATTGTTTGTTTTCTATTTATATATGTATATATTTATATACATTGTAAATAGATGAGATTTGTTTTAAAGTTTAACTAATAAATTATGTTTAAATACTAATATATATTTTAGTGAATTAGAAATTATGTTTTATTTAATATAAACATTTCAAAGCTAAATAAATAAATAGTTTGAAAACTTATTTTAACTTAAGTTTAAATTTAAATTATTAACAAAATGATTTGTTTTCTTTTCTTTTTAGTATGGTTTGATTTAAAATATGAATTTAAAATATATATGAGTTTTAAATATATTTTTGTCAATAAATACATTAACATACACTAATAAATATGTAGTTTATAATAGAAGATTATTCATTTTATTTATCATTTCAAAGTGATAAATATGTTTTTATAAAATAAATAAAATTAAAAATATGCATATAGAAATATAAGTCAGTACATAAGTTAAAATAAGAAATAATCATATTGGATAAATTTATATAACATTCACAAATATTACAATTTATAATAGCAAGACAACAAATAAACTAGAAAACAAATAAGTTTTTAAAATATAACAGGACAACAAATAAACTAGAAAACAAATAAGTTTTTAAGTTTGTAAACTATTATAAATGTACAACTGCATATATATGTATGAAGCTTACTTAGGAAGACATCATCAAATACCTTAAGCTAACAAACAAAAACTAATTAATGCAAAATCTTTTAGTACATTAAGTATTCTTTTCAGTCTCCAACCTAAAATATCTCTCTGGTGCAAATCTGTACAATATAAGATTGTATGCAAATATTGTCTTAATAGTATGAAACATAATAATACACTGTCTAATATTACCTATCTACATAAGCTCTGTGTAATTGTTTATAAATTAGCTTGATCTACATATTCAGTTCGAACTAGGTAACAATTAAAAATCATACAAACTAAAACATGAAAAGAAAGCTATTTCATACTTAAACAAAATCCAAGAAGCAGAAGCAAAATGAAGTTACAGTTGTTTTCAAACCTGCTTCAACAAAGTGCCCTGTTCATTCACATATCTGTGAGTAACTTCCTTTTAAAGCTAAAGCAAATTTTAATTTGTTGCTTGTGAAAATTTCTGAGATGATAAGTGCTTTGTTTGTGTATGTATATAGGGTTGATAAATTCTGAGTTTATAAATGTTTATAAATATACTTGCCTGTTGCATTCAAGTGACTCTGTTCTTAGTTCAGAAATTTAAAAGTTAGATCCAAATACAAATCTATTCATCTAATCTTTGTTAGGATTAGAGATCTAAACAATTTAAGTTTGTTAAATCATGAGTTTAAGTTTAGAATTATACTTAAAGCAATATAGTCTTGAGTTTTACCTGGAACCAAGAAATGCAGTAGCAATTCTAAAATGTTCGATAAATCAAGTGTTAAAATTTGATATTCTGAATTTATAACTTGAATCTATTATGAAAATGAAGATTTTTAAAACTAAAATTTAGATTTTTAGAAATGGGATGGAAGAGAAATTCAGTGTTGACTGAATATTGGGTTTCTGAGTTTATCTGGTGATCAATGGAGAATGGAGCCTTGGGGTTTCATCTGGAGGTGGAGGACTGTGCAGTGTGGCTAGGAAAAATGTGAGGAAGGGTGTCAGATCAACGTGGTGATTGCGGCGATGAGTTTTGGGTTTTTAGACCTAATTTTGTCAGGTTTGGTAACTAGGGCAGTACGGATTCTAGGGTTGATCGAGTTGCTTCAGGGCTTGGTGATGGCTGAGTGGAAGTGTTGTGGAGATGAGGACCGGAGTTCAGGCGATCAGGTGGCCGGAATCTAGGATTCCAATGATTTCTCTGGTGATGGTTCTGGATTTTAAAATCCAACTGAGTTGCTCGATTTTGAAGTGAGCCTCGTATCTGCGACTGAATGATCGGAGGTTGATGTTGGAGTGATGGTTGGTTTGTCGACGTCGCTGGTGGTGATCATCGGCGTCAGAATGGATTGTGCAGGTGCACAGTGATGATTTGGGTTGCTGTAGTTTTTGGTTAAGGATGAACTTGAAGTAGTCTGTGTTTTATAAACTTGAAAGTGTAAAGCCTGTAAGTTAAAACCTGAATGTTTAAAACCTGTAAGTTAAACCTGTAGTTAATCCTGTTAGTTTTAAAAACCTAAATTAAAACTAAGTTTAAATTAAATAAAAACTGGGGAAGAGGATGATTTCAAGTACAACTCGAAGCATGTTGATATTTTTCTTGGGGGACCCTGTGTGTTTACTCGAAGTGATAGAGGGGGGGTGCTCGGGTTTTAGTGTTCAGGTGTGTAAAACCTGAAGCTATTGTAACAGTTTCAACTGTATTTGAAACTTTTAATTTAAAATCAAAGCTAAAAGCTAGTGCTAAAATAAATTTTAAATAATGGGATTAAATTAGTTTTGAATATAGTTGAAAATAGAAAGTTTTCAAAATTTAAATTTATCTAATATCTTGAAAGTGTTTAATAATTGAGGTATTTTCAACTAGAGTAAGATTAAATAAAAATTTAAAGTTGTTAAGGAAAGAAAAATAAAATAGGAATTAGGACTTGGACATGAAATTCCAGGTTTGGAATAAAATAAAGTTTTATAATTTAAAATTGATTCAAATAAGTTTAATGCTATTAAATATGTAAGTTAAAAAAGGGGTTTTGAAAATAAGTTAGTGTAAACATTTAATTAAGATAAAGTTTAAATTATTGAAATAAAATAAAAATTTAAATCAATTATAAGAACAATTGACTTTAATTCATGAAGTTTTAGAATTTTATATGTTTTGATCTTTAAGTTAATTAGGCAAGAATACTTAATAATGTATATTAGTTAATTTAGTAATTAATAGTTTAAATGTAGTAATTAAAGTTAATTTATGAATTAATTAACTAATATGTTATTTAGAACTATAGATTAGATTTTTAAATGGTAAATTAATTCATAATTAATAATTAATATAAGTTGATTATGTTAGAAGGAAATAATTAAATAATTATTAATGAAGTTCATTAAACAAATGATGTTATAATTAATTAATATGGTTGATTTAGTAATAAATTAATTAGATCAATTGATTCAATAGTTTAAATGAAATTATTAATTAAGTGAATTGATTTGATTTAATTAATTTAGATTAATTAACTGATTTTTTTTTGAAATTTAAATTACTTAGAGAAGTAATTGAAGGATAATTACGGGATGTAATTAATTGGGTGATGTTGTTAATAGGAGTAATTGAAATATAATTACTTAAAATTAATCAGGGGATTAATTAAGAGTGTTACTGAGAAGTAATTAATTATGAACGATTAATTACTATATGTTATTAATCAAGAGGATTAATAATTGTAATTTGCAGATGTGTATTCTTAATATAATTAACAAATGAAATGTAAATTAGAAATCATTAATTAATATAATTAATGATGGGATTAGAAATTGATTTATTTGAGAATAATAAATCAACAAGATAATTAAATGGAAATAAATCAATATATATGTAATTAAGAAATGGATTTATTCAAGATTACTTTCTGTAAATGAATTAAGGAAAACTATTGGAATGCAGTAAAGGATATTTAGATCAAAGATGATTAATTTGAATATATAAGAAATTGATAATAAGATTTAAATCAAGTTAATTAATTAATTTAGAAATCATTTGATGATTTGGTATGATTAATTACTTAGTGTAATTAATGGAGCATAATTACTCAGAATAGTAATTGGGTGATCATTACTTGATGAAATTCATACAAGATGATTTGTAAGTAGAGTAATTTGAGTAATTTCTTTTGTAATTAATCAAAGGATTGATTTATGGAAATAATTAATCATGGAATGATTAATTTGTTAATAAGTAATTATGAGTAGTTAATTACTGGTTTGTTATTAATCAAGGGTGATTAATAATTGAGTTTAAGTAAAGATTAATCACTTAATTAATTTAAATAAGTAATTGAATATAAATTGAAGATCATTAATTAATATAATTAATGATGTAATTAAGAATTGTAAATTAAGGAATAATTAATTAAGAAAGTAATTAAATGTTAATTGTTATAAATGATTTAGAATAATTCAATTGAGAATTAATTAAAGACTAAATTATTCTTGTAATTAGAGAATAATTAATTAATGATTGTGAGAGCATGATTTGTAGAATGAGAAATTAATTTAATTTACTTTAAATTAATTAAAGATAGAAGTAGTTAATTTAATTCATTTTAAATTAATTATAGATTGTGATTCATAAATCATGCTTATGGATGATATTGATATTTCATTGTTTGATTGTGATCTCAGAAATGAGTTGGATGATGTCTATGTGATATGGATGTATGTTTTAAGTATGATAATGTTTAATTATCTGTTTGGATGATGATATTAATTATCTGTTTATGATGATATTGTGATTATCTATTATGAGATGTGAATTATCTATCTGTGTATATTGTTAATATTGAATTCACTGTTAAGACTAAATAGACAACTTGGCCTTAAAAGACACGCTTTGGATTTCGATGAGACCGGGATCGGGTTTTCCGCATTAGGAACATCCGAAAACCACATCGTTTCCAAATTAACGTTAGGTCGTGAATCTGAAGTGAAGATGAAGGTTCAGAATGCAAGGGTTATCGTCGTTAACTCTGAGGGTGATTCCAAAATGAGTGTAACGAGATAATGCCTTCGGTTTCGTTCGAACCCGGAACGAACTTGTATGGATTGAATGCTTTCAACACATCGTCAGGCGGACGATGAGCATTCTAAGAAATATGTTCTATAAAGGTAATCGTAACCTCAAGCCTCATCAACCGGGAATGGCTAAAACAGGGGAGGTGCAGCAAGGTTAGGTGGGTCATGCCCAAGCAGGACAAGGATATTCCCCTGTCTAGATGTCCCTTTTTATTCGGCTTAGTGGGCGGTTGGTCTGCAGCCAACTGCGGGGTGTATCTTGTTCGGGACTGTTCAGTAAGGAATGGTTCCGGCCTTGTGTTGCAGGGGATGAAGGGAGTAATCCTCGGTACGTTGATCTAGGCCACGTACTGTGACGGGCGGTACCCCAGTAGCCCTGCCATTGTATGGAATCCACAATCCAATAAGTGCCAACGGTTTTGATTGTATTACCCACTTTTGTGGCTAGTAGCTGGAATTTAATAGATGTAACAATTTCGGCTATTTTCTATTTACTTGAAAACCCTAGACCTATTATAATATCACTGGATTTCCTATCAAATGTTTTGGTTAGCGTAAGGTAAAAACTTTTCCATGTTTATGTGTGGAAAGTCTTACGTGATACCTTTTGTTTTCAAAGGATTTTTCAAAATTAAGCAACTTTAACCTGTTACTCATACCAGACCCATGTATGACCCGAAGTTTATTTTTGTTTTTCATAAACTCTCGGGTACCCAAATTTTTACGGGTAGCCAAGGGATTCAGGTTTAGCTTTGACGTATTCTGGAGGAGCAATGGAGCAGGAGGCTTCAGCGTTTTAGATATATTTAGTTCCGCTGTGTGGTATCTCTGTGATGTATTGTGTATTGAGTTGTATTAACTAGACAGGTGTTTATAACTGTCTAGTATGTGATGTATTATCTGTATAGCTCTGATTGATGTATATGTTATGTAAATACTTATGTAATTAATATATTTTATTCGTTCCGCTGTGAGATTCTGATGTTGTTGTTTTTTCTTCTCTATCTTTTCTATTTTCTCACCCTTTTCTTTCTTATTAACGATGTTACTTCTTGGGAGTAGGAAGTGGGGTCGTTACAGTGGTATCAGAGCGCTAGGTTGAGTGAATACCTAGGCTCTTAAGTGATTTCTTTCCTGAGAGAGCGTATTTGTAAAATTTGATAAATATATATATTTATTTATTTTCTATTTATTTGTTGGATTACCTGTCCGGGTTTTCCAATATAAGTATAAGAGTAGATTTAGTAGTGGTGTGTGTAACACGACTACATGTGGTTGGAAGTATATTTGACGAGACTGTTGACCTAATACCGTCTCGAGTAAATTTGTGGTGTAAGGATTTCACCTAATCTCTGGAGAGAAAACTGATAAGATTGAAGTCCATTTTGTTGTAAAGATTGGATGAGTAGAATTTGGATTGTGTGAGTTGAGCAGAAGCTTAAATATTATCTTGGTAACTCAAGAAGTAGTAGTTGTATGTTGAGATGCAGTAGCGGAGGATTGTTTCTGAAGAAGTTCTCAAAGATTTTTGGATAAGGAAGTATGTCTGCATAGTTTTGAGTTTGAGTTCAGCGAAATGTTGTGTTTGGCTTTGAGGCCCGAGTTTTTCGAGGAGTTTTGGATTAAGGAATTTTTGGCATCAGTAGTGGTGATTGCAGCTCAGATAGTTCTGCCGGCACGCGAGAAGGTCATCTGTCAACAGTTCTTTAGAAATGAAGTCCAGAACCAGTTTTGTGAATCCATTTCTTCAATGGATTGGCTAGATAAGTTTAAGATGTTCAAATTGGTAGGAGAGAACAGTTTTCTTTGGATATTAACCTGAGTGGATCGCAAAAGTGACTTGCGATAGTTAAGTATTCTCTGGGATGGCAGAAATTTTTCTAAATATCTTTGTAGAGGTCGGTAGTTTGCCTTAGCATCTAAGGAATTGAGTTTGGTATCGACTGGATTTCAGAAGAAGTGCAAATGGTTCGGCTTAGTAATAGAATGGATTCTAGAGAGAGAAATTGGTGAAGCAACTCGAGTTTCAGAGGGATTTCTGAGTTCTATTTTGGATCTGCTGAATCATATTTTTGTCATGTGTTGTCCAGTTATGCTTATGTGCATCATTAGCATTTTCATCTACTCTAGATCAGAGTTGAGCAGCGGAAGCAGTTGGGAGTGCATTTGTTTTTCTTTTCTGGGAATGAGAAGATGTTTTCTACTGAGGATAGTAAAGGTTGTGTTCTTGGTTTTGGTTGATTTTGAGAAAATTATTCTACTGGATTGTTTTTGGATTCAGATTATTGTAGGAGTTATCAGCGAAGGTGGAGCTGATCAGTGGGTTGAAGGCAGCTCTGGACTGTCAGAAGTATTTGGTGGATAAGAGATGAGGGAATTTGGATTTGGGAGTCGGAAATTTCATTTTGTATGAATTTTCTTTGTTTCGGAGGAGTTCTATAGATTAGGAGTATAGACTGATTGGATTCTATAGATCGAGTATTCCGGTATTATACTAGGAAACTCTAGGGAACTCTATCCAGAATTTTGTCTGGATAGTTAGTTTTGTTGATTGAGTAGATTGGTTGTGATGATTGTTAGCATGTGATTGATATATGCTTATGATTTAAAATTTAATTTAAATCTTAAATATATTATTAAATTACCTTTGCTTTTAAATTTCGGGGACGAAATTCTTTTAAGGGGGGAGGAATGTGACGACCCTGAATTTTCTAGCAATATCAATTTAATAATCTGCATTAAATATTAAATTGATATGATATATTTTTATTAATTAAATCTGAATTTGATACTTTTCTTTTAATAAATATCTAATGGATAAATTTTATCTGTTAAAAATTAATTGTTTGTTTTCTATTTATATATGTATATATTTATATACATTGTAAATAGATGAGATTTGTTTTAAAGTTTAACTAATAAATTATGTTTAAATACTAATATATATTTTAGTGAATTAGAAATTATGTTTTATTTAATATAAACATTTCAAAGCTAAATAAATAAATAGTTTGAAAACTTATTTTAACTTAAGTTTAAATTTAAATTATTAACAAAATGATTTGTTTTCTTTTCTTTTTAGTATGGTTTGATTTAAAATATGAATTTAAAATATATATGAGTTTTAAATATATTTTTGTCAATAAATACATTAACATACACTAATAAATATGTAGTTTATAATAGAAAGATTATTCATTTTATTTATCATTTCAAAGTGATAAATATGTTTTTATAAAATAAATAAAATTAAAAATATGCATATAGAAATATAAGTCAGTACATAAGTTAAAATAAGAAATAATCATATTGGATAAATTTATATAACATTCACAAATATTACAATTTATAATAGCAAGACAACAAATAAACTAGAAAACAAATAAGTTTTTAAAATATAACAGGACAACAAATAAACTAGAAAACAAATAAGATTTTAAGTTTGTAAACTATTATAAATGTACAACTGCATATATATGTATGAAGCTTACTTAGGAAGACATCATCAAATATCTTAAGCTAACAAACAAAAACTAATTAATGCAAAATCTTTTAGTACATTAAGTATTCTTTTCAGCCTCCAACCTAAAATATCTCTCTGGTGCAAATCTGTACAATATAAGATTGTATGCAAATATTGTCTTAATAGTATGAAACATAATAATACACTGTCTAATATTACCTGTCTACATAAGCTCTGTGTAATTGTTTATAAATTAGCTTGATCTACATATTCAGTTCGAACTAGGTAACAATTAAAATTCATACAAACTAAAACATGAAAAGAAAGCTATTTCATACTTAAACAAAATCCAAGAAGCAGAAGCAAAATGAAGTTACAGTTGTTTTCAAACCTGCTTCAACAAAGTGCCCTGTTCATTCACATATCTGCGAGTAACTTCCTTTTAAAGCTAAAGCAAATTTTAATTTGTTGCTTGTGAAAATTTCTGAGATGATAAGTGCTTTGTTTGTGTATGTATATAGGGTTGATAAATTCTGAGTTTATAAATGTTTATAAATATACTTGCCTGTTGCATTCAAGTGACTCTGTTCTTAGTTCAGAAATTTAAAAGTTAGATCCAAATACAAATCTATTCATCTAATCTTTGTTAGGATTAGAGATCTAAACAATTTAAGTTTGTTAAATCATGAGTTTAAGTTTAGAATTATACTTAAAGCAATATAGTCTTGAGTTTTACCTGGAACCAAGAAATGCAGTAGCAATTCTAAAATGTTCGATAAATCAAGTGTTAAAATTTGATATTCTGAATTTATAACTTGAATCTATTATGAAAATGAAGATTTTTAAAACTAAAATTTAGATTTTTAGAAATGGGATGGAAGAGAAATTCAGTGTTGACTGAATATTGGGTTTCTGAGTTTATCTGGTGATCAATGGAGAATGGAGCCTTAGGGTTTCATCTGGAGGTGGAGGACTGTGCAGTGAGGCTAGGAAAAATGTGAGGAAGGGTGTCAGATCAACGTGGTGATTGCGGCGATGAGTTTTGGGTTTTTAGACCTAATTTTGTCAGGTCTGGTAACTAGGGCAGTACGGATTCTAGGGTTGATCGAGTTGCTTCAGGGCTTGGTGATGGCTGAGTGGAAGTGTTGTGGAGATGAGGACCGGAGTTCAGGCGATCAGGTGGCCGGAATCTAGGATTCCAATGATTTCTCTGGTGATGGTTCTGGATTTTAAAATCCAACTGAGTTGCTCGATTTTGAAGTGAGCCTCGTATCTGCGACTGAATGATCGGAGGTTGATGTTGGAGTGATGGTTGGTTTATCGACGTCGCTGGTGGTGATCATCGGCGTCAGAATGGATTGTGCAGGTGCACAGTGATGATTTGGGTTGCTGTAGTTTTTGGTTAAGGATGAACTTGAAGTAGTCTGTGTTTTATAAACTTGAAAGTGTAAAGCCTGTAAGTTAAAACCTGAATGTTTAAAACCTGTAAGTTAAACCTGTAGTTAATCCTGTTAGTTTTAAAAACCTAAATTAAAACTAAGTTTAAATTAAATAAAAACTGGGGAAGAGGATGATTTCGAGTACAACTCGAAGCATGTTGATATTTTTCTTGGGGGACCCTGTGTGTTTACTCGAAGTGATAGAGGGGGGGTGCTCGGGTTTTAGTGTTCAGGTGTGTAAAACCTGAAGCTATTGTAACAGTTTCAACTGTATTTGAAACTTTTAATTTAAAATCAAAGCTAAAAGCTAGTGCTAAAATAAATTTTAAATAATGGAATTAAATTAGTTTTGAATATAGTTGAAAATAGAAAGTTTTCAAAATTTAAATTTATCTAATATCTTGAAAGTGTTTAATAATTGAGGTATTTTCAACTAGAGTAAGATTAAATAAAAATTTAAAGTTGTTAAGGAAAGAAAAATAAAATAGGAATTAGGACTTGGACATGAAATTCCAGGTTTGGAATAAAATAGAGTTTTATAATTTAAAATTGATTCAAATAAGTTTAATGCTATTAAATATGTAAGTTTAAAAAGGGGTTTTGAAAATAAGTTAGTGTAAACATTTTATTAAGATAAAGTTTAAATTATTGAAATAAAATAAAACTTTAAATCAATTATAAGAACAATTGACTTTAATTCATGAAGTTTTAGAATTTTATATGTTTTGATCTTTAAGTTAATTAGGCAAGAATACTTAATAATGTATATTAGTTAATTTAGTAATTAATAGTTTAAATGTAGTAATTAAAGTTAATTTATGAATTAATTAACTAATATGTTATTTAGAACTATAGATTAGATTTTTAAATGGTAAATTAATTCATAATTAATAATTAATATAAGTTGATTATGTTAGAAGGAAATAATTAAATAATTATTAATGAAGTTCATTAAACAAATGATGTTATAATTAATTAGTATGGTTGATTTAGTTATAAATTAATTAGATCAATTGATTCAATAGTTTAAATGAAATTATTAATTAAGTGAATTGATTTGATTTAATTAATTTAGATTAATTAACTGATTTTTTTTTGAAATTTAAATTACTTAGAGAAGTAATTGAAGGATAATTACGGGATGTAATTAATTGGGTGATGTTGTTAATAGGAGTAATTGAAATATAATTACTTAAAATTAATCAGGGGATTAATTAAGAGTGTTACTGAGAAGTAATTAATTATGAACGATTAATTACTATATGTTATTAATCAAGAGGATTAATAATTGTAATTTGCAGATGTGTATTCTTAATATAATTAACAAATGAAATGTAAATTAGAAATCATTAATTAATATAATTAATGATGGGATTAGAAATTGATTTATTTGAGAATAATAAATCAACAAGATAATTAAATGGAAATAAATCAATATATATGTAATTAAGAAATGGATTTATTCAAGATTACTTTCTGTAAATGAATTAAGGAAAACTATTGGAATGCAGTAAAGGATATTTAGATCAAAGATGATTAATTTGAATATATAAGAAATTGATAATAAGATTTAAATCAAGTTAATTAATTAATTTAGAAATCATTTGATGATTTGGTATGATTAATTACTTAGTGTAATTAATGGAGCATAATTACTCAGAATAGTAATTGGGTGATCATTACTTGATGAAATTCATACAAGATGATTCGTAAGTAGAGTAATTTGAGTAATTTCTTTTGTAATTAATCAAAGGATTGATTTATGGAAATAATTAATCATGGAATGATTAATTTGTTAATAAGTAATTATGAGTAGTTAATTACTGGTTTGTTATTAATCAAGGGGTGATTAATAATTGAGTTTAAGTAAAGATTAATCACTTAATTAATTTAAATAAGTAATTGAATATAAATTGAAGATCATTAATTAATATAATTAATGATGTAATTAAGAATTGTAAATTAAGGAATAACTAATTAAGAAAGTAATTAAATGTTAATTTTTATAAATGATTTAGAATAATTCAATTGAGAATTAATTAAAGACTAAATTATTCTTATAATTAGAGAATAATTAATTAATGATTGTGAGAGCATGATTTGTAGAATGAGAAATTAATTTAATTTACTTTAAATTAATTAAAGATAAAAGTAGTTAATTTAATTCATTTTAAATTAATTATAGATTGTGATTCATAAATCATGCTTATGGATGATATTGATATTTCATTGTTTGATTGTGATCTCAGAAATGAGTTGGATGATGTCTATGTGATATGGATGTATGTTTTAAGTATGATAATGTTTAATTATCTGTTTGGATGATGATATTAATTATCTGTTTATGATGATATTGTGATTATCTATTATGAGATGTGAATTATCTGTCTGTGTATATTGTTAATATTGAATTCACTGTTAAGACTAAATAGACAACTTGGCCTTAAAAGACACGCTTTGGATTTCGATGAGACCGGGATCGGGTTTTCCGCATTAGGAACATCCGAAAACCACATCGTTTCCAAATTAACGTTAGATCGTGAATCTGAAGTGAAGATGAAGGTTCAGAATGCAAGGGTTATCGTCGTTAACTCTGAGGGTGATTCCAAAATGAGTGTAACGAGATAATGCCTTCGGTTTCGTTCGAACCCGGAACGAACTTGTATGGATTGAATGCTTTCAACACATCGTCAGGCGGACGATGAGCATTCTAAGAAATATGTTCTATAAAGGTAATCGTAACCTCAAGCCTCATCAACCGGGAATGGCTAAAACAGGGGAGGTGCAGCAAGGTTAGGTGGGTCATGCCCAAGCAGGACAAGGATATTCCCCTGTCTAGATGTCCCTTTTTATTCGGCTTAGTGGGCGGTTGGTCTGCAGCCAACTGCGGGGTGTATCTTGTTCGGGACTGTTCAGTAAGGAATGGTTCCGGCCTTGTGTTGCAGGGGATGAAGGGAGTAATCCTCGGTACGTTGATCTAGGCCACGTACTGTGACGGGCGGTACCCCAGTAGCCCTGCCATTGTATGGAATCCACAATCCAATAAGTGCCAACGGTTTTGATTGTATTACCCACTTTTGTGGCTAGTAGCTGGAATTTAATAGATGTAACAATTTCGGCTATTTTCTATTTACTTGAAAACCCTAGACCTATTATAATATCACTGGATTTCCTATCAAATGTTTTGGTTAGCGTAAGGTAAAAACTTTTCCATGTTTATGTGTGGAAAGTCTTACGTGATACCTTTTGTTTTCAAAGGATTTTTCAAAATTAAGCAACTTTAACCTGTTACTCATACCAGACCCATGTCTGACCCGAAGTTTATTTTTGTTTTTCATAAACTCTCGGGTACCCAAATTTTTACGGGTAGCCAAGGGATTCAGGTTTAGCTTTGACGTATTCTGGAGGAGCAATGGAGCAGGAGGCTTCAGCATTTTAGATATATTTAGTTCCGCTGTGTGGTATCTCTGTGATGTATTGTGTATTGAGTTGTATTAACTAGACAGGTGTTTATAACTGTCTAGTATGTGATGTATTATCTGTATAGCTCTGATTGATGTATATATTATGTAAATACTTATGTAATTAATATATTTTATTCGTTCCGCTGTGAGATTCTGATGTTGTTGTTCTTTCTTCTCTATCTTTTCTATTTTCTCACCCTTTTCTTTCTTATTAACGATGTTACTTCCTGGGAGTAGGAAGTGGGGTCGTTACAGGAAATTGATTTAAGTGATTGAAGTTGGAATTCTCCCTGGATAACCAAGTACATTTTCAAAGTAAATTTTTAAATATAAGTTAGAAGATTAAAAGTTGTTTGAAAGCAAGTGTTGGAAAATTTCTTATTTCTAATATTTAAATTCTAAAGTAAGTACCTTCCCTTAATCTATTATAGTAGTAATTATTTAAAGAATGACTTAATATTATGTTTTTTTTAAAAAAGTATAAATCTAGTTTTATATTTATTAAGCAACCTTATTTTCAAATATTCATTTAATATGTATTTTTAACAAATTATTGAAATAGGTTTAATTTAAATATTTTGAAGGTATATATTTCAAAGTAAAGTGTTTTAAATTATTTTTAAAATCTAGTTTTGTGCTTGGTTATTTCAGTGGAGATAGAGAATGTGTGGGAAAGTTTATTCTAGAAAGAGAAACGGTTTTGAAACTGTTGTCAAAGGATCGAAAATAGAAATATATCTTGTGAAGATATTTTGAGTAAATAAATATTTGGGAAATTATTTATTGGTTGATGGTTGCTTGTGAATATTAATTAATAGTTAAATAACCGACTATCAATATTGGCCAACAGCGTTGATCGTTTCGAAGAGACCGGGATCGAGATTTATTTCTCGAAAACCACTTCGATTCGGTTTGTACGTTTCGTAGAAAACGAGTTTGGAATCGAAGATGGATCAATGAAGTGCAAGGGCTAGTCGCTACTAATCCTGAGGATATTTCCAAAATGGATGTAGTAGGAATAGTGCCTTCGGTTCCGTTCGAACCCGGGACGGACTTATATGGATGAATGCTTGTGAAACATCGTCAGGTGGACGATGGGCATTCTGAGTGATATGTTCTATAAAGGTGACGCTTAGCCTCAAGCCTCATCAAATGGGAATGACTGAAAATCAGGGGATATGCAGCAAGGCTAGGTGGGTAGCACCCAAGCAGGGTGAGGTCATTCCCGTCTAGATGTCCCTTTTTATTTCGGCTTAGTGGGCGGTTGCTGATCCCAACCGCGGGGTGATCTCACTCGGGATTATCCAGTAAGGGGTAGTCCCGGCCTTGTGTTGCAGGGGAGCGGGCGTACTCCTCGGTACGGTGATCTAGGCCCCGTACTGTGATAGGTGGTACCCCAGTGCCTAGTCATTAGTTGGAAATCCATTCTCCCTACGAGCCTTGTACGAGTTTTGTTTGTATTACCCACTCTGTGGCTAGTAGCTGGAATTTAATGAATGTAACAATTTCGGCTATTTTATAAGTATTTGTATATAGACCCTATTATAATATCAGAGGATTTCTATAAAAATTGTTTTAGCTATCGTAAGGTAAAAACCCGACATGTTTATTTGTGGCATGGTCTTACGAGATGCTTTTGTTTTCAAAGGATTTTTGAATCTTTAATAATCAATTGGGTGTGATTTTCTCACACTGGTATTCCAGACTGACTCGGGTGTTATTTAACTGTAATGCTCGGGTCAGACCGAGTATTATAGGATACAGGAGGTGCTGTGGAGCTCAGGTGACGAGCAGGATGGCGATACGTACTCTCGTACTTGTATATATATATATATATACATATTCCGCTGTGTTGAGTTGTTGTGTGCCCATTTGTATGATATTGATGTTGAGCCGTGATTGATGTACTTTGATGATGTAATATATAAACAGAAATATTTGATGTTGATTAAAGATTATATATTATATATTATATTTTATTCCGCTGCGATGGTTAGATTCTGATGTTGATTTTGTTTTCTCTTCTTCTACCTCTTCTTCTTAAACCCAAATGGTTCGTATTTTTGTACAACTTGAGTTGATTGTTGTAGAATAGTGTTGACTCAAGGGGTACGGAATGCGGGCTGTTACAACAGTGGAATGAACAAGTGATGCACATGATATGGCAATCACAAATGCTTGAAGACTACAGAACATCAAGATGAATCAAAACAAGTTTGATCAATATCAATAACCAAGGTCACAGTGAAATTAACATCATCAGAGAAGATGGCCAGAGACAAAACTCACAGGGATGAACACAAAGATGGCCGATGCAGTGGCAATCAACTAAAGTAATTCACAGTGAAAGTCGAAAGATTAACAATGTAGAAAGTCAAAGCCGTAATTCACAGTAAAGCCGAAGTCAGAGTTGACAAAAGATTAGAGATGGCCAAGTCAAGAAAATCAAATACGTATCTTTGAAAAAGTCACAAAGTAAAACCAGAAAGTCTTTGTCGTATTACTCAAGTAAAATCAAACGTTTGAAAATCAAGACCGTATGCATCAAGTAAGTCACTATATCAGGAAAGCGAAAATTAGGAAAGTATCAATTTGATACGAACGAATTATAGGGTTTCAGAATCCATATAAATACGTCTCCCAAACCATCATTGAAAGTGGGGGTGTGAGAAAATCGAATCAAATCCAAATATTCACCAAGTTCATCATCGGCAAGTGAGCAAAAATTGAATTCAAGCATTCAATCCAGAAAAGCAAAAAGGAAAGTTACATACCAAATTGAAGCCGAACTCCAGAAGCCTTAATTTCAAAATTGATCATCGGAGAAGCAAGAGCAACGCAAATAAGATAATTGATCATCAGAGAAGCAGCGTGCAAGAGCATCACAAACCAGTCAAAGCCTCAATTTGGATTGCAAGGAGATTGAACGAGAAATCAAAGCCGCCGTCATTTTCTCAAAGAAAATAAAAGTGGATCGGGCTAGAGAAATAAAAGAGGGCCGGCCTTGATTTATAAAAGGGGTTTTATTTTTAGAGGGCTTTAGTTTATTTTTTAATAAGGTTTAATTTTTGAGAAAAAATTGTGGATTCAGGTTTGTATTTTAATTTTTGCTCCTACTTTTATTTTTGAAGTCTGTTTTTTTCTTTTCGAGTCAAAGTATTGGTAAATCACCACCTAGGTTGTAGGTAGTGTCAGATTGTCTGGTTAGAATTAGTTCAGTGAGCAAGGTGTGCGAGTTTGCAAAACTCTATAGGCGGGAGCAGAGTTTGTGAGTTTACGAAACTCTATAGGCGGAGCAGGGTGTGCGAGTCTATGAAAGTGTTTGTGAGCGGGAGCAAGGGTTTGCGAGTCTAGTAGAGTGTTTGTAAGCGGGATACTGTTTAATTCTAATAGAAATATGGGAATGCAGCAGTAGGCAGGGGTTGCCGAAGCTGGGTAAATTTTATGTGTGATTTACTTTTCAGCATAGTTATTTCTGCAATTTGTTTCTGCGTTTAATTCGACAAAATTTGCTATAACCCTCTTCACCCCCCCCTCTAGGGTAAATCTAGATCCAACAGCTTCCATAACTTGTATTTCACTTATATAATCCAAAAAGGTTAACAATTATATAGAGTGAAATATTTATAAGTGGTTTCAACCAAAAACCAACAAATCAATACAAACATCAATCACTTGCAACAAGGTATACAACCATCACATGGAATCAACACAAATCAATCATTCACTCATATCAGACAAAACAAATAGTTGTTCGAGTTCAACTTTAATTTGCATAGACGGGAAAATAAACTACTTAGTGCACCATTTACTCAACAGTCTTAGATGAATCTAAATAGATTATTCATTCATCTAAATAATTCTAAAGCATCCTTGCCCAAACAACCATAAACCAAACAAACAACAATTTCAAACAATAGATCAAGTTTATTAATTTCATTCATATAATAATTTGTCTTTTAAATTTGCCTTTTATTTCTTACAGTTTCATTTACTTTTATTCATTTCTAACAAAGTCTCATTTTCACTTATTCATATCATGAAAATTTCCTTTTTAATATATTACATTCATTTATTCACTGCTTAATTTCATTTATTACAGCATTCATCTTTCTGCTTATTTTCAAAATAAATAACTTCAATCATTTACTTAAGTCTATAATTACTTAATTAAGTATATAATAATTATAACTTCAATTCTAATTAATAAAAGCAATTTATTGAACACTTCATTACATACTTTTACTTGTACAATTTCCATTGCATTTTCTTATTAAACATTTGAACTTTTAATATTTGGTAAGTTATATATACGTTAAAGAATGCAAATTGAAAATAACACAAGTTTACTCATTATTTTTTATTAATTTACTGTTCAATAATCATATCATTTGTTTAATAGATTACAATTTCAACTTCCTTGAAATTTCATTTATAACCTAGCATTTGGTCTCTTATTTTAATTAGAGGTTCCAATTATTAATTAGTTACATTCAATTTCACTACAATAATTGAAACTGTTAATTAACGAAAATTAAGAATTAAATACCGGGTTAAATTCCAAATCATTTTAAAGATAATAGATAAAGGTTTATACTTAAAACTTATATATCCCATTATACTTAAACAATCAGGAATTCATGTTTGGTTATCAAAATAAATCCATAGTAAAACTACTACAGTAGCCTTCCCACTTAGAAACTCGAAAATGAATGTCGATGATGCGTGCACTCATCACCAAAATTATTTTCCAGCGACAGAGAGGGAAGTACATACTTATTTCTTTCAAAAATTTCTTTTTTTAATATTTCTTCCAAATTATATTGAAATACTTATATCAGAAAATACTTCTAAATATTATCATTATTATATTCCAAAAATCATTGAAAGAATTTTCAAAACCCCGGGACTTAAGCTCTAAATTTCTAATTTTCATTTATTTTATTTTCAATCTCACCTCAACTATTATTTGTAATTTTCATTAACTAACAACCAATATATTGCAACCAAATATAACCTTTAAAAAAAATTTGTTTTGTATATAGAAAATATAATAGGCAAAATTATTTCATTCACCTATATTAAAACAAATATTGTGTCGGTCTGTTCTATTAAGTGTTTAGAAGTCCCTATTGATGTCATAGCGTCCCATGCATCAACCAGAATTTATAAATTCAAAACGGAACAAATTAACAAAATATCGAAACCTTCTATAATACTAACAAATATGCTCTCTTATATATATACACTCAGTGACTCATCGTAGGGTATTACTACCCTATTAATAAAGAGTCAAACCCCACAAAGCTATGGTTTATCGCTAAACCTGGCTCTGATACCAGATGTAACGTCCCGCCTTTTCGTACGCTTTAAACCGATGATAAACCACACATGTTAGACTTAAAACATACAGAAGGGCCGATTGTTATTGGGTAAATAAGAAAAAGCAGAGAAAGAAAAAATAGAATCTTGTAGGGAACGATAAAATATAATAATCAAATATACAGTTCATGAAGCTGTTTTACAAAATATTCGATTATACTTATATAATACATATCAGAGTTACACATACCAGCGAAAAATCAATAACAATGCAGCAGAACAGTGTGAATGTAGTGGAATGCTATAATAACTTATAATAATAAATCTTCGTCTTCGTCCTCCAGAATACGGTCTTCCAAATCCTGAAATTCTCAGGCTAAACCGAGCAAATTGAAAAGATAAAACACTCGAGTCAGAACTAAAATATCTTATGTGAGTTAAATTAACAGAAATAAATATGAGTTGAACGGCGTCAGAGATGTTTACGGGATTTGACATCTCCTATCCAGTGTCTAACGTTAGTGCAATAACTTAAGAGATACTCGGGATTCACATCTCCTAAGGATCCGCTAAACTATCTACTATGTAGTAATATATGCTATTATAATATTGTCTAAAGTAAAGTATAATATACTGAAAATAGCGTTAAGGGGTTACATATATAGCCCTTAACACACTTTTATATTCCCATAGTCCTTACAGTACCGTAATCTCCCCCGTACTGGGCGTCGTCAGAGGGCACTCTATAGGTATGGTACAAAACAAAATCGTATAAGGCGTGCTAGGGTAGGTGACACGGCACAACTAGGCAATGACAGGGTAGATATACCAATTGCTATCTGGGCTGGTGGTAACGCATAGCCGCAGCTACCGCCCTTCCCCAAATAAAAAAATCAAAAGTGGCCACCGAATCAATCAAAAAGTCAAAGTATAATATCGAAGGGATGTGTCCGATCAAAGGTGCTACCTCATTGGCCCGAGAATCACTCCTTTTTTAGCCACCTTATGCGAACTCACGGGAGTAGGGTCCGCATATTTACCTCAAAGGAAACGCCGCCGCCATCCTACTTCATTTTGGAATCTCCACCACGTAAACGGTTGTTAAAGTGGTTATCGGAGTTGGCAGAGAGTATGACAACTTCCGATCTAGGTCTCTTTAACAATCCAACGTTATTATAACACCGCGGTCATTTCAAAATAATTTATTCTTCAAAATCAGGATATAATATAACCAAATCAAAATGATATTCCTTTTATTTCAAATCAATATAATATCATTTTATTACAAATATAACCCCTTTTAAAATCATAGCACTTCTAAATTTTATACTTCCAAACCAAACATTTGAAATTTTAACACCTTTAAAACATAATGCTATGAAATTCATAACTTCGAAACATTTCAATTTCTATAAACATTTCAATTTCGTTATATTTCAAGGCTTCAATATTCCAAAATTTCAAAACTAAATTTGATAACTTCGATTCAACAATTAAATTTCCTATTATTTACTTTTGAAATATTTTATATAATAGACCCTTTATTATTTAAATAAAACTCAAATTTCAAATAACTAGATATTGTCTTCAATTCGTTATACTTGAAATAATCATTTAATTCACCTAGACCCAAAAATCAAGTTATAATAATTATACCTTTTAAAATTCCAATTTAATAAGGTTCACATAAACCCTGTTGGTTTAATCCTTAAATAAATTCAATTTCATAAAATCTCAAATTTATCTAACTTTCAAATCCAATTTTATTCGAGTAAAATTCTTAAATAATTAAATTCACATCCATTTCATATTTTATCTTCCAAATCGTAATTTATTTAAATCATTATAACCTCTATATAAAAAATATGATTTAAATACTTAACCATATTTACTTTAATAAATCAAACTCCATTTTTTAACTTATTGTCATTAAACAGATTTATACAGAGCTTAAATACATGAATTTAACTATACATAAAATATTTTAATATAATATGAAAAAGAATCAATATTTATTAAACCGTATAATACTATCCAAAACCATAGAAATCATTTCCAAAATATATATGTATAGACCGGCGGTGTCTGTATATAATTTTCTATCCTACGGTCAAGTGATACAGACATTTATCATTTCAATCCGCAATTTAAAATAAAAATACGGTTACATATCATTTCAAACCGCAATCTCGAATGAAATAAAGTGCATAACAATTCGCAGTTTATAACGATATAAAGTACACATCCATTCATCCAATATCAATCATCAACCATTAATCACAATCATCATCCAGTTCAATCAATAGCACGAATATATAATAGATAATAAACAACAGGTATCAACTAGCAGTTTATATTCAATAATAAATTAAATGAAAATTTAACTTGTAGTTTATATGCAATAAATAAATTAAATGAAAATTTAATTCAATTATATTCAATTTAATTAGGATGATGATTAATAATACGCCAAACAGTCATAAATAAATTTCTAATCACGTCCTAAATGAATTTAACAAACATAAAAAAATTTAGAAGTTGTGAGTGGGTTAAAACACTCACCTTTTGAATTTAAATTGAATTTAAATCCAAAATTTTAACAGTCTCAGAATTCGTCAAAACCAGCACCATAATGTTCGGAATTTTAATACGATCCTAACAAAAAAACCACGCGTGAATTGGTGTTCGTATGTGAAAGATATAGCGAAAATTATGCTTGAATTTCAATTTTAAAAATAAAAAAAAAGAACACATTTTTATCCCTCGCCACCTCACTAGATCAACGCGCACATCTTCTCACGCGGCTATAGGTTCGAACCCAATTTTTCACCGCTGACCGAAAGTTGGACCAAGCTTTGCCAGCTCCACCGATCGCCAACACGCTGCCGCCCACCACCGCCTCGTTGCTCTCGACGAGCCGCACCTAAAGATCACCACGCCGTGACCTCCGCCTACCATGAAAAACGTGCACCGCCACCTATTTTGAAACCTTAATCCACCTATCCTCAATGATCTAACCGTTGATTCGACGAACGAATGCCACAGATGCACTCCCCATCGTCCACTCTGCAATACCCAGAAATGATTCGATGATCCGAGAACGTTCATCGACGTGCGATGAGTGGCCGTGAATGGTTCTGCAATTTCCGGACAAACGGTGATTCAAAACCAAAAAGAACTGCAGATATGAGATGCGTACATTAAGAGCTTCGATATAAAAAAATTCTGAATTTTTTTGAGGAGTTTGGAAACTTGGCTTTTATTTTGAATTGTAGTTGGAATTAGGTGTTTGTCTACCATTGAACTGAGGAGGTGAAAGAAATTGTACGCACAGATAAATGAGAATGAGGGAAATTAGGGTTTATAACAGAGTATTTATAGACAAGGTTGAAAAAGAATAGATAGACCCGATTTATAACGCGTTGAACGATGAATGGCCCGAAAATCCCGTTTTGTCTCCGGAACGAAATTAGGTCAACCCATATATCAAAATAGATGTTTCTAAATATCTTAAACGTGATGGAACAAGTTTCACGTCCAAATTCCATCGTATGAAAAAGTTATGCTAAAAAAATTATTTCAAATTGATTTCAATTGATTTTATTCTATCGATTTCAGTGTGTTTCGCATTCGTACGATTAAACGACAGGTCCGATCGCTACAAAACTTGAAATCCTACAATAATTCACCGTTATAGATCCGATGAAACTAGTTTCGTCAAAATCCGAGTCAGTGGCTAAATTGGCTATTTTTACATTGATTGAATAAATTAAAAATTAATTAATTAAATCAAATTTTAAATTTCAATTCGAAAATCGACAAATTTCATCACTTATGATTCCTCAATCATTTACAATGATTTAAACAAATTTGAATGTCAAATTAGAGATGTTTAATTTATAAATTTTAATATTAATCCTCAATTTCATTAAATACAACATTATTAATTTAATTTCCAATAAATCTATTAAATTCACTTTCTTTCTATTATTCAATTCATTATTATCGAATGGATAAAATTTAACATTGAATTTACAAACTATTACCTTAATATTCTTAAATTCCATATTGATTTCAATTAACGCTAAAATTAGAGATTAATTTCATTAAATTGCAATTACTCCAATTATTATCATAGTCCAAATCCCAATAAATTTATAAATCTTGACTTCCATTCTTCTTATCCAACCAATTGCTTTAATTAATTGGGATTGCACTAATTTAGTCAATTACTACAATTGCTTTCAAATTAAATTCTATGAACTAAACAAACAAGTATTCATAAAAATTGTAACCATTAAACTTTAATTAACTTTAAGTTTATTACTTTCAAACAAATATTATAACTACTTGTAGAACATTTATTTTATTCAATCACTATTTATTCGTTATAAATTCATTGATTAATCCAATGTTTACATTTATTTTTCTTATATTAATTTATTACCAAATATTCTTATTTACAATCAATTATAACCCTACAATTGTTTCAATCAATAGGTATTGCATTGAATTAATTATTTATTAGCTTACATATCCTATAACCAAGTTATACCATTTTCCATTATTTCATTTATTGCAATCCCATTCAATTTACACAATTCAGCTTTAATTAACTCCGTTGTTATATTCCTTCTTAGCTATTATTTCATTATTTATTATAATTACTTACATCATATGAATTCATTCTATTACACTAAATCAGACATTAATTCATATATTCATACAATGTTTACCTTTATTTACTTATATTAAATCTTATTCCCAAATATAACAGTTACAACAAATTAATAGAACAATTAAATATTAACTTACGACCGTTATTACTACTTTGATTTACATTAATTACAACTAATGTCCTTAATAAATTTATTTACTTGGTCTCATGCTTTCTATTTCACCAATTACTATCTTATAAATGAATTTTACGTTTCCATTTTAATTTACATTCACACTTTCCGTTATTATATTGATTATCATTCAGGTACGTTTAATTATCTTTATTTGTAATTGGTGAATTAACTGGTAACAACCATTTGTCACCATTATACCCTTTAAAATACGTGTATGTTCATTCTTTCCAACCAATTATCATCTATTATATTATAACTTACAAATTTAAATAAATTCATTAATTTTCATTTCATTCAACCTATTAATTATTAACCTAAATTAGCACTGTTACGTTTTAATTTACTTATTAGCTTACAACAAGTTCTACCATTAGTTCATACACTAATTCATTCCATTTCCATTCATTATACATTATTTTATTAGTAAGTCAACATTTTAAATTATTAATTTACCTTTTATATCCCATTATAAATTAATACACCCGTTAATTAAGATTTTTAACAAAATTAATCATTTCATCTTGGTAACATTCTTTTATTACAATAAGAATATTGTAACAGCCCGCAAATCCATACCCCTTGAGTCAACACTATTGTACGACAATCAGCTCAAGTCGCATAGAAATAATAACCATTTGGGTTAAAGAAGAAGAGGTAGAAGAAGAAAATAGAAAACAACAACAGAATTTAACCATCGCAGCGGAATAAAATATAATAAATAATAGATAATCTTTACTCAATTCAAATATATATGTTCATATATTACATCATCAGAGTACATCAATCACAGTTTCACAACAACAACATACAAATGGATACACAGCAACTCAATACAGCAGAATATATACAAACAAGTACGAAAGTACGTATCGTCGTCCAGCTCGACTCCTGAGCTCCACAGCATCATATCATGTATCCTATAATACTCGGTCTGACCCGAACATTACAGTTAAATAACACCCGAGTCAGTCTGAAATACTAGCGTGAGAAAATCACACTCAATTGGATTATTAAATTTTCAAAAATCCTTTGAAAACAAAAGCATCTCGTAAGACCGCGCCACAAATAAACATGTCGGGTTTTTACCTTACGATAGCTAAAACAATTTTCATAGAAATCCTCTGATATTATAATAGGGTCTATATACAAATACTTATAAAATAGCCGAAATTCTTACATCTATTAAATTCCAGCTACTAGCCACAGAGTGGGTAATACAAACAAAACTCGTAAAAGGCTCGCAGGGAGAATGGATTTCCAACTAATGACTAGGCACTGGGGTACCACCTGTCACAGTACGGGGCGTAGATCACCGTACCGGGGACCACTCCCGATCCCCTGCAACACAAGACCGGGACTACCCCTTACTGGATAATCCCGAGTGATATCACCACGCGGTTGGGATCAGCAACCGCCCACTAAGCAGAAATAAAAAGGGACATCTAGACAGGGATGACCTCACCCTGCTTGGGTGCTACCCACCTAGCCTTGCTGCATAACCCCTGATGTTCAGTCATTCCCATTTGATGAGGCTTGAGGCTAAGTGTTACCTTTATAGAACATATTCCTCAGAATGCCCATCGTCCACCTGACGATGTTTCGCAAGCATTCATCCATACAACTCCGTCTCGAGTTCGAACGGAACCGAAGGCACTATTCCTGCTACATCCATTTTGGAAATATCCTCAGGATTAGTAGCGACTAGCCCTTGCACTTCACTGCTCCATCTTCGACTTCGAACACATTTCACAAAACGTAAAAACCGGATCGAAGTGGTTTTCGAGAAATAAATCTCGATCCCGGTCTCTTCGAAACGATCAACGTATTTGTCCAATATTGATAGTCGGTGGTTTAACTATCAATTAATATTCACAAACAACCATCAACCAATAAATAATTTCCCAAATTATTTATTAATCCCAAAAATATCTTCACAAGATAAATTTCCACTTTTCAAACCCTTTTGAAAATAGTTTTCACACTATATTCCTTTACACAACAAATTTCCCTATTATTTCTATTTCCACTGAAATCACCAAGCACAAAACTATAGATATTTTTTTTTAAATAATTTAAAACGCTTTACTTAGAAATATACTATAAAACATTTATTTTAAAACTACTTCAATAATTTATTAAAAATACATACAATATAAATATTTGAAAATAAGGTTACTTTATAAAAGATAAAACTAGGCTTTCACTTTTTAAAACAAAATACTAAGTCACATTTAAATAGTTGTTACAATAATAGATTTGAAAAATATTTACTTTAGAATTTTAAACATTCAAAAACAATAAATTTTCTAAAATATGCTTTTTAAAACAAAATTAAACTTTTATCTTATATTTTAAATTTACTTTGAAAGCGTACTTGGCAATCCAGGGAAATATACTTCTCTTCACATCCTTTAAAAATAAATCACTATTTATCTTTAAACAAATTTTCTCATTTCCTCTAAATAAATTCTCACCTTGAATTTATTCTTCCAAATATCAAATTTCAAACACTTAAATCAATTTCCAAATTGATTTCTAATTTACTTCATTTATTCTAAAATCCTTTAATTTCAGATTTCATTCCTTACTTATGATTTAAAATACTTTTAACTGAAAATTCCAATTTTAGATTCCTCAATTTACTTCTTAATCCTTTTTAAATAAATTTAAACTTTGAAATTTATAATAATTCTTTATTCCTTTAATTGATATCATTTAAAGTTACAATTCATTAATTTCTATTTATAAAATCTCTTTTTCCATATTCGGAATTATTTTATTTATTAGTATCTTAATATCACTTTCATTCTTTTCAATTCATTCTTAATTTTTTCAATGTCCTATAATTATTTTGCTTACAAATTTACTTCTTTTACTTACTTCCAAAATCTAATTTATATGTTTTTGGAACCTCATTATACTCAAACATATTCAATCAAACCATAGCATTCAATATTCCAATATGATTCATCATAGAATATCAAATAATCACAACAGATAATATTAAATACTTTAAATTAATGTTGAGGAATCCTGTTGGATCCCTGCAACCTGTTTCCCTGCATCCACAGACATTAGCACAACATAAATACCAATCCCAAAATATACCATACTATAGCACATCAATCAATTCAACCATTCAAACAATTATTTAAATTTAATCATTTAAATTTAAATTTAACTGAGTGAGATTAACTCACCTTTGATTTTTGTTTTGCTAATCCTGATCCAATCCTGACTTGATTTCCCATGATTTTTAAACCTTTCATAACTAATTTTAAAATTTCATTAATATTCAAAACAAATTGAATAAATCAATTTCATTTGATAAGTGTAATTTCCCAGTGATTTTATTTTGAACAATTTTTCCCTTGTAATAATTTCATTTAACTAAAAGTTTAATTTTACTAAATGATTTCCCATTCAAATAAAATAATTTTTTACCATTTAAAATAATGAAATATGCTTATCAAACAAATTAGTCACCATATATACATAATTTAAAATAAGCTAGTAAATTTAAAACGTATATGTATATTTATTTTCTTTTAAATCCCTATGTATATATTTATAAAAACAAACAATATAGATTTAAGTAAAAAAATTAATTTAAATTAAACAAGTTAATTGAAACTATATACAGATATACATATTTTAATTATAGGTCTAAAATTTTAATTTTATATAACTTAAACCCTAAAAATTTACTGTATATATATATATATATATATATTCTGACTATTTATATTTTCTTTCCTCTTCTTTTTTCCTGTAAATTACAAAAATAAAACTTCTTTCTAACCTAAAAACAAGAATAGTTGTATACCTACTGTAATATATTTTATCAGTATATATATTTAAAAAAAACTGTTTACTAAAACCTAAGGAGAGAAAATAATATAATACCAGTGTTGAAAACCTAGCTTGCTCTTCCACGACATCATCCCTTCGCCCGACAATTCGAAGCCGCCGCGAAATCGAAGCTGCGAGTCATCCACCACCACTAGGCCGAACCCCTCAAAAGCAGTCGTGAGGTTCATCGCGTCGTCCTAGGCCTTGTGCGACTCGAGATCACCACCAGACTTCCCTCGCGGCCCCACGCAACCTTCTGAAACTCGCTAGAACTCGTCGTGATTTGAACTGCAGTGGGAATCGCGAGTATTCCTCTTAGGTATCGAACTAAAAAGTGGAGGAAAGGGGAGATGCCGTTCGATTTTTTGAAAAGGGGGATTTTTAGTTTTGAGGAGGGGTATCGGTTTCCTGAATGAATTTGAGGAGGAGGAGCCAGGGTTTCGATTTCATTTGAAAGCAAAAAGGGAAAGGAGGTACGCATTTTTAATTTGAGGAAGGGAGACATGGATTCGCAACTTTTTAATCACTTGCTTTTTTTTTTCTTTTGACCCAACCGTATGATTTGTGAAGATGGAAATAGAAGAGAAAGGGAGTACGAAGGAACGAATTGGAGGCGGGTTGTACGTATTGTCGGTTCAAGAAAACAAATATATTTTATTTAAATTTAAATTTGTTTTCAAACAAAGTTCACAACTACTCCAATTACTACGAAATTTGAAATCCGGTAATAATACAATATTACGGATCCAATGGAACTGGTTTCGTCGAATTCCGAGACTGTGCCTCGGAAGGCTATTTTTAAATTCAATTTAAACTATATATATTCAAAACTGAACCAAACACTTCCAAATCCAAATTTAACGCTTTTACTATCTTCAGTATTATCAGCATAAACTTTACAAGTTTTCAAATTATTTTTAACATGCTTAAAACTTCAGATTCAACATTTAGCTCAACTTCCAATTATTTAATTCAATACTTTAATTATCAATAAGTAGTGATATTTGAATTCAAGTTAAAAATTTACTCTTAAATATTAAAATCAATTAAATATTCCGATTTTAAACTATCAAAAATTCCGGGTCGTCACATTCCTCCCCCCTTAAAAGGATTTCGTCCCCGAAATTACTAGTTAGGAAGAATGGTCCAATACCCGTTTACTTTTCCCAAAACCAATCAGTTCAACATCTAACCAACTAATCTTTTATACAAGAACCATTACCATTCTTACTAATTTCCCAACCTTCTTTCATTAGTTCCAACCAATATTATTTGCTCGATCATTCAAATTTCAATTCTGAATCAAATTTAAAATTATCAGAATTTTCTCAAAATTTTTCTAACTCTCTAAAATTCAAAAAAAATTCGCCAGCGTCTCCTTTGCGCGGCTAGCTCGGTACAACTACAAAATGCCTCTACGGGCTCCCAAATCCAAAAGAGAACAAAAAGCCAAGTGGCTAGATCCAAAAACCCAATCAAATTTCACAGAAATTTAAACACATACCTTTTTGTCGAGCAATTCAAATTTATCTTCTGAAATCAAAACCAATTTTTCTTTCCCTTCGTAACACCTGTGAATCCTATTTAGCAATACTATCCAATTACAGTTTCAAAACCATTTTATACATTTTTTTTTTCAAAATTTTCAAAATTTGCTTTACTTAAGCCCGTACGATGTACATATACCATTCGTACGCGATATCAAATCCGATCGCTTACTCGATCACACAATTTCACTTCCGAACTAGTATCGTCCACCCGACTTCTAGTGCGGACTCAGATCTGGTTTCTTGATCAGAAACCATCATTTTCCTTGCATAGTCACCAACTATGATAGAGAATTTCCAGAATCAATCAAAACTCCATATCCAGGTTCGCCATCAAAAATCGAGTGAAAAATCCTAACTCGGATAGATACAACTATCTCGAAATTCTGTGCTCAAAATAGATACGCGAATAAAGTAATATACGTACATCCTACATATTTGCCCCAATTGATTATCAACTATATCAATTCCCTTTTATTCACGTTTATTTGGATTTCTATTCCCTTATCCACAATTATTCCATTTCACAACTTCATCCAAAATTTAACTTAGTATATTTCCGATATCAGATTTACTTAAGAACTTTCACTCTTAAGTTTAATTTAAGCACATTATATACTCTTATATTATTATATTCACTTTACCACTTGGTTCTTATTTAAATCAATTTGGATTCTAATTCCAAATAAATTCAATTTGCTTCACTTTATTAATTATTTTCAAACTTCCATACCTTTATCTCCATCTATTACCCAAATTCATTTCCAATTCTACTAGAATTTTATTTATCTGTAAACCCCGAATATTTAATTTCAATATTCAGTTTCACATCTATTAGCTTACAAATTTTAATTCATTTGTCATTGTTGAAAATTTTCAAAAGATTCAAAAGTTTTCTAACTCCCAAAATTTTCGAATTTTTTTGGCATAGTCTCCTTTGTACGAAGGAGCTTTTTCAATTTGACAAGAGATATAAATATATATACATCGACCCACACGGTCGGAAAACATAAAACAGTTCATATTTCCTATTTGTATTGCGTAGGCGTACCTTATTTAGCATTTTTAAGCAAGCGGCTATTTATTTTAGCATTTAGCGCAGTCAAAACCAGCAAAGCGGCTTCCAAAAACCTGTACTTACTCAATTTAAACAGGTAAGTGACAAATATACAAAGTTTATTAACAACTTTCTTAATTTCAATAGCTAACACTTGTATAACACAAGCAATATCCACTAAACACTTCCATAAGCAAATTTATAAGGTTCCAATGCAAATTTAAACGCTTTCATTTAAATGGTTTACACTTCATTGCTTACATTCAATTCATTTTAAATCCAAATAAACTCATGTTTATTACAATTGATTCAAAAACCAATTTTATGACTTATATGAACTCATTTGCATCAACGACGACCATTACTATGCAGATTCAATGATATTTTCTTAATAGAATATCCATTCTAGTTTATAACTACTTAAAATTAATACCAATTCAATTTTTACTTTATTTTGTTCCATTTCTAATTGATTCCATTCAATTTATTTCATATTCCATATTTATATTTATCTTATTTCAATCCATTTATAAATCTTGGAACAATCCATTTTCAAACCATCCTATTCGATTCAAATGATTACACAACTCTCCACTTAACTCAATTTCATTCTTAGTCCAAAAAAACTCATTTAAAATGAAATAATCCCAAAAGCAATCCAACTCCCGTTTTTCCGAAGTCAAATTCTCATTAATATAACTTACATTAATTAACTCAATTACTAATTTCATTTCATTTACCAAACAAGTTTTATTTAAAATCATTTCATAAAACTCGATACCACCATATCTCAAATTTACTTAAGTCAAGCATTTATTCGAATATTACTTAGTTATTCATTTTTCCTCAAGTTATTTCAACTTCAAAATATATATTTTATAAGCACTTTCCAATTTAAATTCTTAATTTGATTTCAATTACCAAACCAATTTCAAATTCCATTTCCATATTTCATTAACTAGTTAATTATCAATTTGTTTATTCAAATTTTATATCCAATATTTGGTTTTTATCTCAGAAAATCACTTTAACTATTTTACTATAGTTCAATCTATTTGTAATTTAAGTTTTGGATTTTATTTATTTCCCAAAATTCAAATCAATTTTATTTTGGCTTATTTATTCCACATCTAAATTTTATAAGTCACAAACTTATTTATTTTCCATACTTTAATCTATTTACAATCAATCTCATTTACCTTTTACACTTTACTTTGGAATTATACATTTATTTAGTCAAGTATTTTTTATTATTCCATAAACAATTAAAACAAGGTTCTAGAGTTTTAAACAATTTCCCAAAATTTCAAAATCACTTTTGAAATCAACTACATCCAAAATCCTTTTCAATTTCAAAACCAAAACCAGCTCGCAAACAACATCAACCTAAAACATCCAGGTAGCAATTCCTTTCTTGGAAACTCGAAAATGAACACTGATGATGTCGCGATCATCACCGGAATTATTTTCCAGCGACCACTGAGAGTTTAGTGCTTTTATCTCTTTAAAACATTTCAAATATTTTAAAATTTCAAATCTCTCCATATTCATTTCCAATTCAAAAATATTCCCGAAATAATACCGCTATTATTTCTCCAAAATCTTTGAAAACCACTTTCAAATTCCAAGGGATTTAAACCTTCCCCAAAATTCCAAATTTGAAATCCATTCCGATTTATTTTCAAATATTTCTCTGGAATCCTGCTCCCAATTAATCACATTTGTATATGAAGTTTATTTCAATTTATAAATCACATTTATAATCTATGTTTCAAATTCTTATTCAATTTCTACACAATAGTGTTAATAATTTAATATTATCATTCCTTAACAATCAAGCATCCAAATATTATAATATTTTACAAAAATTATATATTTTATATACAAAAATAATTTTGGGTAAAATTATTTCATTTATCCTACTTTAAAACAATACTGTGTCGAATTGTTCTATTCAAGTGTTTAGAGATCCCTATCAATAACGTTAATTACTCGTATTGACCAGAATCCATAAACTACTCAATAAACCAATCAACACAATATAAAACCATTTTATATTCACTAACAAATACGCATTCATAACTATTAATACACTCAAACTCATTCTAGAGTACTATTGACTCTATTTCAATGAGTAATTCCCACCAGAGCCAAGGTTATCACCAACCTCGCTCTGATACCACTATAATGTAGGATCCAGATTAACCCTAGAGGGGGGTGAATAGGGTTATAGCAAATTTTCTTGAATTAAACGCAAAAACAAACTGCAGAAAAGTAAATATGCTGAAAAGTAAATCACGCACAAAATTTTCCCAGCTTCGGCAACCCCTGCCTACTGCTGCATTCCCAGATTTCTATTAGAATTAAATAGTCTACCGCTTACAAACACTCTAATAGACTCGCAAACCCTGCTACCACCTATAGAGTTTTGCAAACTCGCAAACCCTGCTTACTGAACTAATTCTAACTAGACAATCTGACACAACCTAAATCCTAGGTGGTGATTTACCAAGATTTGATTCGAAAGATACAACCTTAAAAGAGAATTTAAATTTAAAACAAACTTAAAAAAAAATTAAAACAAAAACCCTAATTGAAATATAAAATAAAGCCTTTTTTAAAAACAAGGCCGGCCCAATTCATTTATTCTGCCTGGTCCTTTTTCTTTATGCTTTTGTAAAATGGCGGCCTTGCTTTCGTTCCTCTTTGTGCTCTGAAATTAGGGCTTGAGTTTTAAGATCCAAATTAGGGCTTTTCGAAGCACGCCTATGTTGATCGATTCTCTGGTTTGCGTGTTTCCTTGCTCGCTGCTTCTCTGATGATCGACTGCTTGCTTCACTTGCGCTCGTTCGCAGTTGCTTCTCTGTTGATCGAGTTCGATAGATTGTGGTATGTAATCTCTTCCCTTTCGTTGCTGGTTTAATGCTTGCTTGAACTCGATTGATTGATGATTTTACCGATGATGACTGTGGGTTTACATTTATATGGACTTCATCACTTTCCTATTTCTCGATTGCCTGATATTTGTGACTTACTTCATTCACACGGTTTTTACTCTGAGGCGTTCGATTTTTCCTTGGTCGATACGGCAGAAACTTTCCTGTTTTATTTGGATTTGACTTTTGAATTTGTCCATTTTTATACTGTGTTGATTTCTGACTTAATTAAAATTCGATATTGATTTGTGAATTCAACTCCATAAATCTCAACTTCATTGCATTGATATTATACTGCAGTAACAAACTATGCCTTGTCATGTGTTCGCACTGCATACTGTATCAGCCTACACTGTTCATGTCTTTCTGCTTGATGTTGTTGTTGGTCTGTAGCTCCATGTTTTGAGTTAAAACTACATTGACCTGACGCTGCACTGTTCACTGTATATAATGTTGCTGCATCATGTTGCATTGTTTTTCACCTCTCTTGTATCATTGGTTTTTCTCACTTGATGTTGTCGGTCTTTATGTGCCCAGTTGATATTCTGTTGCTCCAATTGTTTCATGTGTATTGGTTTGTTGAATTCACTTGATACTGTCACATGCTACTTGGTCGCTGTTGCATAAATGAAATGGTCATTCTTCACTATGGCCTTCAACTTTACATTTTCTGGACGTGAACTTGTAGTCTTTATTTGTGTCTGCATTATCATGTTGTATAATCTCTGTATACATACTTGAGTCTTGTTCATCCAATTCATTGAGATTGTAGCTTGCTGTACATATGGACTTGGTGCATTGCTTCGAGTTGTATTTACACCACTTTCTGTTGCAAGTGCTTGTATCGTCACTGTATATGACATGGTTCACCGTTTGGAAAGAGTTGCTTCACCTGTGTATGTTTACATTTTCTTTGTAGAAGCTTGGTCTGTCATTTGATCTGCATACATAAGCTTTTATGCTGTTTCTTTGATATTGAGACCTGTATTTTGATGTTCTGGTTTGAGGCTACACTTGTGCAGTTCTCTGGTCTTGTATCTGCTGATGTTGTTTCTTTTTACTGTTGCATTTATTTTGGTATAAATTCCCTCGTGCACTTTGATATATAAGCCTGTCTCTAATCTTTTGGTCATGTTGTTAGTGGGATAGTTCTTCACTATTTTCTGGTCTTTGACATTTTGTTTGCTTGGTGGGATTTCTTCGAGTCAGTTTGCATCGTTACAGTGGTTTCTTGATGGTGCACTGTCACACTGTCATCTGGATGCATTCTGTTGTTGTTTGATTGTATAAGCTTTGATGCTTTGATGTTGTTTCATTTATGATCTGCCATGCTTCAGTTTTATTGTGCCTTGTGTTGAACCCAGTTTTAAAAACTCGGGTTTGACCTTGTGCTCGTGTCGTGATTTTATTTATATCGCACGTGAGTTGAACCCGTCCTTTTATTTTGGGTTTGACCTTGTGCTCACTGTTCCCTGTAACATTATCAAGTGTATATATCCATGTGCACGGCCTTGTGGCATGTACAGTGATACGCTGTGCATGTCACATTGTTCGTGTATGATGAATTCAAATGTAAATGATGACGAACAACCCAAATAACTGAGGCAAATAACATTTTCAAAATCCATATTTTATTTTATATTGCAAAATATTTCTTTTTCAATTTTACTACGTTAGTGAATATTTTTACAGATTGCTCAGATGCTAGATTCTCTGGAATGAAGTTGAAGATGAACTACGAGTGTGAGTGATATGTATTGAGGAATTTATGTAAATATGAAATTGTGATGTGTTGTAAACAAAATTGTATATGTATAGTGAGAGCTTGAATTTGTACTATTGAAGAATGTAATAAATATTTATTTGAATAAAACTTCTGTTTGAATTCAAATTCTGTGTATTTAATTTTATTCAGCAAATATTTATTTAATCTATGAAAAATAAAATAGTACATTAACAAATACATTTAAACGAATGTATATATGTTTACTATCATCAAACAAAAATCATATAAGCGCATATTCATACAATCTCCCCCTTTTGATGATAACAAACATATATTTAAGATTTTGGCTGTGTTAAATGTTTTTGATCAATGATATACTCTAATTGCTCCCCCTATTTAAGTGCTTCCTCTCTACACGATGCTCCTCCTACATATATGCATACAAATAGAAATATACAAATGAGCCTAGATGCAAATGGGAAATTATTTGACCTTTGCTTGATTTTATTTGACAAAATCTTAACTTTTCTCTCCCCCTTTTGTTATCAGCAAAAGAATAATAGTGTTAGAGAAAATAGAGATAAAGTGATCGATATTAATTCAACATTAAAACTCAATTGAATATAAATATTAAATTTAAAAAAAAATCAAACGAAAAGCATAACTAACCTCGTTAGGCGCATATTCCACTTTTAGAAGTAATGGAAATGATGTCATCATATAAAACCATACAGTTGTATCTGTTTGTGGTACACTTATATCAGGAATTTGAATATCTACTAATCATGCATAACCGTTAGGACTTTTAAATGAGACTAGTAGTATTCCAATTTAATTTTAAAAATGAATTCAAGTATCTTCTAATCACGCATAACCGTAAGGACTTTTAAATGGGATTAGAATCAACTTGTTTATTTACTAAATCAATTTTGATATGCGTTCCATACATGCATAACCGTAAGGACTTTTAAATGAGCATGGAAGCACATAACAAATTCTAAGTAATTCACTCATGCATAACTGTGAGGACTTTTAAATGAGAGTGAATACTTTGGATTTTATTTTGTTTTATAAAATGAAAAACGAATGGTTCCTGTTTAAAGTACCACATACCGGCAAACTATATTGAATTTTTGATGAGCGATGGTTGATAGAAATATGGTAGACATAGAAATGGTTATGGAATCTTTACCCAACAAAAAGTTTTATAACTCTTGTTTGATTTCTAAAGAAAGTTTTCTAAAATATACCGTCTTGAGTAATGTATGAAAAATATCAACACTCATCACTTTTTTTTCAATCATTATTTTTCTTTTCGATAATTATTAGGGAGTTAGACTAGTTAAAATTGTCATTTAAATCAAATTCAAAAATAATTATGAAATCAATTTTTCACAATGACTAATCTGAAAATATGATTAAAAATGATTTTCTTGAGGGGGTTATATGAGAAAATTTTCTGCTATTTGAAAATTATTTGAAATGAAAAATATGTAGATATTTTCTTTGAAAAACGATGCAGTTACTAAATGTCTCAAAAATCACATTCAACTAGTAATTTTTCTATCAACTAGATTACCAGTGTAATCTGCATCTGAATTTCATTTTCACTCAAAAATTACCATTAATTGAATTTTCATCGACCAAACCATGAAGTGTGCATCAAAAATTTCAAACTCAATTTTAACAACAATTTAAATGACATTCTTTGAATTTGAATTGAAGCCGTGTAAATAATAAAAAAAAACGTGAATATAGACTTAGCCAAATTATAACCAAATGTATTAATATCCAACAAAACACTATTTTTCATCCAACCTAATATAATCAAAAAAATTAGAGAATTTTATAGTGTTTTTGGCATAAATATAATTAGCCAACTATGTTGAACAAGTCAGAATCAAAATTATCATCTCTTTACCATCTCAATATTGGCTGATTTTACTTCAGGCTATGGTGCAGATCATCACATTTAATATATCGTTCAAATAGATATACCATTACCTGTTTTACCTTTACGATATTTTTCGTTGTTATCCATTGTGATTCTGTCGCCTTTATAATAGGCTAAGGAACTTTGCTTTGTCGCCCGTTGTGTTTCTGGAACAGCCAAAAATCCAGAGACCACTGTTGTTGTTCCTTAGCCTGCCACCACACCTACACGGGAAAAGTTTTTTGTGAACTATTTGTTTTTATAGGTCCATGATTGTTAGTGGTAGAATATTTTGAAAGATAATTTTAAAGAGACCCAAAACTATTTATATATGTTCCTTTCGTCACCCAGATTTGTTTTGTCCTTTCATTCTTGTTCCAATAGACATGAAATTTGTTTGTAGAATTCTTAGCAGCCCAAACTTGTATAAGTTTTGTGTTCTTGTTCCTATGACTATAATTTTCAACACGATGTCCAATTATTTCACATCTAGCAAAGACACTCTTACCATTTGCATTATCATCAACTTGTGTTTTCCCAAAGCCTAGTCCTTTTCTGTTGTTAGCAAAAATTTGATTTCCCAATAACATGTTGAATGATTTTTCTACTCTTGAAAAGTTATTCAGAGATTTCTCAAGATTTTGGACTTTGGTTTTTAGTGTTGTGTTTTCAGTTACAAGTGAGGTGCATCTATTTATAAAATCCTTTTTCCTAGTGTCAATGGTTTCCTTAAGACTCAAGTTTTCTTTTTCAAGATTCTCAAAGCTATTCTTAAGTCTTGATAATTCTGAATCTAAAATTTTACATTTTTTACAGTCTAGGTTTTGGATATTTTCAAGTTCAGTTTCTAACGTAGAATTTTCATGGACAAGTTCTCTCCTATCAGATTTCAGTTTTTCAATTTTAGATTCAAGAGTATCAACTATTTTAGTAAGATCACAACACATCAAAGCAAGTTCTTTATAAGAATAGTCACCTCCCTCACTAGATTCCTCTGAGCTTGCTTCTGAATCTGATTTTGCCATAAGACACAAATTAGCCTCCTCTGAGCTATTATTCGAAACTTCCTCTCCTTCTTCATCATTCCAAGTCGCTTCAAAGGGCTTCTTCTTCTTTTTCTTTCCCTTGTTGTTTTTGAGAAGTGGGCATTGTTGTTTGAAGTGGCCAGGTTTCTTGCAGTTAAAGCACGTCAGTTCATTATCGGAATTGTCATAATCTTTTGGCCTATTACCACTTGTTTTCTTCTTGCGTGGCTTGAATCTTGACCATTTTCTAAGATTATTAAAAGCCATTGTCAGCTCTTCAATTGGATCTTCTTCTTCTTCTTCATCGCTCTCTTCTTTGCTCTTTAAGGCAATCGTCTTCTTCTTTGATTTGGAGTTGTTGCATTCCTCCTTTGCTTTTAGCTCAAGCTCATATGTCATCAAGTTGCCGATCAACTCCTCCACGCTTAGTTTACTCAAATCTTTCGATTCTTGTATTGCCGTGACTTTTGCCTCAAAGGTCATTGGTAAGACTCGTAGCACCTTCCTCACAAGCTCTACCTCAGTGAATACCTTCCCAAGCGCTCTAGCATTGTACACCAAAGTTGAAAAGCGTCCAAACATGTCCTTTATGCTCTCGCCTTTGTCCATTACAAAGTTCTCGTATTCATTGCTGAATAGGGCTAGACGAGATTCCTTGACTTGAGAAGTTCCTTCATGTGTCACCTCCAAGGTATGCCAAATTTCCTGTGCAGTTTTACAATGAGAAATTCTATTAAATTCAGTCTTATCAAGAGCACAGATCAAAGCATTCATGGCTTTAGCATTTGTAGGTTTTAATTTCTTATCGTTAGCATCCCACCTATCCTTAGGTTTAGAAATCTCAGTATCACCAACAGTTATAGTGGGAGATTTATATCCAGTTTCAATAATGTCCCAAACATCATAATCAACATAACTAAGATAAATACCCATCCTAACTTTCCAATAAGCATAATCATTCCCATTAAACATGGGTGGCCTAACAATAGATTGCCCCTCAGAAAAAGCATTATTTGGTGGATTCATGACTCGAGAGTTAAAGAAAAATACCGGGCTCTTATACCACTTGTAGGATCTAGATTAACCCTAGAAGGGGTGAATAGGGTTATAGCAAATTTTCTCGAATTAAATGCAAAACAAACTGCAGAAAAGTAAATATGCTGAAAAGTAAATCACACACAAATTTACCCAGCTTCGGCAACCCCTGCCTACTGCTGCATTCCCAGATTTCCATTAGAATTAAACAGTCTCCCGCTTACGAACACTCTAACAGACTCGCAAACCCTGCTACCGCCTGTAGAGTTTTGCAAACTCGCAAACCCTGCTTACTGAACTAATTCTAACTAGACAATCTGATACAACCTAAATCCTAGGTGGTGATTTACCAAGATTTGATTCGAAAGATACAACCTTAAAAGAGACTTTAAATTTAAAACAAACTTAAAAACAATTTTAAAACTAAAACCCTAATTGAAATATAAACTAAAGCCTTTTTCAAAAACAAGGCCGGCCCAATTCATTTCTTCTGCCCGTTCCTTTTTCTTTTTGCTTTTGTAAAATGGCGGCCTTGCTTTCGTTCCTCTTTGCGCTCTGAAATTGAGGCTTGAGTTTTTAGATCCAAATTAGGGCTTTTCGAAGCACGCCTATGTTGATTGATTCTCTGGTTTGCATGTTGCCTTGCTCGCTGCTTCTCTGATGATCGACTGCTTCCTGCTTCTCTAATATCCAACAAAACACTATTTTTGATCCAACCTAATATAATCAAAAAATTTAGAGAATTTTATAGTGTTTTTGGCATAAATATAATTAGCCAACTATGTTGAACAAGTCAGAATCAAAATCATCATCTCTTCACCATCTCAATATTGGCTGATGTTAGTTCAGGCTATGGTGCAGATCATCACACTTAATATATCATTCAAATAGATACACCATTACCTGTTTTACCTTTACGATATTTTTCGTTGTTATCCATTGTGATTCTGTCACCTTTATAATAGGCTAAGGAACTTTGCTTTGTCGCCCGTTGTGTTTCTGGAACAGCCAGAAATCCAGAGACCACTGTTGTTGTTCCTTAGCCTTCCACCACACCTACACGGGAAAAGTTTTTTGTGAACTATTTGTTTTTATAGGTCCATGATTGTTAGTGGCAGAATATTTTGAAAGATAATTTTGAAGAGACCCAAAACTATTTATATATGTTCCTTTCGGCACCCAGATTTGTTTTGTCCTTTCATTCTTGTTCCAATAGACATGAAATTTGTTTGTAGAATTCTTAGGAGCCCAAACTTGTATAAATTTTGTGTTCTTGTTCCTATGACTACAATTTTCAACACGATGTCCAATTATTTCACATCTAGCAAAGAAACTCTTACCTTTTGCATTATCATCAGCTTGTGTTTTCCCAAAGCCTAGTCCTTTTCTGTTGTTAGCTAAAATTTGATTTCCCAATAACATGCTGAATGATTTTTCTCCTCTTGAGAAGTTATTCAGAGATTTCTCAAGATTTTGGACTTTGGTTTTTAGTGTTGTGTTTTCAGTTACAAGTGAGGTGCATCTATTTATAAAATCCTTTTTCCTAGTGTCAACGGTTTCCTTAAGACTCAAATTTTCTTTTTCAAGATTCTCAAAGCTATTCTTAAGTCTTGATAATTCTGAATCTAAAATTTTACATTTTTTACAGTCTAGGTTTTGGATATTTTCAAGTTCAGTTTCTAACCTAGAATTTTCATGGACAAGTTCTCTCCTATCAGATTTCAGTTTTTCAATTTTAGATTCAAGAATATCAACTTTTTTAGTTAGATCACAACACATCAAAGTCAGTTCTTTATAAGAATAGTCACCTCCCTCACTAGATTCCTCTGAGCTTGCTTCTGAATCTGATTTTGCCATAAGACACAAATTAGCCTCCTCTGAGCTATTATTCGAAACTTCCTCTCCTTCTTCATCATCCCAAGTCGCTGCAAAGGCCTTCTTCTTCTTTTTCTTTCCTTTGTTGTTTTTGAGAATTGGGCATTGTTGTTTGAAGTGGCCAGGTTTATTGCAATTAAAGCACGTCAGTTCATTATCGGAATTGTCAGAATCTTTTGGCCTATTACCACTTGTTTTCTTCTTGCGTGGCCTGAATCTTGACCATTTTCTAAGATTATTGAAAGCCATTCTAAGCTCTTCAATTGGATCTTCTTCTTCTTCATCGCTCTCTTCTTTGCTCTTCAAGGCAATCGTCTTCTTCTTTGATTCGGAGTTGTTGCGTTCCTCCTTTCCTTTTAGCTCAAGCTCATATGTCATCAAGTTGCCGATCAACTCCTCCACTCTTAGTTTACTCAGATCTTTCGATTCTTGTATTGCCGTGACTTTTGCCTCAAAGCTCATCGATAAGAATCGTAGTACCTTCCTCACAAGCTCTACCTCAGTGAATACCTTCCCAAGCGCTCTAACATTGTACACCAAAGTTGAAAAGCGTCCAAACATGTCCTTTATGCTCTCGCCTTTGTCCATCACAAAGTTCTCGTATTCATTGCTGAATAGGGCTAGACGAGATTCCTTGACTTGAGAAGTTCCTTCATGTGTCACCTCCAAGGTATGCCAAATTTCCTGTGCAGTTTTACAATGAGAAATTCTATTAAATTCAGTCTTATCAAGAGCACAGATCAAAGCATTAATGGCTTTAGCATTTGAAGTTTTTAATTTCTTATCGTTAGCATCCCCCTATCCTTAGGTTTAGAAATCTCAGTATCACCAACAGTTATAGTGGGAGATATATATCCAGTTTAAATAATGTCCCAAACATCATAATCAACAGAACTAAGATAAATACGCATCATAACTTTCCAATAAGCATAATCATTCCCATTAAACATGGGTGGCCTAACAATAGATTGCCCCTCATAAAAAGCATTATTTGGTGGATTCATGACTCTAGAGTTAAAGAAAAATACCGGGCTCTGATACCACTTGTAGGATCCAGATTAACCCTAGAGGGGGGTGAATAGGGTTATAGAAAATTTTCTCGAATTAAACGCAAAAAAAACTGCAGAAAAGTAAATATGCTGAAAAGTAAATCACACCCAAAATTACCCAGCTTCGGCAACCCCTGCCTACTGCTGCATTCCCAGATTTCTATTAGAATTAAACAATATCCCGCTTAAAAGCACTCTAACAGACTCGCAAACCCTGCTACCACCTATAGAGTTTTGCAAACTCGCAAACCCTGCTTACTGAACTAATTCTAACTAGACAATCTGGCACAACCTAAATCCTAGGTGGTGATTTACCAAGACTTGATTCGAAAGATACAACCTTAAAAGAGAATTTAAATTTAAAACAAACTTAAAAACAATTTTAAAACTAAAACCCTAATTGAAATATAAATTAAAGCCTTTTTTAAAAACAAGGCCAGCCCAATTCATTTCTTTTGCCCGTTCCTTTTTCTTTTTGCTTTTGTAAAATGGCGGCCTTGCTTTCGTTCCTCTTTGCCCTCTGAAATTAGGGCTTGAGTTTTTAGATCCAAATTAGGGCATTTCGAAGCATGCCTGTGTTGATCGATTCTCTGGTTTGCGTGTTGCCTTGCTCGCTGCTTCTCTGATGATCGACTGCTTGCTTCACTTGCGCTCATTAGCAGCTGCTCCTCTGTTGATCGAGTTTGATAGATTGTGGTATGTAATCTCTTCCCTTTCGTTGCTAGTTTAATGCTTGCTTGAACTCGATTGATTGATGATTTTATCGATGATGACTGTGGGTTTATATTTATATGGACTTCATCACTTTCCTATTTCTCGATTGCCTGATATTTGTGACTTACTTGATTCACATGGTTTTTACTCTGAGGCGTTCGATTTTTCCTTGGTTGATACCGCAGAATCTTTCCTGTTTTATTTGGATTTGACTTGTGACTTTTTCCATTTTTATACTGTGTTGATTTCTGACTTAATTAAAATTCGATATTGATTTGTGAATTCAAATCCATAAATCAAACTTCATTGCATTGATATTATACTGCAGTAACAAACTATGCCTTGTCATGTGTTCGCACTGCATACTGTATCGGCCTACATTGTTCATGTCTTTCTGCTTGATGTTGTTGTTGGTCTGTAGCTCCATTTTTGAGTTAAAACTACATTGACCTGACGCTGCACTGTTCACTGTATATAATGTTGCTGCATCATGTAGCATTGTTGTTCACCTCTCTTGTATCATTGGTTTTTCTCACTTGATGTTGTCGGTCTTCATGTGCCCAGTTGATATTCTGTTGCTCCAATTTTTTCATGTGTATTGGTTTGTTGAATTCACTTAATACTGTCACATGCTACTTGGTCGCTGTTGCATAAATGAACTGGTCATTCTTCACTGTGGCCTTCGACTTTACATTTTCTGGACATGAACTTGTAGTCTTTATTTGTGTCTGCATTGTCATGTTGTATACTCTCTGTATACATACTTGAGTCTTGTTCATGCAATTCATTGAGATTGTAGCTTGCTGTACATATGGACTTGGTGCATTGCTTCGAGTTGTATTTACACCACTTTCTGTTGCAAGTGCTTGTATCGTCACTGTATATGACATGGTTCACTGTTTGGATAGATTTGCTTCACCTGCGTATGTTTATATTTTCTTTGTAGAAGCTTGGTCTGTCATTTGGTCTGCATACATAAGATTTTATGCTGTTTCTTTGATATTGAGACCTATATTTTGATATTCTGGTTCGAGGCTACACTTGTGCAGTTCTCTGGTCTTGTATCTGCTGATGTTGTTTGTTTTTACTATTGCATTTATTTTGGTATAACTTCCCTCGTGCACTTTGATATATAAGCCTGTCTCTGATCTTTTGGTTATGTTGTTAGTGGGATAGTTCTTCACTATTGTCTGGTCTTTGACATTTTGTTTGCTTGGTGGGATATCTTCAAGTCAGTTTTCATCGTTACAGTGGTTTCTTGATGGTGCACTGTCACACTGTCATCTGGATGCATTCTGTTGTTGTTTGATTGTATAAGCTTTGATGCTTTGATGCTGTTTCATTTATGATCTGCCATGCTTCAGTTTTATTGTGCCTTGTGTTGAACCCAGTTTTAAAAACTCGGGTTTGACCTTGTGCTCGTGTCGTGATTTTATTTATATTGCACGTGAGTTGAACCCGTCCTTTTATTTTGGGTTTGACCTTGTGCTCATTGGTCCCTGTAACATTATCAAGTGTATATATCCATGTGCACGGCCTTGTGGCATGTACAGTGATACACTGTGCATGTCACATTGTTCGTGTATGATGAATTCAAATGTAAATGATGACGAACAACCCAAATAACAGAGTCAAATAACATTTTCAAAATCCATATTTTACTTTATATTGTAAAAATATTTCTTTTTCAATTTTACTGCGTTAGTGAATATTTTTGCAGATTTCTCAGATGCTGGATTCTAACTGAAATGAAGTTCAAGATGAACTACGAGTGTGAGTGATATGTAGTGAGGAATTTATGTAAATATGAAATTGTGATGTGTTGTAAACAAAATTGTATATGTATAGTGAGAGCTTGAATTTGTACTATTCAAGAATGTAATAAATATTTATTTGAATAAGATTTCTGTTTGAATTCAAATTCTGTGTATTTAATTTTATTCAGCAAATATTTATTTAATCTATGAAAAATAAAATAGTACATTAACAAATACATTTAAACGAATGTATATATGTTTGTTACCATCAAACAAAAATCGTATAAGAGCATATTCATACATGTAATAGCCCACAAATCCGTACCCCTTGAGTCAACACTATTCTACAACAATCAACTCAAGTTACAAAGAAATACGAACCATTTAGGTTAAAGAAGAAGAGGTAGAAGAAGAAAACAGAAAAACAGAATCTAACCATCGCAGCGGAATAAAATATAATAGATAATAAATAATCTTTACTCAATTCAAATATATATGTTCATATATTACATCATCAGAGTACATCAATCACAGTTTCACAACAATAACATACAAATGGATACACAGCAACTCAACACAGTGGAACATATACAAACAAGTACGAAAGTACGTATCGTCCTCCAGCTTGACTCCTGAGCTCTATAGCATCATATCCTTTATCCTATAATACTCGGTCTGACCCGAGCATTGTAGTTAAATAACACCCGAGTCAGTCTGAAATACCAGCGTGAGAAAATCACAATTAATTGGATTATTAAAGTTTCAAAAATCCTTTGAAAACAAAAGCATCTCGTAAGACCGCGCCTAAACATGTCGGTTTTTTACCTTACGATTGCTCAAACAATTTTCATAGAGATCCTCTGATATTATAATAGGGTCTATATACAAATACTTATAAAATAGCCGAAATTTTTACATCTACTAAATTCCAGCTACTAGCCACAGAGTGGGTAATACAAACAAAACTCGTAAAAGGCTCGTAGGGAGAATGGATTTCCAACTAATGACTAGGTACTAGGGTACCACCTGTCACAGTATGGGGCCTAGATCACTGTACCAGGGACCACTCCCGATCCCCTGCAACACAAGACCGAGACTACCCCTTACTGGATAATCCCGAGTGAGATCACCCCGCGGTTGGGATCATCAACTGCCCACTAAGCCGAAATAAAAAGGGACATCTAGACAGGGATGACCTCACCCTGCTTGGATGCTACCCACCTAGCCTTATTGCATAATCCTTGATTTTCAGTCATTCCCATTTGATGAGGCTTGAGGTTAAGCGTTACCTTTATAGAACATATCCCTTAGAATGTCCATCGTCCACCTGACGATGGTTCGCAAGCATTCATCCATACAAGTCCGTCCCGGGTTCGAACAGAACCGAAGGCACTATTCCTACTACATCCATTTTGGAAATATCCTCAGGATTAGTAGCGACTAGCCCTTGCACTTCACTGCTCCATCTTCGACTCCGAACATGTTTCACGAAATGTACAAACTGGATCGAAGTGGTTTTCGAGAAATAAACCTCGATCCTGGTCTCTTCGAAACGATTAACGTATTCGTCCAATATTGATAGTCGGTGATTTAACTAGCAATTAATATTCACAAACAACCATCAACCAATAAATAATTTCCTAAATTATTTATTAATCCCAAAAATATCTTCACAAGATAAATTTCCACTTTTCAAACCCTTTTGAAAACAGCTTTCAAACTATATTCCTTTATAGAATAAATTTCCCAATTATTTCTATTTCCACTGAAATCACCAAGCACAAAACTATAGATTTTTTTAAAATAATTTAAAACGCTTTACATAGAAATATACTTTAAAAACATTTATTTTAAAAATACTTCAATAATTTATTAAAAATACATACTATATAAATATATGAAAATAAGGTTACTTTATAAAACATAAAACTAGGCTTTCACTTTTTAAAGCAAAACACTAAGTCACCTTTAAATAATTATTACAATAATAGACTTGAAAAATATTTACTTTAGAATTTTAAACATTCGGAAACAATAAATTTTCTAAAATATGCTTTTTCAAACAAAATTAAACTTTTATCTTATACAAATTTACTTTGAAAGCGTACTTGGCTATCCAGGGAAATATACTTCTCTTCACATCCTTTAAAAATAAATCACTATTTATCTTTAAACAAATGTTCTCATTTCCTCTAAATAAATTCTCACCTTGAATTTATTCTTCCAAATATCAAATTTCAAACACTTAAATCATTTTCCAAATTGATTTCCAATTTACTTCATTTATTCCAAAATCCTTTAATTTCATATTTCATTCCTTACTTATGATTTAAAATACTTTTAACTGAAAATTCCAATTTTAGATTCCTCAATTTACTTCTTAATCCTTTTTAAATAAATTTAAACTTTGAAATTTAAAATAATTCTTTATTCCTTTAATTGATATCATTTAAAGTTACAATTCATTAATTTCTATTTATAAAATCTCTTTTTCCATATTCGGAATTATTTTATTTATTAGTATCTTAATATCACTTTCATTCTTTTCAATTCATTCTTAATTTATTCAATTTCCTATAATTATTTTGTATACAAATTTACTTCTTTTACTTACTTCCAAAATCCAATTTATATATTTTTGGAATCTCATTATACTCAAACGTATTCAATCAAACCATAGCATTCAATATTCCAATATGATTCATCATAGAATATCAAATAATCACAACAGATAATATTAAATACTTTAAATAAATGTTGAGGAATGATGTTGGATCCCTCCAACCCGTTTCCCTGCATCCACAGACATTAGCACAACATAAATACCAATCCCAAAATATACCATACTATAGCACATCAATCAATTCAACCATTCAAACAATTATTTAAATTTAATCTTTTAAATTTAAATTTAACTGAGTGAGATTAACTCACCTTTGATTTTTGTTTTGCTAATCCTGATCCAATCCTGACTTGATTTCCCATGATTTTTAAACCTTTCATAACAAATTATAAAATTTCATTAATATTCGAAACAAATCAAATAAATCAATTTCATTTGATAAGCGTAATTTCCCAGTGATTTTATTTTGAACAATTTTTCCCTTGTAATAATTTCATTTAACTAAAAGTTTAATTTTAACAAATGATTTCCTGTTCAAATAAAATATTTTTTTACCATTTAATAATGAAATATGCTTATCAAACAAATTAGTCACCATATATACATAATTTAAAATAAGCTAGTAAATTTAAAACGTATATGTATATTTATTTCCTTTTAAATCCCTATGTATATATTTATAAAAACAAGCAATATAGATTTAAATAAAAAAATTAATTTAAATTAAACAAGTTAATTGAAACTCTATACAGATATACATATTTTAATTATAGGTCTATAGTTTTAATTTTATATAACTTAAACCCAAAAAATTTACTGTATATATATATTCTGACTATTTATATTTTCTTTTCCTCTTCTTTTTTTCCTGTAAATTACAAAAATATAACTTCTTTCTAACTTAAAAACAAGAATAGTTGTATGCCAACTGTAATATATTTTATCAGTATATATATATTCAAAAAAAACTGTTTACTAAAACCTAAGGAGAGAAAATAATATAATACCAGTGCTAAAAACCTGGCTTGCTCTTCCATGACTTCATCCCTTCGCCCGACAATCCAAAGCCGCCGCGAAATCGACGGTGCGAGTCATCCACCACCACAAGGCCGAACCCCTCAAAAGCAGTCGCGAGGTTCATCGCATCATCCCAGGCCTCGTGCGACTCGAGATCACCACCAGACTTCCCTCACGGCCCCACGCAACCTCCTGAAACTCGCTAGAACTCGTCGCGATTTGAACTGCAGTGGGAATCGTGAGTATTCCTCTTGGGTATCGAACTAAAAAGTAGAGGAAATGGGAGATGCCGTTCGATTTTTTGAAAAGGGGGATTTGTAGTTTTGAGGAGGGGTATCGGTTTCCTGAACGAATTTGAGGAGGAGGAGCCAGGGTATCGATTTCAATTGAAAGAAAAAAGGGAAAGGAGGTACGCAGTTTTAATTTGAGAAGGGAGATATGGATTTGCAACTTTTTAATCACCTGCCATTTTTTTTTCTTTTGATCCAACCGTATGATTTGAGAAGATGGAAAGAGAAGAGAAAGGGAGTACGAAGGAACAAATTGGAGGCGGGTTGTAAGTATTGTCGGTTTAAGAAAACAAATATATTTTATTTAAATTTAAATTTGTTTTCAAATAAAGTTCAACGCGTTTATATATCGTATGCTCACACAACTACTCTAATTACTATGAAATTTGAAATCCGATAATAATACAATATTACGGATCCAATGGAACTGGTTTCGTCGAATTCCGAGACTGTGCCTCGGAAGGCTATTTTTAAATTCAATTTAAACGATATATTTTCAAAACTGAACCAAACACTTCCAGATCCAAATTTAACACTTTTACTATCTTCAGTATTATCAGTATAAACTTTACAAGTTTTCAAATTATTTTTAACATGCTTAAAACTTCAGATTCAACATTTAGCTCAACTTCCCATTATTTAATTCAATACTTTAATTATCAATAATTAGTGATATTTGAATTCAAGTTAAAAATTTACTCTCAAATATTAAAATCAATTAAATATTCCGATTTTAAACTCTCAAAAATTTCGGGTCATCACAAATATAATTAACAATTAATTTACATTTATACTGTTACATTCAAGTTATAAAAAAATTAACTTACTAATCTTGTCCAAGTTATTATTTCCATTAATAATTCACTACATTTTTATTTCCTTCAATATTAAATTTCAAAATCTTATTAAATTAACAATTTTAATTACTAAAAATATGCGGGTCGTTACACTCTCCCCCACTCAAAACTTTTCGTCCCCGAAAAGGAAAAGAAGGTAAAAGAGCAACTTATAAATCAATATATATTATTCAAAACATTATATTCATAACAATAAATTTACAGAATAGGATAATTTAAATAAAATATATAGATTTATAAATAATTAAATCTTTATATATTCAGATTAATAAGGTTTGGAAAACATTTTCAAAATATTTTCTAAGCCCAAAATTTACGGAAAATTTCGGCAGAGTCTCCTTTGTACGGAGAGGCTTGGTAGAAAATATAATATCAAAATATAACAATATATAACGTATATTTTTCCAAAATAATATATATATGTCCCAACACGAGAAAAATAATAACGCTATATATCGAAATCCGAAACGTACATATTTGTCGGCCAAACAACGCTTAATTATGAAACCAAAAGCAGTAGCAATTGCTTCCATGACCTGTATTTCACTTGTATAATCCAAAAAGGTTAACAATTGTATAGAATGAAATATTTAAAAGTGGTTTCAACCATAAACAACAAATCAGTACAAACACCAATCACTTGCAACAAGGCATACGACCATCACATAGAATCAACACAAATCAATCATTCATTCATATCAAACAAAACAAATAGTTGTTCGCGTTCAACTTTAATTTTCATAGACGGAAAAATAAACTACATAATGCACCATTTAATCAATAGTCATAGATGAATCTAAATAGATTATTCATTCATCTAAACAATATTAAAGTATCCTTGCCCAAACAACCATAAACTAAACAAACAACAATTTTAAACAATAGATCAAGTTTATTAATTTCATTAATGTAATAATTTATCTTTTTAATTTGCCTTTTATTTCTTACAGTTTCATTTACTTTTATTCATTTCTAACAAAGTCTCATTTTCACTTATTCATATCATGAAATTTTCCTTTTTATTATATTACATTCATTTATTCACTGCTTAATTTCATTTATTACAGTATTCATCTTTCTGCTTATTTTCAAAATAAATAACTTCAATCATTTAATTAAGTCTATAATTACTTGCTTAAGTATATAACAATTATAACCTCAATTCTTATTAATAAAAGCAATTTTTTAACATTTCATTACATACTTTTACTTGTACAATTTCCGTTACATTTTCTTATTAAACATTTCAACTTTTAATATTTGGTAAGTTATATATACTTTAAAGAATGCAAATTGTAATTACACTAGTTTGCTCATTATTTTTTGTTAATTTACTGTTCAATAATCATATCATTTGTTTAATAGATTACAATTTCAACTTCCTTGAAATTTCATTTATAACCTAGCATTTGGTCTCTTATTTTAATTAGAGGTTCCAATTATTAATTAATTACATTCAATTTCACTACAATAATTAAAACAATTAATTAACGGAAACTTAAGAATTAAATACCGGGTTAAATTCCAGATCATTTTAAAGATAATAGATAAAGGTTTATACTTAAAACTTATATATCCTCTTATACTTAAGCAATCCGAAATTTATATTTGGTTAAATCCGTAGTAAAACTACTACAGTAGCCTTCCCACTTAGAAACTCGAAAATGAATGTCGATGATCCGTGCACTCATCACCGAAATTATTTTTCAGCGACGGAGAGGGAAGTACATACTTATTTCTTTCAAAAATTTCTTTTTTTAAAACATTTCTTTCAAATTGTATTGAAATACTTATATCAGAAATACTTCTAAATATTATCATTATTATATTCCAAAATTCATTGAAAGAATTTTCAAAACCCCGGGACTTAAGCTCAAAATTTCCAATTTCTAATTTTCATTTATTTTATTTTTAATCTCATTTCAACTATTATTTATAATTTTCATTAAATAACAACCAATATATTGCAACCAAATCTAACCTTTATAAAAATTTATTTTATATATAGAAAATATAATAGGCAAAATTATTTCATTCACTAATATTAAAACAAATATTGTGTCGGTCTGTCCTATTAAGTGTTTAGAAGTCCTTATTGATGTCATAGCGTCTTGTGCATCAACCAGAATTTATAAATACAAAACGGAACAAATTAACACAATATCAAAACCTTTTATAACACTAACAAATACGCTCTCTCATATATATACACTCAATGACTCATCATAGGGTATTACTACCCTATTAATAAAGAGTCAAACCCTACAAAGCTAAGGTTTATCGCTAAACCTGGCTCTGATACCAGATGTAATGTCCCGCCTTTTCGTACGCTTTAAACTGACGATAAACCACACACGTCAGACTTAAAACATACAGAAGGGTGGATTGTTATATGGTAAATAAGAAAAAGCAGAGAAAGAAAAAAAAACAAAAATAGAATCTTGCAGCGGAACGATAAAATATAATAATCAAATATACAGTTCATGAAGCTGTTTTACAAAATATTCGATTATACTTATATAATACATACCAGAGTTACACATACCAGAGAAAAATCAATAACAATGCAGCGGAACAGTGTGAATGTAGTGGAATATTATAATAACTAATAATAATAAATCTTTGTCTTCGTCCTCCAGAATACGGTCTTCCAAATCCTAAAATGCTCAGGCTGACCCGAGCGAATAGAAAAGAAAAAACACTAGAGTCAGAACTAAATTATCTTATGTGAGTTAAATCAACAAAAATAAATATGAGTGGAACGGCGTCAGAGATGTTTACGGGATTTGACATCTCTTATCCAGTGTCTGACATGAGTGCAGTAACTTAAGAGATACTCGGGATTCACATCTCCTAAGGATCCGTTACACTATCTACTATGTAGGAATATACGCTATTATAATAGTGTCTAAAGAAAAGTATAATATACTTAAAATAACGTTAAGGGGTTACCCATATAGCCCTTAATACACTTTTATATTCCCATATATTCCCATAGTCTATACAGTACGGTAATCTATCCCGTACTGGGCGTCGTTAGAGGGAACTCCATAGATTTGGTACAAAACAAAATCGGATAAGGCGCGCTAGGGTAGGTGACACGGCAAAACTAGGCAATGCCAGGGTAGATATACCAATTGCTATCCGGCTGGGTTTAACGCATAGCCGCAGCTACAGCCCACCTCGAGCCACACCCCCAAATAAAAAAAATCAAAAGTGGCCGCCGAATCAATCCAAAAGTCAAAGTACAATATCGAAGGGATGTGTCCGATCATAGGTGCTACCTCATTGGCCCGAGAACCGCTCCTGTTTTAGCCACTTTTTGCCAACTCACGGGAGTCGGATCTAAGTATTTACCTCAAAGGAAACGCCGCCACCATCCTACTTCATTCTGCAATCTCCACCACGTACACGGTTGTTAAAGTGGTTTTCGAAGTTGGCAGAGAGTATGACAACTTCCGATCCCGGTCTCTTTGACAACCCAACATTATTATAACACCGCGGTCATTTCAAAATAATTTATTCTTCAAAATCAGGATATAATATTTATTTCAAAACCATACAAATAAGATATCATTTCAAATTTAAAAACCAAATCAATATGAAATTCCTTTTATTTCAAATCAATATAATTTCATTTTATTTCAAATATAACCCCTTTTTAAAATCATAGCACTTCCAAATTTTATACTTCCTAACCAAACATTTGAAATTTTAACACCTTTAAAACATAATGCTATGAAATTCATTACTTAGAAACATTTCAATTTCTATAAACATTTCAATTTCGATATATTTCAAGGCTTTAAATATTCCAAAATTTCAAAACTAAATTTGATAACTTCGATTCAACAATTAAATTTCCTATTATTTAGTTTTGAAATATTTTATATAATAGACCCCTTATTATTCAAATAAAACTCAAATTTCAAATAACTAGATATTGTCTTCAATTTGTTATACTTGAAATAATCATTTAATTCACCTAGAGCCAAAAATCAAGTTATAATAATTATACCTTTTAAAATTCCAATTTAATAAGGTTCACATCAACCCTATTGGTTTAATCCTTAAATAAATTCAATTTCATAAAATCTCGAATTTATCTAACTTTCAAATCAAATTTTATTTGAGTAAAATTCTTAAATAATTAAATTCACATCCATTTCATATTTTATCTTCCAAATCGTAATTTATTTAAATCATTATAACCTCTATATAAAAAATATGATTTAAATACTTAACCATATTTATTTTAATAAATCAAACTCCATTTTTTAACTTATTGTCATTAAACAAATTTATACATAGCTTAAATACATGAATTTAACTATATATAAATTATTTTAATATAATATCAAAAAGAATCAATATTTATTAAACCGTATAATACTATCCAAAACCATAGAAATCATTTCCAAAATATATATATACAGACCGACGATGTCTGTATATAATTTTCTTTCCTATGGTCAAGTGATACGGATATTTATTGTGACGCCCCACCTCTATACCCACGCTAGCCAAGAACACTCCGGAGAAGTGCTGTCAACTAGCACGGAGAATAAGGCTGTTGAGGAGCGACCATCCATGTAATTGCTTATCACACGGTGGCTATAAATAATCTTCGGAAACAAACATAGAAATAATCATATCACAAATCAGTCACAGATATCCATATCACAAAGGCGGAAGAAGATATGAATATATAACTAACACATGAAAGTGTACATCAGAGTAGTGGTCAATAAGATCCACGATAATACAAAAGAATAGCAACACGTGCTATACAAAAGAATACAACTATGAGTCTATATCTCAAGTGTATACAACAAAAACTGCTAATCTAAACAGTTAGCCAAAAGTCAGAGTGATGAATCCCTGGGAAGAAGTCAAGCAGAAGCACCTGTAACATCTCGGACTGATCCGAGTATTATTTAAGAAAATAATAAACGGATCAGTCTAGCTATAAATATCAGATGACATGATATAACATAAAAGATATGGCATAAACATAAACATCCATAACGACATACCACTATAAGTATGTAAATAATGATCAACAGAAGATCAATCAATAAGAGATAATCAATATCACAAGAATCTTCTCAAAGATTCGAAGGGGGCATCATACCCTAAACTTGTACTCATAACAAGTCAATGACATAAATTCCAGAAATCAACACGAGAAATCCAGAAATCATAAAAAGGGAAAGAGGCCTATCACATGACGGTCTGAAGACCATGGGGAGCTACCCCACATGTGTGAGGGGAATCACACAGAATGAGGTCAAGACTAACCAAAAAGCAGAAAGGTATGTGTGAATGGAATCACACAAGTGGTGTCTAGTCTAACCTTGCAATGAAAGAGACATCGCGCAATTGCTAGTCTAATTCATAAAGCGATCATCAAGATCAACGAGAAGTGTCAATTACACTAAGCTAGTAAATATAGAAGTTTAGCTTCATGTCCCATAACCACTTGCTTAACTTAAATATTTACGAACAAACTGTAAATCTTCACTAATAAAATTGTCACAAGAGGTTCAATCGAACAAGTCCAAGAATTAACCGACGAAGTGAACGCAAGCGTTTCATACCACTTGTTTTACTAAGTCGTTTAATTAGATTTCTCATCCGAGTGAGGTAAAGGCTTGTATATACTAATAGATTGAAAAACGGTTTAAGAAAAGAGCTTTGTTATTAAAAATAGAGTTGAAATTGTTTGTTAAAAGAGTTTTTATATTTACTACTAGTATTGAAACCTTTATATTATAAAGTGACAAAACACATAAGCAAGTGTAGAAACAATCAGTCACAAAGATCGCATACGGAGATGCGAATAAAATCCAAGGAAATCAGCTCAATATTTTTCAGATAAGATCCCCTACGGAGGGGGGGTCCAAGGGGGGTGGCAACCCCCCAAGGTGGGGGTGCGGGGGCAAAGCCACCGCTTACGGGGTTCGACCTGCCCGGTCAGGTCGCGGGGGTCCAGGGGGCAGCGCCCCCGGCGGGGTGCGGGGCAGCGCCCCGACCAAAACGGTACGACCTAGTGAAGACAAAATGAGGTCTAACGACCTAAGGGGAATAGGGTCGAGCGACCTAATGGTTGCGACCTAGGGGTCTAAGGAGTCAAGCGACCTAACTGGAGCAACTCTATGGTCATGCGACCTAACTGAAATGGCCAAGCGACCTAACAATAGCACAGGTCAAGCGACCTAACGTTTTAAGGCCGAGCGACCTAATTAAACTCATGACTTAATGGTGTGAAAGGCGTGCGACCTAATGTGTTACGACCTAAGGGTCGAGCGACTTAGTGGAACAAGGTCATACGACCTAATACTTGTAGTAGGGTTGGGCGACCTAATGGAGTAAACGGTCGAGCGACCTAACAGGTTATAGGTCATGCGACCTAGTGGGTTAACGGCCTAACGACCTAACGACCTAAAAACCCGCGACCTAAGGGTCGAACGACCTAAATGGTCCAGCGACCTAGCACTAAACAAGGCCGAGCGACCTAATGGTACCCGCGACCTAGAGGTCAAGCGACCAAGGGATGAAATGGCCAGAGGATATAGGCGAGCGACCTACGACCCACCTACCCACGACCTACGACCTAAGCTCAAACGCGAGCTGCGAGCTACGAGCTAGCGACCTAGCGAAGTGAGAGAGACCGAGCGACCTACGACCTAAGGTCCATACGACCTATGGCCTAACACCGAACAAGCATTTAGATGGCCCAGCGACCTATGGTACTAACTCGCGAGCGACCTAAGTCCTAGGTCGTGAGCGACCTAACTGCGAGTGAGCAAAAATGGCTAGAGCCAAAGCAGAGCGACCTAACGGCCATACGACCTACGACCTAAGGTCCTGAGCGACCTAACTCCGAAAACACGAAAATGGCCAGAACGACCTAAGGGTTAACTCGTACGCGACCTACGACCTAAGGTCCACACGACCTAACTCCGAGCGAGCTAAAAACGGCCAGAACGACCTAAATGCAGAAATTTCTCCCAAACACCAAAAATCGGAGTTTTTCGCCAATCCAATCCAAACCAAAAGCAAATATGCATGCAAAAGTGATAGGGAATCATTCCCAACAGTCCAATATAGTTATAGACTAGAATTGTGAGATAAAAATCTCACCTTTGCACTAAAATTTATGAAGATGAAGCTTGAAAGCAAGGAGAAGCAATCCAAAGCTTGAATCCAATATCTTCTACTTGAATTTGGAGTTGAATGATGGAGTTGCAATTGAATTTGAGCTTGGAGTTTTAATTTCCCATTCTCTTCACCATTAATGCTAAAGCTTGAGTTAGTTAGGAAATTTATGAAGAGTGAGGAGAAGAGGGTTGGAACTTGGGCTTAATAGGCTAAACTAACCCAAAGTCCAAAGCGGGAAAAGTTAGTGAAATTTCACTAACTCCAAACCTATCGATGTTTATACTTAAAAAGTTGTAAACGACATTTCGAACTCAATGGAAGTGGTCTCGAGTCCTAATTTGACCGTTTGCAAAAAGTAGTTTTTCGGACCAAAATCCGATTAACGATTTAATATTTAAATAAAAATATTTAAATGTAAACTCGATAAATATGCGGGTTGTTACATTTATCATTTCAATCCGCAATTTAGAACAAAAATACGGTTATATATCATTTCAAACTGCAATCCCGAATGAAATAAAGTGCATAACAATTCGCAGTTTATAACGGTATAAAATACACATACATTCGTCCAATATCAATCATCAACCATTAATCACAATCATCATCCAATTCAATCAATAGCACGAATATATAACAGATAATAAATAACAGGTATCAACGAGCAGTTTATATTCAATAATAAATTAAATGAAAATTTAACTTGTAGTTTATATGCAATAAATAAATTAAATGACAATTTAATTCAATTTAACTAGGATGATGATTAATAATACGCCAAACAGTCATAAATAAATTTCTAATCACGTCCTAATAAAATTTAACAAACATAAGAAATTTTAGAAGTTGTGAGTGGGTTAAAACACTCACCTTTTGAAATTAAATTCAATTTAAACCCAAAATTTTGACAGCCTCAGAATTCGTCCGAAGAAGCACCAAAATGTTCGCAATTTTAATACGATCCTAACAAAAAAAACCGCGCGTGAATTGGTGTTCATATGTGAAAGATATACAGAAAATTGTGCTTGAATTTCAATTTTAAAAATAAAAAAAAAGAACACATTTTTAACCCTCGCAACGTCACTAGATCAACGCGCACATCTTCTCACGCGGCTACAGGTTCGAACCCAATTTTTCATCGCTGACCGAAAGTTTGACCAAGCTTTACCAGCTCCACCGATCGCCAACACACTGCCACCCACCACCGCCTCGATGCTCTCGACGAGCTGCACCCAAAGATAACCACGTCGTGACCTCCGCCTGCCACGAAAAACGTGGGCCGCCACCGGTTTCGAAACCCTAATCCACCTATCCCCGATGATCTAACCCTTGATTCGATGAATGAACGCCACAGATGCACTCCCCATCGTCTACTCTATACTGCCTACAAATGATTTGACGATCCGAGAACGTTCATCGACGCACGATGAACGGCAATGAATGGTTCTGCGATTTTCGAAAAAATGGTGATTAAAAACCAAAAACGAACTGAAGATCTGAGATGCGTACATTAAGAGCTTTGATAGAAAATTTTCTTGAATTTTTTTGAGTAGTTTGAAAATTTGGCTTTGATTTTGAATTGCAGTTGAAATTAGGTGTTTGTCTGCCATTGAACTAAGAAGGTGAAAGAAATTATATGCACAGATAATTGAGAATGAGGGAAATTAGGGTTTATAATAGAATATTTATAGACAAGGTTGAAAAATAATAGATGGACCCGATTTATAAACGCGCTGAACGATGAATGGCCCGAAAAGCCTGTTCTGTCTCCGGAACGAAATTTGGTCAATCCATATATCAAAATAGATGTTTTTACATATTTTAAATGCGATGGAACAAGTTTCACATCCAAATTCCATCATATGAAGAAGTTATGCTAAAAATAAATTATTTCAAATCGATTTCAATTGATTTTATTTTATCAATTTAAGGGCGTTTCGCGTTCGTACGATCAAACGGCAGGTCTGATCGCTACGAAACTTGAAATCCTACAATAATTCACCGTTATGGATCCGATGAAACTTGTTTCGTCGAAATCCGAGTCAGTGGCCAAACTGATTACTTTTACATAAATTAAATAAATTAAAAATTAATTAATTAAATCAAAATTTAAATTTCAATTCGAAAATTGACAAATTTCATCACTTATGATTTCTCAATCATTTACAATGATTTGAACAAATTTGAGTGTCAAATTAGAGATGTTTAATTTATAAATTTCAATATTAATCCTCAATTTCATTAAATCCAACATTATAAATTTAATTTCCAATAAATCTATTAAATTCACTTTCATTCTATTATTCAATTCATTATTATCAAACGGATAAAATTTAACATTGGATTTACAAACTATTACCTTAATATTCTTACATTCCATATTGATTTCAATTAACGCTAAAATTAGAGATTAATTTCATTAAATTGCAATTACTCCAATTATTGTAATAGTCCAAATCCCAATAAATTTATAAATCTTGACTTCCATTCTTCTTATCCAACCAACTTCTTTAATTAATTGGGATTGCACTAATTTATTCAATTACTATAATTGCTTTCAAATTAAATTCTATGAACTAAACAAATAGGTAATTCATAACAATTGTAACCATTAAACTTTAATTAACTTTAAGTTCATTGCTTTCAAACAAATATTATAATTACTTGCAGAACATTGATTTTATTCAATCACTATTTATTCATTATAAATTCATTGATTAATCCAATGTTTACATTTGTTTTTCTTATATTAATTTATCAACAAATATTCTTATTTACAATCAATTATAACCCTGCAATTGTTTCAATCAATAGGTATTACATTGAATTAATTATTTATTAGCTTACATCATCCTATAACCAAGTTATACCATTTTCCATTATTTCATTTATTGCAATCCCTTTTAATTTACATAATTCAGCATTAATTAACTTCGTTGTTATATTCCATCCTAGTTATTTTTTCATTATTTATTATAATTACTTACATAATATGAATTCATTCTATTGCCCAAAATCAGACATTAATTCATATATTCATACAATATTTACCTTTATATACTTATATTAAATCTTATTCCCAAATATAACAGTTATAACAAATTAATAGGACAATTAAATAGTAACTTGCGACCTTTACTATTATTTTGATTTACATTAATTACAATTAATATCCTTAATCAATTTATTTACTTGGTCTCATGCTTTATATTTCACCAATTACTGCCTTATAAATGAATTTTACGTTTCCATTTTAATTTACATTCACACTTTCCGTTATTATATTAATTATCATTAAGGTACATTTAATTATCTTTATTTGTAATTGGTGAATTAATTGGTAACGACCATTTGTCACCATTATACCCTTTAAAATACTTGTATGTTCATTTTTCCCAACCAATTACCATCTATTATATTATAACTTTACAAATTTAAATAAATTCGTTAATTGTCATTTCATTTAACCTATTAATTATTAACCTAAATTAGCACAGTTACGTTTTAATTTACTTATTAGCTTACAACAAGTGCTACCATTAGTTCATACACTAATTCATTCCATTTCCATTTATTATACATTATTTTATTAGTAATTCAACAATTTAAATTATTAATTTACCTTTTATATCCCATTATAAATTAATACACCCATTAATTAAGATTTTCTATCAAATTTATCATTTCATCTTGGTAACATTCTTTTATTACAATAAGAATATAATTAACAATTAACTTACATTTATACTGTTACATTCAAGTTATAAAAAAAATTAACTTACCAATCTTATCCAAGTTATTATTTCCATTAATAATTCGCTAACTTTTTATTTCCTTCAATATTAAATTTCAAAATCTTATTAAATTAACAATTTTAATTATTGAAAATATGCGGGTCGTTACAATAATATAAAATCAGCATGTCTTATATGAATGCATTCTTTGAACCAATTTTGAAGATATGGTGCAAGCACCCTATATATATCGGTAGTTCTATCTGAATGAAAATTTTCAAAAATCAAAATATTTTTTTTTTGCATTCAAATTTTCCCACACCTCTATAAATGTAAGAATGGTTCAACTAATTTTTTATCCAACTCCCACCATCCAATTCCTAACACAGTGTTTCCAACATCCAAAATATTGAAAAATCCAGCTTTCTAAACATATATCTTATGCCGGTAAAGGCGTAACAACCCTAGATTTTTGTATATTATTTAAATTGGACTTTATTTTATTTTTAAATTTTTTTAAATTTTTTTATTTCTAACATTTCATTTTTTAAATATAAATGATGATTATTAAGTGATTTATAATTCAAATTAGCATAATTTGAATATTTTACTATAAAGTGAATTTCTGGTCAAACGGTTCAAACTGTGACTTTTAAACTTCAAATTTAAATTATTTTAAATCTTAAATTTTATCTTTTATTATGAAAATAGATGTAATAGCATGAATACTACTTTTTGTTTCGTTGAAAACGGATTTAAATTGTGAAAGTTATAGAATTTTTCAATATTGTGTGTAAACTAAGGTATTTGCAATATTGTCTATTTTAAATTATATAAATTATATTTTTTCTTGCCATATTTCATTTTAATCTGGGTCAATATGTTATTTTATGTATATTTTGACTTTCAAATATTTTTAAAATGATAATAGAATTTTTCCAAAATTCACTGTAATTATTCCCTATTTTTAAAAGGCTGTTTTCTATTTTTCTGCTAATTTCTTCATTTAAATTTTATTTAAATTAAAATTTATATATTTATTTGTGAATGAATTTTTTTATGTTATTATCTTTGTTATAAATATTTTTACAAATCCATATAAATTTTTCAAAGTTCATTCTGTTTATTTTCCATTATTGCAGACTAGGTTGCAATTTTGTGCTATTTTCTTATTTTTAACCTTATATAATTAATAAATATTTATATATATATTTTATATTTGGTTATAGTTTCGAAATTGAGACTGAAATTATTTTTATTTTCAGTAATATAAAGTTATATAAATAAATTAAAGGTTATTTGAAAGGTTATGACTTTTGATTTGCCTAAGGCCTTTTATCTTCCAACCTTTCACATTTGCAACTTATCTTTTCATCAATTAGCCTTTACTATCCACATCTTTCAGCTGCATACTCTATTTCCTATTCATGTACATTCATTTTCATTTCTGAAACAAAAAAAATTCGGCCATCACTATTGAGAAAAGTTTGGATAATGATTTTTCAACTTTTCTTATTCTTCTTCCTTGTTTACATTGATTTTTGCACTTGTTCTCATCTAGATTTGATTGGATCCTCCTCCTCCAGCTCTGACCCGACCTCCACCACCTGATATTCTGACCAGCAACCACCCTAGACCACCCTCATCCCCAGGACAAGCACCCCTATGGCTTGCATCTCCGCAAAAATCCAAGAATCCATCACCTACAGGCAAATCTAGACCTAGTTTGTTCACCATCACCTTCTACCACCGCTAGCCGCTACTTCCTCCACCACCACCACCTCTGACCTGACCGTCACCCCATTCCACATCACCCACCACCACCTGCATCTCTGGTTGGGCCCACATAACCCATGGCCGAAACTAGTTGTAGCCTAGAAAATGATGAACTTTGCTTTGTAGTGGTAGATTGATGCACCTATACCTCTTCACCATTTAACACCATGTAGGCCGACCTCTTGCACAGCCAAACCAGACTCAATGCCTGTGTTATGTAACGACCCGATATTTTCAACCATTCGCATCCATTATAAGTGTATAGGTAGACACTCATGCCGGAATTGAATTGCTCAAAATACCGCGTTGTAAATAAAAATTTGGCAAAACTAAGAATGTACAGTAAATAAAAATCACAGATCACAGATACAGAGTAATAATAATGCAGCGGAAGTAAAAGAGATAGTAGTTCATGAAGCTACTATGTAAATATATCAGAGTTACATTAGATACAACAGAAGAAATAAAGTACAAAGGGAGTCTCGCTACATAGAAGTCTACTAATACAAGAGCTGAAACGAACAACAGACTGCAAAAGATAAAACTTGACAAGTAGATAATCTCCAGCGATTCCAATCTCCAGAAAATGGAAATCCAAATCTATGAATAACTCAGGCTGACCCGAGCGTAAATAAAAATACAAACACTCGAGTCAGGACATACATACTTATACAATGTAAACCAACTCAAGTGAACTGTAGTAAAGGTATAAGTAACTTAGAAGATGCTTGGGACCGCCCATCCTCTAAGGATCCGTTAAACTATTTACTATGTAGTAATATACACTATATACAGTAGTGTCTAATCAGTAAAGTATAATAATATAGAAAATAGCGTTAAGGGGATGGTAAACCTTAACGCGGTCGGATCTTTAAAACCAAAATCGTAGTGGGCTCGATATAAGGAAATGACACGGCACGCGAGGCAATGCCAGGGTGGATACACTGTTTGCACTCTCGGATCGACAGTGACGGCAAGCCAGCAGCTTCCGCCCACCTCGAACAATACCCCCAAATCAAAGTGGCGCCACGTATCGTATCACAAAAGTAATAGAATGGTTTTCGATGGAGCATGCTCGATGAAAGAGTGCGACCCTTTGTGTAGCCCGGTATAGCTCCTGATTTAGTCATATATGCCAACTCACGGGAGTTGGGTCCACGTAATATACCTCGAGAACGTCGCCACCATACTACTTCATTCTGGAATCTCCACCGCGTACACAGTTGTTAAAGTGGTCTTCGATATTGGCCGGCTATAAGACAATATCCGATCCCGGTCTCTTTAACAACCAATCGTTATTATAACCCGTAGTTATAACTTTAAAACAATATTCTATACTTTAAAATAAAATATCATTTCGACCCAAATCTTTATCAAAATAAAGATTAAATCATTTCCAAACCATTTCAATATATCATCATACCATATCTTTCAATCCAAATATGTATCAAAATAAATATCAAGTCATTTCTAACCATTTCAATATATTAAATTATCATATCCTTTTAAAACTTCCTTTCAAATCATTTTAATATATCAAAATATCATAACCTTTCAAAGCTTCATTTCCAAAATATCATATCTTTCAGAACTTCTTTCAAATCATTTTAATATCAAAATATCGTATTTTCAAAACTTCGTTTCAAATCATTTTAATATATCTAGATACCATATCTTTTCAAAACCACATTTCAAATCATTTAATATCAAAATATCATATCTTTCAAAACTTCGTTTCAAATCATTTTAATATATCAAAATATCATATCTTTTCAAAGCTTCATTTCCAAAATATCATATCTTTCAGAACTTCTTTTCAAATCATTTTAATATCAAAATATTGTATCTTTCAAAACTCCATTTTCCAAATCATTTAGTACCAAAATATCATTTCTTTAAAAACTCCATTTTTTCAAATCATTTAATATCAAAATATCATATCTTTCAAAACTTCGTTTCAAATCATTTTAATATATCAAAATATCATATCTTTTCAAAGCTTCATTTTCAAAATATCATATCTTTCAGAACTTCTTTTCAAATCATTTTAATATCAAAATATCGTATCTTTCAAAACTCCATTTTTCAAATCATTTAGAATCAAAATATCATATCTTTCAAAACTTCGTTTCAAATCATTTTAATATATCAAAATATCATACCTTTTCAAAGCTTCATTTCCAAAATATCATATCTTTCAGAACTTCTTTTCAAATCATTTTAATATCAAAATATCATATCTTTCAGTACCACATTTCAAATCAATTTAATATATCAAAAGTTATATTTCAAAACAAATTACTTCATTTTAAATCATAAAAATGAAGTTATTACATTTAATTATTAAATTAATAAATTCCAAAAATTTAAACTTTTCAATGTTCATTTATGCACTTAAATTTATTAAAACAATGAAAATTCAAGTTTCGCAGCATTTAGAAAATGCTACAGAAAGTTACATTCAAAAACAATTCAATTTAACAAAAGACGGTATTAAAAATTCCATTAGTTAACTTCAAATATTCAATAGAATTTCACAAACACTTATATTTTTATTTAAATCATTTTTAACTTATAAAATCATACATTTTCACATTTATAAGCATCATTTAATTTTCCTTAAATTCATGATTTTATAAAGTTAAGTTTCCTTTCAAAAATCAATATTTATTAATAATTCGCTTATTAAGTTTCAACATTCAAATTTAAATTCATTACAATAAATTTCAACTTAACACTTAAGTTTAAAATTTCAAACATAACTTAATCCCATTTTATTCAACTTAACTTAAAAATTCACTTTTAAACCAAATTCATAAATTCCAATTTAAGTTATATTTCCAAATTCAACTCAATATTCACTCATTAACGTTTTAACTTTATTCAAAAATCATTAATATGTTATAAAATAATTTTAAATTAATTTAAATTCAAAATATCATGAATTTATCATATTTTCAAAGTTAATTTAAATTCCATTAAAAATTAAATCAGTATTTCCAAAATAACTTACATTCAAATATTATAACTTTTCCATAATTTATTTAACTTATAGATTTACAGAAAAACAATAATACTTTACAAAAATTATATTTTTATTTAATTTTTAATCAAAATATTATAATAATTAAATTCTAAAATATTTTAAAATTTTTAGAAAACATATTTTAACTACGGGCCTGTATATAATTTTCTACACTAGGAAAAATGATACGGGTAATATATCATTTCAACCCGTAATTTACAAAAAAAATCCGAGTTTTATCATTTCAAACCCGCAGTCCCAAGTAAATGAAATAAATTGAAAATCATTCAGGCCTATCATTTCAGCCCATAACAATTTTCCCTTATTCTAAAGTCCGTTCGGGTATGTATCATTTCAACCGATAGTGGTTCTAATCTAAAGGGAACTTGTAGTGTAATGGACAGATAAAATAAACAGAACAGCATGAAATAACAATAACATATAACATATAGGTGTAATAACAGGTATGAACATCATATGATAATAATATAAGCAGTTATAACATGATCATATAGTTCTACAAATTCACAGGGTGTCAATTTACTACTTATATAAGTAAATAATGTCTGGTGAGAAATACTCACATGTTCAAAGCTGGAGATCGCTACAAAAGCACACATAACGACACTACGAAGGCATGAAAACATGAATACAACAAGAGAGTGGAGAGCCAAAGCTAATAGCCTTGTTCAAACATTTACACAAAACAATAGAATAGATATAAGTTTTCGACACAAATTATCATTAATCAATGCTAGAATTGGATGTACAAAACAAAGCCAAAGTGTTTGCACTTGCTTTCTACCTCTTATGCTTCAGCTATGATCTGAAATGGCACGACTACAGCATGGTTTTAGATCAGGTTTGGGTTCCTAAAGGTCGGCCATAGCATGGGCAATGATGGAGCAAAGGTTTGTGACACATGAATTACAAGTCAATGCAAACTACATGGTTTTCTAAACAATGAAAAGGCTCGGCCACAAGCTAGCATGGCCTGTCCAGGTCTGGGTGGGGTGGAGGATGACGTGGCAGTGTCTCAGGTCAGCTAGGGTGGTGGTGGTTGTGTATGTGGCGGCCAAAGTGGAGTTTTGAGGTTGTGGTGCTAAGGTAGGCTCGGCTAGGTGCATATATGTGGTGTATGTTCATATTTTAGTGGATCTAGTCAACACAAAGGCACGGCCATGGCTTGGCTGTGGGCTGGAGGAAGTGTTGACCAGATGTGGTGGTGGAGGAGGCCAAGGTGGAGGAGATGGAAGGAGCTTAGCCTAGAAGGTGAAGAAAGCAAGAGCAAAATCATAAGAAAACAAGAAGAAAATGAGTAGAAAGAAGAAGAAGATTACCAACTCTTTGCCTAGGGAATGGAGGCCATGATTTTTGTGATTGAGAAGAGTTTGTATACGGGAATGAATGAGAAAAATGTGCAGCTGAAAGAATTAAGATCGGCCAAGCAAAATGAATGCATGAGTTTGGAAAATGAAGAGGTGGAAAGCAAAGAGTCACAAGCAGCTAAAGAGTCACAAAACCTTTCATATTTCTTATATATGTTTATATAACTTGATATTTATGGAAATAATAATAATCCCAGATAAAATTTAGAAAATTTATCAAAACATAAAAATATATATAATATTTATTAATTATATAAAGTTAAATTAAGGAAAATAGCTAAAAATAGTAAACTAGTCTAGGAAATTTGAAATTACATGAAATAAATTTTAGAAAATTCATATTAGCTTGTAATATATTTTTAAACATAAATAGTAATAAAAAATAATAGTACATTCACAAAATAAATAAATAAATTAAATATAATTTTAATGAAGAAAATAGCAGAAAATAAGAAAACAGCCATTTTAAAAAAAAGCAACACGGTAAACTTTGGAAAAATTATAACATCACTTTAAAAAAATATTAAAAGACAAAATATACTTAAAATAACCCATTAATACATAAGAAAAAAAATTAAATTTAAAGATAATAGAAAAAGATTTAAAGAAATTTCTTAAAAATCCAAAACAGTGTCCAGAAATTACAAATAAATCACAATTGACTTTGGAAAATTGTTTACTTCATTTTAAAATTATTATAATACAAAAATATACATACAATAACATATTAAAATAAATTATGACAAAGAAAATAAGATTTATATAATTTAAAATAGGCAAAATTGTTAAATAAATCAAATTACACTCAAAATTGAAAGGTACTTAACTTTTACAGTTTAACTCTGTTTTCAACGAAACGAAAAGCAGTGTTCAAGTTATTACATCTATTTTCATAAATAAAGATAAAATTCAAGATTTAAAAATGATTTTAATTTTAATTTTAAAAGTCAAAGTTTAAACAGTTTGAGTAGAAATTCACTTTTTTAATAAAATTTCCAATTTATACTATTTTGAACTATAGATCACTCAATAGTCAGCATTTATAGATAAAATGTTTGAAATAAAAATAAATTTAAAATAATCAAAATAAAAATAAAGTCAAATTTAAAATATATAGGCAAAAATCTAGGGTTGTTACACTCTCCCCCACTCAAAACTTTTCGTCCCCGAAAAGGAATGAGGTACGGGAAAGCACAGACAAAGATAGAGTGAAATAGGATTAAGATAGGATGACAAGAAGATTGAAATTATACCTGATAATTATTGTTATAGGTAAGTTTAACAAGGTGCAGATTATCAAAGATTATAGAAAGATTTCTAAACCGAAAAATTATAGAAAGATGCCTATACCAGTCTATAGGAAGATAAGGATAATACGGACAACAAAATGATAGTTTGAAAAACAAAATATGGAAATAAATTTGAAAGCATGGAAATTTCATCTTAAATAGAGAATAAATCTTTACACAAGTTAAATAAATCTTAACTATCCCAAATTTCATTATCTTATTATCCAATCATCTTAAATTAACAATTTTTAAAACCATGGGTTTGAAAAATAATCATTTATAACACTCACAATGTACTTAATAAATTTTATTCTTCTTTATTCCTAATTAAAATTAAATTTATTCCGCTCAATATATTTATCACTTGTGTTAAATATACTTACACTTATTATAACTGCTTTCTTTTATTCTTAGTTCTTTTAACATTATTTTATTGTAAGTTATTCAATTACCCTTTATTATATTTACCTCTGTTAATCATTTTATAATTAAAATTTAAGTGTATAACATTTATTATAACCACTCAAATTTTATTAAAAAAATTCTTTTTATATTGTATATTATCCAATTACATTGTTAACTTTTGAAATTAAGGTAAGTTATATTTGAATGCAATTGTATTATACAATTAAATCATTTCATGCTTGAATATTCATCCAAAAAAATTATTTTCTTTTTATAATTGAAATTATTCTTAAAAAATAAAATTTAAGAATTAAATTTCCGATTTCTTCAAACCATTTAGAGATAACTAAAGGTATGTACGTAATTTATCAAATCAAATTTAAATCATATCTCTATATATATTATAGATCAAGTCTCAAATCAAATTGATTTCCAAAACAAAGCTGTAGCAAGACTACAGAGCGGTCTCTTCACTTCGAAACTCGAAAATGAATGTCAATGATGCTGCAGTCATCACCGAAGTTATTTTCCAGCGACAAAGGGAAGAGCACTAATTTTTAAACTTTCAAGTTCTTTGAAAACAAATTTCTATTCGAAAATACTTTAAATAATATAACCCTTTAAAACTTTAAACACAAGGTTTGAAACCATCAGAAATTAAAATCTCAAATTTCTTGTTTTAAATTCATTTCAGTTCCCAAATAAATTTATAAACAACTATCTATAAATTCATTTATAGAACAATAAATGATAAATTAAGTATTATCATTTCAAATAATCAATTTTAAATCAATTTATTAAGTTCCATAAATTTACTTATATATCAAAATTTATTTCATTAACCAAATTTTAAAATAATATTGTGTCGGTTTGTTCTGTCAATGTGTCTTGGAAATCTTAGCGATAGCACTGATCAGACGAATCGATCAGAAACCCAATTCAACATCAACAACTCAAACAACACAATATATAAAACAAAACATAGATATACTAGTACAATTCAAAATGTTTGGAAGAATAGATTGGAAACAAAAGACAAGATGATTAAATAACAGAGTAGGGAGGTGGGTAAGCTTAAATAAATCGTGGGTGTAACAACCCGATATTTTCAACCATTCGCATCCGCACATGTCGGACTTGAATTGCTCAAAATACCGCGTTGTAAATAAAATTTGGTAAATCTCAAAATATACGGTAAATAATTAATCACAGATCACAGACACAGAGTAAATAATAATGAAGCGGAAGTAAAAGAGATAGTAGTTCATGAAGCTACTATATATATAAGATACATCAGACTTAAACAAGATACAACAAAAAGTAACAAGATACATCAGGTATAAATCAGAATACATCACTGAAATCACTGGATACAGAAAGAAAAATAGATGGCTGGATCTTCAAGGAAAGCTCCAACTCCGAAGGTGAATCTTGAATGCTAACTAACTCAATCTGACTCGAGCGTAAAGCAAAACACAAACCACTCGAGTCAGGACATAAATACTTATGAACTATAAATCAAATCAAATGAACAGTAACAAAAATGCATCAGTAACTTAAAGGATGCTTGGGATCGCCCATCCTTTAAGGATCCGTTAAACTATTTACTATGTAGTAATATTGTGCTATTATAATAATGTCTACAGTAAAATAAACATACTTTTAAATAGCATTCCGGGCTACCCATATCACCCTTCACACATAATAATCCCAGTAGTCCATCCAATATCATGCCATCTCCACTCCGGGTGACTGTCAGAGGATACCACACGGGCTACGGGAGAAAAATAAACTCGTAGTAAATGCTCGGTGTGGTAGGTGACACGACACACAAGGCAATGCCAGGGTAGATATACCAATTACGCACACGGGCTGGTGGTAACGCAGCAGCCACATACGCCCACTTCGGAACACACTCCGAATCAAAATCGGAGGATGGCCATCTAATCAATCATCAGTAAGAGTATAGTATCGAAGGAATGTGTCCGACCAGAGGTGCTACCTCCTTTGGCCCGAGATCGCTCCCGTTTTAGCCACCTTATGCCAACTCACGGGAGTTGGGTCCACGTAATATACCTCAAGAACGTCGCTGCCATCCTACTTCATTCTGGAATCTCCACCGCGTACACAGTTGTTAAAGTAGTTTTCGGAGTTGGCAGAGAGTATGACAACTTCCGATCCCGGTCTCCTTAACAACCAATCATTATTATAACGCCGTGGCCATTTTATAATAGTTTATACTTCAAAAATCAAATCATTTCATTTCAAAACTATATCCCTTTCAAAATAGTTATACTTCGAAACCAAAACCATTTTATTTCAAAACTATATTCAAATCAAATAGTTTATCATTTATATTTCAAACATATATTTACCTTTAAAAAAATTAATAATACTTTCAAAGTATAACTTTTTCGAAACCAAAATACTTGAAATCATTACATCTTGAAAATCATAACATTCCGAAATCATAAATTTGAAATCAATCTTTTAATTCTTTACACTTTACAAATTATTCCATTAAACCAAAATTTCAAATTTCCAATTTAATTCAATTCAAACCATCAATTTCAATTCAGTTTATTTTTCTAACAAAAAATTTCAAATCTTATAGTTTCAAATATAGATTTGATCTACAAAATAAACAATCCAATTTTAATATATTTCCAAACTTTAATATCCCACATTTCAAAACTAAACTTTATATATATTCATATCTCAAATCTAATTTCATTATTATTTCGTTTTGAAATATTCATTTCATAACTCCAACATTATAAAAAAAAACTTAAATTACAATTAAACCAAATATCTTTTCATACAAATATAAACTTCAAATATTCCTTTATAAAATAAATCAAAATCAAATATTATTCCACATTCATATTCTTTATCAAAATAAAGATCAGTCATTTCCAAACCATTTCAAAATCATTAAAATATCATATCCTTTCAAAACCTCATTATCATATCATTATTTGAATTCAAATTCAAATATTCAAATCTAAATATCATTTTAAAATCAAACATATCATTCATTTATTATTTCAAATATCATTACAAAACACCTTTCAAAATCACATTCACCAATTCATTTTTCTTATTACATTTCATTCCATTTAACACATAACCAAGTAAACTTTATTTAAATTCAAATTCAATTCAAATTCCTTAAAAATTCAAATTTAAATATTAAAATAAATTCAAAACTCCTTATATTCACAAATAATAAATTTTCAAAGTTAAATCATTTAACACTTTAAAATATAACACAAATAGTGTTAAATTTTATAACATTTCAAAACATTGTCAAATTAAAGCCACGACAACATTTATACAGTACTATAGTAGCTTATAGTTTCCAAACCAGTTTAGTTCAAGAATAATGGCATTTATAACATGCCGTAATAGATATTTAGTTATTTCAGATGTAACGACCCGGAATTTTCGAAGCCGAAAATTCCAGATAGTTATAAAAAAGAAGAAGAGATAGAAGAAAAAGAAGAAGAACAGAAACATCAACAACTCACATATGCAGCGAATAAAATATAATAATAAATAATAACAGTTTACAACAGAATACTATATCAGTTGATTACATTTAATATACATCAGAGTTTCACATTTTATACAGTCACTGAATATTTATTTTCAATTATCATGTCTCAGATTAACAATAATACAAATACAACGGATATACTCTATACGATATTGTCATCCAGCTCGCCTCCTGAGCTCCAGAACGTCATACCTGAAAATCTGTAATACTCGGTCTGACCCGAGCGTTACACCAAAGTAACACCCGGGTCAGGCTGGAAACCAGCGTGAGTAAACTCATCTAACAAGGAATACAATAGTATACATCTCATATAAACCCGGGTAACATATATCAATTCATACGGCAACATTTTATTACAGACAACACTTATTCCACATATAAGTTTCTCAATACCAAAGGTTTAGATTTTAAAATAGTCCAATCACTCAAATTCACTTACTCCAATATATAGATTTCATATATCAATCTATAAACATTCGAAGTGGTTTCGGGTATTTACCCAATACCCGACCCGGTCTCTTCGAATCTCATATCATCCTATCCCAAGTTATCCAAATGAAAATACACAACATTTCATATCAGAGAAATCAACCCATCCAAAGCATCCAATATCATTCAGTCATCCATAAGTAATTACTTAATTACATACAAATTAATTCAATTGATTCCAATTGAATTTCTAACCACATTCACTTGATTCCTTTCCCCCAATATTAATTAATTCCAAATCAATTAATTAATCAACCATTCACTATTCATCTTAATTAATCACACTGGATTAATTATTTTCCCATTTCATTCACGTAATTCTCTTAAATTAACTTCACAATATTCATTAGTCTCCACCGAGATTATTAAGAAGCCTTAATTTCTTCATGAATTAATTATTTATTTAATTACATTAATTCTTAATTGCTTAAACCAATTAACTTCCCATAAGTCACTTATTATAGATTAATCAATCTTACTTAATCAATTTTGATTTCTTCATTAATTATATAAATTTAGGATTTTCAATTATATTTTAATTTATTCTAATCAAATTTCGTTATAATAATGAAACCACAGTATTAACCTTTTCCGATTAATCCTAATCTGTAATTAACTATCCTTCATTTTTCTTTATTCATAAATTAATTATTATTATTATATATATTTTTTACTTAACTATCTTAATTAATCTCTTGATTAATTTCTCTAAGTAATTATATTTTATTATTTACATTAAGTAATTATTTATCACACCATCAAATGATTATTCTGAATTCCTTTTACTTATTTAATTAACTTACAACTCAATTCCTTATTTATTCAACTCGTTAATTACTAAGTCAAATAACTCAAATCATTAATTAATTAAATCCATAAATTATTCATTTCAAATTCCTTACTCATTTAAATGAATCACAACACATCAAGCCCTTACTAACTTCAAAATGAAATCATTTTCTTATTTATGATTAATGTTTGAAACAATTTAAATCCCCATATACTTCGAGTCAACCTACAATTAACTCGAAAATCAATCAATACCAAAGTCACATCATCATCCATATATATCCAATCAACTTAAACATTCAGCCAATTATTTAAATTTAACAATATAAATTTAAATAATACCGGACGAGTGAGATTTACTCACCTTTGATTTTGCAATCCAAAACTGATCTCGATTTGTTTCTTCCAGATTTAAACCTTGTAAACACAGTTATATGATTTATTAATATTTACATAATCGATCGATCAACTATCCCTCTATACAATTTTTATTTAACTAATAATTTAATCTAATCTAATAATTCCCTTTAATGAATTTTTTAGTAACCAAATAGATTAAATCTGTAAATTGTAAAATTTTATTACCACTCCCTTATAAAAATTTCTTCCAAAGTCTTATAAAAGTTTCTAGCATATATGTATATAAATAAATTTTCTTTATTCCTTCAGAATACCAAGTTATGATTAACAGATAATAAATTACCTTACTGCCGACGAATGACGAATCACCAAAGCAAACATATTCTGCCAATAACCATCCTGCTACCTCACATGACATCAAATACCTCAACGACATCAACTGAACATCAACTTACTCAAATCATCACTGCCAAACGCCCCACCCTTGAAGACCACGGCGCTCACTTACGTGCCATCACCATAGTCTGTCGCGTCCTTATCCTGCCTTCAAGCACGCAAGGGCATGTCACAGTCGACAACCGTTAGCCTCGAGTTCGAATTCACTGTCGACCCCCCCTTCCTTCGACTCGAATTGAAAGCCGTCCTACCAAAATCGAAACACCCCCCCTTATCTTCGCGATTCCAACTCAGAGAAGTCGAACGCGAAAAACCCCCAAATTCAGCGAACCCTAATCGAGCTCCCATCCCTTTTCACTCGCGCGCAACCCACTTCCCATCTGAGCGAACACGAGCTGACCCATTTGATAACAATTTTCTTTTTTTTTTATGATTCGAAGGGGCCATTGATTTCCATCCTGTTTGTTTTTTTTTAAAATGAAGACGAGAGGGACAAGAGAGAGAGCGCGTGTGACAGCCATTTCGTTTTTTTTTTCTTTTTTTTTTCCCGAGTTTAATTTCTTCTATTCGATTAGTGAAGGAGGCGGATCTAGATTTAAGAATGAAAGCTACAGGCTTCCTGAGTACGATTGGTGATGATAAAAGTACTACAAAATTTATTATATAATATAAAGATGAACGGTGGCTTCTATTGAAAGATGAAAAAAGGAAGACGGGAATAAAGTATTGAGTATGGAGAAACTTCACGAGTACGCTTGTTGTTAACAAAAATATCTTGGCGTGTTGACTATAAAATATATTATATTATAAAACCTTCAAAATGTCTCGTTTATTTGCCAATTAAAATTTGAACTCCTCTTAAGGAATGCCGCTAGGCGATTATAAGGCTTTACCCGTATTCCGAACACAATGGAGCGTGTTTCGGAAGCTAATTCGATCATATGCGCGAGTTACGGAAGTAAACAATCAACTTTAAATTAAATCGATTCAAATAGTTCTACGCGTTTCGAGCTGCCAGGGTCAAACGACAATTCAGTTTACTATGAAAATTGAAATTCGATAATAACTAGCTATTACGGATCCAATGGAACTGGTTTCGTCAAATTCCGAGACTGTGCCTCGGAAGGCTATTTTTAAATATTGATTTAAACGATATAATTTCAAAACTGAACAAATCATCTTTAAATTAAATTTCAACCATTCTATTATCTCCAGTATTATCATTATAAATTTTATAAGCCTTCAAATTATTTAAACAGGCTTAGAAATTTCGGATTCAACAATTTACTCAATTTTCAATTATTAAATTCAATATTTAAATTATACAATCCAATGATTTAATTATCAAGTAAATCTTAATATCAGGAATTTAAGTTCAAACTAACTTTTAAATATTTAAAATCGATTAATTATTTCAATTTAATTCGTTAAAATTTCCGGGTCGTCACATTCCTCCCCCCTTAAAAGAATTTCGTCCTCGAAATTACTAGATAGGGAGAATGGTCCAATACCCGTTTTATCTTTCCCCAAAACTCAAAATTAACATCCAACCAACTATCCTTTATTAAAGACCCACTATCACCTTAATCAACTTCTCCAAAAACCCCCTATAGTTTCATACAACCCTCTTTGTTCGAATATTTAAATTTCAAGTTAAAACCAAATTTTGAATTATCAAATTTTTCTCAAAATTTTTCTAACTCTCTAAATTCCTGAAAAATTTTGCCAGCGTCTCCTTTGCGCGGCTAGCTCGGTACTACTACAAAAGGCCTCTACGGGCTTCCCAAATTCCAAAAAGAAAATAAAAGCCAAGTGGCTACATCAAAAACCCAATCCAATATCATACAGAATCAAAATACTTACCTTTTAGTCGAGCAATTCGAATTTATCATTTGGAATCAAATCCAATTCCCTTTTCCCTTTAGTACCTGCATATTCTATTTAACAACAATATCCAATTGTAACCTTCAAATCACTGTATACATTTCCTTACAGAAATTTCATATCCACTTCTATTCAAAATAGCTTCCTCCATTTCATATGAATTCAATTTATTTTCAAATTTTAATACTGAGTTGTATCTTTCATTTAAACTGATTCATATTAGTTTCATTTACTAGTTTATTTTAGGTTTCCCATTTGAAATTGTTTTGTCGTTAACCAAAATTTTCCAAAAATTTTCTAACTCCCAAAATTTTCAGAAAATTTTGGCAGAGTCTCCTTTGTACGGAGGAGCTTTTGCAATTTGACAAGAGGTATAAATATGTATATATCGACCCACCCGGTCGGAAAAAGCAAAAACAGTTCATATTTCCTATTTTTATTGCGTAGGCGTACCTTATTTAGCATTTTAAGCAAGCAGCTTATTTATATTAGCAATTAGCATACCCCAAATCTAGCCAAACGGCTTCCCTGTACCTGTACTTACTCAATTTAAATACGTAAGTGTCATACATAGAGAATCTATTAACATTTCACTTACTTTCAATAGCTAAACAATGAATTGCATACACAACAAATGACAAATGCTTCCCATAAGCGATTCATATGATTTTAAAGCTTATTCAATAGCTTTCAATTAATTTATAAACCAATTCATTCAATTTCAATGGTTTAGAACTCAATCTCTTTCATTCCATTGATTTAAAATTCAAGTAGACACATTTTCACTTCACATGATTCAGAATCAAATTTATTTAATCCCTAGTAACTCATAGAATTTAATTACTTTGGTTTATGCCAAATAACAATTATTGCTATACAATCTCGACGATATTCGCTTCATAGGGTATTTTATTTCATTTTATATTTAATTCCATTTCATTTCTAATTTATCTACCAACCAAACATTGCATTTCATTTCATTTCTGCACTAGATTCATGCAAACAATTAATTAAGCTTGGCGCATTCAAATTTATAAATTAATGACCATTTCCAAATTAATTTAATCCAAGCTTCTATTTAATGGGCTTCCATTCTTATTCGAAGCCAAACTTCCATAAATTCTAAGCTTAAGTGAATTTATTTTAGTTTATTTCAAGACCAAACTTAAGTTTCTTCGATTTGATTCTCATTTAATCAAATTCCATTAACTTAGTTAGCCCATCCACTTTAGTTTTAATTTTATTGTTAATTCACCCTATCAATTTATCAGAATAATATTCAAGCACAAATATAACTCATTTATTCTTCAAATTAATATACCAATTAAGTTCAGTCTGATAGTCCAATTCCAATCACAATTTCGATTTAGTTTTTATTCAACCAGGCTTCATCCATTTATTACTCAACTTAATTAACCCATTTAAAAATTTTAATTTACTTACTTAATTCGTTATCGAATTTATTTTATCAATATAAGGCCATTCTCAATTAGTTCTGCTTACCTGGGTTTTGTTTGCATCTCTAACCATTTCTATTATAATTCATTTCATTCTACAACATTTCCATCATATCAAATTTACTTGCAAATTTCACTAAATATTATTCAAATCACACTTGGATTTTATTTGCAATTCAAACCATCACCTTTATCAATCCAACTCTATTTCATTTTTATTTTACAATATCTCCTCTTATTTAATTCATTATCAAACCCAAGTCGAATTTTATTTATAACTCGAATTCATTCCCAAACTTCATTATCTACTTACAATCCATTTTAGTCATCCAGGTTAAATTTTATTAACATTCTCTATTAAATAATTTATTTAGATAACTAGCTTACTTCCACTTTTAATTCAACATTGGATTTTTAATTACAAAGAATCACTTCATTAAAATTTCCCGAGTTTCAATTTTATTTTACAATTTCAGTTTGAACTTCCCTTGATTTTCCAAAATTTCATCTCCTTTATTTTAAAATTTTAGAAATGCCCATAAAATCTCATAATAATATTAAAATAGCTTTAATAAAATATTTCTTATAACTCGATGTCTCAACCAGTCCATCCTTGTTCTCACAGAAATTCAATCATACGTTGATCAGGCGTAGGACTTAAAATCTATAAGTACTTGGTAAACCCGTTTTCAACACCCAGTGAAAATATTTGGAAAATAATTTTATTGAAAATATTGGAAGCATTTTGAAATAGAGGAAATATCTTTGGTGACAATGCTCTGAAAATCATCACCCCCATTCCATGGTCACAGTTACATACCAGGGTTACGTTGCAGTCGCAACAAAAGTCCATGTAACTGCAGGCTCTCCGCGGCACTCTCGATTACGCCATGGAACCCACACACAACAGATCACAGTTACATCCAGGTTACGTTGCCGTCGCAGCAAAAGTCCATGTAACTGTAGGCTCTCCGCGGCCTCTTGATTACGCTGTCGAAATGAAAGTTCTCCACTTCTACATAGGTCGCAGTCTACCGAGATAAACTCAACCGCAGACTGTTGGCTCTCAGCGGCACACACGACTTTCGCAATGTTACCATAGGTCGCAGTTACATCCTGGGTTACGTTGCAGTCACAACAAAAGTCCATGTAACTGTTGGCTCTCCGCGGCACACACGACTTACGCTATGGTAACTCAACTCATAATCCTCAGGAACTAGTTTTGTCCGGACTCCTCACAGGATCAACTTTAGAACCCCCCTGGGGCTCAAGGCAGCACCACCCGGTGGTACTCCTGAGAAGTCCATTTCAAGGAAGCGCCTTTTTCCCCAGAGCTATCATCAAAACATTTTATATTATACATATAGTATCTTCAAATCATACACCTAGTATGATATTATACAAAGCTCCTTTACACAAAATCTATTATCCAAAATCGATAATTCTCAAACTAGGCTTTCCAAATTCAATATTGATTTTACCCAAAAAATCAAAAGCCTTTCCAAATCCAAAGGTTCCCAAAACCTTTTCCAAAATCCACATAAGATCCTTTATAAATATATACAGATATATATAAAAAATCTTAAAACTTTGGATCCTTTCAAACTTGTATAAAACTCCTTCCTATACTTCAAACACTTCCAAAACCCTTTTCTTCCTGCAATAGATTCAACAAGGGAAGAATATATATATACAAAGGTATAACTTTGTTTACCCAAAATCAAATATTCAAATTTGATTACTCTTTCCAATATCAATTTCCTTTCTATTCACATTCACTTATTCACATTTGCCTTTATCCCCATTTGGATTATTTCCTAAATTCTCATCCCAGTTGGGTATTTAAATCAATAACAGTTTGAACTCCGACCAGTTTATTTTAGAAAATAAAATAATTTCAGAAATTTTAGATAATTGCAAAATAGTTGTAAAATAAAAATTTACTCGTAACTTAGTTGACAATTAGTAATTAGTTTATAATACAGTTGTAAAATAGTTAAATAGTTCCAAAAGTAGTGGCAAAAATAAATATAAAATAGTATGGTTCTTAAAAAGCAAGTTGTATAGTAAATAGATAAGAAAATAGTTTTAAAACTATTTATATTAAAACAATTGACATTGAAAATGGTCTAGAGTCAAAACTGTTCACTTCCCCAACAATTCAATTTAAATTTCTCCTCCATTTATATTAACCCAATCCCAATTTAATTTACTCCAATTTCCATTGGACTTGATTCATTCCCTATTCAAATTGAATTGATTCTCAATTTCCTTCCAACTTCAAATCAAATTCCATTTGATCTTAAACCAATTTCACTTTAATTACAATTCCAAATTATTCAGATAAATCTGCACTAATATCAATCGAACTCTCTTCAAGTTCAATACCATTTTCCAGTTAATCCAATACAAATTTTCCATTTGAATAATTATAATTTACATTTTTCAACTTCTATTTCAAATCAATTGCATTCACATTTGCTTTTAACTTGGAGTTATACATTTTATTTAGCCTATATATTTTATTATTCCATAAACATTTTAACCAAGACTCCAGAGTTTAAACAAATCACCAAAATTCCAATATCACTTTAGAATTCAACTATCCAAAATTCTCTGGCGAATTCAATTATCCCTTTGAATTTGAAAACTAAGCCCAGTTCACACACAATTCCAATTTAAAACAATTTGGTAGCAATTGCTCTTCTAGAAACTCGAAAATAAACATCGATAATGCTGCAGTCATCACCGACGTTATTTTCCAGTGGCCGAAAGAGTTCAATGCTTTTATCTCTTTAAAACATTTCCAAACATTTTAATTTCAATTCTTCCAGATGTCAAGTTCAACACAAAATATTTTTGAAATAATACTATTATTTCTCCAAAACCTTTGGAAACCACTTTCAAATCCAAAGGAATTTTAAATTTTCCCAAAATTTTCAAATTCCTAATCCATCCAATTCATATTTAAACATTACTCTAGAATTTCATCTTACTTATTCAACTTAATTACAATTCCAAAGTTATTCTAATTACTTTGGATTAATCCATTCAATTAAACCCACTTCAATTTTAATCATTACTTTGAAACAAAATTTTCATATTTTGGGACCATATTAAGAAATTCATTTTTAGTCAATTAAATTTTAATTTGGTTGTATTTCTATTTCTACTTAATTTAATTCCAATAATTAACAACCAATCACCCTAATATTTATTAGAAGGAAATATTACTTTATATATCAAAAATATATTTTTATATAAAACCATTTAAAATCTTTATAAGCAAATAACAAGTACGCTCTCGTATATATACACACTCAACTTATTCTAGAGTACTTCGAACTCTAGTTAATGAGAAATCCCCACCAGAGCCAAGGTTCTCGCTTAACCTTCAGCTCTGATACCAAATGTAACGACCCGGAATTTTCGAAGCCGAAAATTCCAGATAGTTATAAAAAAGAAGAAGAGATAGAAGAAGAAGAAGAAGAAGAAGAAGAAGAAGAACAGAAACATCAACAACTCACATACGCAGCGAATAAAATATAATAATAAATAATAACAGTTTACAACAGAATACTATATCAGTTGATTACATTTAATATACATCAGAGTTTCACATTTTATACAGTCACTGAATATTTATTTTCAATTATCATGTCTCAGATTAACAATAATACAAATACAACGGATATACTCTATACGATATTGTCATCCAGCTCGCCTCCTGAGCTCCAGAACGTCATACCTGAAAATCTGTAATACTCGGTCTGACCCGAGCATTACACCAAAGTAACACCCGGGTCAGGCTGGAAACCAGCGTGAGTAAACTCATCTAACAAGGAATACAATAGTATACATCTCATATAAACCCGGGTAACATATATCAATTCATACGGCAACATTTTATTACAAACAACACTTATTCCACATATAAGTTTCTCAATACCAAAGGTTTAGATTTTAAAATAGTCCAATCACTCAAATTCACTTACTCCAATATATAGATTTCATATATCAATCTATAAACATTCGAAGTGGTTTCGGGTATTTACCCAATACCCGACCCGGTCTCTTCGAATCTCATATCATCCTATCCCAAGTTATCCAAATGAAAATACACAACATTTCATATCAGAGAAATCAACCCATCCAAAGCATCCAATATCATTCAGTCATCCATAAGCAATTACTTAATTACATACAAATTAATTCAATTGATTCCAATTGAATTTCTAACCACATTCACTTGATTCCTTTCCCCCAATATTAATTAATTCCAAATCAATTAATTAATCAACCATTCACTATTCATCTTAATTAATCACACTGGATTAATTATTTTCCCATTTCATTCACGTAATTCTCTTAAATTAACTTCACAATATTCATTAGTCTCCACCGAGATTATTAAGAAGCCTTAATTTCTTCATGAATTAATTATTTATTTAATTACATTAATTCTTAATTGCTTAAACCAATTAACTTCCCATAAGTCACTTATTACAGATTAATCAATCTTACTTAATCAATTTTGATTTCTTCATTAATTATATAAATTTAGGATTTTCAATTATATTTTAATTTATTCTAATCAAATTTCGTTATAATAATGAAACCACAGTATTAACCTTTTCCGATTAATCCTAATCTGTAATTAACTATCCTTCATTTTTCTTTATTCATAAATTAATTATTATTATTATATATATTTTTTACTTAACTATCTTAATTAATCTCTTGATTAATTTCTCTAAGTAATTATATTTTATTATTTACATTAAGTAATTATTTATCACACCATCAAATGATTATTCTGAATTCCTTTTACTTATTTAATTAACTTACAACTCAATTCCTTATTTATTCAACTCGATAATTACTAAGTCAAATAACTCAAATCATTAATTAATTAAATCCATAAATTATTCATTTCAAATTACTTACTCATTTAAATGAATCACAACACATCAAGCCCTTACTAACTTCAAAATGAAATCATTTTCTTATTTATGATTAATGTTTGAAACAATTTAAATCCCCATATACTTCGAGTCAACCCACAATTAACTCGAAAATCAATCAATACCAAAGTCACATCATCATCCATATATATCCAATCAACTTAAACATTCAGCCAATTATTTAAATTTAACAATATAAATTTAAATAATACCGGACGAGTGAGATTTACTCACCTTTGATTTTGCAATCCAAAACTGATCTCGATTTGTTTCTTCCAGATTTAAACCTTGTAAACACAGTTATATGATTTATTAATATTTACATAATCGATCAATCAACTATCCCTCTATACAATTTTTATTTAACTAATAATTTAATCTAATCTAATAATTCCCTTTAATGAATTTTTTAGTAACCAAATAGATTAAATCTGTAAATTGTAAAATTTTATTACCACTCCCTTATAAAAATTTCTTCCAAAGTCTTATAAAAGTTTCTAGCATATATGTATATAAATAAATTTTCTTTATTCCTTCAGAATACCAAGTTATGATTAACAGATAATAAATTACCTTACTGCCGACGAATGACGAATCACCAAAGCAAACATCTTCTGCCAATAACCATCCTGCTACCTCACATGACATCAAATACCTCAACGACATCAACTGAACATCAACTTACTCAAATCATCACTGCCAAACGCCCCACCCTTGAAGACCACGGCGCTCACTTACGTGCCATCACCATAGTCTGTCGCGCCCTTATCCTGCCTTCAAGCACGCAAGGGCATGTCACAGTCGACAACCGTTAGCCTCGAGTTCGAATTCACTATCGACCCCCCCCTTCCTTCGACTCGAATTGAAAGCCGTCCTACCAAAATCGAAACCCCCCCTTATCTTCGCGATTCCAACTCGGAGAAGTCGAACGCGAAAAACCCCCAAATTCAGCGAACCCTAATCGAGCTCCCATCCCTTTTCACTCGCGCGCAACCCACTTCCCATCTGAGCGAACACGAGCTGACCCATTTGATAACAATTTTCTTCTTTTTTTATGATTCGAAGGGGCCATTTATTTCCATCCTGTTTGTTTTTTTTTAAATGAAGACGAGAGGGACAAGAGAGAGAGCGCGTGCGACAGCCATTTCGTTTTTTTTTTCTTTTTTTTTCCCGAGTTTAATTTCTTCTATTCGATTAGTGAAGGGGGCGGATCTAGATTTAAGAATGAAAGCTACAGGCTTCCTGAGTACGATTGGTGATGATAAAAGTACTACAAAATTTATTATATAATATAAAGATGAACGGTGGCTTCTATTGAAAGATGAAAAAAGGAAGACGGGAATAAAGTATTGAGTATGGAGAAACTTCACGAGTACGCTTGTTGTTAACAAAAATATCTTGGCGTATTGACTATAAAATATATTATATTATAAAACCTTCAAAATGTCTCGTTTATTTGCCAATTAAAATTTGAACTCCTCTTAAGGAATGCCGCTAGGCGATTATAAGGCTTTACCCGTATTCCGAACACAATGGAGCGTGTTTCGGAAGCTAATTCGATCATATGCGCGAGTTACGGAAGTAAACAATCAACTTTAAATTAAATTGATTCAAATAGTTCTACGCGTTTCGAGCTGCCAGGGTCAAACGACAATTCAGTTTACTACGAAAATTGAAATTCGATAATAACTAGCTATTACGGATCCAATGGAACTGGTTTCGTCAAATTCCGAGACTGTGTCTCGGAAGGCTATTTTTAAATATCGATTTAAACGATATAATTTCAAAACTGAACAAATCATCTTTAAATTAAATTTCAACCATTCTATTATCTCCAGTATTATCATTATAAATTTTATAAGCCTTCAAATTATTTAAACAGGCTTAGAAATTTCGGTTTCAACAATTTACTCAATTTTCAATTATTAAATTCAATATTTAAATTATACAATCCAATGATTTAATTATCAAGTAAATCTTAATATCAGGAATTTAAGTTCAAACTAACTTTTAAATATTTAAAATCGATTAATTATTTCAATTTAATTCGTTAAAATTTCTGGGTCGTCACATCAGACATGGTCAAGTTCAAAAACAACAGCATTAAAAAAATGCTGTCAAAAGACTACAACATTTTGGACATGCTATAAAATTCCAGATTTTATTTTAACTTTTCAAAACAATAAAACTTCAATTTAACAAATTTTAAACTTATAAATCATATTTGTAGACTTCAAAATTTCACATTTAAATAATTTTAACATATGATTGATCACAATAAAATTTTAAGATCAAATATTCAATTTAAAACTCCATTAATTTATTAAGTCAAAATTCACTATTTATTAACTTATGAATTTAATAAAACTTAACATTTTACTTCAAATATCATTTCAAAACATTAAATTTAATTTCCATTATTTATTTACATTTTAAAACAAAATTTAAAGTCAAAAATCACAATTACGTCAAATTAACATACTTAAATTCACAATTTCAAGACTTAATATTTAATTTTCTTAAAACCATAAAATATATATTTTTTAAAAATCAAAATTTCATACTTTTAAAAAATACGTATTTTAATAAAAATCATTTAAAAATATACCACGGGGTTTGTATATAATTTTCTAACCTAGGTCAAGTGATACGGATATATATCATTTCAGTCCGTAGTTTACAAAGAAAACCCGGGTTCTATCATTTCAAACCCACAATCCCAAGTCAAATAAAATACAATAAAAATCGGTCAGGCCTATCATTTCAGCCCATAACAATTTTTCCCTAATCTAAAGTCCGTTCGGGTATGTATCATTTCAACCCATAGTGATTCTATTCTAACAGGGAGCTTGCAGTGTGAATATATGCATAAACAATATAAACAATGCTAATGTCACAATATAATGTCATATATCAGATGTCAGGTGATAATTAACAGTTTTAACATGGTAATAACATGGCATAGCATATCATATGATCATCATTAACTTGCATAACATTTTATATTACTAAACACTTGTCATCAATTCACTATTTCATAAGTATAAATGTCAGAGTGAGAAAGGCTCACCTTTTCAAGCTGAAGACCACTACGACACACAAAATGATTCCAAAGGAACGACAAGCTCGATATACCACAATATTGGATTCAAGGGAGTGGGGAGCCTAGATGATGATCTTGTATGCAACAATCAAAACAAGACAATGTAACATAAATACGAATATATTTAACACCAAACACATTGAAACAATTTGAATTTAAAATGCAACAATGGACAAGATGACTTTACCATGCTTTAACCATTCAAAAGCTTAGCCATAGCTGGACCTAGGCTCGGCCATGATGTGTGTTAACCTCAGGTTATGGCACCAAAATAGCACGGCAACATGAAGATGAAGTATAGAGGTGAAACATGGAGCATATAAAAGAAACAAGGCAAAAAGGCAACTTTAGTTCAACAATTTGGCTCGACCAAAGCTAGTGGGTTCGGCCTATGGGATTTCAAACCTGGACAGAGGTAGAGATGGATGAAGTGGTGTCTAGAGGAGGGGTAGCTACTGGTGGTGGTGGCTAAGGGGGTGGCCAAAGTGAAATAGGAAGGGTATGGTGGAATCTAGGCTTGGCTATGCTTGGTTTTTGGTGGAACTTTGAAATTTTGTGGTGATGGCATCATCAAGTGGCATGGCCCGATCTGGAGGTGGGAATAGGTGATGGTTGCTGGTATGTATGGCGATGGTGGTGGTGGGTGGAGATGAATGTGGTGGAGCCGAGCAAAGATAGGAGAAGAGGAAGGTGAAAAACATTGAAAAATAGTGAAAAGACGAAGGAGATGAAGCCATTTTTTTTCTTGTTGAAGATAGCCGTGAGTTTGAAAGTGAGAAACTTATTATTCACGTGAAAACACAAGAGAAAACACAAGGCAATGAAAAAAAAAATGGTCGTCCAAAAGAAAGGAAGTGAAAAGGCAAAAAGAGGAAAAGACAAAGAAAGGAAAGGTCACAGGAAAATGAAAGGTTTTGACTCTTTGTTTTCTATTTTCTTTTATTCAAATAAACTAATTAAAATTTCAGTAATTTGACTTTAAAACCGAAATAAAGTAATATAAAATGAAAAATAATAATAAATTTTAAATAAAATGGAAAAAGAATTAAAGAAATTGCTTAAAATTCCAAAACAGGGTTCAAAAATTACAATTAAATCATCATTGGCTTTGGAAAAATACCTACTTCATTTTAAAAATATTCTAAAGCAAAATTTTGAAATAAAGTAATTTCCTAAACATATTTAAAGTTAAATAAATAATTAAATTTAGAGAAAATAGAAAAATAAATAAAGAAATTGTTTAAAAATTGGAAACAGGACATGAAAATTACAAATAAAATACCATTGGCTCTAGACAAATTTCTGTTGCACTTTAAAACAAATAAAATGTCAAATAAATAAAATAAATGAGAAAAAATAAAGTATAAATGAAATAAAAATGAAAATCTTAAAAAAATAGAAAAATAAATAAAGAATTTCTTTAATTAATTGAAACTAGAAATTAAAAATTATAAGCAGAATACAACTGACATTGGAAAATGTCAATTACACTTTCAAAAATGTTTTAAAACCAAAATATATATAATACATGTTATATATCCATATAAACATGAATTAGAACATTACCCGACCAAATAAATATTATTTATACAATTTAAAATAAACAATTTTGTTAAATACAGCAAATTTCACACAGTAGTTAAAAAGGCATAACTTTCACATTATAAATCAGATTTCAATGAAACAAAAAGTGGTGTTCTTAAAATTTTATTTACTTTCATAATAAAAGATAAAATTAAAATTTTCAAACTTTAAAATTTTAAATTCAAACGTCAAAGTTTGACCATTTTGACCAAAATTCACATTTTCTGGAAATATTCAATTTATGCATGTTTGAAGTTCTAATTCACATCAAAATCAACATTTATATTTCAAATAACAAAATATATTCATTTTAATAAATAAAATAAAGTTTTTAAAATAGAAATTTAAGTTAAAATAATTAAAATATACAATTACAATAATCAGAAAATACAGGGTTGTTACAGCGGGCAAACTTAACCGGGTCAACCTTGACTTAAATAATAAGATCGATGTGGATTTTCTAGGGTAAATCTACATTCAATCTCAATAGTTAGAATTTGGGATAACAAAAGATATTAGCATCTAAACCAAGGATAGATATAAATCTCTGGTGAATCGATGCTAATTGTAAAGGAGTTTCACCCTTTTACAATTCAATTTTTTTTTTTGAGATTGGCAGGACTACCAACTCATTATAAAGATCATTTTGAAGTGGAGTTACGGGATACTCCATAACCAAAAGAAGATGAATAGTGAGGGACATGAATGGATTTTGAAACCGCAGGGAACGTTCCAAAATTCAAAGGAATCGAGTCAAAAAGGAAGAGATTCAAACTCGAATGAAAGTGATTCTGTAAATACATTCACTCCATATGATGAGTTTTGCCTAGAGCTACCAAAGCTCTGATACCAACTGTAACGACCCTATATTTTCAACCATTCGCATCCATTATAAGTATATAGGTAAACACTCATGCCGGAATTGAATTGCTTAAAATACCGCGTTGTAAATAAAAATTTGGCAAAACTCAGAATATACAGTAAATAAAAATCACAGATCACAGACAAAGAGTAATAATAATGCAGCAGAAGTAAAAGAGATAGTAGTTCATGAAGCTACTATATAAATATATCAGAGTTACATTAGATACGACAGAAGAAATAAAGTACAAAGGGAGTCTCACTACATAGAAGTCTACTAATACTAGAGATGAAAGGAACAACAGACTGCAAAAGATAAAACTTGACAAGTAGATAATCTCCAGCGATTCCAATCTCCAGAAAATGAAAATCCAAATCTGTGAATAACTCAGGCTGACCCGAGCGTAAATAAAAATACAAATACTCGAGTCAGGACATACATACTTATACAATGTAAACCAACTCAAGTGAACTGTAGTAAAGGTACAAGTAACTTAGAAGATGCTTGGGACCGCCCATCCTCTAAGGATCCGTTAACTATTAGTAATATACGCTATATACAGTAGTGTCTAATCAGTAAAGTATAATCATATAGAAAATAGTGTTAAGGGGATGGTGAACCTTAACGCGGTCGGATCTTTAAAACCAAAATCGTAGTGGGCTCGATATAAGGATATGACACGGTGTAACGACCCGTAAATTTTCGATAATTAAAATAGCTAATTTGATAAGATTTCGTGATTTATGGCTAGAAATTTTTTTGTAATTTATGTATGCGAATAATAACTGGAATGAATTGCGACAATAATTATCCAAGTAATGAAAAATAAAAGCTACTTAGTGAATGCCTTTGCAATCAAAAGTTGAATAGGATAATAAATGTTGAATTCATTGGGTGTAATAGAGTAATTGATTGATAAGTAAAATCTATTTAAAATCAAATATTGAATATTGAACATGTAAATTGTTTAAATTAAATATTTAAAACTTATTGAATAATTGAATAACTGTAAAGTGAAAATAGTGTTCTAGATTATGAATTGGTTTTAAATGTTGAATCTTATAAGTTCAATTTCAATATTTCAAAAGATAATGAATTATTGGATAAGCGAAATTGTTTAAATTTAATATATGGAATTTATGGAATAATTTAATAATGGGAATTGAATAACTGTTCAATGAAAATGGTTGTTCTATAATTTGAATTAGTTAAATTTTAAGTTCGTTTTGAATATTTCATAAGATGGTGATTTAAGAATAATGAAATTTGTTAAATTTAATATTACAAATGTTTGAATAATTAAATTCCGAATTTTATATGATTAATTTGATATTGAAATTTAATATGTGAAAATAGAGTGAATAATTGAAATTTGATTTGATATGATTCAAATTGGTTTCCAAAGAGAATGTAAGTTATATTGGGATTATAATAGAGTTAATAAGATTTTAAAATTGGAATTTATTGGATAATTGAATAACTGGTTTAATATGATTAAAAATGATTTGTAAAATTTTATTTTATCACATTAAAGTAAGAATGATGTTGTTGAACTTTTAAAATCGAATTAAAAGTAAATTTGTGAAAATTGAATATTTTAATATTTAATTATCGACTGAAAATAGCCAATTTTCGAATAGTCTCAGAATTGGACGAAACCAGTTCCATTGGATCCGCAATAGTTTGTTATTATCGGATTTCAATTTTCGTAGCAATCAGAGTTTTCGTTTGACCGTGGCAGCTCGAAACGCATCGAAATTGTTTTAATATTAATTTGACGAGTTAAAATAGCCATTTTTCAAACTGTCTCGGATTTTGACGAAACTAGTTTCATCGGATCCGTAATGTGATATTATTGTAAGATTTCAAATTTCATGTCAATTGGATTAACCGTTTGTCCGGGGCAAGCCAAAACGCCTAGAAAATCGTTTAATCGGTTTAATTTAAATTTGATCGTTTATTGCCGTAACTCCCACAGATGATCGAATTAGCTTCCGAAACCTATTTCATTGTGTCCGGAACGTGGGGTAAACCCTAGAAATGCCGGTCACCGTGCGTAAAACGGAGTTCGAAAAATCCGGAATGAATAGAGTTCGTCGTTTCCTATAAATAGCCCCCGCCCCTTGTTTACAATTTTCAACAGAAAATAAAAATAAAACCCTAGCCGCCGGCCTAAATTCAATGGCCACGAATTTGTTCTCTTCTCGTCCAATTTTCTTCAAATCTACCAATCAATTCAAGAAACTTTCAACGTGAAAGATGTAGACAACATCGAGAACTACCTATCCAACGGTTATGATCAAAATTAATGCGGTGGATTGATGGCAATTTCCATTTGAACGTGCGCCGTTCGCATGCGTTTTCAAGGCGGAGGAGGCGACCGGACTTCAAGGGGTTGCGGCCGTGGGTGGCTCTGGTGATGGCGCTTCGTATGGCGGTGGTATGATGGGGTCTGGAGGTTGGTAGGTGGTCGCGATTCTTAAACCTAGCTTGCGTGAGTATGGGTTCTTCGCACGTGCGTTGCCTGGGAGTGTCGCGTATGGAAGAAAGCAAGAGCGGCCAGATTTCAATCAAAGGAAAGCAACGGCTGTGATTAGCCTAGGTTATAAAATAAAATAAATAAATTATGTAATTGATTTATATTAATTCGTTAAACTTATAAATGTCATAACTTGTTCTTACGAGGTCGGAATTCGACGAAACTTTTTGCGTTGGAATCGTATGGACGAGCACTACGCTATGGAGCTGGATTGGAATCGTTTGGAGCTAGAGAAAATTCTGGGTTAAATCGAACGTCGTTCGATTTGATTTAAAATCGTAAAAATCAAGGTGAGTGTTTTATAACGCTCACAACGTACTAAATATTCTTATGCTAGTTAAATTTGCTATTATGAAGTGTTATGATTTTATTTGTCGTTGTTTGATAAAATTTTAATTGTCATATAGCTTGTCATTTGAATTAACCGTTGAAAAATTAAATTGACAGTTAAACGGAAATTAAAATTGAATTGCGATAAAATTACCTGACATTGATAACTATGAAATTTCTATGAATTGTATCGTCTATTGGATGATTTATTTCGATGGATGCTATTGGTTGATATTTAAATGTTTGGATGTTTATTGCTTATATATAACCTGTTATGCATACATATGACAATATGATTGATTTAAGTGATATATATTCATCCCTGACATTTAATTGAAATAAATAATTACTTGGCCATAGGATAGAAAATTATATACGGACACCGAATTGGCTAAATTAATAATTTTTAAGATCGTTGATTTGAAATTTTTTTAAATGCTTTGATTTAAAAGTTATAAATAGAAATCAATTTATAGAAATTGAATTTATCGAAAATTGAGTTTGGAATGTTGAAATAAATTTTGGTTAAAGGAAACTGTTAAATAATTTAAGTTGAGACTTTGAGATTAAAATTGGGATATGGTTGAATTTCGAAAATTTATTCGTTTTAAAAGATTGAACCTTAATTCGAGCTTTGAATATTACTAAGTAAAAGCAAAATAAAATGAAATTTGAAATTGAGCTTGAAATTGAATCATATTAGTAATTGGGATTTAAATTTGAATATTGAAGGATAATTTTGTTAAGTGTTAAAAATTGATATTTTGAAAAATCAAACTAAAAATCGATATACATTGAAATTGAATAAGTTGAAGGTGAATGTAAAATCGAATTAATTTGAAGTCAAAGTTGACATTGATTTGAATTAAAATCGAAATTGAATCGGTAAAATGGAAATTGAAATTGATTTGAATTGGGAAGTTATAATTGAAATGAATTGGTTTTGAAGCTGTTTTATTTTGTTTTCCAAATTACTCTGTTATATAAACCATTTTGAATACTTAAACTATTTTAATCTATTTTTAATCTACTTAACACAATTTAAATTATTTTAAACTAATTTATCTATTTTAAATCCATTTTAAAGATTTTAAGTATTTTAAGTATTTTAATTACTTAAACTATTTTTAAACTACTTAAAACTATTTTATATAATTTCCAATAGGTCAATAAGGTGAAATGTTTATGTTTAAATCTTAAATGTAAATATGAATTGGTTTAAATGAAGTTGCAACCTAAATTGAAATTCGAAATGATTTTGAAATCGAAATGAGATATTGATGCGAAAAATGATTTTTGAAACGAAATCTTACATTTGAATAGACACGATGATATTTGAAATGGATTTGATTTTTGAAGCAAATATGATATTTTGATATCAATTATGAATCGATTGAAATGTAAAAGAGCCAACGGTGTAATAATACGTAGTTATTAAAGAGATCGGGATCAGATATGGACATACTCTCTGTCGATACCGAAAACCACTTTAATAACTATTATACACGGAGTGTTGATCCAGAATGAAGTGGATGGTTTGGTGAACGCGTTGAATGAAGAAAGAGAACGATATTGGATGACCCCTGACATGACTAAAACAGGAGCCACGCCGGGCCATTGAGGTTCGCCACCTCTAGCGGACACACTTCTTCGATACCATATCTATTACATTTGTGATGCGATTTGGGTGCACCCCTTGATTTGGGAGTGTTGTTTTGCGGTGTTGGGGTAGCTGTTGGCTATGCTCAACATCAGTCCGGATCACGCAACTACTAGTATCTTAGTTGGTATCGCGTCATGTACCTTGTCATACTGATTATCCTATTCGCAACCACTGCGTTTTGTTTTGTGTTATACCTATGGGGTACCCTCTGATAACCACCAGTTTACGGTGGGGCTTACGGTGCTGTATAGACTATGGCATTATAAAAATGTGTTAAGGGGGATCATGGTAACGCCTTAACACTATTTTGATACTTTATATTACTGATAGACATTATCTACTTAGCGTACATTACTACATAGTAGATAGTTTAACGGATCCTTGAGAGATGGAAAATCCCGTAACATCTCTTAAGTTATTGCACGCACGTTGACACTGGATATGAGATGTCAAACCCCGTGAACATCTCTGATGCCGTTACACTCATATTTATTTACGATTGATTTAACTTGCATGAGGATATTTAGTCCTGACTCGAGTGTTTTGTCTTTTCATTACGCGCGGGTCAGTCCTGAGTTTTTCAGATTTTTTGAAGATCTATTATGAAGGATGAAGACGAAGATTTGGTATACTATTACTATTATTACCCTTGCATCATGCTATCTACTGCATTATTTTAATTGTTCCGTTGTATATGTATAACTCTGATAAATGTTGTATAAATAATTGTCAATGTATAGTAAACATCTTCATGAACTGTTAATTTGACTATTATATTTTATTGTTCCGCTGCGAGATTCTGTGTTGTTTCATTTCCTTTATTTCTCTTTCTTTTCTTTTCTTATTTACGCCAATAACCATCTGCCCTTTTGAATGGTTTGGAATCGGCATGTGTATTTGATCGTCGGTTTAAACTATCCATAAAGGCTGGTCGTTACAGTTGGTTTCAGAGCTTTGGTTTAGCGATAACCTTAGCTTTGTGGGGTCTGACTCTTTATAAATAGGGTAGTAATACCCTATGATGAGTCACTGAGTGTATATATATGAGAGAGCGTATTTGTTAGTGATATAAAATGTTTTATACTGTGTCGGTTTATTTGTTGAGTGGCTTATGGATTCTGGTCAATACGAGTAATTAACGTCATTGATAGGGATCTCTAAACACTCGAACAGAACAATTCGACATAGTATTGTTTTGAAATTGGGTAAATGAAATAATTTTGCCCTAATTATATTTTGTATATAAAGAATTTATTTTCAAAATTTATTGTGATCTATCTAGCCTATTTGGTTGTTGGAAACGATAATATTGATTGCATCATTAATTGGATATTGTGTTTTAATAAATAAGGCTTATTGAAAAGTAAACAATAATAAAACAACTTGTGGAATGTTTTAAGAGGAAAATCCTATAAGAATATTTATAAAGGTGACTTATAAATTAAAATAAATTTAAATGGGGAAAATATTGAATTTAAGACCCGGAGGTTTTGACAATGGTTTTCAAACGTTTTGAAGAAATATATAGTAATATTAGTTGGAAATTGTTTACGGAAATATTTTGAAAGGATTTTAAAGGAAAGAATGAATTCAGTACTCCTCTCTTATGTCGCTGGAAAATAATTTCGGTGATGACTGCGCAGCATCATCGACGTTCATTTTCGAGTCTCAAAGTGGGGGAGACTTCTAAGAAGCTTTGCTTTTCTTTGAAATTATTTTGGGTAAATGGGTTTTGGTTTAAACTCCAAAGGTATGATTTGATATATTAAAGATAAGTGTATATACTTATTTCAAACGATTTGAAAAGAACCGGGCATTTAAAATTCTAAGTTATGTTAATTAGAAATTTTCAAATTATTTGAATGAAATGTGAATAACCAGAATTTATAAAATAAGAGGATTGAGATATCTAAGCTATTATTTGGGAAAACTTTAAAGTTGAAAGGTAAAGAGGATTTAAACAAATTAAATTTGTAAACATTCTAATTAAGTAAAATGAAATTCTATAAATTTGTATAATACCAAATTTGCATTCTAATAACATATAATATGACTTACCAAATATTAAGAAGTTGAAATGATATTTTGGATATGTAATGAGATATTGTATAAATAAACAGAACCTGAAAGTAATCGAAATATACAAGTAAGGAAAACTCAAAAGGAATTAAAATGTATATAAATGAAAATTTGGTTGTGATAAAAATGTTATATACTTAAATATAACCTGAAATGATGAATGGACAAATGGAACAAGTAAGTGAACTTAAGAAAGAAGACAAATGAATTGTATAATATCTTTTGTAAATTGGTTATAGAAAATAAATTTAAATTGCATAGAGAAATTTTTTGAATTTGTAACTTTGAGATAACCATAAAATAAGAAAAGTCATATATGAGAAGTTAGACTTTTATAGGATGATTAATAAACTAAAGTGCTGGTTAATAAAATGTTCCATAAATAAATTTTTTATCAACTAAAATTATGAAATTGAAGTAAATGAAAACAAAAGAATTTGGTATAGCTAAGAATCAATTGGAAAATGAAATTGAATTTAATTAACTTATATAGAATGTTTAAAATGAACTTGAGTAAGCAAATTCTATGATATGATGTTTAAGAAAAGATAATGTTAAAGAATATGCTATGTAAAGAAATGAATATACTAACTGAATAATGGATTGTGAGTAATTAAGTGAAAAAAAAATAGAAGTTAGTAAAATAATTTAGTATAGATAAATTGGATAGAAATCCAATGGAAGGTAATACGTGAGATTGTACGTATATTATTTTATTTGCATAACGATTTGATCCAAATTCGAGTACAAAATTTCGAGATGATTTGTATCGATTCAAGTTAGAATTTTTCACTCGATTTTCGACGGCGAACCCTGGATATGGATTTTGGTTTGATTCTGGAATTCCCTATCATAGTATATGGCTATGAAAGGAGAGTAACAGTTTCGAATCAAGGAACCAAATCTGAGTCCGCACTAGAGAGTCGTGTGAACGATACTAGTTTGGAAGTGAAATTGTGTGATCGAATAAGCGATTAGATTGATATTGCTCACGGATGATATTTGTACGGCTTACGGACTTAATTAAAGTTAATATAGGAAATTTAAGATGCCAAATATGTGAAGATAAATTTGTAACTTTTGAGATAACTATAAACTAAGAAAGCCATATATAAGAAGTTAGACTTTTATGGAATGACTATAAATTAAAGTGATGGTTAATAAAATGTTCCGCAAATAAACTGGTTATTAACTGAAACTGAATATGAAGTAAATGTAAACAAAAGAATTTGGTATGGCTAAGAATCAATTGGAATTGAAAAAGATAAACCAAATTGAAGGTGAAATTAATAATTTGGTTATGTTGGGTATGATTTGGTTGTTATATGATTGTTAGTTGATTGTATATAATTCATTAAGTGTTAATGAAATTGAAAGCTATAAATCAATGAAATCAAATTGGAAGTTAAATGAATTTAAATATAATTTAATTTGATTCAAATTGGAAGTGAACTAATGTAAATATAAATTAGTGAATGTTCACTAATTGAATTGAGAATGAATGTTAGTAAAATCCAACGTTAATGAATCAACTGTGATTAAAATGGAAACCCAAGTCGATAAATATTAATGAGAAGTAAATTTATATTGATTGGTTATGGATTTGTTGGATGATAGTTGATTGATGGTTGCATTTGTTGTTTGTTGCATTTGCTATGTTGGCACATGTAGTTGTTATGTTGCTATATGATGTATATTGACACTATTTTCATATATGCATGATTCTCATTGTTTGTTGAGTGTTTAGTAGGTGTGGATTGCGCTTGCTTCGCATTTGGAGCTCGCTTTCGCGCTATATTAGTCGTATATGCTCGCTAATAAAATATAAGGTACATGTTTATTTTGTCATTGGATTTGGTAATTTTTGATGAGCCACTTGGCTTTTGTTTTTCTTTTGTTGGTTTGGGACCCGTAGAGGTATTTTGTAGTTATACCGATCGAGCCGTGCAAAGGAGACTCTGCCGAAATTTTCTGTAAAATCCGGGTGTTAGAAAAATTTTCAAGTTTTTAATTTTTTTTTTATAACTTGTTTTGATAACTAGCTTTTAAAGTTGGAAAGCCGTTCGGAGTAACTTAGTGGAAGCGTGGTTATGACTTTATAAATGGAATTTCATTGTTTATAAGTTGGTAACTTTGAATAAAATATATATAATGTTGAATTATATACTTTGTTCCTTTTTCCTACTTTTCCCTTTTCGGGGACGAAAAGTTTTGAGTGGGGGAGAGTGTAACGACCCGTAAATTTTCGATAATTAAAATAGCTAATTTGACAAGATTTCGTGATTTAAGGCTAGAAAAAAATTTGTAATTTATGTATGGTAATAATAACTGGAATGAATTGCGACAATAATTATCCAAGTAATGAAAAATAAAAGCTACTTAGTGAATGCCTTTGCAATCAAAAGTTGAATAGGATAATAATTGTTGAATTCATTGGGTGTAATAGAGTAATTGATTGATAAGTAAAATCTATTTAAAATCAGATATTGAATATTGAACAGGTAAATTGTTTAAATTAAATATTTAAAACTTATTGAATAATTGAATAACTGTAAAGTGAAAATAGTGTTCTAGATTATGAATTGGTTTTAAAAGTTGAATCTTATAAGTTCAAATTCAATATTTCAAAAGATAATGAATTATTGGATAAGCGAAATTGTTTAAATTTAATATATGGAATTTATGGAATAATTTAATAATGGGAATTGAATAACTGTTCAATGAAAATGGTTGTTCTATAATTTGAATTAGTTAAATTTTAAGTTCGTTTTGAATATTTCAAAAGATGGTGATCTAAGAATAATCAAATTTGTTAAATTTAATATTACAAATGTTTGAACAATTAAATTTTGAATTTGATATGATTAATTTGATATTGAAATTTAATATGTGAAAATAGAGTGAATAATTGAAATTTGATTTAATATGATTCAAATTCGTTTCCAAAGAGAATGTAAGGTATATTGGGATTATAATAGAGTTAATAAGATTTTAAAATTGGAATTTATTGGATAATTGAATAACTGGTTTAATATGATTAAAAATGATTTGTAAAATTTTATTTTATCATATTAAAGTTAGAATGATGTTGTAGAACTTTTAAAATCGAATTAAAAGTAAATTTGTGAAAATTGAATATTTTAATATTTAATTATCGACTGAAAATAGCCAATTTTCGAACAGTCTCAGAATTGGACGAAACCTGTTCCATTGGATCTGTAATAGTTTGTTATTATCGGATTTCAATTTTCGTAGCAATCAGAGTTTTCGTTTGACCGTGGCAGCTCGAAACGCATCGAAATTGTTTAATATTAATTTGACGAGTTAAAATAGCCATTTTTCAAACTGTCTCGGATTTCGACGAAACCAATTTCATCGGATCCGTAATGTGATATTATTGTAAGATTTTAAATTTCGTGTTAATTGGATTTACCGTTTGTCCGGGGCAAGCCAAAACACCTAGAAAATCGTTTAATCGGTTTAATTTAAATTTGATCGTTTATTGCCGTAACTCGCACAGATGATCAAATTAGCTTCCGAAACCTATTCCATTGTGTCCAGAACATGGGGTAAACCCTAGAAACGTCGGTCATCGTGCGTAAATCAGAGTTCGAAAAATCCGGAATGAATAGAGTTCGTCGTTTCCTATAAATAGCCCCCTTGTTTACAATTTTCAACATAAAATAAAAATAAAACCCTAGCCACCGGCCTAAATTCAATAGCCACGAATTCGTTCTCTTCTCGTCCAATTTTCTTCAAATCTACCAATCAATTTAAGAAACTTTCAACATGAAAGATGTAGACAACATCGAGAACTATCTATCCAACGGTTATGATCAAAATTAATGCGGTGGATTGATGGCAATTTCCATCTGAACGCGCGTCGTTCGCATGCGTTTTCAAGGCGGAGGAGGCGACCGGACTTCGAGGGGTTGCGGCCGTGGGTGGCTCTGGTGATGGCGCTTCGTATGGCGGTGGTATGATGGGGTCTGGAGGTTGGTTGGTGGTCGCGATTCTTAAACCTAGCTTGCGTGAGTATGGGTTCTTCGCACGTGCGTTGCCTGGGAGTGTCGCGTATGGAAGAAAGCAAGAGCGGCCAGATTTCAATCAAAGGAAAGCAACGGCTGTGATTAGCCTAGGTTATAAAATAAAATAAATAAATTATGTAATTGATTTATATTAATTCGTTAAACTTATAAATGTCATAACTTGTTCTTACGAGGTCGGAATTCGACGAAACTTTTTGCGTTGGAATCGTATGGACGAGCACTACGCTATGGAGCTGGATTGGAATCGTTTGGAGCTAGAGAAAATTCTGGGTTAAATCGAACGTTGTTCGATTTGATTTAAAATCGTAAAAATCAAGGTGAGTGTTTTATAACGCTCACAACGTACTAAATATTCTTATGCTAGTTAAATTTGATATTATGAAGTGTTATGATTTTATTTGTCATTGTTTGATAAAATTTTAATTGTCATATAGCTTGTCATTTGAATTAACCGTTGAAAAATTAAATTGACAGTTAAACGGAAATTAAAATTGAATTGCGATAAAATTACCCGACATTGACAACTATGAAATTGCTACGAATTGTATTGTCTATTGGATGATTTATTTCGATGGATGCTATTGGTTGATATTTAAATGTTTGGATGTTTATTGCTTATATATAACCTGTTATGCATACATATGACAATATGATTGATTTAAGTGATATATATTCATCCCTGACATTTAATTGAAATAAATAACTAATTGGCCATATGATAGAAAATTAAATACGGACACCGAATTGGCTAAATTAATAATTTTTAAGATCGCCGATTTGAAATTTTTTTAAATGCTTTGATTTAAAAGTTATAAATAGAAATCAATTTATAGAAATTGAATTTATCGAAAATTGAGTTTGGAATGTTGAAATAAATTTAGGTTAAAGGAAACTGTTAAATAATTTAAGTTGAGACTTTGAGATTAAAATCGGGATATGGTTGAATTTCGAAAATTTATTCGTTTTAAAAGATTGAACCTTAATTCGAGCTTTGAATATTGCTAAGTAAAAGCGAAATAAAATGATATTTGAAATTGAGCTTGAAATTGAATCATATTTGTAATTGGGATTTAAATTTGAATATTGAAGGATAATTTTGTTAAGTGTTAAAAATTGATATTTTGAAAAATCAAACTAAAAATCGATATACATTGAAATTGAATAAGTTGAAGGTGAATGTAAAATCGAATTAATTTGAAGTCAAAGTTGACATTGATTTGAATTAAAATCGAAATTGAATCGGTAAAATGGAAATTGAAATTGATTCGAATTGGGAAGTTATAATTGAAATGGATTGGTTTTGAAGCTGTTTTATTTTGTGTTCCAAATTACTCTGTTATATAAACCATTTTGAATACTTAAACTATTTTAATCTATTTTTAATCTACTTAACCCAATTTAAATTATTTTAAACTAATTTATCTATTTTAAATCCATTTTAAAGATTTTAAGTATTTTAAGTATTTTAATTATTTAAACTATTTTTAAACTACTTTAAAACTATTTTCTAAAATTTCCAATAGGTCAATATGGTGAAATGTTTATGTTTAAATCTTAAATGTAAATACGAATTGGTTTAAATGAAGTTGCAACCTAAATTGAAATTCGGAATGATTTTGAAATCGAAATGAGATATTGATGCGAAAAATGATTTTTGAAACAAAATCTTACATTTGAATAGATATGATGATATTTGAAATGGATTTGATTTTTGAAGCGAATATGATATTTTGATATCAATTATGAATCGATTGAAATGTAAAAGAGCCAACGGTGTAATAATACGTAGTTATTAAAGAGATCGGAATCGGATATGGACATACTCTTTGTCGATACCGAAAACCACTTTAATAACTATTATACGCGGAGTGTTGATCCAGAATGAAGTGGATGGTTTGGTGAATGCGTTGACTGAAGAAAGAGAACGATATTGGATGACCCCTGACATGACTAAAACAGGAGCCACGCCGGGCCATTGAGGTTCGCCACCTCTAGCGGACGCACTTCTTCGATACCATATCTATTACATTTGTGATGCGATTTTGGTGCACCCCTTAATTTGGGAGTGTTGTTTTGCAGTGTTGGGGTAGCTGCTGGCTATGCTCAACATCAGTCCGGATCACGCAACTACTAGTATCCTAGTTAGTATCGCCTCATGTACCTTGTCATACTGATTATCATATTCGCGACCACTACGTTTTGTTTTGTGTTATACCTATGGGGTACCCTCTGATAACCACCAGTTTACGGTGGGGCTTACGGTGCTGTATAGACTATGGCATTATAAAAATGTGTTAAGGGGGATTATGGTAACGCCTTAACGCTATTTTGATACTTTATATTACTGATAGACATTATCTACTTAGCGTACATTACTACATAGTAGATAGTTTAACGGATCCTTGAGAGATGGAAAATCCCGTAACATCTCTTAAGTTATTGCACGCACGTTGACACTGGATATAAGATGTCAAACCCCATGAACATCTCTGATGCCGTTACACTCATATTTATTTACGATTGATTTAACTTACATGAGGATATTTAGTCCTGACTCGAGTGTTTTGTCTTTTCATTACGCTCGGGTCAGTCCTGATTTTTTCCGATTTTTCGAAGATCTATTATGGAGGATGAAGACGAAGATTTGGTATACAATTACTATTATTACCCTTGCATCATGCTATCTGCTGCATTATTTTAATTGTTCTGTTGTATATGTATAACTCTGATAAATGTTGTATAAATAATTGTCAATGTATAGTAAACAGCTTCATGAACTGTTAATTTGACTATTATATTTTATTGTTCCGCTGCGAGATTCTGTGTTGTTCCATTTCCTTTATTTCTCTTTCTTTTCTTTTCTTATTTACCCCAATAATCATCTGCCCTTTTGAATGTTTTGGAATCGGCATGTGTATTTGATCGTCGGTTTAAACTATCCAAAAAGGCTGGTCGTTACACCTGGCATGCGAGGCAGTGCCAGGGTGGATACACCGTTTGCACTACCGGACCGGTGGTGACGGCAAGCCAGCAGCTTCCGCCCACCTCAAACAATACCCCCGAATCAAAGTGGCGCCACATATCGAATCACAAAAGCAATAGAATGGTTTTCGATGGAGCATGCTCGATGAAAGGGTGCGACCCTTTGTGTAGCCCGGTATAGCTCCTGTTTTAGTCATATATGCCAACTCACGGGAGTTGGGTCCACGTAATATACCTCGAGAACGTCGACACCATCTTACTTCATTCTGGAATCTCCACCGCATACACAGTTGTTAAAGTGGTTTTGGTATTGGTCGGCTATAAGACAATATCCGATCCCGGTCTCTTTAACAACCAATCATTATTATAACCCGTAGTTATAACTTTAAAACAATATTATATACTTCAAAATAAAATATCATTTCGACCCAAATCTTTATCAAAATAAAGATTAAATCATTTCCCAACCATTTCAATATATCATCATACCATATCTTTCAATTCAAATATGTATGAAAATAAATATCAAGTCATTTCTAACCATTTCAATATATTAAATTATCATATCCTTTTAAAACTTCCTTTCAAATTATTTTAATATATCAAAATATCATAACCTTTCAAAGCTTCATTTCCAAAATATCATATCTTTCAGAACTTCTTACAAATCATTTTAATATCAAAATATCATATCTTTCAAAACTTCGTTTCAAATCATTTTAATATATTAAGATACCATATCTTTTCAAAACCACATTTCAAATCATTTAATATCAAAATATCATATCTTACAAAACTTCGTTTCAAATCATTTTAATATATCAAAATATCATATCTTTTCAAAGCTTCATTTCCAAAATATCATATCTTTCAGAACTTCTTTTCAAATCATTTTAATATCAAAATATCATATCATTCAGTATCACATTTCAAATCAATTTAATATTTCAAAAGTTATATTTCAAAACAAATTACTTAATTTTAAATCATAAAAATGAAGTTATTACATTAATTAAATTATTAAATTCCAAAATTTTAAACTTTTCAATGTTCATTTATGCACTTAAATTTATTAAAACAATGAAAATTCAAGTTTCGCAGCATTTAGAAAATGCTACAGAAAGTTACATTCAAAAACAATTCAATTTAACAAAAGACAGTATTAAAAATTCCATTAGTTAACTTCAAATATTCAATAGAATTTCACAAACACTTATATTTTTATTTAAATCATTTTTAACTTATAAAATCATACATTTTCACATTTATAAGCATCATTTAATTTTCCTTAAATTCATGATTTTATAAAGTTAAGTTTCCTTTCAAAAATCAATATTTATTAATAATTCGCTTATTAAAGTTCAACATTCAAATTTAAATTCATTACATTAAATTTCAACTTAACACTTAAGTTTAAAATTTCAAATATAACTTAATCCCATTTTATTTAACTTAACTTAAAATTTCACTTTTAAACCAAATTCGTAAATTCCAATTTAAGTTATATTTCCAAATTCAACTCAATATTCACTCATTAACATTTTAACTTTATTCAAAAATCATTAATATGATATAAAATCATTTTAAATTAAATTAAATTCAAAATATCATAAATTTATCATATTTTCAAAGTTAATTTAAATTCCATTAAAAATTAAATCAAAATTTCCAAAATAACTTACATTCAGATTTTCTAACTTTTCCATAATTTATATAACTTATAGATTTCCAGAAAATCAATAATACTTTACAAAAATTATATTTTTATTTAATTTTTAATCAAAATATTATAATAATTAAATTCTAAAATATTTTAAAATTTTTAGAAAACATATTTTAACTATGGGCCTGTATATAATTTTCTACATAGGAAAAATGATACGGGTAATATATCATTTCAACCCGTAATTTACAAAGAAAATCTGGGTTTTATCATTTCAAACCCGCAGTCCCAAGTAAATGAAATAAATTGAAAATCATTCGGGCCTATCATTTCAGCCCATAACAATTTTCCCTTATTCTAAAGTCCGTTCGGGTATGTATCATTTCAACCCATAATGGTTCTAATCTAAAGGGAACTTACAGTGTGATGGACAGATAAAATAAATAGAATAGCATGAAATAACAGTAACATATAACAAAATAGGTGTAATAACAGGTGTGAACATCATATGATAATAATATAAGCAGTTATAACATGATCATATAGTTCTACAGATTCACAGGGTGTCAATTTACTACTTATATAAGTACATAATGTCTGGTGAGAAATACTCACATGTTCAAAGCTGGAGATCGCTGCCAAAGCACACATAACGACACTACGAAGGCACGACAACACGGATACAACAAGAGAGTGGAGAGCCAAAGGTAATAGCCTTGTTCAAACATTTACACAAAACAATAGAATAGATATAAGTTTTTGACACAAATTATCACTAATCAATGGTAGAATTGGATGTACAAAACAAAGCCAAAGTGTTTGCACTTTCTTTCTACCTATATCGACCCATGTAAATTCGATGTTTAAAATGAATATAATTAATAGGATTTTTAATTTAAATTTAGAAAGGAATAAAAATCTTAGTTATTTATATGAAAGAGTATGTGAAATTTGATGTACCAAGGGAAATTAGAATTTACAAATTTAACTATATATTGTAATTAATAGAAATAGTGGAAATTGTTGCATTGGATATAAGTTAGAATAAGTAAAGTAATGCAAGTATTGGATTTAACAATGAAATAAAATATTGATTATGGGTATTGAATGTAGATGGGTGAAATAAAGAAATGCAGGACAATAAATAATTTATTTAATACAATCCCTTTTATTTGTTAACTATTGTAAGGGTTAATTAATTATGAAAATTTGGAAATAGGTTCAAATTGTATGTTAGACAATCAAATTTCAATAATTAAAGTTAGTAATTAATGGATTAAATGGAATAATTAATTGGAGTTAAGATCTAAATTTGTATGTGAGCATAAATTGATATTTGAATATAAAGGGGTAAATTTATAGTATAAAATGTAGACATCACCTTTAAGATGATGGGTTTATAATTGATGCATAATAGGGAAATCAAATAAATGGGTTTAATTGAATAACAATTAGCAATTAATGAATGAAGAGAAATTTTAGGGGCGTAACTATTTTCGTTAAATTAATCTTGGTAACAAATTGTATTGAATATAGATTTAACGTTTTGTGATGTATTTAAGTATAATTGGAGAACAATGTAAATTATATCCGTGAATGGTCAATTCAATTAAACAACAAGATTTTTAAATAAATAAACGTTTTTATTTAGGTTTCAATTTGTTAATTTATGAAGTTTAATGGGAAATCAATTGCAATAAATTGCCCTAATTTATGCAGTTAGAGGTGATTTAGATTTGCATTATAGATGGAAGTATAATCTAAATTGATAGGTAACAAACTTAAGAATAAAATTTAGAGCTAATAGGTGGCAAATTTATATAGTTGTTTATTTACGTAATGTGTACGTAAGCTTTGGTAAACCGATTTCTATCGATCCAAATCTAACGATTTGTTAATATAGATTTAAGTATAGGAGCAGTATTTTTTAACTGAATTGAAGTATTGCAAAATAAATGAAATTCAACGTTTAATATTACATTATTGTAAGTAAGATAATATGTGTAAGTATTGTTAAGGTTATTCATATTTGACAAATGTATTGAGTTATAAGGATTGATATATAAATTAATGTTAGTTTAGGATATCGTTACTTGGTGATTTATTATAGAGTAACGGGAGTGTGAACGTAAAATAATAAAAGCATAGATTTATGGTAGGACATAATTTATGGTTTTGGGAATTTAAATCCAAAGATTTATTTATTTGAGGAAATAATACGTATTAAATCTCAACTTGATATAATCAATGCAAATTTAGTAATTAAAAATAAATTGCAAGTTGGTAGTTTAGGATGTTTGTGAGTAAATTTGCAGGTAAGATAATTTTTAAAGTTTTACCCATTTATATAATTTATTTAAATATATATAAATCAAATGGCAACATTGTGTTAATAATAGTCGTAAGTGAATTTGAATGCTAAAGGGGTAACAATCGTTTTAGGTTAACCGTTTATTTAATATATTAAGTCTAGACTGGTAATCGGTTGAAATAAAAAAAAAATTGTTTTGTTAATGTGACTTAGTTAATAAAGAGGAATTTTTATGAAATGAAGCATGCATGAGAAATGCATTATAATTCAATGTTATGTTTACCCATTAAATGTATACTAGGTTAAGTATCAAATAGAGGGAAAGAAAAGTAAATATTGAATTGATTGATGAATAAGTATTCATTGGATAGAAATTTAATGTAAAGTTGATATTAATTGTATAAAATCTATCTAAGATAATGAATTGCAATAAATTGTGGGTTGATAATAAGGTGTGAATGGAAATTTGATTTGTTATATTAAATGAATAGATTCAAATTGTATGTAGATAATAAATTGCAATAATTAAAGTTGGTAATAAATGTAATATCAAACTATTCATAAAGTGAATATAAGTAGATGTAACAAATGAATAGGAAATGCTAGTTATTCATAAAGTGAAGGAATGGAACCTAGATGGAATAAGAAATTGGATTTAGAATCTTAATTTGTAGATGTGCATATATTTATAAATGGATTAATTTATGCAACAAAATGGTAAGTAATTATAATATTGTTATTAATAATAGACGTTACTTTAAGGATAATTAATGTAGTAACGTAAGGTGAAAATGTAAATTAAAAGGGAAACGTAAAATTTAGTTAAGGTAGTAATTTATGAATTGGGAATAAAATTCAAATGTTATATTAGGCAGTAAATCAATTTGGGAATAAAATTTTATTTAATTGGGATAAATTGATATACACTAATGTTAAATATATACATAAGATGATGATTGATTTATTAAAGAGAATTGAATACGAATGGTATAAAATTTCATTTGAAATAAGATTTTTTAATTTATTGAATTTACTTTAATTAAAGGTAAACACTAAAATTTTTGCAATAAGTCTTTATTTGATATGGAGGTTTGGTTAATAAATTTGAAGCTAATTGCAATCAGAAATGATAGGAATGGTAAGTTGACCATTTATTCATAAAATCTAAAAATCAAATAAATGGATTATTGGAATTTAAATTTGACAAATTGTGAATTCATTTAAATTCGGATCCATCTGTCTATTCCAACTTCATCTATAAATACCCCGGTAAACCCTAGCCTCCGCCTATTCTCATTTGTCTGCGCGTAAAATTTCATCAGCTCCTTCTCCTCCTCAATGGCAGACAAACAAATCCTAGATCCAAATAAAAATTCCAAACCAAATCAAAAGCTAAAATTCAAACTTCTCAGAAAAATCTGGAAGCAAAACGCATGAGGGAGAGAGGGAAAGAAAGGGGGATGACGTGGCGCTTGAAGGTGTTCTTTTATTTCTATTATTTTTTCTTTTTTTTTAAAATTTCAATCACCATTAATGCGTATAACTTTCTCCTACGAACTCCGTTTCACGCGAGATTTTTTTTGTTAGGATCGTAATAAAATTCCAGATCTTTTGACGCTGGTTTGAACAGATTTGGAGACCGTCAAATTTTTGGGTTTAAATCGGATTTAAATTCGATTTAAATTCAAAAGGTGAGTGTTTTAACCCACTCACAATTTCTAAAATTTCTTATGTTTGTTAAATTGATTTTAGATATGAGTAGAAATTTATTTATGACTATTTGACATGTTTTATTCCTTATCTCTGTTAAATCGCATTTATTTAATTTAACTGTTCATAAATTTTATTACTGCGTATAAATTGACAGTTATAGTTATTTATTTGCATATAAACTGTTAGTTTAATAGTTGTTAAATTCATTTTTGAATATAACTACCAGTTATTACCTGTTATATATTATCAGATGTATATTGATATTGATTTATTATTGGATGATGATTGTGATAATGATGATGGATGATGAATGATGAATGGATGTTTTATTTTATATCATTAAACTGCAAGTTATCATGCATTTTCATTTCATTCGGGATTGTGGTTTGAAATGATATACAACCGCAAAATTTTTATTTTAAATAGCGGATTGAAATGATAAACATCCGTATCACTTGACCATAGGATAGAAAATTTTATACAGGCACCGCAGTAAATATATATAATTATTTTTGGAAATGTTTTTCTATCGTTTTGTGAAGTTATATATATATATGGTTTATGAGATGTTGATTTGGTTATTGATAAAGGCTATTATATATATATATATATAGTAATTTCCGGTTTTTAAGCTTTGTATAAATTTGATTTGAAGTTTAAATAAAGTTTGATTTTAAGATCAAATAAGATTAAACATTTATTTAAAATTTAATTTCTGGAGTTTTATGACTTAAATGAGAATAGATTTGGAAGATGAATATTATGTTAAATTGAAATTTAATAAAAATTAGAAATTTTAAAGGATATGATTTTTATAACTTGATTTTTGTGTAAAGTGATTTTAATGAATATCAGGTTGATTAAATGAATATATAATAAATTGAAAGATGATCCAGTTATATGAAGTTAAAGGTTTTCTTAAATTATATTGAATTCATTAAGCAAACATTTCAAGTCTAAATAAGAAGTAATTGAATTTGATACATATGGATTTGTCAAATGAGTTGTTTTTTTGAAATGGTGAAATATTTAAAGCCTTGAAACATAAGAAGTGAAATGGTATTTGGAAGTGTAAATCGATATTTGAAATTGATTTGTGAAATCTAAAGAAGCTATTTTGTTTTATAAAAGTAGTTTAATATTTAACCATTTAAGAGGTGGAAATTTGTTTCAAAGCTATGTTTTTCAAGGTAGTATAATTTGGAAATATTATGTTCAAGAGTTGATTTCTAAATATTTTACTTTGGAAACCCTATGATTTTGGAAGGAATATATATTGGAAAAAATGATATCGTATTAATTCGGGTTTTAAAAGAAAATGATATCATATTTATATGGTTTTGAAATGGATATTTTATGCTGGTTTTAAAGTATAATTATTTTAAATGACCGCGGTGTTATAATAACGATTGGTTGGCAAAGAGACCAGGATCGGATATGGACATACTCCCTGTCGATACCGAAAACCACTTTGACTAACCGTGTACGCGGTGGAGATTCCAGAATGAAGTAGGTTGGTGGCGACGTTTCCTGTAAGGTAAATACGTGGACCCAACTCCCGTGAGTTGGCATAAGGTGGCTAAAACAGGAGCGATTCTCGGGCCAATGAGGTCATTCCTCTGATCGAACGCACTCCTTCGATACTATACTCTGACTTTGGATTGATTCGGTGGCCACTATTGATTTCTTTTATTTGGGGGTGTTAGTTCGAGGTGGGAGGTAGCTGCGGCTACGCGTTACCACCAGCCCCGATAGCAATTGGTATATCTACCCTGGCATTGCCTAGTTGTGCCGTGTCACCTACCCTAGCGCGTCTTATACGATTTTGGTTTTGTACCATACCTATGGAGTGCCCTCTAACGACGCCCAGTACAGGGGAGATTACGGTACTGTAAAGACTATGGGAATATATTCTGTGTTAAGGGCTATATGGGTAACCCCTTAACGCTATTAAAAAGTAAGTTTATTTTACAAATAGACACTATTATAATAGCGCAATATACTACATAGTAAATAGTTTAACGGATCCTTAGGAGATGTAAATCTCGAGCATCTCTTGAGTTACTGCACTCATATTTATTTCTGTTAATTTAACTCACATAAGATCTTTTAGTTCTGACTCGAGTGTTTTTGTCTTTTCAAATTCGCTCGGGTCAGTCCGAGCGTTTCAGGATTGCAAGATTTAGCTCTGGAGGACGAAGACGAAGATTTATATTATTATTATTTATACTAGTGCACTACACACTGTTCCGCTGCATTGTTATTGGTATGTGTAACTCTGATATGTATTATATAAATGGTCTTGTAAACAGATTTATAAACTGTATATTTGATTATTATATTTTATCCTTCCGCTGTGAGATTCTATTTAGTTTTTTTTCTTCTCTGTTTTTTTCTTATTTACCCCATAACAATCCGCCCTTCCGTATGGTTTGAATTGGCACGTGTGTCGATTTAAAGTGTGCGAAAAAGAGGGACGTTACACTACCTCTTACGCTTCAGTTATGATCTGAAATGGCACCACTACAGCATGGTTTTGGATCAGGTTTGGGTTCCTAAAGGTCGGCCATAGCATGGGCAATGATGGAGCAAAGGTTTGTGACATATGAATTACAAGTCAATGCAAACTACATAGTTTTCTAAGCAATAAAAAGGCTCGGCCACAAGCTAGGATGACCTATCCAGGTCTGGGTAGGGTGGAGGATGACGTGGCAGAGGTGTCTCGGGTCAGCTAGGGTGGTGGTGGTGTATGTGGCGGCCAAAGTGGAGTTTTGAGGTGGTGGTGCTAAGGTAGGCTCGGCTAGGTGCATATATGTGGTGTATGTTCATATTTTAGTGGATATAGTCAACACAAAGGCATGACCATGGCTTGGCTATGGGCTGGAGGAAGTGTTGACCAGATGTGGTGGTGGTGGTGGAGGCCAAGGTGGAGGAGATGGAAGGAGCTTAGCCTTGAAGGTGAAGAAAGCAAGAGCAAAATCATAAGAAAACAAGAAAAAAATGAGTAGAAAGAAGAAGAAGATTACCAACTCTTTGCCTAAGGAATTGAGGCCATGATTTTTGTGATTGAGAAGAGATTGTATACGGGAATCAATGAGAAAAATGTGCAGCTGAAAGAATTAAGATCGGCCAAGTAAAATGAATGCATGAGTTTGGAAAATGAAGAGGTGGAAAGCAAAGAGTCACAAGCAGCTAAAGAGTCACAAAACCTTTCATATTTCTTATATATTTTTATATAGTTTGATATTTCTGGAAATAATAATAATCCCAGATAAAATTTCAAAAATTTATCAAAATATAAAAATATATAATATTTATTTTATTAATTATATAAAGTTAAATTAAGGAAAATAGCTAAAAATAGTAAACTAGTCTAGGAAATTTGATATTACATGAAATAAATTTTAGAAAATTCATATGAGCTTGTAATATATTTTTATACATAAATAATAATAAGAAATAAAATTACATTCACAAAATAAAAAAAATAAATTTGAATATAATTTTAATGAAGAAAATAGCAGAGAATAAGAAAACAGCCTTTTTAAAAAAAAATCAACACATTAAACTTTGGAAAAATTATAACATCACTTTAAAAAAATATTAAAAGACAAAATATACTTAAAATAACCCATTAACAAATAATAAAAAAATTTAAATTTAAAAGAATAGAAAAAGATTTAAATAAATTTCTTAAAAATCCAAAACAGTGTCCAGAAATTACAAATAAATCACCATTGACTTTGGAAAATTGTTTACTTCATTTTAAAATTATTATAATACAAAAATATACATAAAATAAAATATTAAAATAAAATATTACAAAGAAAATAAGATTTATATAATTTAAAATAGACAAAATTGTTAAATAAATCAAATTACACTCAAAATTGAAATGTACATAACTTTTACAGTTTAACTCTGTTTTCAACAAAACGAAAAGCAGTGTTCAAGTTATTACATCTATTTTCATAATAAAAGATAAAATTAAATATTTAAAAATGATTTTAATTTTAATTTTAAAAGTCAAAGTTTAAACAGTTTGACTAGAAATTCACCTTTTTAGTAAAATGTCCAATTTATACTATTTTGAACTATAGATCACTTAATAGTCAGCATTTATAGATAAAATGTTTGAAATAAAAATAAATTTAAAATAATCAAAATAAAAATAAAGTCAAATTTAAAATATATAGGCAAAAATCGAGGGTTGTTACATGTTAGCCGAGCCTAATTAGTGCCTAACTGAAGTACATGAGGTTGAGAACATGTGCAATTCATTCGATGTTGTTTTGGGCTTTGAATTCTAATGTTATTTTATGTTTAAATCGTGTTGAAACTTACATATATTTGTATTGTTTTGTGTAAATGTTTGAACAAGGTTATTAGCTTTGGCTCTCCACTCTCTTGTCATATCCATGTTGTCGTGCCATAGTGCTTTTGAAGATCTCAGTTTGTGCTTTTGATCGTTGTCTCCAGCTTATACAAGTGAGTTATCCTCACAAGACAATATGTACATATATAACTAGTAAATTGACCCCTTTTGAATCTGTAAAATGCATTATCATGTTACACCTGTTGTATTATGATTATATGATGTTCATCCATGCTTAAACACCTATTATAACATCTGTTACTGTTATATTATGTTGTTCTGTTATTTTTATCAGTTTATCACACTGCAAGTTCCCTTTAGATTAGAATCACTATGGGTTGAAATGATACATACCCGAATGGACTTTAGAATAGGGGAAAATCGTTATGGACAGAAATGATAGGCCTGGGCGATTTTCAATTTATTTATTTACTTGGGACTGTGGGTTTGAAATGATAAAACCCGGATTTTCTTTGTAAATTACGGGTTGAAATGATATATTACCCGTATCACTTTACCTAGCCTAGAAAATTATATATAGGCCCGTAGTTAAAATATGTTTTTCTAAAAATTTTAAAATATTTTAGAAATGTAATTATTATAATATTTTGATTTAAAATTAATTAAAAATAATTTTTGCAAAGTATTATTGATTTTCTAGAAATTTAAAAGTTAAATAAATTATGGAAAGGTTAGAAAATCTGAATGTAAGTTATTTTGGAAATTTTGATTTAATTTTTAATGGAATTTAAATTAACTTTGAAAATATGATAAATTTATGATATTCTGAATTGAAATTAATTTAAAATTATTTTTTAAGATATTAATGATTTTTGAATAAAGTTAAAATGTTAAAGAATGAATATTGAGTTGAATTTGGAAACATAACTTAAATTGGAATTTATGAATTTGATTTAAAAGTGAAATTTTAACTTAAGTTATATAAAATGGAATTAAATTATATTTGAAATTTTAAAATTAAGTGTTAAGTTGAAATTTAATGTCATGAATTTAAATTTGAATGTTGAAATTTAATAAGTGAATTATTAATTAATATTGATTTTTGAAAGGAAACTTAACTTTATAAAATCATGAATTTAAGGAAAATTAAATGATGATGATAAATGTGAAAATGTATGATTTTATAAGTTAAAAATGATTCAAATAAAAATATAAGTGTTGTGAAATTCTATTGAATATTTGAAGTTAATTAACAGCATTTTCAATGTTGTCTTTTGTTAAATTGAATTGTTTTCAATGTAACTTTCTGTAGCATTTTCCAAATGGTGCGAAACTTGAATTTTCATTTTTTAATAAATTTAAGTGAATAAATGAACTTTGAAAGTTGAAAATTTTGGAAATTTAATAATTAAAATTTTAAATATAATAACTTCATTTTATGATTTAAAATGAAGCAATTTGTTTTGAAATATAAACGATTTTGAAATGTGCGTTGAAATGATATATAAAAATAAAAATGAAAGTGGTTATGAAAAGATGTGATATTTTGATATATTAAAATGATTTGAAAGGAAGTTTTGTAAGGATAAAATATTTTGATATATTAAAATGATTGGAAAGGAAGTTTTGAAAAGATATGGTATTTTGATATATTAAAATGATTTGAAATGTGGTTTTGAAAGATATGACATTTTGATATATTAAAATGATTGGAAAGGAAGTTTTGTAGAGATATGATATTTTGATATATTGAAATGATTTGAAAGGAAGTTTTGTAAAGATATGATATTTTGATATATTGAAATGATTTGAAAGGAAATTTTGTAAAGATATGATATTTTGATATATTAAAATGATTTGAAATGTGGTTTTGAAAATATATGATATTTTGATATATTAAAATGATTCGAAAGGAAGTTTTGTAACGATAAGATATTTTGATATATTAAAATGATTGGAAATGACGTTTTGTAAAGATATGATATTTTGATATATTAAAATGATTGGAAATGAAGTTTTGTAAAGATATGATAGTTTGATATATTAAAATGATTGCAAATGAAGTTTTGTAAAGATATGATGTTTTGATATATATTGAAATGATTTGACAGGAAGTTTTGGAAAGATATGATGTTTTTTAAATGGTTTGGAATTAATTTAATATTTATTTTGATAAAGATTTGGATTTGAAATGATATTTTATTTTGAAGTATAAATATTATTTTAAATTATAACTACGGGTAGAATAACGATTGGTTGGCAAAGAGACTGGGATCGGATATCTAGCATACTCTCTATGGATACCGAAAACCACTTTGACAACCGTTTACGCGGTGGAGATTCCAGAATGAAGTAGGATGGTGGCGATGTTCTTGAGGTATATTTACGTGGACCTGACTCCCGTGAGTTGGCATAAGGTGGCTAAAACAGGAGCGATCTCGGGCCAAGTGAGGTCATTCCTTCGATCGGACACATTCCTTCGATACTATACTCTTACTTGTGATTGATTAGATGGTCATCCTCCGACTTTGATATGGGAGTGTGTTCCGTGGTGGGCGTATGTGGCTGCTGCGTTACCACCAGCCCGTGTGCGTAATTGGTATATCTACCCTGTCATTGCCTTGTGTGCCGTGTCACCTACCATATCGAGCCTTTACTACGAGTTTGTTTTTCTCCCGTAGCCCATGGAGTATTTAGGGTAGTCTCTCGGAGATATGCTGATACTAGATGGACTACTGGGACTATTATGTGTGAAGGGTGATATGGGTAGCTTGGATCGCTATTTAAAAGAAAGTTTATTTTACTGTAGACATTATTATAATAGCGATATATTACTACATAGTAAATACTTTAACGGATCCTTAGAGGATGGGCGGTCCCAGGCATCCATTAAGTTACTTGTACCTTATTACAGTTCACTTGAGTTGGTTTACATTATATAAGTATATATTGTCCTGACTCGAGTGTTTGTATTTTTATTTACGCTCGGGTCAGCCTGAGTTATTCACAGATTTGGATTCCACTTCTGGAGATTGGAATCGCTGGAAATTATCTGCTTATCTAGTCTTATCTATTCCAGTTCTATTGTTCTATTCAGCTTGTACTTGGTTATCATCCTGAGACTTCTGTTGTACTTTATTTATCTATTGTATTTTATTTTACTCGGATATATTTTCATAGTAGCTTCATAAACTACTATCTCTTTTACTTCCGCTGCATTTCTTACTCTATGTCTGCGTTCTGTGATTTTTATTTACTGTATGTCCTGAGATTTGCCAAATTTTATTTACAACGCGGTATTTTGAGCAATTCAAGTCCGGCATGTGCGGATGCAAATGGTTGAAAATATCGGGTTGTTACAGTTGGTATCAGAGCTTTGGCTTGAGGCAAAACATAGAATATATGGTAAATTTAGTTACAGAATCACTTTCATCCAAACTTGAATCTCTTCCTCTTTGATTCAAATTTCATTTGAATTTTGGAACGTTCCCTGCGGTTCCAAAATCCATTCATGTCCCTCACTATTCATCTCCTTTTGATTCTGGAGTATCCCATAACTCCACTTCGAATGTGCTTTATAGTGAATTGGCGGTCCCACCAATCTCAAAACAAATTCATTTGTAAAGGGGGAAACTCCTTTACAATTAGCATTGATTCAGCAGAGATTTATATATCTATCCTTGGGTTAGATGCTAATATCTTTTGTTATTCCAAACTCTATCTACTGAGATCGAATGTTGATTTACCCTAGAAAATCCACATCGATCTTATGCTTTAAGTCAAGGTTGACCCGGTTAAGGTTGCCGCGATTTATTTAAGCTTATCCACCTCCCTATTTTGTTATTCGATCATCTTGTCTTTTGTTTCCAATCTATATCTTTCAAACATTTTTTAATTGTACTTGTAAATCAATATTAATGTTTTGTTTTATATTGTGTTGTTTGAGCTGTTGGTGTTGATTTGGGTTTCTGTTTGATTCGTCTAATCAACGCTATCAATAGGATTTCTAAAACACTTTGACCGAACAAACTGACACGATATTATTTTAAAAATTTGGTTAATAAAATAAATTTTGATATATGAAAATTTATGGAACTTAATAAATTGATTTAAACTAATCATTTGAAATAATAATACTTGATGTATCATTTATTGTTCTATAAATGAATTTATAAATAACTGTTATAAATTGATTTGGGAACTGGAATGAGTTTAAACAAGAAATTTTAAAATTTAATTTTCGATGGTTTCAAACCTTGTGATTAAAGTTTTAAAAGGGGTATATTGTTTAAAGTATTCTCTAATAGAAATTTGTTTCCAAGAAATTTTAAATTTTAAAAATAGTGCTCTTCTTTTTGTCGCTGGAAAATAACTTCGGTGATGACCGCGGCATCATCGATGTTCATTTTTGAGTTTCGAAGTGAAGAGACCGCTCTGTAGTCTTGCTACAACTTTGTTTTGAGAAATAAAATTTATTTGAATTCCTAAAATATGACTTGATTTATAATATATATATATAGATGTGTGATTTAAATTGATTTGATAAATTATGTGCATACATTTATTTATCTCTAAATACTTTGAAGAAATCAGAAATTTAATTCTTAAATTTATCTTAAAGAATCATTTCAATTATAAGAAAAAAAGAAAATCAAAATTTTAGATAAATGATTCAAACTTGAGATGAGGGAATTAGAAAGTTTTATTTGTATAATACTCAATTGCATTTAAATATAACTTACCTTAATTTTAGATTTTTAACAATGTAATTGGATAGTACACAATATAAAAAGATTTTATAAATAAAATTTGAGTGGTTATAATAAATGTTATGCACTTAAATTTTAGTTATAAAACGATTAACAGAGGTAAATATAATAGGGTAATTGAATAACTTACAATAAAATAATGTTAGAAGAACTAAGAATAAGATAAAGCAGTTATAATAAGTGTAAGTATATTTAACATAAGTGATAAATATATTGAGAGGAATAATTTAATTTTATTGGGAATAAAGAAGAATTAAATTTATTAAGTACATTATGACTATAATAAATGATTATTTTTTTCAAACCCATGGTTTTAAATTTTTTAATTTAAGATGATTGGATAATACGATGATGAAATTTGAGGTAGTTAAAGATTTATTTAACTTATGAAAAAAGAAAAAAAAATTAAGTCGAAATTTCCATAGTTTCAAATTTATTTCCTTATTTTGTTTTTCAAACTATCTTTTTGTTGGCCTTATTATTCTTATCTTCCTACAGACTGGTATAGGCATCTTTCTATAATCTTTTTGTTTAGAAATCTTCCTAATCTTTGATAATCTTCGGTAATCATTTTGAATCCACCTTTTTCGTGCTTGTGTTCTTGATTCTGGAGGATCGTCGAAAGATCACCTCCACCTTGTTAAACTTGCCTATAACAACAGTTATCAAGTATAATCTCAATCTACTTGTTACCTTGTCTTAATCTTATTTCATATCCATCTTTTTCTGTGCTTTCCCGTACCTCATTCCTTTTCGGAGATGAAAAGTTTTGAGCGAGGGAGAGCGTAACAACCGTAGATTTTTGTATATTATTTAAATTGGACTTTCTTTTATTTTTAAATTTTTTTAAATTTTTTTTATTACAAACATTTCATTTTTAAATATACATGATGATTATTAAGTGATTTATAATTCAAATTAGTATAATTTGAACATTTTACTATAAAGTGAATTTTTGGTCAAACGGTTCAAACTGTGACTTTTAAACTTCAAATTTACATTATTTTAAATCTTAAATTTTATCTTTTATTTTGAAAATATATGTAATAACATAAATACTACTTTTCGTTTCGTTGAAAACGGATTTAAATTGTGAAAGTTATAGAATTTTTCAATATTGTGTGTAAACTAAGGTATTTGCAATATTGTCTATTTTAAATTATATAAATTATATTTTTATTGTCATATTTCATTTTAATCTGGGTCAATATGTTATTTTATATATATTTTGACTTTCAAATATTTTTAAAATGATAATAGAATTTTTCCAAAATTTACTGTAATTATTCCCTATTTTTAAAAGGCTGTTTTCTATTTTTCTGCTAATTTCTTCATTTAAATTTTATTTAAATTTAAATTTATATTTATTTGAAAATTAATTTTTTTAATGTTATTATCATTGTTATAAATATTTTTACAAGTCCATATAAATTTTCCTAAGTTCATTCTGCTTATTTTCCATTTTTGTAGACTAGGTTGCAATTTTATGCTATTTTCTTATTTTTAACCTTATATAATTAATACATATTTATATATATTTTATATTTAGTTGTATTCTCGAAATTGTGATTGAAATTATTTTTATTTTCAGTATATAAACTTATATAAATAGACTAAAGGTAATTTGAAAGGTTATGACTTTTGATTTGCCTAAGGCCTTTTATCTTCCAACCTTTCACATTTGTAACTTACCTTTTCATCAATTAGCCTTTACTATCCACGTCTTTCAGCTGCATACTCTATTTCCTATTCATGTACATTCATTTTCATTTCTGAAACAAAAAAATTTCAGCCATGACTATTGAGAAAAGTTTGGGTAATGATTTTTCAACTTTTCTTATTCTTCTTCCTTGTTTACATTGATTTTTGCACTTGTTCTCATCTAGATTTGATTGGCTCCTCCTCCTCTAGCTTTGACTCGACCTCCACCACCTTATATTCCGATCAAAAACCACCCTAGACCACCCTCATCCCCAGGCCGAGCACCCCTATGGCTTGCATCTCCACAAAAATCCAAGAATCCATCACCTACATGCAAATATAAACCTAGTTTGTTCACCATCACCTTCTACCAACTCTAGCCGCCACTTCCTCCACCACCACCACCTCTGACCTGACCTCCACCCCCTGCCACATCACCCACCACCACCTACACCACTGGTTAGGCCCACATAACCCATGGCCGAACCTATTTGTAGCCTAGAAAATGACGAACTTTGCTTTGTAATGGTAGATTGATGCACCTATACCTCTTCACCATTTAACACCATGTAGGCCGACCTCTTGCACACCCAAACCGGACCCAATGCCTGTGCTAGCTGAGCCTAATCAGTGCCTAACTGAAGTACATGAGGTTGAGAACATGTGCAATTCATTCGATGTTGTTTTGGGCTTTGAATTCTAATGTTATTTGATGTTTAAATCGTGTTGAAACTTACATATATTTGTATTATTTTATGTAAATGTTTGAACAAGGCTATTAGCTTTGGCTCTCCACTCTCTTGTCGTATCCATGTTGTCGTGCCATAGTGCTTTTGAAGATCTCAGTTCGTTCTTTTGATCGTTGTCTCCAGCTTATACAAGTGCGTTATCCTCACCAGACAATATGTACATATATAACTAGTAAATTGACCCCTTTTGAATCTGTAAAATGCATTATCATGTTACACCTGCTATATTATGATTATATGATGTTCACCCATGCTTAAACACCTATTATAACATTTGTTACTGTTATATTATGTTGTTCTGTTATTTTTATCAGTTTATCACACTACAAGTTCCCTTTAGATTAGAATCACTATGGGTTGAAATGATACATACCCGAACGGACTTTAGAATAGGGGAAAATCATTATGGGCTGAAATAATAGGCCTGAGCGATTTTCAATTTATTTTATTTACTTGGGACTGCGGGTTTGAAATGATAAAACCCAGATTTTCTTTGCAAATTACGGGTTGAAATGATATATTACCCGTATCACTTTACCTAGCGTAGAAAATTATATGCAGGCCTGTAGTTAAAATATGTTTTTCTAAAAAAATTAAAATATTTTAGAATTGTAATTATTATAATATTTTGATTTAAAATTAATTAACATAATTTTTGTAAAGTATTATTGATTTTCTGGAAATTTCAAAGTCAAATAAATTATGGAAAAGTTAGAAAATCTGAATGTAAGTTATTTTGGAAATTTTGATTTAATCTTTAATGGAATTTAAATTAACTTTGAAAATATGATAAAGTTATGATATTTTGAATTTAAATTAATTTAAAATTATTTTATAACAAATTAATTATTTTTGAATAAAGTTAAAATGTTAATGAATGAATATTGAGTTGAATTTGGAAATATAACTTAAATTGGAATTTATGAATTTGATTTAAAAGTGAAATTTTAAGTTAAGTTATATAAAATGGAATTAAGTTATATTTGAAATTGTAAAATTAATTGTTAAGTTGAAATTTAATGTAATGAATATAAATTTGAATGTTGAAATTTAAGAAGTGGATTATTAATAAATATTGATTTTTGAAAGGAAACTTAACTTTATAAAATCATGAATTTAAGCAAAATTAAATGATGATTATAAATGTGAAAATGTATGATTTTATAATTTAAAAATGATTTAAATAAAAATATAAGTGTTGTGAAATTCTATTGAATATTTGAAGTTAATTAACAGCATTTTAAATGCTGTCTTTTGTTAAATTGAATTGTTCTGAATGTAACTTTCTGTAGCATTTTCCAAATGGCGCGAAACTTGAATTTTCATTGTTTTAATAAATTTAATTGAATAAATGAACTTTGAAAGTTGAAAACTTTGGAAATTTAATAATTAAAATTTTAAATATAATAACTTCATTTTATGATTTAAAATGAAGTAATTTGTTTTGAAATATAAACTATTTTGAAATGTGTGTTCAAATGATATATAAAAATAGAAATGAAAGTGGTTATGAAAAGATGTGATATTTTGATATATTAAAATGATTTGAAAGGAAGTTTTGTAAAGATAAAATATTTTGATATATTACAATGATTGGAAAGGAAGTTTTGAAAAGATATGATATTTTGATACATTAAAATGATTTGAAATGTGGTTTTGAAAGATATGACATTTTGATATATTAAAATGATTGGAAAGGAAGTTTTGTAAAGATATGATATTTTGATATATTGAAATGATTTGAAAGGAAGTTTTGTAAAGATATGCTACTTTGATATATTGAAATGATTTGAAAGGAAGTTTTGTAAAGATATGCTACTTTGATATATTGAAATGATTTGAAAGGAAGTTTTGTAAAGATATAATATTTTGCTATATTAAAATGATTTGAAATGTGGTTTTGAAAATATGTGATATTTTGATATATTAAAATGATTCGAAAGGAAGTTTTGTAAAGATAAGATATTTTGATATATTAAAATGATCGGAAATGAAGTTTTGTAAAGATATGATATTTTGATATATTAAAATGAGTGGAAATGAAGTTTTGTAAAGATATGATAGTTTGATAAATTAAAATGATTGGAAATGAAGTTTTGTGAAGATATGATATTTTGATATATATTGAAATGATTTGACAGGAAATTTTGGAAAGATATGATGTTTTTGAAATGGTTTGGAATTAATTTAATCTTTATTTTGATAAAGATTTGGATTTGAAATGATATTCTATTTTGAAGTATAAATATTATTTTAAATTATAACTACGGGTTAGAATAACGATTGGTTGGCAAAGAGAGATCGGATATCTGGCATACTCTTTGTCGATACCGAAAACCACTTTGACAACTGTGTACGCGGTGGAGATTCCAGAATCAAGTAGGATGGTGGCGACGTTCTTGAGGTATATTTACGTGGACCTGGCTCCCGTGAGTTGGCATAAGGTGGCTAAAACAGGAGCGATCTCGGGCCAAGTGAGGTCATTCCTCCGATCGGACACATTCCTTCGATATTATACTCTTACTTGTGATTGATTAGATGGCCATCCTCCGACTTTGATATGGGAGTGTGTTCCGAGGTGGGCATATGTGGCTGCTGCGTTACCACCAGCCCGTGTGCGTAATTGGTATACCTACCCTGGCATTGCCTTGTGTGCCGTGTCACCTGCCATATCGAGCCTATACTACGAGTTTGTTTTTCTCCCGTAGCCCATGGAGTATTTAGAGTAGTCCCTCGGAGATATGCTTATACTGGATGGACTACTGGGACTATTATGTGTGAAGGGTGATATGGGTAGCCCGGATCGCTATTTAAAAGTAAGTTTATTTTACTGTAGACATTATTATAATAGCGAAATATTACTACATAGTAAATAGTTTAACGGATCCTTAGAGTATGGGCGGTCCCAGGCATCCTTTAAGTTACTTGTACCTTATTACAGTTCACTTGAGTTGGTTTACATTATATAAGTATATATTGTCCTGACTTGAGTGTTTGTTTTTTTATTTACACTCGGGTCAGCCTGAGTTATTCACAGATTTGGATTCCACTTCTGGAGATTGGAATCGCTGGAGATTATCTGCTTTTCTAGTCTTATCTATTCCAGTTCTGTTGTTCTATTTAGCTTGTACTTGGTTATCATCCTGAGACTTCTGTTGTACCGTATTTATTCTATTGTATTTTATTTAACTCGGATATATTTTCATAGTAGCTTCATAAACTACTATCTCTTTTACTTCCGCTGCATTTCTTACTCTGTGTCTGTGTTCCATGACTTTTATTTACTCTATGTCCTGAGATTTGCCAAATTTTATTTACAACGCGGTATTTTGAGCAATTCAAGTCCGGCATGTGCGGATGCAAATGGTTGAAAATATCGGGTTGTTACATGGGTTCAGATAGAGAATTCCATATATCCATCCTTCTCTTATGTACCCAATCTGCTATACTTTGGAACCTTCTCTTTTGCCCCAGATTCTTTTTCGAAGTTTTCCTAGTACAGTCCGCATAAGAAAAACATTAAATTTTTTATATCCAAATTACTTTCAAAACTCGTTTTATTCTCTATCAACAAGGTATGAAAAAGGTATTTTGAAAGCTAAGCTAGTTTTTTCCCTCGTCGTTAACTATATTTTTATACCGTCATTTATACAAAACGGTAAAATACATATTTACTATCCCGTCACTTTTCCTATGCTAAGCATGTGGATTTTCATAAATCAAAATTCTTCCCTTTTCCATTCAAATTCCTTTTCAATTTAATTTTGAAATAGTTGTTTAAAAAATAAAATGCATTTTTCAAAAGTTACGAAAATTATTTTACATTAAAAATTAAAGATTTTCGAGCAAAAAAAATTCAAAAATATTTGTTTTTAACCTTCCAAAACTAGTTAAGCCACATTCTTCACATTCGAGCTTTTGTCAATAGGTTAACCTTTATGATTGACTCTATATTATTACATGCTAAATTATCAAATTTCAAAAACTTTTTGTTTTATTTTAGAACAATAATCGGCACATGAGTTTATTTACAAATTTTCAGCTTTTAAGGCATAGGAATAGTGATCCATGATTTTGCAGCAATTTTTCTCTGTCCTTCGCTCGTCGAAATTTATCTCCAAAATTTTAACACTTTTTGGGACTTAACTTAAATTTTCTTTCAATAACTAAATTAAATAAATTTTATAATTTATTTTATGAACTTCCAATCTTTTATATTTTCTTTTCTTATGCATTAATTAAGTATTTTTAATGATATTTCCTTATTTATATCATTTCCCAATAATTATCGCAGTCAATCCAAAAAAAAATAAAAGGGAACAGTTCTCATAAAATCGTGCACATAGAAACAACTAGTACTTACAACCCAAAGCCTAAAAGAAAATAACCGTTGGAAACTATCCTTCAACATTAACTAATACCAATGATGTTGTGGCCATATTGCTTCTTATTTAAATAAAATAGACATTTTAGCATGTCATTCCACTATAACCTACATATCTTAACTTACCTTTTTGGTTTATAGCAAATAAGGTCCATCCATTACTTTAATTATTACACTTGATTATGGGATAAACTGTGCATCCCCGTAATTAGTGGGTAAGAAATATAGACTATGGATATTTAGAATAACTCATTAGAATATTGTCATGGCAGAATAACCTTTCCACCCTCAATCTTGACTTCATTAACCTTACCAATGTCCTTTATTTGTGTCCGTCGTCTCATTAACCTCTATGACTATCTTTTTTTAATATAAATCTCTTGATAGTATTCTAAAATTTTGGTATTTACTTTCTTTACGCTTGAACTTTCATGCGAGCATACTCTAAAACTCGCAGAAGTATACTTTGATTATATTCATCATTCTGTTGTGGGTTCTTCTTACGGCTTTCATATATACCTAATAAAACATTCCTAGATTCTCAACAATATTCCATATACTCTAGGGGATTCCTTGTTGCTACTCTATGAGTATTTGAAGCTATTTCCTTCATAGCCTTAACTTTTATACTATCCTACTTAGGCAGTCATTCCTATCTATTTCATATCAAATTATTTTTGTTTTCGCTACTCTTTTTAAAAATTATTAACTTTCATAGTCATGAAGTATTTAACCCTAAATATTTTATCTTTAAAAGTATAAACGTAAAATTTTAAAACTATATTTTTGGATTTATGAAGCAACTTTAAATATTAAGTTTCAAAAGTCAATGTTGGCAATTTAAAAAGATCCTTTCCTTTAAAGCCTTTTCACAATAAAGATTTTACTTCTTAAAAAGTGGGGTTTTTAACTCAAATCATTTCTTAAGTTTTGTACTCAAAAAAATTAATTTTTACACCATACCATTTTTCAAAAAAAAAAACACTTTACAATGTTTCTAAAACATCTTTTATAGCTTTAAATAATAAAAACTAGGGTAGATAAAGTCAACTTCCATTCTATTATTTTTCACACATTCTATGTCCACTTAACCTTAGCGGAGACTCTGTGTATCGTCCCGTATTTTTTCGATAATTAAAATATTAATTAAATAAGATTTTAGAATTTTATATTGAAAGAAAACTGAAATTGTTGATGTCATAATGAGAGTAATAACTAGAATGTAATGTTAGTAATGTTAATATAAAGTAATTGCTAACTATTTTAATGTAATTCCAATTAATTGAAGTGACTGTAAAGTTATAAATGGTTATAAACTATGAATAAGGAAATACATTGAATGTTGAGATTATATGTAATCAATTAGAATTGGCTAATATTGAATATGAAATCAGTGATGTTGTTCGAATGTTGTTGATAACTATTTAATGTAATTTCAAATCAATTGAAATAAATTGTAGGTTGACTTGGTTATAATTGTAAATAATGAAATGAATTAAATGATGTAACTAATGGTGAACTTGTATGTAACTAATTGAAACAGATTAATTAAATACCAAACCATTTTGAGTAAGCAAATTATAACCCTTGGCTGTAAAGAATAAGATTATGGGTATGAATTATTATTATAAACGATTATATCAACTATTTTCTCATTAACTTATCCATTTGAATATTGAATGGGTAATTAATCGAATTAAGGCAATTGAATGTTGGGTTTAATTTTGAAATTGTATGTCAGTAATTGAAATAATTGTAAAGTTATTTGGTGATAAGTTGAAATAAGGAAATGAATTAAATGTTATATAAAATGGGAAAATTATATGAAATTAAAGGAAAATTGATTATAATCAGGGTGTGTGAGTAGTCATAACATTTTTTGTTGATAATAAACTTATAAATGTGCATAAGTAAGTAAAAGGTAACATTTGTCATTTATCACATATTTATTTAATCCATTGAAGTGAAATTGAAAATCAATTGCAATTAATCTAATTACTTATTGCAGTTAATATGAATTAAAGTGATAACTATAGAAGATCGAGGTAATGAAATGGTAAACCAATGTTAAGTATATCCATAAGATGATAATTGATTGAATGATAAGATGAAAATAAAAATAAATATATATTGGAATTTAAATTATACAATGGATTTATTATCGTTAATTTGACTTGGAATCTTTCAATAAAAGGGAAAGAGAATTTATTTGAAATTAAGGGCGTTTAGTGAAAGAAATGTACATTTGTTAGGATCCGATTTAAAGTGTAATTTTGAAATTAATTACAATTTTGTTGATTTGGAATCCTTCAATTTAAAAGAGTAAAAAAAAGATATACATTAATTTAATTAATGGATTTAATGAAAGAAACCTACATTATTGTCAAAATAAAAAGAAATTTCTAATGAAAATAAAACGAACATTTTCATTTTGAAGCTAAAAATAACTTTATAAAAAGAAGAATAAAAATGAATTTAAAACAATATTTTACAATCATTAAATATCAATTTGAGACTTTATATAAGTGATTTTAACACTATTCTTGAAATTTAGATTAAATTAACTTTTTAGGTTGCGTGATTGCGCTCTGAGAAAAACTTTATTTTGAAACAAAAAAACTTAAATTTGAGTTCCGGATCATCTTTTATTTTGTGTAACGTTACATTGGTTGTTGTATTCAAATTTATTTACTGTATGTTAATTATGTTTAACCGGGTGTAAAAAAAAGTATATTTGGTGCTAATATATTTAATTGAGTGGAACATGCAATTAATTAGATCCTAAGTGGTCCCTTCATTCCTTATTATTCATACACCTGCACAGTTTCCACATATTGGTTTTATTGCAGTTCTCTGATGTAGTTGAAATGTGAATTCTCATCCTTTCCCATTCTTCCGCTTCGTTTATTTTAATACCCAAAGCATTTACTTAGATCATATAGCTTAATTTTATTTGTTCCTTCCATACCTATTTCGTTTGTTACCTCCCTTTCTTCTTTTGTTTCATATCATATCTCAATCTTTCCCCTAGAATTTCATTATTTTTCAAACATCAGTGCCTCTATTTTTTTCATCAAAATCTTAATGTCAACATAGATTTATACATCCACTTAGTTACTGCCAATTCATTTTTATTGAAGCTATGTTCAAAAAAAAAGGTGTGAGCATCTATTTCCTCCTCAACCGCATCCATGCCTTTCCCCATCACCTTGCCTTCTTTTGCAAGAGGCCTTAAAAAATTAAACAATAAGAATTAGCTTTCATGGTATTGGATTTCTACTTCTTGCCTTCGTTTTGGGTACATCAAATTTGAAAACATTATTTAATAAAGTTGCTTATTTTAATAATTAAATGTGTACGTATTTTTTTAATATATCCTTATAACCTGAATATCTTCCACATACGAGCTCTGATACATGGGTAGTTTCTTCCGTTGGACTCGTATTATAATTCCTGACGACATGAAATACGTTTGGTTGAGTTTGGAGATTGTTGGAAAAGGCATCTTTGCTGGGATTTTTGCGTTCTAAATATTTGAGTGTTTTGACGTACGCACGAATACTAAATTATCCTATGTTAGTTAAATTAAATTTATGATGTGACTAGAAATTTATTGGTTGCTGTTTGGTATTTTTAGATTGTCATTAAGTTAAATTTGAATTTATATTAAATTGAATTACCATTTAATTAATATTGAATATAAATTGCTAGTTAAATATCTGATAATGTTAATGAATTGATTGTTGTGATTTATTGGCTGATTTGGATGTTTGATTGTGATGGATGTTATTGGTGGACATTTTGGGTGGTTGGATGTTTATTTATGTATATATCTCTGTTATCACTATGGATTGAAAAGATAACCCGTGCGGTTTCCATTGATTTGGAAATTTTGATTTTGGATACTGGTTGAAATGACATATACCCATATAATTTCTTGAATTTGGATTGCTTATTGGAATCAAATTTTTTGAAAGGTTTAAGTTTTAAATCTAAACTTCGGATTTATTTTAATTAAAATTTTTAAGATTGGTATTTAGAATTATTTGAAATCTTTTATATAATTATATCCATGTTGTACACTTGGTAGGAGATGGAAATCCCGTAACATATCTGAAGCCATTACAGTAATATTTCTATTCAATTTATTTTGGTTTGACTTACATAAGATCTTTTAGTCCTGACTCGGGTATTTTTTCTTTTCATCACGCTCGAATCAGTCTGAGCTTTTCAGTGTATTGAAGACCATTTTATTTTGGAGGATGAAGATGGAGATGAGTCTACTGTTTATTCTTAATTATTCTATTACACCATGTGTTCCGCTGCGTTATTTATTTATTTATGATGTATGTATAACTCCGACTTATATTGTAAAAGTGTAATCAAATGTCATTTGTAAAATAGCTTTATGAACTGTTTATTTGATTTTTATATTTTGTTATTCCGCTGCGAGATTCTGTGTTTTCTTTTTCCTTCTTTTCTATTATTTTCTTACTTAGCCCATTAACAATCCTCCCTTTTGAATGGTTTGAGTTACATGTATGGTTTATTGTCGATTTAAACCGTCCAAAAAGGTGGGTCGTTACACTTTGATAACATATAAGGGGGACTTTTAGAAGATATATGCAATTAATGTGCATAGTTATGAAAAATATCCATTTTCTTTGTTTTGCCTTTAATTTCCTACTCTGCCTCTAACTAAATTACTAACAATATTTTAATATAAACTCCTAACATTCCTATTTATATTTTCTAATGTTACTGCGTTAACATTATTCTATATAAATTGCTCTTATTTAAATTGCTTCTTTTTATACATATTTTCTCTCAATTGACTGTCTTCTTTTTGAATCATCACAATGTGTTCACCAACTCTTTAGCTGTTGGGCTTTTCTCCATATTTTCCTTATAAAGGAATATGCTTCCTTTCTTCATATTCGAGCGTCTGTAGCCTTATATTCTCTTTACCTCATTTAAAACCAGTTCCCATTGTCCAACATTTTTAGAAGAATCTAAAAAACTAAATTTTTCATAATCAGAGAAAAATATCGATGAGCTGTATACGCTCCATTTCCTTTTTGTTTCAAAATAAATATCTTTTTATCAAACTCATAGCTGAAATTTTCGACTAAAACAAATTCTAATTTCAGCTAGAAATTTTAGGTGGATATTTTATTTTATAGAAAATTTAATAATTACTTTTCAAAAACAATTTTTTCTACTTTTAAACAAATCCGATGAAATATCATTTCAAATATATTTTTTATATATTTCTAAGCCTTTTATATGAGATCAAACTCAGGGCAGATTTTGATTATTTCTTCTTTTGGACTTTTCTTCTCTTCGATTCACTTTTCGACCTATCTTCCTTTACAATATATTAAAAATCCAGCTATCATCATGGAGCGATTACTACATACCTTCCTTCAAGAACTAGCTTAATTCTTGCTTTTGAATATATGCAGCATATAGATTCTTCAATTTCCATTTATTTGGAACTATTGTACATCATCGGTTGGTTATCCTGTAGGGATCCACAACTATTGTGCGGTCCATACCCAACAAGGGAGTCACGTACCATCCAGCTTTAGGGACCCTTCTATATGTCACATTCAAGCTTTTCTTAAGTCATTGCCTTAATATGACTTATCTTCCATTGGGTAATCGTAGGCATATATTTTTAACTCTATTTATTTTTCCAACTTATAGTTGATTTTTCTATCATGTTATAATATAGTTGCTACACCTAAGCTTTGATACCGAGTGTAACAATCCGCACCTTAGTGGGCTTGAATTTTCACTAAATCGAAACTCAAGTCCATTAGGGTACGAACCATTGGTGTTGATATCATGTAAATAAAAAAAATCATATTAAAGCACTATCGATATTAACTCACAGTGAAATAGTAAAGTATAATAAAACGTATAATTACAGACTAAGACTAATACCTCTTTTACTTAGTGTCCTTGTTAGTTCGTAGCATACATAAGGAAATCATTCCTTCCATCTTTCTCGCCATGTACTAGCACTTGTTCCTCTAAATATATCATGTGGATTGTAATGGGAAGGAGGTTAGAAAAATTTTTAGTAACTAATAAATCACATACTTCATTATAATACTAGTTTATGTCCATTGTCTTCCATTACATGTTATGTCTGCTATTTTAACTTAGTCGTCTTGACTTTATGTATGCGTACGATATTCCCTACCTCCTCGAGCTATACAATAACTACATACGTCTGTTGTAAGTACCATAGTCCCTCCATGGACCATGATAAATTCCCCACTAGTATCTGTAACTCTGCAACTCACCAGATATCCACCATCTGTGCTTAAACCGAATTGCATGCTTACAACCATGATATTCCCATTAGTGCCTAATAACGGCTTTACAACTGTTTAGCAGTATTCTATCATGTCTTAAAGACTCATCTGGGAGATATCTATTCTGGCCTCCTAATTACAAATGAATTAACAAACAACTTTGAGGTTGTGTATGTCCTATATGTGGTCAACGCTAGTAGGAGGTGCATTTCGTATAGGCGTAACCCGAGTCTTTCTACCGACCACTCTAGGACCGATGATGCTCTCGACCTTTGTGTGCAGCCCTACTTCGCACATGTGGTACCAACCCTTCTAACATAGTGTCAATCCAACTCACCGTCCTATTTAGGTGGGCTAAAGCGATCAAGGAAATCCCGATTTGGTTACTTAACGCATACCCCTTATAAGGATTGAAGTAGACACTACTTGGTCCTTTAATACTTCAACCGAAGCAAACCCTAATTTGCTATATTCCCTTCACCGATATGCAAAACTATATTCCGATGGGTCTTACAAGTGGAGATGTTTCACATTAGTATGATGTAAACACAACTACAGGTAGCCCCTTTTGATGGGTAGAATTCTATTGTGCAACACATTGACCTTGCTTTCCATCCCTTACTAATGACTGCCCTATTCTTAATTAATCTAAGTAATTAGCTTGATCCAATAATACGTACCCATCATAAACACATACACGAGGCTATATAAATGTTATTGAATTACTACACCTCCTATATTTAGCTATTGGCAATCGGTTATTTTTACATGACTTTATTCTTGTTTAATTAATGTCATTTACCGCTTATTTCTAATTTGATAGACTAAATATCTTCTACTGCTTAACTTCCATTTAACATTATTAGATATAACTTATTATTCCCTTTTAACTATTAGTTTTTCTTTCTTTGGTTACTATAACTTCTTAATTTCCCATTGCATTATTTATATTTCACCTCTTATTGCTTATTCCCTAACTCATTTTAAATTGCATATATTAAACTGATAATTAATTATTGTTATTATCTCTATTTACAATACTTTGGTTTACTCTTAAGGATTTTTACATTTTAATGCGTTGGAATTACATCTTCCTAATATTAAACATTAACATTGTAATTTTTTATAAATTATTCAAAGGAGGACTTATGTCATGTTTGGAATTACAAGAAATTATCTTTATTGTTATTGTTGAAATAGACTGTACAAAGTATGCTAAATATCCATATTTTGTACATCTCTTTCTTATAGACGTATTCCTTATTATTTCAGACAATGTACTTTTATAAATGCTTACAAAACAAAATAATTTATAGAAATTAACATTTCTAAACACTTCATTTCAATGAATTAAAATACTACTCAAATTTTAATCCAATTTATAACTACTTCTAATTCATGTTTAATAACATATATATTCAACTAACAAACTTGGAATTATTGTACAATCTTCTTAACAAATTATCTCATAAATTTAGTGACTACTTTCATCCTTACTTTTCACATTTATGTATATGCAATATTTAATCAAAGTTAACAATTCAAAGAATATGTAGGCACTATTCTCAAATTCATTGCATGTGTGTATTTAAGCCTACAACTCCAAAATTTACATTTAGACATAGAAGGAACAGATTTATAGAGATATAAATCCAAAATTATATAAAAACGTATAATTTCTTACTCACCTCTCAGCTTCCAAATATCTAGATCTAAATCTTCCATTCGTAATTGACTCTCTTTCTTTCTACCAAAATATGTATTAAAAGAATATGCATATATATTAGATTTTTGGTTCAAGAAGAGATTTTAATTTAATATAGATTTGGATTGACAATTTATCTTAGTTTTCGCAATTCGATTCGATCCTATCCTTATTCTTTATTATCTTCTTCTATTCTCTACTTATATGTATGTACTATAGTTTATACAGATTTTAGAATTTATGAAGAAAAGAAAATGGTAGATCTTGTCATTGCTGCAGAAAATATGAGAAGAAAAGTAAGGAGCTATGCTTCTATTTATATTGGTTCAAATCAATGTCAGGCATTATATTAGATTATATTAAATTTGAGCCATTCGACCTAAGTCCAATATGCAGCTACTATAGCAATGCTGGTCGATTGCTATGCTACAACCGGTGCATGGGTTGTGTTCTTTTAAAATATTTGTTTGTTTCCTGCTAAATGTTATTTTACAAGATTTTGGTTGAATCTGATTGACGGTAATTTTTCTTAACTGTTAAGTATTTGTTAATGTTAATTAATGCCGAAATCTTAAAACATTAATAACTTTTTTGTTTGAACTCTTGTAAAAGTTTATATATGAAAATTGATAAAAAAATCACCACGAATGCAACGTTGCAAACTTCATAGCCAAATTATAACATTTATAAAATTCCATTTTCAGATTTAGTAATTATTAGTTAATTTCTTTTTAAATTAATTACGTTCAATTTACAGGGTGATACAAGGACCCGTAGGGTCAGTAGCCTATAGTTGGTGGTATACGTAGAGGAATATAAAAAATACGTAAGGTAGAATACTTACTAGTATAATTACTGCCCATATATTATTATTATAAACTCATGATTTTCATTCACCAAACATTGTTATTCTGGCCCCATGTCATTACAACCTACAAGTTAAATTTAGCAAGGAGTGTGAAGGAGGAGACAAGACCTGGTGGCAATATTAGTTATCATTTTATGTTTTTTATGTGCCAAAATAATGCATTTAACTTCGTTTATGTGTTATTGATACTTTGTATTTTTGAGACATGGATAATATGAAATGAGTACTTATTTGATTATTATATTTTATTTCATCTACTATGAGGCTCTGAAAGCGTAGATATATCTCTGCACATTATTTTATATAATCAATTATACCAAGCAATAGCCATCTCTGGAATGGACCTTAGGTTCGATGAGCTTTTATTGGCTTGATATAAGGCCTGTTTTGGAGAGAATTGTTACATACTTCTTCTGTATCTGCTCCTCTACCATATCCCTCAAACACCATCACTCATTGAAATTATGCACATGAGTTTTATGAAATCAATAATATTTCCTTGAGCACTTTTCTTCTTTCAAAATCTCTCTAGGAGTAGACTTCCTACAACTAATTATGTCTTGTATTGCAAGGTAGATATTCTCCCCTAGGTCGTTCAACCATGTATGCTACTCATCACTAGTAAATAAAAATGTTTTTATGGTTCTCCTTCCTCTATCGGCGTTATTGTTCTTTCTCATATTATCATTTCCATTTCTACTATTACCAACCTGGTAAAAGACGTCCACACTATTCACCATGGTGCTTGGTCCATCTCGACCATCAACATTAACATCTTCTCCATTTCTACCTTTCCCATGCTTAGAAATTGGTTCTGCCTTTCTATAATAATCCTTCGGCATGGTTGGTTTCTTTATTATCAACAACCTTCCAAAATTAGTTTCTTTGTCCACTCCACCAATTATCGCCATTAGCACCTCAACATCCTTTGTATTATTCACTTCAATCATTGCAACATTAAATCGTTTCAAATAGCTCTTTAATATCTCTCCATTCCATCGGTGGATGTTTTCTAATGACTTAATGACCTTAAATCGTACAGAGTGAACCCTAAATTAGTGCAAGAACTTATTCACCAATTGATCATACGACGATATGCATACTAACTCCATCCTACAGAAGCATATCGTAGCTAAGCCTTTCAAAAATAATGGAAAGCATTTGCACTTTACATCTTCATTCGCTCGAGCACCATCCACGTGCCAATCATGCTTTCATAGATGTTACACAGGTTCTGACAACCCATTGTCACTTGGTATATTCAGCATCATGAACTTCCTTAGGCATTCGGCCATTTTATGCTCCATAGTTGACCTATTTTGATTAGTGTTTTTCTCTCGCTATCCTCCTATTTATACATTAAAGCAACTTCATGATTTTTTTTGTAATCATTCATTATTATATTCCTTCGTCTTAAAGGCAGTTATCGTGTACATCACCATGTGTTTGGACCATGAATAGCCATTACGACCATTGCTCGAACGGTTATGATTATCACTGTGATCCCATCTTTAGGGAGTCCATTCGTTCCAGCCATCTACGATGCCGGTATGGGCCACATCTTATAAGAGAATCTTTCTTGGAATTTCTTTTGGTTTACCCACCGGTTAGACTTACAGCGTGATAAGCACCATCAACAACACCTTTAACAACTTCAGTACCATCTTTCTCTCCCCTTGATGGATCATGCTGATTCCATGATGGATCAGTACCGATCCTTATAGGATTTTTTTTCACCTTTAGCTCTTCTCTTGTAATACCGAGAATTTTTATTAAAATATTTTATTAACTTAATAGGGAACTTTGGTACTTTTACACAAAATGAAAAAATTGTAATTTTATATTTTAAGAAATTTTGGAAATTTAAATTTGGGAAATTTAAATTCACCATTACATCAAGTAAAATTTTCTACTCCAAATTCATATATAAAATGTCAAAAATGGTTACTAGATGAGTGAGATGCATACTATCTACCAAAAAACATTTTTAGACTGAATGGGTCGGTGGTCCAACTATGCAAGGGATTAATTCGGGATTAAGGGTTTAAAAAAGCAGAAAAGTACATATTTTTATTCTAATCATCTTCTTCGTCCCATAGTTATTGTAGATCCCTAACCTTAAAATTTCACTTTTCTACACAAAATCAATCGTAAATTGATCGGATAATACATCAAATCGAAGAAGAACACAATAGCAACTCATTTTGATCAATATCAACTCAAACTAGAGAGAAGACCAATAAAAAATCGAATCAATGGAGAAATCTTTGATATTTTAAAGTAATTAAATCGAATCATTAATTCTAAGTGAGTAAGGTTGTAGAGAAGGGTTTTGTGGCTACATATGCAATAAATTGCATTTTTGTATATTTTACTAGGGGTTAATAATATGATTTGGGAAAGGTTTGATGATTTGTTTAATATATATAATTAAAGTGATAATTGGAGAAATTCTAGATCGCCGCCTTGATAACAAAATTGACATAATTAGGGAATGGTTATTTGATATCTAAATCATCATAAACCATGAAGAATAGGTTAGCAATATAATTAGACACTCATTTTGTAACATTCCCGGGTTTTAGGCCAAATTAAATCTAGTAACTAATGTAAAATTTTGAATTAATAGGTGATTGATATAAAAATTTCCAAAACAAAATAAAAATGTATTTATGTATATAAAAATAGATTGTGAATAGAATCTGGGTTTGGAAATAAATTATATATATATATATGGTAAATTGAATTTTGATTTGGAATTCAAAAGTAAATATTGTTTTCAGATAAATTAAAGTTAAATTTTTTTATATTTTAAAGAATTAATAAATATGTATATATGATTATTTATGTGTGTATAATTACATTTTGAATCATTTTCTTATAAAGTTGTAAATAATAGAAAATGTGTGGATACAAATGTAAAGGCAAGAAAGAATAAAAGTTTTAATATATACATATATCTTTTGAAATTAAACAAGATTTATAAAAGGATCATTTCTTTTAAAATAAATATTTTTTTTTATATGTATAACAAATCTATCTCATAATGCTTAATTAATAAAAACATAAAAATATGAATTTTAAATTTATTAACATAAGGGTCTAAAATATAATTTATAAAATTATTTCAAGCAAGGATTTAAACACAAATTAATTTCATTTAACATTCGTAAAACATGTAACTTAAGATTTAAGAAGTGATAGAATTATACAACAAACAAAATACAAGTGGCAAAGCTAGTATTTTCTTTTAATTTGAATTAGACATAATATGTTTAAGAATGAGAAAATATGTTAATTCATTTTCGGTTAAAAACTCCTTCATCCTCATTTCGAAAAAGTAAAACCTGAAAACCAAAAATCTGTTCCAAAATCAAAACTGGAAAACAGAAAAAGAAATTAAAAACAAATCAAACAAGATCAGTTTGCAACCTGTAAACAACTTCAAGTGTTTAAGTTTCAACTTGGGAAGACAATGCAAAGATTTAAGCTTCAGAATCATGATCAAATTCAAATAATACAAATGCAAGTTCGACTCGGGATAAATCAAAGCAATGAGTAAATCAAATACAAGTTTCAGAAAACAAAAGTATTTGCAGATCAAAGAACCAAGTTCAAAACAAAACACTGGTTCTTGGTTTCAACATAACACTGTGAGTAAACTCCATTTTAAACTCAATCTTTATATTGATCTGTGTTGTGTGATGATTGATGAGGTTTATGATGTTGTGAAATATGTTTTATGGATATAAATATGTTAATATATACATATATAAATGTGATCTGTGTATAGACATTAAATATGTTTTATCAGCAAAAATTAAGAACAACATAAATAAATCTACATCTTCCCAAATAAACATTATTAAGTTATGATTTCTACATAAAAAAGGTTGTAATGGTGTAATATTATTTTTAAAAATAAAAACAAGTAGAAATATTGAGTAATTTATCTGGAAGATAGGAATTACAGAAAAATAGATTCAAGACAGAAGAATCAATTGTCGCGAATTCAAGTTTTGAATTCATAATGTAATTCATAGCAGGAAATGATGATTTTAGGTAGTAATTTCATGATTTAAAAGCTTAGGAACAAAGTGGAATTTAGAGTTGATCAGAATCGGCTTATTTGCCAATCTTCGTCGAACGGTGATGGTTCGAGGGTCGAGCTTAGGGTTGAAGGAAGTTTTAAGGTTGGAGAACCTAGGAAAAATACCAGGTGAATTTTTAAAACACAGTGGTGGCGGCACATCGTCAAACTAGGTTTCGGCTGTGAGTTTTGGACTATGGGTTTGCTGAGGGAATTTTGTCATCAGCCTGGCGCCGGAAAGGATCGGTCCAAGGGGAATTGCAGCGTTGTTGTTTGTTGCATCTATGAGAGGAGCGACGTTGATTAAAGTGGTCAGAATCGCCGGCGAAGGGTGAATTTGTCGATCCAGTTTGTTTCCAGGAGTATTGATTGGTTCAGTCTTTGATTTTTGATGAAGTAATGGGTTTTGGGTGGTCTGAGGGTTTGTGGTGATCATCGGTGACCTATCGGAGTTCTCGGCATTGGTCGGAAGAAGACCAGACGATGGTGCACGTGCACCACGTATCGAAAATGTCTGGTGCAGTTGAAATTTGAGGAAGAAAGGAAATGCTCGGGTTCCAGCTCAAAATCAAAGAAGAGTTGCCTCGAAGTAGTGTGATGATCGTGAGTTTCTCGGGTATTGTCTCGGGTTATATAAGGGTTCGTCTCGGGTCTGGAAATTTTGGGTAAAAGCAAGTTTTTAAATTTTAAATTGGAACAGTTTAAACAAATTTTAACCCATTTCTTTTTGAATAATCAATGTTGATTTAAGTTGGATTAATCAGGATCTTAAAACAAATTATTTAAGTTTAAAATGTTTAATATATACATATAACCTTATTTTAAAACTTATCTTAATTTTTGTAATTAAGTAAGTAGATAAGAAAAATGAAATGTTTTCAAATCATTAATTTAACCAAAAAAATCTTGAGTTAACTAATGTATTGATGATGATTTATTTTCCAAAAGTCATTAACAAGATTTTAAAAAGATAACTAAAGTAATTATTTAAGATAAAAGATTTATCTTTTAATTAATTAAAACTTTAAGGGGTTTATTAATTAATGTTAGTAATTAAAGGTCAATTACATAATGTGATTACTTAAAGGTTGATTACTTTAATTAAAGATTGATTAATTTATAAAAGTAATTAAAGGTAATTAATTACTTAAATATAACTACTTAATTAAAAGTAATTAATTAATGATTAAAATTGATTAAATCAAGTGATTAAACAATAATTAATTTAAGGATAATTAATTTATGTGATTGATTAATTAAGGTAATTAATTTAAGTATAATTAATTAAAGGTTAATTAATTAATTAATGAAATCGATTAGGGATAATCACTTATTGTAATTAATTAAGGATAATTAATTAAATGGTAATTCATTAAGGGTTAATAATTAATGTAATTAATTAAGGATAATTAATTAAAGAATAATTAACTAATTAAAGGATAATTATTTAATGATTAAAGGTTAATTGATTTATTAATTAAGCTTGATAATTAATATTAAAGGTTAATTAATTTATTATTAAAGGTTAATAAATAAATGATTAAAGGATAACTAATTCAATTAATTTGAAATTAATTAATGTTAATTAATCAGGATTAGTAATCTATTCATGAGTAATTTATCAGATGAACTTAATCAGATAATTAATTGATCTTACTTATGGATGTTTGGATTATATGGAATGCTTCGAATTGTTTGATATCTCTGATGTGTAATACTTTGTGATATGAATTATTTTGATTTGAACTAGGATGAATGTAATTTATTTATCTATGATGAATGTAATTTATTTATCTATGATGAATTTATACTATTTATAGGTGAATCTTTGAATGAAGATAACCGTTATAGGATTATACCGCTTATCTATATTGCTGTGTTTGGATTTGTGATGATTGATGATATTGTATTGTTGTGTGCAAAACCCTTGGACTGCACCACACACACAAATATGGATTGCACGAGGAAATTGGTTAAGTCATAGATATTTGAATTTAATATTATGAAATGATTTTAAAATTGAATTTTGAATCCCAATGGTTTTGGAAATGGAATTGGGTTGAATATGAAATGCTTTTGAAAAGGAAGTTTGAAATTGAAATTTAGTTTGAATAGAATATATTTTGTTTAAGTTTTGAAATTGTTTTGGAAATTTGGTTTGAAAGGTTTATACAAGTTATATAATATATATATATATATATATGGATTTTAAAACCATCTTTAAAGTATTTCAAAAGTATTATTTTGGGAATTTGAATTTAACCCAAGTTTATACTTTAAAGGATATAACTTGTGCATCTTTGATCAGATTTTTCCGAACGAAAACCCTTTTTTTCAAATAATAATATCTTTTATATAAAGAAAGAATTTCCAATTTGTGTTGAAAGGATTTCATGTTTGAAATGAATATAGTTTTGAAAAGCTATGAATGAATCTTTGTGAAAGATTGGTGAACTTTGATTCCAAATAGAAGAGGATCTAAAAGCTATATCTTTTGTATAAATGATTTGGAATTGAAATAGTTTCCAAAGCTATGAATGAATCTTTGTGAAAGATTGGTGAACTTTGTTTTCAAAGTGAAGTGAATCTTTTTATTTAAAAGATTAAAATGGTAATTTGTTTAAACCATTTGAAAGAAAGGTTTTGGATAATAAGTTGTGACTTAACTAAGATCCTAATATCCATATGCTTTTAGAATTAAGTGCTCATTATTCGGTTTAGCCGGGAGAGGACTTGTGTCATAAAACCCATTTCGAATAATGACACGATGAAATGGATAACATTTGAAGACCAGTGGTGAAGACCGGGTATTTTCGAGAACTAAAGGATAACCCGTCGAATGTCTTTGCATTGAGTCGCGTCGGTATAGAGATCTCCATATGTGATGGGGAGTCCGATCGGGATTGTGAATACCCGGATTGCAAGGGCTTCTTTTGAAGTGCCTTCGGTTCTATTCGAACCCGGAACAAACTTGTATTGATGTGTGTCTGACATTACATTTTGAGATATAAAACTGGTTTCTATCAAATATATTTCTGTTTGGTGGCGGAGAATTTATTCTTTTAGCTTAACACCCTTCTCTGAGACATACGAGCTCAGAGGTTATGTAGTTGATGGTTACCAGTGATACAATCCCAATTTGGTAATGTGGCATACGAAGTGTTGCTGATCATATGTTGATCAAAGCATGGCTTTTGTGAAAAGCATAGCTTTGTGGACGTGACCTCGTTGGACCTCACAACCTGGAATGGCCGAAACATGAAAGGTGCGGCAAGGTTATTAGGGGTAGCGCCCCTTAGGGTGTGTCCATTTCCTTCTGGATAAAAGGCGGTATCATGGTAAAAGCCAAGATATTTAAATTATATGTTTACTGCAAACTTATTGCTTTGTGACTGTTGGTGTAGAGGTACCTTAGATAAAGGTCGGTAAATGTAACGACCCAACTTCCATACTCCAGGAAGTCGCATCGCTAAGAAGAAAGAAAGGGATAGAAAAGAGAAAAGAAAGGAAAGAAAGAACAGACAACATCAGAATCTCACAGCGGAATTGAATAAATTATAATATATCACATAAAACTTTACATAGTATCATATACATCAGAGTTTTACAGCTAATACAACACAAACTAGACAGTTATAAACTCCTGTCTAGCAATTACAATTCAAGTACATCAGAGAAACAGATACAACTCAAACAAAGCGGAATCACCATATATATCTACGCGCTGAAGCCTCCTGCTCCATTATCTCCTTCAAAACTCGTCAAAGCAATCTTGAAACACTTGACTACTCATACGTAATATGAGTACCCAAGAGTTTAATAAAACAGAAAATAAACACTCGGGTCAGACAGGGGTCTGGTGTGAGTAAACGGGGTTAAAATTGCTTAACTTTAGAAAATCCTTTGAAACAAAAGGTATCACGTAAGACCTCCCACACATAAGCATGGAAAAGTTTTTACCTTACGCTAACCAAAACATTTGATAGGAAATCCAGTGATATTATAATAGTGTCTAGGGTTTTCAAAATAAAATACAGAAATAGCTGGAATGCTTACATCTCACATTCCAACATAGTTGGGCACAATCAAAACCGTACAGGCACTTATTGGATTTTGGATTCCATCAATGGCAGGGCTACTGGGGTGTCGCCCGTCACAGTATGTGGCCTAGATCACCATACCGAGGAGTACTCCCACTCCCCTGCAACACAAAGCCGGACCCATTCCTTACTGAATAGTTCCGAACAAGACCACCCTGGCGATTCTAGCTAGTAATCGCCCCACACAGCCAAAATATAAAGGGACATCTAGACAGGAGTAAATCTCGCTCTCCAGTGGGGGCTACCCACGAAGCCTTGCTGCACCTCCCCTGTTTTAGCCATTCCCGGTTGATGAAGCTTGAGGCTATGATTACCTTAATAGGACATATCAATCTTAGAATGCTCATCGTCCACCTGACGATGTTCTGAAAGCATTCAATCCATACAAGTTCGGTCCGGGTTCGAACGAAACCGAAGGCACTATCTCGTTGCACTCATTTTGGAATCACCCTCAGAGTCAACGACCATAGCCCTTGCACTATAAATCACCATCTCGAACCTATAAGTACTATTCCGTCAAACTCATTACGGAATCACCCATAGAGTTATACTAACGTATAGCCCTTACACCTCGAGTCTTCACTTGCTCCACTTGGATTAACGACCTAACGTTTAATTGGAATCGATGTGGTTTTCGGATATCCAAATATGGAAATCCGATCCCGGTCTCACCGAAACCAAACGCCATCTTAATGTCCAAGTTGTACTTAAGGGTTTTAAATAATTAACTCATTTCATTATTATCTATTTCACAAGATAGATAAACTACATATCACAATAGATAATCATATCCTTATCATAAACCGATAATCTGTATCAACATCACAACAGATAATCATCACACTCAAATAATCCATCACAAACCATCATACGTTAACCAAACATCCATATCATACAAATACAACTCATCTCATTACTGAGATCACAACCATTCAATCAATAACATCCATAAGCAATGATTTATCAACCATCAATTATAATTAATTTAAAATGAATTAAATTAATTACAACCATCTCTAGTTAATTTAAATTAAATTAAATTAATTACTCATTTAAATCCTGCTTAACATCCATTAATTAATTAACCCAGTTAATTAATTATTCACTAAGTATATAACTTGATTAAACAACTTTTGATTAATAATCCACTAATTACAATAAGTAATCAGTCCTTAATTAATTTCATAAATTAATTAAGCTTAATCATAAGTAATTAACCTTAAATTACTCATTTATTAATTAACTATAATTGATTACATTTATCCTTAATTAATTACAATTAATTAATCACTAAATAATCAATTATTTCTTAATTAAACAATCCTTAATTACATCATTAATTATATTAATTAATGATTCCTAATTTAAATTAATAACTTTATTTAAAATTAATTACATTTAGTAATTAATCTAAAATTAAAATGCAATTATTAATCACCTTTGATTAATATTAAACCAGTAACTAACTGCCCTTAATTACTCATTAACAAATTAATTATCTTCACAATTAATTATCTCCATTAACAAATCCCTTGTTTAATTACAAAAGTAATTACCAAAATTACTTAATTAAAATCATTTTAATTAATTACGTTTCAGTAATTATCACTTATTACTTTAAGTAATCCAACTCCATTAATTTCCTTAAGTAATTACACTTATTAAATCATTAAATGATTTACTTAAATTAATTTAAACTAAATTAACTAACTTAACAAATCACATTATCAAAATTAATTACAATATGTAATTAATTCTTTAATTACTTTTATCAAGTAATTAGACTTAACAAATTAAAACTAATTACCTTAAATTAATTAATCTAATTAATTATCAAAATTTTAATCATATTAATTAATTTCTTAATTATCCTTCGATAATTATCATTATTAATTAATAATATATCCTTAAATTATTTCCTTAAGAAAATTATCTTTAATTAATCATCATTAATCATTTCTAATTAAATTAATTCTAAATCATTACTTAAAATGAAATAAATAAATCCCTTAATTAAATTCCTTTATTAATTATATTAAGATAATTTATTTAATTATAAATGATTTCATTAACATTCAAAATGTATTTTCAAAAAAATACATCTCCAAATTAAATTCAAATTCCATTTTAAACTTTTAAGATTTCAAAATGTTTTACTATTAAAGCATTATTCAAAATTTAAATAAAATTATAACTTTGAAATGAAAGTGTAAACATTCATTACTTAAGTAGACAAATTTTGAATCCAAATTTAATTAAGTTTATTAAAGAAATCAAAATTTTAAAATAAACTGATTATTTAAACTTCTCAAGTTTTCAAGTTAAACATTTCAAACTTTTCAAATATTAAAGAAAGAAATCTTCAAGTTTAAACATATATGTGAAATCAAATTCATCTTTAAAATTTACTTTAAACATTGAATTTGATCAATATTTTGAAAATTTACAAAACTGTATAAATTTAAACTGGATTTAAATAACCTGAAAACTATAATTAAACCTGATTTTAAACTTAATGTAATTCTTGTTTAAATTTAAATATTTTCATTTTAAAACTTTGAATTTAAAAGTTCATCTGAATTCAAATTGATCCTAACTTGGTATTTAAATCTTGTCAAAATCGTGATTTTAAAAATTTAAATTCATCAAATTTTCAAAACTTGTAGCGACCCAACTTTCCACTCCCGGAAAATCGCATCACTAATTAAGAAAGAAAGGGATAGAAGAAGAAAAGAAAGAGAAGAAAGAGAAAACAACACATCAGAATCTCACAGCGGAACGATTTAAATATAATATAGAACATATACATAGTTCATATACATCAGAGTACACAACTAAACATCTCAATTTAGACAGTTATATCATTTCTGTCTAATACAATACAAGACATCATACAGACAACAACACAGCGGAAACTCTAATCATATCTACACGCTGAAGCCTCCTGCTCCAAAGCTCCTCCAGAATTCGTCAAGAGATAACCTGAATCACTTGACTACTCATATATAATATGAGTACCCAAGAGTTTAATAAAACAGAAAATAAACACTCGGGTCAGACATGGGTCTGGTGTGAGTAAACGGTTTAAGATTGCTTAACTTTAGAAAAACCTTTGAAAATAAAAGGTATCACGTAAGACTTCCCACACATAAACATGGAAAAGTTTTTACCTTACGCTAACCAAAACATTTGATAGGAAATCCAGTGATATTATAATAGTGTCTAGGGTTTTCAAGTAAATATGAAATAGCCGAAATTGTTACATCTATTAAATTCCAGCTACTAGCCACAAAAGTGGGTAATACAAACAAAACCGTAGGGTCTCGTAGGGAAAATGGGTTTCCAACAATGGCAGGGCTACTGGGGTACCGCCCGTCACAGTACGTGGCCTAGATCACCGTACCGAGGAGCCACCCTAACTCCCCTGCAACACAAGACCGGCACCGTTCCTTACTGAACGGTCCCGAACAAGACCACCCCGCAGTTGGCTGCAGACCAACTGCCCACACAGCCGAAATATAAAGGGACCTCTAGACAGGGATGTATCTTGCCCTCCAGTGGGCGCGACCCACGAAGCCTTGCTGCACCTCCCCTGTTTTAGCCATTCCCGGTTGATGAGGCTTGAGGCTGCGATTACCTTTATAGGACCAATTATCTTAGAATGCTCATCGTCCGCCTGACGATGTGCTGAAAGCATTCAATCCATACAAGTTCGTTCCGGGTTCGAACGAAACCGAAGGCACTATCTCGTTGCACTCATTTTGGAATCACCCTCAGAGTCAACGACCATAGCCCTTGCACTCTGATTCACCATCTCGAATCTATAAGCACTATTCCGTCAAACTCATTACGGAATCACCCACAGAGTTATACTGACGTATAGCCCTTACACCTCGAGTCTTCACTTGCTCCACTTGGATTAACGTCCAAACGTTTAATTGGAATCGATGTGGTTTTCGGATTCCAAATATGGAAACCCGATCCCGGTCTCATCGAAACCAAACGCCATTTTAATGTCCAAGTTATACTTAAGGGATTTAAACAATAGATATTCAGAAATATCACTTAACATAAATGGATGTATCATACTACACAGATAGATAAGCATTTATTATCACATGCATCTATACATATCACAAAGCAGCATATATATCACAATCAGATATAGCATATACATATCATCATCCATCAATCAATGCCATCCAACAACAACCAATATCATTAACTCATTCAATGATACATATATCATCCAATCATTAACCATTCATAAACAAGTTTGATTTAAACTTGATTAATTTAATTAATCCTTATATTAAATTAATCCTTAATTAAATACTTGGATTATCTTCAATCCAACTTCTCATTCATTAATTAATTACAAATTAATTAACTAACCATCACTTAATTATCCACTTCAATTAATCCTCCCTGATTAATTATCACTTAATTACTTAAGTAATTATTACTTAATTACCAAATTAATTAATCATCCTGATTAATTACCTCCAAATTATATTAAGTAATTACCCCTTAATTACTTTCTAAATTAATCAACCTTGATTAATTATTCTCTAATTATTCTGGTAATTATTCCTTAATTATCTTTAATCAATTACACTTGATTAATCATTTTTAATTAATCACATTGATTAATTACTTTTAATTAATCATACTTAATTAATTACTTTTAATTAATCACCTTTGATTAATTACTTTAATTACATTTAGTAATTAAAACTTAATTATAAACTAATTATTCTTAAATTATTAATTAACAATTAACTAATTATTTTCATTAATTAATGATTACATCATTAATTAAATTTCTTCTTAATTAATTACTTTCACAAGTAATTAATTACTTAATTAATTACTCTTAATTCTTTAATTAATAAATCACTAACCAAATAATTTAAACCTTTAATCAATTATTAATTAAGTCTTTAATTAATAACTAAAGTGATTAACTCTTAATCACATTTACCTAATTACTTTTCATAAGTAATTATTCTTTACTTAATTACCCTTCTGTAATTACCACTTAATTACTTTAATTACTTCCCAAGTAATTATATTATATTAATCCATAAGTGATTATTTTAATTAATCACAAGTTAATTACTTAATTAACTATTTAACTAAATCATTTAAAATTAATTAAATGATTCTTAATTTATTAAAATAAAAGATTCTTAATTAAGAAACCTTTATCTTAATTAAATCATTTATTCATAATTAAAACTTGATAATTAAAAATAATTTAATTATCTCAATTATCTTTACAAATTTAATTATCTTTAATTAAATCAAATTCAAAATAACTAAAGATAATCTTTATTACAATTGATTATCAAATTCTAAATCATTAACTTAATTTAAATAAAATATAATAATTTAGAAATCAATTAAATTTAAACATATTTTAAATTGAACTTTGAAATCTTTAAAACCTTTCCTAAATTTGTTTATTAAAGTTTAAAAACAATCTTTATTTAAAATCTACTCATTTTATTTTAAAACTCCATATTTTAAAATATATAACTTGTTTTTAAAACATGACTTTGAAACAATTAAATATTGAAACTTGTTCAATCTCTGTTTAAGGTCTTTATTTCCTAAAACCAAACTCTCTTTGCAAAGATCGACTAAAACATTAAGTTCTAAAGCCTGACCTTCTGAAAAACACGAGTAACCAGCTACAACCCGTGCCACACCCGAGTAAATCTAGTAAACAACTCGAGTCTCCCCTGCCAACCCACTACTTCGAGTCAGAACATCAAATACCCGGAGCAAACTTCGAGTTCCTCCTCCTTCCTCATCCCTGAACCCATATCCCCTGATACATCACCGCGTGCACCATGCACCATCACCCTGACCACCGACGACCTTCACCGCGGTGCCGTTAAGTCACCCATGACCATCATGTTCAAGAACTTAACCCAGAAAATAAAAAACGCTCGAGGTATGAAAAATGACCCTCGAACCCATCACTGTTCGAAACTCCCCCGCCTGCAATCCATCATCTACGGCAGCACAAACGTCGAGGAACCTCACCGTCACTTCCGAAGCTCAATCACCACCTCCCTAACCTTCAGCAACAACCGCGATCAACACCAGCTACTCTACGATGTCGCGGAACTCAAGAAATTACGACGTCCAAAATTCAGGCATAAAACCCTAAATCGATCCATCCCCATCGATTTAACAATTAGAAAAATACTTCTGCATTTTTTTGGTGAACTTCAACACCCCCTCTACCTCCATACTCAACCACGATGCTTGATTCTTCGACTATCACCCAGAATCGGCCAAAAACCCCAAACTAGAAAATCCCAAAATGCTCACTGAATACTCCATTAAAAATTGTGATTCCAGCTTCTAAAATCATCATTTACCATTTACAATCCAATCATGAAATCAAAACTTGAAATTGATTTCATCAAATTTTGACCAAATATTGTATTTTACTGTAAATTTTAAAAAGAATACTAATTATTTACTTTTAAAACTTACAAGTATTTTTAGATGAGAAGTTGCATGATTATAAACATCTTTTGTTTACATATCTTAAACAAAATTGAATTCAACAGGAAGTTGTTGAATTTATTAAGAAAATTGCAACCTGTTTCATCACACAGGAACTTCATCCACACTCAACAGGCAATCAAACATCATATTCACATATGCATCAAATTTTAATTGAAATATTGCAAATATCATCAAGTTATTTAAAAACAGTTGAATCCCAGAATTAAAACTGTTTTTAAAAGTTCCATTTACTCACCTGAAAATTTCCAGAAAACAGAGAGAAGATCGGCATGATTGTTTCCAGGCATTTGAATTCACTGCATGTTGATTTTAATCTTGAATTGCTTGAATAAATTTGTATGCTTGTGAATTCCATCTGTATGATAATGTTTTACTTCTTGATTCCAGTATTGCATGTTGATTTTCCAGATTTGCAAATGCCTCTCAACTCCTTCTTGTTTCAGATTTACAGATTTTGGTTATTTGAACTTTGTTTTGATTTTATCAGATTTGTATTCATCTTGTTTTTGATTTGGTTTACATGCATTCTTGTTTGAGTTGAAGAAAATATTTCAGCTGAATAATAAAACTTACATTTTATAATTTACAATTAAATCTTAAATTTAATTATTAATGTAGAAGACATTTGTCACTTTATAATTCTATTTAACTTACACATGTCTTAACCCACATTAAAATGTTAACAAGTGTTTTATATGTGTTATAATATTGTTTTATTAATGTTTTTCTTTAAAATATTACTTTATTTTTAATAACTTATTTAAGCCTTATATATATATTTATATAATATAAAATGTACATACATATATTTTAATAAGTATTCATTCAAGTAACTAACATTTTAAATTCAATTAAATGTTTATATGTTTGAAATTTCTATTTTAAATTAGATCTTATTTAAAAACTTAAAGTACATATTTATCATAAATAAGGAATTAACTTTGATATTTTAAATTTAAATCTCAATTATCAATTTAAAGTCATTTAAATCAAATTATCATTTTAAATTCAAACTAAATATACTCAAGTTTGAAAATCTCTTGTTGAATTCAAATTAATACAATTCCTATTTCAAATATATATATACAAATATGTATACACATTTCAAATAGAAAAACATTCTAACATTAAATTTATTAATTTCCAAATTAAATTTTAAAACAAATATCAAATCACAATATATACATTATAATTTGAATACAAAGTTCTATTACATTAAAAACTTCTTATTTACCAAAATAAATAATTTCAAATCAAATATTTATAAACTTTCAAAGGAATTAAATTTGCCTATTTATATTGCAAAGAAAAATATGAATAGATATTAACAAATTATTATCATTAATCTTTAAAAGAAATTTAACTTGTCAATTTATAATGTAAAATGATCAAATCAATTTAATTTTTATCAAAGATTATTAAATTGATATTGCTCAAAATTCCGGGTCGTCACATTCCTCCCCCCTTAAAAGAATTTCGTCCCCGAAATTTAAAAGCAAAGATAATTTAATAACCCAGTTAAAGAATTTAAATTTCAAACAGCAATCAACAATCAATCATACATTATCAATCATAGCAACCAATTCAAACAAACAAACAAATAATTTATCTATCCAGAAAAATTCTGAATAGAACTTCCTAATATTATCTAGAGTTTCCAGGCACCTATATTGGAATACTCGCTCTATAGAATCTTAACTAACTACACTACTAAAACCAAGAACTTCCTCACCTGATTCTTCAAATCTAAACAAGATATCAGACTAAACTCAAAACCAGCTCAACTACCAGATCCTTCTGAACTGCTGATTCTATCACTCAAAGAATCATACACATATTCCTCAGGGATATGTGAAATACAATGAATTCCAGCTATCCAAACTGGCAATTCAATCCTGAAGATCAAAATCTAATCTCTAGAGAACTCAGGAAAACTCAAAATACTTCCAGAACGAACTCTCCAGTTTTACCCATTCTTATATCTTCTTTGATCGGATAAAACAAAATCCAAATTCTAACTACACATTCCAAAATTACTCAATTCTTAACTGCACAACTCTTCAGATGACCCTGAGTCACCTCCAATATCCTGATCAGCCTAACTCTTGCTGATTGCTCCATGAAACAACAGCACCAACTCAAACCAAATCTCCAGGTTCTACTCAACAAAATGGCTTTTCCAAAAATAATCTGCTGAAATCCAATCCACAGCTCTATACCACAAACATCAATGGACTTCAAACATACCTCTCCTATCTGGAATAGCCAACAGTTGTACTTGACAACCTTGCCTTCAAATCTAGAAAATTCCTCATACTTGAATTTCCAGTAGAAATCTCTTACTGCAACATCCGGTTGCTCCATTCTATAATAATTCTCAACTTGCTTCCGCTGCACAACTCTGATCTAGAGCAGATAAAAATGCTATCGAAGAACACAAGCAAAAATCTTTTTCCATACACAGTTCATCCGACTCATAAAAATCTCAGTGACCATTCCACTTGGTCAAAACATCTTAGCAGAATCTCAACTTAGAATAAGATGATCAATCCAAAGAATCCTGAGCTGCCTCTCCAAACTCTTCTCGCTCCAAGAGTCATCCTACTATAAGGTTGAACCATCAATACTACTCCTGAAAATCCAAGTTGATAAGAAATCTCAATCTCCGATTCAGGTAGACCTCAGATTTCCCCAAAAACATCTAGAGACCCTCCGACTACTTCCATAGCTTCCACCTCTACTTGAGATGCCTCAATATCAAACCAAGGAATGCTCCAAGATTCCCAAACTAATCGCAAGTCACTTTTGCGATCCTACTCAGTTCTGGTTCCAAAGAACTGTCTCCCCAACTAGAACAGCTTCCCAAATCAAGATCAATCTTCAAGAATGGCTCACCTATCAGAAACTGATAGATCACTTCCAACAAATATCCCGCTCTGCTGAGCCATCCAAAGAAAAGAATAAGCCTTCACCATCTGCCGGGTCTGCTGATAGTAGAATCCCAAAGATTACTGAATCATCGAAGAAATAGATCCACACTGCTGCTTTCAAACTTCACTCCAATAATACAGCTAAGCCAAAAGATCTTCCTTAACCAGAAGCTCCTGAAACACCAAACTAACACCCCAATCCTCTAAAACATCCTTGAGACGAGTAGACATCTTCTCAAGAAACTCGGCTCCAAACCAAACACCAGCTACTTATCTTCTTAAGAAAACAATTGAGACCATGTCCGAAATGAGGTAACTCATCGACCTTAGTCTCCTTCTTCAATAAAGATAAGATACTCTTACTTAAGATCCAGAGAATCTCTAAACATCTTAACCTCCCCTGCAGCAGGCATCCATGCTCTTCCAACACCATCTAAATCTGGTTCCAAAAGAAACATTTTCAGAACCATCTATGGATACTGCATCTCATCACACAGCTATTCCTTCTTGAAGCTATCAAGACACCATCACTTGCTTCTGCTCAGCGGACAACTCAACTCCCGGAAATCCCTGCTCACTTAAGAGCAAATTAACCTCACAATTCAAGAATATACTCCAATCCTTGAAAAAGACTTCCTTTGGACTCAAAGAAATCCTTTCTACAATCCACCAAATCTTATTCGAGACAGTATATGGTCTACAATCTCGATAAACACCTCCAACCACAACATATAAACCTCAACCAATAGTGGTAGTCGTGTTCCACACACTTCTACCTTATCTACCTTTATAGCCTATGTTGGCAAATCCGAGCAGATAACCCAACAGATTAGGTAGTTATATAAATATATATTTATATAAAAAAATTACAAGTACGCTCTCTCAAGATAGACACCACTCCAGAGCCTAGGTATTCACTCAACCTAACGCTCCCTAAAGAAAGATTCATTCCAGAGCCTAGGTATTCGCTCAACCTAAAGCTCTGATACCAGCTGTAGCGACCCAACTTTCCACTCCCGGAAAATCGCATCACTAATTAAGAAAGAAAGGGATAGAAGAAGAAAAGAAAGAGAAGAAAGAGAAAACAACACATCAGAATCTCACAGCGGAACGATTTAAATATAATATAGAACATATACATAGTTCATATACATCAGAGTACACAACTAAACATCTCAATTTAGACAGTTATATCATTTCTGTCTAATACAATACAAGACATCATACAGACAACAACACAGCGGAAACTCTAATCATATCTACACGCTGAAGCCTCCTGCTCCAAAGCTCCTCCAGAATTCGTCAAGAGATAACCTGAATCACTTGACTACTCATATATAATATGAGTACCCAAGAGTTTAATAAAACAGAAAATAAACACTCGGGTCAGACAGGGGTGTGGTGTGAGTAAACGGTTTAAGATTGCTTAACTTTAGAAAAACCTTTGAAAATAAAAGGTATCACGTAAGACTTCCCACACATAAACATGGAAAAGTTTTTACCTTACGCTAACCAAAACATTTGATAGGAAATCCAGTGATATTATAATAGTGTCTAGGGTTTTCAAGTAAATATGAAATAGCCGAAATTGTTACATCTATTAAATTCCAGCTACTAGCCACAAAAGTGGGTAATACAAACAAAACCGTAGGGTCTCGTAGGGAAAATGGGTTTCCAACAATGGCAGGGCTACTGGGGTACCGCCCGTCACAGTACGTGGCCTAGATCACCGTACCGAGGAGCCACCCTAACTCCCCTGCAACACAAGACCGGCACCGTTCCTTACTGAACGGTCCCAAACAAGACCACCCCGCAGTTGGCTGCAGACCAACTGCCCACACAGCCGAAATATAAAGGGACCTCTAGACAGGGATGTATCTTGCCCTCCAGTGGGCGCGACCCACGAAGCCTTGCTGCACCTCCCCTGTTTTAGCCATTCCCGGTTGATGAGGCTTGAGGCTGCGATTACCTTTATAGGACCAATTATCTTAGAATGCTCATCGTCCGCCTGACGATGTGCTGAAAGCATTCAATCCATACAAGTTCGTTCCGGGTTCGAACGAAACCGAAGGCACTATCTCGTTGCACTCATTTTGGAATCACCCTCAGAGTCAACGACCATAGCCCTTGCACTCTGATTCACCATCTCGAATCTATAAGCACTATTCCGTCAAACTCATTACGGAATCACCCACAGAGTTATACTGACGTATAGCCCTTACACCTCGAGTCTTCACTTGCTCCACTTGGATTAACGTCCAAACGTTTAATTGGAATCGATGTGGTTTTCGGATTCCAAATATGGAAACCCGATCCCGGTCTCATCGAAACCAAACGCCATTTTAATGTCCAAGTTATACTTAAGGGATTTAAACAATAGATATTCAGAAATATCACTTAACATAAATGGATGTATCATACTACACAGATAGATAAGCATTTATTATCACATGCATCTATACATATCACAAAGCAGCATATATATCACAATCAGATATAGCATATACATATCATCATCCATCAATCAATGCCATCCAACAACAACCAATATCATTAACTCATTCAATGATACATATATCATCCAATCATTAACCATTCATAAACAAGTTTGATTTAAACTTGATTAATTTAATTAATCCTTATATTAAATTAATCCTTAATTAAATACTTGGATTATCTTCAATCCAACTTCTCATTCATTAATTAATTACAAATTAATTAACTAACCATCACTTAATTATCCACTTCAATTAATCCTCCCTGATTAATTATCACTTAATTACTTAAGTAATTATTACTTAATTACCAAATTAATTAATCATCCTGATTAATTACCTCCAAATTATATTAAGTAATTACCCCTTAATTACTTTCTAAATTAATCAACCTTGATTAATTATTCTCTAATTATTCTGGTAATTATTCCTTAATTATCTTTAATCAATTACACTTGATTAATCATTTTTAATTAATCACATTGATTAATTACTTTTAATTAATCATACTTAATTAATTACTTTTAATTAATCACCTTTGATTAATTACTTTAATTACATTTAGTAATTAAAACTTAATTATAAACTAATTATTCTTAAATTATTAATTAACAATTAACTAATTATTTTCATTAATTAATGATTACATCATTAATTAAATTTCTTCTTAATTAATTACTTTCACAAGTAATTAATTACTTAATTGATTACTCTTAATTCTTTAATTAATAAATCACTAACCAAATAATTTAAACCTTTAATCAATTATTAATTAAGTCTTTAATTAATAACTAAAGTGATTAACTCTTAATCACATTTACCTAATTACTTTTCATAAGTAATTATTCTTTACTTAATTACCCTTCTGTAATTACCACTTAATTACTTTAATTACTTCCCAAGTAATTATATTATATTAATCCATAAGTGATTATTTTAATTAATCACAAGTTAATTACTTAATTAACTATTTAACTAAATCATTTAAAATTAATTAAATGATTCTTAATTTATTAAAATAAAAGATTCTTAATTAAGAAACCTTTATCTTAATTAAATCATTTATTCATAATTAAAACTTGATAATTAAAAATAATTTAATTATCTCAATTATCTTTACAAATTTAATTATCTTTAATTAAATCAAATTCAAAATAACTAAAGATAATCTTTATTACAATTGATTATCAAATTCTAAATCATTAACTTAATTTAAATAAAATATAATAATTTAGAAATCAATTAAATTTAAACATATTTTAAATTGAACTTTGAAATCTTTAAAACCTTTCCTAAATTTGTTTATTAAAGTTTAAAAACAATCTTTATTTAAAATCTACTCATTTTATTTTAAAACTCCATATTTTAAAATATATAACTTGTTTTTAAAACATGACTTTGAAACAATTAAATATTGAAACTTGTTCAATCTCTGTTTAAGGTCTTTATTTCCTAAAACCAAACTCTCTTTGCAAAGATCGACTAAAACATTAAGTTCTAAAGCCTGACCTTCTGAAAAACACGAGTAACCAGCTACAACCCGTGCCACACCCGAGTAAATCTAGTAAACAACTCGAGTCTCCCCTGCCAACCCACTACTTCGAGTCAGAACATCAAATACCCGGAGCAAACTTCGAGTTCCTCCTCCTTCCTCATCCCTGAACCCATATCCCCTGATACATCACCGCGTGCACCATGCACCATCACCCTGACCACCGACGACCTTCACCGCGGTGCCGTTAAGTCACCCATGACCATCATGTTCAAGAACTTAACCCAGAAAATAAAAAACGCTCGAGGTATGAAAAATGACCCTCGAACCCATCACTGTTCGAAACTCCCCCGCCTGCAATCCATCATCTACGGCAGCACAAACGTCGAGGAACCTCACCGTCACTTCCGAAGCTCAATCACCACCTCCCTAACCTTCAGCAACAACCGCGATCAACACCAGCTACTCTACGATGTCGCGGAACTCAAGAAATTACGACGTCCAAAATTCAGGCATAAAACCCTAAATCGATCCATCCCCATCGATTTAACAATTAGAAAAATACTTCTGCATTTTTCTGGTGAACTTCAACACCCCCTCTACCTCCATACTCAACCACGATGCTTGATTCTTCGACTATCACCCAGAATCGGCCAAAAACCCCAAACTAGAAAATCCCAAAATGCTCACTGAATACTCCATTAAAAATTGTGATTCCAGCTTCTAAAATCATCATTTACCATTTACAATCCAATCATGAAATCAAAACTTGAAATTGATTTCATCAAATTTTGACCAAATATTGTATTTTACTGTAAATTTTAAAAAGAATACTAATTATTTACTTTTAAAACTTACAAGTATTTTTAGATGAGAAGTTGCATGATTATAAACATCTTTTGTTTACATATCTTAAACAAAATTGAATTCAACAGGAAGTTGTTGAATTTATTAAGAAAATTGCAACCTGTTTCATCACACAGGAACTTCATCCACACTCAACAGGCAATCAAACATCATATTCACATATGCATCAAATTTTAATTGAAATATTGCAAATATCATCAAGTTATTTAAAAACAGTTGAATCCCAGAATTAAAACTGTTTTTAAAAGTTCCATTTACTCACCTGAAAATTTCCAGAAAACAGAGAGAAGATCGGCATGATTGTTTCCAGGCATTTGAATTCACTGCATGTTGATTTTAATCTTGAATTGCTTGAATAAATTTGTATGCTTGTGAATTCCATCTGTATGATAATGTTTTACTTCTTGATTCCAGTATTGCATGTTGATTTTCCAGATTTGCAAATGCCTCTCAACTCCTTCTTGTTTCAGATTTACAGATTTTGGTTATTTGAACTTTGTTTTGATTTTATCAGATTTGTATTCATCTTGTTTTTGATTTGGTTTACATGCATTCTTGTTTGAGTTGAAGAAAATATTTCAGCTGAATAATAAAACTTACATTTTATAATTTACAATTAAATCTTAAATTTAATTATTAATGTAGAAGACATTTGTCACTTTATAATTCTATTTAACTTACACATGTCTTAACCCACATTAAAATGTTAACAAGTGTTTTATATGTGTTATAATATTGTTTTATTAATGTTTTTCTTTAAAATATTACTTTATTTTTAATAACTTATTTAAGCCTTATATATATATTTATATAATATAAAATGTACATACATATATTTTAATAAGTATTCATTCAAGTAACTAACATTTTAAATTCAATTAAATGTTTATATGTTTGAAATTTCTATTTTAAATTAGATCTTATTTAAAAACTTAAAGTACATATTTATCATAAATAAGGAATTAACTTTGATATTTTAAATTTAAATCTCAATTATCAATTTAAAGTCATTTAAATCAAATTATCATTTTAAATTCAAACTAAATATACTCAAGTTTGAAAATCTCTTGTTGAATTCAAATTAATACAATTCCTATTTCAAATATATATATACAAATATGTATACACATTTCAAATAGAAAAACATTCTAACATTAAATTTATTAATTTCCAAATTAAATTTTAAAACAAATATCAAATCACAATATATACATTATAATTTGAATACAAAGTTCTATTACATTAAAAACTTCTTATTTACCAAAATAAATAATTTCAAATCAAATATTTATAAACTTTCAAAGGAATTAAATTTGCCTATTTATATTGCAAAGAAAAATATGAATAGATATTAACAAATTATTATCATTAATCTTTAAAAGAAATTTAACTTGTCAATTTATAATGTAAAATGATCAAATCAATTTAATTTTTATCAAAGATTATTAAATTGATATTGCTCAAAATTCCGGGTCGTCACAAAACTGAACAACTGCAGGTTTTACAACCTGAACTAAAACTAACCCGAGACATCAAAATCCTACTTCGTGTTCTCAAGGCCTAATCCCCAAGTCAATATCCCATTCCACCCGAATAGTACCCGAGTCACCTGCCTGCACCAACCTAGAAAATGTTCACCATTAAATTTTGTGCACGGTGCATATGCACCGGCACTCCGGCAACCTTCAACCACCCTGGTCAAACCCACCAAGTCACCTTCTAACCCCCAAACATGATCACCATCACCAAAATTCCCACAGTCACTTGAATCAAAATCAAGTTGACCTGAAACCTGGAAAAAACTTCACACTGCATCCCTTCAAACCTGTTAACGACAAATAAATCCAACCCCGACCATCATGTCTGATGCAACTACGGCCATAGCTCCCTCTGACCACTCCTCCATCACTATAAGCAACCCCGAACATCCCAGTCCACAAGATCACCCAAAAATTGACATTTACCCAATTTTGTTCAACACAGAACCACTCATTCCACAGCTACTTTTAAAAATGGGATTTTGTTTTAAAAATCATGATTTCATTCATGAATTCAAAGTACAAAACTGTTTTAATAATTTAAGGAGATTTAGATTTGCTTATTTGAATATTTACTGACCTTTATTTGTTTACAGAGACAACAGTTTCTTAAATTTAACTTAATTATAATTTATAAACTTAATTTCAACTAAACAACAATTTTCTATTTACATAACAAAATCCAAACTGAGACCAAACTAGTTGATAATGGTTTCTTATTAAAACTTAGTTCAAAGCCAAGAACAGATATCTAAAATCCTGAAACACATATATATACATTAATATATGTACACACAGAATCACAATATAGTCATACAAACATGATTATTTATATCAATAAACATGCAACAGATAACTCAAGTTTTTGCATATGGAAGGTTACTCACTTAAAAGAAGACAGAGCTTTCTTCTTCTTTTTTTTATCAGTAGCAGTTAAGTTGATTTCTTTTTATATATAACAGTTTGATTGAAACTTGAGTTCTATAAGTATGTTAGCTCTGATTTTTACGAGGAAACTATTTTTAAACATATAAGTTCACTCACATGCACAGCTAACATCACTCTAACATTTTGAGGTTAAACAGTTTTAAACAAAAGAACAGAGCAGTTTATGATTTATGTAAATTGGAAATTGTGTTCTATAAAATTTGTTAAACTTTGATTTAAAAAGAAAAGCTGTTTTTAAATAAAAGAAGCTTACTCACTTGTTAATTGGAAAATGCAGAGAATAAATCTCAGAGTTGCATCACATGTTCCAGGATCCTGAGCTGAAATCAAGGCTTGCAATTGCTAGTTTGGAGTTGATTTAAATTGCTTGATGAATCTGTGTTTTAGCTTCCATTTGATCATTGAATTTACTTGTTGTTGATGAAATTTGAAACTGCATGCACATCCATCTTCATATGCTTGAATCGAAGTTGAAGTTGCTAATTTATGTTGAAGATAGGAGCAGGTTTTATTTTGCAGATTTTAAATTGAATTTGGGTTGTAGATTCAGATTGTATTTGGGTTTGAGTTTCCTTTCTAAAATCTGATTTTAGTTTCATTTGAAGATAATGCTTTTAACAAAATATATTGCTATGTTATCTTATCTATATTAATTATTTTCAAGAAAATAAACTACAGCCACTTGTTATGTTATGATATAGATAAGTTTACAAGTGTCTTTATAATGTGTTAAGTGTTTGACACATATTCCATTTAAAAATAAAAAGAAATTTCTAAATTTTATAAAGGTTTTAAGTTCATTTCTTACTTAATTAATCATGTTTCAAATGTTTAATTACATTTAGTTTTACATGCTTACATACAAACCTTCTTTATAAAATTACACAATTTAAATGTTTATTTGAATGTCTTCAAAATAATACTTTTAAAGCTAAACTTTTTTTTTAAAAGAGCAAATTTTAAAAAGAAAAGAATTGTTATATTCAATTTTATTCAAAAGTTTCCAAATCAAAATATTATACCTTAATATAATAAACTAAATCTTATTTCAAAAGAAAAGCAATTCTTAAAATAAAACAAAACAAACTCTTATTATAAAATACAAATTTAAACTATTTTATTTTTAAACGAACTATTATATAATTGTAAAAAAAAATATTTACTTATATTTCTATGAAAATATAAGATAGACTTTTAAAACAACTTTTGAAAAGTTTTTTATACTGATTTTAAATCAATTTAATCAATTCATAAATCATACATTATAAAATAAATTGGAAAATATTCTTTATAAAATTAAATTAAAATCAAAACTCATATTTACAATGTATACATATATATACATTATAAACAAATATCTTTAAATCAGTTTAGAAAGATAATTTTATTACTTAAATACTTTTAACATTTGAAAAGAATAAAATTCCCAAAAGTTATTATTATTATCATCATTATAAATATTATTTATCAAATTAAATAATAATTAATCTTCAAAAGATAATTTCTGTTTGAATTAAATTATTATATCAATATTTGACATTTTCAAATAATTATTAATGAAATTATTAAATAAATATTGCTTAAATTTCCGGGACATCACAGTAACGATCGGGGGATGGCATGCTCATGTAGTAGTTACCTAGTTACAGAGATAACCCAGCCTTGTGTTGGCAAAGGGCTGGTTAAGTTTTCGAGGCATCCCTCTAGAGGCCTACCCATGTGGCCCAAGAAGTTCCTTAGCCTGACCATTTGTTGGAAATCCAAAGAAACAGTACACGCCCTGTACGGTTTTAGTTGTATTACATGCTATGGAATGTGGCGGTAACTTTCTATTGAACATGGTAGCTATAGTAGGCATGGTACGAAATGTCTATGGCTAAGATTAATATTATACTTTTGAAATGTTTTCTGCACTATGCACAAATAATAATATCAAAAGGATTTTGCGTATCAAGCATGTTTGACTATCATAAGGAGAAATTTCCTCCAATTGTGAGCTTGCATTGTGTGTGCAGGGAGGTCTTATGGTAGTTTCATTTTCGAAAAAAAGCATTGCGAATTTATTTTAAATTCATTTGTTTGTTTGTGTTTAAAGAAAATCTGTTTTTTTTCTCTCACACCAGTCCCTTGACTTACCTGGAGTTCACTTTTCCCTTTCTATACTCTGGGTGCCCACAATTTTTCGCATGGGCAGCCTAGAATCAGGTAGTCAGATAGTAGATGTAGATTCGATATCCTGGGAGTCTTTATATTTTGGCTATCGCTTTATGCTTCTCTTCAACATTTTGGATCGGACTTGCTTAAGTCCAACTTGATGGTGGTTCGAGCATTCGATTTGGAGTTTTGGAGCTTTGGATTTGGGATGCAGTTTGTGGATTCATTCTCTCTTGAAGATTATATTGGAGTTATCTTTTCCGTTGTTGTATCTTTCTACCGTTATGTATCTCTAATGTATATTGATATCATTTGTATCAATGTGTTTTATCAAATATTGTATATCGATATAAGTTATTCATTTTCTTCAGATGTGTTGTACTTAATGTGTTATAAGCTCTGGCGAACCAGATTCGACGTTTGGATCTGCGGCACTTGAATATGAGTGTCATATTCGGTGCCGATTTTCGAAGGTCGAGTCAGGGCCGTTACACATTTATGGTGAATAAAAGTGGTTTAGCAGATATATTGATCATAGTATGTGAAACGACCCTGACTTGATCATCAAAAATCGGCACCGAATACGACACTCATATTCAAGTGCCGCAGATCCAAACGTCGAATCTGGTTCGCCGGAGCTTATAACACAATTAAGTATAACAACACAGCGGAAGGAAAGGAAATGAATATCATTGATATGAAACATTCGATACAACAATGATACAATATGAATAAATATCAGAGATACAAGATAACAATGCTACAGCGGAATAACAAATGAACTAGCAGCGGAACCAAAAACTCCAAACAGCAACATCAACTCTAACTTCAAAGCACCAATCCAGAAATAGCTCGAACCACCCAACATGTTGCACCAAGATAAGCAAGTCTCGTCCGTGAATCCAAAGACTCCAATATCCAAGATCTCCAAAGAATACAAAGAGAAAACTGCAAGCTACTGAACCGATATCTATATCTACTATCTCAAAAAAAAACCAACTCTAGACTGCCTGTGTGGAAAAATTGTGGGCACCCAGAGTTTAGGAAAGGAACAATAAACTCTGGGTCAGTCATGGGACTGGTATGAGCAAAAAAAACATTTTTATCATTAAAACAAACAAAAGAACTAAAATTTGAAATCCGCAATGCTTTTTAGAAAATGAAACTACCATAAGGCCTCCCGCCACTCACACTATGCAAACGCAGAATTGGAGGAGATTTCTCCTCATGATAGTCAAATATGCTTGATACGCGAAAACTATTTTTATAATATTATTAGTGCATAGTGGAAAACATTTCGAAAGTATAATATTAATCTTAGCCAGCATAGACATTCCGAACTATGCCTACTATAGCTACCATCTAAACAGTGGGGCGCCACCATGAGTAGATGGTAGGTTATACAATTAAAACCGTACAAGGCGCGTATTGAATGATTGGATTTCCAACAAATGGTCAGGCTAAGGAACTTCCAATTGCCATATGGGTACGCCTCTAGAGGGACGCCCCGAGAACCATCCCTCAGTTCTCTGCCAACATAGGCCGGTATACCAGCTGCCCGGGAGTATCACCTCAGATATTCCATCCCCAGTCGTAACCAACTTTTATTCGAGCGCTCGATACCAACAACCACAAAGCAATGTATTTGCAGTAATCACATAGGTTAAATATGTGGGCTCCATACCATGATATCACCACTATCCATAAGAAATGGACTTAACCTAGGGGTGCTATCCCTGAAACCTTGCTGCATCTTTCCTGTTTCGACCATTTTCGGGGTGTGAAGTCCCGATGCAGCCTCGTCCACAAAGCTACGCTTTTCACAAAGCCTTGCTTTGATCAACAAATGATCAGCAGCACTTCGTATGCCACATTACCAAATTGGGAATGTATCACTAGTAACCATCAACTACATAACTTCTGAGCACGTACGTCTCAAAGAAGGGCGTTAAGCTAAGAGAATAAATCTCCGCCACCAAACAGAAATGTATTTGATAGAAACCGGTTTTACATCTCAAGTGTAATGTCAGACACACATCCATACAAGTCTGTTTCGGGTTCGAACAGAACCGAAGGCACTTCCTAAGAAGCCCTTGCAACCCGGATAATTCCTAATCACGTCCGGAGTCCCCATCACAATGGGTGCTCAAATCTCTATACCTGGGCCATTCGGTGCAAAGACATTCGACGGGTCATCCTTTCGCTTTCGAAAGTATCCAGTCTTCGCCACCGGTCTTCAAATGCTATCCATATCGTGGTATCATTATTCGGAATGAGTTGTATGACACAAGGCCCTCTCTTGGCTAAACCGAATAATGAGCGCAATATTTAAAAACATATGGATAATGGAATTTCAGTTAAATCACAACTTATTATCCAAAACTTTTCATTCAAATGGTTAAACCAAATTACCATTTCGAATCCTTTTAAACAAAAAGATTTACTTCCAGAAACCTTTCAATGGTTTAAACAGTTTCCCTACTTTAATCTTTTAAACAAAGATTCCCTTTTAAAACCCCTTTTCAATTTAATACAAGGTTCATCAATCTTTTAACAAAGATTCATTTCCAGCCTTTCAAAACAATTCCATTTTAAATTGGGTTAACTCGTCCGGTCTTTAAATCAAAAACTCATTTCATAACTTCCAAAACAATTCCCGTTTTCAGAAATAAAATATACACCATTTAGAATCTTTTTCGATTCCAAAACAAAGCTTAACATTCTTTCACAAAAGTTCGTTCATAGCTTTCAAAACAATTTCCATTTCAGTTTGGACTAACTCATTCAATCTTTAAACCAAAGGTTCAATAGTTTTCAAACTCGTTTCCAATTCATTGAATTCCATTTTCAAATAGTGAATTCAAACTCAAATCAAAATATTTCAAATTTCAAACTAAATCAAATTATTTAAAATAACTTTTATCTTCAAAAACTCCTTTTCAAATATTTTCAAATTCAACCTTATTTCATTTCCAAAACCCTTCGGATTCAAAATTCAAACTTTAAAACCATTTCAAAATATTAAATTCAAATATTTGTGACTTAACTGATTTCCTCGTGAAATCCATATTTGTGTGTGTATAGTGTGGTCCATGGGTTTTACCCAATAGTGCACAGCATCAATCATCACAGATATAACAATATCAATAAGCGGTATAACTCATAACGCTTATCTCCATTCACAGATCACAAATAAAATAAATTTATCAATCACAAAGATTCATTATTACAATTCGATGTGGGTGTCGGATAACCAACTGGAATCCGACTCCCTGTCGCATCGAATTTCAAATATCGTTTAATGGGTCAAGAGGTTTTTCATATTCATTGAACAGTATATTCATCAAAAATAAAGCAGCTCGGCATAAAGCATTACATAGCGTCACACCACATATCAAATATATTAATCCATTACATACCATTTAACAAATCAAACATTTATAATTAAGATGACTAAAGGGGGTGGTTTTTTTTTTATCAACCACATAATTACTTTCATTAGTCATCTTAAATCAATGATTAATTATCATTTATTATAATTGATTTAGTTTTAATCACCTTCATTAATGAATCATTTCTATAATTAATTATCTCAATTAATTAATTCATAATTAATAAAATTTAATGGGTGATTATCCTTAATCACTCTCATTTCTTTAATTAATCATCTTAATTAATTAACCCTTAACTGTAGTAAATTAAACCTTAATTAATTACTTTAATTAATTACTTTAATTAATAATCCTTTAATTATTTATTAATTAAATCTTAATTTATCACACTAAGTAATTAATTATTAATTACTTCCTCTAAATAATTATTCTTTATATTAATTACATAATGTAATTAATTTCCAATACTCTTCTATTACCCAACTATCCTTCAATTTAATTAAATCCAGTAATTTATCTTCTTAATTACTTTACTAGTAATTATCCCTCATTAATTACAATTAGCAATTAATTTCTTAATTACTTCCTACTAAGTAATTACTTAAACAAATGATTATCTTTAAATTAATCAATCTAATTAATGATTCCTAATTACAAATTAATTACTCTAAGAATAATTAACCCTTAACTTTAATTAATAAATTTTAAAACCCTTAATTACTTTAAATAATTATCCATTTCATTAATTAATTAATTAAATTAATTATCCATTTTAACTGCCTTATAATGAATTACAAATCATTAGATTCAAATTTTCTTTAAGATAAAACTTTGTTCTTATTAATAATTAAGTTACCATTTACAAAGTATTTAAAAACAATTTACTTTCAAATTTATTTTAAATTTCATTTTATATTTAAGATTTAAAATGAATCTAAATTTAACTTGAACAAAGTTAAAAACCATTTTAAAACCTTCTAAATCTTATGTTAAAAAAATACATACCTTTAAAACTTTGTTTATTTTAAAATTTTAACTTGTAACGTTGTTTAAAAACTCGTTTTCAATCTGAGACTTGATTTATTTTCCTTTTGAAAACTTATTTAGTTTAAATACACTTTGAAACTCTGCTTAAATAAAAATTTACTTTGCAAACTTAAAAGAAAACTTTTGTGTTATAAAACTTGAGGCAATTTTTTTTATTTGACATCAGGTAACAGATTACAAGCCCAAGCCATACTTGTTTTTTCCCGAGCCAAGACTAATTTTTCCTGAGTCACTTCCTTTTTTTTAAACTTCGTTATGTTTTAAAATTTTATAATTGTAAAAACTTTTTGAATCACCCGTTGTGATGCTCGAGCCATACTTCGAGCTATCCATGCATTTCCCTGACCACTGCTTCGAATCAACAGCCCTTCCTCCTCAATCTTATCCACTGACACAACTAACAGCTATGCACATGTACACCACATCGGAGCCACTCCGATCAGGTCGTCGACCACCATCAAGTTATAAACGAACACCTCCATCCAAACGAGCACCCAAATCGGCGATTCGATAAAGAAAATAAAATTTAGCTACCCAATACAAATGGAACCCGATTTCGATCATCCAAAAGTGCTTCGCCAGACCACCCCTGACCACCAGAATTCACACGACTTCGACCAGAGCTTCATCTCTATCCCACGCCTCCATCCCCCTAGGCGTGATATCCTCCATCTCACCCATGACCGCGAAAAGGCCTCGACTTCAACAATGTCCAAAACCATTCAATAAACCCTATTTCATCATCGCATCGCCTCTACCATGCTCTGAAACACTTGTGAGCATTTTCCCGAGATCTATAATCACTCAGCTATCATCGATATCAAGCACGACCCAAATCGTTGCACTGACGATCGAAAATTGACGAAGCAATGGTTTCTGTTCAACTTGAAATTCCTACCTCGACACAAAGCTGAAAATCCTTATTTTTATCTTAAAAATCATCGTTTGTAAACACAAATTCATTTGTATAACCAAAACTCGATAATATAATTTTTGAATTTTCAAGTTTGAAGATATCTTACTGTCATTCCAAATTCCTGAATATTTTCTACTTAGAATTATTTTTAAAATTAAGTTAACACTTCTACCATCATCTTTTATTTAGAAGTCAAAGTCTAAAATTGATTGTATATAGAGAATTCAATTTAAATTTGGTATGCTTAAACTTGTTTATAACAGAGCAGTTGTATATACATGTGTATACAAGCCTGCACTTGCCTTTTTATTTTATACACATGCATTTATATTTATAACTAAAATATTCTCACACATCCATTATCACAGACAATCCAAAAATTCATGTATACAGACCTGCACTTGCCTTTTTACCTTTGCCACTTGTTAATATTCTTGCTAACACTTGTCACAACCATTATTAATTAACTTACATGTGCTCTTATCTAGGTTTTTAAAAGTAACACTTGTATTAATTTATTTTTATCTTGTTTTTAAAATTATCTAAAAGCTTTTTAAATTAAATTCCCTAACAAATTAATACATATATTAATTATAAATGTTTTTTTTTCTTATTAAATTTTCTAATTAATAAATACATTTATAAATTTATAAATGCTTTCTAAATTTACATAAGTAAAATCTTTAAAGAAAATAGAATATAAAAATCATACATAATATTTTAAACTCGTTTTTTTAAATTATAATTTAAAAACTTTTCTATTTATTCTTATTAAATAAATTCTTTTCCAAATTTCTTTAAATTCCAAATCAAATTCTATTAATAATCTAAAATCTTTTATTTAATCCTTATTCAATTTAATTTACATATGTAAATGTTTCACAATTTAAATTCAAAAATATAAAAACTATATTTATTCGTTTTTAAAAGAAAAGGTGTTTTAAATTCTTTTATCAAATTCATATTCAACTTTAGAACTTTTATTTATTCTTGTTTCACATCATTCATACATTGTTCAACTATCAACACTTATACATTCTTAAAGAAAAATGTTTCGAAACTAAATTGCACTTTAATAATTGATCATATATATGTATTTTAAACTTTGTATTAATTCTTTTGTATAAATACACCTTATCAAATTTTAGATCTAAATTTCAAATTTTATTTTCAATTTATTTTATAAAACACATATTTTATTTTCAAGTATGTAAGACAAAAGCATTTTAAATCTTTTACTTAACCTTGTTTAACATCATATTATATTTACAATTTAGTTCAAACAAATTTAAAAGAAGGTATGTAAACTTCTTAATTTAATTCTTATTGATTTTAAAGAGATATGTATATTAAATAATATGAAATTTAGTTTTCAAACAACTCTTACTATATTAATTTAAAAATATAACTTTCCAATATATCATATATCAAAATTAGAAAAAAAATTATTCATCTCAAAAACTTAGAGTATTCAAATCAATATTCAAATTAATAAATACTTATATTATTTTACCAATAATTTCAATCCCAAAGTCTATTTAAACTACATATTTTTATTTGTTCTGGAAATTTCATATTATAAAACAAAAAAATTCATAATTAAATTCCAAAAATTAAATAATTTGTCAAATTAAACTTGTTCAAAAATCGAGAATGTTACAGATTCCCCCCTTAGAAAATTTCGTCCTCAAAATTTGTAAGTAGGGAGACAACCAAGAACAGATGAAAGACAGAGAAATATCTTTCCGATAAAATTAAATATTTATTCTACATTTGGCTTCCCAAATCAGAATATCAATAATGGATACAAGAACAAATCAAAATACTAGGGTAACCAGATCTACGAATATACAGAGGTATTGATTAGTTCAAAGGATAACTAACCACTCGTAGAATATATCTGGACCCAACAGAATAAACAGATATATGGATGCAATCCAAATCTTTTAGTTTAAACAACCAAAATATACCTATCAACCAAAGCAACAAAAGCAACAATTCATCCAAACAAACAATTCTGACCCATCTAGAGTTTGTGTCCCATGCAAATATATCAACGCTTCTTCCTGGAGCTACCAAAAATCATAAAAGAATTGAAAAGACGAATCGAGGGAGATTGATAGAAAATTGTTTCCGCTATTACAGGGTATTGATCATTTGTAGTCGTATTCCCCTCTCCCCTATCTCGTCCTCTTCTTGCGCTCGTACTTACTATCAGTGAATAGTAAGAGAATTTACTGAGGCATTCAGACGGATATCTTAGGGATATACTCATTCTAGGGTGTACTTCACCCTATCTCTAATGAGCTACTTAATGTGTTATACTCTTGAGCAAAAGTTTCAACCTTCAGCTCTGATACCAAATGAAACGACCCTGACTCGACCTTCGAAAATCGGCACCGAATACGACACTCATATTCAAGTGTCGCAGATCCAAACGTCGAATCTGGTTCACCGGAGCTTATAACACAATTAAGTATAATAACACAGCGGAAGGAAAGGAAATGAGTATCATTGATATGCAACATTCGATGCAACAATAATACAATATGAATAAATATCAAAGATACAAGATAACAATGCTACAGCAGAATAACAAACGAACTAGTAGCGGAACCAAAAACTCCAAATAGCAACAGCAACTCTAACTTCAAAGCACCAATCCAGAAATAGCTTGAACCACCCATCATGTTGCACCAAGATAAGCAAGTCTCGTCCGTGAATCCAAAGACTCCAATATCCAAGATCTCCAAAGAATACAAAGAGAAAACTGAAAGCTACTGAACCGATATCTATATCTACTATCTAAAAAAACCAACTTTAGACTGCCCGTGTGGAAAAATTATGGACACCTAGAGTTTAGGAAAGGAACAGTAAGCTCCGGGTCAGTCATGGGACTGGTATGAGCAAACAAAACAGTTTTATCTTTAAAACAAACAAAAGAATTAAAATTTGAAATCCGCAATGCTTTTTAGAAAATGAAACTACCATAAGTCCTCCCACCACACACACCATGCAAACGCAGAATTGGAGGAGATTTCTCCTTACGATAGTCAAATATGCTAAATACGCGAAAGCTATTTTATAATATTATTAGTGCATAGTGGAAAACATTTCGAAAGTATAATATTAATCTTAGCCAGCATAGTCATACCGAACTATGCCTACTATAGCTACCATCTTGATAGTGGGGCGCCACCATAAGTAGATGGCAGGTTATACAACTAAAACCGTACAAGGCGCGTATTGGATGATTGGATTTCCAACAAATGGTCAGGCTAAGGAACTTCCCATTGCCACATGGGTACGCCTCTAGAGGGACGCCTCGAGAACCATCCCTTGGTTCTTTGCCAACACAAGGCCGGTGTACCCGCTGCCTGGGAGTATCACCTCAAATATTCCATCCCCGTTCGTAACCAACCTTTATCCAAGTGCTTGATACCAACAACCATAAAGAAATGTATTTTAATAATCACATAGGTTAAATATCTGGGCTCCATACCATGATATAACCTCTATCTAGAAGAAATGGACATACCCTAGGGGCGCTACTACTGAAACCTTGCTGCATCTTTCCTGTTTCGACCATTTCCGGTGTGTGAGGTCCTGATGCAGTCTCGTCCACAAAGCTACGCATTTCACAAAGCCTTTCTTTGATGAACAAATGATCAGCAGCACTTCGTATGCCACATTACCAAATTGGGAATGTATCACTAGTAACCATCAACTACATAGCCTCTGAGCTCGTACGTCTCAGAGAAGGGTGTTAAGCTAAGAGAATAAATCTCCTCCAACAAACAGAAATGTATTTGATAGAAACTGGTTTTACATCTCAAAATGTAATGTCAGAAACACATCCATACAAGTCTGTTCCGGGTTCGAACAAGACCGAAGGCACTTCCAAAGAAGCCCTTGCAATCCGGATAATTCCTAATCACGTCGAGACTCCCCATCACAATGGGTGCTCAAATCTCTATACCGGTGCCATTCGGTGTAGAGACATTCGACAGGTCATCCTTTCGCTTTCGAAAGTATCCAGTCTTCACCATCGGATTTCAAATGCTATCCATATCGTCGTATCATTATTCGGAATGGGTTGTATGACACAAGGTCCTCTCCCGGCTAAACCGATTAATGAGCGCAATATTTAAAAACATATGGATAACGGAATTTCAGTTAAATCACAACTTATTATCCAAAACTTTTCATTCAAATGGTTAAACCAAATTACCATTTCAAATCTTTTTAAACAAAAAGATTTACTTCCAGCAACCTTTCAATGGTTTAAACAATTTCCGCACTTTAATCTTTTAAACAAAGATTCCCTTTTAAAACCCCTTTTCAATTTAATACAAGGTTCGTCAATCTTTTAAAAAGATTCATTTCTAGCCTTTCAAAACAATTCCATTTTAAATTGGGTTAACTTGTCCGGTCTTTAAATCAAAAACTCATTTCATAACTTCCAAAACAATTCCCGTTTTCAAAAATAAAAGATACACCATTTAGAATCTTTTTCGATTCCAAAACAAAGCTTAACAATCTTTCACAAAAGTTCGTTCATAGCTTTCAAAACAATTTCCATTTCAGTTTGGACTAGCTCATTCAATCTTTAAACCAAAGGTTCAATAGTTTCAAACTTGTTTCCAATTCATTGTATTCCATTTTCAAATATGGAATTCAAACTCAAATCAAAATATTTCAAATTTCAAACTAAATCAAATTATTTAAAATGACTTTTATGTTCAAAAACTCCTTTTCAAATACTTTCCAAATTCAACCTTATTTCATTTCCAAAACCCTTCGGATTCAAAATTCAAACTTTAAAACCATTTCAAAATATTAAATTCAAATATTTGTGACTTGACTGATTTATTCGTGAAATCCATATTTGTGTGTGTATAGTGTGGTCCAGAGGTTTTACCCAATAGTGCACAACATCAATCATCACAGATATAACAATATCAATAAGCGGTATAACTCATAATGCCTATCTTCATTCACAGATCATAGATAAAATAAATTTATCAATCACAAAGATTCATTATTATAATTCGATGTGGATTTCGGATAACCAACTGAATCTGACTCCCTGTCGCATCGAATTTCAAATATCGTTTAATGGGTCAAGAGGTTTTTCATATTTATTTAACAGTATATTCATCATAAATAAAACAGCTCGGCATAAAGCATTACATAGCATCACATCAGATATTAAATATATCAATCCATTACATAACATTTAACAAATCAAACATTTATAATTAAGATGACTAAAGGAGGTGGTTTTTTTTATCAACCATATAATTACTTTCATTAGTAATCTTAAATCAATGATTAATTATCATTTACTATAATTGATTTAGTTTTAATCACCTTCATTAATTAATCATTTCTTTAATTAATTATCTCAATTAATTGATTCATAATTAATTACCATTTAAATAATAAAATTTAATGAGCGATTATCCTTAATCACTTTCATTTCTTTAATTAATCATCTTAATTAATTAACCGTTAATTGTAATAAATTAAACCTTAATTGATTATTTTAATTAATTACTTTAATTATTAAACCTTTAATTATTTATTAATTAAATCTTAATTTAATACACTAAGCAATTAATTATTAATTACTTCCTTTAAGTAATTATTCTTTATATTAATTACATAAAGTAATTAATTTCCAAAACTCTTCTATTACCCGATTATCCTTCAATTTAATTATATCCTGTAATTTATCTTCTTAATTACTTTACTAAGTAATTATCCCTCATTAATTACAATTAGCAATTAATTTCTTAATTAATTCCAACTAATTAATTACTTAAACAAATGATTATCTTTAAATTAATAAATCTAATAAATGATTCCTAATTACAAATTAATTATTCTAAGAATAATTAACCTTTAACTTTAATTAATAAATTTTAAAACCTTTAATTACTTTAATTAATTATTCATTTCATTAATTAATTAATTAAATTAATTATCCATTTTAACTGCCTTAATAATTTAATGAATTACAAATCATTAAATTCAAATTTTCTTCAAGATAAAACTTTGTTCTTATTAATGATTAAGTTACCATTTACAAAGTATTTAAAAACAATTTACTTTCAATTTTATTTTAAATCTCATTTTATATTTAAGATTTAAAATAAATCCAAATTTAACTTGAATAAAGTTAAAAACCATTTTAAAACCTTTTAAAACTTATGTTAAAAAAATACATAACTTTAAAACTTTGTTTATTTTAAATTTTTAACTTGTAACCTTGTTTAAAAACTCGTTTTCAATCTGAGACTTGATTTATTTTCCTTTTGAAAACTTATTTAGTTTAAATACACTTTGAAACTCTGCTGAAATAAAAATTTACTTTGCAAACTTAAAAGAAAACTTTTGTGTTATAAAACTGGAAGCAAATTTTTTTATTTAACATCAGGTAACAGATTACAATCCCAAGCCATACTAGATTTTTCCCGAGCCAAGACTAATTTTTCCTGAGTCGCTTCCTTTTTTAAAACTTCGTTATGTTTTAAAATTTTATACCTGTAAAAACTTTTTGAATCGCCCGCTGTGATGCTCGAGCCCATCGCCCTTTCACTCGAGCCATACTTCGAGTTATCCATGCATTTCCCTGACCACTGCTTCGAATCAACAGCCCTTCCTCCCCAATCTTAACCACTGACACAACTAACAGCTGTGCACGTGTACACCATATCGGAGCCACTCTGATCAGGTCGTCGACCACCATCAAGTTATAAACGAACACCTCTATCCAAACGAGCACCCAAATCGGCGATTCGATAAAGAAAATAAAATCGAGCTGCCCAATACAACTGGATTCCAATTTCGATCATCCAAAAGTGCTTCGCCAGACCACCCCTTGCCAACAGAATTCACACGACTTCGACCAGAGCTTCATCTCTATTCCACGCCTCCATCGCCCCAAGCGCGATAGCCTCCAGCTCACCCACGACCACGAAAAGGCCTCGACTTCAACAATGTCCAAAACCATTCACTAAACCCTATTTCATCATCGCATCGCCTCTACCATGCTCTGAAACACTTGCAAACATTTTCCCGAGATCTATAATCACTCAGCTATCATCGATATCAAGCACGACCCAAATCGCTGCACTTACATTCGAAAATTAACGAAGCAATGGTTTCTGTTCAACTTGAAATTCCTACCTCGACACAAAGCTAAAAATCCTTATTTCTATCTTAAAAATCATCGTTTGTAAACACAAATTAATCTGTATAACCAAAACTCGATAATATAATTTTTGAATTTTCAAGTTTGAAGATATCTTACTGTCATTCCAAATTTTTAAATATTTCCTGAATATTTTCTACTTAGAATTAGTTTTAAAATTAAGTTAACACTTCTACCATCATCTTTTATTTAGAAGTCAAAGTCTAAAATTGATTGTATATAGAGAATTGATTTTAAATTTGGTACGCTTAAACTTGTTTATAACAGAGCAGTTGTATATACATGTGTATACAGACCTGCACTTGCCTTTGTATTTTATATACATGCATTTATATTTATAACTAAAATATTATCACATATCCATTATCATAGACAATCCAAAAATTCATGTATATAGACCTGCACTTGCCTTCTTATCTTTGCCACTTGTTAATATTCTTGCTAACACTTGTCACAACCATTATTAATTAACTTACATGTGTTCTTATCTAGGTTTTTAAAAGTAACACTTGTATTAATTTATTTTTATCTTGTTTTTAAAATTATCTAAAAGCTTTTTAAATTAAATTCCCTAATAAATTAATACATATATTAATTATAAATGTTTTTTCCTTCTTCTTATTAAATTTTCTAATTAACAAATACATTTATAAATTTATAAATGCTTTCTGAATTTACATAAATAAAATCTTTAAAGAAAATAGAATATAAAAATCATACATAATATTTTAAACTCATTTTTTTAAATTCTAATTTAAAAACTTTTCTACTTATTCTTATTAAATAAATTCTTTTCCAAATTTCTTTAAATTCCAAATCAAATTCTATTAATAATCTAAAATCTTTTATTTAAATCCTAATTCAATTTAATTTACATATGTACATGTTTCACAATTTAAATTCAAAAATATAAAAACTATATTTATTCATTTTTAAAATAAAAGGTGTTTTAAATTCTTTTATCAAATTCTTATTCAACTTTAGAACTTTTATTAATTCTTGTTTCACATCATTTATAAATTGTTCAACTATCAACACTTATGCATTCTTAAAGAAAAATGTTTTGAAACTAAATTGCACTTTAATAATTAATCATATATATGTATTTTAAACTTTGTATTAATTCTTTTGTATAAATACACCTTATCAATATTTAGATCTAAATTTAAAATTTTATTTTCAATTTATTTTGTAAAACACATATTTTATTTTCACGTATGTAAGACAAAAGCATTTTAAATCTTTTACTTAACCTTGTTTAACATCATATTATATTTACAATTTAGTTCAAACAAATTTAAAAAAAGGCATGTAAACTTCTTAATTTAATCCTTATTGATTTTCAAGAGATATGTATATTAAATAACATGAAATATAGTTTTTAAACAACTCTTACTATATTAATTTAAAAATATAACTTTCTAATATGTGACAACCCGATATTTTTAACAATTTAAATTGGAATAATAAATTGATTTTTAAATATTTAAAAGTTAATTTTAAACTTGAATTCTGAATATAAATATTTACTTGATAATTAAATTATTGAATTATACAAACTAAAATTAGGTAAAATGTTGAACCTGTAGTTTCAAGCCTGTTTAAAATAAGTTGAAGGCTTATAAAATTTATAATGATGATACTGAGATAATAGGATGGTTGAAATTTAATTTAAAGGTGATTTGTTCAGTTTTGAAATTTTATCGGCTGGATTGGATTTAAAAATAGCCTTCCAAGGCACAGTCTTGGAATTCGAAGAAACTAGTTCCATTGGATCCGTAATAGTTAATTATTATCGGATTTCAATTTTCGTAGCAATCGGAGTTGTCGTTTGACCCTGGCATCTCAAAACGCTTAGAACTATTCTAATCGATTTATTTTAAAACTGATCGTTTTCTTCTGTAACTCGTGTATACGATCGACTTAGGTTTTGAACACGTTTGATCATGTTCGGGACGCGAGTAGAATCTTATAATTTCCGAACGGCATTTCTTAAGAGGGGTTCGAATTTTAAAGGCAGTTATTGCGACGTTTTGAAGATATAATAAAATTTAAAGGAATAAGGTCATAGATATTTTCATTTTATCGTACCCAAGAAGCCTCTCACCCCTATATCTATTTTCTTACATAAGTAACCGCGTGTATTCACTTTCCTCCCCCATCTTTAGTTCATCCAAAACCCTCATTATTGAAATCAACTTCAGGAAAAAATATATTAAATTAGGGCATGACTCGCGAGTTGGCTCGCGATTGAATCGTGTTAGAATTTAAGTGGCGACCAAGGTCAGGCGAGGTGATGCTCGAGAGGCCGTAGGCGCGTTCGATTTTGGGGTTTCTGGCGTCGTCTTCGTGGGCGTGAGAACTAGGGAGGATGGCGAACACTGCCGCGTTCGAAGAGGCAAGGGGTGGTGCGAGAGTTGTCACGATTTTTTCGGTCGCGTTGAGGTGAGGACTCAACCGCGTGAGGGTATAGGAGATTGCGACGTGTTGGGAAGTGGGGTGATTAAAGGAGAATTTGTTTAATTAAATTATTAGTTCAAATTTTTTTTTATGAATAATGATAATTGATTGTCGATTTATTTCAAATGTTAATAACTTATATAATGTTTATAAAAGGTCTAAATTGTGAAGAAACAAGCTGAATTGGGTCAGATTGCATAACAAAAACAAAGGTGAGTAAATCTCACTCTGTTGGATTTTATGTAAATTTAAATGGTTAAATTTAAATATTTGGTTGCATGATTGAACTGATTGATGTGCACCGTGAACTGATGATCTGATGACTTTGGTTTTGGTTGATTCCTGAGTTGATTGTTGCTTGACTAAAAATATTAGGATTTTAAATTGTTTAAACTTAAATCATAAATAAGTAAATGTCTCCAAAGATAATAAAGGTAACGATTTGTGATTCATTAAACTAGTAGGTATTTAAAATGAATAATTAATTAATTAAATTAATTAATGAATTGGGTTAACTAATTAAGTTTAAATTAATCAGAGTTACCATTGGGTGGTTTAATAAGTAATTACTTAGTACAGTTAATAATATAATTACTTGGTGTAATTACTCGAGAGATAAATTAAGATAATTAATTAAGGAGAATGCATTTATTTAATGAAGTAAATAAATGGTGATAATTCAAGGTGTAGATAAATCAAGTATGATTTATACTGTGGTTTAATTAATATAATTAGTTTAGATTTAGATAAATTGAAATATAATTGGAATCAATAATTTATATAATTAATGAAGTAATTAAAGATTCGATCAATTAAGATTAATTAAACCATAATATGTGACTTAGGAGAAGTTAATTAATGTAGGTAGTTAAGGATTAATGTAATTAATATAGTTAATTAATTTATGAAGTAAATAAGATTACTTATTGATTTTGGGTTAAGAATAATTAATATCGTGAAATTAATTGGAAATATTACTTTAATCTAATTGAAGATAATTAATCCAGTGTGGTTAATTTAGATGAATAATGAAGGATTGGTTAATTAATTAATTTGAAATTAATTTGTAACGACCCAGAATTTTTGATAATTAAAATTTGAATATTTAATTAATTTTAAATATTAATAAGTGAATTTATAAGTTGAATAAATTTTATTTCGAATAACTGGATTTAATTGAATAATTAAATCGATAATTTAATATGTTAAATTATGGAAATAATTGAAAATTGGGTTAAATATGATTGAAAATGATTTGTAAAATTTTATTTTATCATGTTGAAGTTAGAACGATATTTTAGAACTTTTAAAATCGAATTTGAAGTTAATTTGTGAAAATTAAATATTTTAATATTAAAATCGACTAGTGAAAATAGTCCATTTTTGAACAGTCTCAGAATTGAACGAAACTAGCTCCATTGGATCTGTAATAGTTAGTTATTACCGGATTTCAATTTTTATATCAATCGGAGTTATCGTTTGAGCGTGGCAGCTCGAAACGCATCGAATTATTTTTAATTTTAATTTGGCGAGTTAAAATAGCCATTTTTCAAACAGTCTCGGATTTCGACGAAACCAGTTTCATCGGATCCGTAATGTGATATTATTGTAAGGTTTCAAATTTCGTATCAATTGGATTTACCGTTTGTCCGGTACAAATTAAAACGCCTAGAAAATCGTTTAAATCGGTTTAATTTAAATTGAACGTTTATTGCCATAACACGCACAAATGTTCGAATTAGCTTCTGAAACCTATTCCATTGTGTCCGGAACGCGGGGTAAACCCTAGAAACGCTGGTTATGGCGCGTGAATCGGAGTTCGGAATTTCCGGATGAATAGTGTTCAACGATTCTCTATAAATAGCCCCTCACTCAAATAAAAAAAAAAAAACAAGAAACCCTAGGTCAAACGTTTGCAGCCGCCTCCTCTATTTCAAAGGCCAGAAACGTTCGATCTTTCCCCCTCAATCACTCCCAATCTACAAACAATTAGAAGAAGTTGTCAACTACAAAGATGAAGAGCATCCCGAGAGCTTCAGATCCGTACGGTGATGATGGAGTTTGGCGTCGCGTGGAGAGAGGGAGATGGCTGCGTTCTCTACAGCTTGCGCACAGTTTTCGAGGCAAATCAAGGGGCCGAGCTTCATGTGGTTGAGGCCGAGCAAGGTGTTGGTGAAGGGCTTCGACATGGAACTATCTGATCGCGTTCAAGTTCAACGTGGAGGTCGAAAATTTAAACCCTAGCTTGAATTGCTATGGGTTCTCTTGCGTGATCTTTTACTGGAGATGTTACGTGAAGAGGAAGATGAAGATGTTGGACGGCCTGATGATGAGCAATGCAGATCCAAGGGCTATGATGGCTTGGGTATAAAATTATAAAGAATTGTTGTAATTTAGTAATATAAAAATCGAGTAAACTTGTAAAATGCATAACTTTTTCATACGAGGTCGAAAACGCGCGAAACCAGTTGCGTTGGAATCGTATGGACGAGCACTACGCGATGGAATTGGATTGGAGTCGTTTGGAGTTAGTGAGAATTTTGGGTAAAATTAAACGTCCGTTTAATTTTATTCGAAATAAATCGCTAAAACGAAATAAAATCAAGGTGAGAACTTCTCACTCAATCGAATCAGTTTCGATTTTATTTTAAATAGTTAGATTTAAAATATTTGAATGCATGTTTGAATGATGATTGGTATCTATTGATTGTTAAAATAGACATTATGCGCCGTTAGTAAGCGGATGTTATTTATTAAAAACATATACCGCGAATATTTCATAAACAGTGAAATTGGTATTATATATAATAGCAATATATATATATTGGCATATGTATATATTGGAGTTATTGATTCCCCGCATTTTATAGCGGATGAGACCCTATTGCGCCGTCTATTAAGCGGATAATGTTTTAAATCCCATATACCACGATAATTTCGTACTGGAGCGGAATTGGTATTGTGCTAATGTTTGTGGATGCAGGAAAACAGGTTGGAGGGATCCAACTGAATTCCTCAACAGTTTTTAGTTGATTTCAGATATTTTGATATTTGATGGATTATCATATCGATATATGATATCGTTATTGTCGTGATTGACTATTTGGTATGTAGCATCATTGGGCCAAATTTTGGAGTTTTAAAAGGGGATTTTAAAGTGATTTTTGAAAGTATACGTTATAAAATATCTTTGGAATTGATCCATTATAAATAAATAAACGTTATAATTTTTAATGTTATAAAAATTATGGTTTTTGAGAAATATAGTTAAAGACTGATTTTTGAAAATATGAGGCTAATGATTTTATAAAATGATTAAATCGGGATTTTTGAATTTATTATAAAAGTTGAAAAAATAGGATTTATAAAATTTAATTATTTTATAAATCAAGAGAATGATGAAATTATAAAGGAAATTAAAGATGTTTTAAAATAATAGTATAAATTGATTTATATAAAAAGATTTATAAATTGATAATTTGTAAATGAAAATATTTGAATTATAAAACGAGTTTTTATAAGTGTTTGAATGAAGTGAAAATGGATTGCAGGAGTAAATGGAATTTATAAAATTATAAATGGTGAAGTTATAATGAAATTTATAAATAGTAAGATTTATAAATTTTGTGAAGTTATTAAAGAATATATTTGGATAAATAATTGAATCTTATAAGTTATAAGATTTATAATTATGAAGTTTAAAAGAACGATTTTTTAAAATAATCGTTTTATAAGCATTTAACTTATAATATGAACCTTTGGTATATAATTGAGTTATGAATTGAATATAGGAAAATAAAGGAATTTATAAACGTTGTTCTATAAATTCGCAAAGACTTATTTTGATAAGTAAATTGTTAAAACCTATTGATGGAGTTATATTCACATTTTAGATAGTGAATAATCCTTTAAAATAAAATGAATAGAAAGGATGAAATTTGTTAACGTAGTATATTCACGTTTTTGAATAGTGAATAATATGTTAAAGAAAACGTTTAGAATGTGATGTTTTAAATAGAATTAAAACGATCTAACGATGTTTTAAAATGTGTTGAGATTCGAAACCATAGATTTCAACATTCATTGTTGAAATAGGTGTTTTCGAGAAATAGAAGGAAATGGTGGACTATAACACTGTTGTTATAGTAAATGATTTCCGAAAGGAAATGTTTTGTATAGTATTGGGATTTATATATCTATTTTAATTTTGAATCCCTATACTAGTGATTTTGGGTTGTCGTAACGATGTTTTACGCAACATTCATTTTGGCCCAAATAAATATGTTTAAGAGAATGATTTCCTTAAAGAATGAAATATATACTTAATCTCGATTTAAGTATATTGAATATTTTCAAAGTGTTGAAAATAAATGGATTGAGAATTACTTATTTAATAAGTATGGAAATGTTTTCCAATATAAAGTGAACATTTTGAGAATTTATCTTTTTGAAGATAAATTGAAATGAATAATTGAAATCGTATATGCATGGATATTGTGAAATATAAATTCACTGTGGAATTTATGAATGAAAAGGAGAATTTGTTTAAAAATAAATATTGATTTATTTTTGAAGTGTGAAATTATATATCTAGTAAAGATATTTTTGGAAAATAAATAATTTGGAAAATTATTTGGAAACTGGTGATGTGTGCATATTCATTGATAGTTCAATAACGGGGACTATCAATATTTCCCTTTGAATGGGTAATTGATGTGATTTGTTTGAATTTGAATGCCACGATTTTTGAATAAGCGCTCACTGTTCGAGTTAACCGAGAAAGGACCAGGGGGTCGTATAACCCATTCCGAATATGTTGATGACCGGTGTTGAAGACCGGGTATTTGCGAAAGCGATAGGATGACCTATCGATTGTCTCTGCACTGGGTAGCTCCTGGTATAGAGATTCCCTAAGTGATGGGAAATTCGATCGGGATTATGAATACCCGGATTACAAGGGCTTCGTGAGAAGTGCCTTCGGTTTTGTTCGAGCCCTGAACAGACTTGTATGGATTGTATGTCTGACATTACAAATTGAGATATAAAGCGATTTCTTTCAAATATATTTCTGTTGGTGGCGGAGAATTTATTCTTTTGGCTTAACACCCTTCTCTGAGACGTACGAGCTCAGAGGTTATGTAGTTGAATGTTATCAGCGATATATTCCCAATTTGGTAATGTGACATGCTGAGTGTTGCTGTGAAATGATCATTGTGTTGATTATTTGTGATAGGATCGTTTATTTGATCGTCTATCTTGGTGATCATTTCTATGATCATTTGTTGACCCAAAGCATGGCTTTTGTATAAAGTATGTTTTTGTGGACGTGACTTCGTCGAGCCTCACACCCCGGAATGGTCAAAACAGGAAAGATGCGGCAAGGTTATGAGGGGTAGCGCCCTTTAGGATATGTGCATTTCCTTCTGGAAAAGGGTGGTATCATGGTATGGAGCCCAGATACTTACTCATGTTGAAAATACTTTATTATTGTGTGAATTGATTGCGAGCGCTCGGTTGAAAGGTCCCAAAGGACCGGGGGATGGCATATTCGGTCAGTTGTTACTCAGTTAGGGGTAATCCGGCCTTGTGTTGGTAGAGATCCGGCTTGGTTCTCGGGGATGTCCATCCAGAGACATTCTCATGTGGCAATGGGAAGTTCCTTGGCCTGATCATTCGTTGGAAATCCAAAGAAACAATACGAGACTTGTACGGTTTTAGTTGTAGAACCTGCCATCTAATATGGTAGCTATAGTAAGCATACTATAATGGTACCTATGCTGGCTAAGATTTATATTCTACTTTCGAAATGATTTTCTCTACACTATGCACTAGTAATAATCTCAAATGTTCTTTTTAATGCGTATCAAGCATCTTTGACTATAATAAGGAGAAATCTCCTCCAAGTCTGCGTTTGCATTGTGTGTGTGGCGGGAGGTCTTATGGTAGTCTCATTTTTAAAAGCATTGCGAATTGACTTAAAAATATTCTTCTATTTGATTTTAAAGATAAATAAACTGTTTTGAGTTCTCACACCAGTCACATGACTGACTCGGAGTTTATTGTTTTCCTTCCTAAACTCTAGGTGCCCACCAATTTTCACACGGGCAGTCAAGAGTTAAGGTTTATCAGGATATTCTGGATATTCTGGAGTGGCTGGAGGCAAGCTGGATGGCATGGCGTATTACTAGTTATATAGTATTTCTTTTTTCGTTGTTTGTTGTTGTATGTTGTTATACACTCTGATGATATGATGTAATGAAATGTAATGTATAAAATGTAATAACTGATATAGTTCTTTGTTTAAAGATTATTCATTTATTTATTATATGTTGTTCCGCTGCGATTGTGAGATTCTGATGTTGTTCTGTTGTGTTCTGTTCCGTTCTACGTTCTATTTTCTATTTTCTTTTCTCTCTATTTTCTGTCTTTCCTCTCTTCTTCTGTCTCTTTCCTTTTCTTAAACCATAACATTTCGGGTTTCCGACCTTCGATTTCTCGGCAGTCGATAAAGTGAGTATCGATGTTGAATTTTCGAAAGACGAAAATTTCCGGGACGTTACATCTGGTATCAGAGCATATGGTTAAGCGACAACCATGGTTCTGTTGGGTATTACTCATTGGAGATAGAGTCAGTAGTGCTCTAGAATGAGTTTGAGTGTAATAATAGATATGAGTGCGTATTTGTTAGTGAATATATAAAATTGTTTTATATTGTGATGATTGGTTTATTGAGTGGCATATGAACCTTCGTCAGCGTGGTCTCGACAACTATGCCGAAGGGGTTTCTAAACACTTGAATAGAACAATTCGACACAGTATTGTTTTAAATTGGGTAAATGAAATAATTTTACCTTGATTATATTTTATATATAAAGAAATAATTTTTCAGAATTATTAAAGTATATATAAGTGGATTGTTTAGATGTTTGAATAATCTAAATTAAAGAGTAATTGTATAAGCAAATGAATTATAAGAATTGAATTATAATTAAAGTAATTTACAATTGTGAAATAAACTTATATATATATAAGAAGTGAAACTATATGAATATATTTATGAATATGAGTTGTAAATAAAAATGAATTTAAAGTTAAATGGAATATAACTTAAGTGATGTTGAATGAAGTTGATATTAGTATCAAAGTAAATTAATAAAGTTAAGTGATAAATGTGAACTTGAGTTATATAAATGAAATTCAACTTTTGTAATTGAATTGAATTAATGGATTGAATGATGATCAATTGAATGAAAATAATTGATATGAAATAATGGATATAAGTGTTAATTCATTAAAATCTAATGTTATTGAAAGTTGAATAATTGAATGAAAATCAATTTGATTGAACCAATTGAAAGTGATGGTGTTAAACCAAAATGAATATAAGCAAAGGGGTTTGGTTGTGATTAATATACATTGGTTGATATATGATTGTTAGTTGATTGTATATAATTCATTAAGTATTAATGAAATTGAGTTAATGAAATTGAAAGTTAAAGAAATTAAAATCCAATTGGAAGTTAAGTGAATCTTAAATAGAATAGAATTTGATTTGGAAGTGAACCAACTTGAATATGGATTAGTAAATATAAACTAATTGAGAATGAAAGTTAGTAAAAACATCCACTGTTAATGAATAAAATGTGATTAAATTGAAAACCCAATTCATTGAATATTAATGAGAATATGAATGAATATTTATTGGTTATGAATGATAGTTGGTTGATGGTTGAATATATATTGCTATTGAATGCATTGCTATGTTGGCATGTATAGTTATTATGTTGCTATATGTTGTATATTGATACTATTGTCTATATACATGATTCTCATGTTGTTTGTTGAGTGTTTAGTAGGTGCGGATCGCGTTTGCTTCGCATTTGGAGCTCGCTTTCGCGCTATATTAGCCGTATATGCTTGCTAATAGAATATAAGGTACATATCTCGGATTACATAACGTACTTTTACACTTTTTCCCTTCGGGATGCCTCATTACTCGATGAGATGTATATTTGTGATATATATACTGTCATTTTTTTTCGGATCGAGCCGCGCAAAGGAGACTATGGCGAATTTTTTCGAAAATTTAAGGCGTTAGAAAAAATTTGAGAAAATTGGAAAATTTTGAAAACTATAACTTTGATTTTGGAGTTGAAAGTTAAACAATAGTAGTTGTTTTTGAAAAGATAACTAAGTATGATTTGAAAACTTAGTAAATTATTGTAAGAAATTTAATTTTGAATTTTGGGAAAGTTAATAGATTCTGTAACTTTTCTTACTTGTAAATTTCGAGGACGAAATTCTTTTAAGGGGGGAAGATTGTAACGACCCAGAATTTTTGATAATTAAAATTTGAATATTTAATTAATTTTAAATATTAATAAGTGAATTTATAAGTTGAATAAATTTTATTTCGAATAATTGGATTTAATTGAATAATTAAATCGATAATTTAATATGTTAAATTATGGAAATAATTGAAAATTGGGTTAAATATGATTGAAAATGATTTGTAAAATTTTATTTTATCATGTTGAAGTTAGAACGATATTTTAGAACTTTTAAAATCGAATTTGAAGTTAATTTGTGAAAATTGAATATTTTAATATTAAAATCGACTAGTGAAAATAGTCCATTTTTGAACAGTCTCAGAATTGAACGAAACCAGTTCCATTGGATCCGTAATAGTTAGTTATTACCGGATTTCAATTTTCATATCAATCAGAGTTATCGTTTGAGCGTGGCAGCTCGAAACGCATCGAATTATTTTTAATTTTAATTTGGCGAGTTAAAATAGCCATTTTTCAAACAGTCTCGGATTTCGACGAAACCAGTTTCATCGGATCCGTAATGTGATATTATTGTAAGGTTTCAAATTTCGTATCAATTGGATTTACCGTTTGTCCGATACAAATTAAAACGCCTAGAAAATCGTTTAAATCGGTTTAATTTAAATTGAACGTTTATTGCCATAACTCGCACAGATGTCCGAATTAGCTTCCGAAACCTGTTCCATTGTGTCCGGAACGCGGGGTAAACCCTAGAAACGCTGGTTACGGCGCATGAATCGGAGTTCGGAATTTCCGGATGAATAGTGTTCAACGATTCTCTATAAATAGCCCCTCACTCAAATAAAAAAAGAAAAAGAAACCCTAGGTCAAACGTTTGCAGCCGCCTCCTCTATTTCAAAGGCCAGAAACGTTCGATCTTTCCCCCTCAATCACTCCCAATCTACAAACAATTAGAAGAAGTTGTCAACTACAAAGATGAAGAGCATCCCGAGTGCTTCAGATCCGTACGGTGATGATGGAGTTTGGCGTCGCGTGGAGAGAGGGAGATGGCCGCGTTCTCTACAGCTTGCGCACGGTTTTCGAGGCAAATCAAGGGGCCGAGCTTCATGTGGTTGAGGCCGAGCAAGGTGTTGGTGAAGGGCTTCGACATGGAACTATCTGATCGCGTTCAAGTTCAACGTGGAGGTCGAAAATTTAAACCCTAGCTTGAATTGCTATGGGTTCTCTTGCGTGATCTTTTACTGGAGATGTTACGTGAAGAGGAAGATGAAGATGTTGGACGGCCTGATGATGAGCAATGCAGATCCAAGGGCTATGATGGCTTGGGTATAAAATTATAAAGAATTGTTGTAATTTAGTTATATAAAAATCGAGTAAACTTGTAAAATGCATAACTTTTTCATACGAGGTCGAAAACGCGCGAAACCAGTTGCGTTGGAATCGTATGGACGAGCACTACGCGATGGAATTGGATTGGAGTCATTTGGAGTTAGTGAGAATTTTGGATAAAATTAAACGTCCGTTTAATTTTATTCGAAATAAATCGCTAAAACGAAATAAAATCAAGGTGAGAACTTCTCACTCAATCGAATCAGTTTCGATATTATTTTAAATAGTTAGATTTAAAATATTTGAATGCATGTTTGAATGATGATTGATATCTATTGATTGTTAAAATAGACATTATGAGCTATTAGTAAGCGGATGTTATTTATTAAAAACATATACCGCGAATATTTCATAAACAGTGGAATTGGTATTATATATAATAACAATATATATATATATATTGGCATATGTATATATTGGAGTTATTGATTCCCCGCATTTTATAGCGGATGAGACCCTATTGCGCCGTCTATTAAGCGGATAATATTTTAAATCCCATATACCGCGATAATTTCGTACTGGAGCGGAATTGGTATTGTGCTAATGTTTGTGGATGCAGGAAAACAGGTTGGAGGGATCCAACTGGATTCCTCAACAGTTTTTATTTGATTTTAGATATTTTGATATTTGATGAATTATCATATCGATATATGATATCGTTGTTGTCGTGATTGACTATTTGGTATGTAGCATCATTGGGCCAAATTTTGGATTTTTAAAAGGGGATTTTAAAGTGATTTTTGAAAGTATACGTTATAAAATATCTTTGGAATTGATCCATTATAAATAAATAAACGTTATAATTTTTAATGTTATAAAAATTATGGTTTTTGAGAAATATAGTTAAAGACTGATTTTTGAAAATATGAGGCTAATGATTTTATAAAATGATTAAATCAGGATTTTTGAATTTATTATAAAAGTTGAAAAAATAGGATTTATAAAATTTAATTATTTTATAAATCAAGAGAATGATGAAATTATAAAGGAAATTAAAGATGTTTTAAAATAATAGTATAAATTGATTTATATAAAAAGATTTATAAATTGATAATTTGTAAATGAAAATATTTGAATTATAAAACGAGTTTTTATAAGTGTTTGAATGAAGTGAAAATGGATTGCAGGAGTAAATGGAATTTATAAAATTATAAATGGTGAAGTTATAAATGAAATTTATAAATAGTAAGATTTATAAATTTTGTGAAGTTATTAAAGAATATATTTGGATAAATAATTGAATCTTATAAGTTATAAGATTTATAATTATGAAGTTTAAAAGAACGATTTTGTAAAATAATCGTTTTATAAGCATTTAACTTATAATATGAACCTTTGGTATATAATTGAGTTATGAATTGAATATAGGAAAATAAAGGAATTTATAAACGTTGTTCTATAAATTCGCAAAGACTTATTTTGATAAGTAAATTGTTAAAACCTATTGATGGAGTTATATTCACATTTTAGATAGTGAATAATCCTTTAAAATAAAATGAATAGAAAGGATGAAATTTGTTAACGTAGTATATTCACGTTTTTGAATAGTGAATAATATGTTAAAGAAAACGTTTAGAATGTGATGTTTTAAATAGAATTAAAACGATCTAACGATGTTTTAAAATGTGTTGAGATTCGAAACCATAGATTTCAACATTCATTGTTGAAATAGGTGTTTTCGAGAAATAGAAGGAAATGGTGGACTATAACACTGTTGTTATAGTAAATGATTTCCGAAAGGAATTGTTTTGTATAGTATTGGGATTTATATATCTATTTTAATTTTGAATCCCTATACTAGTGATTTTGGGTTGTCGTAACGATGTTTTACGCAACATTCATTTTGGCCCAAATAAATATGTTTAAGAGAATGATTTCCTTAAAGAATGAAATATATACTTAATCTCGATTTAAGTATATTGAATATTTTCCAAGTGTTGAAAATAAATGGATTGAGAATTACTTATTTAATAAGTATGGAAATGTTTTCCAATATAAAGTGAACATTTTGAGAATTTATCTTTTTGAAGATAAATTGAAATGAATAATTGAAATCGTATATGCATGGATATTGTGAAATATAAATTCACTATGGAATTTATGAATGAAAAGGAGAATTTTTATAAAAATAAATATTGATTTATTTTTGAAGTGTGAAATTATATATCTAGTAAAGATATTTTTGGAAAATAAATAATTTGGAAAATTATTTGGAAACTGGTGATGTGTGCATATTCATTGATAGTTCAATAACCGACTATCAATATTTCCCTTTGAATGGGTAATTGATGTGATTTGTTTGAATTTGAATGCCACACTTATTTTTGAATAAGCGCTCACTATTCGAGTTAACCGGGAAAGGACCATGGGGTCGTATAACCCATTCCGAATATGTGATACGTCGTTATGAATTGCATTTGATGACCGGTGTTGAAGACCGGGTATTTGCGAAAGCGATAGGATGACCTATCGATTGTCTCTGCACTGGGTAGCTCCTGGTATAGAGATTCCCTAAGTGATGGGAAATTCGATCGGGATTGTAAATACCCGGATTACAAGGGCTTCGTGAGAAGTGCCTTCGGTTTTGTTCGAGCTCGGAACAAACTTGTATGGATTGTATGTCTGACATTACAAATTGAGATATAAAGCGATTTCTTTCAAATATATTTCTGTTGGTGGCGGAGAATTTATTCTTTTAGCTTAACACCCTTCTCTGAGACGTACGAGCTCAGAGGTTATGTAGTTGAATGTTATCAGCGATATATTCCCAATTTGGTAATGTGACATGCTGAGTGTTGCTGTGAAATGATCATTGTGTTGATTATTTGTGATAGGATCGTTTATTTGATCGTCTATCTTGGTGATCATTTCTATGATCATTTGTTGACCCAAAGCATGGCTTTTGTATAAAGTATGTTTTTGTGGACGTGACTTCGTCGAGCCTCACACCCCGGAATGGTCAAAACAGGAAAGATGCGGCAAGGTTATGAGGGGTAGCGCCCTTTAGGATATGTGCATTTCCTTCTGGAAAAGGGTGGTATCATGGTATGTAGCCCAGATACTTACTCATGTTGAAAACACTTTATGATTGTGTGAATTGATTGCGAGCGCTCGGTTGATAGGTCCCAAAGGACCGGGGGATGGCATATTCGGTCAGTTGTTACTCAGTTAGGGGTAACCCGGCCTTGTGTTGGTAGAGATCCGGTTTGGTTCTCGGGGATGTCCATCCAGAGGCATTCTCATGTGGCAATGGGAAGTTCCTTGGCCTGATCATTCGTTGGAAATCCAAAGAAACAATACGAGACTTGTACGGTTTTAGTTGTAGAACCTGCCATCTAATATGGTAGCTATAGTAAGCATACTATAATGGTACCTATGCTGGCTAAGATTTATATTCTACTTTCGAAATGATTTTCTCTACACCATGCACTAGTAATAATCTCAAATGTTCTTTTTAATGCGTATCAAGCATCTTTGACTATCATAAGGAGAAATCTCCTCCAAGTCTGCGTTTGCATTGTGTGTGTGGCGGGAGGTCTTATGGTAGTCTCATTTTTAAAAGCATTGCGAATTGACTTAAAAATATTCTTCTATTTGATTTTAAAGATAAATAAACTGTTTTGAGTTCTCACACCAGTCACATGACTGACTCGGAGTTTATTGTTTCCCTTCCTAAACTCTGGGTGCCCACCAATTTTCACATGGGCAGTCAAAGAGTTAAGGTTTATCAGGATATTCTGGATATTCTGGAGTGGCTGGAGGCAAGCTGGATGGCATGGCGTATTACTAGTTATATAGTGTTTCTTTTTCCGCTGTTTGATGTTGTATGTTGTTATACACTCTGATGATATGATGTAATGAAATGTAATGTATAAAATGTAATAACTGATATAGTTCTTTGTTTAAAGATTATTCATTTATTTATTATATGTTGTTCCGCTGCGATTATGAGATTCTGATGTTGTTCTGTTGTGTTCTGTTCCGTTCTACGTTCTATTTTCTATTTTCTTTTCTCTCTATTTTCTGTCTTTCCTCTCTTCTTCTGTCTCTTTCCTTTTCTTAAACCATAACATTTCGGGTTTCTGGCCTTCGATTTCTCGGCAGTCGATAAAGTGAGTATCGATGTTGAATTTTCGAAAGACGAAAATTTCCGGGACGTTACAAATTAATTAATATTAAATGAAGGAATCTAAGTGATTGAGATTTGAAATTCAATTAGAATCAATTGAATTAATTTGTATGTGATTTTGCTTATGGATGATTGAACGGTACCGGATGCTTTGAATGAGTTGATATCTCTGATATGAAATGTTGTGTTTTTCATTTGGATTATTTGGGTTAGGATGACATGAGATCCGAGGAGACCGGGATCAGGTATTAGGAAATACCCGAAACCACTTCGGATTAAAAATAAATTGATGTGTGGATCAATAGACTGGAATGAAATGATTTAAGTGAAATGGATTATTTTATCTAAGTTTGGTACTTAGAAATTGATGTGAGGAATAAGCATTGTCTATAACAAATTATGAATTTGTTAAATTGATATAAGTTACCCTGGGTTTATATAAGTAGATTGTTTTGGTATTCCATGTTAGTTGGGTTTACTCACGCTGGTTTCCAGCCTGACCCGGGTGTTACTTTGATGTAATGCTCGGGTCAGACCAAGTATTACATATTTTCAGGTAGGTACGTTCTGGAGCTCAGGAGGCGAACTGGATGGCAGGATTGTATAGAGTATTCCGCTGTATTTATATTATTGTATATCTGAGACATGCTGATTTTTTATATTCAGTGATTGAATGTATGTGAAACTCTGATGTATTAGAATGAAATCGACAGATATAGTATTCTTTCGCAACTGTTATTATTTATTATTATATTTTATCCGCTGCGAACGTGAGATGTTTGGTGTTTTCTGTTCTTCTTCTTCTTCTTCTATCTATTTCTTCTTTTTCATAACTATCTGGAATTTTCGGGTTAGAAAATTTCGGGTCGTTACAGTGGTATCAGAGCCAGGTTAAGCGAGAACCTTGGCTCTGGTGGGGATTACTCATTGAATAGAGTCCGTAGTACTCTAGAATGAGTTGAGTGTATGTATATATATATATATATATATATATATATATATGAGAGCGTACTTGTTATTTGCTTATAAAGATTTTTAATAATTTTATATAAAAATGTATTTTGATATATATAGCAACATTTCCTTCTAATGAATATTTAGGTGATTGGTTGTTAAATTATTGGAATTAAGTTAAGAAGTAATATAAATACAACCAAATTGAAACTTATAACCAAAGTTGAAGAATAAACTTATATAACGAAATGGAATTTGAAATATAGATTGTGAATGTAATTTATAAATTGAAATAGACTTCATAAATAAATGATATTATAATTTGAAATAGAATTCCAGAGAATACTTGAAAATAAAGTAAGATGAAAATGCCAGAGTAATGTTTAAATATGAATTGGATGGATGGGGAATTTGGAATTTTTGGGAAAATTTAAAATTCCTTTGGATTTGGAAGTGGTTTCCAAAGGTTTTGAAAAAAAATATAGTATTATTTCAAAAATACTTTTGTGTTGGATTTGAAATCTGGGAGATTTGAAATTAAAAATATTTGAAAATGTTTTTAAAAGAGATAAAAGGATTGAACTCTTTCGGTCACTGGAAAATAACGTCGGTGATGACTGCAGCATTATCGATGTCTATTTTCGAGTTTCTAGAAGATAAATTGCTACCAAATTGTTTTACATTGGAATTGTTTGTGAACTGGGTTTGGTTTTGAAATTCAAAGGGGTAATTTAATTTGCCAAAGAATTTTGGATATAGTTGAATTCTAAGGTGATATTGAAATTTTGGAAATTTGTTTAAACTCTGGAACCTTGATTAAAATGTTTATGGGATAATAAAAATATATTGGCTAAATAAAATGTATAATTCCAAGTTAAAAGCAAAATTGGAATATAATTGATTATAAATTGAAATTGTAAAATTGAAATTGTAATTAAAGTTGTACAAGTTTAAAGATCAAACGGAATTTGATGTGAAGTTGGAAGGAAATTGAGAATCAATTCAACTTGAATTGGGGTTAAATCAATTGCAAGGAAAATTGAAGATGATTCAATTTGAAATTGGGTCAATTTAAATGGGAGGGGAAATTTAAATTGAAACGTTGGGGAAGTGAACAGTTTTGACTCTAGACGATTTTCAATATAAACTGTCTTAGTATAAACTTATTTTTCTAAGCTGTTAAATGTATACAACTTTTCTTTCTTAAAGCCAAATTATTTATACTTGTTTTATAATTATTTTGGAACTATTTAACCATTTTTTGGCTGTTTTCTAAACTCATTACTATATTTTAACTATGTTACAAATTAATTACTAATTTACAACTATTTTGTAATTATCTAAATTTTTTGAAAACTATTTAACTATTTTATAGCTATTTTGCAAACTAATCATTATTTTTCAACTACTTATCTATTTTTAAATTTTCGAGCTATTTCCTAAATATAAACTGGTCGGAGTTCAAACTGTTATTGATTAAATACCTAACTGGGATAAGAATTGAGGTAATAATCCAAATGGGGATTAAGGCAAATGTGAATAAGTGAATGAAAATTTAAATGAATGTGAATAGAAAGGAAATTGATATTGGAAAGAGTAATCAAATTTGAATATTTTATTTTGGGTAAACAAAGTTATATCTTTGTTATATATTCTTTCCTTGTTGAATCTGTTGTTGGAAGAAAAAAAAGATTTTGGAAGTGTTTGAAGTATAAAAGGAATTTTATACGAGTTTAAAGTGATCCAGAGTTTTAAAAATTATATATATCTGTATATATATAAAGGATCTTATGAGGATTTTGGAAAGGGTTTTGGGAACCTTTGGATTTGGAAAGGTTTTTGATTTTTGGGTAAAATCAATATATGGAATTTGGAAAGCCTATTTTAGGAATTATCGATTTTGGGATAATCGATTTTGTGTAAAGGAGCTTTGATAAAATTCATGCTAGGTGTATGATTTGAAAGATACTATATGTGTATAGTATAAAGTGTTTTGATGATGGCTCTGGGGAAAAAGGTGCTCCCTTGAAATGAACTTCTCAGGAGTGCCACCGAGTGGTACTGCCTTGAGCCCCAAGGGGGGGTTCTAAAATTGATCCTGTGAGGAGTCCGGACAAAACTAGTTCCTAGGGATTATGAGTAGTATATAACATAGCGAAAGTCGTGTGTGCCGCTGAGAGCCAACAGTATGCGTTTGATTTTATATCGGTAGACTGCGACCTATGTAGGAGTGGAGAAGTTTCATTTCGACAGCGAAAATCAGAGGCCGCTGAGAGCCTGCAGTTACATGGACTTTTGCTGTGACGGCAACGTAACCTTGGATGTAACTGTGATCTATTGTGTGCGTTCCATGGCGTAATCGAGAGGCCGCGGAGAGCCTACAGTTACATGGACTTTTGCTGCGACGACAACGTAACCCTGGAATGTAACTGTGACCATGAATGGGGGTGATGATTTTTAGATCATTGTCACCAAAAAATTTCCTCTATTTTCCAAAATTGTTTTCGATATTTTTAGTCAAATTATTTTCGAAGTATTTTCACTGGATGTTGAAAATGGGTTTACCAAGTACTTATAGATTTTCAGTCCTATGCCTGATCAACGTATGACTGAATTTTGGTGCGAACAAGGATGGACTGGCTGAGACAGAAATATTTTTATAAAAAACTATTTTAATTTTATTATCTGATTTAAAAGGCATTTCTAAGTTTTAATATAAAGGGGGAATCCAAACTGGAATTATAAAATAAAATTGGACTCAGGAAAGTTTAATGAAGGGATTTTAGTAATAAAAATCGAATATTAAGTTAAAAGTGGAAGTAAGCTAATCAGCTAAATAAATTATTTAATAGAGTATGTTAATAAAATTGAATTCGGTTGGATAAAATGGATTGTAAGTTAATAATGAAGTTTGGAAATGAATTCGACTTGTAAATAGAATTCGACTTAGATTTGATAATGAATTAAATAAGTGGAGATGTTGTAAAAATAAAATAGAGTTGGATTGGAAAATGTAATGGTTTGAATTTCAAATAAAATTCAAGGGTGATTTGAATAATATTTAATGAAATTTGCAGGTAAATTGGATATAAGAAAGTGATGTCATATGAAATAGAAGTGATTATAATAGAAATAAAATTGAGAATGACTTTGTATTAATAAAATAAATTCGGAAATGACTTAAGTAGATGAATTCAAAATCTAAATTGGGGTGAATAAATGGGTTAATTTAATTAAGAAATAAATGGATGAAGTCGGAATGAATTAAAAACTAAATCAGAGTTGTGCGTGGAAGTGGATTATCAGACTGAACTTAAGTTCGGTAGCATATTTGGAGTATAAATGAGTTAAACATGTGCTTAGATATTATTTTGATAAATTGATAGGGTGAATTAAAATTAAAATTTAAAATGGATGGGGCTAATTGAATTAAATGGAATTTGATTAAATGAGAATCAAATAGAAGTAAACTTAAGTTGGATGTTGGAATAAAATTAAAGTAAATTAACTTAAGTTTAAAATTTATGGAAGCCTGGCTTTGAATAAGGGTGAAAGCCCATTAAATAAAAAGCTTGGATTGAATTAATTTGGGAATGGCTATAAGTTAAATAACTTGATTTTGGAATCAATTGAATGGAATACGAGCTTGTTTGGATTAGAAATAAATTGAATATAAGAAACCGAGTTGAAAACCATTAAAACTTAAATGAAACGACATATGAATTGGTTGAAAAGAAATTGAATTAGCTTTAAAACATATAAATTGTTCGTGGGAAGTGTTTGGTGCTTGATGTTTAGTAACATATATGTTTACCTATTGAAAGTAAGTAGAATGTTAATAAATTCTCTATATATGGCACTTTCATAGTTAAATTGAGTAAGTACAGGTACTGGGAGGCCATTTGGCTGGATTTGGATTGCGCTATTTGCTAAAATTAATAAGCTGCTTGCTTAAAATGCTAAATAAGGTAGGCCTACGCAATAAAAATAGGAAATATGAACTGTTTTTGCTTTTTCCGACCGGGTGGGTCGATGTATATATATTTATATCTCTTGTCAAATTGCAAAAGATCCTCTGTACAAAGGAGACTCTGCCAAAATTTTCTGAAAATTTTGGGGGTTAGAGAATTTTTGAAATTTTTTGGAAAAATGTTTATTAACGACAAAACAATTTCAAATTCGAAACCAAAGTAAATTAGTAAATGAAACTAATATGAATTAGTTATAAATGAAAGATAAAATTCAATATTCAAAATTTAAAGTAAATTGAAATCGTATGAAGTGGAGAAAACTAGTTTGAATAAAAATGGATGTGAAACTTCTGTAAGGAAAAGTATGTAAAGATTTGAAAGGGCTATGATGGGATATTATTGCTAAGTAGGTTATGCAGGTATTAAAAGGGGGAAAAGAAAATTGGATTTGATTCCAAAAGATAAATTTGTATGGCCCGACAAAAAGGTACGTATTTAAATTTCTAGATGAAATTGGATTGGGTTTTTGATGTAGCCACTTGGCTTTTGTTTTCTTTTGGAATTTGGGAGCCCATAGAGGCCTTTTGTAGTTGTACCGAGCTAGCCGCGCAAAGGAGACGTTGGCAAAAAATTTCGGAAATTTAGAGAGTTAGAAAAATTTTTGAGAAAATTTTGATAATTCAAAATTTGGTTTTAAATTGAAATTTAAAGATTGAGCAATAGGGTATTGCGTGAAAACTATAGAAGGTTTTTGGGAAGTTTGTTAAGGATAGTGGGTATTTAATAAAAGATAGCTGGTAGGATGATGAATTGGGAGTTTTGGGAAAAGGTAAACGGGTTTAGTACCATTTTTCCTAACTAGTAATTTCGGGGACGAAATTCTTTTAAGGGGGAAGGAATGTGATGACCCGATAATTTGAACAATTCAAATTGGAATAATAAATTGATTTTTAAATATTTAAAAGTTAATTTTAAACTTGAATTCTGAATATAAATATTTACTTGATAATTAAATTGTTGAATTATACAAACTGAAATTGGGTAAATTGCTGAACCTGTAGTTTCAAGCCTGTTTAAAATAAGTTAAAGGCTTATAAAATTTATAATGATGATACTGAGATAATAGGATGGTTGAAATTTAGTTTAAAGGTGATTTGTTCAGTTTTGAAATTTTATCGGCTGAATTGGATTTAAAAATAGCCTTTCGAGGCACAATTTCGGAATTCGACGAAACCTATTCCATTGGATCCGTAATAGTTAATTATTATCGGATTACAATTTTCGTAGCAATCGGAGTTGTCGTTTGACCCTGGCAGCTCAAAACGCTTAGAAATATTCTAATCGATTTATTTTAAAACCGATCGTTTTCTTCTGTAACTCGTGTATACGATCGACTTAGGTTCTGAACACGTTTCATCATGTTTGGGACGCGAGTAGAATCTTATAATTGCCTAACGGCATTTCTTAAGAGGGGTTCGAATTTTAATGGCAGTTATTGCGACGTTTTGAAGATATAATAAAATTTAAAGGAATAAGGTCGTAGATATTTTCATTTTATCATACCCAAGAAGCCTCTCACCCCTATATCTATTTTCTTACATAAGTAACCGCGTGTATTCACTTTCCTCCCTCATCTTCAGTTCGTCCAAAACCCTCATTATCGAAATCAACTTCAGTAAAAAAAATTAGGGCATGACTCGCGAGTTGGCTCGCGATTGAATCGCGTTCGAATTTAAGTGGCGACCAAGGTCCGACGAGGTGATGCTCGAGTGGCCGTAGGCACGTTCGATTTTGGGGTTTCTGGCGTCGTCTTCGTGGGCGTGAGAACTAGGGAGGATGGAGAACACTGCCGCGTTCGAAGAGGCAAGGGGTGGTGCGAGAGTTGTCACGATTTTTTCGGTCGCGTTGAGGTGAGGACTCAACCGCGTGAGGGTATAGGAGATTGCGACGTGTTGGGAAGTGGGGCGATGCTACTGGATTCTCGTTTTGCACGACAGAGGGTGGACGATCGGGGGATGGTGCTCGATGCCCGACCAAGGTTCTTACCACTGTTCAGGTTCGTGATTTTATTTGGGTTAGTTATGTATTAGGGAAATTATTTATATTCCAGTGAAGTATGTTAACAGTAAAGAAATTTAAAATTTATATATCCATTTTTTTATAGGAAGATAGGAACAATATGTTTGGACAGTTTTAGAAAAGAAATTAAAGACACATATGTGATTAAAGGAGAATTTGTTTAATTAAATTATTAGTTCAATTTTTTTTTATGAATAATGATAATTGATTGTCGATTTATTTCAAATGTTAATAACTTTATAATGTTTATATAAGGTTTAAATTATGAACAAACAAGCTGAATTGGGTCGGATTGCGTAACAAAAACAAAGGTGAGTAAATCTCACTCTGTTGGATTTTATTTAAATATAAATGGTTAAATTTAAATATTTGGTTTCATGATTGAACTGATTGATGTGCATCGTGAACTGATGATCTGATGACTTTGGTTTTGGTTGATTCCTGAGTTGATTGTTGCTTGACTCGGAATATTAAGGTTTTAAATTGTTTAAACTTAAATCATAAATAAGTAAATGTCTCCAAAGATAATAAAGGTAACGATTTGTGATTCATTAAACTAGTAGGTAATTAAAATGAATAATTAATTAATTAAATCAATTAACGAATTTGGGTTAACTAATTAAGTTTAAATTAATTAGAGTGACCATTGGGTGGTTTAATAAGTAATTACTTAATACAATTAATAATATAATTACTTGGTGTAATTACTCGAGAGATAAATTAAGACAATTAATTAAGGAGAATGCATTTATTTAATAAAGTAAATAAATGGTGATAATTCGAGGTGAAGATAAATCAAGTATGATTTATACTGTGGTTTAATTAATATAATTAGTTTAGATTTAGATATATTGAAATATAATTGGAATCAATAACTTATATAATTAATGAAGTAATTAAAGATTCGATCAATTAAGATTAATTAAACCATAATATGTGACTTAGGAGAAGTTAATTAATGTAGGTAGTTAAGGATTAATGTAATTAATATAGTTAATTAATTTATGAAGCAAATAAGATTACTTATTGATTTTGGGTTAAGAATAATTAATATCGTGAAATTAATTTGAAATATTACTTTAATGTAATTGAAGATAATTAATCCAGTGTGGTTAATTTAGATGAATAATGAAGGATTAATTAATTAATTATTTTGAAATTAATTAATATTAAATGAAGGAATCTAAGTGATTGAGATTTGAAATTCAATTAGAATCAATTGAATTAATTTGTATGTGATTAAGCATCGCTTATGGATGATTGAACGGTACCGGATGCTTTGAATGAGTTGATATCTGTGATATGAAATGTTGAGTTTTTCATTTGGAAAATTTGGGTTAGGATGACATGAGATCCGAGGAGACCGGGATCGGGTATTAGGAAATACCCGAAACCACTTCGTATTAAAAATAAATTGATGTGTGGATCAATAGACTGGAGTGAAATAGTTTAAGTGAAATTGATTATTTTATCTAAGTTTGGTACTTAGAAATTGATGTGAGGAATAAGTGTTGTCTACAACAAATTGTGAATTTGTTAAATTGATATATGTTACCCCGGGTTTATATAAGTAGATTGTTTTTGTATTCCATGTTAGTTGGGTTTACTCACGCTGGTTTCCAGCCTGACCCGGGTGTTACTTTGATGTAATGCTCGGGTCAGACCGAGTATTACAGATTTTCAGGTAGGTACGTTCTGGAGCTCAGGAGGCGAACTGGATGGCAGGAGTGTATAGAGTATTCTGCTCTATTTATATTATTGTATATCTGAGACATGCTGATTTTGTATATTCAGTGATTGAATGTATGTGAAACTCTGATGTATTAGAATGAAATCGACAGATATAGTATTCTTTTGCAACTGTTATTATTTATTATTATATTTTATCCGCTGCGAACGTGAGATGTTTGGTGTTTCTGTTCTTCTTCTTCTATCTCTTTCTTCTTTTTCATAACTATCTGGAATTTTCGGGTTAGAAAATTTCGGGTCGTTACACAATATATCATATATCAAAATTAGAAAACAATTTTATTCATCTCAAAAACATAGAGTATTCAAATCAATATTCAAATTAATAAATACTTATATTATTTTACCAATAATTTCAATCCAAAATTCTATTTAAAGTACATATATTATTTTTCTGGAAATTTCATATTATAAAACAAAAAATTTCATAATTAAATTTCAAAAATTAAATAAATTGTCAAATTAAACTTGTTCAAAATTCGAGAATGTTATAGTATGTCATATGTGATAATATTAACAAATTAAATCAAAAATGAGTTATAACTACAATTAATGAATCCATGATCATTTGAGTGGATTGGAAGATGTTAATGAACTTAAATAATTGTTAAAATTGATAGATAATAAAATAAAATTCATGCTCAAAGTCAGAGAAGATGACTAAATGATGAAACGAGCTAAGTTGGATGGGATAATGAAATGTAGAGTGCTAAAATGTAATAAGAAAATAGTCGGTTGACCAAATCTCATCAGTCGATCGATTACGTGTAGCAGAAACTTGAAAGAAAATAGTACAAAATATTGGTAGAATGGTCGACATAATTAGGGTCATCAACCCTTAAGAATAGTTGAACGGTCGACGACTACTTTTATATTGTCAATTAATGTATCAGGATTAAAAATACAATGGTTAATGGTCGATTGTTTGATTTTGAACAGTCGGTCGATTACATATAACTAGTGAAATTTGCACCTAGGCCGGTTGCATGACTTATACTATGTTTGTGCTTTATAATTAGTTTTCCTACTTATTCGACATACTGGAGTTCCACGTGACATCCCAATGTTGTATAACGTGACATATAGCTTAAGCATGCAATTGTATGACAATTAGATTGATCCTATCATTGCGTTTAGCATCACGAGTTGCATATGTCAGTATGTGGATCGTTGGGAGAATGGAAATATCTATATAGGGGGGTTTACGTCGTGTTGATCGATGTACAAGCGGGGGAATCGATTTGTTGTTCGATCACTATATGCTATTAGTTGAACAATAGAGAGTGTAGAAAATGATAATGTAATTATGGCAATTTACCATCGAGATTTTGTATACTTAATGTGCTACGACAATGTAATTTTATAAATGGTTTACTATTAAGATTGTTTACTCAATATATAATTTGGTTTACCCAGTTTGAGATGTTCGATCTTCAGGTGGATTCCAAGCAGGTTGTTATAGGATTTTAGGCGCAATATAGGTTGTTATCCTATAAGTTGACCAACTTGGTTGATGCAGGTATACATGTTCAGATAAACAGATCAGGTTATGTGGATTATAAGTGTTAATATATATGCCTATTAGCTCCATGCCATTAGTGATATTTCTTACTCATCTGACCTTGTTTGACTACCTCTTCTTACCCTATTTCCACCTATTTTAATGGTCCATAGGGTAGTATGGTTTTATGACTAGAGTAAGATACATAGAGATGGGACTATGCTTGCTTGAGTTAATTTACGTTCATTCCATCTATCTATGTCTTATTGTACTAGTCGGACATATATTTATTTGACCTTTTAGTTATTTATTAGGAATTTTCCCTAGTTTGTTTCTTGTATATGGTCATTATTTGTTTAAGTAGAGATATTTGGTTTATTGTAGCTATATATTTTTAATTCCTTTCAATATTAGATTTGAAAGTGTAAATATTAAAATTTTATGTTTATCTATATATCATAAAACTATCTAAACCTAAAAATTCATCCTTCTTTGCACGACATTTGTTCGAACATCGCTTTAGATGTTGAATCAATATGTCTTGAACAGTGGGTCATTATAGTTGGTTTCAGAGCCTAGGCTTATAATTACTTAGGTATTAGGCATGTATTAAGAGAGTGTACATGTATATTTTTATTTATTTATTTATACATATACGTTTAACAGGGCACACATATATTATTCTAGTAATTCTTACTATTATCTGAGGAAAGTTGCTAATGATTCATGTTTATTAATAATTGAAAATAAGCAATCAAAATAAAATAGCAGGGTAGAAGCTGAGATTTTGAATGTGTAAATTCTAGTATGGTTCTGCCAGTATCTTCAGGCAGAGGCAAGAAAGAGATTAACCCTATTAAGGGCCCATGTCTCATGCATAGGGTGCAATTCCTCCTCCTCTGCCTACCTTGGATTTTCCCAAAACTAAATGGGATTTCCAAAGTTCGAGTAGAAATAATTATGCATCAACCGAATCATTTGTTAAGACTCAAACATTGTTGAGAAATTGTGAAAGGATATTTTCTATGATGGGTATAGTGTGGGTCATGTGAGATATCCTAATAATTGTGCAAAATGGATCCTTGGGCTATTACAACCCTTGAAGTGAAAGTGGTGAATACGGTATTTAAACTTATTGATGTTTAGCTTGCATTTTTCAAAATTTTCAATTTAGAATCACATGTGTTCTTAAATAAGTACAAGTAAATGAAGTAATAAAAATATGTAAATCAAAAGGAGTTCACTAGGAATTTTTATACTAGTTCTTGTTCCTAATCATACATCCAGTCCTACACCCCGTACAAAATTTCCACTACATCAAATTTGCAATTCTTTTATGGCATGCACACCTATACAACTTGACTTTGAAGCAGGTGGCAAGTACACCAATCCTTAGTTTCCATGGTTGGAAGGAGGCATCTTACCTTTTGACTTTCCATGGGTAGTCAAAAACACTTACACTGTAATGACCCCGAATTTCAAACACTTCGTGTTTAAATATCTTAATTATTTAAATATTGGACCTTGGATTTAATGTGATTAAATTGATTTAATAACCTAGTCGACCACCTTCTAATTAATAACTAATGCTGGTAAACTTATTTTTTAAAAATATTTACAAAAATAAATACTTTGAATAAATATCGGTAATGTTACAATATATCGTTTTATTGCTAATCAGCTATTATCTGGGTAAAAGCTGTTCAAAATTTTTTCACATACAGTAAATAACTTAGAATAACATTAATAAGCAATAAAATATTATGCTAATTTATGTTAACAAAAGTGAGGCAAGGTAAAAGATAAGGAAGATATTTTAGAAATGAGCATTTAAGGAAAATCTTAAGTGTTAAGCAAAAGGTGCAAAGGTGGAAAGAAGATGTGATGTGCATATGGGTTAAGCACATGGTGGTGGTGTTTGGCTAGCCATATGGAGGGGTAAGGGGGATCATTTGGCTTTACTAAGGTCTACACTTCATCTTTATTTAATTTCATAATTTATTCCTAAGGGTTTTAGCAAAAATCATAAGTATTTCGAAACCTCTTTCTCTCTTCAATCTTTATTTTTTTATAGCAAATTACCTCCAAATCCTTCCAAGCATTTAACGATGTCTTAGATTGCCTATGAAAACAATGAAAGCAATTTAAAAGTGGAAGAAGAGGATCACGTACCCCAAATCATTCTTGGGCCATGAGCACCTGAAGGATGATGTAGGGAGGCTGAGCACTAAATTGAGCAAAAGGGTAATGGTAGGAACTATATTTTTTTTTGCATGAGTGTGGTACAAATTTGGAGCTTGTAATTAGTTGTTTGAAGTTTGATGAATGGGCTAATGCACCATTTAAAAAGTATATGAGGAGTATAATACTTTTATTATATTATAGTATTTTTTTGACTGTATATTATTGCTCATTCTCTTGTGATTCTTGCTTTGAAAAGCAAATGAAATATGTATTTTTTATGTTTTGACTTGTATAAATTTATATGAATTATTTCATAGCCTTGAAACAAAGCACCTAGCATTTGTTTGGACTATGATTTGAATCAAACTTGATTTGGAAGTGGTTTTATAGCGATAGTTGCTATAAATGCACTTTGGAAATGCCTTATGCTCCGCATTTTCTATAGAAAGTTTCAAAGAGATCCTTAGGGGTTTCTCACCATGGTTGTGATGTATTACATGTACATTAGCTACTATAAAAAGATTGGATGCTAGAAATTTTATTAACATATCGAAAATCAATCAAACTTTATTGATACTAAAACTGGCCTAGACCGCAGTCTTTTGTAACAGTCATCCGGCACTTTATAAATGTTGTAGTAATTCCGAACCCATTTTGATGCTTTCCATTGCTGCTGCAACCAATGTTGTTAACATTAAAACTTTTTAAGATGATATTTTTCTTTGAAATATTTTTAAGGTGTTTCAGAGACTTTTTATGTCACTTTGTAACTATTGTAGTTTTTGTTTTGTTAACTATTTATTTTGGAATGTTTTCAAACTGCTTTAGAAACTTTTTACAATATTCTATAATTGTAATATTTTTTATTTGAGACTTTAAATTGCATTAAAATAAATTTAATTTTATTTACTTTATTTCAATCTTTCTAAGAATGTTTTCTAACTTATATTACAGTATTTTAAAACTAGTTTGAAAATTTTACGAATTTTTAATAATTAATTATGAAATATTAAAGTAAAAGGCTTATTTTTATATAAATGGAAAACATGTGTTTTTTGTAATTTTGAATAATTTAAAATTAGTATTTTAAATAATGTTTTAAACCGTCTTATAAGTATTTTTAATTATATATAGTATTTAGAAAATTGGTTAATTATTTTATTAAAGATTTAAAAATCTTATGTAATATAATATCTTTTAAATTATTTTTAGAATTCTATTACATTCTTATCTTTATAAATAAATTAGTACACACATATATCATTTTTAAAGGTTTTTAGTTAATATATAAATTTTGGAGAAGCAAGTAAGTCTTTTTGAAAAGAATAAAAGGCAGTTTTGGATTATAATGCTTATGCTATAGTAAATGACTTTTTAAAGTTAATTTAAAGGTACACCACCTTGTTTGGTAAGTGTAGACATAGCTAGATCTTTAATTGAATTTTTTTAAAGAAAATGAAAAGTATGAAATGGTTATGGATTTGTCATGATAATATGTTAATAATATTTGCCTTTAACCATTTTTATTATACTTAGTAAAGTAATTAGATCATTATAATATTCTAAAGATAATTATAAGCGAAATTGTTTTATGATTGTAGTCAAGATTTTTTTAATGACAATTGTTTCTAACCCATTAAAAGTATACTAGTGAAAATGTGAAATCTTGTATAAGATTTGTGAATATTCTTATACCATTTGGAATAAGAATCTGGATGCATTTCTAAGTATTGAAAAGAGTAGAAATTAATAGTAAAGGAGTATAATGAATAGTGAAAGAGTAGAAATGAAATGTGAAATAGTAGTATACATGTATATATCTTTTGTAAAGGTATTTTAAATATATATAAAAGTATTTACAAAGAGGTTTTAATTGATAAAACGATTAATTAAGTAAAAAAGGATTAGTAGTTGCTTAAGTAGCTTAATCGTGATTTGTGTAGCTTAATCTGCTTTGTGTGACTTGATCCTTCTTTATTTGTTTGCTTATTTTTGAAAATGGTTTAGTTGTATACTTAGCACTAAAAATTGATGAAGTAGGCTTGTTTTTGGTGAAATTTATAAATGATGTTCGAGTAGGTTTTAAAAGCAACAGTGCTCGAAACTACCGACTTCACTCTTAATCGAGGGATAGTGTAAGTTGTAAAGATTAAAACGTGGTAAGTTTACGTGACTTAATTGTCATTTATGATCATCTATTTTTTTTGATGGTTGATCAATTAACTAGCGAAATTGACCAAATTAACTTGGGAATTATCTAAAAGTTTCATACCTTCATATAATTTAGGACCCCCAAGTAGGAGCATGGGTATGAAACGTCTTTAACTTTAAGAACTTATGTATACAAGATACCGTGAGGAGGACTCCATTTTATATCATTTGGTTACTTCTAAAAGAAAAGGAATTTAGTTGACTAGAAGTTCATCAGTTTATTTTTGATGTGTCTAGGATCGGTAAGTGTTTTACTTATCAAATACCACTTTGACACCGATATACATGTTTTATGTTTTGGAAGTGAAGTGGAATGTTGTAGAGTTGAACTATCTATCCTAAGGATATGTCTAAAGGAGGGGTTATCATTAACATTTTAGACTAACGCTATAGAGTTAAACCATCTATCCTAAGGTTAAGTCCAAGGGAAAGGTCATCATTAGCATTTGTCGGATGACTTAAGTTGGGATCCTTATAGAGATTATTAAACTATTCGAGATGCTAGAATCCACAGAGTTTTAAGATCTTTACAAGTGATGAAGATTCATGTAAGAGATGCTGAACGTGACCTAACATCGAAAATGGCTAACGATAAAGTAGGATGCACAATATGGGTTTAATTAATCCTTGATCGGGTATACCAACTTCATATCTAGAGTATTCTTATCGAAGTTGCATGCGGGAGTTGATGATACTTGGTTCCATGTGGTTCATACTATGTTTGGGTGTTGGCCAGTTGTATTTACCTTATGGTATATTTTATTTAGAGATATATGACACTCAAAAGGTGGTTTCTAATCCTTGTGCATGGAGATCCGCTATAGTTTATTGGAAGTGTCTTATTGGAAAATCCATATGCGAACATACCTTAGCATTTTAGTTTTACTTTAATATTGTTGTGTCATGAAATGCTGGTGGTACAACTATTTTTTGACTTATATTCTGCACCATATACATTATCTATTATACAATAAATTATTAGATAGGTGGTTCTTTTTAGGGGATATCCGTTACGGTATTCCATGCGGTCTTAAAAGTATTGTTATATGCTAGCTACATATTCCTTGGTTTTCTTATACCAGACTTATGTCTTACTCATGATTTACATTTCCCCTATTTCCACCGACGCTCTTTTAAGTAGTTGAGAAAGGCGGGTTTTCATTAATGTTCTTTGAAGCTAGAGGAGATGAGTTAGATGCTTTCACCTAATGTAGTATTCTTATTTCCATTGCATTACTAATATGTATATATCAAAAATTATGAGGACGTGTTATTATAATTGTCTAGGCTGATGATAGTACTTAGAATTGTAAGTCTAAAATGCTATATATCTTAGAGCAACAATTTGTACTACCTTTGAATATTATATATTATCATTCCGTTGTGAGATTATAATGTTTTGTTTTATTCTTTCATATTCCTTATTTTTATTTTACCCTAACAATCTATCTTTCCAAAACTTAGGTGTCAACATTTAAGTGTCGGAAAGGTAGGTCGTTACAGTTGGTTATCAGAGCTGAAGGTTAAGCGAGAACCTTGGCTTTGCTTGGGTATAACTCATTAGAGATAAGGTATGCGGCACACTAAAATGAGTTGAGTGTATTATTTCTATGAGAGTGTATATGTATTTGATATATATAAGTGAGTTGATAGTGTAGATTAATTCATGTAGGGATTAATGATGTTTATCTACTATCACTAATCAATTAGCTTAGTCATGCTCGGACAGGGATATATGATACGACTTCGTAGGACCCATTTCCATGGTATCATTCTTGTATTAATCGATCTATACCTATATTTTCTATGGATTTAAAGTAAATATTTGGAAAATTACTTTATGAAATTTGTGACGACCCGATATTTTCAACCATTCGCATCCACACATGTCGAACTTGAAATGCTCAAAATATCAGATCGTTAATTTAAAATTTGGCGAAACTCAACATATATAGTAAATAAATCAATCACAGAATCACAGATACAGAGTAATATAATAATAATGTAGCGGAATAGATAAATAGTAGTTCATGAAGCTACTACATAAACACCAGAGTTAGAGATAAAATACAACAAAGTATCTCAAATACAATGAAGTCACCAGTGCAACAGATGGCCTCTCTGAACAAATCAACTGGAAAAGAAGAAAGCTGGATCGATAGTTGGATCTTCAAACGAAGCTCTATACTCCAAAGGTGAGTCTCAAATGTTGTATCACTAAGTCCAACCGAGCGTAAAATAAAACACAAAACACTGTAGTCATGATTAACATCCTTACATCAATAAATCCAACTGAAGTGAAATATCAACTGAAATACAAGTAACTCAAAGGATGTTTGGGATAACCATCCTATAAGGATCCATGGAACTATCTACCAAATAGAAATATGTGTTATTAACTACCAAACTCATTCGAACACTGTGGTCATTTCAAATCGTTTATACTTCAAACCAAAGTATCATTTCCATTTAATATATATATATATATATATATATATATATAAATTATAGCACTTTCAAAGTTACGACATTTTCGAAAGCCAAAACACCTTGAAATCATAATTCTTTGAAAAACCATAACTTTGAAATCATAGCCTCCATCTCAATTTATCAATTCCAAATCTCAAATCAACTCGAATTCCAATTCAAATTCTATTCAATCAAACTTTATCGATTCAAGTCAAAACAGTTTTCTCAATTTCAAATTATATCGATTTTAAATACATATTTGAACCACAAAATAAACTATTCTGTTTTCAATATTTCAAAGCTTCAAATTTCCACATTTCAAAACCAAATTGATAATTTCATATATATCTTGTTTTAACTCCATTACTGTTTAATTTGAAATATTCACTTAATAGATCCAATATCATTTACGTAACCTTAAATTACAGTTTACTAAATATTTCCTTCAATTTCTTTAAACGTGAATTATTCATTAGATTACTTAAATCAAAATCGAATTATAAGATCATAACTTAAAACTTCAAGTTCAATGGTTCCAATCGATTTAATTAAATAAAATTCTTATTTAAATACAATTTCAGTCAATTCAACTTTATCTTCCTTAACTTATACAAATCATTAAAAATCTATTTAAAATATAATACCTAAACATATTATAAATTAATTAAATTAACCTTTATAAAGTTGAAATTTAATATTAAATCTACTTTATATTAAAACATATTTCTATATAAAATAATTCCAATATTAAATAAAACCATATATATTTCCTTGCAAAACAATATAAATCATTTTCAAAATATTTATATGTAGACCAACGGTGTCTGTATATAATTTCATGTCCTATGGTCAAGTGATACGGATATTCATTATTTCAATCCGTAATTTAAATATATACGGGTAGATATCATTTCGACCCGCAATCCCAAATTCAATTCAAATGAAAATCGCTAGGGTTTATCATTTCAACCCATAATGATTTTTATCATATTGTACAGATCGTTCGGGTATGTATCATTTTAACCCATAGTGATTCTATACTAACAAGGAACTTGCAGGGTGACAACAGATATGAAAAATAATGTAACAGGCATATATATCATCAATATCAATATAATATAAACAACGGGATATGGTGTCATATCCCACAGGTGAACATTTACAGATAATAGCATATATAACAATTTAAATAACCACAGCAGCATATTTCATTTGTCGTTTCAATTGAAATCAAAATTAATAAATATAAGAACGTTAATCGTGAGTGATTGGTCACCTTTTGAAGCTAGAGGAGTTTGGCATGCAATAAGCTACGAATTGGATCACGATCAAGATAATCCAACCAATCCAAACAACAATCTCAAAGCGAAGGAAACCGAAAGTGGATTTGACGGACAAAGTTGAAAGATAGAGGCCGATGAGAAAAAGAAATAAATCGGAACTGGATCGATGTAGAGAATAGTATAAGTGAATATATATAAATTATATATAACTATGTATATACCAAATCATATTCTAAATGCAAACACAATTTTAAATTAAGTCTATATATTTCAAAATCATTGGTTAAATTAAAACATAAATGTCAGAATCTAACATATATACACAATATAATTTGAAATAAATACTTATATAGATATACGAACATATTACTTTATACCTATACAACAGAAAACAACGACCTATGTAACCCTTTAGTTTAAATCCATGTACATAAATTTCGAGCCAATATTAAATCCAATCACTCATAAAATAAATCTTATATAATATAGCATTCAAACGCGTTAAATATATATTCATACAAGATAGTGCAACAAGCTTTTTAATATATAAAGTAAACCAGAGATTTGAATAAGAGACACGCTTAAAACACACATTGAAACAGTACAGTACATATATATAAACTTGGTTTCATCCTATTTACTTGTTAGTCAAAAACTTGGTTTCATAAAATGGATAGCACATGCTCAATTATACAAAGAACAGTCTGTAGCATAAAGCTATGCATATAGTTAAATTAATAATATAAAAATCCATATAGGCAGCACCAACAACCAGAGACAAATCATACTCAATACAAATAATACTATACATAAATTTTCTTGAAATCAATATTACTGAAAAAAATAACCATAGATAACATTAAATAAAATATGTATTAATACAAATAACGATATTATAAACTTAAATATCACAAAGTCTGTTTTAATACAAGCAGATTATAAAGTGCAGTACATAGTATATTATAAACTTACATATATCTTATAGGTCTCAAACCATATCCATATAACTATTCTTTATAACTTATACTGACAGCATAAGTAAATACTGCGGTTCATAAACTAATGTATATATAGATAACTATGTAATTTACTTATGAAATAAAACACATACTAAACTAATAACACATATTATGAAATACTAATATAAACTGTCATATTATATAACAGGCCTATATATAAAGCTTTGGAAATATACATACATACATACATACATACATATATATATAAACACACACACATAATGCAACATAATACAACTCGTCGACCATACCTTGCTAAAAATATGAGGACAAAGGCCTGAGCTTGGGATGGTCGGTGAGTTTGAGGCAGATGTCAGGGTTTGAAGAAGAAACACGTGGGGTCATTTGATAGGAAGTGGTCTCGGCACAGGTGGTTACAGGGAGAAGCACGGTTGTAGGCTTAAGGCATCGGTGAGAAGAGAGAAGGAGGAGGGAAGAAAAGGTGGATGGTGGAGTTTTCCATGGCCGAGACTGCTCCATGCATGGGTTTGCGTTCACGGTAGGTGAGGCGGCTACCAACTTAGGTGGAGGGTCGGTGGATCTAGACGCAATGGAGAGTGGGGTGGAGTAGGAAGGCGACGAGGCTGCTACTAGGCCGAGAGTATGCTTGAGCGGGTGGAAGGGCGATTTAAAGGGGAAAGGGTGAGGCACTCGGAGGGGAAGTTCAATTCATTTATAAAGATGAGCTTGGCAAAACAAAAAGGAAAGAAAATAAAAGTGAGTCAGGAGAAGAAGTGAAGAAAAGTTAAAAGTGGTACCGTTACAACAGACCGTAATCAACGTTTCCATCGCGTATCGCACCTCAAAATGTAGAAGTAAATATATCACAGAGATAAGTACGAAGAGAATATCAAAACGGTACACGGATATCAGTGATTCGATTGAATTATAAAAATTCGAATTTCCGCCAGCGGAAAATGCAGCTAAAACGCAAAAAAAAAGATCGACGGAGCTATACAAGTTCGAATTTGATGAAAGGAAATTTGACGTCTCACTCAGAAGATTATCTACAAGTTTTCTATATAAAAATATTCAGGTTTGGAAATTATTTTATTACCATCAATTTTTAACTAATTTAAATTGAAATATAATTTCATAATAAAAGTAAACATTCATATCATCTGATAAAAATTTACCAGTTTCTATGTTAAAATAGACGTATCCCAAATATCAAATTTATATTTCAAAATTTTATTGTTTAAAATTTTACAAAATTTTAATTAATTAAATAGATAAAATCACAAAAATTTTGGGCCGTTACACTCTCCCCCACTCAAAACTTTTCGTCCTCGAAAAGCAAGGAGGCTGGAGAATAGAAGAACCAGAAATAAAAGTAGATTGAAAATCAAGATTAAACAATAAATTTAAAACTATATTAATTTTACTTGAAATATTCATACTTTTCAAAACCCTTGTGTAAATTTCTTGCTTCCTTTATAAATACCATTTATATGTTTAAATAACACCTTTATGAATATATGAAAACTATTTGAAAAGGGAATTACTTGAATATACGGAAAAATACAAAAGAATGGCGTCTGCTTTTCGTCCTGCTCCTCGTTCAAGATCCCAATTCTTACCTCCACTGCTTCCTTTATCTACCCAATCGCATTTGTTTTCTGATGCAAATGTTCCAGAGTTTCTTTGTCATCGCTCTTACGCTCAAGTAGTAAAAGACCGTCCGCCAGTGAATTTCTTTCGTGCTTCTCTTCCTCACTCTTCGTCCAAGAGATGGATTGATTCCAAAGCTTCCAAGTTCTTTCGCTTTAGTTGTGGCGACAGTAACTACTTTGCGTCTCATTGCCGTGAGCCAATTAGATGTTTTAGTTGTGGCAAATTTGGTCACAAGAGTTTCAATTGTTCGGCAATTTCATCTTCATCGGCTTCTTCGGAATTCTTGGTTGAGAATGGAATTCAGTTTGTGTTGAAGATTATGTTACTGAAAAGGTTCTTGTTTGATCATTTATGGCATCTTCGTTCTGAATGTTTTAATTTTCTGGAAAGTTTGCTCCTTCATTTCAATTTTGTTAATGCCCCAAACATTGGCAAGGGTTATAAGGCTAAATTTGGAGATCCGGAGATCTATTTTGGTAAACATGATTCCTCTTCATATTCATCCTTTCGTTCTGAACTTCTAGCGAACCATGGTTTTCTGTTTGTTCTTCACTTCATTCATTTGAGAGGAATTTTAATTAATAATCTTGGACTCAATAGAAACGAAGGATTGATGTTACTGGATGATTTATTATTCCATTTCAATAATATTAACTCTCCTAATACTGGTAAAGGTGATCATTCTAATGTTGGGGAATCAGAGTTGCGTGTTGAATTTTTGGATTCCTCGGTCTCTCCTGAGATATTGTTGGACAGGTCTTATGATGATTTAAGTGTTACTATGATTCATGATTCTGCATTCTTGGATACCATCTTATTTGATCCAGATGTTATTCGCTGTGAGTCTTCTTTAGAGACTTTGGATAATATTTTGTTTAATGGTTTTATCCAGCCTAAACCCAAAAAAGGTGTTCATTCATCTGTTAAACTGGATCCATTCAAAATCTCTACAAGTAACAGATTTGCATGTCTTGATTCTGAATGAGCTTCCGAAGACTTGTTTCTACCTGTTGTTGATAATGTTCATTCTAAATAGGTCTCTGTTTTCACTTCTGATGATTTTTTAGAAAGTTTCTGCTTGGATTGCAATGTCACTTCTAAATGCTCTGATTTCGATTTACAGTCCCTTTCTCAAGAATGTGAATTTACCTTCCTTAATGATGTTGATTGTTTTTATAATTTCGAAGAATGGGATTTGAGTCAATTAGATGAGTTGCCTTTGGTCACTGTCCCACAGTTTATCTTCGATTAGTTTAATTTCAATTGCTGGGTTGATGACTCTGTCAAAGAGGTTGATACTTCTTTTGTCTCTGAGACTTCTAATGTTGTTGAGATCCTTCTGCTGCACCATTCTGATGTTTCTCTTGATTGGTTTTTATCTGAAGACTCACATTTGGATGATATGTTGGTTTCGTTTGAAGATGTTGCTTTGGATTTTGATGAGCTTTTTTCAAATAGGGACTATGTGCATGTTGTGCATGATGCACACTGTTCTTTGGATCAGGTTGATGTAGTTTCTGAGATTAATCTCTCTAATTTGCCACGTCACACTGCTTTGGTTAAACCCTCTGGTTCATCTGGATTTAAAGTCAGAGATCAGTTACTTCAAGATGATGATTTCTCTTCACCTGCTTCTCTTAGTTTGATTTCTCTTCCTGGGGTCAATTGTGAAAATAATGCTGCATGTGTTGATTCTGAGGTTGCTCTTGATGTTGGTGTGAGTTCGGATGGGGTCAATTGTGACAATTTTGCGACTAGTGTAGATTCTGTGATTGCTCTTGATGCTGGTGTGTGTTCGGATGGGCTTTTTCCTGTTCTGAGTGGTGAGGCTATCGGCAATTCAGTGCCTTCTTTTTCTTCGTCGAAGAGAGGTAGGCGTTGTAAGCATGTTGCTTCGAGTGGTTTGGTTCGTCGCAGCGTCAGGATTAGAGGAAGTTGGTCTCAGTCGTTGGGTGAGTTTCCTGGTTCAAGCACTGCGAGCAGTGTTTTGGAATCAGGCTCTGGTACGCGTTTTGATTTTGGTAGCATTTATTCTTCTTATGCTTTGGGTGATTTATCTGCTTCTGAGTTTAGTCAGTTAGCTAGTAGCTCCGCTTTTATATTTTCTGATATTGAGTTAGATCGTGAGTTTATAAGAAATAAGGAACTTGATAGGGCTAGATCCATGGGTTTATGAGAGTCATCAGTTGGAATATTAGAGGTTTGAACGACCTTAATAAATGTGATAAAGTTAGAATCTTTTTTAAAGACTTTTCTATTGATATTGCTCTACTACAAGAAACAAAAATCGAGTGTCCTGATTTTCGTTTTTTTAGAAGATTAGGAGGTTTTCATTTTAGGAAATGGGTTTTTCTTCCTTCTGTGGGCCCTTCTGGTGGCCTTATGATTGGTTAGAGAGATAATTACTTTAAATTACTCCAGTGTATTATTAAGCATCATTCTTTACATATTATTTTGCTTAATTTAACTGATAATTCTATCTTAAATATTTCTAATGTTTATGGGCCTTGCTCTAAAATTGATAGACGGTTACTCTGGAATGGGTTCCTAGAGTTTAGATCTTTTGCTCCCGGATATTGGATTTTAGGAGGTGATTTTATTGTTACTCGTTTTTTGGGAGAGCGTTCTCCCCAGGAAAGTGATTATTCAGCTATGGAGGAATTTGATCAATTTGTTATTAACTCAAATTTGATCGAAATTCCTCTATCCAATAGAGATTTTACTTGGAGCAATAATAGGGATTCTCCCTCTTTTGCTCTTTTAGATAGATTTTTTATCAGTGATGAAATTGAAGATAAGTTTCCCATCTGTAGAGTGTCAGGTTTACCTTATACCCTATCAGACCATTGTCCTATTATTCTTTCTTGCGATAGTCATAGATTTTTTCATAGAGCCTTTAAATTTGAAAAAATGTGGTTTCTTGAGCATGGTTTTTCTAATCTAATCATCAATAAATGGTCTTCTATGAGTTTTTACAATTTTAAGTTTAGTGACAATTCTGCTAAAGCTTTTGTGCTTAAGCTTAGAAAACTCAGGACTTTTCTTAAAAATTGGAATAAAAATGTTTTCGGTAATATTAAAATTAAAAAAGATAATATTCTCAATGAATTGCTCAAGCTCAACAAGATTGAAGAATCAAGACTTTTAAGCTTAGGTGAGAAAAATGTTCTTAATAATTTAAAAGATGAACTCAATTCTATTCTCGAAAAAGAGGAAGTTATGTGGAAACAGAGATCTAATTTTCAATGGATTAATGAAGGTGACAATAATACCAAATTCTTTCATAATATTGCTAACAATAGAAAACGTTGTAATACAATTAATTCCATTTTAGTTAATAATGTGGAATTAGTTGAACAACATGATCTTAACATTACTTTTACTGATTATTATAAAGAAATCTTTGGCGGTAAAAGAAATCATAGAGTTAGTATTAGATGGAATGATCTTTATCCATCTGGCTCTAATATTAATCTCTCTGATTTAGATATTCCTTTTTCTGAAGAGGAAATCCATAAAGCCATTTTTGATTTGCCTGGAGATAAATCTCCGGGCCCGGATGGTTTTCCTATTTTCTTTTATCAATCTTTTTGGGAGGTTTTAAAGTTTGACTTAATTTGTATGTTTAATGAATTTTATAATGGTAATCTTCAATTAGGTTGTTTTAATTTCGCTAATGTTATTTTATTACATAAAAAAGTTGGTGCTAATTCTTTAAAAGATTTTAGACCCATCTCTTTGATTAATTGCTCTGTTAAAATATTCTCTAAAGTTTTAGCTAATAGGCTTAGTTTAAAAATGAATGATCTTATTGACTGTTCTCAATCAGCTTTTATTAAAGGTAGGAATATTACAAATGGTGTAGCTGTAGTTCAAGAATATATTAACTTTTGTTGTAAAAATAATATTACATGTGCTATTTTAAAATTAGATTTTGCTAAAGCCTTTGACTCGGTTGATTGGGATTTTCTTATAGATATTTTCCTTGCCAGAGGCTTTAATAAAAGATGGATTAATTGGATTACTAACTTGCTTAAATCGGGCAACTGTAGTATTATGGCTAATGGTGTTTTAGGTAATAAAATTCAATCCAAGAGAGGTTTAAGGCAAGGGGATCCTTTATCGCCCCTTCTGTTTAATTTAGCGGCTGATGTCTTTTCTAAAATTATTAAGAATGCTGTTAGCAATAATATTTTGGGTTCTATTGGTAATGATATTTCTAGTTTTGGTTTATCTGTCCTTCAATTTGCTGATGATACTCTTCTTTTTTCCTCCCATCTTCCTAGACATATTATTGCTCTCAAGTTTATTCTTTATAGTTTTGAACTTTTATCAGGTTTAAAAATAAATTTTGATAAAAGTTCTTTCTTGGTTTTAAATGATTTTGATAATGTTGAAAATTTAGTGGCTATGACTTTAAATTGTAAAACCAAGAATTTTCCATTCGATTATTTTGGTTTTGTTATTAGACCTTCTAAACTTAAACACGATGATTGGTTAATTATCATTGATAAAATTAAGAATAGGATTTGTAATTGGAATGTGAGATTCTTATCTAGAGCTGGTAGACTGGTTTTAATTAATTTTGTCTTATCAGCTCTCCCTATCTATTGGATGTCTATGCACCTTTTTCCTGATTGGGTGATAGATAAAATAGATAAAATTAGAAGGGATTTCCTTTGGAGTGGTGATAATCCTAATAGTAGCATTAAATGTTTAGTTAACTGGGATACTGTCTGTAAGTCTAAAAAGGAGGGTGGTTTAGGAGTCATTAATTTACATAATATGAACCTATCTCTTCTTGGCAAATGGTTATGGAAATTCAGAGATTCTAGTGATAATGCCATTTGGAAGGAGATTATTTCTAAGTACTATTACAATGGTAGTTATAATCTATATCAGATTAGTCCTTCGAATTATAGTAATCTTTCTCATTTTTGGAAATCTATTTTAAAATGTAGTGATATTTTCAATTTAGGTATTAATATTGTTGTTCACTCTAGTAATAACACATCTTTTTGGCATGATTGGATTTCCTCTATTCCTCTTAAGAATGAATTCAAAGATTTATATGATATTTGTAACTTTAAATTTGCGTTTATTTATGATATTTTTAACCCTGAAAGTGGTCCTCCCTGGAGTTTCAATTTTAATAGTATTTTAGAAGGCTCTACCCTTAGACTTCTTTATTTGCTTTATGCTAAGCTTAATTTGTATAACATTGATAACAAGGATGACTTTATTAGTTGGGAGTGGGATAAGAGTAAGAAATATTCTTCTAATTCCTTTTACAAATTTATTAATTTTTCGGGAGTTTCTGTTAATTGTTTTAAATTTATTTGGAAATCTGATGCTCCTCCTAAATCAAAGATCCATATGTGGCTCATCATTCATGGTAAATTAAACACTATTGAATTTTTAAAAAGGAAAAATATTAACATTGATAATAAATGTTATTTTTGCAATTCACACTCTGAAGATATTAGCCATATTTATTATGAATGCATGGATACTCATTTTATTCTTATTAAGACCTTAATATTTTTGAGTTTAATATTAGTTCTAGAGTTTCTGATTGTTTTTTCTATTTGAACTCTTTTAGATTCAAGTTCAATAAGGATTTTAGATTCTTGCTTGATATCTTATTCAATATTTCTTGTTGGTTCATTTGGTTTGAAAGAAATCAAAGGATTTTTAATAATAAACATCAACAATATAATAATCTAATTATTTTAATTTCTAATTTCTGCTTAAATTGGATTTCTAATCCCAAGTATAAATTATTCAAAAATAATTCGTTTAAGGATTACCTTATCAAGGTTAGAAATAATATAAATTTTTTCAAATTTAACAACAATAATTTTGTTTCCAATTGTACTTATATTAATCCTTATTCTGATTTTAATAATGTTCTCATGATGCATCATAATTCTCTTCCTTTATTAGGCCCTTAAATTTATTTCTGTTTGTTTGTTTTTGGTTCTCATTTATTCTTGCTTTAGTTTACCCTTTGGTTTTTATTCTCACATATATGTATATAAATTTTATTAATATACATATATGTGATTCATTCTAACTTGATTTCCTAGTTAAGTTTCAGCTTTGGTTTATGTAAGGACCCGATTCTTCGACTTTCGAAAACTGACATCAATACGTTCAAAGTATCAACTGCCGAGCAATCGAAGGACGGAAAACCGAATACTTAGGGTTTTAAGAAAGAGAAAAAGATAGAAAATAGAGAGAAAAGAAAATAGAACGGAAAGAAAACAGCATAACAATATCAGAATCTCACAATCGCAGCGGAACCAACATATAATAATAAATGAATAATCTTTAAACAAAGAACTATATCAGTTATTACATTACATCACATTACATTTCATTACATCATCATCAGAGTGTACAACAACAAACAATAACAAACAGTGCAGCGGAGAAAGAAATACTATATACTAGTAATACGCCATGCCATCCAGCTTGCCTTCAGCAACTCCTGAATATCCAGAATATCCTGATAAACCTTAACTCTTGACTGCCCGTGTGGAAATTGGTGGGCACCCAGAGTTTAGGAAGGAAAACAATAAACTCCGAGTCAGTCATGTGACTGGTGTGAGAACTCAAAACAGTTTATTTATCTTTAAAATCAAAATAAAGGAATATTTTTAAAGTCAATTCGCAATGCTTTTAAAAATGAGACTACCATAAGGCCTCCCGCACACACACACAATGCAAACGCAGAATCGGAGGAGATTTCTCCTTATGATAGTCAAAGATGCTTGATACGCATTAAAAAGAAACATTTGATATTATTACTAGTGCATAGTGTATAAAACAATTTCGAAAGTAGAATATAAATCTTAGCCAACATACGACCATTATCGTATGCCTACTATAGCTACCATCCAAACAGTGGGGCGCCACCATAAATGAATGATAGGTTCTACAACTAATACCGTACAAGATCGTATTGTTTCTTTGGATTTCCAACGAATGGTCAGGCCAAGGAACTTCCCATTGCCACATGAGAACGCCTCTGGAAGGACGTCCCCGAGAACCAAACCGGATCTCTGCCAACACAAGGCCGGGTTACCCCTAACTGGGTAACAACTGACACGAGTATGCCATCCCCCGGTCCTTTGGGACCTTTAACCGAGCGCTCGTCATCAACATCACACCAAATAATAAAGTGTTTCAACATGAGTAAGTATCTGGGCTCCATACCATGATACCATCCTTTTCCAAAAGGAAATGCACATACCCTAATGGGAGCTACCCCTCGTAACCTTGCCGCATCTTTCCTGTTTTGACCATTCCGAGGTGTGAGGCTCGACGAAGTCATGTCCACAAAAACACGCTTTATACAAAGTCATGCTTTGGGTCAATAAATGATCATAGAAATGATCACCAAGATAAACGATCAAACAAATGATCCTATCACAAATGATCAACACAATGATCATTTCACAGCAACACTCAGCATGTCACATTTCCAAATTGGGAATATATCGCTGATAACCTTCAACTACATAACCTCTGAGCTCGTACGTCTCAGAGAAGGGTGTTAAGCTAAGAGAATAAATTCTCCGCCACCAACAGAAATATATTTGAAAGAAATCAGCTTTATATCTCAATTTGTAATGTCAGACATACTATCCATACAAGTCTATTCCGGGCTCGAACAGAACCGAAGGCACTTACAAAGAAGTCCTTGCAATCCGGATATCCACAATCCTGATCGGATTCCCCATCACATATGGAGAACTCTATACCGGAGCAACTCGGTGCAGAGTCAATCGACAAGTCATCCTATCGCTCTCGCAAATACCCGGTCTTCAACACCGGTCATCAATGCTATCCATTACGTCGTATCACTATTCGGAATGGGTAATCCGAATAACGAGCGCAATAATTTAAAAATAATTGTAGCATTCAAATTCAGCAAATCACAACAAATACCTTTCAAAGGTAAATATTGATAGTCGGTTATTGAACTATCAATGGATATGCACGCATCACCAGATTCCAAATAATTTTCCAAATTATTTATTTCCCAAAGATATCTTTACAAGATATATGTTTTCAATACTTCAAAATTAAATCAGTATTTATTTTTAAATAAATTCCGCTTTCTTTTATAAATTCCATAGTGAATTTATGTTTCACAATATCTATGAATATACGATTTCAATTATTCATTTTCAATTTATCTTCAAAAAGATAAATTCTCAAAATATTTACTTCATATTGGAAAACATTTCCATACTTATTTATTAAGTAATTCTCAATCCATTTCTATTTATTTTCAACACTTAGAAAATATTCAATATACTTAAATCGAGATTAAGTATATATTTCATTCTTTAAGGAAATCATTCTCTTAAACATATTTATTTGGGCCAAAACCAATGTTACGTAAAACATCGTTACGACAACCCAAAATCACTAGTATAGGGATTCGAAATTAAAATAGATATATAAATCCCAATACTATACTAAACATTTCCTTTCGGAAATCATTTACTATAACAACAGTGTTATAGTCCACCATTTCCTTCTATTCCTCGAAAACGTCTATTTCAACAATGAATGTTGAAATCTATGATTTCGAATCTTAACACATTTTAAAACATCGTTAGATCGTTTTAATTCTATTTAAAACATCACATCCTAAACATTTTCTTTAACATATTATTCACTATTCAAAAACATGAATATACTACATTAACAATTTCATCATTTCTATTCATTTTACTTTAAAGGATTATTCACTGTCTAAAACGTGAATATAACTCCATTAATAAGTTATAACAATTTACTTATCAAAATAAGTCGTTTGCGAATTTATAAAACAATGTTTATAAATTTCATTCCTATTTGTTTTGAACAACTTCCTTTTATAAATCTATTTCAATTTATAACTCAATTACACACCAAAAGTTCATATTATAAGTTAAACACTTATAATTTATTTGTTTATAAAATCGTTCCTTTAAACTTCATAATTATAAATCTTATAACTTATAAGATTCATTTATTTATCCAAAACCATTATTTTAATAACTTTACAAATTTTATAAACCTACTGCTTATAAAATTCCATTTATAACTTCACCATTTATAATTCTATAAATTTCATTCACTTATGCAATCCATTTTTCACTTCATTCAAACACTTATAAAAACTCGTTTTATAATTTCAATATTTCAATTTATAAATATCCATTTATAAATCTCTTAAATAAATCAATTCATATTATTATTTTAAAACATCTTTAAACTCCCTTATAATTTCATCATTTTTATTTATAAAATAATCAACTTTTATAAATCCTATATTTTCAACTTTTTATAATAAATTCAAAAATCCCAATTAAACTATTTTATAAAATCATTAGCCTCATATTTTCAAAAATCAACTTTTAACTAAATTTCTCAGAAATCATAATTTTTATAACATAAAAATTATAACGTTTATTTATTTCAAATGGATCAATTCCAAAAATATAGTATATTTTCAAAAATCACTTTATAAATCATTTTAAAATCCCAAAACTTGGTCCAATGATGTTACATACCAAATAGTCAATCACGACAACAACGATATCATATATCGTATATGATAATCAACGAATATCAAAATATCCATAATCAAATAAATACTGTTGAGGAATCCAGTTGGATCCCTCCAACCTGTTTTCCTGCATCCACAAACATTAGCACAATACCAATTCCGTTCCAGTACGAAATTATCGCAGTATATGGGATTTAAAATATTATCCGCTTAATAGACGGCGCAATAGGGTCTCATCCACTATACAATGCGGGAAATCAATAACTGCAATATATACATATGCCAATATATATATATTGCTATTATATATAATACCAATTTCACTGTTTATGAAATATTCGCGGTATATGTTTTTAATAAATAACATCCGCTTACTAACGGCGCATAATGTCTGTTTTAACAATCAATAGATAACAATCATCATTCAAACATACATTCAAATATTTTAAATCTAACTATTTAAAGTTAAGATTGAAACCGATTCGATTGAGTGAGAAGTTCTCACCTTGATTTAAATTTCGTTTTAGCGATTTATTTCGAATAAAATTAAACGAACGTTTCATTTTACCCGAAATTCTCACTAACTCCAAACGACTCCAATCCAATTCCATAGCGTAGTGCTCATCCATACGATTCCAACGCAACTAGTTTCGCGCGTTTTCGACCTCGTATGAAAAAGATATGCATTTTACAAGTTTTACGAATTTATATATATAAATTACAACATAATTATTTATAGTTTTAACCTAACTCAATCCTGGCCACTGGATCTCTTCCAACCTCATCATGACCGCACACTGCTTCTCCTTCCCCCTTTCCAGAAACGTGCACGCAACATACAGAGACAACGAACCCATATTGCTCACAACTAGGGTTAAGAATTGCAGCCACCACACGCGAGTTGAAGGCGATCAGGATGCGCCATCGTGTAGCCCAACTCGTGCTCGACGCTCGGCCAGAGGGCACAGAGCTCGGCCCCACCACCATCTCGAAAAACGTGAAGAACGGCAGCACTTCAAACACCAATTGTCGATGATCCACCACATAATACTCGATCACCACCGTTCAGATTGTAGCTCTCGAGCTACTCTCCAACTCTCCAGTTGAGGCCGAGGTCTAATTGTGGATGGATGAGGAGATCGGAGGGAGGAAAGAAACAAAAAATCTGGCCTTTGGTTTCAGGGATGGCGACCGGCTATAGCAACTAGGGTTTTATTTTTTATTTTTTTCTTGTGGAGGTGGGCTATTTATAGGAAATAAAACGAACATTGTTCATTTTGGAATTTTCGGACTCCGATTTACGCGCGGTGATCGATGTTTCTATGGTTTACCCCACGTTCCGGACACAATGGAACAGGTTTCGAAAGCTAATTCGGTCATCTGTGCAAGTTATAGCAATAAACGTTCGATTTGAATTAAACCGACTTAAACGATTTTCTAGGCGTTTTAGCTTGCACCGGACAAACGGTAAATCCAATTGATATGAAATTTGAAACCATACAATAATATCACATTACGGATCCGATGAAGCTGGTTTCGTCGAAATCCGAGACTTTTTGAAAAATGACTATTTTAACTCGCCAAATTAAAATTAAAACAATTTCGATGCGTTTCGAGCTGCCACGATCAAACGATAACTCTGATTGCTACGAAAATTAAAATCCGATAATAACAAACTATTACGGATCCAATGGAACTAGTTTCGTCCAATTCTGAGACTGTTCAAAAATTGGCTAATTTCACTAGTCGATTAAATATTAAAATATTCAATTTTCACAAATTGACTCTAAATTCGATTTTAAAAGTTCTAAAATGTCGTTCTAACTTCAATATGATAAAATAAAATTTTAAAAATCATTTTCAATCATATTTAAACCAATTTTCAATTATTTCCGTATTTTCACATATTAAATTATCGATTTAATTATTCAATTATATCTAATTTATTCGAAATAAAATTTATTCGACTAATAAATTTCACTTATTAATATTTAAAATTAATTAAATATTCAAATTTTAATTAATAAAAATCCTGGGTCGTTACATACTTCCCCCCTTAAAAGAATTTCGTCCTCGAAATTATCAAGTAAGAAAAGTTACAGAATCCATTAATTTTCCATAAATCCATAGTTAAACATCTTACAATAACTTTACTAAGTTTTCAAATCTTACTTAGTTATCTTTTCAAAAACAACTACTATTTTTTAACTTTCAACTTCTAAATCAAAGTTAAAGTTTTCACAAATTTTCCAATTTTCTCAAATTTTTTCTAACGCCTTAAATTTTCGGAAAAATTCGCCATAGTCTCCTTTGCGCGGCTCGATCCGAAAAAAAAAATGACAGTATATATATCACAAATATACATCTCATCAAGTAATGAGGCATCCCGCAGGGAAAAAAGTGTAAAAGTACGATATTTAATCCGAGATATGTACCTTATATTTATTTAGCGAGCATATACGGCTAATTTAGCGCGAAAGTGAGCTCCAAATGCGAAGCAAACGCGATCCGCACCTACTAATCACTCAACAAACAACATGAGACATGCATATATGAAAATAATCTCAATATACATCATATAGCAACATAATAACTATATATGCCAACATAGCAAATGTAGTAAAAGCAATAAATTCAACCATCAACCAACTAACATCCATAACCAATAAATATTCATTCATATTCTCATTAATATTCAATGAAATGGTTTTCAATTTAATCACATTTGATTTTATTAACAGTGGATGTTTTTTCTAACATTCATTCATTCATATTAGTTCACTTCCAAATCAAATTCAATTCTATTTAAGATTCACTTAACTTCCAATTGAATTTCAATTACTTTAGCTTCCAATTTCATTAACTCTTAATGAATTATATACAATCAACTAACATCAAATAACAACCAATGTATATTAATTACAACCAAATTCCTTTGCTTTCAATTGGTTTAATTAAATTGATTTTCATTCAACTATTCAACTTCCAATAACCTAAGATTTTAATGAATTACACTTATATCCATTATTTCACATCAATTATTTTCATTCAATTGATTAACATTCAATTCATTAATTCAATTCAATTTCTAAAGTTGAATTTCATTTACATAACTTAAGTTCACATCCATCACTTCACTTTATTATTTTACTTTGATACCAAAATCAACTTCATTCTACATCTCTTAAGTTATACTTCCATTTATAAACATTATTTGGTTTTACTTAACTTAAATTCCCACTTATAAAGAAATTCAGATTCCAATCCTTAAGTAAATTTCCATTTAGCTTTAAATTCATTTTTATTTTCAACTCATATTCATAAATATATTCATATAGTTTCACTTCTTATATATATAAATTTATTTCACAATTGTAAATCAATTTAACTATAATTCGATTCTTATAATTCTTTTTGCTTATACAATTAATCTTTTATTTAGAATATTCAAACAACTAAACAATCAACTTATATACACTTTAATAATTCTGAAAAATTATTCCTTTATATATAAAAATAATCAACGAAAAATTATTTCATTTACCAATTTAAAAACAATACTATGTCGATTTATCTGTACAAGTGTTTAGAGATCCCTATCAATAACGTTAATTACTCGTATTAACCAGAATCTATATACCACTAAACAAACCAATCATCACAATATAAAACAATTTTATATTTTCACTAACAAATACACTCTCATAGCTATTATTACACTCAAACTCATTCTAGAGCACTACTGACTCTATCTCTAATGACTAATACCCAACAGAACCATGGTTGTCGCTTAACCGTATGCTCCGATACCAGATGTAAGGAGCCGATTCTTCGACTTTTGAAAACTGACATCAATACGTTCACAGTACCAACTGCCGAGCAATCGAAGGACGGAAAACCGAATACTTAGGGTTTTAAGAAAGAGAAAAAGATAGAAAATAGAGAGAAAAGAAAATAGAACGGAAAGAAAACAGCATAACAATATTAGAATCTCACAATCGCAGCGGAACCAACATATAATAATAAATGAATAATCTTTAAACAAAGAACTATATCAGTTATTACATTACATCACATTACATTTCATTACATCATCATCAGAGTGTACAACAACAAACAATAATAAACAGTGCAGCGGAGAAAGAAATACTATATACTAGTAATACGCCATGCCATCCAGCTTGCCTTCAGCAACTCCTGAATATCCAGAATATCCTGATAAACCTTAACTCTTGGCTGCCCGTGTGGAAATTGGTGGGCAACCAAAGTTTAGGAAGGAAAACAATAAACTCCGAGTCAGTCATGTGACTGGTGTGAGAACTCAAAACAGTTTATTTATCTTTAAAATCAAAATAGAGGAATATTTTTAAAGTCAATTCGCAATGCTTTTAAAAATGAGACTACCATAAGGCCTCCCGCACACACACACAATGCAAACGCAGAATCGGAGGAGATTTCTCCTTATGATAGTCAAAGATGCTTGATACGCATTAAAAAGAAACATTTGATATTATTACTAGTGCATAGTGTATAAAACAATTTCGAAAGTAGAATATAAATCTTAGCCAACATACGACCGTTATCGTATGCCTACTATAGCTACCATCCAAACAGTGGGGCGCCACCATAAGTGAATGATAGGTTCTACAACTAATACCGTACAAGATCGTATTGTTTCTTTGGATTTCCAACGAATGGTCAGGCCAAGGAACTTCCCATTGCCACACGAGAACGCCTCTGGAAGGACGTCCCCGAGAACCAAACCGGATCTCTGCCAGCACAAGGTCGGGTTACCCCTAACTGGGTAACAACTGACACGAGTGTGCCATCCCCCGGTCCTTTGGGACCTTTAACCGAGCGCTCGTCATCAACATCACACCAAATAATAAAGTGTTTCAACACGAGTAAGTATCTGGGCTCCATACCATGATACCACCCTTTTCCAGAAGGAAATGCACATACCCTAAAGGGAGCTACCCCTCATAACCTTGCCGCATCTTTCCTGTTTTGACCATTCCGAGGTGTGAGGCTCGACGAAGTCACGTCCACAAAAACATGCTTTATACAAAGTCATTCTTTGGGTCAACAAATGATCATAGAAATGATCACCAAGATAGACGATCAAACAAATGATCCTATCACAAATGATCAACATAATGATCATTTCACAGTAACACTCAGCATGTCACGTTACCAAATTGGGAATATATCGCTGATAACCTTCAACTACATAACCTCTGAGCTCGTACGTCTCGGAGAAGGGTGTTAAGCTAAGAGAATAAATTCTCCGCCACCAACAGAAATATATTTGAAAGAAATCAGCTTTATATCTCAATTTGTAATGTCAGACATACTATCCATACAAGTCTGTTCCGGGCTCGAACAGAACCGAAGGCACTTACAAAGAAGTCCTTGCAATCCGGATATCCACAATCCTGATCGGATTCCCCATCACATATGGAGAACTCTATACCGGAGCAACTCGGTGTAGAGTCAATCGACAGGTCATCCTATCGCTCTCGCAAATACCCGGTCTTCAACACCAGTCATCAATGCTATCCATTACGTCGTATCACTATTCAGAATGGGTAATCCGAATAACGAGCGCAATAATTTAAAAACAAGTGTAGCATTCAAATTCAGCAAATCACAACAAATACCTTTCTAAGGTAAATATTGATAGTCGGTTATTGAACTATCAATGGATATGCACACATCACCAGATTCTAAATAATTTTCCAAATTATTTATTTCCCAAAGATATCTTTACAAGATATATGTTTTCAATACTTCAAAAATAAATCAATATTTATTTTTAAACAAATTCCACTTTCTTTTATAAATTCCATAGTGAATTTATATTTCACAATATCTATGAATATACGATTTCAATTATTCATTTTCAATTTATCTTCAAAACGATAAATTCTCAAAATATTCACTTCATATTGGAAAACATTTCCATACTTATTTATTAAGTAATTCTCAATCCATTTCTATTTATTTTCAACACTTAGAAAATATTCAATATACTTAAATCGAGATTAAGTATATATTTCATTCTTTAAGGAAATTATTCTCTTAAACATATTTATTTGGGCCAAAACGAATGTTACGTAAAACATCGTTATGACAATCCAAAATCACTAGTATAGGGATTCGAAATTAAAATAGATATATAAATCCCAATACTATACAAAACATTTCCTTTCGGAAATCATTTACTATAACAACAGTGTTATAGTCCACCATTTCCTTCTATTCCTCGAAAACGTCTATTTCAACAATGAATGTTGAAATCTATGATTTCGAATCTTAACACATTTTAAAACATCGTTAGATCGTTTTAATTCTATTTAAAACATCACATCCTAAACATTTTCTTTAACATATTATTCACTATTCAAAAACATGAATATGCTACGTTAATAATTTCATCATTTCTATTCATTTTATTTTAAAGGATTATTCACTGTCTAAAATGTGAATATAACTCCATTAATAAGTTATAAAAATTTACTTATCAAAATAAGTCGTTTGCGAATTTATAAAACAATGTTTATAAATTCCATTCCTATTTGTTTTGAACAACTTCCTTTTATAAATCTATTTCAATTTATAACTCAATTACACACCAAAAGTTCATATTATAAGTTAAACGCTTATAATTTATTTGTTTATAAAATCGTTCCTTTAAACGTCATAATTATAAATCTTATAACTTATAAGATTCATTTATTTATCCAAAACCATTATTTTAATAACTTTACAAATTTTATAAACCTACTGCTTATAAAATTCCATTTATAACTTCACCGTTTATAATTCTATAAATTTCATTCACTTATGCAATCCATTTTTCACTTCATTCAAACACTTATAAAAACTCGTTTTATAATTTCAATATTTCAATTTATAAATATCCATTTATAAATCTCTTAAATAAATCAATTCATATTATTATTTTAAAACATCTTTAAACTCCTTTATAATTTCATCATTTTAATTTATAAAATAATCAAGTTTTATAAATCCTATATTTTCAACTTTTTATAATAAATTCAAAAATCCCGATTAAACTATTTTATAAAATCATTAGGCTCATATTTTCAAAAATCAACTTTTAACTAAATTTCTTAGAAATCATAATTTTTATAACATAAAAATTATAACGTTTATTTATTTAAAATGGATCAATTCCAAAAATATAGTATATTTTCAAAAATCACTCTATAAATCATTTTAAAATCCCAAAACTTGGTCCAATGATGCTACATACCAAATAGTCAATCACGACAACAACGATATCATATATCGTATATGATAATCAACGAATATCAAAATATCCATAATCAAATAAATACTGTTGAGGAATCCAGTTGGATCCCTCCAACCTGTTTTCCTGCATCCATAAACATTAGCACAATAACAATTCTGTTCCAGTACGAAATTATCGCGGTATATGGGATATAAAATATTATCCGCTTAATAGACGGCGCAATAGGGTCTCATCCGCTATACAATGCGGGAAATCAATAACTGCAATATATACATATGCCAATATATATATATATATATATTGCTATTATATATAATACCAATTTCACTGTTTATGAAATATTCGCGGTATATGTTTTTAATAAATAACACCCGCTTACTAACGGCGCATAATGTCTATTTTAACAATCAATAGATAACAATCATCATTCAAACATACATTCAAATATTTTAAATCTAACTATTTAAAGTTAAGATCGAAACCGATTCGATTGAGTGAGAAGTTCTCACCTTGATTTCAATTTCGTTTTAGCGATTTATTTCGAATAAAATTAAACGAACGTTTAATTTTATCCGAAATTCTCACTAACTCCAAACGACTCCAATCCAATTCCATAGCGTAGTGCTCGTCCATACGATTCCAACGCAACTGGTTTCGCACGTTTTCGACCTCGTATGAAAAAGATATGCATTTTACAAGTTTTACGAATTTATATATATAAATTACAACATAATTATTTATATTTTTAACCTAACTCAATCCTGGCCACTGGATCTCTTCCAACCTCATCATGACCGCACACTGCTTCTCCTTCGCCCTTTCCAGAAACGTGCACGCAACATACAGAGACAACGAACCCATATTGCTCACAACTAGGGTTAAGAATTGCAGCCACCACACGCGAGTTGAAGGCGATCAGGATGCGCCATCGTGTAGCCCAACTCATGCTCGACGCTCGGCCAGAGGGGCACAGAGCTCGGCCCCACCACCATCTCGAAAAGCGTGAAGAACGGCAGCACTTCAAACACCAATTGTCGATGATCCACCACATAATACTCGATCACCACCGTTCAGATTGTAGCCCTCGAGCTACTCTCCAACTCTCCAGTTGAGGCCGAGGTCTAATTGTGGATGGATGAAGAGATCGGAGGGAGGAAACAAACAAAAATTCTGGCCTTTGGTTTCAGGGGTGGCGGCCGGCTATAGCAACTAGGGTTTTAGTTTGTTTTTTTTTTCTTGTGAAGGTGGGCTATTTATAGGAAATAAAACGAACACTATTCATTTTGGAATTTTCGGACTCCGATTTACGCACGGTGACCGACGTTTCTAGGGTTTATCCCGCGTTCCGGACACAATGGAATAGGTTTCGAAAGCTAATTCGGTCATCTGTGCAAGTTATAGCAATAAAGTTCGATTTGAATTAAACCGATTTAAACGATTTTCTAGGCGTTTTAGCTTGCACCGGACAAATGGTAAATCCAATTGACATGAAATTTGAAACCATATAATAGTATCACATTACGGATCCGATGAAACTAGTTTCGTCAAAATCCGAGACTTTTTGAAAAATGACTATTTTAACTCGCCAAATTAAAATTAAAACAATTTCGATGCGTTTCGAGATGCCACGATCAAACGATAACTCTGATTGCTACGAAAATTAAAATCCGGTAATAAAAAACTATTACGGATCCAATGGAACTGGTTTCGTCCAATTCTGAGACTGTTCAAAAATTGGCTAATTTCACTAGTCGATTAAATATTAAAATATTCAGTTTTCACAAATTGACTCTAAATTCGATTTTAAAAGTTCTAAAATGTCGTTCTAACTTCAATATGATAAAATAAAATTTTACAAATCATTTTCAATCATATTTAAACCAATTTTCAATTATTTCTGTATTTTCACATATTAAATTATCGATTTAATTATTCGATTAAATCCAATTTATTCGAAATAAAATTTATTCGACTAATAAATTTCACTTATTAATATTTAAAATTAATTAAATATTCAAATTTTAATTAATAAAAATCCTGGGTCGTTACAGTTTAGGTTGGTTGCTGGTTTGAAGGATAGCTTTCATTTTTTTCAGGATTGGCAGGATAGCTTTTCACAGTGATTTGGATTGCATCTGGCTCTTCTTTTTGGTTCTCCAGGTCTTCAGTTTGGAGCTCTTCTTTCTGGACCTTCTATTGGAGTTTCTCTCTTTGGACCTTCAGTGGCGTTTCTTGTCTTTTTGTTCTTTTGTTTTTCAGATTTTAGATACCTCTAATACCCTAGTATCGGGCGGTGGCCTTGCCGGAGTTCGGTATTAGGGTATAATGGGCGGTGGCTTTACTGGAGTTTATTTGAGGGGTTTCTTTTTCTTTTTTCTTGATTTAGTTGTGCCACCTGCCAGGTATGTTGGCAGCTCCTTTTATGTGTTATATATAGCGCTACATGTGTGCTCTCCTCTTCTTCAGAGGATCACACATTTTTCTCAAAAAATAAAAATGAAAACTATTTGAAAACAATTATTTACATCATTACTTGTGTTTGCAAAGAAGCTATTTAAAACATTAAATCTATAATTCATAAAAAAAAATTATTTTTTCTCAAGATACTTTCAAATATTATCAATAATCATTTACTTTAAATATGTTTTATTTAATTAATAACTTCTAAAATGTTTATAACACTAAAAATTTTCTATTAAACCATGTAGTATATAAATAAAAAATGTTTTAAAAGGATATATTCAAAAAGGGAAAGAAGGTAGATTTGGAAAAACAGAATATAGGTGAATAAATAAAGCTAAGCAGATAAGATAGATTCGGAAGGATAGTATCGGACACGAATAGTTAATTCAAACCATAAGAATTTCAATTTCAAATATTGATACAAAATTTCTTTGTTGGAAATACTTATATAATAGAATAACTTTATGATAAAATACTTTTATAATAAAATACTTTTATATTAAAGCCAATTTTCCTTTCGAAAATACTTTTATAACTCGATGTTTCAATAAGTTTATCCTCGTTCTTGTAGAATCTAGCCATGCGTTGATCATCCGCAAAGCTAGAATTCTTCAAGTACTTAGTAGACCTGTTTCAACACCCCATGAAAATACTTGAAAAACCTTCAAAACCGATATGGAAAGTACAATCCAAACAAATAAATCGAATCATGGATCGTATATACACAGTGGTAACGCCTGGATCCCCTAGGAAACATCCGTACTTTTAAGCAATCGTTGCCTTGCGAATTTCGCCATGATAACCAAACCGTGGGCCGCGGATACACAATGGTTATGCCTAGATCCCCCAGGAAATGTCCGCACCCTTTAAGCAATCTTCGCCTTGCAGATTACGCGAGGACAACAAAACCGGTAGACCGCGGATATATGCGTGGATCCCCCAGAAAGCATCCATACCCTTTAAGCAATCTCTGCCTTACGGATTATGCTACCACAACAAAACGACCATAAGTAATGCCAAGGAAGGACACTCGAGTATCACATTCAAAAAACCAAATGAGTGAGAATAATATCGATAGAATGAATCCACAATGTGGCTACAATGCGGATATCAAGCAGAAGGCACTTTCCATATCTTTACTTCGAAAATATGTATCATATAGTATCCTTTCAAATCACTATCAAATAAAATACTTATATAAAGTCCATTATATATAAGATTCCATTTTCAAATCGAATACTTTCTAAAATCAATAGTATATGAAATCACACTTATATAGACTTTGATTATATAAGATTTCACTTTTCAAATTAAGTGCCTTTCCAAAGCAATAATTTTTGAATCAACTTCATACTTATACAAATCAATTTTATATAAATTTGGCAACTCCCAAATCAAGTATTTAGTAAAATAAGGTTCTCAATTTCAATTCGTTTCAAAATCAGTTCAGTTTCAAAATCATATGCAGTTTCACCAAATTATTTCTTCCAAATTAAATATCTTCAGTTTCAAAGTTTCCAAAATAATAGGTTTAGAAAATAATCCAAGTTTCTAAATCAACCTAATTCAAATCTAACAAATTCATTTCCAAAATCATCATATAAATACTTCCAATCTAATTTCCCCCAAATATTTTCCTCAAAATCAATTATACCCAAAAATGATCACCAAGTTTATAACCATACCTTAAAACATTTAAACTATTTATTTCTCTTTGAAAGATCCAACTTAGCTTTTGAAAATTATTATTCTATACATATATACAGCTTTATAAAACATATTACTAAGTTAGAAACACTTAGAACTAAAATTTATTCAACACATTTCAAAATTAAATTTCATATTAGTATACTTCAGTCTTATTTATTTACTTAAAAAAACAGTTTCAAACTTATTCAAATCATACTACTTCATACTTAACATACAAACACTACACCAAAACTGGAAAATTCTAACATTTATAAGTGTTACAAATAATTTCAGTAACACTTTTTAAGTGTTACTAATGGACTGTGAGGAATGGAGCGGCCAAATTTGTAACACTTATAAGTGTTACAAACATACGTATTACTAACACTTATAAGTGTTGGTACCTAAATATACGGTAACGCTTATAAGTGTTGGTAATGAAATATACGGCAACACTTATAAGTGTTGGTACAGAAATATACGGCAACACTTATAAGTGTTGGTAACGAAATATATGGTAACACTTATAAGTGTTGGTACAGAAATATACGGTAACGCTTATAAGTGTTGGAAAATGATTATTTAGTAACACTCATATATATATATATATATATATATATATATATATACACACCAAACTTAAACGCAAAGTTTAAATATAAACACTCTGCAAATAATGGTTTCCATATCGCAAATAACTCATCATACATATTCAATGCAAAGTTTAAACGCTCTGCAAATGTAGTATAATATATCATAAACAATTATTTACATATTTCAAATACCACAATATCATATATTCAGATATTATTACAACATAAGCTTCAATTTATTTTTCAAAATACACTTAAAGTTGAACTTACGGTTAGCCTAACCATTCCTGATCATCCACTCCAAACTCTAATGGTTTTGAATATTCTTCAACGTCCAATACAACAATCCAAAGCGTCCTTCTTCATGTTCCTGCATTTAACATAAACACTCGATAAAAACTTATACCTTCAAAATCAAAAGGTTAAAGACCGAGTTACAACTTAGGTTCTAAATTTTTTTGTATTTATGAATTCGCAAACTTAGTATGCAAAATACATGTTAATCAAACTCAATTAGCATTTGCGAATTGAGTTTGCAAACCCAATTTGCATCGATTTTGCTACATGCTTAGTTTGTGTGTTCAGTTTGCAAGCTCGGTTTGTGTGCTCATTTTTCCAAACTAAGTTTGCATGCTTAGATTTGCAAATTGGTTGCATGCTTGGTTTTAAGTCTGTGTACAGAAAACTGTAGAGGTATTATATTTAAGAACTCAGGCATTCCATTCATTCTTAATTACTTATTGCAGTGGGATATAGATGGAAGCAACCAAATATCTTAATGCTCCAAAACCAGCGCCATGATAATATTGTGTCATACTAACTAGTTAATCAAATTTAGTACAAACTATCATCTAATAATACATATTTATATAGAGATACATGACCTCAAGAAAGCAAGACACACTTTAACATGAATTTCCAGTACTATTGTACAATTAAATAACTAAGTAAAACATATTTTCAGTAAAGTGGGGTGAAGTTCTAAGGAGCAACGAATTACAGTTGTTAGCACCAGCGCAAGGTTGTAATTGTAAGTTATTTACTTTGCACTATATCATCTGCATATATGACATATTCAACACATATAATGCTAACTTAGCATAAAAAATAACATTACTAATGTGAAGGTAACCACAAAATCACTAAGCACGATGTCTAATGCCCAAGTTAAAACTGCAGAAGCAAAAACAAACCGAGTCCAAATTCAACAAGTTAGTGAGAGATATGCTAGCCTCAAATCACCACATGCATCCACAAACAACATAAATATTGGCAGTTCAGGCCCTATGGGATTTAGTGCAAATTCAACAATCAGTGTTTCATAGTGATGATAATGGCAATTCAGGCCCTACGGGATTTAGTGCAAATTTTTTTAAAATCCATTGGGATTTGATAAACAAGAGCCATCTGAAACCATGAATGGGATCTGAAGCTTATGGAAAATAATTAAGGAAACAAATCACACATTTATTTGCTTATTACCAAAAAAACAACAAGCCATAAAAGATTATGGGCCAATATGCTTATGTAATGTTCTTTATAAAATATTGGTTAATTTACTATATGGTAGAATAAAAGACTTGGTGAATGAACTCATTTCACCAAACCAAAATGCTTTCAGGTCAAGAAGACGCATAAATGAAAATAATCTTTTGGCATATGAAATCAGTTAGAAGTTTTAATAAGAAGACATCGAATGATTTGTATGTTAAGATTGACTTGCATAAGGTTTATGGCATAATCAGCAAGGAATTCATTCTTCATATGATGAAGTCTATGGGATTCTCTAATAACATCTCACATTTGATCTATACTTGTGTATTTTCACTATATCATTATTTTTCATGATAAATGGATTCCCACGTGGACATTTCAAAAGCAATAAAGGACTAAGGCAGGGAGACCCTCTATCTCATACCTCTTTTCTATTGCTATGGAATATTTATCTATTCTATTTGATTTAGAGCTCATTGAGGGTAACATATCACCATTTACAGAGCAGAGCCAATCTTAACGCAGTTATTATATGCTGAAATCATTCTTGTCCTAACCAAGGCAAGCGTTTAAGATGGCAATACAATTCAGGAGATCATGGTGAAAATAAATCAGTTTACTGGTTTAAATGAGTGAACAAAAATCTATTACTTTTGGGGAAAGGGTTCGGAAACAAAGATTAATTAAGCAATATTTTAAAAGTAGAGATGGAAAGCTTTCCTATCATTTACCTAAGTATCCTTCTCTCTTAAATAAATTAATATTCAAGGATTTTGGTCCTCAGTTAGACAAAATTATCAAGAAATTCAATAATTGGAATAACGAATTATTAAATACAAGGAGAAGATTGTAGCTAATTAAATATGTTATATATATAACTATAGAATTCTACATTTTGTCAAATCACATTTAATATCATATGGAAGATTAAATTCTTATGTACTAATTTCCTATGGCACAAAAATCATATAAGATGAACTGGTTTACTATATGTAAAATAAAATCAAAAGGGAGACCTAAAGGAGCCTTTTCGAGCGTATCATTAAACTAATATGGAGGTTTTTATGCTCAGATAGGCTTTGGGCTATCGAGACTAAAAATAAATATCGCAAGGACAAATTATTTTGGAAAATTCAAATTGACAACAACTCTTCAGCATGGAAAATAATTCTGAAAGAAAGATAACACGGCAAGGGCTGCATCACAAAACAAATAGTTAATGACAATGACACCAACTTATGGCTAGACCCTTGGATAAATGGCTACTCTTTGGTAGATAAACTTGGATGGAATGCCATGTCTATGTTGGTGTAACGACCCAACTTCCAAACTCCAGGAAGTCGCATCGCTAATAAGAAAGAAAGGGATAGAGAATAGAAAGAAGAGAAGAAAGAAGAACCAACACATCAGAATCTAAACAGCAGAACGAATAAATTATATTAATAAACATAAAATATTTACATAGTTTACAACCATTATCAGAGTACACAGATGATACAACACATACTAGACAGTTATAAACACCTGTCTAGTATTTACAACATAATACAATCTCAGAGACAAACACAGAACACACAGCGGAATACTTATATCTAACGCAGAAGCCTCCTGCTCCATTGCTCCTCCAGTACTCGTCAAAGCTAACCCGAATCATAACCTGAATCCCTTGACTACTCGTAAAAATTTGAGTACCCAAGAGTTTATGAAAAACAAGAATAAACTCCGGGTCAGACATGGGTCTGGTGTGAGTAACAGGTTAAAGTTGCTTAACTTTTAAAAACCTTTAAAAAGAAAGGTATCATGTAAGACCTTCCACACATAAACATGGAAAAGTTTTTACCTTATGCTAACCAAAAAATTTGATAGGAAATCCGATGATATTATAATAGTGTCTAGGGTTTTCAAGTAAATATGAAATAGCCGAAATTGTTACATGATTAAATTCCAGCTACTAGCCACAAAAGTGGTTAATACAATCAAAACCGTTGGCACTTGGATTTTGGATTCCATACAATGGCAGGGCTACTAGGGTACCGCCCGTCACAGTACGTGGCCTAGATCACCGTACCGAGGATTACTCCCTTCATCCCCTGCAACACAAGGCTAGACCGGTTCCTTACTGAACAGTTCCGAACAAGACAACCCCGGCAGTTGCCGCGATTCAACCGCCCCATACAGCCGAAGTAAAAAGAGACCTCTAGACAGGGGTAAATCTTGCTCTCAAGTGGGGGCTACCCACGAAGCCTTGCTGCACCTCCCTTGTTTTAGCCATTCCCAGTTGATGAGGCTTGAGGCTACGATTACCTTTATAGGACATCAAATCTTAGAATGCTCATCGTCCGCCTGACGATGTGCTTAAAGCATTCAATCCATACAAGTTCGTTCCGGGTTCGAACGAAACCGAAGGCACTATCTCGTTGCACTCATTATTGGAATCACCCTCAGAGTCAACGACCATAGCCCTTGCACTCTGATTCGCCATCTCGAATCTATAAGCACTATTCCGTCAAACTCATTACGGAATCACCCACAGAGTTATACTGACGTATAGCCCTTACACCTCGAGTCTTCACTTGCTCCACTTAGATTAACGACCTAACGTTAGTTGGAATCGATGTGGTTTTCGGATTCCAAATATGGAAACCCGATCCCGGTCTCATCGAAATCCAAAGCGTGTCTTTTAGGTCCAAGTTGTTTTAAGTTTAAAATAATTCAATTTAAACTATTTATATACACACAGATAGATACTTCACATCATCATACAAGATAATCAACAATATTATCATAAACAAGTAATCTATATTATCATCATAACTTGATAATCTACATTATCATCACCCATAGATAACTCATACCATAACAGTGCAACCAATGCATCCATATCACACAATATTAATCTCATATCTGAGATTCAAATCATTCAAGTCAAACCAAATCATCCATTCATAAGCAAGAATCTACAATCACACCATCTATAATTAATTTAAAATGAATTAAATTAATTACTTCTATCTCTAATTAATTTAAAATGAATTAAATTAATTATCTATCTTTAATTAATTTAAAATGAATTAAATTAATTACTTCTCCATTTAAAACTTGCTTACTTAACCCTTAATTGATTACAAATTAATCAATCAATTATCCTCAAATTAACCACCTTAATTAATCACCTTGATTAATTATCCTTCAGTTACACTCAAATAATTATCTTTAATTAATTTACAAATTAATTATCCTTAACCAAAATCAGTAATTAACCTTTAATTACTTCATTAATTAATTAATTACATTAATTAATTACTTCCTTAATCATTTATCATTGATTAATTAATCCTAATTAATTAATCCTTAATTACATCATCAATTATATTAATTACTGATCCTTAATTAAATTTAAATTAATTACTTATTTAAATTAATTACATTAAGTAATTAAACCATAATTAAACCACAATCATTAACCATATTTGATTAATTACATTTAGTAATTAACTACTCTTAATTACTTCTTTAATTATTTTTAAATTAATTATATTTAGTAATTGATTATATTTATTAATCATCCCTGATTAATCTCATTAGTAATTAATTACTCTTAATTAATTACATCACTTAATTATTTCAAATAATTTAATTGATAAATGCTTAAATTAATTACACAAAGTAATTAATCTCAAAATACCATACTTTAATTAATTACTTCCAATAATTTACTTAACTTAATTACTTCTCTAAGTAATTATTCTACATTGATTTCTTATCAATCCATTCAATGATTATTCTAAATTAATTAAACTTAATTAATTAATTTAAACTAATCCAATTAATAAATTAATTACAAAGAGTAATTAATATCTTTAATTATTTACATAAAGTAATCATACTAAATTAAGTTTCGTAATTGATTATTTAAAATTAATTAATCCAATTAATTATCAAAATTAATTACACTAATTAACTAATAAATAATCACAAGTTAATGACTTTCATTAACTTATTAACAATTTCTTGATTACCTTTCTTATGTAATTAACTTAAATTAATTACTAATTTAATTAACCTTAATTAATTTCAAATCTTTAATTAAATAAATAAATTAATTAATTAAATTATTTAAATTACCTTACAAATTTAATGAAACGAAGATCATTAAATCTTAAATTTTCTTCTTAAAATAAAACATTTCTTAATCATGATTACTATATTTTTTTAATAAAGTAACTTAAAACAATTTAATTTAAAATTTGTTTCAAATTACATTTAAATTTTAAAATTTAAAAAGAAATTTAACTTAACTTAAACAAAGTTTTAAAATATTCAAAACCTTTAAAATCTTATGCTAAGGATTTCTTATTTTATAAAGGAAGTTAAAATAAATTTAAACCCCAAATTCATTTCAAAATACAAATCATATGTATATATGTTTTTAAGTTGTTTAAAACATTTAAAATATTTAAAACTCTTTTCTTTTCAAAACCTGATTCAACTTTGATTCTAGTTTTCAGATTTGAATTTATGTTTAAATCTCCTATTTTTGATTTAAAAGCTTTAACTTCAAATTTAATTATCTAACCGTTACCTTCTTTTGAAGGTTGCTTAAATATTTCAATTTTAAAGGTTTAAATTAAAATTTAAGTCTGGATTCAAATCTCATTAGAATCCCAATTTTAAATTTGATTTAAATTCTGTTTTCAAAACCCTACATTTAGATTTTTAAAAATCAATTTTGAATTGAAAACATAGGTTTTCAAAAACCTGTAAACAGAAGAACAAGTCTCCCTCCATTTTACTTCAAGTCGCAAACAAGATAACTTCGAGCAATATAGGAATCCACTCGAGTATAACTCGAGTATAAACTACAGCAAATCCCAAACTTCCCTGATACTCCCCTCTGCTCCGTGCATATGCATAGTGACTATAGCCACCTCCGGCCACCACTCAGGCCATGAACAAGTCGCAAATCATCCTTCTATCCAACATCGTCCATCAGAAACGACCATGCATCACATAATCAAAAAAAAATGAGTTCCCAAACAAAACCTGGCAGCAACAGGCTCATACACCCCCCATACCTGAAAACTGCTCGTTTTTCCCACCTCCGACCACCCTGTTGATTGACATTCCGGCCACATCAACATCAACGCTCCTGTAACTAATTCTTTGAATCCCAACACACTCGATTCATTTGATTAGGAGATATGATCAAATTTCTACATTGCCCCAAAACTAGGTTTACAGGTCAAAACCCATCATCCCTGCCTCCTTGGTGATTTATCAACTTCTCCACTATTATTCTCATAAACAATGATTACTCTACTAACTCCAGAAGAAATCCCGAATCCCCATATTACAAGGTTTATCAGAATTGTTCCCAAATTTCAAATTTCTGGTTAAACCAGAAATACTCTTTAGCCCCAAATGTTAAAATAATGGTTTCTTTTTTAAAAATCGAATTATAGTTTAAGCTTTTGATTTGTATATCCAAATCAAGGAATCTTGGCAAATTATCTTGACTCATTCAATTTTTTTTTAGCTGACTGATGCTTATTTGTTTCCAGAGGGAATACAATTTATTCTAACTTGAACAAGTTTCTAAACTAAAATCTATGATATGACTAATATATTTTGTTCAAACTTATGCTCTAACCAGGATTGGATCAAATGCCAAAGAATTTTGGTTAGAATTTAAACCTAGGAACTAAAATCAGAAACAAGAAAACCAAATACGGAACATACACATACCATCATATCCATATATATATATATATATATATATACATACACAGAGATTAAAAATATATTCACAAGCATTCTATATTTCAGAGATAAGCATGCAACCATTTTATAAACTTAAACATTTAAAATAGAAATGTTACTCACTTGATGTTTTGAAAGCAGAGCACAAATTCTTTTTGAAAAGCTTTTTGTTTTGATTTTAAAACCAGAGTGCCTTGCTGTTGCTTTAAGCTTGCATGCAGGCCTGACTCCATATGTTTTTGAATCTTTTAAATTTGAAAAACTTGAATTTGCAGTTGCATGTTAAGATGGCCTTGAATGCTTGATTCCCAAATGCAAGCTTTACATTAAGCTTGATTTATCTTGCAAATTTGCTGTTGCTTTGTACATAAATTTGCATGTAGAGATACTTGCTTACTGATTACAGATTCTAGTTTTGCAGAGGCCTTTAAATTTGCTTTTGAATGAATTTTTCAGTGCAGGCTTTCATTTTCTTTTGAAATTGGTTTCAGGTCTTAGATCTTAAGTTTGGGTTTTTAATGATTTTGATAATGCATGCATTGCTTGAACAGATTTGATTTTGAGGGAGGGTTGTATTGCATTTGAAAAAAAATATGGTTTTGAAGAGTGTAGAAACTAGTTTGTTTCAGCTAAGAATTTTTTTTCTTAACTTTGAAAAAAATGAAGATTTTGAAAAGAGTGGAGATGAAAGAAACATGTTTTAAATAAGTATAATTGATTTAATTAAAATATAAAAGAAAATCAAAATAAAAGACACTTGTCACAAACTTATATTATATGATAACACATGTCTCATTAGTTGATTAAAATGTTAACATTTGTTTTATACTACTTAATGTGTTTTATAAATGAAATGTATTTCTTTTTATTTTATTTTAAAAGTAAATAAAACTCTTTCACTTTATTTGTATTTATATATGTGTAAGTTATTTCCATGAATGAATGTATATACATTCCTATTTTTAAAAGAAAATGAAGTGAAACAATTTATATAAAAATGAAAACTTATTTACAAGATTCATATGGGTTTATTCATACATTTAAAAAATCCAATTTTAAAACTAATTTATATTAACATATTAAATTTTAAAGTAATAACAATATTGACTTTTAAAATTTATCTATAATTATACATTTATCATTATTATTTGAAATTAATATTTTTATCAATTTAAATCATTTATAAAAGAAATCATAAATTACTTTTCTTATTTATATTAATTATACTATAATTAATTTAAAATGAATTAATGTTATAATATATATAATGGTATTTAAAATTTACTTATAATTCCCAAATTATCAAAATGATATTAGAATTTAAAACAAGATTTTAATTGTTTATTTAACTACAAATCAACACCTATCTATTTACAATATATACATATATATACATTATAAATAGGAAAATATTTTATTAGTTTTTGAAAGATAAAATTTACTAATTAAACATCCATTTAATTAGATTATTAAATCAAGTAAATTTTTATTAAAATTTTATCAAATCAATTTAATTTTAGATATAGATTATTAAATTGATATTGCTAAAATTTCCGGGATATCACAGTTGGGAAGTCCAGTAGAAAAGTAGCCTCTCTCCATAATCAACGAGAATGGAGAACAAACTTTTCTTATTTTCCTGCCGATATATGTACTGAAATCCATGGTATAAACATAAAGACAGATGACACTAAAGACTACTGGAAGGAGATTACTGATTCCTGGGGAAATTTTTCTCTAAATCAGCATGGAATTCCATTAAATTTAAGAACGACGAACTTGAACGGAGAAAAATGGTGTGAGATAATTACAACGCTTCAAAAATGGTGGTATGTTCGTTATTGGCGAAATTGAATAAATTAAACACAAATGGAAAAGTAGCAATATGGAACAACAAAATTGGCATTGCATGCTCGCTATATGAACAACATATAAAGGACACAGATCATCTATTTTTCAACTATAGCTATTCATCAGGTCTATGGAATGACATGAGTAACGAACTTTAAATCCAAACCTTAAGTTATGACATACAATTTTGTATACTCAAGCTACAAATGCAGCAATAAATATAAAGAAATTACGAATCTAATAGGCATTATAATCATAGTAAACGTACATATGAACAAATTTAATAGTAGGGTATTCAAAGGTATGAAACTCCATACCAAACCAGAAAGATGCTTATGCTTTAAGACATTATAGATCTATTAAAACTAGTCACAATCAAATTAGATGATTACAATGGAAATAAGGCCATTTTCGAGCGCTTTGGATATAGATGTCGAGCTTAACTGAGCACTCCAAATTGATGGTTAAGTCTACAATTAAAGCATGGATAGATCTATTCAAATTTAGAGTAGAATTTTTTTGATCAGTGTGACTTTGATGAATGAAGATAATTTACTATTTTGAGGAAGTACAAGCAATGAAGTAATTTTTTATTAATTGAAGCAAGGTGAGGTAGAAGTTTTTTACGAAGCCCTTTTAAATTTTTTCTTTTGTATTTTCTTGTAGTTTTCTTTTCTTAGAATTTTTTGTTAGTGCTTGTCATATAGGTGGCTTTGAATTGTTAACCAAGTTATTCTTATACCTATCTGGAACACTAACAAACTTTGTGAAAGCTTCTTGAAGTTTATAAAGTACCCAAGTTTTCAAAAAAAAAATGCACTCATAATCACATTGTTTTTGTGATTTTTTTTATGTGAGGACAATGGCACATTCAATTTTCTAATGCAATATTTTATTTTATCTTTTTTTAAGACAAGGGTGATACTTTATTCAAACAGAGCGCACAGTATATTGTCTCGATGACTCGAATCATGACCCCTAGGGCTATTGTCTAAAGCTTCATACTTTTAACAAATTGAGATAGAAACCCTTGATCATTTTATTTCACTTTTTAAACTGTTCAAACTATATAATGCAATTTTCTGATGTATATAATATATTTTTTAGTATATAACCTGCATATAGCATTTCAGATTTAAAGTACTTTTATATACTCTTTATTTACACTTTTTGAATGTTTGAAATATACATGTGTCTTTTTAATAAGACGACATCAAGAAAGCACGATTATTTTATATTTCTATACATCTTTATATTCTAGTAGCATTTCTTATCCACTATTAGGGTTGATTTGATGGAGTTGAAAACTGGTGATCGAAACCAACATTGTGGCAGAGAGGTGGTGTAATGAGTTGCAACTAGGAGGATGTAAGGAAAAGACAGTTACAGTTAGTAGGGGAAGTTGTTGCACAATAAGGAGGAAGAAGAGGAGCAAGCGAAGGAGGTTAGTTGTGATCGTAAAGGGAAGAGCGAAGTAATGATGTGGCAGCAAGGAGGAGGAAGACTCGGGACTGTGAAGGAAAAAGGTGGAGGTGTGAGCTGGTCGAATCGATCGTATTCATTTGGGGAAAAAATTGATTTGAGTCAAGCTAATGTGTTGATTTTCACTCAGAATGCAAGTATTCTAGTGCCAAATTTCCTAATGTGTGACTAGCTACCCGAAGTTGTTAGGCTCACCAAAATGTCAAACATAGAGAAAATGATTTGAAGCTTACCTTCATTAGTATTACACTACAAAATTTGATCAATGAGATTTTTGGAAAATGGTAACTGAAACATATCATGTTACCCCTTGTGTCATAAATACGGAAATAAGTACAAATAAACATAAAAAAATCGGCACTTAAACAATTCTATAATCTTATGTTATGTCAAAAATCATTAAATTACAAACTTGCTACCTAAGGGTCCTAAGTCTATCATACCAAACACATAACAAGTTTATCTCTTAGCTTTGCATTAACTATAAATTATATGAAACTTAAATCACTAGCATATTTAAGTTCTTGTTTCTTTATTAATTAACAACTGAAAAGGATTGGGTACGACATTAGCATCTTGTGATTTACAAGATACCACATGGACCTACATAACTAACTAAAGTATCCGGCAATAAGAAAGCAATATACACAAGTGCCTGCCTTAAATGTACATGATTTGTTCATGGCTTCTTTTATTGTCTAAAAAACTGTATAACAGCACTGAAGCTGAGCCAGATAAGTATTCGATTTACACAAGTGCCTACCTTAAAAGTATATGATTTGTTCATGGCTTCTTTTGTCTAAAAACTGTCTAATAGCACAAAAGCTGACTCAGACTATTTGCTGCTACAAGTGACAACTCAATGAAACATTGCATAATCCAGGCAGTTGCATCGTGTATGTAAAACAAAGAAAATATCATTCAGTCACAACATAGCAAAAAAGAAGTAGAATAAGATGCACTAAAAAGAACATGTAAAAGAAAAAACATACAACCACGTAATAAAAAGTAACCTGACCTGAAAAGAATCCCAAAATATAATCAATGACCTGAGAAAGATTAGCTTTATCACCGAGCAATTGCAGCATCTTCTCGGCAAGTGCACACAATGTTTTACCTTTAACGTCATTGCTACTTGCAAAAAATTTCCTAACATACTGAAGTTCTTTGCAAGAGCACACAGTTTGCTAGCTGCGTTTCAACTTGAAAATATCAAAACCTTACTGCAAATAATAGCAATTGTAACTTGTTTCAAATTAAATATTCATGTATACCTTTTCAGTTTTCAGAGAGTCAGAATAATTAGATAATAGCAACTTGCCCTGAGTGCCTGGTGTTGAATTTGTGCCCTAGATCAACCTTTGCTTCTACTGTCATGTCGATTGATTCGAAATTAGAGAAATGATGCTGAGTGGGAGTCATTGTTGCCACCTTGCCTCGCCATACGCCAACGGTTGCCATACGTCGCACGCCGTCAGATTTCGCATAAAAGTAGAAGAAGCCTGAAACCCTGTATCAATTTCGCGTGATAGCCTGAAATCCTAAAATGAAATTCCATTTTTTGTGCGGCCTGGAGATGCTAAGCGTGAGAAATCAGATGGGATATGAAAATTACCAGATATTCCCTATGTAAATGAATTATTTACCAATATACTGACTATTATAACACTTATTTGTGTTGCAAATAATAAACAATATTTTGCAACGTTTATACCAATGCTTTTTTTAGTTGCCCACGCTTTTTGATTGTTGGTAGTTTATAACATTTATAAGTGTTGGCAGTTGATAAATATAAAATGTTGGGAAATCGAAGATTTGGTGTAGTGAAACTAAACTTATATACTTTATTAAATAGTTTCTACTTTAGAAATTACTTAGCTTTGAAGATTGAACCTCGATTTGGCAGTGTTCGAACATTCAAAATAGTCTAACAAGTCAAATTTTCAAATCCAAGAGTTAGAACTCAGTAAATTAATTTCATATATAGGGTTATACCAAATCAAATCCGAAACTCGAGGACTGAACATCGGGTTTACTTTAAATTGTTTAAAATACTTATACATATATCTTTCGAATGTAATCATACTTCGGAATTTGAAATCAAAATTGGTTTCAAAAAATCAATCACATAGCAAAGCTACTAAATTGGCCTCTCCCCCACTCGAAAACTCGAAAATCAATCTCGATGATGCGTGCACTCATCACCGAAATTATTCTCCAGCGACATAAGTGAGTTCTGGAATTCTAATTTCTTTAAAACTTCTTTGAAATTCTTCGAAATTATTGAAATTCATTTGAAGTCATTTGAAACGTTTCTTACTCAAAAAAATACTTTCAAATCGTATTATTATATATTTCCAAAGTCTTAAAACCAATTTCAAAATACCGGAGTTCAATTCCTCAAATCTCCAATTTAAAATCCTTCAGTTATAAATCATTTTTATATAAATCAAATTTCTTATATAATTTTCAAAATTTCAAATCCTTTCGTAACTTCAAATTCTCGCTTTTAAAAGGTATATAATCCTTATCGAAAACATTTTCGCTTTTATATGTAGAATATAATTATACTTATCAAAATAATAATTTCGATATATAAAAAAATTCTACAATACGACAAACCTGATTTTTTTCAAAGGATGATTCAAGAATGGATTTCAAAACAAAGATAGGGTCGATCGAAGATGAGATAATCAAATTTCAAAATAAGAGATGGATATACTTACATAAATCACGGGTGACCTTAACCGGTCAACTGTGATTTCAAAATAAGATCGGTGCAGAATTCTGAGGCATATCGACATTCGATCGCCAGAAATAGAATTCAGCATAACAAGAGATAGCAGCATCTAAACCAAGGGATATATAAATCTTCAGTAAATCAATGCCTATTGTAAAGGAGTTTCACCCCTTTACAAATCATTCAAAGATTGGCGGGATCACCTATTCTTATAGAGATCATTCGAAGTGGAGTTATGGGATACTCCAGAATCAAGAACCATGAATAGGGAGAGAAGATAATGGATTTTTGGAATGCAGAGAACGTTCCAAAGTCCAAAGGAAAACCAAATCAAAGAGGAATAAATTCAAGCTCGAATGAAAGTGATTCTGCAAATAAATTTACTATATATGCTAAGTTTGCCTAGAGCCAAAGCTCTGATACCAACTGTAACGGACCACCTGCCAGTGGGGTAACGCCCACCGTAGCATACAGTTGTACCCGTGTTCTACCTTTACGGCCAACCTCGCGACTGCACCAACCCCGTAGGGACATGTAGGAGTAAGAGTCATCCGCTTGCTACCAAACCAAATGCGAGAACCCCCTCTCATGCTGCACCCGCCAAGTGCATAGGCAGACACACATGTCGGACTTGAATTGCTCAAAATATCAAATTGTTAATTTAAAATTTGGCAAAACTCAACATATACATTAAATAAATCAATCACAGAATCACAGACACGGAGTAATATAATAAAAATGCAGCAGAATAGATAAATAGTAGTTCATGAAGCTACTATATAAACATCATGTAACAACCCTAGATTTTTGAAAATATTTTAAATTAGATTTTATTTCATTTTGAAAATATTTTAAAATCTATTTTATTTCAAGATTTTATTTTTAAAACATCTTCAAAGTGTAGTAGTAATTTTTCCAATACTAGTTGTATTTTTGTTTACAATTTTAATCCTAGTTTTAATTTAATAAAATATTTTCTTATATTTTTTCTATTTTTCCTAAAAATATTTATTTATTTCATTTGTACCTTATCTTTTTCTCGTTTTTATTTTATTTACTTGATTTTTTCTTTTGGTTTATTTGTATAAAAGAAATTGGAAATTCTAAGAGACAAGAACCTTTGCAACTTGTGACTTTTCAATGCCTGGTCTCTTCATTTCTTTGGCCGTCTTTTCCAAGCAATAGCCGTGTGTTTTGTTTTGAATTTCACGTCAGAAAATTTCTCATTCCATCATAATTTTCGGCCATTCAGATCTGCGAAAAAAATTAGCTAATGGCTTCTTCCTTTTTTTACCTTTTCTCTTCAGTTTTCTAATGATTTTCCATTGTTTTGCTTGATCTCCTCTTGTGCTTCGCTCGGCCAAACCCTTTACCACCTTCATCGACCACCATATCACTTCCTCCTCATCACCACCCATGGCCTAACCTCTTCCTACTCTAAGCTATACTGGCCGTGACCATCCCATGGAGCAAACACCACAAAAAAAGTTGCAAAACCCTTGAACAATGCCTAGCCGAGCCTAGTTTTCCCATCTCCTTCATATATTGCTTCGGCCACCCCCTTAGCCGCCGCCACCGGCAAGTACATCACCTCTGGACATCACTTCAGTCATCACCAGATCTGTACATGACCAAGGTCGATCCCAAGTGATGCATGGTCGAGCCTAATGTTGAACCAAACACTCCTCTTTTGCCTTGCCCTTTGACCTTCCTTCACTAGTATCTCCTACCCCTTCACTTCTCCTTGTAGCCATGCCTATATGACCCATACCCAAGACCAAAACACCATCATGGCCGAACAAATATAGCATTATGGTCGAGCAAAAGTTGTTAGTGGTCGTGCAAAATCGATTGAAAAACTTGGTGATGTCTTTTGTAAATTCTATTTCTATTTTGTTCCAATAAATTTCGTATTGTATTCATATTCATATTTTGCTTTGTTTTGTTGTTGAATACAAGATTAATATCTTGACTCTCTACTCCACTCGAATCAAAGTCGTGCTATCGTGCTTTCTAGATTTTTATTGTGTTTTTGATTTGCTAAGTCCAGCGTAAAGAGGTGAGTATTCACTCGTCACATTTATACTTATAAAAATAGTGAACTGACAACAAGTGAATGTGTACAATTGCAATATCATGTTATACCTGCCTGTGATGTGAATTAATGATGTTAAACCCTGTTATAAGCTTGTCACATTATTTGCGATGTTATATTCTATCATACCATTTATTTATTTCTGTTTTCCGCACTGCAAGTTCCCTGTAGAATAGAATCGCTATGGGTTGAAATAATACATACCCGAATGGACTTTAGAGTAAGGAAAAATCGTTATGGGCCGAAATGATAGGCATGAGCGATTTTTGTTTATTTTAATTGACTTGGGATTGCGGGTTTGAAATGATACAACCTGGATTTTTCTTTTGTAAATTACGGATTGAAACGATATATTATCTTTATCACTTGACTTAGGTTAGAAAATATTATACAGACCCGTGGTTATTATATATATTTTTCTGAAATTTTTAAAGTATTTTAAAAATGTAAAAATATGATAATTTGATTTGAATTTGAATTTGAATTTAAATTTACGTAATAAATTGTTATTGATTTTTCTATGAATTAAAATGGTTAAATAAATGAATGTTTGAAAATGTAATTTGTAATATAAGTTGACTTGGAAATGTGAAATTTGGTTTAAAAATAAAAGTTAAGTCAATAAAATAAAATGGAAATTAAGTTTAATTTATGAAATGGTAAATTAAATTAAATTGTAAAGTAAATGCAAAAATTTGGAAAAATTGTACATTGATTTTAATAAGTAAAACATTGAGAAATTTGATATTTAATTGAGAAATTTTACTTTATAAAAATCGTAAGTTAAAGGGTATTTAAATGATCATTTTAAAGTGGAAAATATGAAATTTTGTAAGTTAAAATGGTTTAATTGAAGTTTAATTGTTGTTGAAATTCTATTGTACATCTAGAAATTCTTTTAGTAGCACTTCAGAGATGTTATCGTTTTTGAAAATGAACTAAAATCTGGAATAAATGAATCTGCAGCACTTTGTAAGGCTGTAGTTGTAGAAGTAAACAAAAAGGCTAAAATTTAATTATGTGATATTACAGCACTTTGTAAGTGCTATGGTTGCAGAGCGGAAACTAAAATCTCAAACTAAGAAAAGGGCTATAGTAGCACTTGTTAAGTGCTGTAGTTGGCTGGAATGAGATTTTTGAATATAATTGAATTACTGCAGCAGTTTTGTAAACGTTGTCTTTGCTGATTTGAATTAAATCTTTAAATTTGAACCCTGAACTATTACAACAGTTTTGTAAATGTTGTCTTTGTTGAATTGAACTATATTTCAACTAAAACTGAACTATTACAGCAGTTTTTAAATGCTGTCTTTACTGAATTGAATTGTTTTCAAATGTACCTTACCGTTGTTATCCCAACTTTTGGCAAAGTTGAGATATCCAAAATTTACTGGAAATCAATGATTACTATTCATGAATATCAACCATGCATTGTAGGATAACCATGGATATCAATGAATTTTGTCCGAGTCCGGAACGGGCCACAATTGATAGGGCACGACAAGAAAGACCATAGAAGTCTGCATTCCAAATTTCAAGTCAATCCGAGGTGGTATGCTCAAGTTATGGTGGATTCAAGTTAAGAGGAATGGGCATTGTCAGGTTCGAACCCATTACCTTTCCTATGTTCGAACCCATCCCCCTTGACCAAGCTCGAAACCAAGAAATGAGGCCGCGCCTCGAATCCATAAGCCTATGCCCCAGTTCGAATCGATGGTGTTCGAACCCATCACTTCGAACCCATCTAGTTCGAAACCACCTGCTTTCGAACCAATAAGCACTGCCACGCCACACCCGAAACCCTCGGCCTCGACTCCACTTCGAACCCAACTATTTCGAACCCATCACAGAGCCCTGCTTCGAACCCTTCCGTGAGCCATGCCTCGAACCCATCCATCTTCGAACCCATCTTGTGTAGCTCCATTCGAACCCACTGAGTCAACCAATCACGATGACGTGTCTTCCATCGGTTCGAATGCGCCGAGATATATGGAGTCGAAGCGGTCAACACGGAGTGAAGTCCGGATCGATTCGAAGTCTGCGCTCCACGTCACCACGAAGTCGCGTGCTATGATGGTTTCGAACCTATCGGTTCGAACGCAATGGGTTCGAACCAAGCAGCCTTGCCGTGAAGTCTATTTCGAACCCAACATATCTCCTAACCTACTGATCCAAATGCAGTGAAACTTTCACAGATGCTCGCATACATGTTGAAGAATGTCCACGCCAAATTTCACCTCGATTGGATGAATTCTTGATCGGTTCGAATGGAGTTTGAACCGATGCCAAAGTGGGCCCAAACTTCCTGAGACCGTACGTGTGGGCCCCCTCACGTGCCAGAAGTGGTCTCCCGAGTTTTCAGCGAGATACCAGCAGCCTACGCCTATAAATAGACTCCCAGGTCATTCAGAAAGGGGACTGGATTCTCTTTGGCAAGATCAAGACTCTGAAGCTCCAAGACTCCACCAAGGCTCTACTTGGCACTCAACAACCACCGTTGTACTCGAATTCCAGAACTATAATTCATTGTAATCCGCTGTAATCGATTGTAATCAGCGAAGAAGATCAATAAAAGGAAAAACCTTTGAAGTGGACGTAGGCCGGAGATAGCCGAACCACTATAAATCGTCTGTTCTTGTTTACATTTACTATTTTGCTACTTAGATCTGTGATTTGTGTTTGGATATTGCTGATTTATATTCCAACACTGGTGCTTTCACATTCATCGGGGTTTGTGACCAATTTTGGTGCAAACACTTTGGTGCTTTCACTGAGAAGAACTAGCACCCGCTGCATCAGGTTCAGAATTCGGATTCAAAAGTTTGAAGAAACTCCAATTCAGAGCAATGACTCGACAAACAAGACAGAGAATTGATAGAAGCCAACAAGGAGGAAGCCAAGAGGCATCCTCCGGATCAGGAGAAGGACAAGCTTCCGTCTACATCACCAGGGACGAGATGGAGGCCATGGCTAATTCATTGCGCGAAAGCATAATGAAGAGTCAACAGGAGATGCTGCAAAATTTCCTCGAGCAAATGAGGACAGCAAACATGCAAAACCTTGGACCAACTACAACAGCTACGAGTACGGGACAAGGAATCAGGATTGCAGAAGCAAATGAAGGTCAGGTTCAAGACCAGAACATAGGAGCTGCAGGTGGTCAACAAGGCCTTGGGGGCAGACCCTCAGGGTCCGATACTGGGAGACCAACAGACGGAGCTCAACAAGCTGGAGCCAATGCATATGTTAACGAGCCACCCGAAGAATACATACCGGAATTCCCTTCAAGGCTCGGGGGGCAGGACAGAAACTTGACAAGGGGGCAACCCCTAGACGGAGATGAGAGAATGATAGGCCTAATGCGACGAATCATGAGAGGAGGATTGCCTAGCGGAGGGCTAGAAGAAGTTAGTCGGAGTCCATTCACTCCAAACATCCGAAACGCAAGGAACCCTCCAAAGTTCAAATTACCAACGCTAGATCCCTATGACGGAAGATCAGACCCAACCATGCACATCACAAGATATATCAGGCACATGGAAGTACTGGGGGCATCCGAGGAAGTGATGGCACGATGCTTCCCTCCATATTTATCAGATTTACTTGCACTATGGTTCAGACAACTGGAGACTGGATCGATAGGAACATGGAGCGAGCTTGTTGACTGCTTCATGAGACAGTTCAGGGTCCATGTGACGCGACCCAAGAGTGTGATGACTTTAGCTTCAATCAAGCAAAGGACCGGAGAGTCCATAAAAGATTTTCTGTTAAGATTCAATGTGACAGTGACTTCTGTGGACCGCCCGGATCCATCAATGATTTTAATGGCGGCGGTGGCAGGAGTCGCGGAAGGTACCAAGTTTAAAGATTCTCTAACAAAAGATCCACCGCAAGATCTTGGAGAATTCTTCCATAAAGCCGAAAAATTCATTCGATTAGAAGAATCACGAGTCGAGAGTCGTGAAATAAACGCCACGAAAAGCGTAGGAACCTCTGGAGAGCAGTCCGGAGCGGACAAGGGAAAGAGAAAACAGGATGACAGACATGACGGTCCTGATAAACGGAAGAAATTCTGGGAACCCAGATTCAGGCGGTACACAGATCTGAATGCAAGCCTAGAAAGAATCTACACTGAAACTCGGGGGCAAATCCCCTATCGAAAGCCACCTATAAGGGATCCCACCGAGCGGGAGCGCAGGACTGGAAAATATTGCCTATTCCATGAGCTGGATGGGCACACCACAGATGAATGCCGTCACCTGAAGGATGAGGTGGAAGAGCATGCCAGAGGTGGTAGATTGCCGCAGTATGTCAGAGAACGGACAGCGGCAGCGAGACCTGAACAACTACCGCCTCCACCTAACAGGAACGATCCTGGATCGGGATCACGACTCGTCATCAACTGATCAAAGATGGCAAGGGCCAAGTCCAGGATTTGGACTTCGGTCGAATAATTTTATTTAGATTTATTTTCAGAATAAACGGTTACTCCACTTACACATGTACGGGAACCGGAGAGATCCCTAGGCATGCTCTGAGATGGAGATGAACCGCCACGCCCGAAGAGGCAATCCTTTGTTTTTTCTGATGTTTGAGATTGAACATCTAGAACTTGAATTTTTATAAATAAATTAGAACTTTTTGCAATAAACCTTTTGACCGGAGAGTCAAAGGATGAACATTACATATAAACATGATCGCTTTATGACCCTATCCGGAGAGACGGGGTCCGAAGGCAAGAAGTGAGTTGCTTCGCCGGAGAGCGACAGGATCGACTCACTTATACAAGAAAGATCGCCTTCACCCGGAGAGGTGAATCCAGAAGGCAAGAAGTGAGTTGCTTCGCCGGAGAGCGACAGGATCGACTCACTTATCGTCGTTTCCCCTTCACCGGAGAGTGATAGGATGGGATCCGACAAGAGTCCGGAGAGACTATGATCGGCCGATGATTCAGGTCATGACATCGCTTAATGTTCAACTGCTTTGAACCGGAGTGCAAGAAGTGAGTTGCTTCGCCGGAGAGCGACAGGATCAACTCACTTAAGCGCTGTTTCCCCTTCACCGGAGAGTGATAGGATGGGATCCAGCAAGAGCCCGGAGAGGCTATAATCGGTCCCGAACGACCATGATATCGCTATACGTCCTAACTGGGACCAGAGTGCAGGGAATAGAAGGCAACGCCGGAGAGCAATAGGATCTTTCTATTCAATCACTAAGTCTAGAATGGACTTAGTAGGGGTTTAGAGCAGCCAATAATAGTCCGAAGAGACTATGAAACTTCATTCTCAACTTCTACGGAAATGACAAATATTGATTTGGCTTCGAACAGCCACAAACTTGATTGATAATGCCACAGCTATCAACGAAACATGAATTTATTACACTTGATCTAAGACCGTTCAAAACATACCTTTTACAAAAAGGCATGTTTTGGGGGGCAAAGTGTTATCCCAACTTTTGGCAAAGTTGAGATATCCAAAATTTACTGGAAATCAATGATTACTATTCATGAATATCAACCATGCATTGCAGGATAACCATGGATATCAATGAATTTTGTCCGAGTCCGGAACGGGCCACAATTGATAGGGCACGACAAGAAAGACCATAGAAGTCTGCATTCCAAATTTCAAGTCAATCCGAGGTGGTATGCTCAAGTTATGGTGGATTCAAGTTAAGAGGAATGGGCATTGTCAGGTTCGAACCCATTACCTTTCCTATGTTCGAACCCATCCCCCTTGACCAAGCTCGAAACCAAGAAATGAGGCCGCGCCTCGAATCCATAAGCCTATGCCCCAGTTCGAATCGATGGTGTTCGAACCCATCACTTCGAACCCATCTAGTTCGAAACCACCTGCTTTCGAACCAATAAGCACTGCCACGCCACACCCGAAACCCTCGGCCTCGACTCCACTTCGAACCCAACTATTTCGAACCCATCACAGAGCCCTGCTTCGAACCCTTCCGTGAGCCATGCCTCGAACCCATCCATCTTCGAACCCATCTTGTGTAGCTCCATTCGAACCCACTGAGTCAACCAATCACGATGACGTGTCTTCCATCGGTTCGAATGCGCCGAGATATATGGAGTCGAAGCGGTCAACACGGAGTGAAGTCCGGATCAATTCGAAGTCTGCGCTCCACGTCACCACGAAGTCGCGTGCTATGATGGTTTCGAACCTATCGGTTCGAACGCAATGGGTTCGAACCAAGCAGCCTTGCCGTGAAGTCTATTTCGAACCCAACATATCTCCTAACCTACTAATCCAAATGCAGTGAAACTTTCACAGATGCTCGCATACATGTTGAAGAATGTCCACGCCAAATTTCACCTCGATTGGATGAATTCTTGATCGGTTCGAATGGAGTTCGAACCGATGCCAAAGTGGGCCCAAACTTCCTGAGACCGTACGTGTGGGCCCCCTCACGTGCCAGAAGTGGTCTCCCGAGTTTTCAGCGAGATACCAGCAGCCTACGCCTATAAATAGACTCCCAGGTCATTCAGAAAGGGGACTGGATTCTCTTTGGCAAGATCAAGACTCTGAAGCTCCAAGACTCCACCAAGGCTCTACTTGGCACTCAACAACCACCGTTGTACTCGAATTCCAGAACTATAATTCATTGTAATCCGCTGTAATCGATTGTAATCAGCGAAGAAGATCAATAAAAGGAAAAACCTTTGAAGTGGACGTAGGCCGGAGATAGCCGAACCACTATAAATCGTCTGTTCTTGTTTACATTTACTATTTTGCTACTTAGATCTGTGATTTGTGTTTGGATATTGCTGATTTATATTCCAACACTGGTGCTTTCACATTCATCGGGGTTTGTGACCAATTTTGGTGCAAACAACCGTAGCATTTTTAAGTGCTGCGAAAGCTGAAATTTCACTGTTTTAATGTATTTAAGTGAACTAATGAGCTCAGAAAAGGATAAATTTTTGGGAATTAAATATTGAAGTGTAAATATAATGATTTTACTTTTAAATGGTTTAAATGGAGTGTTTTGATTTGAAATATAAACCATTTTGAAATTTGATTTGGAATGGTATTTAAATTGAATAAAAATGAATGAGGTTTTGAAAAGATATGATATTTTGATATTTTGAAATGGATTTAAATGATATTTGATTTTCGAAGTATAAAATACCATTTTGAAATTTATAACCACGGATTATAATAACGATTGGTTGTTAAAGAGACCGTGATCGGATATGGACATACTCTCTGCCGATACCGAAAACCACTTTAACAACTATGTGCGCGTTGGAGATTCCAAAATGAAGTAGGATGGTGACGACGATACTATTATGGTATAAACATGGACCCGACTCCCGTGAGTTGGCTTATGGTGGCTAAAATAGGAGCGATCGACGGGCCAAGTGAGGCAATTCCTCCTATCGAACACACTTCTTTGATACCATTCTATTGGTTTTGTGATTGATTGGGTGCACCCTTTTGATTTTAGGAGTGTGGCTCGAGGGGGCGGTAGTGGCTGCTATGCATTACCACCAGCCCGGAAGCATAATTGGTATATCTACCCTAGCATTGCCTAGTTGTGCCCTGTCACCTACTATAGCGAGCTTTACTACGAGTTTGTTTTTCTTCCATAGCCGATGGAGTATTTTGGGTAGCCTCCCGATCTGGAGGTATGCTGATACTGGATGGACTACTGGGACTATTATGTGCTGAGGGCTATATGGGTAACCCCTTAACGCTATTTAAAAGTAAGTTTATTTTACTGTAGACATTATTATAATAGTGCAATATTACTGCATGGTAAATAGTTTAACGGATCCTTAGAGGATGGGCAGTCCCAAGCATCCTTTAAGTTACTTGTACTTTATTACAATTCACTTAAGTTGGTTTACATTTTATAAGTATGTATGTCCTGACTCGAGTGTTTGTGTTTTATTTACGCTCAGGTCAGCCTGAGTATTCACAACTTAGGATTTCACTTTCTGAAGCTAGGGATCGCTGGGGATTCAGCTTATCTAGTTATTTATCTATTTCAGTTCCAGTTATTATATTTCAGCTCTCGTATTAGTGGACTTCTGTGTATTAGGATTTCTATTGTGTTTGTTTTCAGACTGATATTATGTACTTGTTTTGAGACTTTGTTATAGTAGCTTCATAAACTATTATGGTATTCTAATTTCCGCTGCCAGTTATTATGATATTTCTGTGTCTATGATTCTATGAATGATTTTGTTTGCTCCAAATTTTATTACAATATGTTATTTTGAATTATTCAAGTCTGACATGTGTGGGTTATTGTCGATTTGAATTGTCCAAAATAGTGGGTCGTTACAGTTGGTATCAGAGCTTTGGTTTTTAGACAAACCTTAGCCTGCGGAGCAAAAACTCAATAGAGATAGGGTAGAAATATCCTAGAATGAGTGAAATCAATCTCAGAATCGTTTCTTTGTGCGAGAACGTATTTTCAAAGTATAAAATGATTTTCAAAATGATTTTTCAAAGGATTTTTCAAAGGATTTTTCAAAGATTACTTTGATATAAATTTTTCTTGTTTTAAAAGCAATTTTCTAAACTTCCTTCGTTTCGTATCTACCTTGTTAGTATTTTCTTTCGTTAGGATATTCATCCAAGTGAATTTTGTCTTATCTTATCTTTATCTTCTCTGTACCTTGTCCTAAATTCATTCTTGATTTTTCAGGATGAATCGTGGAAATGCCAAAGGTAGGGGTCGTCGTATTGCCCCAGCTCCTCAGCCTACTGCACCCATTAGGTTCACTGTTCCTTGTAAGGAATTCGTGCAACTTGGTGGTACCAAGTTTTCTGGTTCAGAGAGCATTATTGAAACTCTGCAATGCTTGTAGAATTTTTAGAGGATATTTACCAGTCTCAAGATTACTGATGCTTAGAAGCGTCAGTTAGCAGCGTGGCAGTTGCAAGAGGCTGCCCTAGATTGGTGGGAGTCTGTTATGGCTAACACCGTCGAGCCTGACATTACTTGTGAGCAGTTTAGGTATCCTTTGTGTTATCTTGAATTTTGATCGTATTTTCCTTTCTTTTGAATCTATCTTAAGTTTGTTCTGTATCTCATTCCAGGGAGGCTTTTGTGGCAAAATGGATGCCAGAAGCTGGTAAATCTCAGCTTTACTGTGAATTCATGGATCTCAAGCAAGGTACCATGTCCTTTTCTGAGTATGAGAGGAAGTTCAATGAACTTTGCAAGTTTGGTCCTAGCCTGATAGACACTCCTCTCAAGAAGAATGAGAAGTTCATAGCTGGTGCTCGTCCCGAGTATTATGATCATCTCATTTCTCATGTTCATGGCACTTTTACCCATCTTATGGATATGGCTATCTGATATGAGAACCCTACTTCTAAGGGTCCTGCTGTTGTTGGTGCTCCTTCATATCAGTCTTCCTCTGCTAATTCTAGGAAGAGAGCCTAATTACCAGCAGCAGAAAAAGAATTGGCTCAAGAATGCGGGTTTGGGATCTTCATCATTTTCTCCTTCTCAAAGGTAGCATGTTGATCTTTCTTCCATCAACTGCTTCAAATCTGATCAGAAGGGACACTACGCCAATAGTTATCCTACTTTAATTGGTGTTGTTGTTCCTCCTCCAGCTCAGTTGGCTAGGCTAGATGTATGCCATATCTGTTTTCAGCCTGGCCATTTTAGGAAGGATTGCCCTACCCAGTAGAGGGGTAAGCCTTTTGGTATATTTGTTGTCACCTCTGCATCTTCTCCAGCCCCTGCACCTGCTCCTGCTCCTAGTGATGACCATGGTACTCTTCAGGGCACCTTTTCTTTATTTCATCATCCTGTTCGTGTTTTATTTGATACTGGGGCTTCCCGTAGTTTTATTTTCTGTTGATTTGTGTGATAAGTTTGAGCATCCCCTTTCTCCTGAGTATGCTTCTGTTCCTTTATGGGTTTCTAATCCTATTGGGGGTCCCGCGGACCTTAGTAGGATTTGTAGAGGGGTGAAACTCTTCCATTCTTGTTATCGTTTTTTTGGTGATTTCTATGTTTTGGGTTTCGATGCTTTTGATTTATTGCTTGCTGAGGATTGGTTAAAGAATCATGATGCCCATATCTCTTGTAAATCCCGATTTGTTACTCTTGTGGGAGATAAGGGTGATCCTTTGATTATTCAGTGCCGCATGTCTTAGGATTTTGCTGGCAGTTTTATTTATTCTCTGGATTCTTCTCATGGTGATTTTGATTCGACTCCTGTAGTCAGACTCTATCCTGATGTATTTGGTGAAGTCACTTCTTTACCTCTTAAGCGGGAAATTGATTTTCGTATTGATCTTATTCCTGGTGCTCGACCTGTAGTTCTTCCTCCTAGAAGAATGGCACCCCACGAGAAGGTTGAGTTAGGAGAGAAAAATGAGGACTTAACTTCCAAAGGTCTGATTAGACCTAGTTATTCAGAATGGAGAGAAGCGGTGGTTTTTTTCACCAAGTCCGATGGTTCTTTGAGGATGTGTGTTGATTATAGAGAGCTGAAAAAGCTCACTATAAAAAACAGATATCCAATGCCTCGTATCAATGATATGTTTGATCAGCTTTATGGTGCTACTGTTTTCTCTAAGCTTGATCTTTCCATAGGTTTTCATCAGCTCAGAGTTGCTGAGGAAATTATTACCAAAACTGCTTTCCGCACTGAGAATGGGTTTTATGAATGGTTAGTCATGCCTTTTGGTTTGACTAATGCTCCTGCTTTCTTTGTGGATTTGATGAATCGTGTTTTTCGTGATGTGCTTAATAAATTTGTTCTAGTCATTGTTGATGATATCCTTGTCTTCTCTAAGACCAAGGAAGAGCATGAGTCGCATTTGAAATCTATTCTAGAGACTCTCAGAAATCATCAATTGAAGGCTAAATTTTCTAAATGCCATTTCTGGAGGGATGAAGTCCGATTCCTCGGGCATATTGTTTCTAGTAATGGAGTTTATGTTGATCCAGTCAAGATCGCTGCGATCAATGTAAGTTTTTCTTTTCTCTCTTTTCTTTTACCATTTAATAATCATATCTTTTCGGTTGTCCTTATTTTCTCCCTATTATGTTACAGGATTGGGAAACTCCAAAGACTCCATCCGATATTCGTAGTTTTCTAGGCCTTTTCGGTTATTACCGGAGATACATTGAGAATTTTGCTCGGATTGCTGCACCTCTCACTGCTTTGACTCGTAAGAATGCTAAGTTTATCTGGGATAAGAAGTGTGCAGCTACATTCAATGAGTTAAAGAGAAAGCTTACTTCCGCACCAGTTCTTACCATTCTGAATGGAAGTGAGGGATTGATGGCATACGCTGATTCTAGTCATGAGGGATTGGGTGTTGTTCTCATGCAGGATGGTAAGGTCATTGCCTATGCCAGCTGTCAGTTGAAAACCCACGAGGCAAATTATGCTGCTCATGATTTAGAGTTGCTTGCTGTTGTCTTTGCTTTGAAGCTTTGGAGGCATCATCTTCTGGGAACTAAATTTGAGCTTTTCACCGATCATCAGTCTCTGAGATATATCTTCACCCAGAAGGATTTGAATCATAGGCAAGTTCGTTGGCTTGATTTTCTAGCTTCTTACGACCTCGATATTAGCTATACTCCCGGTAAAGCTAATGTTGTGGTCGATGCTTTGAGTCGGAAAAAGGCTTTGTTGTGTCAGCTTGTTGTTTCTTCTTCTCCTCATTTAGATCGTATCATGGCTAAGCAAGATGAGGATGAGATGCTTAGATTGATGAAGGAGAGTGTTCGTAGTAGAGTTGGTGGTAGTAGTGGAGCTCAGATCGATGATAGAGGGATTTTGAGGATTAATGGTAGGATATGTGTCCCGAATATTGATGGATTGAGGCAAGAGTTACTTCGGAAGAATCATCGATCCAGACTTTCTATTCATCCTGTTGTGTCGAAGATGTATCAGGTTATAAAGAGGCTTTATTGGTGGAAGGGTATGAAGCGGTATATCTCTATCTTTGTTAGTAGGTGTGCGACTTGTCAGCAAGTCAAGGCCAACCATCAGAAGACCCCTCGTTTGTTGCAGCCCCTTAAGATTCCCAATTGGAAGTGGGAACCGGTTTCCATGGATTTCATTAATGGATTACCGAGGACTAAGAGGTTTAATGAGAGTATCTGGGTTATTGTGGATGGACTGACCAAGTATGTTCATTTCATTCCGATCAAGTCTACCCGTTCTGCTTCTAGCTTGTCTGTGATCTACATGAGAGAGATCGTTCATCTACATGGTGTTCCTCTCAGTATTGTTTGTGATCGTGATCCTATCCCTACCAATCAGTTTTGGAAAGCTTTTTAGGAATCTTTGGGTACTCATCTGAATCTAAGCACTGCTTACCATCCACAAACCGACGGTCAAATGGAAAGAGTGAATCAGATGCTCGAGAATCTTCTTCTTGCTTGTGTGCTTGATTATGGAGGATCTTGGGAAGATCATCTCCATCTTGTTGAATTCACCTACAATAAAGTTATTAGGTATAATCTAATCTTCTGTTTTAAGCTTATGTTAATCCTTTATCTATCTCATTCCATATTTGAATTCAGGCCAGTATTAAAATGTCTCTATTTGCTGCTCTTTACGGACGACCTTGTAGATCTCCATCTTGCTGGATTGAATCCGGTAATCGTTTGATTCTTCGTCATGATGTGATTTTGGAGGCTTCTGAGAGAGTTGAGGAGATTAAGAGGAAGTTGAGAGTTGCCCAGGATAGGCAGAAGAAGTACGCTGATAGGAGTAAGTGGAGTTTAGAGTTTGTTGTTGGTGATCGGGTTTTCCTTAAGGTCTTTCCCTTAAGGAATGTTATTCGCTTGGTCGTGGAAAGAAGCTTTCTCCTAAGTTCATTGGTCCTTTCCGCATTGTGGAAAGAGTTGGTTCTTTGGCTTATCGTCTGGATTTGCCCGATAAGCTTTCTGGAGTGCATCATGTATTCCATGTCTCACATCTTCGCCGGTATCTTCATGATCCATCTCTTATTGTTCAGCCTTCTGCTCTTGATAGTTTGGATATTGAGCCTAATCTGAATGTCGAGAGGAAGCCACTTCGTATTGTCGATAGAGGTACGAAGCAGCTCAGAAGGAAATCTTTTAATTTGGTCAAAGTACAGCGGTGTACTGATGATTGAGATTGTGCCGGGGAGACAGAGGAGAGCATTCATGCTTTGAATTCGGAATTGTTTATTTCAGGTACTATTTGTTTTCTATCTTGTTTTTCCTTATTTTCCTTGTTCGTTCTTTTCGAGGGCGAAAAGATTTGAGTGTGGGAGAGTAACAACAATAGATTTTTGAAAATATTTTAAGTTAAATTTTATTTCATTTTGAAAATATTTTCAAATTTATTTTATTTCAATATTTTATTTTTTAAACATTTTCAAAGTGTAGTAGTAATTTTTCCAATACTAGTTGTATTTTTGTTTACAATTTTAATCCTAGTTTTAATTTACTAAACTATTTTCTTATATTTTTTCTATTTTTCCTAAAAATATTTATTTATTTCATTTCTACCTTATTTTGTTTTCATTTTTATTTTATTTACTTTATTTTTTCTTTTGGTTTATTCGAATAAAAGAAATTGGAAATTCTAAGAGACAAAAACCTTTTCAGCTTGTGACTTTTCAGTGCCTAGTCCCTTCATTTCTTTGACCGTCTTTTCCAAGCAATAGCCATCTGTTTTGTTTTGAATTTCATGTGAGAAAACTTCTCATTCAATCATAATTTTTGGCCATTCAAATCTGAGAAAAAAATTAGGTAATGGCTTCTTCCTTTTTTTTACCTTTTCTCTTCATTTTTCTAATGATTTTTCCATTGTTTTGCTTGATCTCCTCTTGTGCTTTACTCGGCCTAACCCTTCACCACCTTCACCGACCACCACATCACTTCCTCCTCATCACCATCCACGGCCTGACCTCCTCCACCTCTGACCTATACTGGTCGTGACCATCCTATGGAGCAAACACCACAAAAAAAAAGTTGCAAAACCCCTTGAACAATGCCTAGCCTTTCCCATCTCCTTCATATATTTCTTCGGCCACCCATTTAGCCGTCACCACCAGCAAGTAAACCACCTCTGGCCATCACTTCAACCATCACCAGATCTATACATGACCAAGGCCGAGCCCAATTGATCCATGGCCAAGCCTAATAATGCACCAAACACTCCTCTTTTGCCTTGCCCTTTGACCTTCCTTCACAAGTAACTCCTACCCCATCACTTTTCCTTGTAGCCGTGCCTATATGACCGATACTCGAGCCTAAAACACTACCATGGCCGAACCAATATAGCATTGTGGCCGAGCAAAATTTGTTAGTGGTCAAGCAAAATCGATTGAAAAATTTGGTGATGTCTTTTGTAAATTCTATTTCCATTTTGTTCCAATAAATTTGGTATTGTATTCATATTTATATTTTGCTTTGTTTTGTTGTTGAATACAAGATTAGTAACTTGGCTCTCTACTCCACTCGAATCAAAGTCGTGCTATCGTGCTTTCTTGATTTTTTTTTTGTATGTTTTGATTTGCTAACTCCGGCGTAAAGAGGTGAGTATTCACCCATGACATTTATACTTATATAAATGGTGAATTGACAACAAGTGAATGTGTAGAATTGCTATATCATATTATACCTGCCTGTAATGTGAATTATATGATGTTAAACCTTGTTATAAACTTGTAACATCATCTGCTATGTTATATTCTGTCACACTGTTTATTTATTTCTGTTTCCCACACTGCAAGTTCCCTGTAGAATAGAATCACTATGGGTTGAAATGATACATACCCGAACGGACTTTAGAATAAGGAAAAATCATTATGGGTTGAAATGATAGGCCTGAGTGATTTTTATTTTTTTAATTGACTTGGGATTGCGGGTTTGAAATGATAGAACCCGTATTTTTCATTGTAAATTATTGATTGAAATGATATATTATCTGTATCACTTGACTTAGGTTAGAAAATATTATACAGACCCGTTGTTATTATATATATATTTTCTGTAATTTTTATTGTATTTTAAAAATGTAAAAATATGATAATTTGATTTAAATTTGAATTTAAATTGACTTAATAAAGTGTTATTGATTTTTCTATGAATTAAAATGGCTAAACAAATGAATGCTTAAAAATGTAATTTGTAATATAACTTGACTTGGAAATGTGAAATTAGGTTTAAAAATAAAAGTTAAGTTAAGAAAAATAAAAGTTAAGTAAATAAAATAAAATGTAAATTAAGTTTAATTTATGAAATGGTAAGTTAAATTAAAGTGTAAAGTAAATGAAAAATTTTGGAAAAATTGTACATTGATTTTAATAAGTAAAACATTGAGAAATTTGATATTTAATTGTGAAATTTTAGTTTATAAAAATCATAAGTTAAAGGGTATTTAAATGATCATTTTAAAGTGGAAAATATAAAATTTTGTAAGTTGGAATGGTTTAAATTGAAGTTTAATTGTTGCTGAAATTCTATTATAAATCTAGAAATTTTTTTAGTAGCACTTCGGAAATGTTATCGTTTCTGAAAATGAACTAAAATCTAGAATAAATGAATCTGCAGCACTTTATAAGTGTTGTAGTTGCAGAAGTGAACTAAAAGGCTAAAATTTAACTTAGTGATATTATAGCACTTTGTAAGTGTTGTGGTTGTAGAATGAAAACTAAAATCTAAAACTAGCAAAAGGGCTACAGTAGCACTTGTTAAGTGCTGCAGTTGGCTGAAATGAGATTTTTGAATATAATTGAACTATTGTAGCAGTTTTATAAACGCTGTCTTTGCTGATTTGAATTAAATCTTTAAATTTGAACCCTGAACTATTAAAGCAGTTCGGTAAATGCTGTCTTTGCTGAATTGAACTATTTTTCAATTAAAACTGAACTATTAAGGCAGTTTTTAAATGATGTCTTTACTGAATTGAATTGTTTTCAAATGTACTTACCATAACATTTTCTAAGTGCTGTGAAAGCTGAAATTTCACTGTTTTAATGTATTTAAGTGAATAAATGAGCTCAGAAAGGGCTAAATTTTTGGGAATTGAATATTTGAATTGTAAATATAATGACTTCACTTTTAAATGGTTTAAATGGAGTGTTTTGATTTAAAATATAAACCATTTTTAAATGTTATTTGGAATGGTATTTAAATTAAATAAAAATGAATGAGCTATTGAATAGATATGATATCAAAATATTTTGAAATGGATTTTAAATGATATTTTAATTTGAAATGATATTTGATTTTCGAAGTATAAAGTACCATTTTGAAATTTATAACCACGGGTCATAATAACGATTGGCTGTTAAAGAGACCTGATCAGATATGGACATGCTCTCTTACCAAAAACCACTAACAACTATGTGCGCGGTGGAGATTCCAGAATGAAGTAGGATGGTGACGACGATCCTATTATGGTATGAACGTGGACCTGACTCCCGTGAGTTGGCTTAAGGTGGCTAAAACATGAGCGACCGACGGGCCAAGGGAGGTCATTCCTTCTATCAAACTCACTTCTTCGATACTATTATATTTCTTTTGTGACTGATTGGGTGCACCCTTTGATTTTGGGAGTGTGGCTCGAGGTTGGCGGTAGTGGCTGCTATGCATTACCACCAGCCAAGAAGCGCAATTGGTATATCTACCCTGGCATTGCCTAGTTGTGTCGTGTCACCTACCATAGCGAGCTTTACTACGAGTTTGTTTTTCTCCCGTAGTCGATAGAGTACTTAGGGTAGCCTCCCGATTTGGAGGTATGTTGATACTGTATGGACTACTAGGACTATTATGTGTTGAGGGCTATATGGGTAACCCTTTAACGCTATTTAAAAGTAAGTTTATTTTACTGTAGACATTATTATAATAGCTCAATATTACTACACAGTAAATAGTTTAACGGATCCTTAGAGGATGGCCGGTCCCAAGCATCCTTTAAGTTACTTGTATTTTATTACAGTTCACTTGAGTTGGTTTACATTGTATAAGTATGTATGTCCTGACTCGAGTGTTTGTGTTTAATTTATGCTTGGGTCAGCCTGAGTATTCACGGCTTTGGTTTTCACTTTCTGGAGCTAGGAATCGCTGGAGATTCTGCTTATCTAGTTATTTATTTATTTCAGTTTCAGTTGTTCTATTTCAGCTCCAGTATTAGTGGACTTCTATGTATTGGGATTTCTATTGTGTTTGTTTTCAGACTAATATTATGTATTTGTTTTGAGACTTTGTTATAGTAGCTTCACGGACTACTATGGTATTTTAATTTCCGCTGCGAGTTATTCTGATATTTCGTGTCTGTGATTTTGTGAATGATTTTATTTGCACCAAATTTTATTACAATTTTTTATTTTGAATTATTCAAGTTTGACATGTGTGGATTATTGTCGATTTGAATGGTCCAAAATAATGGGTCGTTACACATCATAATTAGAGATAAAATATGTTAGTCCTTAAGATGATGGTTTTGATGACAACAACCATAGAATAAGATTATAAAATACAAATACTAACATTATAGTTTAGATATATATGTATATGCAGGATTTATCCATGTAGGTACCAAGAATGAAGACTGTACAGTATAGAGATTCAAGATATCAAGATTGAAGACTCATGAGTATCAAGAATATCAAGTTTATGAAGAGTTCAAGATTTCAAGAATAAGTAATTTAATTAGGAATTTTGTTAAAACTCCTAGAAAACCACTGGCATCTTAAAATCCAATTTATTCGTGGAATGGAATCCACTTCGAGCCCGTTAAAGGGATGGAACCTACAAAAAATCTAGTAGGACATTATTTTGTATCCAATAAATTTTATTCAAAATGTTTTTTACAGAATTATATTTTGTTTTCAAAATGATTGCAAAACCTTCCTTTTATAAGAATCAAAATCATCTATCCTGATTTTAAATACTTTTAGCCTCAAATTAATCTTTATTTTCAAAATCAAATTATCCTTAGTTTTAAATCTATCTTTAATAATAATATATTTAAATTCTAATATTTATACTTAGATTTAAATATAAAATTATAGTAAAATTTTATATATATTATTCTCTATATTTATTTATGCATTTTAACTTTAGTTAAGTATATTTATAAAAGTTTAAAATAGTTTTAATATAAGATAAAAGTTACTTTCAAAGAAAAAAAATCACCAAAATTTCCTTTGGGATGTCGACATACTCAATATACCCATGACGACATAGTATTAGTTAATTTCAAAATTTGAATTTCAAAAGAAGTGTCTATTCCTCATATCTCTTCACGAACGGACATGGCTCTTGTTCTTCTATAAATAGGGGTTGTTTTCAACGAATTTTCATTCATATTTTCTGGTTTTCATTTCTCTTCTTCTTCCACATTTCTTTATACACATTTCTACCATTACTCTGCCGAAATCAACATTGAATCTAACTAGATTATCTCTGGTTTGATTCTCTATCACTATCTCAACAAGATTGTCAGTGTTATTCAGAGTTATAGGCTTCTTTGTAATCAATTAAACAAGAAAAGGTGTGATTGTAGCCTTGGAAATCAATCAAGCGAGAAAAGGTGTGATTGTAGCCTTGGAAATCAATTGGGTGAACTTGTTGCCCATGAAATCAAGTATCTCTACCCAGAGGATTGTGAATCTGGAGGGTGTACCTCGTTGTCGTGAAATCGAGGGTGTAATTGTACAATTGCTTTTGAAAGGAAATCCATACTTGTATGCGAGACTTGATGTAGGGTAACTCCGAACCAGTATAAAATCCGGTGTGTTCTTTCTTTTACTGCTTTTACATTATTTCTGCATTTGTGTTCGATTCTGTGATCATATTTGTGTCTGAATATTGCACACATTTGTGTGCAAATTAACAAAAACTCATAAAGATTTAATAATTCCTTAAAACACTGCTCATCCCCTCTAGTGTTTATCCTAGCCTTAAGATCCGTAATCCGCATTTCTCACATTTGGTATCAGAGCAAGGATTTTCAAAGTGTTCATAATCTGAATTTTGAAAATTTTGAAATGGCAATTTTTTTAAATTATTAATACTATTTTCATATGAATATGCCATAGAATCATCATTATATTTTTGTTTAAAACTATATTTAGTTATTTTTAAAAGTCACTTTATTCTTTAAAACTTATGTTGTTTTGCAGGAGAAGAGTTATGTCTAATGACTGTTGGTTAAAAGATACCAGATAATCATTCATCGATCAAGAAGTACTAATGGATATATAATGGCAATCGATAATGAAGTGGGTACCGTATCAATACAAAGCTTTTGATTCTCATAAACAACTTGACTTGATACTATACTTCTCTCCACCTGCTTCATAATGCCACTGGTTTCATCCGAATCCGTCAAGAAATGACCAAGTTATGGTCAAATGAAGATTTGGTGAACAAAGAGAAAAAGAAGGCAAAACTGTCCAAGATTTCTTCTACCGTTCGGCCTGTTGCATCACAATACCATCCAAATTCGACACCAAACTATTACTAGATCGTAATCTTTGCCTTCCTCTTCGATTTTCCGCTGGTTTCATCCAATTTCGTTAAGAAATGAAGGAGATATACCTTCTAGAAGTTTGATAGTAAGTAGAAAAATGGTAAGAAGAAGAAGAAGAAGAGAAACTTTTATGAAAAGTGGTGACTGTTGGGCCTATTTATAGTGGTTGAAGTGTCCATTCATTCAAAATTCAAAATTCAAATTCAAAGTTTTGGTGCCAAGTTAGTCAACCTACTAAATTATCTGCATCTTTCTCATACAGTCTTCAAATTCAGCAAATGAATATACTAAACTGATCAGAAAAACGAGCCCGTCGCAATAGAACAGATCTCGTCGTTAAATTCATAGAGATATAAATGTGTGGTTCATGACTATGGAAGAACAACAAAGTTAGAAAGATAGAGTGCAAACATTGGTACGCTTTACTATTATTTCATCTTTATTGGTGCATTTAGGAATATATATTTATGCATTTAGTTGGGTATAGAAATTTATCTCTTTTATAAGTTTTAATATTTTGGTCCATATATCGACACACCATAGTATAAATATTGATATACTAGTCTAAATTTTTCTAAAAAAGTGTCTTTTAAAATGTGTTTTATTTCGAATAAAATCATACTATTAATTTATTACAACTATACTAAGTAGAAAAGCATAACTTTATTAATGATTTCAACTTTTCTAATGTTATTTTTACTTCTGATACTCTATTTCATTTAAGATACTAATTTTATATCTTTAAGAAATTAATAAAATGAATTTAGAATGTTAGAATAAGGCTCTATTTATATACTTCTTCAATTAATAAGATAGCACCACATCACATGACCAGAATTTTAGATAGCATTTCTAAAATGCTTCTTTTCTTCTGTAATTTTTGGTAAGTATTGCAAATTCATTTTTATAGTATTTCTGTGCTTTGAAATGCTGTAGAATTCAGAAATTTTACATGGCATTTGGTAAAAGCAAAAGTTTCAGCTTTATAAAGTTTCGAATATTTTTTACTACAAAAACTTTTTATAGCATTCTTTAAACGTTGTTTTTCTTTGTGAAACTTTAAACTATGTAAAAATGATATTTAAATTAAGTATTTTTCTCTATTCTTTTTAGAGTTAGTTTCTAACTTTTATTAGAATATTTTAAAATTAACTTCATGTTTAAATGTTTTTTAATAATTAATTAATTTTTATTAAAGTAAGAGGCCTTAATATAACACATGTTTATTTTAGTTTTTCAATCTTTATTATTTTTTTATGATATTTTTTAAATTTAAAAGATGTTTAAACATGTTTCTAAATATTTAGTCCAATAATAATTTAATATAAAGGTTTTAATTAGTAAGTTAAGTATTTTATAAACATGGAAGTTTGGATTATTAAAAATAAAAATAGTAAATAATAATAATAATAAAAACAACCAAGTTAAAACAATTATTTTAAATAAATTAAATAAGTAGGCTGTTAATTTTTATAAAAACCATATTTGATCATATATATATATATATATATATATGTATGTATGTATGTATGTATGTATGTATGTATGTATGTATGTATGTATGTATATATATATAGTTTAAATCCATATTTCTTAGCAATTTGATTTTGACATTGAATTTGATTACTACTTTTCATGAATATGTTATAATTTTAATATCATTTATTACCTTTAAACTCTTGTCTTTATTACTATTTTAGTCCCATTCATTAGTTTCCTTAACCTAAGTTTAGTAATTGGTATGTGTTACCTTTGTTTGTTTGAAGCGAGTTATAATAAATTGTTTGATATATGTATACATACACACTTACATATACATATACATACATATACATATATTTGCTTGTCAATTAGATATTACTTATCACTCATGTTTATCTTATAATCTTGATATCTCTTACCGTTGTATATATATCATCATATCATGTTGCATATTATTATTATTATTACTTCGTTATCATTTTATTTCATATAACATATCATTATGCATCCTATTTCATATCACATTTCATTGCATATTACATCATAAATTATAATCCGTGAAATACCATAATCATTTGCAGCATAAGTTGCACTTCATTTTGCATATCATCTCATGCTACATTGCATATGTCATGCATTTCATTCTGCATTACAAACTACATATTGCATACTTGTGTACATATAGAGTGTATTTCGTTTTATTTTAGGGGAAATTTGTAGTATTGTCTTATAATATAGGATTATTAGTTTTTGATTTGTTTGGTATGTTTTGATTAACTTGATTGACTTGTTTGACTTGTTTGACTTGATTGACTTGTTTGACTTGATTGACTTATTTGACGAGTTTGACTTGATTTATTTGTTTGACTTGTCTAACATGATTGGTTTTGATGAGTGTGTTGAAATATACTTATACATATTTATGTATTGAATAATTATATAATTATGTTAATGTCTTTTACTTTCCATTTACTATATTTTGTTCTAGTATTAGTTTAAAGGGGAGTTTTATAGTTTTACGTTTTTAGGATGGTTGTTGTTGATGAAAAAGGGGGAGAAATATAAAATATGGTAGTTAGGCATAGATTAAGAGGGAGTTATTAGTCTTAGGGGGATTTATTAGGATAGAAGTAATATTTTATAAACAAAGGTTGTCATCATCAAAAAGGGAGAGATTGTTAGTTCTTGAGATGACGGTTTTGACGACAACAACCTTAGAATAAGATTATAAAATATAAATACTAGCATTATATTTTAGATATATATGTATATGCAGGATTTAACCATGCAGGTACTAAGAATGAAGACTGTACAGTATAGAGATTCAAGATATCAAGATTGAAGACTCATGAGTATCAACATTATCAAGAGTCCAAGATTTCAAGAATAAGTAATTTAATTAGGAATTTTGTTAAAACTCCTACAAAAGCACTGGCATCTTAAAATCTAATTTATTCATGGAATGGAATCCACTTCGAGCCCGTTAAAGGGATAGAACCCTAAATAGGATGGAACCTACAAAAAAATCTAGTGGGACATTGTTTTGTATCCACTAACTTTTATTCAAAATGTTTTTTACCAAATTATATCTTGTTTTCAAAATAATTTCAAAACCTTCCTTTCAAAAGAATCAAAATCATCTATCTTGATTTTAAATACTTTTAGCCTCAAAATAATCTTTATTTTCAAAATCAAATTATCCTTAGTTTTAAAACTATCTTTAATTATAATATATTTAACTTTTAATATTTATACTTAGATTTAAATATAAAATTATAGTAAAATTTTATACATATTATTGTCTATATTTATTTATGTATTTTAACTATAGTTAAGTATATTTATAAATGTTTAAAATAGTTTTAATATAAGATAAAAGTTATTTTCAAAGATAAAAAAACCACCAAAATTTTCTTTGGGATGTCGACATACTCAATATACCCATGTCAACATAGTGTCTGTTAATTTCAAAATTTAAATTTCAAAAGAAGTGTCTATTTGTCATATCTCTTCACGAATAGACATGGCTGTTGTTCTTCTATAAATATGGGTTGTTTTCAACAAATTTACATTCATATTTTCTGGTTTTCATTTCTCTTCTTCTTCCACATTTCTTTATACACATTCCTACCATTACTCTGCCGAAATCAACATTGAACCTAACTAGATTATCTCTGGTTTGATTCTCTATCATTATCTCAACAACATCCTCAGTGCTATTCAGAGTTATAGGCTTCTTTGTAATCAATTAAACGAGAAAAGGTGTAATTGTAGCCTTGGAAATCAATCAAGCGAAAAAAGGTGTGATTGTAGCCTTGGAAATCAATTGGGTGAACTTGTTGCCCGTGAAATCAAGTACTCTACCCAGAGGATTGTGAATATAGAGGGTGTACCTCGTTGCCGTGAAATCAAGGGTGCAATTGTACAATTTCTTTTGAAAGAAAATCCGCACTAGTGTGTGGGACTGGATGTAGGGT